>JAUNZO010001881.1:1321387-2642775 GCA_031894775.1 Chloris gayana | reverse complement strand
TACTTGTTTTTTTTTCATTGTGTTTTGTAGTCTCAGTTTCCCATCTTGCAGCTAGGGAAGGGTGCACATGTCGTCAAGCTCAGATGAAATTACAGTATACTAAGTTGGCTTTAACCATAGTGTACACCAATACAAGTATATTTGATAATACAGGTACAACAATGGATTTCACAAATTTTTCAATTGATTTCAGGTACTTATTATAATACGGAGCATAGGTCAGCAGGTGCACCAATCAATGGTTCTAGCCACCTTTGATCGGCTATGTTAGAGTTTTCGGCATATGCGGAAGCAAGAACGGATCCATCAAGGCATACGATGCAAGAACACGGACGACACAAGAGGCACGATGTTTGGTAACGAGGTTCAGCCGAAACCTACATCCCCGGGGCATGACTACGGGCGCTCCTCCCCAATATGCAATACCGACTGCTACGAGGTCCCGGCGAGAGTCGCCGCCTCCTCCCTGCAAGTCTATCGCTATGTTGTCATGGTTACAACAGCGACTCTCCTCTCATATTTATGAGGAGCCCGGTTACAGAGTTCGACACAAACTCTACACCCTACCGCTAGTACAACTCGAAGTCCTAAGCGTAACCAAACTCATACATGGTATTCGACACATATTCAACAAACTCCACCTTGGCGAATACTCCACCATCCTGAAGCTGTCATGCGTGAACCTCCATGTACACGAGACTTGAGTTGTAGATTTTGCAGCTCACGGTGAACCGCCCGACGAGTCCAACACCTTAGACTCGCCGCCCGAAGAGAACACCGCCATCCTTGCAACTCCATCTTCCATGACTCCACCTGCAACGGAACAACCTTGTAGCTTGTACAAATTAGATGTCATTCTCTCCCCTATCATCACAGTCTTGTCTCCCTTCATGATCTTCATGGTTTTTCCATCCGGCTCAATCCGAATCATCAAACCATCACGATGTAGAGCCCCAAGCGAAATTAGATTCCTCCGCAACTTTGGCACATGCTTAACACCTTTAAGAACTTGTTCATCTTCATCCTGCATCTTGATCTTGATCTCGCCTATTCCAATAGCGAGAGAGTCCCCTATCATCTCCCAAATAAGCTTTGCCAAAATCACCCGACTTGTATGAAGAGAACCACTCCTTCTTGTGTGTCACATGAAAAGGGCTTGCTGAATCTGGCATCCATGCTTCACTTGATTGTCTTTTGATAGGTACCGAGAGAACGTCACCGTCGCTATCCGAGTCACTCTTAGGGGTTGTCACATAAGCACTTCCCTTCACAATTTCCGGACAGTCCTTTTTCACATGTCCCCACTCCTTGCACTCAAAGCACCGCACCTTCTTCTTCTTCTTGCTCTTGACCTCCACCTTCCTCCTAGCATGTTCACCTCTAACTAGCAAACCTTCACCTTGAGATTCATCCACCACATTGTTTTTCCTTCTCAGCTCTTGAGCTAGCAACACTGCAGTAATATCCTCGATCTTGATGGTTTCCTTGCCATACGTCGAGTCGTGATCTGTATGCTCATATGACGGTGGTAACGAGCATAGAAGAATTATTTCCTTGTCTTCATCTTCAATTTTCACATCTAGCTGGCCTAGATCCGTGACCCTTTGATTGAAGACATTGATGTGCTCTGCAAGATCCGACCCCTCCTGCATCTTTAGCCCATACAACTTTTGCTTCAAATACAGCTTGGTCGTCAATGTCTTGGACATGAACCGACTCTCCAATTTATCCCAGATTTCCTTTGGTGTTGTCAACCCGATGACATGGTACATGACATGGTCGACAGTACACAGCCGTATGGTTGCAGCAGCTTGCATCCGCTTCTCCTCCCACACATCATCCTCCATCTTGTCCGGCTTCTTCGCCTTCGGTGCGGACAAAAGACTTTGTTGTGCCAACAAATCTTTTACCCTTATCTGCCACAAGCTGAAGTTGCTGCTGCCATCAAACTTTGTCACCTCAAATCTGGTACTCGTCGACGCCATCCGGTCGACACGCGGTTTCACCGGCCCTTTGCTGCCGGTCTTGCCGCCCGATCCGCTCGCCTCGTTGACTTCAACGGATGACGAATCGCCTTCCTCCTCACTGCTTTCACAACGGTGTCACGATCCCTTGAGTTCCTGTGCCCAGCAACCGAGAGCTTCGAATTGCACCAGCACTCGAAGCCCGTCGCACGTCGATCTTCCGCCTGCCCACCTTTGCCTCTCGGTTTTATTCACACCACACGAGACTTCTCCCGTATCGAGTCGAACTAGGAATCGAGGCTGAGACGGACTCTACGCACGTACGTATCCTAATCCAAACCACAAAGATACGTGGCCTCAGCCCATATGTATCAGCCTCTCAAAAGAAAACCGAGTCCGAATCTAACTCTTTCCTTTTGCCCGGCTTCATGCATGCTAGCCACTATATACGTGCCCTTGGACATCTTGCAATATTGCACGCATAGGACTTGGCCCACCGCGGCTCAACGTGTGTGTTGTTGCTTTCAGCCCAATACATTCAACTCTCCGATGTTCGATGTGACCAACACGAACCCAACGTAGCTTATGTGTTCCAAGGCCTTGAGAATTCCGAACATACGAAACTATCGTACGTATACCAGAACCGATCCTCTCCAAAACCCCGTAGACAACACCGGAACTCCGTCGCCTCAGCACACACGACTCCATCATCAACATTGTTGTCCACGCATTGCAATAGCTCTATCTCCTGCACTGCTTATGCACGTGCACCGACCCTGCTACAAAATCACGCACCGGCACATCTCCCGTGCGCAAGCATGTCACACAACGGACAACATCGTCAACACGAACTGCTGCGTGCCACAACCTCATCTTTGTGCAACACCGGTTACACCGCCATCGTTGCGGTGTTTCCACACTCCGATCTCTCCAACCACCGCCACGTCTAGCACGTCGGTCCGATCGTGAGCTGAAGTCGTCGCCTTAAACACGACGTCTTCAACAACCACTTCGCCGGTTTGATCACCACGTCCGGTCCATCCTCGCCGACCGTAGCTCATCGAACGGACCGGGCCACCTGCCCGAGTGTTCAACACCACCAATCGATTCACCGATCGCCGCCATGCTCCACCTCGCGTCGCATCAAGCGGTTTCACGACACCGTAGAGCATGATCCTCACACCTCCACGGTGATCTTCAGCATCACCTCTAGATCCACACCAACCCGGCTCCGATACCACTTGTTAGAGTTTTCGGCATATGCGGAAGCAAGAACGGATCCATCAAGGCATACGATGCAAGAACACGGACGACACAAGAGGCACGATGTTTGGTAACGAGGTTCAGCCGAAACCTACATCCCCGGGGCATGACTACGGGCGCTCCTCCCCAATATGCAATACCGACCGCTACGAGGTCCCGGCGAGAGTCGCCGCCTCCTCCCTGCAAGTCTATCGCTATGTTGTCATGGTTACAACAGCGACTCTCCTCTCATATTTATGAGGAGCCCGGTTACGGAGTTCGACACAAACTCTACACCCTACCGCTAGTACAACTCGAAGTCCTAAGCGTAACCAAACTCATACATGGTATTCGACACATATTGTGAATGAGCGAAGGTCACTTGGAGATGACGTGAGCGAACAAGAAGTGAATCTCAAGCTTCTAATGTCACTAAGAGTGTGGAACTCCACACTTTGCACCATCATTGAAGAAAAGGAAGGCTTTGATGGATTCTCCACGGATGAAGTAATTGGAAGAATCCTTGCTCACAAAAGCCGTGATGATGAAGGAAAGAGAGTGAGTGTGCTAATTGGAGATGAGAGCACAAGCAAGCAAGATGTGGCACTCAAGGCCAAAAAGAAAGAAGTTGTGGAGGTAGACCAAATTGAGATTGAAGAAGACAATGAAGAACTTGCCTTGTTTATGAAGAAGTTTGGCAAGTTCATGATCAACAACGGGTTTACCAAGAAGAGCTTTGACAAAGCAAGGGCAAGAAGATCAACAAGAAAGTGCTACCATTGTCATGACCCGGGGCACCTCATCGCGGAGTGCCCTCAACTCAATGGAAAGGAAGAGAAGAGGGAGAAGTTCATTAAGAAGAAGAACTTCAAGAAACCATTCAAAGGTCAAGCTCATATTGGCCAACAATATGTCCTCGATGATGATGAAGATGATGATGAAGATGAAAAAGGAGGGATTGCTAATCTTGCATATGGCCTAACACCGGCCAAATCATCACTCTTCAACAACCTCACCGACGATAAGGATGACGCCCCCAAATGCTTCATGGCCAAAGAAAACAAGGTACAAACTAGACCTCTTGTCAATTCCTCTAACCATGATAATGAGGAGGAGCTAGTCCCCTCCTTGCAAGATATGGTGAGAATGTTAGGGATAATGCAAGAGAAGGTTGAAGAGAGCGAAGAGATGGTGGACAAGCAAGAAAACATGCTCATCAAGAAGCTTGATGAGATTAAAGAGTTAAAGACCTTGCTTGAGAAAGAAAGAGAGAAGAACGAGGAGTTGACTCTTTGCCTTACAAAGGTAAACAAGTCAAATGCTAAACTTGAAGACATCAACCTCTCACTCCAAACAAAGTGTGAATCTCTTGAAGAGAATCACAAGTTGTTGGAAGGAGAGATTGAAGTCCTCAAAGATAGCACGTTGACATACAAAAGCAAGGTTGAGTCAATGCAATCCTCATCAAGCAAAAAGTGTGCAAGATGTGAAGGAGTTGACATTGACAACATTGCCACCGATAAGGTGACAATCAAGGATCTCACTAACAAGGTCAAGAACCTTGAGAGAGCGGCTCAAGTTGAGCTAGCTAAGAAAATTGTTAGTGAGGAAAGATAGTTCAATGGCAACAAAGGCATTGGATTCAAGGAGCAACCCAAGAAGAGATTCAACAACAAGAGCAACAACATGAATCAACCAAAGCAAGTAACTCAAGCCAAGCATGTGAAGAAGGCCAAGACAACACAAGAGCTCAAAAAGAAGAGCTCACCCGTATCCTTCTATGTGTATGATCATGCAACATATGAGCTAACCCATGGTGCTCATGGGAAAGTAGTTGCAAGATTTGTTGGGCCACACTATGCAAGGTGGAATCCTTGTGTGTGGGTGCCCAAAAGTGTTGTTTCTAAAGTTAAGGAACCCAAGCAAGTTTGGGTGCCTAAATCTTGTGCTTAATTGTGTGTAGGGATACTCCTCGGGCGGTTCAATATGGGTACTCGACACCGGGTGCTCAAATCATATGACCGGGAGAAGAAGATGTTCTCCACACTTGACAAAGACAATCTACCAAGTGGGAGTATATCTTTTGGAAATGATCAACAAGGAAAGGTAATTGGTCGTGGTGGAATTCAAGTCACCCATGACCTTTCAATTAATAATGTGTTCCTTGTGAAAGGTTTAGGGTACAACTTAATGTCCATATCACAACTTTGTGGAATGGGTTTTAATTGTCTCTTTACCGATGAAGGCGTGACCGTCTTTAGAAAAGCGGATTCCTCAATTGCATTCAAAGGGTACTTGGAGGATAAGATCTATCTTGTTGACTTCATCAACAAGGAAGGTCCAAATCTAAGTGCTTGTTTGATAGCAAAAACCACTTTGGGTTGGTTGTGGCATCGCCGACTAGCTCATGTTGGGATGAGGAATCTACATAAACTTCTAAAGGGTGGCCACGTCGTTGGACTAAAGGATGTTGCTTTTGAGAAGGACAAAGTGTGCAGCGCATGTCAAGCCGAAAAGCAAGTTGGAGCCAACCATCCATCCAAGACGATGATGACGACTACAAGACCATTGGAGATGCTTCACATGGACCTCTTCGGTCCAGGTCACATATCTAAGCATTGGCGGTAACAAGTATGGCCTTGTCATTGTTGATGATTATTCCCGTTTCACTTGGGTATTCTTTTTGAAGGATAAAAGTGAGACACAAGGTGTTCTAAAGAGCTTCTTGAGAAGAGCACAAAATGAATATGAAGTGAAGATCAAGAAGATTAGAAGTGATAATGGCACCGAGTTCAAGAATACACAAGTCGAGGAGTACCTAGATGAAGAAGGCATCAAGCATGAGTTCTCCGCACCATACACCCCTCAACAAAATGGTGTAGCCGAGAGGAAGAACCGTACACTCATTGAGATGGCAAGAACCATGCTTGATGAATACAAGACTCCCGACACCTTTTGGGCCGAAGCCATCAACACCGCTTGCCATGCAACCAACCGGTTGTACCTTCACAAGATATTGAAAAAGACACCCTATGAGCTTCTCACCGGTAAAATTCCTAACGTGTCGTATTTCCGTGTCTTTGGGAGCAAATGCTTTATTCTTAACAAGAAGCCAAGGTCTTCTAAGTTTGCTCCAAAGACCAATGAAGGTTTCTTACTTGGGTACGGATCAAATGTGTATGCATACCGAGTTTTCAACAAAGTCTCCGGCATTGTTGAGATCACGCGTGATGTAACATTTGATGAATCTAACGGCTCTCAAGTAGAGCAAGTTAACCCAAGTGATGTAGGTGATGAAGCTCCTTGTGAAGCAATAAGGAACATGGCAATTGGTGAAATAAGGCCACAAGATCCAACTCAAGTGCAAGGTGATTCATCTTCTCCAAGTCAAGATGAAGATCCTCCACAAGATCCACAAAATGAACAAGATCAAGGTGGTGGTCAAGATCATGGTGACGATCATGATCAAGGCAACAACCAAGATCAAGAACAAGATGGTGGAGGTGATGATCATCAAGACGAACAACAAGAAGAACAAGAAGAAGATGCACCTAGGCCTCAACAACCCCGAGTGCGCCAAAGCATACAAAAAGATCATCCCGTTGATAACATTCTTGGTGACATTCAAAAAGGGGTAACCACTAGATCTCGAGTCGCTACCTTTTGCCATCATTACTCGTTTGTCTCCTCTTTGGAACCTCTTAAGGTAGAACAAGCATTGCAAGACTCGGATTGGGTGGTGGCCATGCAAGAAGAGTTGAACAACTTTGAGAGAAACAAAGTGTGGTCATTGGTGGAAAGGCCCAAGCAAAATGTTGTGGAAACCAAGTGGGTGTTCCGCAACAAGCAAGATGAACACGGTGTGGTGGTGAGAAACAAAGCAAGACTTGTTGCAAAAGGCTACTCACAAGTTGAAGGTTTGGATTTTGGGGAGACATATGCACCGGTAGCAAGGCTCGAGTCAATTCGCATATTGCTCGCCTATGCTACACATCATGGTTTCAAGTTGTATCAAATGGATGTGAAGAGTGCATTCCTCAACGGTCCAATTCAAGAAGAAGTGTACGTGCAACAACCACCGGGTTTTGAAGATCCGAAGAAACCTCACCACGTGTACAAGCTTCACAAAGCTCTCTACGGGCTCAAGCAAGCACCAAGAGCTTGGTATGAACACCTCAAGGGATACCTCATCGACAAGGGCTTCATAATGGGCAAGGCCGATCCTACCCTCTTCACTAGAAAAGTTGGAAGTGATTTATTTGTATGCCAAATATATGTCGATGACATAATATTTGGTTCTACTAACCAATCTTTACGTGATGAGTTTGCCAAGATTATGACTAGGAAATTTGAGATGTCAATGATGGGGGAGTTGAAGTTCTTTCTAGGCTTTCAAGTCAAGCAACTAGAAGAAGGAACTTTTATAATTCAAACCAAGTACACCCAAGACATCCTCAAGAAATTTGATATGAGCAACGTAAAGCCAAGCAAAACACCAATGAAGATAAATGGTCATCTAGGATTGGATGTGAATGGGAAGGCGGTCGACCAAAAGGTATATCGCTCCATGATTGGCTCTTTGCTTTACCTTTGTGCATCTAGGCCCGATATCATGCTTAGTGTGTGCATGTGTGCAAGATTTCAAGCCGCTCCAAAAGAGAGCCACTTGGTGGCCGTTAAAAGAATCTTGAGATATTTGGTTCACACTCCAAACATAGGGTTGTGGTATCCTAAGGGCGCCAAATTCAAGTTAGTTGGCTACTCCGATGCCGACTACGCCGGATGTAAGGTAGATAGAAAAAGCACCTCCGGGACTTGCCAATTCTTGGGTAGGTCCCTTGTGTCATGGTCATCCAAGAAACAAAACTCCGTTGCTCTTTCCACAGCCCGAAGCGGAGTATGTTGCAGCCGGTAGTTGTTGTGCACAACTCTTATGGATGCGACAAACTCTTAAGGACTTTGGATACTCTTTGACCAAAGTTCCTCTCCTATGTGACAATGAGAGTGCCATCATGATTGCATACAACCCCGTTGATCACAATAGGACTAAGCATATAGATATCCAGCACCACTTCTTGAGAGATCATTCAATCAAAGGGGACATTGAGATTAGTTATGTGAGAACCGATAAACAACTAGCCGATATTTTCACCAAGCCCCTAGATGAGAAAAGATTTTGTGAGCTTAGGAGTGAACTTAATATACTTGATTCTTCTAATGTGGAATGAATTGTTGCGCATCTTTGTGAAATTGATTGAGGTAGTTTATTCTTTTCAAAATGATTTGTAAAATTATTGCGTGTTTTGTTTTGAAAATTTTTGGAGTTGATCATATGATCTTGTTGCCCATCTTGTGAATATTGTTTTACTTGATTGTTTGCTGGCTATTCACAAGAGAAAGCAACTCCAAGTTCCAAGCTAATTTTCTCGGAATTCACGGAACTTCCGTCCGTCACGGAACCTCCGCCAAAAAGCTCCTGTTTTTCTCGGAACTTCCGCATCCGTCACGGAACTTCCGTCCACACTTAGCAACTTTTTTCTTCCACCGGATCAGGACATCTCGGAACCTCCGCCATCAGCGGAACTTCCGTAACTTACGGAACCTCCATCTTCGAAGACGGAACTTCCGTGTTTGTCGGGCTTAAACCCTAGAACAAGCCACCGTACCCTTCTCGTTCCAATCATTTGAACAATATCTTTCTCTCTCTTCTCCCCAAAGTCAACCGGAGCTCTCCAAGGCAATTTGGTGTTTCAACCGTGAGTTTGAAGAAGTAATCCGTGGAGAAGGTGCTCCACCCTCCGGAACCTCCGTACCCCAAGTTCTTCCGTGATTTCTCTCCGTCATTCTCTCTCATGGTTTGAATCTTGGTGCCCCTTTTTCCGATCTGCAAATGCACTCAAGTTTTTCCTAGTTTCCTTGGGTAGAGTAGTTCCCTAGCAACTAGTCTACATCATCCTTGAAGGGCTTGAGTAGTTAGACGGTAGATCTAAAGTTATGATGATTTTTGTGTGCTTGCACTGGCCCGAACGGAACTTCCGCCCTGTTGTGGAACCTCCGTCTTTTGCGGAAGTTCCGCAATTTGCGGAACCTCCGTTTTGGCACAGATGCGATCACACTTGAATCTTTATAATTTTGAATCTTCTCTAGCATCCCTTGTGATCTTTGTATTTATTCCACGCCAGGTCACCATCATGGGTAGAACCAAGGTTCCCGGGAGGAAGAGCTCCGCGGCTTATGTTGAAGAGTCCGAGGGTGAAGATTTGGAACTTCCTAGTGATGAGGGCAGCGAGGAGATTGTGCCCGAGCCTAAGAGGAGAAAGAGCACTACGTCTCGACCACCACGGGCTGCTCGGACCGTTCGAGTTGAGCGAGGTGGTGCTCTTCCCGATCGTCGCGCCAAAGGCAAGGGAGTGGCTGCAGGAGGGAGCTCACACCGCATTCCAAGTGAGGATTTGCGGCGGGTTACTGGTTTGAGGGTGCATCCCCCTGTATACCGTGGGGATCATGTGTGCTTTGACTACAAGAGGTGGCCGGGATCATTGCTTGAGGACAGGACCACCCATCCGGAGCGTGTGCCGGAACAAGAAGCATCGGATGATAGGTTCTACACTTGGTTTCAGCAAGATTATTATCAATGCTTCTTTATTGAGCTTGACGACAAGAAGCATCACGAGGCTTCATCCTCATCGGTGGATTGATTGGAACTATATGGCTAGGAAGCAAGACCCGCTCTTTGATCAAGTGATTGAGCAATGCAAAGCAAAGGGTGTGTATGACTTGATGGCATTCAAGTATGATTGGAATGAGGAGGTTATTTGTCGGTTCCGGGCCACTCTCTACTTGGATGGACGAGGACAGGGCAAAGTGTTTTGGGTGACTCAGGGGATCCAGATACGGTGTTAGCTACAAGAAGTTTGGGTCTTATTTCTGCTTGCCCAAAAGTGATCTAAAGCGCCCAAGCATTGCAAATGAGGCGGTTCTAGGAAGTCGACTGTTGGAGTTCATGTATGAGGATCCGGACCGTGTTGTCATTGGAAAAACCAAAGGTTTGCACCCCTATTATCTACTCATGAACCGTCTCCTTCGTCACAACATTGCCCCTAAGGATGGGTTCTCCACCAAGATTGCCTCATACTCTAGGAATGTTCTTGTGCGGATGGCTCCGGACTCGACGGATTTCGTGTGATGGGTCATATTATGGAAGAAATTCACCGAGCTTCATATTCTACCCGGAGAACCATACCATATGCCCCTTTCATCATGGCCATGATTGAGAAAGAGACTGGGCTCACCTTTGAGAAAGAGTGCAAGCACCTCCCACTTCACCCAAAACCGATTCGCACCATTGAAGCTCCCTCTCCACCTCATCATGGATCCTTCTTTGGGGCAGCTGCTCCATCTTCCTCTAGTGCACCTCAGCGCAAAGGATCTCCCACCTCTTGGCTCAAGAAAGGGCTTAAAGCAATCTTCAATGTGTGCACGGCCAATGCCGTTGAGATTCACAAGAACAAGCAGCGCGTGAAGAAGAATGCTCGGCGCATGAAGACGTTTATGAGGGAACAAGGTGCGGAGGTATCTCCTCCTGGATCCGAGGAGGAACAAGATGCACCTCCTCCCGTCTATCAATGGCCACTTGATGATTATGAGCAATATCAGCCTTATGCGCATGAGCCCGAGCATGAGCATGAGAACGAGCCCGAGTATGAGTATGAGCATGAGCGGGCAGCTGGAGGAGGAGGAGATGAAGATGAAGCAAATGAAGATGACAGCGATCGGTTGGAGCCGAGTCCTCCATACGGTGGAGCCTACTGTGATCCTCTCCGATGATGATGACGAGTGACCCATCTACCTTTTTGGTGGGTTGATGCCAAAGGGGAGAGAAAAGAGAAAAGAGAGCCTCCCTTTGTATCTTTTTTCTTTGTTAGACTTGGAACTTATGGAACTTTAATGTATGGAACTATGTGTGCCTTTTATTGTAATAGGGCTAGACTTGTTTTTTAAATTCGCTATGTTGCAAAACTATGTGCTATGGATGATGGATGTTTATTGCTTTAATGTGTGGCTTGCATGTCTTTATTTATGTTCTATCCATGTGGCTTGCATTTCGTGGTGTGCAGCTTCTTAGCGCATTTGTTGTTTTTGTCTTTCTCACTTATGCAAGCCTTGTGAGCACATTGTTTTAGGCACCCCACAAGCACAAAATATAGGGGGAGCTCTCTCACATGTTTGATTGACCCATGCATCTCTTTAGGGGAGCTCCGCTATATTTTGGCGTTTCGTTTTCGTTATTTTGATATCCTTATCTCTTTTAATTATTTGTCATCAATCACCAAAAAGGGGAGATTGAAGATGCAACTAGGCCCCCTTGTGGGTTTTGGTGATAAATGACAAATAATTGAAATGTCTAATGTTTCATTGAGCTAATGTGCAGGATATTGAAGTCAACTAACCCACGTTATAAGATTGATAGCCCCTCATACAAATGTCAAAAGATGGACTCAAGAAGAAGCTTAAATTAGATTTTATAGTTCTTTGAGTCTAGGATTGCCAAACTATAAAGAGGGGTGATTTAGTCTTTGATGCAGGGAATATGTGCTCAAGTTACCCAAATCAAAGCTTGGATAAAACCAAACCACTCAAAAAGCCAAAAGACCAAAGTCCAAAGAGTCAAAATAAACCTCACTCGAGACAAGACGGAAGTTCCGCCTCCAACTCGGAAGTTCCGAGATTTCCGAGGAGGTTTTTCACGGAACTTCCGCCCAAGACGGAAGTTCCATCTTGGGATTTTACACTTAGTCTTTTCCAAAATCTGTCAAGAGTGAAGTTCCGTCTTGCTATGGAACTTCCGAGATTTCCAGGAGGTTTTTGACGGAAGTTCCGTCTTGAGCGGAAGTTCCGTTATTTGTCCGACCAAACCCTAGCAACGGCTCTTTTTGGACCTACTCCTATAAATAGACCTCCCCATCACTCCTTAGGGTTTGCTGGTGCTTTTTGAACTCTCACATCTCACACAAGCTCTTGCTCTCATCTCTCTCTCACTCTCCTTTGAGATTCAAGTCCACTTTGAGAGCCCCAACTCAAATCCAAGCTTGAGAAGCATCATCCCAACCTTGAGCACATCTTCCCCTAGCAAGCAATCTCTACTTCACTTGTTACTCTTGGAGATTTGCTCTCCTAGATTGGCTAGGTGTCACCCTAGAGCGACCAAGATTGTGGTGAGCCTTGGGAAGTTTGTGAAGGTTGTGATTCACCTCCGGAAGGAAAGGAATCAAGCAAGAAGAAGAAGAAAACCAAGTTTGACCTTGGTGGTCACTTGGGGAGGATTAGGGTTGAGAGAGACCCGGCTCTTTGTGAGCTCCTCAACGGAGACGTAGGAACCTCTTTGTGAGGGGTCCGAACTTCGGTAAACAAATCCCGTGTCTCTCTTGTGCTCTCTTGCTTGTTGTGTCTTGTTCTTTGTTCTTGTTTGGTGCTTGTGCTATATTTGGCCCGATCTACTTGTGTGGGCATTGTCTATCGATTTCCTGCAGGCATAACATTCCTAGGAGGTGGAGGAAACTTTCTATTCAAAGGGATTTGTAAGATTTACTTCTAGCTTTCATTATCTTGTTGCTCCCCTCAAGTTCATAACGGAAGTTCTATTAAAGACGGAAGTTCCGTCTTTTAGAGAAGTTCCGTGTTGGACTAACTAACTAGGTTTTAAGTGTTGTGATTTTCAGAAATTATTGTAGCTTGCCTATTCACCCCCTCTAGGCAACTTTCGGTTTCCTGGAGAATTATACGAGGTGGACAAAGCATGGAGAAGACGAGTCGGTCGAAGTTGAGTTGCAGCCGATTGAAGTTGAAGAAGAACAGTTTGTCCAAGTTGACGAGACTTTTGATTTTCATGTCGAAGAAGAACAATGTACTGATTTTGATGTTGAGGAATTGTTATGTCATGTTGAGCCGCAAGTTTTACTCAATGCGGGGACAACAAGAGGGCTTGATAACTTTGCAACGATAGAGAAGGCATCAAAGAATTTATTGTTTGAGGAGTCTAAGGGATGTTCTAAAGAGAATACTCGTGTTACGTACAGTTCTCGAACTCATGAAACCGAAGGCCATCCATGGGTGGTCGGATGCCGATTTCACTGAATTGTTGGATCTTCTTTCGGATACACTTGCCAAAGCCAAAGTTGTTACCAAAAAACACTTACTATGCTAAGAGACCGATATCTCCAATGTCGCTGGGTGTGCAAAAAATCCACGCATGTCCAAATCATTGTATATTATACCGGGGGAGAAGTTCAAGGACCTCGTGAGATGCCCAAGGTGCAAACGAAGTCGTTACAAGACGAATGAGGAGTATGATGTAGACACAACTAATAAGAGGGAAAAGAATGACGAGAAAGAGGAAGAAAAGCGAGTATCGTCAATGGTAGCGACGATGATAGTAAGGTTCCGACCTTGGTCATGTGGTACCTACCGGTGGTCGATCACATAAGACAGATATTTGCCAACCCAAGAGATGCTTGAACCGATGACATGGCATACACGTAAGAGGGACCCTAATAAGCTGAGTCATCTATCGGATGGAACCCGGTGGAAAAACTTCGATCGTAACCACCGTGACGACTTCTCGCACGAGCCAAGAAATATACGGTTTGCATTGAGTACGGATGGAATGAACCCTTTTGGTATGACGAGGAACGTTCGCAGCGTTTGGCCTCGTGCTGCTAACAATGTTCAACCTCACCCCATGGTTGTGCCACAAGAGGAAGTACATATTATTGTCCATTCTTATATCCGGATCGAAAGAACACTGGGAACGACATAGATGTCTTCCCGGAACCACTTGTTTGAAGACATGCGGAAACTATGGCTGGAAGGTGTGCGTTTGTGGGTTGAGCACCGAAGAGACTACTTCACGTTGAAAGCGATCATTTTCGTGACCGTAATCGATTCCCCGCCAAAATTTTTTAAAATTTATTTATACATTTAGTTTTAAATTTTAAAATTTGTATATATACTGATTTAAAATATTGAATAAATAATGTTTAGGTTCAATTTTTATTTGAAATCCTAAAAATAACAACGTATAATTTAAAATTTTAAAAAACATTTACTCTTTAGATTAAAATTTTAAAATTTATTTATACATTTAGATTTAAATTTTAAAATTTGTATATATATACTCGAGTTAAAATATTGAATAAATAATGTTTAGATACAATTTTTATTTGAAATCCTAAAAATAACAAGGTATAATTTAAAATTTTAAAAAACATTTACTCTTTAGATTTAAATTTTAAAATTTATTTATACATTTAGATTTAAATTTTAAAATCTGTATATATACATTTTTAAGTGTAAGATAGTAATTTAATATTTTTAAACAATGTAAATCAATTAAATAATATTTTTTAAAATAACAATAGTGATTTGGGCCTCACTCTTAATATGAGGCCCATTAGTAGTTCATCCACTAGTTCATTTAGGTTGTGTTTTTTTTTATTTCTATTTAAATTTTGAAACATGCATATAGAATTCAAATATTGTCCAAATTTACTGATTCTTGTTTCTAAATTTGTATAAAATTCCAATCTATCCATTTCCACTTTGTTTTGTTAGAATCTCCAAACTATTTATTGAATTTTCTTCAAATTTACTTAGGGTACGTTTTGACATTTATTTAATCATTTTTATTTCATAAACCGTATCGATTTTGACCTCAACATTCGGTCGGTATGCATGCCATTAATAAACACACACGTGGAATTTCTGGTTCAATTTTTCAAAACATATAAATGTGTCTGGTACCAAACAACATGAGTTTCGAGTATAAAACTCCACTCACTCGAGACGCATAGTCCCATTTGAACTACTTTTTTTGTAAAAATCTTTAAAAAAATATAAAAAATATAAGTGAGTTCGAATGCTCGATGATGAAAGCGGGCAAAGTGAGATGAGTGTGGCAACATGGACCGCATCCTCGGATGTTAGAAACATGTTGACATACGAGTCGATGACCTTAACGATAGCGTTGGATGGCCGTTGATTCGGCAACCCGCACTGAGAGCAAAAAATCCAATCTTTTTGGCGGATGATGATTGTTGATAGAAGAGGAGGTAGCTGGGGGGATCAATATAGAATGTAGGTTGTCTTTCATTAGGAAGGTTGGTCAAACAATATGCAAGACATACCGCAACTCGTAAGACCTGGGGTAGACATGGTCGGATGCTTGGGTATTCCCGGATCATCTTTGTGATGTGTATGCCACATTATATTTGATTTTTCGAGGGATACCCAAGTATCCTGACCAATTTACCTCCAGTGTCGTATAAATTGTGGTATGCATTGCATAGTGTGCACCTGCCTTTCTTATGAAAGTGTTCTACATTGTATGTCCCTCCTCCTCAGCTGCATCCTCTTCTTCCCCGTTCCGATGCCATGGAAAATATACTCCTTTTCTTGGAAAAATATATTTTCAACTAAGTCTTCAAAAAAATTCTAACTTTTTGGCAGATGATGATGACTCTTGATAAGCATATGCATATTTAGGAGAACGGGAAGATGGGGTAGAAGAATGTAGAATGTAGGGTGTCTTTCATTAGGAAGGTTGGTAGAATAAAATGCAATACATATCGCAACTCGTACGACCTTAGGTAGACATGGTCGGATGCTTGGGTATTCTCCGGATCATCTTTGTGATGTGTATGGCACATTATATTTGATTTTCCGGAGGATACCCAAGTATCCTGACTTATTTACCTCGAGGTCGTATAAATTGTGGTATGCATTGCATAGTGTGCAGCTGCCTTTCTTATGAAAGTGTTCTACATTGTATGTCCTTCTATCTCGTCTTCCTCTTCTTCTATTTGATTCCGATGCTATGCATGTTCCGATGCCAATGCTAAATAATCCTTTTCTGTCATCTTTTCTCTATTTTAACTCTTTCCTCTAATTATTTGCTACTAAATCTTTTCATTGTTACGCTAAAGGTATCAAATCCTATAATGGCGGACAAGATACCATTACAAGATAATCCGGAAGACAGACCCCCGATCTAGTATACACAAGAGGATGTTGTGAATATGAACCATGAAAGCTCCTCATCAAGTGGAGAATGGGAAGAACCGGAGGATCCTCACCCCCCCCCAGCGTCGTGAACCTAGGGGTATTAATGAGGACCCAGATTACGTGCCCTCGGAAGAGGCATCACGTGAAATGTGATTCTTTCTTTAAATATTTCAAGTTTCCCGTATTAGCATATTCCGAGCTTCAATGATTCTTTATATGGTAGGTTCCTCGACGAAGTGTTCGTCGTGCCTTGGCCGCACAAGCGACACATTCCATAGCTTGCGAAGACACACCTCATGAGGAGCAAACGGAAAACATACCGGCCCATGAGTCCCCCAAAAGCACAAGCGTGGGGGTAAACGCTCCGCGAACAAGGCTGAGGGCACATATGAGGTGACAACACTGGACCCCGTCGATCGGGAGCCTGTTGAACCAATGGGTGTCCATGCAAAATGGCGGAATCGTTGTGGTGTTGTTGTCGGGGAGAAATGCAAAATAACCTGGCCCGAATGGAAGGTGGTTCCTCAAGAGCGTAAAGAGGAAATGTCGAATGCCGTTAGATCACACATCCTCTTCCCACCAGCGGAGCTCGAGAAAGCCAAGAAGGCAACGCTGACCGCAATGTCACATATCTTTCGAGAATGGAGGTCCCGACTAAACCGTCGTTATGTGAAACGTGGCATAACACCCTTTGACGATTATGGTCAAATAAGTCCACAGGGCTGGGAAGTATTTATTCAGCAGAAGACAGCTGGGCCTGCCAAGGACCTTAGTGCAAAGATGTTAGAGCTGAACAGGAAAAATAAGTACAAGCCACACTTGGGCCCCGGCGGCTACAAGAAAAAGATTCCGGAGTGGAAGGCGATGGAAGAAAAGCTCCGTGCTGAAGGGAAGCCTGATCCACTAGAGGGCCTCGAGCCGCGTGCCGAAAATTGGGTCCGTGCGCACTCTAAGATGGATGAAAATGGGGAGATTATTCCGATGGACGCGGAATCGGCGCAAGTTATCCAGCAATTGACGGGTGACATCAAGTCGCAGACGCGATCCGGTGTTATTCAATCCGAATATCACGGAGACCAGCTCTCTATTGCTGTAGGGACCAAAGAGCATGGCGGGCGGGTGCGAGCAGTGTCCTCCAAGGCAACTTGGAAAGAGGGTTTCTCCTCTAGCTCTTCCGCCTCGTTGTACAAAAAACATAAATTTCACAAGAAAGATAAGGAGGAGAGGGACAAGGAAGAGTGGAGGAGACAGATGGAGATGTACCAAGCCGACCTGCGAAGTGGAAGTATCCCCAGTACGACTCATACGGTCCCAACCACTTCGCCTACCTTTACCTCCCCGTTAGAAGGGGAAGTGATAACGCAAGAATGTCTTTGTGAGCTGCATGTGCCGTTTGGTTACAAGGAAAAGACCATGAAGGTTGCAACTGGTAGAGCACTTCCAGGACGAACACTCCACAACATGGATATTCCACCCGGTACGTCCGTGTTACCGTCGAGGAGGTCAACCAAGGATGTGAGGAGCACGAGATTGAGTGCCCCATACCCGACGCGGGGATTATAACTCTACATGATATTATCGGTTCGTTCATCATGTGGAAACGGCGTGAGGTTGTGCTCTCGGAACCACGAGTTTCCCCTCCCCCTTGTCCGGACACGGATCAGTTCATGAGAGTCAACAATTCACGGGGGATGAAGCTGGAGCAGGAGAACCGTCTCCTTTGTCGGGTGCTTGCTTCAGCCGCTAAGCAACAAGATGAACCAGGACATGAAGCGGTTATGAGTCCTATACACGCAGACAGCCCGCAGCAAGAAACCGCCACGAGTACACGGCTATGAGGACCCTCGAGCAACAAATACTGCCCCTTGTCGAGCCGGAAGGGCAATGTATCTCCTCCGTCGAGCCGGAAGGTGAAACCCTAGCCTTGGATGAAAAGACTCGGTTTATCGAGCCTCTTCGGAAGGAGTTTACTCCTGTAATTCCTAGGATGATTACGCCTGCGGGGGTGGATCCGTCAAAGCCGCAACCTGAACATGTCACGAAATACTTGGAGCGAATGAGGAAGGGACCCGTGCAGCCAATCACGGAACCTCGTCAATTGGTACATTACGATAATGACATATTTGAGGGTCGTGACGAGAATGAGGACTTCCCAATTTTTATCTTTGGCAAACCCCTCGTATCTAAAAACATGTTGTCAAACCTACCGTGGGAGATGCGGAAGCTGCATGACCGGTACGTAGCGGCAGCGAAAGAAGGAGTGGATGTGATCACCTGTAAGCTTCCGAGGGACGTGTTCAACGATACCGGTGACTCGACCCTTGGACTATATTTCAATGATATCCACACTATGTTTCGCCTCGGCGTGCCTCGGTGAGATGGACGCGACCTTCGTAACCTTGTGGTGCATGTAAGTGTCTCCATCCATCTTTTTCTTGTCTCCTACTTTTTGCAGTACATGTTACACACTCCCTTTAGCTTTTAATGTAGCTTGAATTCAACATTTCAAAAGAAGAGATACGACAGACCCGATTGGAATGTTGGGTATCTTAATCCGAGCTTGACCAATCAAAGTGTGATCAACCCCGGATAAATGAGAAAGACAAGATATGTAAGGATAAGACACCACAAGAGTTACAAGAACTGAAGGACACCATGAGGACAAAAGCTAGGGGTCGAGCTGCAGGTTATATTTACAGGTGCTTCAGGGAATGGCAGGATTCTCACGCCATTTACGCGCCTTACCACTTCGAGTAAGTTCGACCACTACCTTTCTCTCGTCGATCGTAAAGATAGATGACATACTAACGAATACGATCTTTTGTTGCAGTGGTCATTGGATTTGTTTCCTGACCATGCCAAAAATTGGATATCTATTAGTCTTGGATAGCCTTGACTACGACTCCAATCGCGACGTAGATATCGTGAGCGTTATAAATTGGTAAGTACAGACGTACAATTAAATAGCGATAATTTCATGCAATAATACCCTTTTCTCAATACTGTAGTGCTTATTTGAACTACGTAAAGAACCCGAAGGTGGCACGTTATAGAATTCGGAAACAAATATACTTTCGTCGTAAATTTCCGGTAAGACACGCATCACATCTAATTTTTTTATGCTGCTATCACTGAAATAGAGTGATATTTTTTACTTCACTCTATTTAACAAGTGCATTAAGTATGTAAAAGGTAGTGTGCACTGTGGATACTACGCATGTGCGTATTCGAGCTCCGCTGCATCCTACTTAAATGTCATCACCCATGAGACCACCGAGGAGGTACGCTAAGATTGCATCTGTTTAATTTACAGTCTTTCTATTTTTTTTGTCTATCATGTACCAACTTTTATGTATTTATTGACAGCGAACAAAAAGTCTAGAAAAGGCAATGATAACGGACAGAAAGATATTAAATGAAATCTCCAAGAAAGGATTCTCAACGGTGCGAAAGCATCTAAGTACAAACGACATGTACTACATTGTCGCTAGGATGTGCCGTTTCTTGCTTAGGGAGGTCATCAGTCCTCGTGGTCGGTTCTTTGACGAGCAAAGTGAAGTGACGAAGGAGCATCGGGTACTTTTTGAGTGGTGCGGCTCGAAACGACCGTACGAGCCCGATGTTGTTGAAGATTCGTATAGTGTAGACTTAGTTTGAAAAAACATTGTCATGTTCACATTATTAAACCTTTGATGGATTTTGTAAATATTTGTAAATATTAATGTGATGTAATACTTTAATGTTAATGTGATGTAATTATGGTTAATGTTATGTAGTTGTAATTTATTATTTCTAATGCGTATTTATTTTTTTATTGTTAAAAAAGTAAATAGCCACGGTTCACTTTGGCAACCGTGGCTATAGTGGTGTCCACTATAGCCACGGTTGGTTTATGGAACCGTGGCTATAGTATGGCACTATAGCCACGGTTTACATCGCGAACCGTGGCTATAGTATGCCACTATAGCCACGGTTCGCTATGTCAACCGTGACTATAGTACGTCACTATAGCCACGGTTTACATCGCGAACCGTGGCTATAGTATGCCACTATAGCCACGGTTCGCTATGTCAACCGTGACTATAGTACGTCACTATAGCCACGGTTGACATAATGAACCGTGGCTATAGTGGCGTACTATAGCCACGGGTGTTCTGTTTTCCGAGGCTACGGATGGTTTTACGTAGTCTCGGAAACATAGCCACGGTTGGGGCTGACCATGGCTATAGAGCCCCCCAACCGTGGCTATAGTGAGTTTGTGCTATAGTGGCCGGTAGTTGCAAATGCTAGTCAAGGGATAGAAGGTGTGGTACTTTTTACATCGCAGTTTATATCGGTGTAATAGATGATAGCTATGATCTTTTTAATGTCGGGTATGTTTGTGATGATCATGTTAATGATCGTGGTAGCTGGGAACCTGATGACTCGGCTCATATGAAATGTGGTATGAAGTTTTTACACCATAGTTGTTCACCAATCTGTTTATGATTCTCTATGGCACTGACATAGATGAGCAGGACTTGGATACTGCGGATCTGGATGGGGAGTTATGTTTTGATGATGAGGAGGATGATGAGTTGAGGATGTTTAGAAGACCTGGTATGTACTATATTTGGGTATATCATGTTTTTTACATCCAGAACTGAAATTTTATTAATGTTATGTTATTTTAGTCGCATGTGTTATGTTATTCATTTTTATTTTTCTTACTACTCCCTCCGTCCACATATAGAAGGTGTATTTCCATCACAGAAGTTTCCACCAAAACAGTGTGTGTTTCTCTTTCTCATCGTCGTAATTTGTGCGGCACGATTTCAGCTTAGCCAGCATTAATGAACATCTAACCTCCTCGCCTCCCTCTAGCCAAAAATAAGTACTCGTATACCTCTTGGTTTCCTCTTCACATCGGCTGATATGTGGGCCCATCCCAAGATGTTTTCATGCAGAGAGAGATTTCCGGATTGTGAGGATTAAACGCAACCTTGCTGGACCAACCATTTTGTGCAGATTAAAAGTTGGGTTGTGGTGATTAACTCTCCGATAGTTTCTCCTTGGTCTTTGTACCCAAGGGGAATACGCCTTGTATACATGGACGGAGGGAGTAATATTTAACCGGTTATCTTATAATATGTTAATTTTGTTGTGTTTCTTTTCATGAGCGAGATGTTCAATACAAATCCTATATAGTGGATAGTGGCATTGATGAAAATCATCCAGATCCTTATCACCATGTTTACAATAATCTACCGAGTAAACATCATGTTTTGAGGAAAGTCCGAAATTGTCGGTATTGTAATGCTAAAAGGATCATCGGCGAGGGCCTTCGTTCCGTTGTAGGACGGGGAACGTTAAGATATATATTCCTTACTGTACTGATGAGCTGAGGAGGCTTTTCACCAGCCAAACCGACATAGATGCAAAATATTTTCAGAAGAACATCAGACATTACAATTCACATTTCTCTTTCACAAGCCTCGGTGCTACCCTCGATCGGCGTTATGCATCTGCTGCTTGAACTGGTATTTACACCTTCCGGGTTCAGGGCCAGGTGTACCACAAGCTTGATACATTGTCGCATGGAGAACATGGCCCAAGACATATGCAACTTTATTTCTATGACCTGGATGCTAATAAAAAATTCGTTAGTGCGAGAGAATACTATTGAGGTGCAGATTAGAGAGGGGAATTCAATGTTCTTTTCCATGGAGGTCGCCTATTCCAACAATACCTTGTTGATACTTACATTAAGATAGAGGCAATGCGTCTCGACTGGTATTCGAAACCGGCACATCGAGAAAATAATTAGAGCTGACATTTATCAAGTATTCCATATTGGACCATAATATGCTTCTCATTTTGGTTGTTTTGTTTTTAATAAAAATATTTTTTCTACTATTTCACATATTTATTATGCATGATAATTGATATCAGTGTTGTTGTTTTTTAGGGAATTCTTGACACTCTTGCAGCGGGGAAACACGAGCATTAGAAAGCTGGACGTCGAATTGTTCTTCCAAGAACATTTCCTAGTGGTGATCGAGATGTTAAAGCAAGATTTCTTGATGCAATGACTTTAGTGCAGCATTTTGGCAAGCCGGACTTCTTTGTGACAATGACATGTAACCCATATCTGGGAGGAGATAGTACAACAGCTTCTACCAGGACAAACACCTCAAGATCGTCCTGATGTTGTGGCTAGGGTATATAAGGCAAAGCTTCGAGACCTGGAGGATTTTCTAATCAAGAAGAAGCACTTTGGTGAGGTAGCAGCATATGCTAATGTCACTGAGTTTCAGAAGAGGGGCTACCTCACGAGCACTTTTTACTAATTATGAAGAAAGGTAGCAAGTTGAGTAGCCCGGATGAGTATGACAAGTATATCTCAGCTGAGATCCCGGACAAAAACAAGTACCCAATATTGCATGACCTTGTGATTAAGCACATGTTGCATGGCCCATGTGGTGCTCTTAACCCAAAATAAATCAATGTCGTTTTCGTTATCCTCGGCAGTTTTCTGTAGAAACTCAGCAAGGTAAGGATTGATACCCTTTGTACCGCAGGAGAGAAGATGGACAGAAAGTGGAAATAAGGAAGAACACCTTGGATAATCGATTGGTGGTTCCATATAACCATATTCTCCTTATGCGCTACAACTGTCATATTATGTCGAGATCTGTTCCATCATCAAAGCTGTTTAATACTTATACAAGTACATATATAAAGGGCACGATCGTGCATCATTCACGCTGGACAAATCAGAAAATAGTGACACTATGATCAATGAGATTAAACAATAGAGGGACGCAAGGTGCATAACTCCACCGGAGGCTGTGTATCGGCTATTAAACAATACAGGGACGCAAGGTGCATAACTCCTATTGTTCCACGTGGAACTAGGGCTCAAATAACTGATGCAACTTTACTACGGTCATCTATATGGGGAAAAGTGCACAAGATCATGCTAACTAAAAATATGAGGGCACATATTGATCCTTGGTTCTCTGAATATCTTCTCATAATTGGTAATGGCACGGAAGAATCTATTGGTGATGAATATGTTCGCCTTCCCAGGAAATTGTTTAATCGACTATTCGGAGGAGAATTCTATCGACAATCTTATTAAGGTTGTTTTTCATGATCTACCTGGCAATGTATCTTCTGCCTCATACATGAGTTCCCGTGCCATACATTCCACGAAGAATGAGTATGTTGATATTCTCAACTCCAAGATGATAGATATGTTTCCCGGTACACCGAAGATTTATTACAGCCATGACTCGGTTCAGGATGACTCTACCAACAATTATCCCATTGATTTTCTTAATTCACTTACACCTAATGGCTTGCCTCCCCATGAGCTAAAGATCAAATTGAATTGTCCTCCGATCTTGATTCATAACTTGGATCCACATAATGGCTTATGCAATGGTACCCGTTTGGTGGTTAGAGGTTACCAAAACAACGCAATTGATGCGAGAGATTGTTGGTGGCCAACATGCTTGGAAAGAGTGTCTTCATTCCTCGGATACCTCTTGGACCATCGGAGGATTTATCTTTACCATTTAAATTCAAAAGGAACCAATTTCCTGTACGCCTTAGCTTCTCAATGACCATCAATAAAGCTCAAGGCCAAACAATCCCTAATGTTGGTGTATTGTTACCCGAGCCGGTATTTGCACATGGCCAACTTTATGTAGCTTTGTCTAGGGAGCATCACGTCAAACGACCCGGGTCCTTGCTAAACCAAATAAGCTAATAGATAGTACGGGGAAGAGCACAAAGAACATCGTGTATAGAGATGTGTTGGAGACGTGATTTTTGTTTATGTACAATTGACATATTTTTCTAACGATTACCATTTGAGTTATTTATGCTGTAATATTTTAGTTTTGTTCAAGTCAAAATAAATTTTGATTACAAAAGTGTTGAAAAATGTAAACCTGGTGTAATAGTATTTGCGCGTGCGTGTCGCACGTGTATCATTACTAGTATGAAATTAGTATCGAGTCCAGGATTGAGTGGCATCTCGACCCAACCATGGCCTCTAGGACGGAAGTGTCCGGTCACAACTCGAAGTCAGACCTTAATGACATGGACATGGTGTGAATGACTTATGGCTCACGGTATGCAATGTTCTCTCCTTCTCCAAAGTTAACCTCAACTTACGGTTATATATACGTCCGATTGTATACCGAAACTCGTCAATGTTAAAAACAACGTTGTGTTGTATATATCTATCCTCTCCTATTTTAGAAGCCATACGTAATGCAGAATTGCTTGTGTTGTTATATATACATATATATCTATATATATATACGGCAGAACTATTCTACACCCGGGTGTAGAATAAGTTATTCTACACCCGAGCCACTTCTGTCCGAGCCCGCGCCACTTTCGACCGAGCGAGGAAACGCCCGCGCGCCATCCCAGGGCTTCCGTAACGGGTGCGAACTCTTCGCCCACCCGGACCCGATTTCTATGTCCCGATGCCGCACGTACCTCCCCCGGCGGCCCTGCCGCGCCTCCCCGAGTAGCGGCGCTCCACGAGATCCGCCGCCGCCGCCGGAGCCGGCTACCGCGTTTTCTCGCTCCTTGCCTCTACCGCGGCGAGCTCATCCGAAATCTCCACCGCGCTTCCTCACCGCCACGGTAGAGGCGAGCCCAACCCTTGAGGCGCCGTCACGTGTCTCCCCGACGCTTCATCCTCCTCCCCGCAGGAGCGGCGAGTTCAGCACCCGCACTTCGTCCTCCTCGCACGGAGCGGCGAGCCGCATCGACTTCAGCTCCCGTAATTCGTCACAATCTGTTGTGGGTGCGAGATCCAATTGGCGAGATTCAGTCCAGCAACGCAGGCCTGCAGCTCCCGCTCATCTGCGCAACCTCATCCACTGGTCGGATTTGATCTTGCTTGTGAAATTTTTGTTCTGTTTGTTTCTGGAATTACTGAACATAGATTGAGAAAATTACTGACAATATCTTGATGAATGTTTATGTGAGAAAATTAGTGGATGTAGATGGCTGTGAGAAAATTACTAATAAAGGTTGCTGGCTTAATGTAATTGTATGTATGAAATTACTGAAAAATGATTGCAGTTTGCTCTCGATAAATTACTGAATTTGTTGATTTGGATATGTTTATTGTAGAAACATGGGTATGTTTAGGTTGCCTTCTACTTAATGTCTGAATTTGTTGATTAGGATTTGTATTTTTTTTGTATTCTGTTGAATTTGTTATTGTGAATTTGAAAATATATAGGGTTATGTGCCTTTGAAGAAGATGATATTAAAAAAATATTTTGTGTGGTATTACCTATGGATAAATTATGTCATGTTTGTATGTAGATGGTGACTATTTGTAAATTGTTGTGTATTGTATAGCTATAGGAAAAATGTTGTTAGTCCTGTCCTTTATTGAATTGTACTTGTGTTTTTGTAAATCTGTAGGGTTATGTGCCTCCGAAGAAAATGGCATTAAAATGATTGCAGTTAGCTCTCTAAGTAAATTACTGAATGCGCTTATTTGGATATGTTTATTGCAGAAACATGGATGTTGAATCTACTGCATCTGCGGTCACACAAGTATAGAATAGTGGCGATAACATTGATTCCCCTATATCTATTGACCTTTCAATTGAGGCTCCACAGCCAACACCAGCTACTTGCTCCACCACTTGTAATTTCATCAACACCTGATGCTCCCATACCAGCAGTACCGGTATCATTCAGCCCAGCGTGGCTTGATGATTCAATGAGGTACCAGGTGATGATTACGCCTCCAGCTCCTATCCCCCCTGAGCAGCTAATCACACCATTTGTTGTCCCCACATATTCTCATGTAAGTAATGTGAAATTTGGTTGTTTGTGTATAAATTTTGTTGCAATGTTTTTATATGTGAAATATGTTTATTTGTGTATAACGCTTCTCAAAGTTACTTGGGAGTAGGTAGAAAATATTACTCATTGTTTATAATCTGCAGGACCCGAGGATTGCTGAGAGGTATGTCCCGCATGGTGACATGACATTTGAGAGCCGACTCATGCGTATGATTTCTATGTGACCTATGCAATGCTTGCTGGTTTCCCGGTTCGAAAGGGCAACATGAGGAACGGCAATCGTGGGCAAGAATATCATTGTTTATTTCAAGAGAAGCATCGGGGAAGCCCGGGTTAAACAGAAAAAGGGACAAAACAACAATGCGCAAAGGTTGCAAAGCTATGGTGTGCGCGAGTGGGGTCAAAGGATGGTGGGGTTGTGCGTTTCAAGAGAATTATGCTTGAGTACAACCATATCCTTACCTGGTCACCAAATATGGTGAAGCACATGAGGGCCCACAAGAACAAGAATCCTGCGCTTGAGAAGATGATTGATTTATTGCTCAACAACAAAGTCAAGCATGTGCAAGTTATGAGCATCTTGAGGAACATCTGTTGGAGGTTGCGAGAGCCTTAACGTAACTGAAAAGGATGTCCAAAACAGGTATTATTTTGTTGAAATTTACTGAATGTCCTGGATGCAAAAAAATTACTGAGGCATATATGGAGAATATTCTGTTGATTTACTTGTGTGTTGCAAGTTGCTGATTTATAAAATTACTGAATGTGTTGAAAATTACTGTCCATAGTTACTGATTCAGGACTGCCTCTATGCATGCAGGAGGGCTGCCATTGTGCGTGCTGATGTAAACAATGACATACCTAAGCTGGTTGAATATTTTGAGGAGTGCAAGAGGAACAACCCTCAATTCTTTTACAAGCTTCATTTGGATGAAAATAATGTGGTCCGTAATATATTCTGGAGTTATGCTAGCCAGCAAGGTGATTTCAAAGGTAGTTCATAATACTTGAATGTTGTTGAAATACTGAATGGTGTAGAATAATTGAATGTTCTATAATTGCAAAGAATAACAATTTACTGGATTAAAAATTTACTGTAAAAAAAATTATTGAATGAAAATTTTTCCACTGCAGACTTTGGAGATGTTGTTACATTTGATACGACATACAGAACCAATAGATACAGCATGCCTCTTGCCATGTTCGTGGGTTTCAATAACCAACTACGAGAATGTTGTGTTTGCGCAAGCGCTGATAAGAGATGAGCGCGAAGGAACATTCAGATGGGTCTTTGAGCAGTTTAGGGAATGCATGGGTGATAAAGATCCGATAACAATATTCACAGGTATTTTTACGCTGCAGAATATCACATTTCGTCTTTGATGCAACATGAACATGATTTTGCATATCTTAAGTCTCCTTCCCTTTTTCCTTCAGACCAAGATAATGCCATGGAGATTGCGATACCAATCATATTCCCCCGGACCTACCACAGATTCTGCAGGTGGCATATGGTGAGGAAATACAAGGACCCGCTGAACCAGCTGTACAATGAACATCCAACTTTGTGTGATAGGCTAATTTCAGTGATAAACCATCCTCTGAATCCAGCTGAATTCGAGAGGGCCTAGGCAGATATGATAAATGAATTCAATATTCATGATAGTGCAGTAATGGGGAGCTTGTTTCATGCAAGGAAAATGTGGATAGCTGCGTTATACAAAAATATTTTCTGTGGAACCGTATCTTCAACGCAGAGAAGTGAGAGCGTCAATTCTTTGATTAAAGGAGGGTATGTCGATAACTCGACACCTATACATGGATTCGTAAAGCAATTCCTTGAGATGCTGTAGCACATGTATGAGAATCAGGCACGAGAAAAGTACAATTCTCAGGTAACCATCTATAACAATTTGCCCCTGCTATGTGTATTTATGTGATGTAAAAGATTACTGAATGTTTCAGCTCTGGAGAAATTACAGACAGCACTCACATCAATACATGTTATGTGGGTAGTTACTAAATATACTTGATTTTTCCCCCTGCAGTCTGAGCCTGTTACACTCACATACCATCTATTTGAACAGCAATTGTCCAAGATCTATTCAAGAAATATGTTCAAAGAGTTCAAAGATACTCAAAAAGCAAGCACCAAATTTACAATACAACCTGATCCGGATAAGACTGGGTACTACTTTGTCAAGCACCGGCCTGTGGATACTACTTTCCCATGGATACAACATAAGTTCCATATGAAAGCAGTAGTGGATGTTGAAGAACCAGAGAACTCGGTGTTCAGCTGTGAGTGCATGACTTGGGAGCACAAAGGTATGTTTTCCATGTTATACTTACTGCAGTGACTCAAAAAGATTATTTCTTTTGTAACATAAAATAAATACAGGTTTATTTTGCTGCCACCTGGTGTTGGCATTCACACACCTTTTTGTGGATCACATACCGTCAAGGTACATTCTCAAGCGCTACACCAGGACCCCATCGGTGGAGACAAACTTTGTGAGGCACGACAACATGTTTCTCGGGCCTGATGGAGACACTAAGGCTCACCGGGCAGCAAGTATAATACCAAGCCTATTCAGGCTACAAAGGTCTACGAGTGATGTCAGCTCGGGTAGGTCAATTGAAAAATAAATAATCCAAGTTACTGGAACTCAAGAGATTACTTTAACAAAATTACTAATCACATAGTTATGAGAAAATACTGATGATGTCTTGTTAGATTACTGATAACCTGTTCCTGGTTGCTAAAACAATGATGGCACAGAATTACTGGCAAATGTTTATGAGAATGACAGATTATCTGCTGTGAAATTAGTAACGATGGATGTTATTGGATTCATTCTGCTGCTGCTCACCTCGAGGCAATGGAGACGGCGAATCGGTTGATCACGGAAGCTATTACGGTGCTAGATGCAATACCCTCGAGATCTGGTTATACCACCAGCATCGAGAAAACCTTGGAACACCGGAACCTGTTGGTAATGCAACAAGTATAAGGACAGAGCAAGGGAGCGGTAACATCTCGGCTGCTGCACCACCGGTGTCAACAACGAAAGGAAGCCGCAAGAAGAACACGAGGGGTGAAGAGGCACCTCAACCGCACTTTCGAGAGACCCAAGGAAAAGAAGAAACGGAGATGCTCCAAATGTAGGAAGCTTGCTCCTGGTCATAATGCTTCAACATGTGATAGGGTCCACAGAATGGAATCCGAAGGAGTGAAAAAAAGACCAAGGGGAGGCCAAGGGAGCTGGTCGTGGAAAGGGTACATCGAATGGGGGTGGGAGGGGGAATGATGGAAATGAAATTGGGGACAAGTAAGTTCGGTGATTGGTTAAATTTAAATTTTGCTTGACAAAATAGGTTAATGTAGTTAATTTTTTATAGGCTAACACCAATGAGGACAAGGAGCAGCCTGATGCGGACCGGGCGTGGAGGTGGTCTAGCTGGATCAAGCAATTGTTCTGTTGCAAATGAAGAATACTTTTTAGAATGGAGTACGGGGGATAATGGTGATGACTATGAATCAATGTCCGATGATTGAACGAAAATAAAGCACATGGATTTTTAGTCGGACCACACATGTATAAATCGATACATGTAAGATAGATATAGGAAAAAAATTGAAGCACATGGATTTTGAGTAGTGATATATTTATAGTTCATTTGGGAAAACCATGTGAAAACACGTGGTAACTCAATTTTGCAAAATCAACAAAGGAGCATTGAAACATGGTTGTTCCTGGTAGCTTGTAGATTATTATTATGTTATGAAATTACTTGGATGAGTTGATAAATTACGACGATCACGGAGTTCTTGGTAGGACTATTATGTTATGAAATTACTTGGATGAGTTGATAAATTACTGACGATCACGGAGTTACTTGGTAGGACTATTATGTTATGAAATTACTTGGATGAGTTGATAAATTACTGACGATCACGAGTTACTTGGTAGGACTATTATGTTATGAAATTACTTGGATGAGTTGATAAATTACTGACGATCACGAGTTACTGATAGGACTATTATGTTATGAAATTACTTGGATGAGTTGATAAATTACTGAAAATCATTACTAAACGCTTCAATCACTTCCATTGTAGGCAGTAATATAACTACGAGAAGAAAAATAAAGCATAGCCAACATGTTATGCTCAACCTCGAGCATACACAAAATAACAGCCATACTTAGCTGCCTACACAATTCGGTGTTGTGGCTACCAAACATCTTAGTGATTGTTTTCACCTAAAGGACAGCTAACAGTTTTTAAAAATCTACCAACATTACAATTGTAAGCCCTAGTTACATAACTACATTTCCAGCACTGCATGAGATTCCAACATGGAGTGTGTGCTTTGCATTGTGTCACTTGCGTACCAGTTCTTGGAAGTACTTCTAGTGCACCTGAAATTGAAAATAATACCAAGCTTGTATTATTGAAGCAAGATGAGTTTTTAGATAATAACAGAATTATAGTTGCGTACCTGAGAATCATATGATTTCAAAAGCTCAACACCTTGTTTTGCAGCATTCTTCTCATGAAAGACCATTTCATTTGCATACTTAATTCGAAGATTTGGAATGTCGAGATGCATTGAACTTGGAATATAGATCAACTGTTGGCTCCCATTCCTCTAGATATTTCATGATGTAAATTCCATCATCGTCTCTGCATTCAGTAAACATACACAGCAGTTATACAAAGATAAAAAGAGACATTTGGACCAATAAATTTTTTACAAGTTCAAGTACCTGTTTGTTGATTGTGGGACATACTGCAAAAACAAATTCGTTTCTTTTCAACCCAATATCAAGCTTGCCAGTCCCTTTCCATACTTTATTGAAATTCCCAAGCTGTACAGACAGTTATTGCAAAGAGATAAATAAAATTTAGAGGACATTAAGAACTAGCATACATTAAAACTACATCGGTAGTGTCCTTACAAAAACAGCCTCCAAGTGGTGATGAAATTCAGAGTTTGGACCAAATTGTTCAAGGTTGGGATGAAGAACAACCCACTTATGTTCTTTAAGGACACGCACAATGACGCACCATTGGTTCTTATACAAAACTGGGAAAAATAGCTGGCAAGAAAAAAAACCACAAACATAATCAAATTTACTATAATACAAGTCCCAGACAAAGTAAGTAAAAGATGGAAGTTAGCAATGCAATATACCAGCAGGGAATTGTATAAGAAGTATGCACCATGAGCAGCCTTGAATGAGTTGAAAGCTTTTGTATAAACATTGTCGCACTTTGATGAATCTTCTAAATCATAATTATTCGGCAAGAAATCCTAAAAGTGATAAACTATGAGTAAGGAAGCAAGAAATTACTAAAAGTGTATAAAGAACATATTACCAGAACTTACACCAACTGTGGTAAAAAGAAGTGCTTTTTACTTATGCGAGCATGCTTCCAGTCAAATATTTTCTTGCATAGTGCATTGACAAGAAACGTTTGGACCCTCCCTCCAATTCGCAACGAGCTCGCTAGTACTCCAATCTGGACTACGACGCCATGGTAATCAATTATATCTTTCCTGAAAACAAAGTACTCCAATTACTGGATGCAAGTGGAACCAGAACAAAATGGCTACATGGAAGCATGTTCAGTAAATTTACTGAAGATATAATTACTGAATGCAAATGGAATCACAACAAAGTGGGTACATGGAACGTCTTGGGCATAGCTGGTTTTAGCAATTGCACTGAAGGATCCTATAAACATCTTTTTCTTTTGGGGTCACGAAACTGGTACATGCTTGATTAACAAATTTGCTTGCAGCAGCAAATCTCCTAGTTACTGTAAAGGGCGTGCTTGCCAAAAGAACTTACAGAAGCATGTGGAGCATATGGAAAAGTGTTAGACTTGTTCTTCGACAGCTCGAGAACACTTATCAGCGAGAGGTTTTGCTGGCAATGACGAGTGACACGCTCCTGAGATTCCTGACTCTAAAACATAACAAATAGAAGGGACAAACAGTAAGGACAAAGTATATGAAGCTGGACAAATAGTAAGGAGAAAATATATGAAGCTTTTAAGACAAATTCACACAAACACACTCACAAGGTCAACGTCTTGGCACGGAGGTGTGTCTAAAGCTATGGGTACGGGTTGTTCAACTTACGTGTCGGGTTCAATGTTCATTTCAGATTGCTCTATTTTACGTCGTTTTGCAAATTCTTCGGAAGTTTCACCGAGTGTACGGAAGGGACACCATAATCAAATAATCCTATAATGATTTACATATTCAGGAAAAGCTCATAAATTAAAGCTTTAAAATCTAGACTACGGATTTCCAAGAAACATACTTCAGATTCTTCATTCACGGGCTCTGAATACTCCGAAGCTACTTCCTTGGCTTTCGGAGAATAGATCCACCAGAGTTCATCCTCAGGATCTGAAGTTTTCATTGCAACATCATGCTGGTTCCTTTGACCTGAAGCTGCTTCCTTGTAATTACTGAGAATAGAACATATAAATCTGAAATGAAAACAAGCATATACATGTACATCGAGGCAATTTTTATTCGAAATGAACACTGGACCTGTCTAGGTATATCCAATGATGGTGCCCCAGATGAACCAATAGGCCTTCATTTAGTTGGATCTGGAATATAATTCCCAAGATCATCCTCATCATCGAAAATGCGGAATGGTGGAACAGATGGAGAATTGAAATAGGGAGAGTTTCTCTTTGAACACGGTTTATCTAACAACAACACAAAATATTCGTCAAAACAAGTCTAATTGTTTTAATATGCAACAAATATCGTAAAAGATACAATGATACACTAAGAATCATACCACGGTTTGAGACTACAGCTTTTTTGTTCACATAGTCAGCACTTTTATCCAATTGAGTACACGGCATGTTTGCAGCAGCAGCACCAGTAGCAGGGATCTACAACAACAAATAGACACATAGGAATGTAAAATATGAAATCCATATCTGATATACAAAAATAAATAAATAAACTACAAATAAATACAATATCTGACCATGTCTTGTTGCTCTTCTTGTTTTGGTACATGCTGAAGGTCATCATCATTTACTTTGGCAAACAAAGGTTTTTCCTTACATTGACAAATAAACCTCAATTGATTGTATGGAGGTGGTAAGGTGTCATCATCTTCAACAAATAAAGGTTTTTCCTTACTTTGTCCTTCTCCCACATGCTGCACAATAGAAACATTATAAAAATGAGATGATTTAAAAATAATACAAAACTTAATTAGAAAGTAGTTAGGAATAATTAAACTGATACTAACTTCGAGGCGGTGGCAGTTTCACACAATGGCGACTTTCCAAAACGTCTTGAAGCAAGTGCATTCCTGGTCCTAGAGGCAACGAGAATGCGAAGATGCTTGTGGGCTGCTAACGGATGCACTACCTTTCGTCTTCTTTTTTCTTGGATTATGGACAACAGTACATGAAGTAGCTTTCCTCTTATTTGATGCACTTGATTTCTTCCTTTGAGCAATAGAGACCTTATCTACAAATAACCGGATGCAGAGAAAACTACAGCAATCAGAATAAAAAATAAAATTGAAATCACCTTGTCATTTGCTTTTATTTATACCTTTTGAAGCACCATTATCATCTTCAGCACCTAAATTTTCAGCACATGCAAAAGAATAAATAAAAGAAAATGACAAATTTGCAAAACACAAATACATTTTCAGAAGTTACCTTTTGAACCAGAATCTTGTGTCGAAATAATAACAGTAGGAGTTGTTTGAGAAGCACCCTTATCGTGATCAGTTTCAGCAACTTTGTGACCACCACTGCCAGTAGCATGATCCCGTGAATCTGCAGCATCTACATTGGCACCAACATGATCTGCAGCATCTGATGGATGTACATTGGCAGCACCCAAATTATCATCAGCATTATCAACAGGAGAACCATCCAAATTTGTTGCTTGCAAATAGTCAAACATAGACAAGATAAGCTTGTCGGAGTATAATCTGGAGCACGAAACTGTTCCCTGGAGAACTCATCATACAAAGCACACAAGACGTCTCTCACCTAAACAAAACAAATTACAGATGCATTCCATAAGCTATTACTCAATTGGAAACAAACAGATTGCAAACAAAAAGTGCACATGAAACTTACATTTTCAGGAAAGGTAGTGAAACGCTGATCCAAAGCCTGCCTAAAATTCCTAACTTCACCATCATTGGCTCTCTTAGATGATCTAGCATCACCTTTGTTGCCACATATTTTCTTACCCCTTGTATGAGCAAGTCCACTATCCCGTATGATGCTTTTTGACATCTGGTAGCAGAAAATATTTACAATCTGGTGGTTAATTGTATTTACACATTCCAAAGACATAGATGCTAAATAAATATGAACAAAGATGATTATTATGTTCGAAATTAATGGATGAGTTGGCTAAATTACTGACAATCAATACTGACAATCAATTACTGATAGCTTGTTACAGATAAAAATTACTCATGGACAAAAATACAAAATGGAAAACAATGAAAAATTGAATAAAAAGAAAATAACAACAACCAGCAAAGGAAATGGAAATACCCGTCTAAGAATTTTTAAACTCTTCAACAACGTTTCATCATCAACTTCATCTTCCAAAGAACATACTTCACTAGATCCTTGCCCACCAATAACGTTGTGCTCAATACCTTGTGCTTCATTTGAACTTAATTCGGCCATTTCTACATGATGAAACAAACAAAAGAAAATATTACTTGTGTTATTGTTATATATCTTGACATCCTTGCCATTTCCCGTCATAAGTGTATTATTCCATTCAATTAAAATTGAATATTACTCGTATGCTCTGAACTTAAAACCTAATAAATCAAAAAAGGCACACAATTGCAACAAAAGGAAACAATAAATGCAACACTCATATACACAATAAGTGCATGCCAAACATAATGCAACATAGACACATGACAAAAAAATTTCCCATAATAGTCACCTCCTACATAGACACATGACAAAAAAATTTCCCATAGATACCACATCAAAGAAACATAGACCAACAAATTTTCAAAAACACAAAAACATCCACTAACGGGAATATACGAGTAAATCCAAAGTCAAACATAAATCCGCGACGAGATCCGACGAGGGAGGGGTGCCGGCGGCGGGAAGATGAAGCGAGAGGACAGATCCGCCTCCAACAGATCCGGGAGATGAAGCAGCGGTGGGGCCGAGAGGAAGTCGACCTCGGCTTGGCCACCGGCGGGAAGATGAAGCGAGAGGACAGATCCGCCTCGACCAGATCCGGGAGATGAAGCGGCGTCGGGCAGCAATGGGGACGGAGGGAGGGCGACCTCGGCTTGGGCAGCGGCGGGGTCACCGAGGACAGATCCCCCTAGACCTCATCCGGGAGATCAACCCGCGTCGCGGAGTGGAAACACTGAAAGCGACGGGACATTCTTAGCTTATCTCCGTCCGGTGGGGACAGCGAAAGCGAAGGAAGATTCGACCTTATCTCCGCCGATGAAAGCGACAGGACATTCAAGCGGGTGCCCTTGTCTCCACCGAGTGAACAACATAACACTTGCGGGCCAAGTAACAACAATTACTGAAGGGCTTCGTAAAATTACTTAGATTATCGAGAAAAACTTAGGACAGTGATAACAAAATTGGTAAAACTACTTATAATCTCAGGACAATTGCCGACACGGGACATTAAAATTACTGAACCAGTTAGTAAAATTACTGACGGTTTCAATGCTAATTACTGACACATGACCACAAAATAACTGAATGATTTGGTAAAACTACTTATCGGACAAATTACTGACACATGACCACAAAATAACTGAATGATTTGGTAAAACTACTTATCGGACAAATTACGACACATGACCATAAAATTACTGAATGTTCTGGTTAAACTACTTACAATATCAGGACAAATTACTGACACCGACCATAAAATTACTGAACCTTTTGTCAAATTACTGACATTCTTTGATTAAATAAAAATTACTGACACCTGACGGGAAAATTATTGACTAATAAGGTAAAATTACTGACAAATTCAGGACTAATTACTGACATTCTGCGCCGAGTATGGTTTACAAAAAAAATGAATAAAAGGACGACTATAATTCCATGCGTTACGATTCCAAACATAGAAAAAAATCAATGGGATAACAAACCATGGCAGCAACGAGAAAAGGTATGTATTTACAACTAGGAACCAACCATCCAACAAAGTGTCTACCAACGTCACTATGTACACAGATCACTCCATCCAAAATACAGTAGGAGCTGATCCATGCAAAACAGATGAGACTATTCAAAATACGCTAAGTGTTAATCCATCCGAGTGTCACTAAATACACAGTTCTTTACATCCAAAGCAGAAAAACAGATCACGGGTCGACATGGGGAGTAGAGTATCGCCGGATCCTTGGTGGGAGAGTCTTGCGATATTGGTTTCTATCATGAAAAGTCATGTAGTGCAGAAGCTCCGCCCGGTACTCGCTCCCCTTTTCCTGTTCATGTATTAAAAACAAACAATGAAGTTAGGGAAGGTAATTATTAATCATGTAGACCTTTACTCAACTTCATAAGAATGAGTTACTAACCGACACAATTTCAGGAATCATTTTGCGAGTCAAACCAACATAGCGTTGAACAAACATCATGCAGAAATAGACGCAATCATTTGGAAGCACCTGGTGTGGCACATCTACATAAGTCATCTCCCGAGTTGCTCATGTCAACAGATCTTCCCTTCGTGATTCTTCTAAAGATGTTGTTCAACCTATCTACGACATGTTCGCATACATCATTATGCCACCTGTCCTTATCATCATTGTTGACCATAGTTGAGCGAATCGAGAATATCAATCTGCCCATGAAACATGTTGAAACAGTAGGTCGCCCAATGATATCCGTTGTGGACAGGAATAAAGATCTACAAATATTTTTTAAAAACGCAAAAAGTTACTTGTGAAGGTATAGATGTCTTGAATTTACTGACATTGTATAAATATGTATATGTTTGAATTTGTATAACGAGATAGGGACCAATTGTACTTACAAGTCTTGCATTGAGTATCTTTTCCGCAGAAAATCGATACTTGATAAAATTGTATGCAACTTCATCGTCATATGCAGAACCAGGGAAATAATTTTCATACAAAACCATTTGCTGCACAAAAAAGGAGCAAAAAAAAAGCCATTTAACGAATGAGTGAAAACTAATTATCATGAATACATCAACTGTCAAAAACACATCAAGCTGTCAAAAAGACATCAACTGTCAAAAAAACAATTACTGAAAAAAACATATAACTTACAGCTGCACTAGTTGGAAGAATAATCATGTAGCTTGATTGTTCATCACTTAGTTTTGCATCATCATCCATCGGGCATTGGACAAAGTAGTCCAAGTGTGCAGCTTCAGCCATCAAACCATCACCAAAGCTATCAGCAATAAGTTGCCCAACTATAGAAAAATGATGTGGTGTATCTTTGGTACCGATAACTTTCTCCAGTGCATCTAATAAGATAAACTCTGCATAAATCATTTAGTTACTGAATGGACAAAACAAGGAAACTACTTGAATTACTGAATGCATTTCACTGATATATCCAAGATCATTTGCTGCACGATAAAAGCTACTAAAGTAAAATTACTGAACAAATAAAATTACTGAATACTGAATAAAATTACTTGCAAATTGAATAGAATACAAATTACTAAATGTAGATCTCCTGAATACTGATGTCAATTGATAAACATGGTAGTATGGAAATAATTATTGAATGGTTAAAGTTACTGAAATTCTGAAATAACTGAATACAAAATTGGTTACCTTTTGAATTCATCTAATTGTCCCATCTCAATCATTTCTGCCCTCAAATCAAGTGCATTCTTGATAGCTGCCTCATTGGGAGTCGAATCCAGATTATCAAATGGAGATGCCAAGCACGGGTCGTCGGATTCGAAAACAGGCCCGGCTGCCCATATCTCGGGGACACCTAAGAACGGGGGCTTGGGAAACTCAAAAACTGGAATCTCATCATCATCATAAACTGGCTTCTTTTTCCCTTGGCAGCAGGCTTCATTGGCTGCTTCCGTTTCTTCCCGGTAAGCTTTACCAATTTACTTTTTGATACCTGCATTGAACACGTAACACGGCGGCCTGCAGGGGTATACTTGCGTTCACCAACAATAGGAGCATCATCCACCTCCTGTCAAACACATCATACAGATTACATTAGAATAAACAAAAGAAATAAATTATTAACGACTAAATTACTTGCAGTGACATTTACATGAGACTCTGAACTAGATTGCCACAAACCTCATTAATATTACTATCATCTTTTGTAGATGGCTGTGAAGCATCAGCTTCAACGGTACTATCATCAATTGATAATTTTTGTGAAGCATCATCTTGAATGTCACGAAGAACAGACGCAATGTCTTTCCAATGATCATTGTCAAAAGATCCAGCAGCCACACCAGTAGATTGGGCCTAAGAAACATTAATAATACAGATTATTTACAATACAAAATTGGTTATTGGATGCATTTAAAAAAGTACAAACTTCAGACACAAAAAAAAAACACTGAGATTCTTATACTTCATCGACATGAGGCTGCTCTCCAACACAACCATCTTTCTCTAGCAAAGTTTCATCAGGTTGGCTCTGCAAAAAATAATTATAAAAAGGAAAGAATAAACACCTTCAGTCCTAGTGCAAACAGAAATCGACATTTAAATCTACGTGTCTAAAAGAAACATCACATTCAAAAGCGAAGCTGAGGCTGCTCCCCATGAGCTTCATGTCCTTGAAGATTTGAGTCAATAGTCTTCGATGAATCATTCTGTCTATCTACAGACATCATTGATGTTAGGAGCATTTGGTTGTTCCTCATTACCACCTTGCTCTCCTTGCACATTGACCTCATGAGGCTGGCTCTGCACAAATAAGGAAACAAATGGAAAAAAAAAGTCCTTGATTAAGAGTGCAATAAAAAATACAGAAGCTAAAAAAGGAATAAAGATTACAAAACAAATATAAACCACTGAGTTTAGCTTCAACGCCTGCAATAATGTCGAGAAAAAAAGCGAGCTGCGCAGACAGCTTCATCATGCGTATGTGCAGCCATTGTCTGTTGTGTCCTATTCAAGCACTGCAAGCCTTTCCGGATGCTGAACATAGAAATCAATTAACATTTCACGCACCATCTTGTTTCCTTCAGGAGGCTGTGGTGACGCTGCATGCAAAGATTGAGTTGACGTAGATTGTATTTCTGTAGCCTTGATTTGATTAGTATTCTGCAAAAAAAAAATACATTATTGACGGTGAATCAAAAAATTACAGACAACCACAAACAAAAAAGGACAAACAAAGGATAGACAATAAACACAAAGGCAGGCATGCAAATAATTACTTATTGCATTTGCATACCTCATTATCATCTTCATCCATAGAAATTGAAACAGGTGTGGATGCTATTTTCCGCCGCTTGGAACCGGACAAATTGGAAACCTGCAAATAAAAAGATAGATATAAGTTTAAGCTAGTAAACTACTAGGGAATATAAATATATATTGTTACTAGATGAAACAAATTACTGAGGAAGATAAAGAAATATTTCTGGGGCTTACGAGATATGGTTACTTGAATGATAAATAATTACTGAAGCAAATTGATATAAACTACTGGTAAATTCTTGGATGATAAATAATTACTGGGGCAGATTGATATAAAATACTGGATAAAAAGAAAATTACTGGGGCAAAATAGAAAGTTACTGGTTTCAAAAGAATTACTGACAAAGATGGACACAAATTACTGAATCTGATAAAAAGAATTGCTGTATGAAAAGAATTACTGGGACAGACAGGGAGAATTACTAAACAGAATTACTTGGAACAAACAGGCAGAATTACTGAATGAAAAGAGTTACTCACAGCAGCACCCTGTTTAGCACGTAGATCCCGGGATGTGGTGATAGGATCTTCATGAGGCTTAGATTGATCAAAGATAGCTTTCATATCAGATACAATCTTCTTCGAGCATCAACAACTTCTTTCTTTCCATCACTAAACATTTTAGTGGCTGCTGCCATCATTTCCGATCCTTTAGCTACTCGCTTGTCATATGCAGCAAGAGCTGATATCGCACGTTCCTTCTGCCCTTCATCGGTTAAAGAATCAAAACAGCCAGCAAGCGAGTGGTTCAAGCATAAACACTTCGGGGAAAATGGTGCTGTCGGGAACGGGATTACGAGATACGGGAGCAGCATCGGGGGCCTCCCGATCACTGTGTGCGAGGGCTAGGAGGGGCTGGGCGTTTGGTGGCAAGTTTCTTTGTACGTCTATCTGGAGTCTTTGTGACCAAACCCCGATGCACCATACCGCCCTAGCATGTACAGCACTACGAGAAGATGATCTTGTGCCTTGATAAACAGCCCCTTGATGAACCTGATGCACACCATCGGCAGGCGCTCTGCGTAGCATGTTCCAGCTATAACCCTCAACTAAAAAAATCAAATAAAAAAACAGAATAAGAAAATATAAAAATATAAGAAAAAAACAAAACATTAATATTAGAAGAAAATATAAATGCTTACGAGGCAAATTTCCATAAGAAAGCTGAGCCATTCCTGTGTGTCTTCTTGTCGGCCTTGGCAATCTTCTCAATAAGTTCAGAATTGAACAAGCTAGCACGTGGAGTGGTTAATCCATCGATAATCATGTCGGTGCATTGCAGGTTGTCAAGATAATAAATCTGAATATAAAAACGAAGACAAATGATACTTCAATTATTCAACAATAAAGTAGCAGAACAATTACTGAATACTTAAACTACTGATCAATGAAAAAATTATTGAATAAAATTAAGGGACTGAAGATCTCAAAATCAGAAAAACAATAAAATTACTGAAAAAGTTAACTCTGAAGTAGACAAAATTACCGAACACATATTACTGAAAGAAAATACTGAATCAAATTACAGAATTGACATTAAAGAAGAGAACATATGTTTCTTACGATAAGAAAAGCGATGCATCCTTGCATTGTAGGGGCAACAACTCGCTTATCCCTGGCCTGCCACTTGTTAACCTTCTCTTTCAAATCAAGGACCAATGCCTTGCACCAATTGTAATTCTTCATATCATTTAGATTTTTGCAATATAGATAATCCAATCCAGAGATATTGTTTGATGTAGAAGGGAACAACAATGCATTGAACAATAGCATGAAAAAGCACTTGCACGAGTCCATTCATCGTCCTTATCCATCGATGCAAAACGTTCAATGATCCATCTAGGAACATGCGTCTTGGCAATTTGGTCATATCGCTTGTAATTCAAATTACCTTTCTTCTTGCCACCTTTCTTCTTGCCACCTTTCACATTTAGCTCACTTTCCTTGAGAACAGCATCACGAGATATTCTTCATGCCCTTACTTTCACGAGATACTTCTCACTTCGACAAGAGCAGCCTTCTTCGACCAAGCGAGAAATCAGGCAAATCATCACCACCAATTGGCAGCCCAATGACAGCATGCACAGCTTGTTCCGTAATAGGCAAAACTTTATGACCAATGACAATGCGAAAAGGATCAAACTTGATATGATCCATAATATACATGGCAAGTGCTCTGTCGCCAATGCCATCACAACTGAACTTCAAGATTTCGGTAAAGCCCAAGCCACCAATTATTGTCTTCGCACTACCATTCATCACCTCGAGACGATTTGTGATAACTCCAGGAGAGCAACGGGCGGTGGAATAGTATACTTCCTTCACAATCTGCATAAAACAAAGAACATAAACAAAAATAAATGGAAATGTTTAGGTATAGGAATTACTGACATGTTTACTACAAATAATAATTACTAATACTATCAAAATACTATATGTGCAGATCAAAAATTCCATAGCAAAACAAAATACTATATGTATACCTTAACTTCCTCATCGAAACTTCCTCATCAACAGCAACATCCTCAACAAAATCATCAGCAGCAGAATCACTAGCAGCAGTAGGATGATTCGACCATCATCAACACCGGAGGCGGGAACAGGATGATTGTCACAAGAGGCAGGAGCAGGATGATCATCATCAGCAGCATGACGGGCACCAATAAGACACGCAGCGCGAGCCTTCACATTAGCAGCTGAAGAAACCCAAAACTTGCTTGTACACCGTCGGAATGGTGTTCGCCTTGCGGGTGGATTAAGACGGGCAGGGGACTTCTAAAAATCATCATCATCACTTGTAGAACCATCACTCGTGCGCGCATCCATCCTTTCACAATAGCCTGAAAAGAAGAAAATTTACTGAGCAATGCAATACAATTACGAGAGATTGCCAAATAATGCAACAAAACAAAAAGAAGAAGCTTATGTAGAAACAAAAGGTTTGTTATACATAGCTATACAGATTTCAAACAAATTCACAAATAACAAACAATAGAGAACAAAATTTTTCTATAGGTAATACAACACAGAAATAATTTTAATGCCATCTTCTTCAAAGGCGCATAACCCTACAGATTTTAAGAAACAAATATACAAATAACCAGATCATATATCACAAAATTCATCTATAGGTAATTACTGAAAACTTCACTTATCGATGATTTCGAGAGAAGAATCACTGAATCAAGTAAATTAATGAATACGAGTTTAAGTAACCGAGCTAATCGGTAAATCTAAAGTAAACACATGACTGAACAATTAATGGTAGTCACCTCCTACATCGAAACACGACAAATTTTTTCTATAGGTAATACAACACAGAAATAATTTTAATGCCATCTTCTTCAAAGGCACATAACCCTACAGATTTTCAAATTCACAATAACGAAATCAACAGAATCAGTGAACATTGAAAGATAAAATTACTGAAAACTTCACTTATCGAAGATTTCGGAGAAGAATCACTGAATCAAGTTAATTAATGAATACAGTTTAAGTAACCGAGCTAATCGGTAAATCAAAAGTAAACACATGACTGAACAATTAATGGTAGTCACCTCCTACATCGAAATACGACAAATTTTTTCTATAGGTAATACAACACAGAAATAATTTTAATGCCATCTTCCTCAAAGGCACATAACCCTACAGATTTTCAAATTCACAATACCAAATGCTCACAAGTACAAAATGCAGAGCGATGCATCGAATACAGAAACAATTAATGGTAGTCACCTCCTACATCGACACACGACAAAATTTTTCTATAGGTAATACAACACAGAATTAATTTTAATGCCATATTCTTGAAAGGCACATAACCCTACAGATTTTCAAATTCAAAAGTACAAAATCAACAGAATCACTTGAACATTGAAAGATAAAATTACTGAAAACTTCACTTACCGAAGATTTCAGAGAAGAATCACTGAATCAAGTTAATTAATGAATACAGTTTAAGTAACCTAGCTAATCGGTAAATCCAAAGTAAACACATGACAGAACAATTAATGGTAGTCACCTTCTACATCGAAACACGACAAATTTTTTCTATAGGTAATACAACACAGAAATAATTTTAATGCCATCTTCTATAAAGGCACATAACCCTACAGATTTTCAAATTCACAATACCAAATGCTCACAAGTACAAAATGCGGAGCGATGCATCGAATACAGAAACAATTAATGGTAGTCACCTCCTACATCGACACACGACAAAATTTTTCTATAAGTAATACAACACAGAATTAATTTTAATGACATCTTCTTCAAAGGCACATAACCCTACTGATTTTCAAATTCACAATAACAAAATCAACAGAATCGGTGAACATTGAAAGATAAAATTACTGAAAACTTTACTTATCGAAGATTTCGGAGAACAATCACTGAATCAAGTACATTCAAACACAACAAAACTAAATTACTGAACACTACAATATAATAATTACTGAATTCATAAGTCGAGTTACTACAAAGAGGAAAAGTAAATTACTTGAATCATAAAATTACTTGAATCATAAAATTATTGAATCATCAAAAATCACAGGATTCTACTCTATTCTTATTTGAAATTCACAGGATTCACGGGATGTTCACGAGCCACCGAGACTAAATTTCTTGGAGCACTCAATTAACCAAAAATTACTGGAAAAACCAGAAGCAATCCGGACGAGAAAATGAACCAAACCAAATGCGGATCTATAGCAAACACATACCGGAAAGGTCACAGCGAGTTGGGGAAGAGACCGTGGAGATCGCGGGAGTTGGGGACGACGGCGTCGAGGTCGAGGTCGCGGAAGTTGCACGACTGCGTCGAGGTCGAGGTCGCGGGGGTTGCACACGACGCCGACGAGGTCGCCGCGGTTGCGGATGAAGGAGTGGAAGTCGCGGCGATTGCAGAAGACGACGCCGACGAGGTCGCGACGGTTGGGGGTGAAGCCGACGAGGTCGAGGTCGCGCCGCTTCGAGGTGGACGACGGCTAGGGTTAGGGTCCTCGCGCCGCCTCCGCACACAATCGCCGCCGCCGCCGCTCGCTAGCTGCACCGAATCGCGGAGATTCTCGCGCCGCCTCGACGGAACCGCCTCCACTCGTCGCGAGAACCGCCTCCGCTCTCGCGAGCGCGCGTTGCGTGGGAAGTGGAGCAAATGATTGTGATGGGTGGGCCGGGTGTGGGTTTGGAGATATTTATATCCGGGCGCGCGAGTTGCGGGTGGGTTGCGGGTCGCACCCGAATGGGGCTGCGGGCCCGGTAACGCGGGGGTTGAGTTGGGTCGCGCGTGTCGTTGGTTGGGCCGCACCACTTTGGGCTGGTTTGCTCGGTCGGGTTGGGTCCAGGGTGTAGAATAAGTTATTCCACACCGGGTGTAATATAGTATATATATATATATATACACACACTATTATACACCCAGGTGTAGAATAGTTTATTCTACACATCGACCCAAATTATCCGGCCAGCTTACCAAAACAATCCACCCACACCCGTGCGTCGCACTACCGGGCCCGCAACCCTAATCGGACAAAACCCGCTAACCCACCTATTCTTTTATAAAATTATCCACACCGGACTTGGTCCCACTTTTCAGACAGTTCCGCATCCAATTCCACCACCCACGGAGGCGGTAGCGCTGGAGGCGAGCGGCGGCGATGGGATCGGGATCCTCTGCATTAGCCATTACTTGCAGGTCTAAATGCACAGAGTAACAGTTGGAATTAGCTCGCATCCGGAGCGTCCGTATCCAAGGCAAGGGCTAAGATTGCACGTCAATTTCAGTAATGTCTTCTCCTGTTCATTTTACGCCGCGCTGTTCGACAGTAGCCCGACGGCATGCCCGCTCTCGTAATATCTTTCTTGCTCACCGGAGGCTGCAGGAATCTCCAAGCACCAGCTGGTTGTGGCTTTTACCTTCACCAGTATCTTGGATTGGGTTCTAAACGGGAGTTAGGGAGGCGATCAGGAAACTCTGCATTTGATTTGGGCGCACAAGTAGGCGGAGATGGCAAGTCACAAGATCCACAACACGGGGAAAATCTCTGTTGCTTCTCAAATGTCACAGCCATGGAGCTCCACAATCTCCACACCAATTGCATCGCACTTCATTATTTTTTCCCATCAATCTGTTCTTGCATGGATAAGCTTTTCCCCATTTGAAGTGCATAAATTGAGCTGATATACATGGCTAAATCGAGTTTTTAATGCATAAAATTATCCTTCCCTCTCTATAATCAAGCTCACAGCCGAAGAAAACTTGAGCTTCATGGTTTCCGCATGCGTAAAATCGAGCTCGCAATCAGAAAGCAAAGCGCGCGTGAAGCACGCAGAGGGAGGCTATGCAGCGCAATGACGACTGGGGGAACAGAGGAGACCAAGTCACCTCGTAGCTCATGGAGGATGAATCCCAGCCACAGCGCATCCTGTCAAATGGTCGAATTGCTCATCACTATAACCTTCTTTTCTATGGATGGCCGCCATGATTGGTACTAGTTCGCTTTCCGGAACGAAGGAGGACGGAGGAACAAATCTGTTGTGGATCCACTTGTTTTCTCTTTTCGCTGAACCGTTTGCTGAAGGATCAGCGGCCCAGAAGTGAGCTAATGCTCAAAAACTGACTCACTGCATTGAGTACTACAAAACCAAGATCTCAATCCGCGGCGATGCAGGAGCGACGAGGCCAAGCGGTGACTTGAGCCGGCGTAGAGTGGTACCTCGACGGTCTTCGGCTTCCACATCTGCGACGGCGTACGGCAGGGGCTCATGGTCATGGAAGCTCAAGGCGGTGCGGCCGAGGCGAAGCAGGCAGGCCATGGCGAGGTAGCGATGTGTGACGGTGATGGGCACTCCCCAACGGACTCCGCCTCCCGGAGCTGCGAGGGCGTGCGTCGGGGGCTCGGTGTCGTGGAACCGTAGGTTCTCGTGCGGCGGGCGATGCGTGCCCTTGAGGAGAGCTTTTCGGTCCTCTCTGTCCGCAGGGCGGACGAAGTACGACTCCGGATGGTTGTTCCTCGATCCTCCTTGGTCAGATTCGCCTCCTCCCCCTCTGCATTATCATCGATTTGATTCACGAGCTTCGATTCCCTCATCTCCACTCCGCCCAAATGCACGAACCACAGGGGCACACAAAATTCCACCCCAGATTGGTGACTTCAATTCTGCGTAATTTGGTTCAATTCACCCCGCTTGCTCCTGGATTTGGGAATGTTGACACACGATTTGGTTTCCTGGGTTCTGATTTGGCCTTTTTTTGGTCACTATCGATGGCGGAGAGGCTCACCTAAAGCGGAGATTCGATTTAGTGTGGCGCGTGAGAGGATTGGATATCATTTTTTTGTGCGTGAGTGTTGATCCTGTAACCTGGATGCCTGGAGATGTTGTCACGCACTACAGAATTGGAGATATCATCCCAGAGCTCAATTTTTATGAAATTGAGCTAGTGCTTGGTCAACATCGAATAATTATCCTGAATATTTGTTGGGCCGTTTGTGATATAGTTGGTAAATAGCTTCCAGTTGATTCTAGATAACTAAAATTTGATCTGAGGCCAAGGCAAAGATTGGAAAATATATTTCTAGAAACAATACCCGGTTTAGTTTAGAAAAGCACTTTCTATTGGTTTTATTAACAACTGGGTGCAAGCTTCTTAAGACAATTTTGCTTCTGTTCGCCCGGAACTTGTGCCTTCTCGTTGGTATGCCACATGTGAGCAGTTCGATTAGCACAATAATTTTTTTGTTCTATAGTTGTTTCTATTTCATTATCAATCCGCTGCTAACATTTGATTAGCACAATAATTTGCTCTGCTTCAATTTGGTTTGGGTCGTTGACTTCGATTTGGCTCATTTCCGTTCATGAGTAGCTTCAAACATCCATGCTCATGTGAGTGCTCGTTGTGCTTGTTCTGTTCCATGTGATTTGTTGTTTGAAGGAGCTCTATGACTGCATCCCCTTTTCAGGGTATCAGTAATTATTCATGTTTGATAATTATACGCATCCTCGGGAATTTCAATAATTGATGCATCCTGTGCTGTAAATTGTTGTGTGCATTCAATAATTTTTCAAGCATCCATCCTCAATAATTGATGCATCCTATCAGTAATTTTGTGGCTGCGCTAAGGTTCTCAGTAATTGTTTTGTCTTGTTTTCATAATGAAGCAGTAATTGTTGTATAATGTTAAACATGATGATTATTAGTTACTTTGTAATTTTTTAATGATGAAGCTGACCAGTAATTGTGACATCCCCTCCGGGATACCCAGGACTCGGTACGAGGGGACACTCGACGCAGCGAGTTACAACGAGTTCATCATCTCATACAAGCCAGAATATATACATCATGGTATAATACAAACATTATACAGCGGAAGCATAATACATTAATGAAGTTTAACAACCTACGAGTCTTGCAGCGGAAACTTGTACTTTACAACAAAAGACCACTAGCGTGATGTACTGAGCCCGTCGTACACCACGATCCTCCTCGCTCGGGACGTCGGGATCTGTTCCCACTTGAGGGAACCACCCTCGGAACACGGCTCCTCTTCCGGACAGCTACCGTAACGGTCGTGGAAGAACGACGCTTGCCCTGAAAATATAACGAGCAAACCCCGAGTATTCTAATACTCGACAAAGATCGACCCGTCAACGAGCACGCTAAGGCCGACGCCTAGTATGCAAAGGCTTTACGTCTGTGGGGTTGACTCCTTTGCGAAAGCAGTGAGTAAGAGGTGGATCCTTACTTTCAATGTTTTAGCTCAACATTAGGATTCATTAACATCTATGTTTGCAATCTACAGACTATTGCCATCATGTTTGCAAGAAAAGATCGGAATAGATCAACATTCCTTTACTTTCTCATCTTCATCTTTCGAGTTGATTACTACGATGTGACGAGCTAAACAAGCGGTACTCATTACTGCGAGGGACAGCGATTCGAATCGATTTATACCAGCTGGGAAAACGCGACTACACGACGTATACGCATCACACCGATCATATACGACAACCTTTCCCGCTAGCACTCGACAACGAGACTAGCCATTTGCAACTCCCCGGAAGTATGGCGACGCCACGACTTCCCTCGTGGTCGACCCATCTCCCTCCCGTGAGACTATCCTCTCACCGACGACCGATAAAAGAGAGCCGGCTACGCTACATCTCCGGGGCGATAGGGTACCTCGGCTTGCTCGGGCCCATGATACCGGCATGTAGCACGGTACGTTCAAACTTGTTCAACTAAGCCGACAACGGTACGGTCCTTGACCGACTCGGACGGGGCTACCACCTTGCAAGACCTTATCTCCGTCTTGCCCTTTCTCCTACGGGGCCCGTCCGGTCTCGGCTTATCAACATCTTCACTTCCATTCTCATCTTTCTCTTATCATTCTTCTTAGCAATAACAAACCAGTCATTACCCTATATCTCGCGAGTAGTGTATGACACCACTCGTCTTCTACCGATTTCCTATAACTTAAGCTTAGCGATCGTCAACTCTATTGAGCTACCGTACCGAGTATAACATAAACAAATGGAAACCTATCTCATGCATCTAGGGTATCAAGCAACTCCTATAACCTAGTGCACAATCATGACTCATTAATCGTGATAAAAGAAAAGAGTTTCAAAAGCGTAGGTGGGATGCACCGGGCTTGCCTTGATTCGAGTCGGGGTTAGCTTCCTCGATGTGCTTCGGTCGACTTCGAAGTTTCCGTCTCCTGCTTCGACCTCGGACGGAACCTCTATCACGCCGATACCTAGGTCGACCAACAATACGTTGCGACTTAATGATCATGCATGCATGAATGTACATGAGATGATGTGCAACAATTCTATTAACCATGATCGTTAACTAGCAATTAATCATTACTTAAGTTCATTACTTTGCAATTAGTAATTAACAATTAATAATTCCTCGGGTTTATTAATTAGCAGCTTATAATTAATCATGTTCATTACTCAAGAATTAACAGTTGATCATGCAAAGGTTTTGTTAATTATGTTCATCAACTAATAATTACTGATTACTTATGTTCAAGTAATTAACAACTAACAATTAACAATTAATCCTGCTCGTTAATTAATACTTAATCCTGGTCATTAAGTAACAATTAATCTTGTTTATTAATTAACAAATACTCATGCTCATTAATTGACGATTAATCATTACTCATTAATCAATGATAGGTATTAACACATAGAGTATTAAACTGGGATCACATGAAATGACGGTGTTTATGTTGAATTTTGGAAAATAAACTTAACAACAACTTTCGTCTGCAGTATCTCTAATTTTTAAAGGAATTTATTTTTCAAAATCAAACAATAAATAGCATAAAATAATAGATTATCTTAACTTAATTAAACTATGAAATTATAATTTCTCAAAATAAGCATTTGAATACATAATCAAATAAAGGATAATTTTATGAGTCTAATGCACTTTGTTTGGCATTTTTCTGATTTTTGAGGAATTTTCTATGAATTTTTGAACTTTAACTAAATCCTGGAAATGGATAAATTCGCAAAAGACTTGAAAGGCTACTCGGGCCAAAAGTGGCCAGGCCCGGCGGGTGACGTGGCAGCCCAGCGACCGACCCGACCCGGCCCGCGGAAAGACCAGCGCGCAGCCCGGACCGCGCCAGCCATGGCCGCGGTGGCCGGAAACGAGCGGCGCTACGCCGGAGGGGTGCGGGAGTAGGTGAGGTAACGAGTGAGTAGGCACGGGAGGCTCGGTGCGACGCGGAGAATCGAGGAGTGGGGTCCATGGCGACGAGAGATGGCCGGAAAAGGCGCCGGCGGCGAGGTGCGAACAGGAGAGATCTTCGGCAGCGTTGCGAGCTCGCTACGCTTGACCAAAATTGGTGAAATAACTTCGAGAAGCTTTGTTGTAGCGTAGAGAAGACTGTCACACAACTTATTAATGGAGAGGAGGACCGGCACCATGTCCTCACCGTGGAGCTCGGACTGCCGGACCCGATGTGGGGAAAAACTATCCCGAGCTCGAACAAATGGACGGAAGGAAATAATCTAAGCTCATATCGATGCATATAGGGATTGCGCAGCATAAGGAGCAAGAATCAATCGATGGGACGCACCATGTGTGAAGAATTTCGACGGAAGGTCGAGGTTGGTCGCCGGCGACGTTACTCGGACAATCTTCAAAATTCGCACCGCTCGGGAGGTTATTTGGGGAACAACTTGCGCTCGGAGGTTCAGCGAGATGGACGCGCATCTTTTAGAGGTGGTGGCTCACGCGGAGATGGCCGGAGGCGGCCGGACGGCGAACGGCCGGAGGGGCGCGGGGTGTCGGAGTTCAAAAGAGAGAACCGGAGAGGGAGAAAAGGATTTGAGGTTGGGGTCTTATCCCGGTTGGGCTGAGGGGTGAGGTGGCGAGTAGGCTGCTGCGTGGCAGCCGCGGAGCGAGGGCGCGTGGCCGGAGCTTGCCGCAGATGGCTCGGTGGTGAGGCGGTGCTGAGCGAGAAAGGAGAAGAGAGATTGGCCACCGGCTCGGTTCAGCATTTTTACAAAGAACCCCTCGGCTTTCGCTTAATTAAACAAGGTCGTTACAAGGCTCGGAAAAATCATGAAAAATTCAGGGTTGAAATTGAAAACATTTTAAACATTTTTCCTTATTGGCCGAAGTTCCAATTCCAAATATTTTTCAGATTAAAAAATTCATGTTTAAATTAAAAAGAAACGTTTTCATTATTTCTTGTGGACATTTTTATAAAATAAAATAATTTCATGGCAACTCCATAAATCTTTTACTTTTATGTTTAATCAACAGAAAATGTTAAACACCTTAGTTTACTTTTATTTAATTTGTCTTTTTAAGATCTTCAATTAACTTAGGTTAATTCGACATTTGATGTTTATTTCTTAGTACAAAAATTAATATTTTCACCAATGCACATGATGACATGATGATGAATGACATGAAATGCACTTTTATTTGTTAGGGTTGTTACAGTAATATTATTAGTTCTCGAAGATGCTCACAATAATTTTCCTTTTTAATGGGGTTCTAGTAATTTTCATTTTGATGCTCAAGTAATTTTACGCATATTGCTGGTGGTAATAAACTGGAAGTTATCTCGGTGTCAGCCAGTAATTTCTTTGTTGTTATCATGATGTCACATAGTAATTCTTTGTCTTCTTATAATGTCATACAGTAATTATTCCATCCATTAATTCTTTATTTTTATCATACTTGGTAGTCATGGTGATTCTCAAGTAAATTTCATGCATAATGGATTAGTGGTAATTAACTGGGAGTTAGGTCTCATCCAGTATTTTCTTTTTTGCATTACCAGTAATTCTTTGTCATATCATGATGTCTTGCAGTAATTTATAATCTTCATTCAGTAATTATTTCCTGCAGCGGAGGCTTGAATTTCATTGATTCACATTGTGAATTCACTCAATAATTTCCTGGACAAATTACTTTATACCTTCAATGGAGGGAGCTCTTTTATTATGATTCGAAAACTGTTGTGTTTGGCACTTTATGTTGTCATGAGCGTTCTCAGTAATTTTTCAGCATTGTTTTACACGGATGGCGGTCACCAGTAACAATTTCCTTTTTGGGTTGATCAGTAATTTTTGTATGATGTCATCATTTTTCCACCAGCAATGTCTATCTTCCCAAGCATAGTAATTCCCATGCTAATGATATTTAGTAATTTTGATTGGGCTGCCATCGCATTGCATATTTGATTGGGCTGCCATTCAGTAATTTTGCCACTTGTTAGCAATATGGGATAAATTCTGTGAATTTGACGGTTATTTTTACCATTCAGTTATTTCTCCATTGTCGACAATGGATTGATTCTTTATCACTCCATCTATTTAGATTGCGCTTTTTATGGATTGTTAAAGTAAATGAACTACTAGCATAATATCACAGGCAACCTGTGATTCAACCACATATGTGCTTGCCTTGGCTATGTTTCTTCTGACTGGTTTCGTTTCTGCATGGTAAAAAAATATCTGATATAATTTTGCTATGATATAATATTTTGCATGTTGCAACACTAGATGATTATGTAGGTTGTTAGGGATGTGACCACATAATTCTTTTACAACATGTATTTTAATGAAGAATAGAGCTGATTTCCTAGTGGTGGTCCCAGACTTAATTTGTGATGCTTTAGTTTTTTTAGAGCATGAATTGCACTACTGACAATTAATTTTCGGTGATTTCTAGGATGATATATTTTGTAATTAGTTCATATGTGTCATTGCTTCTATTTTTATTTTTAATGGATGCTTCTTTATTTTCCAATTTTTCTTTGTTTGAGCTTGCGTATTCTGTCAGTAATTTTCATGACCCTAATTATTGAATGTCTTCATTGGTCGAAATTCTCCTTGCGTAATTCAAAATCTGGGCGGTCATGTGCATTCTCAGTCATTTTGATCTTGCTATCTTCACTAATTACTCCTATCTTCATTAATTACTCCAATCTTCAGCATTTTAGGTTCGCACACCCTTAAATATGATGATGGTCTCAAGTAATAGTTTAAATTGTGGGGCATGCTCAGAAATTTTCTATGTAATACCACCATTATTCACCTGTGAAATGTCGGTGAAAACTAGTGCAAATTTTGTTCCTTTCTACCATCTCAAATATCATTTTGTCTCGGAATCTAGGTGATGATAGTACTTTATTTCTGAAATTTTGTGACATTTTTCTCTTTAGGCTGTTAAAAGATGGAATGTGTCCTTTATATTTTTGTGTTTATTCCATTATGAGCCTGGTAGGAACTCCCAGCTTTGGTCAAGCTTATGACCCAGACGATGCTTGTAGATTTCTATATTTTTCACCTTTAGTTTTCAGAATTTCAATTGTGCTTTCCACGCTTTCAATAATTCTAGTTTTCCATTAGTAATTTCTGCTATTTTTGCAGTTTCACAATGAGACATGGATGCGGTTGAAGTGATTAGTGTGTTTCTAATTATGAATCCCCGGTGAGTTAGTTGAAGGAGCAGCATTGGATCCCATCTTAGCCACTCTTGCCTTTGTCCCCCTCCTTATTCAGATGAAATATATGTGTTTTTCTACCACCAGCAATTCTGTGTAATTTCATTCATAACTCTTGACCAATTATTTTTTTTTGAAAACGCAGGAGAGCTGCGCTTCTTTGTATTAGAGAGAGAATTGACGGTCCCCTTACATCATCCTTGTCTCATATGGGGACCATCTATGAGACTCGGTTTACAAAAACAAATAGGGAGTAAACCAGAAAAGACACAACTATAAAACTTGACCTCTAGCCAGACTACAGAGGAATCTCCTTACAAAGCAAGGGCTCTGCCGACCCCAAGTTTCTCCAACTTTTTGGCCCCAGCCATGCACCACAGGTCATGTTCATTCCTGATTTTTGTCATGATTGTAGAAACCGAAGGAGAGGCTCCATTGAACACACAATCATTTCTGTGTTTCCAAATGACCCAAGCAGCTAAGACGATTAAAGAATTCACCCCTTTCTTCTTCTCCTTCTGAACTTTCTTCATAGCTTTGCGCCACCAGTTGGCAAAATTTCTTTCATTCGGCTTGGGGGCAGCTGAGACGAGATCTAGGGTCTGGAACACATGAAACCATACCTGCCTCGCCAAAACACAAGTAGTGAGAAGATGTTGAGCAGTTTCCTCCTCTTGGTCACATAGCGGACATTTGTCCGGGTGATCAAGTCCTCTTCTCGGCTAGGCGATCTGCTATCCAACAGCGATTTCGAATGGCCAACCGAGAGAAACATTTTGCATTTTCCTGGGGCCCAAGATTTCCACAACCGACTCCATGGCTCAAAGGTAACCGAGCCATTGAAGTAGGATCGGTACGCCGACTTGGAGGAGTATTGTCCCGATGCGTCGAGCTGCCATATATGTCGATCCTCTTGGTCCTCTTGGAGAGTGATGTGCATCGAGCAGTCCCGCAGCCGCAAGAATTCCCTAATTCCATGCCAAGATAAACCACCACCATTTCTGATATCTTGCAGCCATTGCCCTTCCATAAGAGCCTCGACAGAATCGTCGGTGTAGGGGGATCGGGGTCCCCCTAACACCGCGTGGGCCACTTTCGGCCCGAGAAAGAGGGCGATGAGTGCGAAGTCCGTGAAGCCCACGAAGCCCACGAAGCCCACAAAGCCGGAGGCGTGGGAGCGTCGGGGGAGGAAGCTTCCCGGTAGCTTCCTCCGGCGCCCCAACCATCCGCGAGTTAATGCGGCACTTGAGTGCTCGCGGCGGCGGCGAGCCGCCCGACAGGACGTGCGCGCGCCTTCCCCATGCGCCGCGTCTCGGGAAGCCACGCTACTACAGGGCCAGGAGCACCCGGAGCCAATAGGAGAGAAGATGCTTGGAGCCTAAATCCAGCAAAGAAGATCGTGGCGGATCCCGTCAGGATCCGGTCGCGCCTTCCCAAGGAAGGACCGGACCCCCACAGGGCATCCGGGTACCCCTCCGGTACTTGTACAGTACTTCCCTCCTTGCTCTATAAAAGGAGGGGGTACTCTCTTGTAAGGGACAGACAACAACTAATACACGAAGCGGGACGTAGGGTTTTACGCATCACTTGCGGCCCGAACCTCGGATAAATCCTCCGTGTTCTTCGCTCGTTTAATCTTCCGCGCTAGCAAGAGTAAATCCGTCCTTCCCCGATCCTATCCGAAGGGAGCCTTGACGAGCCCCCATTTGGAGGTGTGCTCACACACCGACATCCGGCGCGCCGGTAGGGGGGTCGTAGATTTCGCCGTGCACCGCGGAGCTCCTACATGATCATGGAGAGATCCACGGACACACCACGAACGGCGGACAGCGTCTCTAGTCGAGCGTCTACGGGGCGTCGACGCCGCGACCGTCGCCGCGCGGGCCGCTCCGGCATGGCGACCGTCCCGGCACCGCGGCGGCCGGACATGCAGCGGGGAACCAGCCCGGCGCCGACCGCGACGCCCGGGCCGTCACGCCGCCGGTGTCCGAACGCGCCACCGCACGTCGCCTCTTCCAGGAGGAAGAAGGGGACGACCCCCGACCGCCGTAAAGATCATGCTCAACAACCCGCCGGCAGGATCGGCGGGGGAGAGCAAGCAAAGGAGTGGCTCACTAGAGTGGGTCGGCTCCTAGACACGGTGCAGGCCGGGCGCCGAGCAGGACCGTCCCGCCAACCGCCGCCGCCGCCGCCGGTCAACGACAACCGCCGCGCCAACCGGGCGCGGGATACGCGCCGCCGGCGGCTTCGCTCTCCATCGACTCGCCGCAGGTGCGGGGCGCCGCAACCTGCGCAGCGACCTCACCGTACGCCGCCGTGAGGGGGAAGATGCACGTGTCGACATCGAGCGCTCGCGCGAGCGGACCTCCGCCCACGACGACGACAGGTGCGGACGCGGAGTCGTCTCCCGTGCGCCACCCCAAGCGCAAGAGAGGGGAGCTTGACCCCTCCTTCCTCGGGGCTGCGCAGCCCTCTCGACGCGCCCGCGCGGGGTCACATGGCCCAGCAAGTTCCGCCCGGACCTCCCCGAGAGGTATGACGGCACCGCCCCCCGACGAGTTCCTCGCAGATATAGTCCACCGCCGTCAAGGCGGCTGGCGGTACTAAAGACATCATGGCCAACTACTTCCACTTGGCCCTCAAGGACTCGGCCCGGTCATGGTTCATGAACCCGGCGCCGGAGTCCATTAGCTCGTGGCGCGGCTTGTGCCGAGAGTTCATGGCCAACTTCCAAGGGACGTCGAAGCGTCCGGAAGCCAAATCGACCCGGACCGCATCGTCTAGAAGCCGGGCGAGACGTTGCGGGCTTTCATGCAGCGCTTCGCTCAAGTCCGCAACACCATCCCGCGCGTCGACCCTGCCCGGGTAGTCTCCGCCTTCCGTCACGGCATTCGAGACAAAGACATCCCGGGCGAGCTGGGTGTGCACCAGCCGGAGACGGTCACGGACCTCTTCCGGCCGGCCGACGAGTGCGCCCGCCGCCAAGAAGCCCGTGCGTGGCATGACCCTCCGGCAAGGGCCGACCCGGCGTCGCTTCTCCCAAGCCCGAGGGCGCCCTCTCCAAGAAACGGATGAAGAACCTCGTGCGCAAGCGTAGGGCGGAAGAAGTAACCGCGGCCGGAGGCCCGTCCCCCAGGGGAACGTGGCAGCCACCCCCGCGGGTACCGGCAAGTCGCCGCCTAAATCCCCGGGGACATTCGCGTGTTATTTCCATCGCACCAACGATCACGACCAGTCGCAGTGCCGCTACATCCGAGGCGAGCATTAAGCGGCGCGACGAGCGGCGGGCGGCCAAGAAGGCCGAGAAGGAGAAGGAGAGGGAGAAAGAGGAGGTCGAGGCATACCGGAGCGCGGACGACTCCATCGCCGTCATCGGTGGGGGCTCTTCCAGCTTCGCGTCCAAAGGCGAGGCCAAGCGCTTCCGCCGGGAGGTCTTCGCGATCATCGAGGGCAAAGCCTCGTCCCTCCCGCTAAGGTGGGCGGATGTCCCCATCACCTTCGACAAGAGCGACATGGTGGGCCCCGACAACACCAAGGGAAAGATCCCTTTGGTCGTGTCGCCCACCATCCGCAACAAGAAAGTGGGGCGCACCCTCATCGACGGAGGCGCGAGCCTCAACCTCATCACCCCAAAGGTCTTCGATTCTCTGCAGGGGCGCGCGCCGATCCGCAACCTTCCCGCCCTTTCTCCGGCGTGCTCCCGGGTAGCTCCCGCCCTTTGGGCAGGATCGAGCTCCCGGTTACCTTCGGTACCGGAGCAACTTCCGCACGGAGAAGCTCCTCTTCGACGTAGCCGACATCGACCTCCCCTACAATGCCATCATTGGGAGACCCGACATGAACCAGTTCATGGCCATCCCGCATCATGCGTTCCTCACGCCGAAGATGCCGGGTCCCAAGGGTGTCATCGTAGAGAGAGCGGACGCTGTCAAAGCGATGGCTTGCCTCGAGGACATCTTGGCGGCCGAGATGGCGGCCGACGAGAGTTCCCACGGGAAGAGGGCGCGTAGCGCCTCGCAGAAGCCTCGCTGCACCATCCGACTCCAAGCGGGCGAAGCTTTCGGCACCCGGGGAGGTGTCCACCAAGAAGATCTCACTCGGGGGCTCGGAGGACAAGACCACCACCATCGGTGGCGACCTCGACCCGAAATAGGAACTCGCGCTCATCACCTTCCTCAAAGCGAACAGCGACATCTTTGCCTGGCATCCTTCGGACATGCCGGGCATACCAAGGAGGGTGATTGAGCACCAACTCAAGGTTGATCCCACGGCGAGACCCGTGAAGCAGCGGGTGAGGCGCCAAGCCCCCGAGCGTGAAGATTTCATCGGGACTCGAAGTCAAGAGGCTCTTAGAAGCCGGGTTCATCGGGGAGGTCACGCACCCGACATGGTTGGCCAACCCCGTGGTTGTGCCCAAAAGCAACGGCAAGATGCGGATGTGCGTAGACTACACCGACCTGAACAAGGCATGCCCGAAGGACCCGTTCCCATTGCCCCGGATAGATTCTCGTAGTAGATTCTACCGCAGGCTGCGACCTGCTTTGTATGTTGGATGCGTACTCCGAGTACCACCAAATCTGTATGGCTAAGGAGGATGAGGAGAAGATCTGCTTTCATGACTCCCGCAGGGAGCTTTTGCTACGTGAGCATGCCCTTTGGTCTCAAAAATGCAGGCCCCACGTTCCAACGGGCCATGCGCCTAACCCCGGACTCGCAGATCGGGAGGAACGTGGAGGCGTATGTCGATGACCTAGTCGTCAAGAGCCGCAAGGCACCGTCACTCCTGTTCGACTTAGAGGAGACTTTCTCCAATCTGCGCCGCAACCGGGTGGAGCTCAACCCGGAGAAGTGCGTCTTCGGCGTACCGGCAGGGAAGCTACTCGGCTTCCTGGTCTCACACCGCGGGATCGAGGCGAACCCCGAGAAGATCCGGGCCATTGAAGAAATCCGCCCCCGAAGCGACTCAAGGACGTGCAGCGCCTAGCCGGGAGCATGGCGGCCCTTGGCCGATTCATCTCGCGCTCGGGCGAGCGTGCTCTTCCCTTGTTCAAGTTAATGAAGAGGACGGACAGATTCGAATGGACGCAGGAGGCCGATAAAGCCTTGCAGGACCTCAAGCGCTACTTGTCCTCCGCACTGTTCTAGTCGCCCGGAGCCGGCGAACCACCGCTTCTATACATAGCGGCTAACCCGCAGGTGGTTAGTGCGGCTCGGTGGTCGAGCGCTCGGAACACGCACCTCACGGTTCACGACGGGCCAACAAGCGTCAACGCCTCGACGGTGCGGAAGCGGCGGCCCCAACCGACCCGGAGCTCCGGCCCCGATCGGCTCACGAGTCTCGGATCACCCGGGGCTGCAGCCCCTTCCGCTCACAGCACGGCTTGCGACGCAGCCACTCCGGCCTGTCCGGGTGGGGCACCCGGGCGGTTCCCGGCGCGCCAGCTCCTGCAGGCGGTGTGGCTCTCCGGCTTCACCCGGGGCTCCGGCTCCGACCTCGTCGCTGTGTTTGGGTGAAGCCGAGGCCACGAACGGAAAGGCAGCGATGGGCGCGTTGATCCCACCCCACCCGGGGCTCCGGCTCGGACCATGTCTCACATCATGGGCGGGGTGGGATCCGCCCCGGCTCCTCTCGGCGTCGCACCGCGACATCGCCACCTCACCCGGGGCTCCAGCCCCGGCCACCACGACGAACAAGGGCGAGCCAGGACCCGCTGCACCAGAATCCGAACCCTGCACGCGGCGCATCCAACGTCCGGTATACTTCATCGGCGAAGTCCTGCGGGACGCAAAGACACGGTACCCGCAATACCGGAAGATGCTTTACACGGTGCTCATCGCGTCCCGGAAACTGCGACGCTACTTCCAAGGCCATCCCGTCCGGGTGGTAACGACAGCACCACTCGGAGACCATACTTCGCAACAGGGAAGCAACCGGGCGAGTGGCAAAATGGGCCGTGGAGCTCGGAGAGTTCGACTTGTCCTTCCTCGAGCACACACATCATTAAGAGCCGGGCTCTAGCCGAGTTTGTCGCCGAGTGGACACCCACCCCCGAGGTCGAGCGCGAATAATTGAGCACCCGGGTGCAGCAGCACGACGCACCCGGCGACCACCGGGCAATGTTCTTCGACGGCTCCCTCACACTCAACGGCGCAGGGCAGGGGTGCTCCCGCTATCACCAACCGGCGACGAGCTGCGCTATGCAGTCCAGCTGCACTTCGGATGCACCAACAACATGGCGGAGTACGAAGCACTCTTGGCGGGGTTGCGAATCGCGGCCGACCTAGGCGTCGGGCGCCTCTTGGCCAAGGGGATTCGCAGCTCGTCGTCAACCAGGTATCCAAGGAGTACCAATGTAACGACCCGCAAATGGCCGCGTACCTCGCAGCGGTCGGGCGGATGGAGAAGAAATTCAACGGCCTCGAGGTGCTTCACGTACCTTGGGGCGACAACCACATTGCCGACGAACTATCCCGGGTAGCTTCCACTCGAGCTCCAATCCCACCCGGGACGTTCATGGAGATCCCGACATCCCCTTCGGCCTCCGACGCCGATCGAGCTCCGGACAGCTGACAACAAAGTGCAGGCGCACCCGCAGGATCTGCAGCACACGCAGAATAGCGAAGAAGCGCTTGCCAACGAGCCGCAGGATGCCCGTTGGATGAGCGACATCATCGGGAACCTGCGCGACGACATCCTTCCGGAGGACGACATGGACGCGGAACGCCTAGCCCGCCAAGCCAAACGATATGCCATTGTTGACGGCAAGTTGTACAAGCGCGGTGCAAACGGTGTTCTGCTGAAGTGCGTGACAACGGAAGAAGGCAACGACATACTCGTTGAGATCCACGAGGGCGAGTGCGGCAGCCACCATGCTCCCCGCACGCTGGTCGGGAAAGCCTTTCGGCAGGGTTACTACCGGCCGACAGCCTCTCCAGGACGCCACAAGGTTGGTGCAACAATGCAAGGCATGCCGGTTCCATGCCAAGCGATCGCATCTACCCGCTCAAGCCCTTCAAACAATTCCACTATCCCGGCCGTTCGCGGTTTGGGGTGTGGACATTGTGGGGCCATTTCCGACTGCCCCGGTGGTTACAGGTGGCTATACGTGGCCATCGACAAGTTCACGAAGTGGGTGGAAGCCGAAGCGGTGACGAAGATAGACTAGAACTCGGCGGTCAAATTCATGAAGAACATCACCGCAAGGTTCGGGGTGCCGCAGCGGATCATCACGGACAATGGGACCCAATTCACAAGCCACGCATTTACGGTGTCATTGTGACACCCTCGGCACCCGGGTCCGCTTCGCCTCAAGGGCCCACCCACGAAGCAACGGCCAAGTCGAACGCGCCAACGGAGAAATCCTCGAAGGGCCTCAAGACAAGATCCTTTGACCCGTTGAAGAAGAAAGGCTCAAAATGGGTAACGGAGGTCCAATCCGTGCTTTGGTCCTTGCGCACCACGACGAGTCGAGCCACGGGCGAAACGCCTTTCTTCCTCGTGTATGGTGCGGAGGCGGTGCTACCAACGGAGACCCTGTTTAACGGCCCCCGAGTCGCCGCGTTTGACGAAGCCGACCAAGACACCCGGCGGCACGACGACATCGACCTCCTTGAGGAGGCAAGACGACGAGTACTACTCGCGCAACGCGAGGTACCTCCAGGGCTTGCGCCGCTATCACCAGCGACGTGTACGCCCCGGGAGTTGCAAACGGGAGATCTCGTCCTCCGACGGGCTCGGACGCGTGAAGGCAAAGACAAGCTAACCCCCATGTGGGAAGGGCCCTTTGTCGTCACCGCCGTCACCCGCCCAGGATCGGCTCGCTCGGAGTCGGAGGACGGATACCCGAACCGAGCGCCCGGAACACCGAGCATCTCAAGAAATTCTATCCTTAGAATTTTCTGTATCCAATGGTCCCGGTAGTACCCGGAAGTCGCATCGCCACGGCCACGATCGCCAAGGCACTCGTACTAACGTGTTATGAAGGAAACAGCGCTTTAGCGCTGCTTTTTCTATTCCCCACAGAGCTTGTCTGTTGAATCCGTCCAAGTCCATGAATTTCCCTGTTGGGTAAGAAAAACCTATGACTAAGGCGGAAGCCGAAGGCGCTCACGCTCGGTTAAGGCACGGGTGGCGAAGTCTCGCTCTAGCGTAGCTTCAAAGCACCGAAGGCCTAAGACTAAGCGACGCACGGCGACAATCGCACTCAACAAAGGAAAAACCGAGGACTTAAGCAAGTACAATAACACGCTTGAAATTTAAAGCTAACTTCGTCGGGGTTCATAAAACATGTTTCAAAAACAGGCACGAGCACCGGGAAGCCACTCGCAGGTGGAAGAAAGGGATATTCAACCCCGCTTGAAGGACTCGGCGAAGGCGTGAGCCACGCAGCGGGCCTGCGCCTTAGCCACGGCGTGCTCGTCCGGAGGAATCTCGCCGTTCACCACGTCCAGGAGTGGGAACCCGGGCACCAGCACCAGGGCGTTCGTCGGCACCTCCTCCAGGGCCGCGGCTATGGTCAGCCGGCCTTCCTCCTCCATGAGCGACTCCACCCGGGTCCTCGGTTCGCGCAGCGCGTCGACCACGTCCCGCATGGCGAACACATACCCGGCCGTGCTGCGCTCGATGGGTTCGGGAAGCCGGGCCGGGCTCAACTCGAACAGCGCCGTGGAAACCTCCTTGTGCACGTCGGCGGCGATTTCAGCCTGCGCCCGCCCCGCGGAGACCAGCTCCGTCACTCGTTCGCTCAGCTCGACGCGCTGAACCTCGGAGTCCTCGAGCCGACGCTGCAACTCGTCGAGCTGCGCCCGAGGTCGTCGCCACCGGCAGCGGCAGAGGCGCCGCGACCCAGCCTTCTTCACCCGGGTCTCCAACCGCTCAACGCGCCGGCGGTAGTCGTCCCGGCTCTTCTCCACCGCCTTGACCTCGAGATCGAAGGCCTTCCGGGCCTCCGCGAGCGTCTCCTAGCGCACGCGCTGCGCCATCTCCCGGCGATGCCGCGGATGTGCTGCTCGGCCTCGGCAAGGTGGGCCGCCTCCGTCTCTAGAGCCTCCTTCGAACGGCGGCCTCGTTTTCACGAAGCCGGACCTGTTCCTCCCGGGTGGCGAGGGCGTCCTCGCGGTGCTTCAACTCCGCCTCCCGGGAGCCCACCGAGTCGCGAAGGCACCGGAGCTTTACCTCCGCCGCTTTGACGACCTGCTCCCGGGCACCCGCTTGGTGCTCCTTTTGACCGGTGCAGCCTCCCGGAGAGCAAGTTCGTCGGCACGCTTCTTCGGCTCGGCCTCCCGAGCCACCGCGGCCGATTCGCGCCGCGTCAAGGCGTCCTCGCGACCGCCACGGCGGCGTCGGCCTCCTCCAGCCTCGCGCCGCGGAGCTCGGCAGCCCGCTCCCGGGCCAAGACGCCACGAAGGCGATTGATGCTCTCCTCCTCGCGGTCAATAGCGGCGCGAAGTTTCGCCTCCGCCTCCCGCAGCCTTCTCGTCGGCCCCCTCGGCAATGGCGGCGGCGGTGTCCAACTCATGCTGGACTTCCTCCATGCGTCGCCGGTGCTGCTGCCCGGCCAGCTTCACCGCCGTCTCCGGGGCCTTCCGGGCGTCCGCCACCTCCGCCTCGCGTTGGGCCACCGCGATCTCGCGGCCCTCCAGGGACGCGTCCGTCTCCTCCACGGCCGCCTTCATCGCGACAAGCGACCGGGTAACCTCCCCAAGCACATCGCCAATTCTATGGCGTGCGGAACCGCCCGAACGACTCATCGGCGACGCGCTCCGGCCGCGTCCGGCGCGCCCACGACCCCCTCCCGGCGGCAGCGGACGACGAAGCGTCTCCGCCGGCCACCGTTCCCGGCTCCGACCCGACGCGTGGAGGGGAATCGTTCCCTCCGAGCACTATAGGAGTGGCGGCGCCGGCACCCGGCCGGGGAGTGGGAGCCCGTGGCGGCGCCGGCGGCGCCGATCAAGAGAGCGGCCGCTCGTGCCGCCGGCGCATCCAAGCACGTCGCCACCCGGAGGAGTCGACGGCCGGTCAAGATCCTCGCCGGCAGCGCCACCCGCAACCTCCCTCTCGGGGGCACCCACAGCCTCTTCCGCGTCGGCCTCCGCTCCGGCTGCTTCGGCCTCCACGGCAGCAGAACCGGCCTCCAGATTCGGCGCAAAGGCGCCGGAGACTTTGGGGTTCAAAGAAACCAAGTCCGGGTCCAGCTCGATCCGGACACTCCTACAATCCAAACAAATCGAGACATGTTCGCAGATCGTCGCATGCAGTGGCAGCAACCACGACCGGACAGACCAAGCTCACAACTTAAGCAAAACAAGGAGAGAAGCAACGCACATGTCGCGGGTCCACCCGACCGCCTGCACCGGCACAGCCCGCAGGGGACTTCTTCCGTGAACCGGTGCCGGCGAAGCTTGCCGGGCCCGTTTCCGCTGAAAGCGTACGGGCCCGGAGGAGTCGGAGGAGGACGGCGACGGAGATCTCTTCCCCTTGCCCTTGTCGCGCGTGCCCGAGCCTCGGCCTTGCAGCATCGGGTCCGGCACCCGGAGCTCCGGGGACGCCCCTGAGCGACCGCCGCACCCGGTAAGAGGGAGGCGTGGCCCCGGCACCCGGATACCGGAAGTGGGGGCCGGCATGGCGTCGAGGATGGCACGCCGATCCGCTAAAAGGTGGAGAGGCCCCGCTCCATCCGGGTAGTGGAATGAGGCGGGCCACTTCTTCCCGGTCGGCGTGGAGTAGGCAGACTCCTTTGAGGCGGCGGGCAGGTCCGAAGCCGCCCCGTCCGAGTGCGGCCGGCGAAGTTGTAGTCCCGGTACAACCACGAGGGCGCGACCGCCGGCGGAGCGGCGCGATGTTGCACGAAAGGAAGTCGCGCACCACCCCGTGCGAGGTCAAGCCGGCCGCGGCAAGCGCCGCTATCCGGTCAACCACGGGCATCATGCCGTCGGGAAGGTTGGGCACGGCGTCCCGGACCGCGAATTGCTCGCCCGGACCTGGTGGGACGCGGAGACGGCGGAAATCCATCTCGTACGTGGCCACGAACCAGGCCTTCTTCCAGCCCACCACCTTGTTGTTCGGCGTGTACTCGATGTACCCGCTTCAGCTCCGGCTGTCAACCGCATGGAACCGATCACCTCGGCAGCGTTCGTCGCCGTCGCCTTGAAGTAGCGCTCGGAAGATGGGGAAGCATGGCTGCACCCCCACGAACGCCTCGCACGGATGGGCGAACACCGCCGGCGCCGCAACCGCGTTCGGCGTGAGGTGCGCCATCCGGATCCCGTACGCCCGGAGCACCTCCACGAAGAAGTCGGAGAAAGCGGGGGACGGCGCCGGCCACGACGAAGGACGGGAAGTGGAGGATCTCCACTCCCCCGCTCAACGGCGGTAGAGGTCCTCCGATGCGGACGCCCTTGTCGCCGTCCGCCGGCAGGAATGGCGAAGTTGTTTCATCGCAAGCTTGGGGGCGGTAATCGCACCGGGAGCGACGGATCCGCCGACGGCGAACGAGTGCGCGAGCCGCCGCGCCGGGAGATTTCCCGCGAGCCATCTTAGCAGGCTAGGAGCGGCGACGGCAGAAGGGCGGCTCGGATCGCCGAGGAAGAAGAAGAGCAGTTGCGCAGGAGCGTGAGGGTCCAAGAAGACGGGGAGGCGAAAAGGCGAAGTGAGAGACGTGCCGCGGGCGGCCGCCAATCTCCGTACTTAAACGCCGGATGTAGGTGGGCCCACCGCTCGCGAACCGAAGCGACGCCCTGCCTCGGAACCGTCGCGTCTCGGCAGCCCAATGGGCACGGCTCCTCGTAAACCTGCGTCTCGAGGCAACTCAACCGGCGCCGGGCGCCGACGAGTGGCCCCAATCCCCGCTCCGGCCCCGCGGGTCGGTGGATCGGGGCCGGGGCTCCTGTCGGTGTAGGGGATCGGGGGTCCCCCTAACCGCGCGTGGGCCACTTTCGGCCCGAGAAAGAGGGCGATGAGTGCGAAGTCCGCGAAGCCCACGAAGCCCACGAAGCCCACGAAGCCGGAGGCGCGGGAGCGTCGGGGGAGGAAGCTTCCCGGTAGCTTCCTCCGGCGCCCCAACCACCCACGATTAATGCGGCACTTGAGTGCTCGCGGCGGCGGCAGAGCCGCCCGACAGACGTGCGCGCGCCTTTCCCATGCGCCGCGTCTCGAGAAGCGACGCTACTACAGGGCCAGGAGCACCCGGAACCAATAGGAGAGAAGATGCTTGGAGCCTAAATCCAGCAAAGAAGATCGTGGCGGATCCCGTCAGGATCCGGTCGCGCCTTCCCAAGGAAGGACCGGACCCCCACAGGGCATCCGGGTACCCCTCCGGGTACTTGTACAGTACTTCCCTCCTTGCTCTATAAAAGGAGGGGGTACTCTCTTGTAAGGGACAGGCAACAACTAATACACGAAGCAGGACGTAGGGTTTTACGCATCACTTGCGGCCCGAACCTGGATAAATCCTCCGTGTTCTTCGCTCGTTTAATCTTCCGCGCTAGCAAGAGTAAATCCGTCCTTCCCCGATCCTATCCGAAGGGAGCCTTGACAGGCCCCCATTTGGAGGTGTGCTCACACACCGACAGCAACCGTTCGTGTTCTTCATATCCTTGTTGAGATTATAGCAAACACCGTTGGTGCTAGCGTTTCAATGGAGCTGCCATGTATCCACCGATTAGTCCAAAAAAGGGTATTAGTTCCATTACCGACCTCTATTATGACCGCAACCGCAAACAAGGCAAGTGCATTGGGATGTGAACGGAGTTCCAAATCATTCCACGGTCTGTCCATTCGCGTTTTCTTGTACCATTGCCACCACATCTGCAGCGCCCAAGACATGACCTCCATGTTTGGTATGGCCAAACCTCCAAGGTCATGAGGGCGGGTGACTTTGGTCCATGCCACTAAGCAACAGCCGCCATTTGCTTTCTCTTTTCCTTGCCAAAGAAAACCCCTCCGGATTTTTTCCACCGCTTTGATGAACCATTTGGGGGCGTTCAAGGCTATCAGCAAATACACCGGGATGGGTGCCAAGACAAATCTCACTAATGTAGCACGACCAGCTTTGTTCATGAGACCTGCCTTCCACCCTGGTAATTTATCCGCAAGTTTTTCGTAACTTTTTGTTTGATAAAGGAAGTCCTAGATAGGTGCAAGGAAACTCAGTGATAGCACATGGAAGAGTTTCATTGATCATAGCCGCCGGGACATCCTCACATCGAATAGGCACAATATTACTCTTCCGCAAGTTGGTTTCTAGACCGGAGGCTTCCCCAAATATGGTGTGAATATCTCTTGTTAACAACAGCTCCTCTTTCACCGGTCTGATGAAAAGCGCGACGTCATCAGCATAAAGTGATAACCGCTGACCAGCAACTCGAATAGATAGTGGCTGTAGCAACCCTTCCTCTTGAGCTTTTACAAACAAGCTATTTAGCACATCCATTGTCAAGATAAACAGCATGGGGGACAGAGGATCCCCCTGTCGCAGTCCTCGTTGATGCTGAATGAAATCCCCTGGGTCACCATTGAGTAGAATCCGAGTTGAGGAGGTAGATAGCAAATTTCCGATCAGATTGCACCAAACCGTACCAAAACCCATGTGACGCAAGACTTCCATCAAAAACACCCATGAAACCGAATCAAACGCTTTTGTGATGTCAAGCTTGAGGAACAGGCTAGGTACCTTTTGTCGGTGTAAAGTTTTGACCGTCTGCTGTACAAGCATGAAATTATCATGGATGGATCGACCTCGGATGAAGGCACTTTGATTTGTGGCAACCATATCATTCAGCCGTGGAGCAAGCCGATTAGCAAGGATTTTGGTGATGAGCTTCGCGAAACTGTGCACTAGGCTTATGGGCCGAAAATCCTTTGCTGTGGTGGCCTCTACCTTTTTAGGGATCAAAGTAATGTAGGCAGCATTGAGCAGACCGAGACCCCGAGCATCCCCTTGCTGTAGAGTTAGTATAGCTGCCATGAAATCCGCTTTGATGATTGGCCAACAAGTCTTGTAAAAACGGCCAGTATAACCATCAGGTCCTGGCGCCTTGTCTGCCGGCAAAGACCTAATAGTATCCCACACTTCATGCTCATTAATTGGATTATCAAGTTCAGATAAGTCCAGCCCAGCACGATGACAAAAATTTAAGTCCAGTGTATGATTTCTGGTGGAGGCCGTGCCTAGAAGCTGTTCGTAAAACTCGAACAACACCTTATGTTTCTCCTCTTGAGAAGTTGCCATGTTATCCCCATCGATGAGCTTAGGAATACAGTTTTTCCACTTCCTGTAGGCTGCCTGTTTATGGAAGAATGACGTATTCCCGTCCCCATCCTTCAGCTGCTTAACCCGGGATCGAAGTCTAGCAATGGTTCTTTCCAACGAGGCCAGCCGCAAGCATAATTTTTTGAGCTCTTTCCTCATCCATTCTTCTCCTGGGTTCAAATTTCTAGAGTCTTGTGCCACCTCTAGTCTGTGCAAAACTTCACGTGCTTGAGACAATTGAGTTTGACATGGCCGACCCTCTTTGCACTCCAGGCTTGTAGAGCACGTGTGAGACGTTTGAGCTTGAAGTATATTCGTTGCAGCGGGCTCATTGGTTTCACCGGCTCCTCCCAGGAAGCCACCACCATCTCCATGAAATCAGGTAACCGTACCCAAAAACTCTCAAAGTGAAACCTTTTCTTTACTTTAACTCCATCCTTGAGTCCCAAGATTAGTGGACAATGATCAGACATCTCGGTTGCATGGCTGTGCAACATGCAGTCCGGGTAAATGTCCTCCCAATCTGCGGTGCACAAGACCCGATCCAGCTTGACCAAGGTTGGAGAGTCTCGTTCGTTCGACCAGGTATATCTCCGACCAATTAAGGGGATTTCCTTAAGCTCCATCTCATTGACGAATCTACGGAAACGCCCCATCATTGCTCTATTGATGTTGTCATTGTTTTTATCTTCCGAACTATAGATCATGTTGAAATCACCAGCAAGCGTCCATGGCCCGACACAATGCCCTCTGACTTCTCTCAATTCATCCAGAAAAGCAGGTTTGTCTGCATCCTGATGAGGGCCATATATACCAGAAAACCACCAAGCTTCTTCACCATCCGCTTGGAGCTTGACTGAGACCGAGTGGCGATGGACACGATGGGCCTCGGCGGAAATCATCCCAGAGCACCATGCCACTAGAATCCCACCCCTAGTCTCTTGTGCAGCAAGATAGACATGCGAGTAACCTTGTCCCAGGATGGACAGAATATCAAAATCAGAGATTAGAGCCAATTTAGTTTCCTGTAGGCACACAATCGTAGGCCGACACGATTGCACCACCTGGTGTACAGTATCATGACGCGCTCTATCGTTCAAACCCCGCACATTCCAAATCAAACAATTAACAGACACCATTGATTACAGAGAAGGATACAAGACCGGTACCGCTACACTTCAGATCACCGCCACGGAGGCTTCCCCCATCACTCGCACCTCGTCCTCCAGAGGCGCGTTCCAGCCAAACAAGGCAGCCAGGGCTCTCAAATGTTCATGACTCAGAGGTTGATCAAAGACACGAGAGTAGTCGTCGAGGCTAGCAAGTGTGACTTTGCCTTCGGAGTCAGAGAAACCGAGTTGCCGACACACCGAAGCTGCAGCGCCAGGCACCGTTTCTGGAGACAACTTTGCTACCCTGCGACTCCGTCGAGGTTTGAAACTGGCCGGCAACATTTTCTTTCGTCTCTTGGGAACAGGTGGCGCCTGAACATTTCGAACTTCCATTTCTCAGTAACTATATCTTGAATAACAGTTGATCCTTTTGCTCAGTAATTCATAAGATTACATAACAAATGTGTTTAAATAATCATTGAAGGCAAGTTTATTCTTTATTCAGTAATTGTGTCATAGCTCACTGTTATTAATCCTCATTCTAACGTGTCATGATTAATCTTCATTCTTAGTTCATTTAATCTTTCTTTTAATCGTCATTCAATAATTTCAAGATGTAGAGATAACAAATTAAGAAGTTCGCTTAACAGGTTGCTTCATTGAACATGTTTACTACAAAATGTAAGTTTTTTTCTTAGAAATAAGAGGATCTATAGGATAGCTGGCATGCAATGTAGATTGCATCGGGGTGTAGATTGCAACCAATTTTTTCTTCAATATAATTTAATTTCCTATGTCTAGTAATTTCACACTTCTATCATCATGAGTTATGTTCAGGTTAGGCATATAGTGCTTATAAGGTTTGATGTACTACATGATGTTCCATTATGTGAAAGAGGTGCATAGACCTTTCCCAATACAGGAAGTTTGATTTGGATGATGAGCCATCTCAATGCCAAGATGAAACAGATGTTACTAAAGATGGGGGATGAAGTTTCTGGTTGACATGGATATGATATACAAAGATGAAAAATATTGTGATATAACTATCATAAGCAAGACCACTACTTTCTGAGCTCTCACTACAATGAAATGCTCTGCCCAGGGATCACGGTAGATTTGCATGTAACGAAGCTCTTTTTGTTTTTCTTTTCTGGTGATCAAAGTACGTCTGCACATGTAGTGCATGACTTTTGTGTGATGTACAACGTATACCTTGGTTATCAACATGTGTTTTCTCTAGTGACATGAGGGACAGTTCATCCCTTCAGTTGTATTTATGTTGATTTTTTCTTTCTTTCTTTTTTATGATAATATGAAGCCTAAATGTCCAACGATTTGAATGTTCTCTAGTGACATGCAAGAATATAAGAATTATATGTCAATAATTGTTTCTCTAGCAGTCACAATTTTTCTTTTTGAAAGTTACTTATGCTCCTTTATGTTAGCAAATCAGTGAGAATAAGTTGAGCCTAATGCCCTGATCATCTTTTGCAACACTAAGAAACAAATAACTAACTTCCCATAGTCTGAAATTTGAACAAAATAGCTGCAAGAACACATAGAGGTAAAATTACTACGTCAAAAATTATTTGTAACTATAGTGTTTGTAATGTTCCTACACTCAAGGTAGATTTGTTCAGTACTAACTGGCATTGAATAATGAGAGTAGCATTCTTTATTTGCATTTCCTACCGGTGACAGGTTAGCACAGCTGAAGTTGAGCCACGGCTATCGGCATTTCCCACCAGTAATTCATTCCACACTCATTCAGTAATTTTTATTCATTCAGTAATTTTGCGACCACATGGCTGAGACATATATGGCCTAAACCTTTAGTTGTCTTTACTAATTCATTCCACTTTTTCAGAAATTTTTATTCCATTCATTCAGTAATTTTTTATCCCATTCATCCAGTAATTTTCAAACCACATGGCTGAGACACATGGCCTAAACCTTTAGTTGTCTTCAGTAATTCATTCTACTTTCTCAGAAATTTTTATTCCATTCATTTAGTACATGGCTGAGACATACATGGCTGTAAACTTTTGTTGTTGTATTCCTTTTACAAAATGGATTATGCCAATGCTCACTTGACAGCACATATAAGCCACACCTACATGTTCTCAATGCACATATAATGTAGCGCGCGGTTGTTCCTCCTCTGCAACCTTGCAGAATAGGAAAAGAAAATTCAAAATCTATTGCCAATCTCTCGGAATATTGTCCACTCCAAACCATTTTAGTATCAAAATCCGTAGCCCAACAATCGAACTACCTTGCAATTTCTCTCCTATCTCCAAAGTGGGAAAGCTCAAGATTGGAAGAAAAAAAGGTGGCCTCTACTGGACAAACTCATCCATTCAGTAATTAGATCTTTTGTATCATTCAGTAATTTTTTTGTCACTCGGTAACTCATCCAGTAATTTTGATCCTGCATTTTCAGTAACTCATCGACCAATAGTCCATTCAGTAATTTAGTAATTTGGTGCCTTTTTATCCTGCATTTTCAGTGACTCATCCATTAATACTCCGTTCAGTAATTTGCATTCCGTTAGTAATTTGCATGCCATGTGTCTATGTATAGCTATAGAAACATTATGTGTCATATCATCTGTTGAAATGCACACGTGTACTTGAAAATCTGTAGGGTTATGTGTCTTTGTAGAAGATGCCTTTTAAATAAATTCTGTCATGTGTTACCTATAGAAAACTTTTTGTCATGTGTCTATGTACAAGATGACATTCAAAAATTGGTGTGTCATGTATAGCTATAGAAAAATTTTGTGTCCTATCATTTGTTGAAATGTATATGTGTACTTGAAAATCTGTAGGGTTATGTGTCTTTGTAGAAGATGTCTTTAAAATAAATTTTGTCATGTATTACCTATAGAAATATTTTGTGTCTGTTTTTGGTAAATTTGTTGTTCAAAATCTGTATTCCTATGTAGAACATGCCTTTTGATGCTACATAAGCATTTTCATGTTTGGTTGTTGCAAAATGTTGGACAGCCTCAGTAATTTTGATGTTTCAGTAATTTTGGCAGCTGCCTCGGTAAATTATGTATCGATTACTGTCTATGTTGTTTGGGTTTTTACCCGATTTGCCCCAGTAATTTTGATGCTTCAGTTATTATGAACTGATGACTGTTTATGTTGCTTTTGTTTTGACCTAAATTGCATCAGTAATTCCGAAACTGTTTTATTATATCAGTAATGGTTGCATCATATTCTGGATCAGGTTGCAGATTTTGGTTGACTTCACTTTGCATCATTTTTTCCTCATATGAAGTGAGATTAAGTGATGCAGCTGAGGAGCTCAAGATAAGTGACTACAAGTCTATCTGTTTGTAGCAGATTTTTTGCTTGCACTTGCACACTAGGCACTAGAGAAAATTAAAGTATAAGTATTCAGTAATTCTTTTTCTTTGTTATTCAGTAATTTTGTAAGCTTTAATATTTAAGTATCCAATAATTTTCTTGCTCAGTTACTTCATATTTTTGTAAGCTTCAGTCATTCAATTATCATTAATTCTCTAGCAATCATACTCTGTAATTTTGTAAGCTTCAATATTTTAAATATTCAGTAATTGTTCTACTACTTATCCAGTGATTTTATAAGCTTCGATAGTTTAATTATTTAGTAATTTCTTGTTACCTTACTCAGTAATTTTGTAAGCATCAGTAGTTTATAATTACTCGGTAATTCATCTTCTATTGTAATTTTGTAAGATTTTTCTAGGTGTTAGATGAAACTTTATAGGTGGTAGAAGAAACGACATCACAATAAATGATTCCCTGTTGTAAAAGCATACAATAATTTTATTTTTCAGTAATTTAATAACCTTTAGCTAAGTAATTCTCAGTAATTCTTGTGCTATGCTGCTCAGTAGTTTTGTTGATTCAGTAGTTTATGTTCAATAATTCTTCTATCACCTACTCACTAATGTTGTTTGTTGCAGAACGGGTCTTGGTGAGCAGCACTCCAGCAACAACAGTCCTTTGAGTTTTTTTATAGGAATTCCTCATGCAGGGGGGGGGGGATAGTAGGACCTACATTGTAGATTCATTAGTCAATTATCTGTGGTTCAAGTAATCATTGTATCTATCTCAAGAAAGAATTCTGCAGCTAGCACATTTTTTGAGCGATAAACTCTATTACGTGCTATTGTCTTGACATGTATGTAACATGTAATTCAAATATGTTATATTTTTAAAACTCCTATATCATGATTCGTAAACGCAGATCCCACAATGGTCATGTTTGGTACGATTCAATTTCTCGTTCGGTAATTGGAACTTTTGTTATATAAGTAATTTCTGAAACTTGTGTATTCCTCAGTACTTGCTCAGTACCCCCTCCATTTTTTATTTGATGACATTCTGATAGCCTTTCTTAGTTCTTTTCCAATTCATTTTTCCTGTCCTAACATCAAAAATTAATGTATAGAGGAGTAATTTTGAGCCATCTTCTTCTTTGTATGCGTGCTTCCGTAGTTTAATTTTTTATTGGTTCATGCATGCTTAGTAAATTTGTTCTATCTTAGATCAGTAGTTTTCTTGATTCAATAATTTTGAGCCATATTTTACCTTGTATGGATGAATTTTACTGTTTATTGGTTCAATAATTCAGAACCACACTTTTCTGTTCGAGGTCATAATTTATTGGTTCAATAATACAGAGACGGCGTTCCTTCTATGCATGGTTTCAGAAGGTTTTTTTTAACAATCCAATAATCTTGAACCACTATCTTCGTTCCATGCATGATCCGGTAACTTTATTCTCTTTTAGATCAACAATTTTAGTGACTTGATATTTCAGAGCCATATACTTCTTTGGGTGCATGCTTCTGTATATGCTTCAGTAGTTGCAATTTTGAAACCACACATTCCACGTGTCACCAAATTCGTAGTCATATACAAATTGCATATCACAACAACACGACACAATATACGACACAGTATGATGGGCTTTTATGTGTTTCAGTATTTTATAATTACTCAGTAATTCGTCTTTTGTGTTACTCAGTAATTATGTAAGATTTAAGAATTTAATTATTGAGTATTTGTCTTAGAGCATCTCCAACAGTTCCCAATAATTTTACTCCCAAAAAACTGGTTTTAGAGAGTTGCTATCACTACGGGAAACAGGTTATATGCCGTGTGCCAGGGGCACACGGCACAAGCCATATAACACACGGCACAAACTGTGCCGTGGGTTACACACGGCATAATACACACGGCATATTATCAGACGGCACAATAATTGTGCCGTGTGTAATTTATCGGGCACACGGCACAGTTATTCCGAACTGTGCCGTGTGCCACCTATAACACACGGCACACTTTGCAATCTGTGCCGTGTGCCAAGCCAGGACACACGGCACAAAGGTTCCCAGGTTGCTAAATTATAGCCTCTGTGCCGTGTGTCATAGTCATGGCACACGGCACAGAGGCCATAATCTGTAAAAAAAAAGTAGGGGTTTACATGATCTATAGAAAACAGTACAACACCATGACACTTGTGTTAAATTATTAGCCAAAAGTATGTCCTGACCAGAGTCCGAAATGCTAACTAATCAACATATTCTAGACATGACACAAAGAAATAGTTGAAGATCATCTAAACCACTACCACTATCAGATCATAGTGGAAACAGCTCAACTACAGGATATGTTCATTCACTAATATACCAATCAGAGGCATGCATTCACTAATATAATAGGGGTTCAGCAATATGATATCTGATGCACATATCATATCAGAACAAAAACATACATATATTCAATAAATGACATCATAGATGTAACAATAGAAAAAACTCAACGAAACAATCTAAGTGCACCAGAATATAGGCAAGGACAGGTTACCTAGTTGCAAAAACTTCATCTTCCTTTTCTGATTTTCAGACAAGCAATTCAGTACAACTTGCTAAAAGAAGGCCCACCACACTCTGGACAGCAATGGTGCATAATAAATCTAGAATGAAAAATTCAGGTCATCTTCAACATCGACCATCTTTAAACCCAAACATTGCTACTTGCAAGATTTCCGATCAGTTCACCTTCCTTGAACCAACTGAACCTACAATCAAAACAGCAAAGTATGTCACAATGTAAAGTTCTTGATCCACAGAAATAGGTACTGCATCTATTCTTTCAGACATGAACACGATTGATCCAAATTTTAATAACACAAATGAAGCTCACAATAAAGGGCATAAAGCTAATTTCAAATCAGGGGCAGATAAGCTATTCAGACAAAAGAATTATGGCATTGTACCAAACATGTATGGCTCGGTAAGAATATATTAACTTTGTATTTATTTCAATAACATAATTTACCAACCTATATATTTTGACATTGCACCTAACTGAAGGATTAATTCACTGTTAGTAGAGCTTCTGAACACTAGGCTAAGATAAAAAATCATCAAAACAGCAGTCTACCAATGAAATGGACACTACGCTAGCTTCTGCTTATGCTAGTCGCCAGAAGAGAAATAAGTGAAACCAAGGCTCACCCTATATGTCGAGCTCCTCATCGCCCACCATTCATGTTCTCCTTCAAAGCAAAACATCAATCCTTTTGTTCCTAAAGGTGTAGGTTAGCAGAGTCAATGATGACTTCAAAAACAGTCTAAGCCAGCTGCTACACTGGACAAAGAAAAATGGATACACATAGCGAAAACCAAAAAAGGAAAAATGGATATACTAAGACAGCTGCTACACCGGTCTCTCTTCCTTCGTGTTAATTAACTCATGGAAGCAATAAAGAGAAACAACTAAACATGCACATACATCTGTTAATTAATCTGCCTAGTCAAGTCATATATATATAAAGCCACCGGCATATGCTTTGCCTTATCTCGGCATCACAGGTCGCACACACTTGTTGCATTGCATGCAAGGCAAGGCAAGGAAGAGGCGGCAGCTACATCTAATAAAACACCTGCAGCTCTACATCTAAACTCAAACAGGCCCTAATGATGCATGATATCTGCACTGCTGAAAATGTCAATTTCATTGTCCAGGTCTTGCAAAGCCTGGTTCTGTTACTGAGACATTCTGTTGTGGTGAAATGGTTTCAAAGTATATGAAAGTAAAACTTGATGGTGTGGTCACTGTCAAGATTAGAACATACAGAGACCTGATTATTAAGATACGTACTGTCATATTTGTATTAAAGTCACTACAACTTGTTCAGTAATTGGTTTTTGTTCTGCATTTTCTGGTAAAGATTAGAACATAGGAGAAATCTGCTTGCTCCTTCAATGTTCCGTACTTGCATAATTCAGATTGATTTACATGATGCAGAATGGAGGCATTAACTAGCACAATCAAGGTAGTTACTATGATTCTTTGGATGAAAAATACACGCTGATGAAACACTTGCAGCTCGACGCGTAGGGCAATGAAATTGGATCCTAATGCGGCAGAGGGGCATCGTGACCTTACCTCGAGGGCGCGCGGGCGTCGACGGCGGGCCGTTGGAGCGGTGCCGGGAGGAGGCGGCGCGTCGTGCAGGGCCAGGAGGAGGCGGCGCGTCCGGCGGGGAGCGGACGACAGGACGCCGCCGGGGACAGGCGCGGCGAAGGCGACCAGGCGGCGGGAGGGGCACACGTCTTGCGGGGCCGAGAGGAGGCGACGCGTCCGACGGAGGAGCAGAGGACGGGCGCCGCAGGGACGGGACGCCGCCGGGGACGGGCGCCGCAGGGACGGAACGCCGCCGGGGACGGGCGCGGCGAAGGCAAGCGCAAGCAGGCGGCAGGGAGGGGACGCGTCGGGCACGGCGGCTGAAGACGGGAGCAGATTTTGGATAAGAAGCAGGCACGCCGGGCAGATCTGGGATAAGTCCTATTTCCCTAATTGTGCCGTGTGCCGGGTAGGCGTGGCACACGGCACATAAAAACTGTGCCGTGTGTCAAAAAATGGCACACGGCACAGTTTGTATATGCCGTGTGTCACGGGATCCGGCACACGGCACAATTTAAATTAATTTTTTAGTTTTATTTAGTTAAATTATTTTGAACTTTTTAAAATATTTCGAAATTACTTATCAAAATGCTTTAAATAGATAATATATGAGGCTTGATGAAGAAACTATATTATTTCATGTACATTTTCTCTCAATTTCAATTTCAATCATTAAAACCATATATTTGCAAAAAAAATTAGAAATTTCAAACGAATCCGAAAAATACCCAAACTCTGTCATGACACATTTCATGTGATGTGTGACACACATAAAAAGGGTTGCCCTCAAAATCAAATTCAACTGTCAAATTGTTTTTAAATCATATAGAATCATTCTCTTCACTTAGAAACTTCTCCCGAGATTCTAAGATTTGTAAGCAACATACGTGACAACTTGTGTGAAACTTCTTCAACTTTTGACCATCACATCCATGCATAAAATAATGATGTTACGACAAAAATCATGATTTTTAGACTTTATTTGTATTTTTTACAATTTAAACACCCTTTGACAATACGATATTCGCAATATCTCATGTATAATATGATAGATATTAACTCTTTATTGCTTGTGTACGGCCTCAAACCGGTCTTAGGGACGTGAATATAAAGTTTGTTCGTAATATATTGTAATATTTCAAACACTTCTAGTTCAAATTTTAATTATCGCGAGAAAATACGAATAATGAAAAAAATGCACGAAATATACCAAAAGTAGCTAAAAATTCGCACATTTGTAATATGAGGTACCATATACGGTCTCTATAATAAGTAAAATAATTTGCAAAGAAAAGAGCTAAAAAATAAAATTATTATGCCGTGTGCTATAAAAAACACACGGCACAAAGCCAAACCGTGCCGTGTGCCAAGTGTTTGACACACGGCACAGTGGTGCTTGTGCCGTGTGTCCTTTCCTGGCACACGGCACAAACATTTGTGCCGTGTGTAATATTTGTGCCGTGTGTAATAATTGAGGCACACGGCACAGAGACATTTGTGCCGTGTGCCCGATAAATTACACACGGCACAAATTGTGGCACACGGCATACACGCCGTCTCCCGTAGTGTATATCTATTGGGAGTAAAAAGAAGACATGCACTCCAACCGTTTTCAATAATCGTTTTCTAAATAGTTTAAATATCCTTTAGGGAGTAAGAATTAGGTGGCTAAATGTAGCAACCTTTAGACCATGGTTGGGAGTTGGTAAATTTAGCAACCTCATATAGGGAATGGTTGGAGAATGATTTTTATTAATCACATCCTAAATTTCCATTTAGCGACCGCATTTGGGGAATGGTTGGAGATGCTCTTAGTACCTTGCTCAATAATTTGGTAACATTCAATAGTTTTATTGTTTAGTCTTCTACAATCTCATCCCAAAGGTTGTAATGACTAGAAAACCAGAGAATGATGTGTCATGGAACTTACATTCTTGTCTACCATATTACTAATGAATTCCATTCACTCTGTGTGTTCATAGTGTGTCTGCTTTACTACAAAAGTGATTGATACATGACGTTTTTTTTTTGAAAGAACACAAATGGGGATTTTTGTGAACTACGAAAGCTGGTAGAAATAGGCCATCAGAAATTGGAACACAAATAGGGATCGAACCAAAATGGAGCAGCCACCCACTGAATCAAGCTTCGATTCCATGGTGGTGCTTTCCCCTTCTTTTGTTTGTCTTCTGCTCGAATCAATTTTTGTGAAGGCCAACCACCATCGGAGTTGGAGGCATCTTCCGGTCCTTTTAGCAAGCTCTGGTTCGGAGATTTTTTAGCAGAGCTATGCCACAAGAGGAAATGAGAAGGGACGCTGATTGGCTGGGCTGCCATAGATGGACCTGCGACAGAGTGAGATTTCTCACCATCCTGATAATTCCTGGCACATCGATAGAAAGTGCGCCATTGCGGAACAAAACAAGTATTCGAGGCACAACGCCGGTGAATTGACGGGAGGAACACGGAGCTTCGAGGAGGATTCATTGGGGCGATGCAGGGGTCGCTGAATGGTGTGGCTTGATGACATCGAGTTCACCGCTCCAGCGGCGATGCGAAAGCGCGGTGTGGGCCTTGGGAATGACACGGCGGAGCCCAGGCGCAGGTCAGATCGCTGCTCTCTGTGAGGACGATGAAGCGCGGCAGGGAGCTCGGGGAGAGCTCACCGGAGCGGAGCCGTGAGGACGACGAAGCGCGGCAAGGAGCTCAGGGAAAGCGTGCCGGAGCGGAGAACCTCTCTTGCGGCGAGGACAAAGCGCGGCGGCTGGAAGAGCTGGGGCACAACGCGCAGGTGCAGAACTTGGGTCGCAGCTCCCGCGATGACAAGGAATCTCGGTCGATCTCTAATCGGGTCGCGTACTGGTGTTGGACCCGTTAGGCGACGACGTGGGATGGCCGCGACGATGTGCGTGGCAGGCGGTTTCGTGGGGTGGCTCGGGTCGGTGGTGGGTTTTGGGTCAGGGTGCAGAATAAGATATTGAGGTGTAGAATAGTTCTGCCGTGTATATATACATACATATATATAGGAAGCCTTTTTCCTAGTCCCGGGTGTAGTTACTCCTATGTTTGTATCTCACAAATTAGAGGGTATCTCTTTATACTTGGGGTCTGGAAAAAAGTATGTACACATACTTGATTTTTAAAAATGGTATGTGGACATACTCATGTTTTTATATAAGGATACATTAAGTATATGGACATACTTCTTTTTCTATATAGAAAGGAGATATATCACAAGGTGCAAAAATATATGAGTTCCACTCAAAAATTTTCATGGTTATCACTTTGTAAATTCTTATTTTAGGTATGTACACATAGTCGAAATGATAAATGGGTATGTACACATACTAAAGGTGGTTTTTCAAACATGGGAGTAACTACACCCGAGAGTAGAATGTAAATATATATATATATATATAAGTAATAAATCTCCCTGGCGATGTACCCCGATCCTGCCTCTCAACATCAAAAGTCACATCCAATTGTGTTTGAATTCACTAGGATCAACAAAGAGCACTTTGCTGAGTGCTTTCCATAGACGAACTCGACATATCGTTTGCCGAGTGAAAAAAATACTCGGCAACCATTTCCGACAAGAAAAATATTAGCCAAGACGCCGCCGGCGTCGTGCGCCGGAGCCACCGCGCCCCTCATCGGATTCACCGCCACGGTGGCGCCTCTAGACGGAGCCGCCACGGCCGTCGTGTCTCTCGCCGGAGCCACTGCCGCCACGGTCCTGGCCGAGCCGCCGCCACCATTGCATGCGCTGGGGCCGTCGCCGTGCCTCCAGCCCGTCCAGGTCGCGTCGTCTCCGCCATCCCTCACCGAGGCCTCGAGCCGGCCGGGGACGTCGCGCCTCCTCTGCCGCTGCTCCCCGGGCCCTCGGCGGGGATCCGAGCCCCTTGCCGGGGCTCCCAGCTGGCCACATCGTGATGTCGCGCTGCCTCCACCGCCCTCACCGAGACCTTGAGCCGCTCGAGGCTGCCGTAGCCGCGCCGCTGCTCCACTTGGGTGACGCCATCCCCTTCCGCGCTTAGAAAGAGAGAGCGCGGGAGGGGAGGAGGGACCAATAGGAGACCAGCATCTTAGAGCGTTGGATTAGTGACCTGGTGTTTTTTTTTGTCGAGTGTCCATATTATACAGCAAAGAGTTGTTTTGCCGAGTGTTAAATTAAACACTTGACAAATAAATTTTCTGGTAATTCAATAAAATTAAAATTATCAAACAAATTCTAAATTAATTAAATTTTAACATGATACAATTTATATGATCTATTACCTATATAAAATGATTTAAAGTCAAATTCAAAATCAACCATCAATTTGACTTCAAATCTTAAGGACTCATTCTCAACTATAAGGTTCTTCTTTAGAGATTATTAGTTTTATAAGCAACATATGTGCCAACTTCTACCAAACTTTCTCCACTTTTTATCGTAGCTTTCAGGTATCATGCCATCACATCAAAACAAGTTTCATGAATTTTAGACTTTATTTGTTTTTTTACAATTTTAAAATCATTTGGACACACGTAAATGACCATATTTCTTAAATGAGGTATGCAAAAAAAATTCATTTCAAAGGTATAGGTATCAAAATGGGCTAAATAACATGAGTATAATTTTTATACTCATTTTACTTTATTATTTGAATGACTTGTAGTTCAAATTTGATGTTATTCAAAAAATTGCCTGAAATGTAATTATTTAACTAAATATAGCAAACAATGAAGAAATACCAAATTTTAACATGGAGTAACACTTGTTGTATGTTGAGAGCATTAAAAATTTTGAAGCAAGAAGAGAAAAACATTTTATAAATACATTTGATAAACCCTCAACTTTACCGAGTGCCATAAAAAATACACTTGCTGCGTACCACAAAACAGACTAGGCAAAGACTCATCTTTGCTGAAAGTTCCGGAGTCAAGTTTTCCCGTAGCACACGTGCTAGCACCTAATTGGTGGGCATGATTTTGTTTGCATTTCGTAGTTTCAAAATAGTATTTCTCTCAAACTGAAAATTCATTTTCAAATCCGTTTACCATTATGTGCTTCAAAATTAGTTCAATAAAAATGAGATCCCACATGCATATTTTTCTTAAATCAAAATTTAAATTTCGAATTTGAATTGTTCTAGCATTGAGATGTGGTGGATCTAATTGTTGAAATTGAATGTTCCAATAGCTCAAATTATTTGTTCCAATAGTAGAAGGCAATTGTTCTACTATTTTTAATTTTTAAATTATATTTCTAAAAAAATTGAATTATTCTAACAGTGAAAATAAATTATTCCAGTAGTAAAAATCAGTTGTTCCAGTAATAATAGTACCTATTGTTCTAGTCGTGATATTAATTTGTTCTTGTATTTTTCATTTTTGAAAATATATTTTTATTTCCTTCTCAATTCTTTGAGCTGTGAAAATAAGTATAGTACGTGTTACTAATAAATATATATTTTTGAATAATAAGCATAAAGGTATAAATCTTATATTTTGACCCATGGGCATAATGGGTCATATTACATGCAAGCTATACGGCTATATGTACACTATAACGGTAATGCACTATAGCCACGCCTCCCAAAACTCCAGTAGCCACGGCAAGTAAAATGGACCGTGGCTACGGTAGGGAAAGAAGCCAACCGTGGCTATAGTACCCTCTATAGCCACGGTTGAAGAAGTGAACCGTGGCTATTGAGGCCCTTAACAATAGCCACGGTTCACTTCTTCAACCGTGGCTATTGAGGCCACTATAGCCACGGTTGAAGAAGCCAACCATGGCTATAGTGGCGAAGTGCACCACAGGGTCACTCCTATAAATCAAAGTATTATCAAACCCTAACCCCCACTCCCCTCCTCACTTCCTCTCTCCAGCCGCCGCCTCCTCACTAACTCTCTCCCTGTCTCTCTCTCTCCACCAACCGACCGTGTGCCCACCTCCTCCGCCACCGACCAGCCTCCCCGAAGGCTCCTGCTCTCCGGGCCGCGTGCTCCACCAATTATCGTCGCTCTCCACCGTTCGGTCGGATCCGGCGCCGGCGAGGCCACGGCCACGCGGCGCGTGGGGCCGGGAGGAGGGGCATCGACCTTTGCCTCCGGCGGGGTCCCTCCTCATCCCTCTCCGGCGATCGACGCCTCCACGGCGGCCGGCTCTCCGGCGACCACGGGCGACGGCAAGGGGCGGCTAGATCGGAAGCCACCCCCTCTCCGGCGTGGCGGTGGGGCGGTTGGATCCAGAGCCACCCCTCTCTAGCGGGCCATGGGCGGCGGCGGGGCAGCCGGATCCGATGCCGCCCCTCTTCGGCGGGCCATGGGCGGCGGCGTGGCGGCCGGATCGGGGCCGCCCCTCTCCGGCGGCCGGGCGGCGGAGAGGGGCGTTGGATCCGCCGTCTCCCCATCTCCTCTCCTGGCGGCGCGTGGAAGCTCCATAGCAGGCGGCGCGGATGAGACCGGAATGGGCGGGCTGGCGGGTCACACGAGCCCGCTCGGCCCATCCATGCTTTTTTTTGTTTTTTAATTTCCACCGTAGCGGCGGTTGAAGACTTCGACCGTGGCTATAGTTGTAGCACTATAGACACGGTTGACATTGTCGGCCGTGGCTATAGTGATACACTATAGCCACGGTGGGTCTTGTTTGCGCGGCTACGGCTGATTATCCGTAGCCTCGGAAGCATAGCCATGGTTGGGTTGACCCGCGGCTATAGAGGTCTCCCAACCGTGGCTATAGTGTTTTATTGTTATTGTGGTAGCACGACCTGAATATATGGTCGTGACCATGCATGGGCTCCCATAGTCGAATAAGTCCGGGAACTCATTATCCACTTATAAGATATCACACTAATCGGAGTGGAAATTGAACATGCATGCAGCGCCTCGCTTACTCGAGTAAGCATCGGGACTCATTAACCACTTATAAGATATCACACTAGTCGGTGTGGAAATTGACCATGCATGGTGCGGCTCCCTTACTCGAGTAAGCTTGGGAACTGTTGGGGGCTCGAACTAGTGCCCACCTCGCAAGGAGGTTTCACGCACCTCGCCCCTTCCTTTTGACTAACGCTAACCGGATTTCTCGCTAAGCGTGCGGGGAGCAGAGCCGCCGGCCCGACGAAGTGGGGGCATGAAGCGGCCAAGGCACGAAGTGGCGCGAGGCAAAGCGACCTCAAGGGGCGAAGCGACACAGGGAACTTCGTCCCACGATGCTTCTAGGTCGAGCGCTTAGCCGGCACGGAGCTGGATGTAGCGAGCGCGGAGACTGGAATGCCCTTTGAACTGACCTAGGGTTGCCGCCTTTTAGTTGTACCGAGAGCAGTTGGCAAGGGGTAAAACAGTCATATAAAGTTGTGGTTCCCCACGACTATAAAAGAAGACCAAGAGTCACCTCAAAACATACGTGTAATCTATGAGTTAACTTCGTTATCGGAGTTGGTACCTTGCCCCTTTTTCCACTTGTTTTCCTAGTATTGTGTTCGATTGTGTTCGGTGGGCTAAGCGCAATCGTTCTTCGGCGCTTAGCACACCAACATTGGCGCCTCACTGTGTTTACAAGCTCGCTATGGCCACATCCACGAGCACCTCGGCAGCCGCTCAACCACTTCGAGAGCTGTCGGCCGTACCACTAAGGACTACTTCGACGCAACCAGAGCAAAGAAATAGACTAGCTTCACAGTTAACGCAACTCCGGATAGAGCAATCACGACATGCGAGCAAGGCGACACCGAAGCAGAGCCGTCAAGACCAAAATCCAGAGCTAGTTGCCGGCCATTCAAGAGGAAAATGATTCCGAATGCAGCAAAAGTTCAGCCAACAGCCCCGCACGCAACAGTTTGAAAAGCTACGAAGAGACAACTCATCCTTGCAAGAAATGAAAGGAAAGCTAATGCAAGAGCTAGCCTTGAGAGTGTAGCTGGTGCAAGAAAGAGACACAATGTTCCAAGAAAGGCGCAAGCACCCAAAGCCGACAAGCAAAGTCGGGCGCACGCAAGCAAGGGCGAAGCAACAAAGTTCCACAAAACAAACAAGAGTTACAATTGATCGTGACCCCGAGCAAGACCCAGAAACATGCAACGAAATAGCAACAAACCTAGACTTTGAGGACGAAGTATTGCCCATCGAAGGCCCGGAGCGGTAACGATCGATAGGGACTCGCCGCTGTCAAGGGGACTCCAAAGAGCACCGTACCCCCAACAATTCGGAATGGGAACCATCCCAAGTACGAGAGGAGAAAGGGACCCGAGGCAATTCCTCATCGGTTATAAAGCAGCAATAACCTCGACAGCAGGAGACAAAGTAGCACCGGCAAAAGTATTTGCATGCGCCTTGGAAGGGCCAGTAGCCAACCGATACTTCAACTTACAGCCGAGGTCAATCTAAAGTTGGGAGAACCTCGGAGACAAAGTAATAGCCTATTTCGGAGGATTTCTAGGAGCATCGAAGCACTCGAAAGCCTCAAACACATATCGCTGTAGCCAAGCAAGTTACTCTCATATTACTACAAAAGGTTCCTTAGATAGAAGTGCCCAAAGAGCTGATGATAGAATATGCCATCCAAGGACTTCGAGCAAGCCCCCTAAGCTCAAAGTTCACGAAGAAACACCTGCTCACACTACAAGATATGTGCAGCAAGTTTGAAGAATACATCAAGGACATACTACAAAAGAAGAATTTCGAAGCTAAAATAGCTTCGCGATCCACGAGAACAACAACTATACGCATGGAAAGAAGGCAAAGCCACAAGAAAACATGCAAGACAACGTCAACAACATATAGAACAAAAACAACGAAGACAATACTCTGCAAAACCAGTGAAGTTAGCATAAAGGGGTAGGGAACAACCGCACAAAAGGGGAAAGTTTCAATAACCACGACGGCTAGCAACCTCACAAAAAGCCATACTACATCTATTGCGAGGGCCATGTGGGGCCCAAAACTTTGGACTGTCCGAAGACAAAGGAAATCATGTGAATATTGGAGCTAGATAAAAAGCAAAACGAGAGGCCCGTGGTGATAAACCACACAACAACAGGACACTAGGCTCAACAGTTGAACCAACAACCAAGCGTTCGGAACCACTACTACCCACACCAACCATATTATCCAACCCCTTACTTCGGAAAGAACCACCATTTGTAACATCCATAGATTCAAGCACCACCAGCCCAAAACCATGCGAAGCAAGATAACAGGACACCGTACTCGGAACCACCGATGCTGCCACCGTCGAAGGTTGAAGTGCTCAGCAAACATGTCACCGACCGCAACCGCTGGCCGCGAAGGGATTTATCGGCATGATGTCCGGAGTTTCCAACATCGACTTCAAAAACAAGAGACAACGAAGGGACACGGTGTCGAGTCTTAATCTCGGCACTAGAACTATCCGGTCCCTCACGAGCATGGAATTCGATGGTGCAACACACGGAACACACGGGAACACAAGATTTTAGACGAGGTTCGGACCCCTCGAATTGAGAGTAATACCCTACGTCCTGTATGTTATGTATTGCCTTTAGCAGATTGCTAATTGCGAGCCGCGCTAATGCTCAAGACCGCGTCCGAGCAGCAGCGGCGCTCGAAGTTGAAGCCGACGACCGATGAAAGCTGTTGAAATTATCGTCGTGGCGTCGGTCACGGCTCGGCGGCATCGATCTTCGTCGTCACAAGACGGTTATCACTGCACCGGTCGCCGTCGTTGTTGTGGTAGCGGTCGTCATCCTGCACCGGTCATCGCTCCACGACACCGGTTGTCGTTATGCGAGGCAGCGATCGTCGTCCTGTGACACCGCTCATCGTCGTCGTCGCGGCGGCGATCGTCGTCCCGCGACACCGCTCGTCGTCGTCGTCGCGACAATGATTGTCGTCCTGCACCGGTCATCGCTCCGCGACACCGGTCGTCGTCGTCGTCGCGCGTGGTGATCGTCGTCCTGCGACACCGCTCGCCATCGTCGTCGCGGCGACGTTCATCGTCTGCGACACCACTCCGCGACACCGGTCGTCGTCGTCGTCGTCGCGGTGGCGATCGTCGTCTGCGACACCGCTCGTCATCGTCATCGCGGCGACGATCGTCGTCCTGCGACACCGGTCGCCATCGTAGAATGAAGTCGAGAAACTCGAAGCGGATCTTGAAGCTTGTAACGAAGTCCAAGTCGAAAGTAGAAGCCATCGAACTCGGCGGGAACTCGCCGGGACCCCTACCGGCGCGCCAAATGTCGAGTCTTAATCTCGGCACTAGAACTACCCGGTCCCTCACGAGCATGGAATTCCATGGTACAACACACGGAACACACAGGAACACAAGATTTTAGACAGGTTCAGCCCCCTCGAATTGAGAGTAATACCCTACGTCCTGTATGTTATGTATTGCCTTTAGCAGATTGCTAATTGCGAGCTGTCGGAGAGTAGGAACTTGTCCTAACTCCTGAGAACTTATGAGAACTTGTAGGAACTTATCCTTCTAGGGGTCCCCGCCCCCGCCTTATATGTCCTAGGAGGCAAGGTTACATGTAGAATCCTAGTTGGATACAATATCTACATACTTAGAAACTCTATCTCTAAGCTTCCTTATCAATTCGGAGTCCTACTCGGTCGGTCTTGTACTTTCCTTGGGGATTAATTCAGTCTTGTTGTCCGCCTCTGTTTCCATACCGGTCTTAGGGAACCTTCTGGAATCCTATACCGGTCGGACACCACTACGTGGGCCCGCTCAACCGGTCTTATGTCTTCAATATTCCACCATATCCTTGACGAATCATTCTTCCGATCAATGTATACCCATAAGGTAAGTCTACGATAGCAGCCCCGAGTAATTTTTGATTTGACATTGAATAAGACTCGACCAGTCTTCTACATGTTGGTCCGATTCTAATGTTAAATTAAAAAGAACTCCAATCTTCTGCAATACTTCTTCTTTCTGCAAGACGCTTCAAAAAGCCAAAAAATTGGTATTTTATCCTCCATACCACCTAATTAGGTGTGCAAAAACAAAACTATTTTCCTTCTAGTGCGCCGGTGAGGTGCACCCAATTGGATATAGCCCCGACTCTTGAATCATTTGAACTTCTTTCAAATAATGCAAGAGTCCACTAGTTGATTCTTCATTATTTCCTCCCATATACAATCTCTACAGACCGCTCCTTTCAATTTCCATCATTTTCCACTTCCCGAGATCTCTGCTGACCACTCTTGAACATGGTGCACCGGTCGGGTGCACCTAATTAGGTATAGCCCCCGACTCTTGTATCATTTGAGGATCGCAAATAATGCAAGAGTCTTTCTTGAGAGACTATGCTTTATTATTTTCCATCAAATCACATTCGTCTCAGCAATTTCTGCCAAGAACATATTTTTCGAGACCGGTCATACCGGTCAGAATTTCATATCTCCTGTATATTTACACCAGTTTCACATAACGAGACCGCCTAAATCAGCTCTGAACTCATAATCCGCTTAGTGAAGGAACACTAAGAACCAAAATTCTGGTTGATCGAGACCAGGTTCCCAATTATCTTACATCGACTCGAGTCTCCAAGGCCTATAATCAGCCGAATGATTAACACCAAGGGCCTAAGGCATCCAATTTCACAATACTTAGTTAGGCAAGACATAATTGTCCTCGATCTAACCAGATCTCATTATTCAATTTCCTCAAACAATCCAATTTGATATTCCAATGTTATCGCGATTGGGCACTCCATATCTCGGACCGCTCAAACATTTGCAAAATAGCCCCGTGATTATTCGAATCACTTAGACCGTTCCTCTATAACTCTTATCATCTTCCGCCAAGAACATACTTTTTGACCGGTCCAGGACCGGTGTGAAATCGCATCGGTCATAACCGATATTCCGCTTATCGGACTATCGCTCAAATCCAAATTCTGACTGATCAAATCAGTCGCCAAAGTTCACACAATAAACTCGAATTTTTCACACCTATTATCAGCCGAATGATTAACACCCAGGGCCTAAGGCGAACCAATGTTAACCAATCGATCGGACGATAGTCTTCAACCCGACTGGTTTGTTGTATAATCACTCCGAAATCATATATTCTGGGCTAAAAATGCTTTAACGGACTGAGCGTCGAACACTCGGACCGGTCATCACAATTGGCAAAAGAGCCCCGTGATTATCCAAATCACGTGGACTTCTCCTCTGTCACCGCACCCAAGACCGGAAGCACCAGTACATCAAGCGGAGCCGAGGCCTAGTTTCTAGTCCATTGTATCTATAAAAACAATTTAAGAAGTACATAAATGTGCTCATATATAAATAAATACTCCAATGTTTTAGTTACTGCAAATCTCAAATTATTTTTAGATTCTTGACCGGTATTTATATGTTTTCCTTACTTCAACATATAAAATTTTCTCCTTTCGCGCAAACTGCAGCGGTCTTGATTAATTATTATATGCCTAATGTAATTTCAACTTTAATAACCGGTCACTCCAATTTCAGAAAACTTAAATTTTACCATGCTGATTCAACCAATCAAGTCTATAACCAAGCAACGATGGTTAATTCAACACAAACTAACTATGACTTGACCACTGGCTCTAATCAGCATTGGGTATAGCTCATAGCGGCGGTCAACTTAACAAAATCGTGCCGTATAGAAAAAATGACCGGTCTTAGAACTCGGGATCACAAATTATTGATCGACCGCTCTTAAATAGCAGCCCCGTGGCATGGTATATTAATTCAAAATTAAGATTCCAAGATAAATAAAACCATGCAGATAGGCAAAGATTGACATATTTCATATTATCAAAAAGCTATCTTGAGCATCGCATTATATAAGTTTAAACACAAAAACTTAAGTGTAAAGCGACTTAGCTGGTTTATTGGGCGTAGTCCCGAGCCCGGTCGAAGATGATGTAGCCAGTCAATGAGTAGTTTGGCAGATCGCACTCAGCTCAAGACAACATCTCCGTGCAGCAGCAACGCTTAAAATCAAAATCGACGACCGATAAAGATGGTTGAAGGCGTCGTAATCAGTCGAAATTGAAGATTAGCGGTCGCGCTAATGCTCAAGATCGCGTCCGAGCAGCAGCGACGCTCAAAGTTAAAGTTGACAACGATTAAAGCAGTTGAAGACAGCGCGATCGGTCGAAACTGAAGATTAGTAGCCGCGCTAATGCTCAAGACCGCGTCCGAGCAGCGAGTGGCGCTCAAAGTTAAAGTTGACGACCGATGAAAGCTGTTGAAGACGGCGCCATCGGTCGAAACTGAAGATCAGCGACCGCGATAATGCTCCATACCGCTCCGAGCAGCAGCGGCGCTCAAAGTTAAAGTTGACGACCGATGAAAGCTATTGAAGACGGCGCGATCGGTCGAAACTGAAGATTAGCAGCCGCGCTAATGCTCAAGACCGCTTGCGAGCAGCAGCGACGCTCAAGTTGAAGCTGACGACCGATGAAAGCAATTGAAGACGGCGCGATCGGTCGAAACTGAAGATTAGCAGCCGCGCTAATGCTCAAGACCGCGTCCGAGCAGCAGCGGCGCTCTAGTTGAAGTAGACGACCGATAAAAGCTGTTGAAGACGGCGAAACTGAAGATTAGCAGTCGCGCTAATGCTCAAGACCGCGTCCGAGCAGCAGCGACGCTCAAGTTGAAGCTGATGACCGATGAAAGCAATTGAAGACGGCGCGATCGGTCGAAATCGAAGATTAGCAGCCACGCTAATGCTCAAGACCGCGTCCGAGCAGCAGCGGCGCTCGAAGTTGAAGCTGACGACCGATGAAAGCTGTTGAAAACGGTGCAACCGGTCGAAACTGAAGATTGGCAGCCGCGCTAATGCTCAAGACCGCGTCCGAGCAGCAGCGGCGCTCGAAGTTGAAGCTGACGACCGATGAAAGCTGTTGAAATTATCGTCGTGGCGTCGGTCACGGCTCGGCGGCATCGATCTTCGTCGTCACAAGACGGTTATCACTGCACCGGTCGCCGTCGTTGTTGTGGTAGCGGTCGTCATCCTGCACCGGTCATCGCTCCACGACACCGGTTGTCGTTATGCGAGGCAGCGATCGTCGTCCTGTGACACCGCTCATCGTCGTCGTCGCGGCGGCGATCGTCGTCCCGCGACACCGCTCGTCGTCGTCGTCGCGACAATGATTGTCGTCCTGCACCGGTCATCGCTCCGCGACACCGGTCGTCGTCGTCGTCGCGGTGGTGATCGTCGTCCTGCGACACCGCTCGCCATCGTCGTCGCGGCGACTATCATCGTCCTGCGACACCACTCCGCGACACCAATCGTCGTCGTCGTCGTCGCGGTGGCGATCGTCGTCCTGCGACACCGGTCGCCATCGTAGAATGAAGTCGAGAAACTCGAAGCAGATCTTGAAGCTTGTAACGAAGTCCAAGTCGAAAGTAGAAGCCATCGAACTCGGCTGGGAACTCGCCGGGACCCCTACCGGCGCGCCAAATGTCGAGTCTTAATCTCGGCACTAGAACTACCCGGTCCCTCACGAGCATGGAATTCGATGGTGCAACACACGGAACACACAGGAACACAAGATTTTAGACAGGTTCAGCCCCTCGAATTGAGAGTAATACCCTACGTCCTGTATGTTATGTATTGCCTTTAGCGGATTGCTAATTGCGAGTTGTCGGAGAGTAGGAACTTGTCCTAACTCCTGAGAACTTATGAGAACTTGTAGGAACTTATCCTTCTAGGGGTCCACTGCCCCCGCCTTATATGTCCTAGGAGGCAAGGTTACATGTAGAATCCTAGTTGGATACAATATCTACATACTTAGAAACTCTATCTCTAAGCTTCCTTATCAATTCGGAGTCCTATTCGGTCGGTCTTGTACTTTCCTTGGGATTAATTCAGTCTTGTTGTCCGCCTCTGTTTCCATACCGGTCTTAGGGAACCTTCTGGAATCCTATACCGGTCGGACACCACTCGTGGGCCCGCTCAACCGGTCTTATGTCTTCAATATTCCACCATATCCTTGACGAATCATTCTTCCGATCAATGTATACCCATAAGGTAAGTCTACGATAGCAGCCCCGAGTAATTTTTGATTTGACATTGAATAAGACTGACCATTCTTCTACATGTTGGTCCGATTCTAATGTTAAATTAAAAAGAACTCCAATCTTCTGCAATACTTCTTCTTTCTGCAAGACGCTTCAAAAAGCCAAAAAATTGGTATTTTATCCTCCATACCACCTAATTAGGTGTGCAAAAACAAAACTATTTTCCTTCTAGTGCGCCGGTGAGGTGCACCCAATTGGATATAGCCCCGACTCTTGAATCATTTGAACTTCTTTCAAATAATGCAAGAGTCCACTAGTTGATTCTTCATTATTTCCTCCCATATACAATCTCTACGAGACCGCTCCTTTCAATTTCCATCATTTTCCACTTCCCGAGATCTCTGCTGACCACTCTTGAACATGGTGCACCGGTCGGGTGCACCTAATTAGGTATAGCCCCCGACTCTTGTATCATTTGAGGATCGCAAATAATGCAAGAGTCTTTCTTGAGAGACTATGCTTTATTATTTTCCATCAAATCACATTCGTCTCAGCAATTTCTGCCAAGAACATATTTTTCGGACCGGTCATACCGGTCAGAATTTCATATCTCTCGTATATTTACACCAGTTTCACATAACAGACCGCCTAAATCAGCTCTGAACTCATAATCCGCTTAGTGAAGGAACACTAAGAACCAAAATTCTGGTTGATCGGACCAGGTTCCCAATTATCTTACATCGACTCGAGTCTCCAAGGCCTATAATCAGCCGAATGATTAACACCCGGGGCCTAAGGCATCCAATTTCACAATACTTAGTTAGGCAAGACATAATTGTCCTCGATCTAACCAGTCTCATTATTCAATTTCCTCAAACAATCCAATTTGATATTCCAATGTTATCGCGACTGGGCACTCCATATCTCGGACCGCTCAAACATTTGCAAAATAGCCCCGTGATTATTCGAATCACTTAGACCGTTCCTCTATAACTCTTATCATCTTCCGCCAAGAACATACTTTTTGACCGGTCCGGACCGGTGTGAAATCGCATCGGTCATAACTGATATTCCGCTTATCGGACTATCGCTCAAATCCAAATTCCTGACTGATCAAATCAGTCGCCAAAGTTCACACAATAAACTCGAATTTTTCACACCTATTATCAGCCGAATGATTAACACCCAGGGCCTAAGGCGAACCAATGTTAACCAATCGGTCGGACAGATAGTCTTCAACCCAACTGGTTTGTTGTATAATCACTCCGAAATCATATATTCTGGGCTAAAAATGCTTTAACGGACTGAGCGTCGAACACTCGGACCGGTCATCACAATTGGCAAAAGAGCCCCGTGATTATCCAAATCACGTGGACTTCTCCTCTGTCACCGCACCCAAGACCGGAAGCACCAGTACATCAAGCGAAGCCGAGGCCTAGTTTCTAGTCCATTGTATCTATAAAAACAATTTAAGAAGTACATAAATGTGCTCATATATAAATAAATACTCCAATGTTTTAGTTACTGCAAATCTCAAATTATTTTTAGATTCTTGACCGGTATTTATATGTTTTCCTTACTTCAACATATAAAATTTTCTCCTTTCGCGCAAACTGCAGCTGTCTAGATTAATCATTATATGCCTAATGTAATTTCAACTTTAATAACCGGTCACTCCAATTTCAGAAAACTTAAATTTTACCATGCTGATTCAACCAATCAAGTCTATAACCAAGCAACGATGATTAATTCAACACAAACTAACTATGACTTGACCATCGGCTCTAATCAGCATTGGGTATAGCTCATAGCGGCGGTCAACTTAACAAAATCGTGCCGTATAGAAAAAATGACCGGTCTTAGAACTCAGGATCATAAATTATTGACTGACCGCTCTTAAATAGCAGCCCCGTGGCATGGTATATTAATTCAAAATTAAGATTCCAAGATAAATAAAACCATGCAGATAGGCAAAGATTGACATATTTCATATTATCAAAAAGCTATCATGAGCATCGCATTATATAAGTTTAAACACAAAAACTTAAGTGTAAAGCGACTTAGCTGGTTTATTGGGCGTAGTCCCGAGCCCGAGTCGAAGATGATGTAGCCAGTCAATAAGTAGTTTGGCGATCGCACTCAGCTCAAGACAACATCTCCGTGCAGCAGCAACGCTTAAAATCAAAATCGACGACCGATAAAGATGGTTGAAGGCGTCGTAATCGAGTCGAAATTGAAGATTAGCGGTCGCGCTAATGCTCAAGATCGCGTCCGAGCAGCAGTGACGCTCAAAGTGAAAGTTGACAACGATTAAAGCAGTTGAAGACAGCGCGATCGGTCGAAACTGAAGATTAGCAGCCGCGCTAATGCTCAAGACCGCGTCCGAGCAGCGATGGCGCTCAAAGTTAAAGTTGACGACCGATGAAAGCTGTTGAAGACAGCGCCATCGGTCGAAACCGAAGATCAGCGACCGCGCTAATGCTCAAGACCCTCCGAGCAGCAGCAGCGCTCAAAGTTAAAGTTGACGACCGATGAAAGCTATTGAAGACTGCGCGATCGGTCAAAACTGAAGATTAGCAGCCGCGCTAATGCTCAAGACCGCTTGCGAGTAGCAGCGGCGCTCCAAGTTGAAGCTGACGACCGATGAAAGCAATTGAAGACGGCGCGATCGGTCGAAGCGAAGATTAGCGACGCGCTAATGCTCAAGACCGCGTCCGAGCAGCAGCGGCGCTCCTAGTTGAAGTAGACGACCGATAAAAGCTGTTGAAGACGGCGAAACTGAAGATTAGCAATCGCGCTAATGCTCAAGACCGCGTCCGAGCAGCAGCGACGCTCAAGTTGAAGCTGATGACCGATGAAAGCAATTGAAGACGGCGCGATCGGTCGAAGCCGAAGATTAGCAGCCGCGCTAATGCTCAAGACTGCGTCCGAGCAGCAGCGGCGCTCGAAGTTGAAGCTGACGACCGATGAAAGCTGTTGAAAGCGGTGCAACCGGTCGAAACCGAAGATTGGCAGCCGCGCTAATGCTCAAGACTGCGTCCGAGCAGCAGCGGCGTTCGAAGTTGAAGTCGACGACCGATGAAAGCTGTTGAAATTATCGTCGTGGCGTCGGTCATGGCTCGGCGGCATCGATCTTCGTCGTCACAAGACGGTTATCACTGCACCGGTCGCCGTCGTCGTTCGGTAGCACTCGTCATCCTGCACCGGTCATCACTCCACGACACCAGTTGTCGTTATGCGAGGCAGCGATCGTCGTCCTGTGACACCGCTCATCGTCGTCGTCGCGGCGGCGATCGTCGTCCCGCGACACCGCTCGTCGTCGTCGTCGCGACAATGATTGTTGTCCTGCACCGGTCATCGCTCCGCGACACCGGTCGTCGTCGTCGTCGCGGTGGTGATCGTCGTCCTGCGACACCGCTCGCCATCGTCGTCGCGGCGACGTTCATCGTCCTGCGACACCACTCCGCGACACCGGTCGTCGTCGTCGTCGTCGCGGTGGCGATCATCGTCTGCGACACCGCTCGTCATCGTCATCGCGGCGACGATCGTCGTCCTGCGACACCGGTCGCCGTCGTAGAATGAAGTCGAGAAACTCGAAGCAGATCTTGAAGCTGTTAACGAAGTCCAAGTCGAAAGTAGAAGCCATCGAACTCGCTGGGAACTCGCCGGGACCCCTACCGGCGCGCCAAATGTCGAGTCTTAATCTCGGCACTAGAACTACCCGGTCCCTCACGAGCATGGAATTCGATGGTGCAACACACGGAACACACGGGAACACAAGATTTTAGACAGGTTCAGCCCCTCGAATTGAGAGTAATACCCTACGTCCTGTATGTTATGTATTGCCTTTAGCAGATTGCTAATTGCGAGCTGTCGGAGAGTAGGAACTTGTCCTAACTCCCGAGAACTTATGAGAACTTGTAGGAACTTATCCTTCTAGGGGTCCCTGCCCCCGTCTTATATGTCCGGGAGTCAAGGTTACATGTAGAATCCTAGTTGGATACAATATCTACATACTTAGAAACTCTATCTCTAAGCTTCCTTATCAATTCGGAGTCCTACTCGGTCGGTCTTGTACTTTCCTTGAGGATTAATTCAGTCTTGTTGTCCGCCTCTGTTTCCATACCGGTCTTATGGAACCTTCGGAATCCTATACCGGTCGGACACCACTCGTAGGCCCGCCCGACCGGTCTTATGTCTTCAATATGCCACTATATCCTTGACGAATCATTCTTCCGATCAATGTATACCTATAAGGTAAGTCTACGACACACGGTCTTCGTTGAGGGCCCGATAAAGAAGTCAAAGTGGTTGCATATCCCAATAACATCCACAGAAGCTGATCTCGAGTTGAAAAGTTACCCTCACGTAGATGCCTTTGTGACCGAAGTTTTGCTAGGCAACAAGCCGAGCAGACATAATCTTCTATGCAACTCTCCTCGGAATGGGATACACAGATTAATACTTGGATCCATCTAGCGTACCTTTGTACAGATTCAGGGGTAAAATGGTGGAACGAGCCGGAAAAATAAAGCTACGAGTTTCCTTTGGCGGCGCTAGCAATCCAAGAACAGAATTCATCACATTAGATGTGGCGAGGCTAAACTATCCATACTTCGCAATCCTGGGAAGAGCTACAATCAACACATTCGAGGCAGTAATTCACAACACACATCTCCGCATGAAGATACCAGCCGCAAACGGAGTAATAACAGTGAAAGGAGATCAGCAGATAGCAAGAAACTTTGAAAAGGGCTACACGCCGGGGATATCAAAGATCCACAACATCGAAGTATTCACCAAAGAGTACCTAGAAGAAGAAGCCAAAGCCAGCAGCGAAGCAGCACTAGCAGAGAAAGCAAAAAGGCAAAAATAGTATCAAGTGGAGCAGCCCTGGAAAGCATCCAACCAACACTACACCAGCCAAAAAGCTCAGCAACCCAAGCGCCATCAGATGGGTTCCGAAATTCAAGCAAGGCAAGAACGAACCCGAAGGGCTACAAAGAACGGCAACCACATAGACAAGGGCGAAGCCCTCCTATGACAAAATATCAAAACAAACCTCACAAGCGATGTGGCATACCATGGAATGCAACAACAAAAAGTAAAAGACCGCAATGACAAGCAGCAGCAGCGCACGCGGATTGCGGATGGCCTTCGAAAGCGCATCTAAATCAACATTGTAATCGCGTGACCTCAGATAATCATAAGCGGAGTCACGTGCAAGTAGCTAGTAGCACGTATTTCTTTTAGAATTTGAGCAAAAACATCAAAATGACTGTACTCTTTTCCTCGTAGGGGAAGCACCACTACGGGGCGCGAGGTTTTTAATAAGGCGGTGTATGTAGTAGCAACACTATGAAGTACAAAGTTGCGCCTTTCCCCAAAAAAGCAAAAGTAGATGAAGTGACTTCCAAAAGTATCGAATGTCTATGTCGTATACTTACCTTACGGGTATACGAGATGATAAAAGAATGGATAATTAGAGATACGGTGACAAATCAATGAATATAAGACTAGCGGAGAGGGCCCACCGAGTGGTCCCTGACCAGTATGGAATAACACAAGATTCCATATACCGGTATGGAAATAAGGCGGGCGTCAAGACCGACGTATGATGACTTGAGCAACAACTAAAGGAGCAATTCGTAGTCTGTTAGGACTCTGAATTAATAAGGAAAGCTTAGAGATAGAGCTTCCGAAAATGTCATCCATGTAATCGACTAGGACTCTGCATGTAACCCTAGCTCCCCGGATATATAAGGCGGAGCAGGGATCCCCGAAAACTCTCTTACAACTCGCAATTAGCAATCTGCTAAAGGCAATACATTTACGTAGGGTATTACTCTGCATCGAGAGGCCTGAACTTGTCTAAAATCTCGTGTTCTTATATGTTCCGTGTGTTGCACCATCGAATTCCACGCTCGTGAGGGACCAGGTAGTACTAGTGCCGAGTTTAAGACTCGACAGTCTAGACATTCGACACTGAGAAAGACCTCAAAATGTAGCTGCACTCTGCTGGGCACAAACAATATACTCTGGAGCGTTGGCTAGAAGAACGTTCTCACTTCGCTCCCAACGACAGAGAGGCGGGTATGGCGTTTTCCTTAAACAAACGAATCGTGGAGCCGCAAAGGGGCTCGCATTTATCACTCAAAATGTTCTCACTTCGCCCTAGCGACTGAGAGAGGGAAGTGGCGTTTTCCTTAAACAAAACGAACGAATCGTGGAGCCGCAAAGGGGCTTGCGTTTATCGTTCAAAATGTTCTCACTTCGCCCATAACGATTGAGAGGGGAAGTGGAGTTTTCTTAAACAGAACGAATCATTGAGCCGCAAAGGGGCTCGCGTTTATTGTTCGAAACATTCTCATTTCGCCCCCAGCGAGTGAGAGGGGAGTGGCGTTTTTCTTCAACAAAATGAATCATTGAGCCGCAAAGGGGCTCGCGGTTATTGTTCAAAACGTTTTTGCTTCGCCCAGAAAAAGCACAGCGCTACGATGCAACAGCCACAAAAATCGATTCTTCAGCCGCAAAGCAAAAACAATCAATTTTTTGACGTGGACAAAAGGATGCTCCAGAAAAATTAAAAAGACACTTACACGGACCATGCGCAACGTTTCGCCCTCGTACGAAGGCCATAAAAAAATGCAAACGCAACACCTGTCCTTAGTGAGGTAACATCACTCGGCCCAAGCGACATGTTCTTGTACCATCGCTGCAGGATAAAGATGGCGACGGAAGTACGAAAACGCTCATCCATCCAAGGCCCAAGCACGCCGAAATGTTGCGAGACCTCCCCTCCGGCGAGCTCGCTTAGCCAGCTTGTTAACAAGACCTCCGTGCAAAGGCTAGTACCACGGCGAAGTGCGCCAAAACCTCCAACTCTCTTTCATTGAGCAGTTGTGTCTCGAGGACAAGGGCAGAAGCGAGACCCCGCATGGACGAAATCACTTGTAGAAGAGTGCAGCAGACCTCTTGAAGCCGATTGATGAAGCGCGAACAATGCGAAAGCAAAGAATTCAAGAGTACAATGAAGGTCTCTGAGACATCCTCTACTAGAGACCCCGCTTAGGCCGCAACACTGATGCGACCACTTAGAGGGCTCCTAGGGTCGCGAAGTGCGCAGAAACCTCCAAAGTCCCAGCTTTTCGTCTGTCTGCCCAAGGCGAAAGGCTGAAGTAGAACCCGGTGCAGACGCAGTCGTGTAGAGGATTGCAACTCCGCAAACTGAAGTCGATTAGCGAAGCGCGAGCGAGCCAGTCAAAACTACAATCCCGGAACGGCAAATTCCGAGGGTGTAGCATAACAACACACATAAGCAGAGAAGAAGAGGCACAGAAAGCGTGGAGTGTGGAAACAATGACAAAAACCGCACAGTTAAATACACAATCAAGAGTGCCCCCAGACAACGACGCATCGGAAAAATTTAGCGCGAACAAATGACGAAGCGACATGTACGCTTTCCCTCATCCACAAAACTGGGATGTTATAGTTTAAAACAGTTTGGCAGTTACAAAAATCAAAGTACAAGGCCCTATTAAAAAAATCTCCCCTACTCCGCCAATATTGCCCCCTTCATAGAGGGGTAGATCATAAGCAAAAAACATATCCGCTGGGTCGCACAAAGGGATTTCAACCTTAACACTCACTTCCCCAAAATCGACCGTTGGCGAAGTAGTGGGCCAGTCCTGAAAAAATTTCCTTAGGTTGCACTTTCCCTTGGCATGCCAAATGCTAACGCCATTCCAAAACTCAGGAAAAATTACCTCGATGGTGTAAGGCACGATAATGCTCATAGCAACTTCAGGTAATCCGAAGGTAGCTTCGCTTCAAAACGAGAGGCGTAACCGCCAACACGAAGCTTGGCTACGACTCATTCGCCACAGAAGCTGATTCGTGCGAAGTAACCATCAAAAACAAAACGTTATAAGAGTTCATTCCTTCTTTATAACAACGCTCGATTTTAAAAACGTGGGCTTTACAATATATCCTACTCGGCCTAGGAAAAAGACTTAGGGTGATCCCCCTGACTCAACAACAGGAGCCTAAGTAGGCCACCCTGTGAGGCTACCCCTGCGACATCGTCAAGAACATCTAAATCCCTAAGGCTCGTATGACGGGGAGGTCGATGTACGGCGCTAGTAACAACCTCAAGAGCCGAAGAAGCACCAGCAACAGTGCTCGACTCGGGGACTTCGCGCCTGATGCATATCTTGCACTCCGCCCGTCGCAGCACCCAAAGGCCCTCTGCCAAGGAACTCTCAGCGTCGTCCCTGCCAGCATCCAAAGCCGCAAAATAGCTCAGATGAACACTAGAGCTTGAACCACAAATGTCACTTTGTGAGGAATTAGCAGGAAGACCCAAAGTTTGGATCAACCCGAATACGTCACTATCAGATTCCTGCGTAGGCCCTTCACGCGGAACTTGCGTAGGTTAAAAGCTATTACAAAACATTGTTCCACATAAAAGAGGCAACTGCGCCTCCACAAAAATCAGCCTAAACAACCTCGTCAATCGAGTGGGAAGCAGTGGGCGAAATCGAGCCCTCTCAATCATGGCGCGAAGCGGAGCTCCGGTTTCACGGTTCTTCAGACATCGTCACGGCGAACGCTTGCCCCGCCGAGAACCCAGCGTCGTGCTGGTGCCGCCTTTCCACCCTGCTCCACCGCCCTCGCCTTCTCAGCCTCAAGAGCCTGTGAAGTTAAAAACAATCAGAAACGGATTCAGAAAAAACAAGGGACACCTAAAACATGCAAATAGACTATGCACCGTGTTCAGGCGGGTCACAGCTTCCCAGCGGATTTCTTCGCGGTCGTGAGCAAGATAGTGCTCATACACAATGCATCGAGCAGGAGCATGCGCCGTCTTGCTCATGTCTTCGCGACAGTCACGATCGGTGGAGACTTCGACCGGATCGACCAAATCGGTGACGTGTTGGCAATCGCGCCCGTCTAGCAAGTTAAGCGCAGCCTCCGCGGTGAAAAGTGAAACATATTTGCATCTCTTTTCAAAAACGCTTGGCACGGCGGGAAGTTGTGCCTCCAGCCAATTGAAAAAGTTGGCCTCCGGATCAGCACCCTATGCGTCCACAAAAGGAGGAACATGAGCGCCAACCTCGCCGAGCGAAGTGCTCAGAAGGGAGCTTATCCTCACCCCCTCGCGGCAAAAGCCTTGTTGTGACGCGCGAACCTCAACAACAGTGAGGTCCTCTCCAGCTTCACAGTCTTCAGCTCTTGCCTCATGGCCCCTAGATTTCACTGCGAAGCCGCCAAGGCATCCTTGATCTTCATCGCATCCTCTTTGAGCTGCTCAATATCTAGCTCAAGCTAGGAGTACGCCTCCCTGTCGGTCGCAAGCTCCTTCGTCACCTCAGATAAAGCACGGCTAGCACGAATGGCGGCAACATCTTGGCTCTTGTGAAGTGAGGTTTTTAACTCCGCGGCTAGTGCCTCCTCCGACAAGCTTGGACATTGCTATGCCAAGTGACAGAGCAGCGGAGATGGCCCACTAGCCAGCAGCAGCAACCGCAGCGGAATAGGGAACAACAGCTGAAACAAACAAAGATGAGAACGAAGAGTGAAATGTCAACCGGTGCAAATAAAAAAAGACACAAGTTACCTCACTCAGAAACAGCGGCGACAGAGCCAACAAGGCGGCTAGGATCGCCAGAGCCCTCTGTAAAACTAAAGAAGTTAAAAAAAGAAAGCGGAAACAGGGAACATGCAAATCCAAAGCATTAAGATCTTACCTCGCTCGGAAGTGTCCTAGTACAAATACTAGTTGTATCAAAGCCAAACTTAGACTATTATGAATTAAGAAATCCACCTTATGGTGTTCCAACCAAGATTTGAGTGACTTGATCCAAATTTCTTGCGAGTTCTACAACGATTTGTGAGAGACGGATTCACCCGTATATGTGAAGGTTTCTCCGGGACCCCCTAATGTGAGGTCTACGGTTTCCAGTTCGACTACACCGTTTTGTGTGGATTAGTCCTGGTTGTGCTTTTGCGGTTGTTCGGAGATCCAGTCAAACTCCACAAGGTTTCAGTGCCTCTCTCCCCGTCGCTTGGTCGCATCCAACCTTGGCCAGGTCTAAAGCTATCCGGATTGTGTTTGAAGTTCGTGAGATCGAGTCAAGTTCAAGGATTCGGTGCCTCTCTCACGTTGCTTTACACATCTCCAACCTTTGTCAGGTATAAAGCTATTTATCCCGGCTGATTTTCAGCTAGTAATCATCCATTGTAGCTACTGTCGTGAAGATCGAGCCAGCCGTCGGGTTTTCCCCTATCAATATCGATGTCGGGATCGCCGCCGTAGCTGACCATGGCCGGATAAAATTGCTCAAGTGAGCTAAGGCAGTCAGCGTCAGCTTGTACAACTAAATGTGGTAATGGTTCAAGACAACTAGCACAAACTGATGGCAGAGAATCACAAGCCCTACGACAAAGTTGTCACGGAAAACAACAATTTTGTCCTCTCTCGGCAGCAATTCCTCTCCGCCAACCAAGTGCCGGTACCATGATATCAGGCCAACGTAGACCAGCTCCATAATATGTTCAGAGGTCATAAGCAAAGGCTCAATTAGAAAAGTACGGGGATTGGGAACCTTTTTAGGCTTTGAATGGTGGCGGCGCGGGGTAGCACCTGCAGCTTCAACCTCGGTCCCATCAGCTTCTATGGAGGCATCATCGGAGGCAGCTTTCTCTTCGCCGTTGCCACTAGCCTCACCAATCGGATCACCTTTCTCATCATCTGCATCACCCCGATCATTGGCGGTGCCCAATTCGTCATTCCAAACATTGGAACCGCCGCTCTCATCTTCGGAGTAAGTCGCCTCCGAGCGGGAAGTGCGGAGCTGCCACTTTTGGGACCTGGCGACGCCAGCACTAACCTCGCCAGGTGCACCTTCACAACCAGCCGAAGCCTCTTCACTCACTGGTGTGGTTGCCTCCCCGTAGAGCACCATCTAGAGAGACCAAACAACACCAAGTGAACCAAGTTAGAAGCACGCACGAGGCTAGGGAAACGAACAAGCGTGAGCTAATGCAAAAACACAAGACACGAAGTAACTGAAAGATTACGTGAGCAAAGCTAAGGAGACCGAACTGCAAACGAAGGAACCAAGCGAGCTGATGAAGGCAGGAGGTGGAAGAAAGTCTAGGTTAAAAAGACCTTTCACCGGGAGGACTCTCGTCCTATCACTGCGGAGCCTTTATATAGGCACCAGGTAAAATCTAGGGCACTCGGGATAGCAAGGCGGCGGCGTAGCCGGTAAAAGGCCAACTCGTTGCGCCACCAAGCCGAAGCGGGCCACTCGGAAAGAACGACAAAGAAGCGAGAAGGGTAAAAAGGCCTAGACAAACCCAACAGAACAAAAATCAGTGAAAGATCTGCAAACAAAAATCTCATCAAGATTCGCTTCGGAAAAATTGCGCAAAGCGAAATTCTCGGAGACAAACCCGGGGAGTGGTGAAACTTTATTGAGAAGATTTGTTGCCAAACACCGAGCAAAGTAGAGGGTTCAGCAACAAACCCGAGGAGTGGTGCTTTCCTCCCTCCGCTCGGTGGCTCACCCGGGCTCAAGCGAAGTTTGAGCGACTTCACTCGTTCGAGGGCGAGCTCGTCCCTCAAGGGGTTAATGTTGGGGGCTCGAATTGGGGCCCACCTCACAGAGAGGTTTCGCACCCCTCCCTCCTTCCTTTTGACTAACTCTCACTAGGTTTCTCGCTAAGCGTGCAGGGAGCCGAGCCGCAGGCCCGACGAGGTGGGGGCGCGAAGCGACCTCAAGGGGCGAAGCGACCCTGCGGAATTTCGCCCCATGACGCTTCCAAGCCGAGCGCTTAGCTGGACGTAGCGAGCGCGAAGTCTGAAATGCCCTTTGAACAGACCTGGGGTTGACGCCTTTTAGTTGTACCGGGAGCAATTGGCCAGGGGTAAAATGGTCATGTAAAGTTATGGTTCCCCATGACTATAAAAGGAGACCAAGGGTCATCTCAAAACACACCTGTAATCTATGAGTTAAGTTTGCTATTAAGAGTTGTTACCTCGGCCCTTGTTCCAATGCTTTCCTAGTATTGTGTTCGATTGTGTTCGGTGGGCTAAGCGCAATTGTTCTTCGGCGCTTAGCACACCAACAGGGACTCATTACCCACTTATAAGATATCACACTAGTAGGAGTGGAAATTTGTCCTCTGTTCATAGTGCTTTGAATGCACTATGAAAAAAATGTTCGCATCAAATCACTATGAACATTGTTATTTTTCACTGGTCTTCAAGTTGCAACATTGTTGTGGGGTTGCAACTTGTGGCCACCATAAGAAATTCGGTTAATTTCATAGGCTTCATAGAGTTGAATGTATTAACGGTTGCAATAGCACTTTGATCAAACTATAAGACATAAAGTGGCAAGAGAAAGAATATTTGTCATTGATTTAATTTGCATAAGATTGTTTAAATGATGCATTCACTTGACCTGTAGTTCCCCCCCCCAGCCATCCCCAAGCAATGTTTAGGATCTGGAATATTATATGTACTTTGAGAGATCGAAAAGCAGAAGCAGGGTACTTTGATATTTTTTTGACAGAAGCATGATTCTCATTGATAAGATAAGTTAAAGACGTCCTTGTGTGGCGTGATCCAACTTGCTAATTGTATACCGCCGTCTATAACCTGACCGTACACATTTTGGAAGTACATACACATTCATTTCTTTGTTTATTCCATTCTGTTTTGCTTCATCGATCTTTGTGAGTTGGCAGCTTGTTCCAATGTAATTGGACATAGTCAGCAACAACTGTCCTCATTCACAGCGTACTGGAGGAGAATCAAAAGAAGAGGAGCAAAAGAAGAACAATACAATTTAAATAAGACAAAAATATAGTAATTAAATTATATAATCAGTGGAGGATGGTGTACTCTCCATGTCTTTCTCATCGCACTTACTATATATTATGATTATTTTGGGATAATGCTGATGTGCAACCACTAGTTCATAAAGTTAATGGCGACAGTTTTCATGACCTTATACTATTATTGGGCCAACAAATACACTTTGCATTGATTCGTCCATAAACGAACCATAAAATATTAAAAATTTTTGGACTGAACTTGATTTGATGTGATAATGCCCCTTTTATCACAGAGATATGTTAGGTGATCGAGAGGCATTAATAATTAACGGATAATAAGTTATTCACGAGGCAAAATATCAAGCAAAATAAGATAGGGTACATTTTATAGTAACTGAGTCCAGCACAGTAAGTACGTTGTCATAATACTTTCCCCGGAAAGTAAGAGCGATTAACAGTTTGGACGGCAACATGTGTACAACTTAACATCAGACTTCCAATCTTCCGTCTTCCTCGATGACGTTAATGCTCATAATTCCTAATTTATCTTCTTGCATATACTAAGGGAGATGGGAGGAGGAGCAGTCATTCAAAGACTTCAGTAACATTTTGAACTCTACTAAATATTCGAAATCATTTCGTGTGCTGCTCAGGACCTAAAACATGGAGCCATAATTACTCCTATTATGTCACTACAGGATATCCGCTCTTTAGAGACAACATAGTAATTCGCATAGCGGCAGGTTTAAAGAAGTCCGCTGCTATAGTGGCAAGATGACTTTTAGCGGCGGATGGTCCTTCTCCAAAAAATCAATTTTCAGAAGCGGGCTATGTTATGACCCCACTCTATGCATAGCCATTATTTGTAGAAGCGGACCATAGCATAGTACGCCTCTAAAAATAAATTTTTAGGTCGATGTAACCTGTCCGCCGCTAAAAATCTGAGGGTTCTTCTCTCTAAGATCTATAGACTGTTTCATTTTTTTTCATTGGCCCATTTGACCGAACTGAAGTGGAGAGGGCGTAGGATGTAGGAGGGCCGGCTGGTGGCGGTAAGGGAACCCTAATCGCTCCTCTCACCAGCTGCTAGCAGCTAGGCATGGCCTCCTCCGCCGTCGGACTTGGGGCGGGCAGATGCGTCAGAAGGCGGGACTTCCTCAACCAGTCAGTCAGCCTTGGGGCATTAGATCCGTCGACAGGGAGGTCTTCTCCACGCACCGGTCAGGTGGATCCTCCATGGTAGTGTGTCAATAAAGAGTTTCACTCATTTTTCTGAGCAAAACCAGCACCCGTTGGCCTAGTTGACGACCATACTATCAGAATTTGCTACTCTCATGCTTCTATATTTCACGAGTTTCCTCCATGGTAGTGTTGTCACCCTCTAGAAGTTTTTTCCCAGGATGTGTAAGCCACTTCGAGGAGTAAGTCAGGGAAATCGGGGAAGGAGTAGTCATTCAAAGACTTAGTAACATTTAGGACTCTTAATATATTCAAAGTCATTTCATGTGCTGCTCGGGACCTGAAAACATGGAGCCCTGTTTTCTTGCCTATGCTCTGCTTTTACTGTGGCATCACATGTTTGTGCTTTTTTGCATCATCTCTCTCTCTCTCTCTCTCTCTCTCTCTCTCACTCATTAGCCGGCGGCCCCGGCCACTCCTACACGCAAGGATACAATGGGGTGAAGTCCTCTGCTCTCCTGCCGTGGCAGGCCGGCTATGAGTCGGCAGATTCAGCCAGAGGGAGGCGAGAGCTTGTGGTAGAACGGCAGGCTGAAACGATTTTTCTTATTTCGTTAATTTCTTTGTAGTGCCGGTCGAGGATGCTATAGTGATATTTCTGGTGTGGGTGGCTGCAGCCGTCGTTATTGACATCAATTTGTAGCCTTGGAAACATAGTGGTGGGTTGCCACCGCGATAGCATCTTTTTGTCGATAGTATCTTTTTTTACCGCCACTTGAGATTTTCGTCACGCCACCTTTTCTCCGTCACCACACGCCGCTGGGGCTGCTATATCACCAGCCACAAACAATAGATTGTGAAGTTTCAGTTCTGTAATACTTCACGGACCCTCGCTTGGCTCTAGAGCGCCGCCGTCATTTTGTCGAGTTTACTGTTCAAGGTATAGAGCTAGATTGATTTTACTAGGGTTTGGAAACGGTTGCTAGGGTTGAAGATTGGTTGTTTTAGGAGTGAGGATATGTTGTTCCATGGGTAGAAACCAATTCCAGTGATGGAACTCATTTGTTCTAGGCGAGGAAGACCAGCAGCCATGGCTGTGCTCATGGAGATGAACACACATACAGAGAGAGATAGAGAGAGAGAGAGAGAGAGAGACAGAGAGAGAGAGATATTATTATTTGCCATAGAACAATTGGTAGCACAAATCGACCACCATGTCATTGGCCACATAACAACAGACTTGGATAGGATATCAACGAGAGAGAGAAGAAGAAGAAGAAGAAGAAGAAGAAGAAGAAGAAGAAGAAGAGGTAGATCATGGGCCCGGGTGTGAGGAAATACTACAGGAAACAATCACTGTAGCAGTAGACCAAACTGCTCTCTAGCGGCATACACGGTTACCGCCACTTCGACTCCATACCTAAATATACATAGCTATAGCGGATCCACAACCACGCTGCTAGCTCCGCAGCCGCCTACGAGGGCACCAGATTCGCCCGTGCGTCGACAAGATCCACGACACTAAGGCCGGATCCGGTCTCGTTCGCGCAAGATCCGATCGATCCGGTCTCATCCCGCTAGAGAGGGCCTCGCCGCTGCCGTGCACTCGCCCGGGCCATGTGGTCATTGGGGTTGCGCGCTCGTGGTTGAGGGAGGGGAGGCCAACAGAGCACGAACCCACATTGGATCCGGCATCACCGCCTCGTGGAGTGTGAGTCCCGCGCTCGAGCTCACCGAAGCTGGGAACGAGGGGCGTAGTTTGAGCATCACAGGCGAAGCTGACAGGAGAGGAGGTGCACCGCTCGCGCGTTGGAGGAGCCAGTCGGGGAGGAGGGGAGCCTGCCGCAGAGGAGGTGCGCTGCCCACGCGCTGGAGGAGGAGGCCGGGGAGGATTGGCGCTGCTAACGCGCCGTAGAAGCCAGCTAAGGAGAAGGGGCGTTGTCCGACCGTGTGGATGGGAGCATGCTTAGGAGGTGATTGTGGCAGTTCAGATTCTGAGAAGAGAGAAAGAAGAGCTCGAGACTTGTCTAGGGTTTGGTCTTCATTTTATAGCCATTGAATAGTTTGGGGGCTGGCGGGCCAGTTAGTAATGGCGAATCACCCCACGGGCCACCACTACAAATTGGGTTTTATTTGCAGCAGCGGACCATGGGATGATTTGCCGGCGGTTTAGCTTTGGATCACGGTTTGAGCACTGTAACGGTGGTGAACATTTAGCCCGCTGCTGTTTAGTTTAGGCTGCGCCGTTGCAGTGCTCATTTCTTGTAGTGAAAAAGAAGAGAAAGTCGCGCGATATGGCCCGAGCGGAAGAAAGAACGACCAACTAACAGCCTTCTTGCGAGTTCAACCGCGCACACGGTAGATACAGTCTACCACGCTCGTGGTGTATAGTGTTTCAACGTCTACTGTCTCCTCTAGATTATCCAGTGGGAATATATACTTCGATTTGCCTGTGGGATTCTGTCTTCTGTCTCATTATTGCACATGTATGTTATCTCTTCTTCTGCTAATACTATATAATGGCATGCCTACTGAAATTTAACACTACATATGCAAAATTTCTTAATATATATATTTTGAAACAACAATTACTTGCTTACAGCTGTGTAAAACTGGCAACATCCACATGGGCTCCTAGAAAGGACAGTAGCATGTGGGCCATTGGGAATTGAGCTCATGTGCCGAATCCTAAAAGCGAGTGAAAATGACCATGTCTGACGCTGATGGGTTTCTTACCACAGCCCGGCAGATGTTGTAGACATATATAAATCAGTGATGCAGGAACACAGAGCCAAAGGTACAGGCAAGACTAGGAAAGCAGCCTGAACCTTGCCCGGTGGCTTCATGATCAACCAGAGCTCCCGCATGACTTTTAGTTGATCAAAGGGGCGGATTAGCGATCTAGGCTAAGGTTTGTTTGGCAACTTTTATTATTTCTCAAGCACGTTATAAATGATAAATCTGTTTTTGTTTTCTCCAATCCAAAATATGGAGTTGGTTAAAGCATCACAATGTGTGTATAACTTTCGGTTGTAAGTTGTAAAGTGACACTGTTGCTCTATTCATGCAGGACTCAACTGCCAGCTGAGGAATGGAGGCGCACAGCGGCAAGCTCGACGCCGTGCCGGAGAGCGAGGTCTCAGAGGTTAGCGGCTCCGATGCCACGCCAAATCCACGCCCGCAGCCCAGCACCAGGCCGCCATCCCACCCCGGTGTGAGTACCCGTACACCCGGCACGCACGATAGATACTATTCGACTATGGCGGACGAACTCGCCATAATTGATCGTTCCTTCACCATCATCATCTACAAACGCAGGTTCCTACCCTGCCGCAACGAAGCGATGTCGTCCTCCCGCCACTGGACCCGACCACGTTCCACCACCCTGGCTTGCGCTCCGTGCATCCCGTATCAATAAGCATGCCGACCTCGCCCGGAAGCTTGGGCGTGCCAACGCCCACTGCCATGTCCGCCGATTCTGCCGATCTCCGGCGGCAGGCCATGGCCAATAACGCCGCCGCGCGCGGCCCCAACCGCCTGGCAGCGCACGACAAGGGCAGCAACAGCGTCCGGTTTGCGCCGCCGGAGAGGGAGGAGATGATGTTCCGGTCCCAGCCGATCCCGCGCCCGCAGCCCGTCCGGGCCAGGAGCCGGATAAGCAGAGCCGCCGCGATGATGAACTGGCCTGACCGGCGGTACGACTCGTTCAAGACGTGGTCAGGGAAGCTTGAGCGTCAGATCAACCACCTTGCTGGTGGCCCGGATTTCCTGGACGACGACGACATTGACCACGCCGATGATTTCACCGCCAGCCACCGCACCGCGGCGACCTCGGTGCCCGAGGTTGATCGCTTCTACGCCGCATTGGAAGGCCCCGAGCTGGACCAGCTCAAGGTATCTCTGTCCTAAGCCGATCCACTTCTTGTTGTTGCGTCCCCATTTCGTCAGAGTTAATAGTATTTTTGGGCACGATATATATATTTCTTCATTTGGGAGCATAATTATTCTCGTGTGTTCAGCCCTCGGAGGACCTGGTTCTCCCATCGGACACGCTTTGGCCGTTCCTGCTCCGGTTCCCAATATCTGCATTCGGTATCTGCATGGGCCTGAGCAGCCAGGCCATCCTATGGAAGACGGTCGCGACGTCAGTACCCACCACGTTCCTGCACGTGACCACAAAGGTGAACGTCGTGCTCTGGTGCATCTCAGTGGCGGTCATGTGCGCCGTCTCGGCCACCTACGCCTGCAAGACGGTCTTCTTCTTCGAGGCCGTGCGCCGCGAGTACTACCACCCCATCCGGGTCAACTTCTTCTTCGCGCCATGGATCACCTGCCTCTTCCTCACGACCGGCGTGCCGCACTCGATCGCGTCGACGGCGGATCTGCCGCACTGGCTATGGTACGCGCTCATGGCCCCCTTCCTCTGCCTGGGGCTCAAGATCTACGGCCAGTGGATGTCCGGTGGCCAGCGGCGGCTGTCCAAGGTTGCCAACCCGTCCAACCACCTCACTGTGCTCGGCACCTTCGTCGGAGCGCAGCTCGGAGCCTCCATGGGGCTCCGGGAAGGGCCCATCTTCTTCTTCGCCGTCGGGCTGGCCCACTACCTCGTGCTGTTTGTCACGCTGTACCAGCAGCTTCCCACAAACGAGACGCTGCCCAAGGAGCTCCACCCGGTGTTCTTCCTCTTCGTCGCCGGGCCCAGCGTCTCGTGCATGGCGTGGGCCAAGATCACCGGCCAGTTCGGCGACCCGTCGCGGTTGGCCTACTTCGTGGCCATGTTCCTCTACGCGTCGCTCGCGGTTCGGGTTAATTTCTTCAGGGGGTTCAGGTTTTCGCTCGCATGGTGGGCCTACACATCCCCAATGACAGGAGCGGCGGTCGCCACCATCAGGTACCCTTTTTTCTTCTTTTTTGCCAAAAACGTGTTTGAGCATTTATTTCATGAAAAATAGAACCAAAATGTGAATTGCCAAGAGACCAGGTACTCGACGGAGGTAGACAATGGATTCACCAAGGCGATGTGTGTGGCTTTGTCCGCCCTCGCCACGTTCACGGTGGTTGCCTTGTTTGCCACCACCATGGTTCACGCCTTCCTTCTCCGAAACTTGTTCCCAAACGACATCTGCATCGCCATCACGGACCGCAAGGTGAAGCCCATCATGGAGCTGCAGGAGAGCACCAGGGGAAAGGATATCGAGTCCGATGGCTCTGCTGCCTCACGAACACAATGTTGAGCTGATGAGTAACACCCCAGCAGTGGATCAACTGGGAGAGAGACTATCTCGTGTGTGTGCTTTCCTTTTCTCGCATTAAGGACTATGTAGTCGAGTTGTTGTTGGTTTCCTTGGCACCGTGTGTTGTACTTGTACGTGGGTGGACTGGGTATTCTTTTTCAGAATTGTAAACTGTCTGATACAAATGAAACTCGTTTGAGTCAGGATCATTCTCGCACATGTGACGTATTTTGCGAAAAAAGTAATGTAGCATAGTCTTCTAAAAAGACTCTTCCATTATTTGCGATATTCAAATGATACAAGACTCGGGGGCTATACCTAATTAGGGGCACCTGACTAGGTGCACCATGTTCAAGAGCGGTCTGCAGAGATCGCAAGAAGCGGAAAGTAATGGAAATTGAAAGGAGTGGTCTGTAGATATTGTATATTAAAGAAAATTGTGACAGCCCCGATGTCACGAACATATAAACACAAAATCCTACAATTATCTTCTGACCACGTAGAACCCCGATATAATATTTTTGGTGGCATGCATAGTGATTTGAATTGCAAATTCAAATAAATTAATATTGGGTTGAACTACAAGTCAAAATTTTCCTATAACAATTGCCCCTGGAACAAATATATGCTGTAGAGGAAGACAAAAGAAAAATCTGGGAACAAATTCCATGTCATTTGGATCAGCAGAACTCCCTATAAAAATTTGAGAATTTTAACTTTTACCCCTTTTAGTTAAATTATAGGAATTCAACCAGACGGAGTTTGGACCCAAACTTTTCATGCACGTCTCTTCCAAACTGAGTACTACACGCTAGTATTTTTGTTTGTAATTTGATGACGATAGAATTATTTTATTTAAAAGCCCCTACTTTTACAAGGAAACCACAAACCAGAAATTGAGAAAATGCCTTGGAATATTCCTCTGGTCCCACCTGTCATCCTCTTCCTCCCATTTCTTTTTCCCTCCTGACCGGCAACGGCAGAACCATGCTGCCACCTCGTCCGTACGTGGCGCCTCTCCTCTGTGCTTCGCCCCCACGTCGACCCGCGTCTTACCCCGCTCTCCTCCCACACTCTGCCTGTCATTCTCTGCCTTCTCCCTCTCTCTCTCTCTCTCACAAGCGCCAAGCGGAGAGGAGAAGCCACCCGCCATTGCCGCGCCCCTGCGTCACGGCGTCTAGCCGCCTCGCTGCTCCCCAAACCAAGTCGAGCACCCCAAAGGAAGGGACGTGAGATGCTCCAGCTCCAGGCCGCAAGCACTCCCCGTTCTCTCAAACACACACGACGAATCGAAGGATTTTTCGTCGGGTCGCCATTACCGGCCGCCTCCGACCTCGAGCCCAAATTGGCGTGGCCTGGTAAGCCTCTACCCCTTTCCCTACTTCCAAGGCGTGTGCATCCCCATTGTGAATAACTTTGACGCTCATTTCCATCATTTCCCACATCGAGCAGGCCGGACTCAAGGTTTTCCCCAACCGTCATCGTCGGCCGCCGCCATGCGCGTGATGAGGGGCTACCTCGGGCCGTTTTCACCGATGAGGAACCCCACGCCGGTGTTCTCCGTGTTTCACTGAAGCTAGCAGCACAAGAAGCGAGTCATCTCCCCCACCACCGCGAGCCGGCAGCACCGCCGGACCTCCTCTCCCGCCACCGTCCGCCGTTGATCCAACTCCGGTGAACTCCGAGTCCTCGGGACCAAACCCACTTGGTTCTCCAGCTCGTGAGCTACACACTGGTGCACTCCCCATCGAGCTTTTGCAATCTCCGGCGACCTCCTCCGCCGTGCGCCGCCCGCCTCCGGTGAGGCCACGTGTGATTCGCAATTTTGTGGCCCCCTTGTGTCTCGCCAATGCGTGAATTGATTTTTAAAATGGGAATCGCATTTTTGTAATTTGTGTAGAATTTTGAATTTATTTAGAAACTTCATAACTTAAGATTTAGAGCTCCAAATTGAGCAAATCCAATTTTGTTGAATTCCTTGCAAAAAATACCTATTTAATGGTGAAGATGAACTCCATGTTTGCTGCATAGTTTTTTTCTAGAATAATTATAAGTTTTTAAACCCTAATTAATTCATATTTTTTTATCTAGAAATGCAGTTGATGCAAAGTAAAATGTTTTGGACTCCTATGGACATGCTCTTTATTGTGATGCATCAAATTCATCATGTCTATGCATGTATATCATTGTATGCTTAATTCTTGGTTTAGCATATTTAAATTCCAAGAATTAATTTATGCATCAAATAAATGTTCTACCAGAGCCTAAATATCACTAATAGCATGTAGTATCACCATGTTTTATGATATGTTCATATCTGCACCTAATGTTACCTGAACAATTAAGTTAGTAGAAAGTCTTGTTTCAATTCCCAAATTAAACCCTTTCTTCATAAAATGGTAAAACTTGCTTATCATTTTGTTATTTCATGCTCATATCATCTATATAATGAATAAGTACAGAAATCATGCAAAAGTGGTCATGTGAATTAAAATGGCTTTAACATGCTAAGTTAAGTAGCTAAACCCTAATTCTTTATTAATCAATCATATGTGCATGATAAAATTGCAAACTAAGTTTTGTCAACCTCCTTTTGATCTGCTCTTTCACTTAGTGTAGGTTGTTCGTCATGGTTCTGCATGTTTAGTGCTGAATGAATGATTCTTTGAAAAAACATGTCTAATTTATAGTATTTATTCTATCCATGCATAAATCCTGAACCTGAGCATGCATGTTACTCTCTACATCGTGCATGACCATGAATTTCCACAATATCATATTTCCCTCGTATATTTCTGTAGAATTTATTTTTGACAGCAACAATGTTTTATTGTTCAAATAAAACTACTCATGCTAAATTAGTATTTTGTTCATACCTTTGCACCTCACTTGTAAGTTTCTCATGTCCATAAAGTTTGCACATGTCTTCAAACGAATTTAGTAGCTTATAGTTGAGGGATTAGTTAATTGCTAATAAGAGGCAATGCATTAAAATAAATTTACATTTCTTGCATATGTCTTCAAGAACCATCTTATGTAACAAATAATTCTGTTTTTGAGTGAATCATTTATACATCGATATCATACATATTGCATGCATGTCTTTGTATTCGCCATTGTTGACATAACGCTTCAATATAGGTAACGATGAAGATCTATTTGGAGAGGATCATCAGAAGGAACTCTCCAATCTCCAAGGCTTGATAGCTGATGATACTAACTCCCACTATAACAATAACTCATCTGTAGCCACGCAGCCCAAAAACCTATAGCCACAGCAAGCAAAATCGACCGTGGCTATAGTTGGGTGCGGGCTACTATGCCATTGGATCTGTGGCTATAGAGGCCACTATAGCCACGGTTGGCTTTGTGAACCGTGACTATAATGGCCTCCACCAATAGCCACGGTCCATGTCACCAACCGTGGCTATAGTTTCTTCCATAGCCACGGTTGAAGAAGTGGACCGTGGTTATTGTTTTGCACAGTATAAAAGGCCGCGTTCGGACCGAACAGAGCTCAGTCCAGGTGTGGCGGCTCGAAAATTGAGGAAAAAAATGAAAACCGAGGGGGAAGGTTTTGATCTCGTTTTTTTGCAGAATTTTGTTCTCCATGGTAAGGGAAACTCATTCCATGTATTATTTGTTGCTATAATGTTGTAATCATGGAGAATTTTGGATTACCATTTGACCTAGATTTTGATTTCGATTTGTCAAATTCCTCCATGTTTGTAGGTTTGTTGTTGGTTTGAGTTGTGTATAATAAGCTCATATATCATGTGCTTGTGTTGCATAAAAAAATCATGTCTTACAAGCCTTTTTCATGTCAATCAATTTAAGATCCACTTTATGCTCTCTTGAGAGAGACCCCTAGAGCACAGTTTAATTATTAAAAAATTCGAGTCAATTAATAATAATTTGTCTAGTGGGTTTTTATATATGATAGCACATTGTCTTATGTAATATATTAGTTCCCTTATATTTTCTATAAATATATAATATTCATAATGGTAAATAGATTATTTAGTAATTATTTAATAATTATTAATTCTAGCACATTATGTTATGCAATATATTAGTTTCCTTATATTTTCTATAAATACTCAATATTCATATTGGTAATTATTTGATTTAGTAATTAATTTCTTATAATTTATAATCGCGTAATGCTTGTTTAGATGGACAAAACATGGATGTACGAAGAGTCAAGATTAAGTGCATATATCCGAGGTCAAGTCAATGTATTTCTCAAGAGGGTCGTCGAGCATGCTAAGCCTAGGAAGACAAGAAATATATTGTTCATGCGTGGACTGCAAGAATCAAAAATTGTGGACAGATACACTTGTAATCAAATCTCACTTAATGAGGAGGGGTTTCCTGGAGAATTATACGAGGTGGACAAAACATGGAGAAGATGAGCTGGTCGAAGTTGAGTTGCAGCCGATTGAAGTTGAAGAAGAACAGTTTGTCCAAGTTGACGAGACTTTTGATTTTCATGTCGAAGAAGAACAATGTACTGATTTTGATGTTGAGGAATTGTTATGTCATGTTGAGCCGCAAGTTTTACTCAATGCAGGGACAACAAGAGGGCTTGATAACTTTGCAACGATAGAGAAGGCATCAAAGAATTTATTGTTTGAGGAGTCTAAGGGATGTTCTAAAGAGAATACTCGTGTTACTTACAGTTCTGGAACTCATGAAACCGAAGGCCATCCATGGGTGGTCGGATGCCGTTTCACTGAATTGGTAGATCTTCTTTCGGATACATTGTCGAAGCCAAACTTGTTACCAAAAAATGCGTACTATGCTAAGAGTCTGATATCTCCAATGTCACCGGGTGTGCAAAAAATCCACGCATGTCCAAATCATTGTATATTATACCGGGGGAGAAGTTCAAGGACCTCGTGAGATGTCCAAGGTGCAAACGAAGTTGTTACAAGACGAATGAGGAGTATGATGTAGACACAACTAATAAGAGGGGGAAGAATGACAGGAAGAGGAAGAAAAGCAGTATCATCAATGGTAGCGACGATGATAGTAAGGTTCCAGCCTTGGTCATGTGGTACCTACCGGTGGTCGATCGCATAAGACGGATATGATGAGGACATCACTCGTACAGATACAACCAACACTCCGTCATTTGATATTCATGATCCAATCCCGAGAGCTCAAGCGCGAATTTGAAATTTATCGGTAAGCTCGTTTCTAATGCCTTCCTTATATAGATTTAAGAATAAAATACTACCTAATGATTTAATTATTGTTAGGAACCATGGAGATGATGAGGATATGGCTAGAGAGGTGCTCAAAGGCGTGGAGGGCCAGCCATATATTGCAAATCAAGTGGGAGGCCCAATCAAAGTCGGTTTCGGGTCCGATTCGGACTCCAGGACCAGTCAGCAATAAAACGGACGCCCAGGTCGCATACGGGCTCCGTTTTGGACGTTCTACATATGGTTAGAAAGATAAGAAGACCACCTTTCCAATGGCGCCAGTTCGAGGTCCAAATTCGTTGGGAGTCGATCGGAATCGTCGAAACAATTTGATAGACAGAATCTGTCTCGGTGCTGAGTCACCGTTATATCGCTATTGGGTTTTGTATCAAGTTGGGCCCAATAGGGGCGCGTCCTAGGGTTGGAGGACGACCCCCATCATGTCCTGGTCGTCCTCTCCCCTTCTGTTATACCCCCATAGCCGCCACAAACAGATTGGGTTTTGTTTTGTTAGTTTAGCCATTGCTACTACCTTGTAGACGCATGCATCGGCTAGACCATCCGTTCTACTTCATTCAGAACCCCACCTTTGTGAGTTGAGTTACTTGTTTATCTTGTTCTTGCTTGTTCTTCGATTGCTTGCAGGAATTACCCTCGGAGTTTGGTTGATCGTGCTCCACAAGATTATGATTAACCGCTGGAGTTGGTGTATCGGTTGCTAAGGCGCATCCTTGTTGGCTGTAGTCGGGCCGTGAACGTCTCTCCAGTCAAAATTGAAGTTATCCCCTCTCATCGAAAGATCGGGCAGCACCCGTGTGCTTATCAGTTGGTAATCAGAGCAAGGCTCATCGGTGAGAGATTTCTTGTTCCTCCCTGAATTTGTTTTCTCTCCTATATTCCAAAAACGGCCACACAAAAAAAAAAACAACATACACCAGATTTCCATTTTCCTAAAAAACACTTTGAGCCTTTTACTAGTACTGATTAGTAGGGCTTGTTGAGTCCTTGGTTGCTTCGGTTTGTGTCGAGTCGTTGGTCTTAGTTCTAGTCTTTTAGAGTTTCTTGTCACGTTTTGTCACTTTTCGGGCTGCAAAACAGAACCAACTTATAACAGCCACCACAATCACATACAGACTCCGTTCGGGGTGTTCTAGTACTTTGCAGAAAGCTTATTGGGTCTACTTTCCAACGGATCCAACCTCACATTCATACCGGTTCAGAGTTACCCACAATCATCGATTTCATACAGACACCTTTTCTGTACCGATATACTCATACTCTCTCCGGAAAAAGTTTGTTGTGATTTATTGTTTTCATTTGGTTTCCATTGAATCGAATCTATTATTGAGTATCCCTGAAAATAAAAAAAAAGAGAAGAGAGAACACAGTAGAAAAAAAAGAAGAGGAAAAAAAGGAAGAAAGAAAGAAGCCAAAAAAAAGAAAGGGGCTGAATTTTGTGTTTGTTCTTTGTTGTCGATTGGTGCTTGTAATTTCCTTTGTGTCTAGGCTCACGGCTCTAGCATAGTCTAGGCTAGGACCAGCATAGTACCGCCGTCGAATCATTACTCAGCTCGCTTTTATTCTAATGTGGTGCTAGTATTTTTCCTAGTGCATTACTTTCAGCCCACCTACAGCTCCACATATCCTATTACAGCTTGGCAGGTTTGTTGTTGCTGCACCGATACATTCTTTCCACGGTTGCCGACTTGTTGGTTGCCATCACCTCCTGTTGAGCAAGGTAAGAACTTGTAAGAGCTTGTTTGAACAAGTTGCAATTGAGGAAATTACACCAGCCACGTCATAGTACTTGATCTATAGGAGCATACATATTATGTGTGTTTCTTGTTTTCATCTAATCATGGCAGGTGATACGGAGCTTCTTGAGATGACAAAAGTGCACCCTCATATTCTAAACATTATTCAACATTTGCCTTCATATGATGGTGAGTTTCTTAATCCTAGATTGTATATTGATTGGGAGCTAAAGTTAGAGAGTGAGTTTGATAAGCATGATCTTTCCGAGGAACAAAAGGTTTATATTGCTTCTAATATATTGACTAAAGATGCTTTGTATGGATGGAATCGTATTTGTAGGCGGCACAAAGTTCCACAATCATGGCATGACTTCAAACTTATTTTTAGAGATGCTTTCATTCCTAAATATTATGCCGATCGTTTGATTAAAAAATTAGACAACTTGAAGCAAGGTAGTAGGAGTGTGAAAGAATACTATCATGTTTTTAAGATTTATGTCATATTTGGTGGTTTAGATGAATGCTACAAAGACATAACAAGTAGGTTTATGAGAGGACTCAATCTTGAAATTCAATCCATGCTGAAATCTGAAAATTATACTCACTTATCTCTCATGTATTTGCTTGCTCATGACGCTGAAAATCAGATTTTAATGTCTTCTTCTGCTTGTGAAACCGACATGATGTCCACTGTTCCATGTTCTGCGATGACTAACTTTGGGCAGGATAATAATTATTCGGTTGAAGACAAGTCCAAGGAAGATAGTGAAAAAAGTAGTTCTATTTGTGTTGTAATTGACCAAGTGAATGAAGGGGTACATGAGCTAACTGTGGCTGCATGTGATCCTAATGATTTGGTGCTGAATTTGTCCACTTCTTATGCTAGTTTAGAGCAATCCTTAGTGAAATCTCCTGCTGAATTTCCTTTGTTACAAGATTCGAAGATAGTTGCTTGTGACAAAGAAGAGTTATGTGATCATGCTTCACTTTTATCTACAACACAACTAATGCATGGGCATGATAATTCTATTCTTGATGATACACTTGCTGAAATAAGACAGGTTCATTGCATTAACAGTGAGAAAGATGAGTTGAAAATCATATCGTCTCTAAATTGTTTAGGTTATATTGAATTTGATAGTCCTTTTGACCTGAATAGTTTGGAGACTGAATTATTTCTGAAATCTGATTTGCTATATCTTGATTATTGCTCGTTTCATGCAATTGGCAAATATGATAAAAATGATAAGTTCATGGTGCATAGGGTTTATATCTGTTCAGATTTGACAACACTTTTAATGAAGTCCTCAAGTACTCAAATGATGACTTGCATTGAAGCTAACAACACCATATCTAGTTTTTCTTCTATTGATTATAAGTTGCAGGTCAAGCTTCAAGAAGGGAAGCAATTCTTGCTGCAATTTGAATTAGTAGATGTTCGAGAATCATATTTGAAAGAGCATAATCCCACTCTTTGCATAAACTTTAACCACGACGCCAAACCGAGGACGGTTTGCAGCCAAGAAGGGGAGAATGATGAGGACATCACTCGTACAGATACAACCAACACTCCCTCATTTGATATTCATGATCCAATCCCGAGAGCTCAAGCGCGAATTTAGAATTTATCGGTGAGCTCGTTTATAATGCCTTCCTTATATGGTTGGAAAGTGGGAGGCCCAATCAAAGTCGGTTTTGGGTCCGATTCGGACTCTAGGACCAGTCCGCAATAAAACGGACGACCAGGTTGCATACGGCCTCCGTTTTGGACGTTCTACAAATGGTTGGAAAGATAAGAAGACCACCTTTCCAATGGTGCCAGTTTGAGGTCCAAATTCGTTTGGAGTCGACGGGAATCGTCGAAACAATTTGACAGACAGAATCTGTCTCGGTGCTGAGTCACCGTTATATCGCTATTGGGTCTTGTATCAAGTTGGGCCCAATAGGGGCGCGTTCTAGGGTTGGAGGACGACCCCCACCATGTCATGTTCATCCTCTCCCCTTCTCTTATACCCCCATAGCCGCCACAAACAGATTGGATTTTGTTTTGTTAGTTTAGCCATTGCTACTACCTTGTAGACGTATGCGTCGGCTAGACCATCCGTTCTACTTCATTCAGAACTCCACCTGTGTGAGTTGAGTTATTTGTTTATCTTGTTCCTGCTTGTTCTTCTATTGCTTGCAGGAATTACCCTCGGGGTTTGGTTGATCGTGCTCCACAAGATCGTGATTAACCGCTGGAGTTGGTGTATCGGTTGCTAAGGCGCATCCTTGTTGGCTGTAGTCGGGCTGTGAACGGCTCTCCAATAAAAATCGAAGTTATCCCCTCTCATCGAAAGATCGGGCAGCACCCGTGTGCTTATCAGGATATTTGCCAACCGAAGATATGCTGAACTGATGACATGGCATACACGTAAGAGAGACCCTAATAAGCTGAGTCATCCATCGGATAGAACCCAGTGGAAAAACTTCGATCGTAACCACCGTGACGACTTCTCGCACGAGCCAAGAAATATACGGTTTGCATTGAGTATAGATGGAATGAACCCTTTTGGTATGACAAGGAACGTTTGCAGCGTTTGGCTCAGTGCTGCTAACAATGTTCAACCTCCCGCCATGGTTGTGCCACAAGAGGAAGTACATATTATTGTCCATTATTATATCTCGGACCGAAAGAACCTGGGAACGACATAGATGTCTTCCTGGAACCATTGTTTGAAGACATGCAGAAACTATGGTTGGAAGGTGTGCGTATGTGGGATGAGCGCCGAAGAGACTACTTCATGTTGAAAGCAATCATTTTCGTGACCGTAATCGATTCCCTGGCGTTAAGGGCGCTTTCGGGCCAGGTGAAAGGAAAGGAGACATGCTTTGTTTGTGTTGATGATACATCACACGTGTATCTTCCATCATCCAAGAAGACAAGTGTATACTCGAAATCGTCGATTCTTACATCGGAGCCACCCGTATCAACGGATGGCCAAACAATTTGATGGTACGATTGAGACCGGCGAAGAACCTCGACGTTGGACCTCTAGGGATGTCTTTGATAAGACAAAAAAACATTAAAGCTACATTTAGAAAGGCCGTGAAGGGAGTTGCAAAGTCAAAAGCTGCAACGCCGTATAAGAAGCTTTCTATATTCTACGGATATCTCGAGTACTGGGAAGAATTGGAAGTGACTCATGTATTTGACTAGATGCACATTGGGAAAGGTGTATTTGACAAGCACTACCGGCCTTATACTTGACCTACCCGGTAAGACAAAGGATGGACCGAACGCACACCTTGTAGAGATGAATATTAGGCCGTAGCTCCATCCGTAAGAAAGAGTGAACGGAAAGTACTCTCTCCCGCCGATCTGCTACACCCTAACGCGTGAGGAGAAAATAGCATTCTTGAAGTGTCTACACGGGATTAAATGTCACACCCGATTTCAATAACCGAAATCGGATTCATCCGTATGCGTGCCCGGGATCAAGTTTTCACGCAACAGGACAAATTATGTGATAAAAGAACAATATCTTTATTAATTCATTAAATACTTACATCAAGGACCCGTAGGTCTAAAGTAAAAGATTACATTAATTGCAGCGGAAATTAAACTAAGCGTTAGCGTCCTTCGACTCCCACAGAAGTCGACCGAAAGACCGCGAGCCTAGACCACCACTTCATCGTCTCCTCGGATGATGTACTTCAGCCTTCACTTCGAATTGTGGCATGATGCAAAAAGAGAGGCAACAAACATATGAGTACATTACGTACTCAGCAAGTGGGGAAAGTATGACATGATTGGCCGACCAAGAAAGGCTAGCACGGGGTTTAAGGCATAGAAGCACCTATGTCTAGTTCATTAATTAAGCAGGCTATTTACTATGTGATGTAACTCCGGAGATCCATCAATTATCCAAACCACGCATGTCTCCTTCCCGAGAACCATGCATCCAAATCATTCCCATCCCTCTAATCCGCGTGAGGGTCCATGCCGCTCTTGACCGTGAGCACGACTGTCATGACAGTTTACACTCTGCAGAGGTTGTACACAATTCACCACGAGAAAGTGATTTCATCCCCTGTTGCCGGGTGGACTAAAAACCTCCATCATGCCCGTGCCGGCCAAGCACTTACACACTTCCTTTGGTGTGTGGCCAGGAGATCACTTCCAACGTGGTTCACGGGTTCCTCCAGCATTGTACGCGCCCACTAGGATTTCCACTCACCCGACGTGTACACCCGTCATCGGGTAGCTTCCTTCTCTTGAGCCGGATGGTTCCGAGACCTTGTCTCTTCACCACACCTCCCCGGGCTACCGGTATAACACCAGCCATAGCCCCCTCTCCATCGCGCATACTCGATCGGTCTCCACCGCATACTACGCCAAGCCGCGCCCATACTTGGCTCGTGGTTGTACGGTTTAACATGGATGGTCGCTCCACGAACCGGTCCTTATGATTCGGGTGATAGCATTCCATGGAACTACCGGTACACCCCGACCATAGTTCCTCCACCCGTCACCAAAATCAATGTTCAATAATTAACAAACAACCATGATCATTATGTTCAACTGGATCATTAACAAGATTAACATTTAGCATGTCTTAAACCCAATTAAAGCAACTAGCATGATCTACCCAATTCTACAACTAATACCACCCGAGCGACAAGGACATGTATGGAAAAAGGTATGACACATAGGATTCATATTTAACACAAGTAATGCAATAATGTACAGATAGAAAAGGAAATAGGTGCAAGATGCGTCAAGGACACTTGCCTCTTTCTCTTTTTGCTCTTGATTAGATCTTCGACTCTTGCTCTTCGAATCCCGTGCTTCGATCGTCTTCTAATTATGCCGCGTCAATCAAGCATGCAAATAAACACACAAACAACTAAGAAACAAAATAGTACACCATACAAAAAGACTATAAAAGCATTACTAAAAGAAAGTACGTGTCGCTACGACTCCGTGTGCGCAAGAATCACTTAAATCGGAGCTACGAGCAAGAAGTTACGAAGGTTTGAGGTTCTAGGGGCTAAAACGTAAAAACAACTAAGGTAGGGGTTATTTTGTAAATACGGAAAATTTTAGGGATTGAAGTGTAAAAGTATAAGGGCCAAAATATAATTCTATAAAACACTAGGGTTGTTTTCATAAAAGTACGGGATATAGTGTTATTTGAGTAAATAGGGCTAAAACGTAATTTTAGAAAAGGGCAGGGTGTTTATGTAAAAAGGTCCTATGGCTGAAACATTACTACAAAATAGTCCGGGGCTAAAAATTATTTAAATATAATGTTTATTGCAAACGACTAGGGCTAAAACAGAATTAAAACAAAGCTTATAACTTATTTTATAAAATAAAGGACCTATTTGTAATTAACTATAGACTACGGGGGTAGCACGTAATTTTTCATAGAAACAGAAACATACGCGTGCAAAATTAATAAACCATAAGGGCTAAAATGTAAAAGATAATGTCCTATATAACAGGGGCTACTTTGCATAATTTAGGGCTTGTTCGTAATTAATTTACTAATCAGGGGCTATTTTACAAATATACCTAGACACAGAATTATGTGCGCGTAATTTGAATCAACGACAGGGGCTAATATGTAAAAGTGCCATTATCCAGGGGATTTATGAATAAAAAAATAATATGGAAAATCCCATGGACCGGGTGCATGGCCCCGTGGACTCGCGGTCCATGGTCCACGGTGGACCATAACGAAGGGGCATGAGGGCCCTTCTAATCTGGGCCCTCGATCCCGGATCCGACGGCGTGAGGGGAGGCGGCGGCTCGCGGCGGCCGGGCGCGGTGGCGCCATGGGAGAAGCTCGTCGGAGCGGCCGGAACGGCGCTCCGGTGGCCTGTTCAGTGGCGGCGCTAGGGGGAAAGGGAGAGGAGGACGCGGGGATCCTCACCGGGTGCTCGCTCACGGACGGGAGGGGCCGGAGAGGGGCCAACGGCGGCGAGGTGGAGGCGATGAGGTCCGGCGGGGTCGCGCGTCGTCGTCCCGGGGTTTTTCCGTGTGGCGTTGGTCCCGGTGGAGGCGGTTGAGGACGGGGAACGTCGTCCCGTGGTCGCATGAGGACGGGAATGGCTCGGAGGCGTGCTTGCGGCGCGAGGGCGGCAGTGCGGGTTGCGGACGGTGGCGCCGGCTTGGGGAGGAGCAGGGCTTGGTCGCGTGAGGGAGGAAAGGGGTGAGGGGCGGCCGCGTCGGGGTTTTTATACAGCCCGAGGGGGCTAGGGCGGCCGGCGAGACGAGGGCGGCCGTTTCTCCGGCGATGGCGCCCGTGCTTAATTCGCATTGATTGGGCATCAATTCGGTCGATTGAAGGCGGGGCCGTTATGGGGGAGAGGGCGGTGATCACGCAGCGCGGCCGGGGGCGAGCGGGAGGGCTTGCGGAGGCGTCGATTCGAACGGGGGAGGGGATTTGGGGCGGCGGGATTTGGGGGAAGTCCGGAGGAAGAAGAAGGCCGCGGGTGGGCCTTGCTGGTCGGGCTCGGGCCGGGAAAAGAGAAAAAGAGAAGAGAGGGGAGAGAGTTTGGGCTGGCCGGGGAAGAGCCGCTGGGTCGGGGAAGATTCGGCCCGGGTTTGTTTTGGGTTTGGTTTTCTTTTCTTATTTCCTCCTATTTCTAATCAAATCCTTATACTATTTCTAATTGAAATTTATTCGGATTTATAAATACTTGTCACACCATAAAATCCTATCGCATCTACTCCAAAGATGAATGCAACAACAATATATAATTATATCGTCTAATTTTAAATTAGGTAAAATAGCATTAAATAAATGTGTTTTCAAAACCACTTTCATTAAAAATAAGAAACTCATTTTATTTATTATTTTAGAACTAAAAGTTCCTTGTTGCAAATTAGGATACTGCAAAACAAAAATAATTATTAATAAATAAATCATTTTTTTTATATATATATAAAAATCGCATACATAACACAAACTATTTCTATGAGCCTATTTCACAAATCAAAAGCATTTTCATAAGTCATTTTCATAAAATAGATTATTTTCATAAATCAATTATATTAGTTCATTAAATCATTTTCAAATGCATTTGTTAAATAAACATTTTAACAAAATAAGACAAGTCCTTGATAAATCTATAAATTCAAATGATTTGGTTTTATTTTCAGGGAAAAATAGGGGATTTCGCTAGAAAGTGGTTCACATTCCAAAAGTAAAATTTTGGGATGTGACATTAAAGCACCAATCGGTTTCTCATCGAATGTCCAAAATCTCGTGGATATGAAAGACTTAAAGATAAGTGGTTACAACACTCACGACCGTCACACACTACTTTCGGTGTTTCGGCTATCGCCATCGTAGTCGTGAAATCCGAATGGTTGAAGTTGACTATAACTCGTTTGTGCTACTTCGGAACGCAGTCTCAAAGAAGGTGATCAATAAACACGAGTTGGATAACCTACGAACCCACATAAAGGAAACAATGTGCATGCTCGAGATGTGCTTCCCGCCATCCTATTTTGATACTATGGAACCCTTCATGCTTCATATTGTTGACCAGATATCTGTTTTGGGCCCCGTCTACATGCATCATATGTTCCCCTACGAGAGGTTCATGTATGTTGTGAAACGCTATGTACGTACTCGTTGTCATCCGGAGGATTCAATGATTGAGGGCTACACCACCGAGGAGATTATTGAGTGTTGTGCAGATTATATTGAAGACGGTTGATCTATTGGTGTACATGTGTCTCGTCATGAGGGAAGGTTAAGTGGAAAAGGTATACGAGGACGAAAATGATTCACCAACCGTGAATATAAACGAGTTGACAAAGCCCATTTTACTGTACTCGCAACAATCACGTACCGTTGCCCCGTATTTTGCAAAACACATTGAGGAGCTTGAACTAAACAACGTTCAGGGCAAAAGCGGTGCATGGTTAGTACAGGAGCACAAGAAAACTTTCACATCATGGTTCGAGAGTCAAGATCTTCCACGTGGGGACTCGATGGATGAGAAAATGTTGAGAATTTTAGTCGCCCGACCTTCAAAGACCGATGACTTATCAGGCGTCCGACATTAATGGTTTTATTTTTCACACTTCAAAGACGGACACGAAAAGTAAGTGTCAAAACAACGGAGTTCGAGTTGAAGCCCTTGATAACGATAACAATTACACCTCATATTATGGGTATATAGAGGAAATTTGGGAGCTGAACTATGGGCCGGATTTGCAAGTTCCTATCTTCAAATGCAAATAGGTCAAACACCCAAGTGGGGTGGAGGTCGATGAATACGGGTTAACCCTCGTCGATCCGAAGAATGTAGGTTATAAAGATGACCCGTGGATACTTGCTAGGGTAGCGGAACAAGTGTTCTATATACTCGATCCAAAGGATGAGAAGAAGCACATTGTTATTCCCGGTAAACAAAGAATACTTGGAGTGGATGGGGTCGACGATCAAGATGCATACAATCAGTATGATGAAGTTCCATTATTCGTGAATCCGAAAAAATTTAAAGTCTTTGAAGCAAAACTATCGTATCAAGGAATAATGTACGCACTGAGATGGTGAAGGAAAAATCATTCAAGGATAATGTACCTTTATTATTCCATTGCGATGTATATATGATGTACTCAGATATGTTTCAGCAACTTTAATTAATTTAATAATATTTTAATGAATTTTCAGCAAAATAAATGAATTTAATAACCTGTTCATTTTTTTCTACCACTTATATCAATTTAACAAGTTTTAAATAACTTTTTCATCAACTTTAATTAATTTAACAATATTCTATTGATTTTCAGCAACGTTAATGGATTTAACAACTTGTTAATTATTTTTCTCGCCTCTTAAATCAATTAACATCTTTTAAATAATTTTCCAAGGAACTTTAAATAGTTTAACTACATTTAACAATTATCTAAAAGTTGCTAATAGTTATTTAATAATTCCACCTGTTAATAATATTTGAGCCACATAAATCAAATTATCAATAATTAAATAATTTCATAATTGCAGCTATAGCCACGGTTGACTTCTTCAACCGTGGCTATTGTTAACCCTAACAATAGCCATGGTTGAAGAAGTGAACCGTGGCTATAGCAAGCGGATGCTGCGGTGGGCAAGGGTTTAGTACCACCTCGCCTAGTCCAAAGTCGCCCGTGCTGACTTATAAGCTCCACTCCGCGGATCGCTTTGAACTTACTAATAAATTATGGGCCTGCTCAGCTTGCGTGCCGTCTATTTGTCGTTGGGCCGCTTTGATCTTGTCCTAATTAGGTGGGTTGAGGTGCTCGGGCCCATGGTCCAATATTTTAACTTTTCGTATGTTTATTATAACCCTTTAGATTTAAATTCTAAAACTTATTTATATATTTAGTTTTAATTTTCAAAACATAAAAAATGACCTATAACCATTTTTAAGTGTCGATTACTAATTTAATTATTTTTGAACAATTTAAATCAATTAAACAATATTTTTTAAAATGACAATAGTGATTTGGGCCTCACTCTTAATATGAGGCCCATTAGTAGTTCATCCACTAGTTCATTTAGGTTGTGTTTTTTTTAATTCCTATTTAATTTTGAAACTTGTATATAGAATTCAAATATTGTCCAAATTTATTGATTCTTGTTTCTAAATTTGTGTAAAATTCCAATATATCCATTTCCACTTTCTTTTGTAAGAATCTCCAAACTATTTTATTGAATTTTCTTCAAATTTACTTAGGGTACGTTTTGACATTTATTTAATCATTTTTATTTCATAAACCCTATCAATTTTGACCTCAACATTCGGTCGGTATGCATGCCATTAATAAACACACACGTGGAATTTCTGGTTCAATTTTTTAAAACATATAAATATGTTTGGTTCCAAACAACATGAGTTTCAAGTATAAAACTCCACTCACTCGAGACACATAGTCCCATTTGAACTACTTTTTTGTAAAAAACTTTAAAAAATAATAAAAAATATAAGTGAGTTCGAATGCTCGGAAACAAGGAGTGGATGCGCAAGCTGTATGACCGGTACGTAGCGGCAGCGAAAGAAGGAGTGGATGTGATCACCATTAAGCTTCCGAAGGACGTGTTCAACGATACCGGTGACTCGACCCTTGGACTCTATTTCAATGATATCCACACTATGTTTCGCCTCGGCGAGATGGACATGACCTTCGTAACCTTGTGGTGCTTGTAAGTGCCTCCATCCATCTTTTTCTAGTTTCCTACTTTTTGCAGTACATGTTACACACTCGCCTTTTGCTTTTAATGTAGTTTGAATTTAACATTTCAAAAGAAGAGATACGATAGACCCGATTGGAAGGTTGGGTACCTCAATCCGAGCTTGATCAATCAAAGTGCGATCAATCTCCGGATAAATGAGAAAGACAAGATATATAAGGACAAGACACCACAAGAGTTACAAGAACCGAAGGACACCATGAGGACAAAAACAAGGGGTCGAGCTGCAGGTTATATTTACAGGTGCTTCGAGAGAATGGCAGGATTGTCACGCCATTTACGCGCCTTACCACTTCGAGTAAGTTCGAACACTACCTTCCTCTCGTCACTCGTAAAAATAGATGACATACTAACTAATACGATCTTTTGTTGCGGTGGTCATTGGATTTGTTTCCTAATCATGCCAAAAATTAGATATCTATTAGTCTTGGATAGCCTTGACTACGACTCCAATCGCTACGTAGATATCGTGAGCGTTATAAATTTGTAAGTACGGACATACAATTAAATAGCGATAATTTCATGCAATAATACCACTTTCTCAATAATGTAGTGCTTATTTGAACTACGTAAAGAACCCTAAGGTGGCGCGTTATAGAATTCGAAAACAAATATACTTTCGTCACCAACTTTCGGTAAGACACGCGTCACATCTAATTTTTTTATCCTGCTATCATTGAAATATAGTGATGTTTTTTACTTCACTATTTAACAATGCATTAAACAAGTAAAAGGTAGTGTGCACTCGTGGATAGTACGCATGTGCGTATTCGAGCTCCGCTGCATCCTACTTGAATGTCATCACCCATGAGACCACCGAGGATGTACGCTAAGATTGCATCTGTTTAATTTGCATTCTTTCTGTTTTTTTTTTTGTCTATCATGTACCAACTTTTATGTATTTATTGACAGAGAACAAAAAGTCTAGAAAAGGCATTGATAACGGACAGAAAGATATTGAATGATATCTCCAAGAAAGAATTCCCGACGGTCCGAAAGCATCTAAGTACAAACGACATGTACTACATTGTCGCTAGGATGTGCCGTTTCTTGCTTAGGGAGGTCATCGATCCTCGTGGTCGGTTCTTTGACGACCAAAGTGAAGTGACGAAGGAGCATCGGGCACTTTTTGAGTGGTGCGGCTCGAAACGACCGTACGAGCCCGATGTCGTTGAAGATTCGTATAGTGTAGACTTAGTTTGAAAAACATTGTCATGTGCACTTTATTAAACCTTTGATGGATTTTGTGAATATTTGTAAATATTAATGTGACTTTAATGTTAATGTGATGTAATTATGGTTAATGTTATGTAATTGTAATTTATTATTTCTAAAGTGTATTTATTTTTTTATTGTTAAAAAGTAAATAGCCAGGGTTCACTTTGTCAACCGTGGCTATAGTGGTGTCCTATAGCCACGGTTAGGTTATTGAACCGTGGCTATAGTATGGCACTATAGCCACGGTTCACTATATCAACCGTGGCTATAGTAACGAGTGACCTGTTTTCCGAGGCTACAAATGATTTTCCGTAGGCTCGAAAACATAGCCACGGTTGGGGCTGACCGTGGCTGTAGAGCCCCCCTCCCGATCGTGGCTACGGTGAGTTTTTGCTATAGTGTCCATAGTTGTTGTTCAACAAGGCAAGCTCCGGTGCATCCCACCCTATTTTAAATATTTTCTTTTGAACAATATGACTGCCTTGGTGTCTAGGATGAATGTGCATTATGTTTAGGTGTTGTATGGAACTCCACCTGCATTGTTGCCCTATAAATCCCATTATGTCTAGTAGGTTGGTACTAGAAGCTTGGTAGAATACTTGCTATGCTTAAAGTTAGATACAACTGTCTTATGCTTAATCGTTGTTGGTCTCACATGATACTTGTTGTTGGTTAATTAAATTGGTGACCGGACAGGGGTGATGTTGTAGTTACAGCAAGCATGGATCTTGACTCGTGGTAGCCCTGTCCGTGTCGATTGAGGACCATACCGTCATTGGCCCTATTGAGCAAGTATTGAATGTACCGAGCTGCATGTTAGTGTTATGGGCACTAGTAAGCTGATATAACCTAATGATTGTAATATACGGATGGTATCCCATCTCTTTTGTTCTTGGAACCCCGTGGGAGTAGGCATGATACCCACGAAGTACTCGTTGGGAATGGCCTGCTCGAGGAGGTGAGCCCGGACGGGTGTTACAAGGAATTAGCGTGAAAGGTTGATACATATGGCTTGTGTGGCGTATGTGTCGTGCAATTGGGTTTTCCCAGCTGGTGTAAAACGATTTGAATCGCTGTCCCTCGCACTAATGAGCACCGCTTGTTCAGTGCGTCGCATCGTAGTAAGAACTGAAACTTATGATAAAAATGTTGATGGACTATGGACTTATTATACTGCTGAATTATGTTTATTTTCATATGCTATTGATGTATGTTATTTCTAGTTTTTATGCTCACACTTATATTTATTGTATAACTGTTAACTTGGCTAAAATGTTGAAAGTAAGGATACATCTGCTTAGCTTCTGATTTTATTATCCCAAAATCAGTCCACACTCCGAGCCTATGCATGTCTAGGAGTCGGTTCCGTGAACCACTTTGACGGGTTAGTCTTGTTGAGCTTTAGTTGCTCGGGCTTTTTGCCTTCGTTGTTTTTCCGGAGATGCTTAGATTGTGATCTACATGTCACTTGGAGCCTTGAACGCCGCTGTTTGTGCTTGGCTAGAGGATGATCCGTATGGGCTCGGATTCGTCCCTTCACTTGTATCGTCGAGTTATAATTATATTATCGCTTCCGCTTAACGTTTCTACATTTTGAAATCTTATTGAACTATTTGAACTTCCGCTGCAATTTGAACTCTGTTGTATCTCAAAGACTTATATCTTTATTATCCTTGTGACCTACTCGTTGTATTATCTAGTGTCTGCTTAAACAGCACCTCGGGATAAAGATCCGTGGGTCGGTTTGTTATAGAAGTAATGAAGAATCAACTAGTGGACTCTTGCATTATTTGAAAGAAGTTCAAATGATCCAAGAGTCGGGGCTATACCCAATTGGGTGCACCCGATCGGACCGGAAGGAAAATACATGAATTTGCATCACCTAATTAGGTGGTATGGAGGATAAAATATCAATTTTTTGTCTTTTTGAAGCCGTCTCGAAGGAGGAAGAAACATTTTAGATATTATATTTCTTTTTGATTTCACACTGGAATCCGACCAACATGCGGAAGACTCGGTCGGTCTTATTCAAGGTTAAATAAAAAATTACTCGGGAGTTGATGTCGTATACTTGCCTTATGGGTATACAATTGTCGATTCAATGATTAGTCGGATATATGGTGGCATATTGATGAACATAAGACTGGTCGGAGAGCCCACAAAGTGGTGCCCGACCGGTATGGAATAACAGGAGGTTCCATATACCGGTATGGACGCAAGGCGGATTGCAATACCGGCATATGATGACTTGATTGACAAGTAAAAGGCGCAATAATAGTCTAATAGGATTCTGATTCAATAAGAAAAGATTAAAGATAGAGCTTTTGAGCATGTAATATTTGTAACCGACTAGGACTCTGCATGTAACCCTGTCTCCGCGGATATCTAAGGCAGAGCAAGGACCCCCTCCCCCTCCCCCTCCCAAAGGATATGACAACTCGCAATTAGCAATCTGCTAAAGGCAAAAATAACATACGTGACGTAGGGTTTCACTCTCAATTGAGGGGTTTGGACCTGTCTAAAATCTTGTGTCCTTGTGTGTTCTGTGTATTGCACCATCAAATTTCACGCTCATGAGGGACCAGGTAGTTCTAGTGCGAGATTAAGACTCGACAACGTGCACATATACACACACTAAACATGATATCGGGCCTAGATGCACAAAGGTAAAGCAAGGAGCCGATCATAGAATGACATACCTTTTGGTCGACCGACTTGTCTTTCTTAGTGAGATAGAGATGACCATTTGTGGCCATGGGAGTCTTGGCGGGTTTTTCCTTGTCCATGTCAAACTTCTTAAATATGTCTTGAGTGTACTTGGCTTGACATAGGAAGGTGCCCTCCTTGAGTTGCTTCACTTGAAAACCTAGAAAGAATGTCAATTCTCCCATCATAGACATCTCTAATCTCTTGGACATTATCTTGCTATAATCATCACAAAATGTTTGGTTAGTAGAACCAAATATTATGTCATCGACATAAATTTGGCACACAAAGATATCATTGTCGGAGCGCCTTATGGAGTTTGTAAACATGGTTAGGATACGAGGTGTCTTCAAAGCCCGGTGGTTGCTCCATATACACCTCTTCTTTGATTGGCCCGTTGAGGAAAAAACTTTTCACATCCATTTGATACAACTTGAAATTGTGGTGAGTGGATAAAGACAAGTAGTATTCTTCTTGACTCATGCCTTGCCACGAGGGCAGATGTTTCATCAAAATCCAATCCTTCTACTTGTGAGTATTCTTTTGCCACTAACCTCGCCTTGTTCCTTGTCACAACACCATTTTTATGTTGTTTATTGCGAACACCCATTTGGTGCCCACAACATTCTTGTCCTTTGTCCTTTCCACCAAAGTCCACACTTCATTTCTTGTGAAGTTGTTCAATTCTTCTTCCATAGCCATCACCCAATCTGAATCTCTGAGTGCATCTTCAACTCTAAATGGCTCCAAAGAAGAGACAAAAGAGTAATTTTTACAAAAATTGCAAACTCGAGATCTAGTGATTACCCTCTTATCAATGTCACCAAGAATTTGTCCCACAGGGTGACCACATTGCACACATTGGTGCACTCTTGGATGTGGTGGACATGAGCTTGCTTGACCACCATCTTTATGAACCTCTTGATCATGCCTTGTAGGATCATCATCTTGTGCTTGAGCATGATCTTCATTGCCAACTTCTTGATCTTGATCATCTTGATCCCGATTTGTGCATGGTTAGTCTTGACTAGAGGGAGAGGGTTGATCTTTATCATCATTTTGCTCTTGTGGTCTCTCGTCACAAATGGCCACCCTCTTGATTGCTTGTATAGGAGCTTCAACATCTACATTTCCAATAATAACTTGCTCCCCTTGAGAGCCATAAGATTCATGAAACGTCACGTCCCATGCAATTTCAACACAACCGATGGTTTTGTTGAATAGACGATAGACGTGACGGTTTGATCCATACCCAAGCAAGAAACCTTCATCGACTTTAGGTGAGAACTTTGAGGGCTTGGGTTTCTTGTTGAGCATAAAGCACTTGCTCCCAAAAACACGGAAATACGAGATATTAGGCTTTTTACCGGTTAGTAGCTCATATGAAGTTTTCCTCAAGTCGGTGGAGATACAACCGGGGTGGCGTGGCATGCGTTGTTGATGGCTTTGGCCCAAAAGCGATCGAATATCTTGTACTCATCAAGCATGGTTCTTGCCATCTCTTGAGAGTGCGGTTCTTCCTTTCGGCCACCCCATTTTGTTAAGGGGAGTAGGGTGCCGAAAACTCATGCTTGATGCCTTCCTCTCTCGCAAAATGCTGCCTGTGGTTGTGCCTAGTGCAAGAGGCGCCGCGTATAAATCTAGGTCGGAGGCAGGTGAACGTGTCCCCAGCCGACGGAGACTCACCGATTGTTGTGGCTATGGTTTTTGTGGGAAAACGTGGGTGGGGTTCACTTTCACGCGGTAACCCTGCAACTGGCAGCTGCTAAAGTTAGTGAGTCCTCACAAATCACGCAGCGCTGCAGAGATAATCTTGGCCGAATCAATTGTCCCGTCAAGAGTGTGTGAGCTCCACTCTTCCCAACTGTGATGAAGTCTCAAAACGCACTACTAGCTCTGGGTTCAAGCAAGTGAGTTTGAGCAGCGATTAACCTGGAACATGCATGGTACTCAGGAAGAACACAGGCTCGGCTTTCGTTTGGGTCAAAACTTAAATGACGTTCATGACCAGACTACTTATTAGTTTCGGAGCAACTTGCACAATTTCAGGTATTTGTGTCTTTGCATTATGATTTACTTCTTTTTTTCTCGAATACGTAGGAGAGCTGCGTATCATTGCATTAAGAGAGAGAGAAACGGTCCCTTACAAACTTCACCTCCTCACTCCGGACCGAGCTGTGAGGGGTTGTGATACAAATTTTGTTGTGCTGAAACTAAAAAAACTGACACAAGAGAGACCTGACCTATCAAACCCCCACAACGACTCCACACACTAAGAAATCACTACCAAGTGTCGAGGGCTCGAAGTCCTCGAGCACCTGCCAAACACCAAAGGTGGGCCTCTTCTTTGAAACTGCGGATTAGGGAGTTGATGTTTGGAGTTGCTTGTTCAAAAATTATGGCATTTAGATGTTTCCACAATATCCAAGCTCCCAACACAACCATAGAATTGAAACCTTTCCTCTTGTCTTTCGGTGTTCTTTGCTGGCTTTTCTCCACCACTTGGCAAATGTGAAGTCATGTATTCCGGGCGCCTTGCTCTCAAGACCAATTGATTCCAGGAGCTCATACCAGAATTGTCGGGCAAACACACAGGAAGTGAGAAGGTGCTGGACCGTCTCCTCTTCTTGGTCGCACAGGACACATTTATCAGGATGATTTAGACCACGCTTTTCCAAGCGATCTGCTGTCCAACACCTGTTGTGAATAGCTAAGCAGAGGAAAATCTTGCACTTCCCTGGTGCCCATGTCTTCCAGATTAGCCTCCAAGGCTCAAATGTGGTGGAACCATTAAAGAAAGCACGGTAGGCAGATTTGGAAGTAAAAATACCAGAGGCTTCAAATTTCCATGTGTGAGTATCTTCCACGGTGGTTAAGGCTATATCTTGGAGGAAATCTGACAGTAGGAGGACATCATATTGGCCAACCATGGTTAAGCCACCTTGAATGTCCGCTGGCCAACTGTTATTAAGGAGTGCCTCTGCTACTGTTCTGGACTTGCGTATTCTCGCTGGTACAGCCTCAAATACCTCTGGTGATATATCTGCAATGCAGCTACCCATAAGCCATCTATCCGACCAGAACAAGGTGTTTGAGCCATTGCCAACCTGTGTATTCAGAGCAATATTAAAAAGGGCTATCGCATTTGGGTGCACATCAAATTGGAGACCTTGCCAAGGTCGATTGGGGTCGGTTTTTTCCAGCCATAGCCACCTAATTTGCAAGGACCAGCTCATCAGTTCCAGGTTGAGGACTCCGAGACCACCAAGATCAAGAGGTCGCTGCACTTTATCCCATGCTACTAAACAAGAGCGTCCATTGACATGATCACGCCCTTTCCAAATGAATGCTCGGTGGATTTTGTTCACTGCCGTGATGAACCACTTCGGGACCTTGATGGCGATCAGAACATGAATTGGAATTGCGGATAGAACAAAACATACCCGAGTTGTTCTCCTGCCATGTTCATCAACGATGCCTGCCATCCCGGTAATCTCTCCCCCACTTTTTCGACCCATGGCATTAGGGCTGCTTTCCTCAACTTTCTGTCCGAAATAGGAAGACCCAAATAAGTTGTTGGGAATTCCGTCCGATTGCAAGGAAGCTTCTGATCAATTAAATCCAGATTTGGTTTATCACATCGGATTGGGATGACACAACTCTTTTGTAAATTAGTGTGAAGTCCAGATGCAAGCCCAAACTGTCCCAGAATTGAGAGTGTGAGATTCATATCCTCCTCGTTCGGTCGAATAAATAATGCAACATCATCTGCATATAAAGATATCCGTTGTTCCAGATCCCGCCCTTCGATTGGCTGCAACAATCCCAAGTTGCTTGCTTTCGTGAACAGGCTGTTTAGAACGTCCATGACCAAGATAAAGAGCATTGGGGACAGCGGGTCACCTTGTCGCAGTCCTCTCTGATGCCTTATCTCATTCCCAGGCTGACCATTCACAAGAACCCTTGTAGATGCCATGCGTAGCAGATTTCAGACAAGATTGCACCAGCTCGGGCCAAAACCCAAATGATTGAGGATTTTCAGCAAGAACCCCCAAGATACCGAGTCAAATGCTTTAGAGATGTCTAGTTTCAGGAAAATGGTAGGTACCTTGCTCCTAAAGAGCAGCCTGATTGTTTGTTGCACCAGCATGTAGTTATCATGGATGCACCATCCGCGAACAAAAGCACTTTGATTGGTACTCACCATAGAATCCAAATATGGGGCAAGCCTGTTAGCTAGAATTTTTGCGATGAGCTTGGCAAAGCTATGTATGAGACTTATGGGCCTGAAATCTTTTGCTAACAATGCTTCAATCTTCTTCGGAATGAGAGTTAAATAGGCTGAGTTGAGCAGCCACAATTTTCTGGCATCCCCTTGTTGTAGCATGATGATGGCAGCCATGAAATTCCATTTAATAACCTGCCAACATGACTTGTAGAACCGACCCGTAAAACCATCCGGCCCGGGCGCACGATCCGCCGGCACGGTTTTTATAGTCGCCCAAACTTCCTCGTCGGTAATTGGGGCCTCTAGAGCCGAGAGATCAAGGCCCTCTCTCGTGGAAAAACTAAGGTCCAACGTCGATTCTCTTGGCAAAGCTGTACCCAAAACCTCATTGAAATAGTTGAACAAGACCTCTTCCTTATCTGATTGTGCGGTGACCACCCGATCATCTACCATTAACTTTAATATGAAACTCTTTTCTTGCGGAAGGAGGCTTGATTGTGGAACAAAGCAGTATTTGCATCCCCATCTTTCAGATAGCGGATGCGTGATCGTAGGCGTGCTATTGTTCGCTCCAGCGAGGCCATGACTAGGCAATGGCGCTTTGTCTGTACACCGGAGCCAGTCCTCATAAGCAGTCAAGGGGCAGCTGTCCTGTGCGATTTCCAACCGATGGAGGATCTCTCGAGCGATGCTATGTTGTGTTTTTACATGGCCGATTTCTTTTTGACTCCATGACTCGAAGAGCACGAGCGAGGCGCTTCAGTTTAAGAGAAATCCGTTCCAGCGGGCATGTAGCAGCTTGTTGCAAATCGGCCAAGAGAGACAAGAGAGAGTAGTGAAAGTTGTGTATTCTATTCATCTCATGGATTACAATTTATAGGGGTACAAGGTAGTGAGTCTCAAGGTATGATAACTGCTGTCTTTATTGCCTTAATGGCCATGAAATGGCCCATTACCATGGCAGTTTCTAAAGGCAATAGTCATGACCTTTAGGAGCCCTCCATGGTCTCTTTGATGGCTTTGATGAGATCAAATTGATGCAGCATTTGTGTTGTTGTATTTGTAACACTCCCCCTTTTGATCGAATCCGTCTAGAGATCAATTTCCTTCAAAAACCCTGTGGGAAAAAATTAGGAATAATACGTTTGGCGATTACTTGGTCATAAATCTGAAAGATTTAAGAAGTAATCTATGTCTTGATTTTTATCTCTAGAAAAACCCTGATCGGGAAAAATTGAGATAAAGACATATGCTTGTTGATTACATTATCTCTACAAAAACCCGATGGGGAAGAATTTGAGATAATTTTGTGTCAATTATTGTCTCGTTAAAAACTTTGTATGAGAAAAACCTGATGGTAAAAACTCATAAAAGAAAAGAGTACAACGTGACGCGTTTAACTAGGCTCATCGATCGGAGAGTCTCCCCCGATGTTTGCAAGTCTCCGAGCCGTCTCATACCAATCCCCTTAACACATTTTTCGAATGTGGCAGTAGGTAGAGATTTGGTGAATAGATCGGCTAGATTATCACATGATTTTACCTGTAAAATGTTTATCTCTCCATTTTGCTGAAGCTCATGAGGATAAAACAATTTAGGAGTGATGTGTTTAGTGACTTGGCTCTTGATGTAGCCTGTTTGCATCTGTGTGATACAAGCAGCATTATCCTCATGGATAATGGTGGGTGATTCTGAGGAACCAATACCACAAGATTGCTCAATGTGGTTTATCATTCTGCGAAGCCATACGCATTCGCGTGATGCCTCATATAGAGCGATGATCTCGGAATGATTTGTGGAGGTAGCCACTAAAGTTTGTTTAGATGACTTCCATGAGATGGCTGTTCCTCCATGAAGGAATACAAAACCTGTCCGTGATCCGGCATTATGGGGATCGGACATGTAACCAGCATCCGTGTATCCAACTAAGGTGGGATCATTAGTTTTTCGGAAGAATAAACCAAGATCCCTAGTGCCATTCAAGTACCTAAGGATTAATTTTCCTCCGGTCCAATGACGTTTAGTTGGAGCAGCACCGTATCTTGCTAATAGATTCACTGCGAAAGCAATGTCAGGCCCGGTGCTATTTGCTAGATACATGAGTGCTCCAATGAGGCCGAGATAAGGATATTGTGGTCCTAATATCTCTTCTCCTTCCTCCCGTGGTCGGAAAATGTCTTTTTCTTTTTCGAGTGATCGAACAACCATGGGAGTCATATTTGGATGAGCTTTGTCCATATTGAATTTCTTCAATATTTTGTCGATGTAGACAGATTGATGCACTAAAATTCCTGAGTGAAGATGCTCGATTTGCAAACCTAAGCAAAATTTGGTTTTACCCAAATCCTTCATCTCGAATTCCGTCTTGAGGTGATTGCGAGCCTCATCAATATCTTGGGTGTTGCCAATGATGTTTAAATCATCTACATACACGGATATTATGCAAAATCCTGTAGAGGATCTTTTGATGAAGACACATGGGCAATCATTGTTGTTGGAGTATCCCTTCTGTAGAAGGTACTCACTCGATCGATTGTACCACATTCTCCCCGATTGTTTAAGACCATAGAGTGATCTTTTGAGTTTCACACAATACATATTGCGATTTTTATTCTTATTCGGTATAGGGATCCCATCGGGGACCCTCATATATATATCCGAATCTAATGACCCATATAAATATGCGGTCACGACGTCCATCAACTGCATAGATAGACGTTTTTGGGTTGCCAGTGAAATTAAGTATCGGAACGTTATTCCACTCATGACTCGGAGAGTATGTCTCATTGAAATCAATGCCGGGTCTCTGCGTGAACCCTTGTGCTACAAGCCTCGCGTTATATCTCACCACCTCATTGTTCTCATTCCGCTTCCGGATGAAAACCCATTTAAAACCCACAGGGAAGGTTTTTGGAGGTGTAGGTATCACCGATGAGAATACCTGTCTTTTATTGAGGGAGGCTAACTCTGCTTCAATTGCTTCCTTCCATTTGTTCCAGTCCGAGCGCTGTTTGCACTCTGCCATGGACTTTGGATCTGGATCATTTTGTATGGTTTCGGCAATTGATGAGGCAAAGTATGTGTCGACAATTGTAGTCTTACGATCGAATGATTCTCCAGATTCAACATAGTTGATGGAAATTTCTTGTACCCCAATTGGCGGCTCGGTATTTCCCAATACGATAGTGCCGGGGTGTTCCAATGTCCCATCATCAGAAATTGAGTGCACTCGTTGATATGGGGTGTGGATTTCTTGAATCCACATTGTGTCTCTCAACTAGAGGTTGAGTTTCATTTACTATGTTAGAGGAATCTTTCCTCTCGTTTCCTCTTGCGCTTTCGAGGATTTTCCGTACTTCTCCCTTTCTCTCGTTGAGTTAGGGAGTTGAATAGTTTTGTTTGGTACCTCTATTCTTTCCGGTACATTCCTTGCAGGAATGAATGATTTTGTGACACTTTTGCTCACAGTAAATGAGTCCGGCAAATTGTTTGCAGCAGTTTGCAAATCAATTATTCTTTGAACTTGTCGTTCAGATTCTGCGGTATGAGGATCCTCCTTTAGGGAATCTAAGGAATCCCAATTTATTTCCGGGCATTCAGTGTGATACTTGAATTCTCCCCTAATGCCGGAAAATGATCTTCGTTGAAGATACAATCAGCGAACCGGGCCGTGAGTAAGTCCCCTGTAAGGGGTTCTAGGTATTTAATGATCGACGGAGATAAATACCCCACATAGATCCCAATTTTCCTGTGTGGGCCCATTGATGTTCGTTTTGGTGGTGAGATCGGTACGTATACAGCGCAACCGAATTTCCGCAGATGGGAAATACTAGGAGGATCACCACGAACCAATTGCAGCGGGGAAGCTGTATGGTATGCAGTTGGACGCAATTGTATTAAGTCACCAGCGTGTAGCACTGCATGACCCCAACATGAGGTTGGTAAGTTGCAGTTTTGCAATAATGGTCCGGCTATGAGTTTTACTCTCTTAATGAGAGATTCAGCTAAACCATTCTGGGTATGAACATATGGTACAGAATGTTGTACTCCAATTCCTAAAGCCATACAATAATCATTGAAGGCTTTGGAAGAAAATTCTGCTGCATTGTCCAACCTAATTGATTTTATCTGGTGCTCGGGATGATTTGCTCTAAGTCCGATGACTTGTGCAATCAATTTTGCGAAGGCATGGTTTCGTGTCGATAAAAGACACACATGAGACCATCTTGTGGATGCGTCTATGAGAACCATGAAGTACCTAAATGGTCCGGATAAGGGTTGAATGGGGCCACAAATATCTCCTTGAATGCGTTCAAGAAATTTTAGTGGTTCAGCCTTTATCTTGAGATGTGAAGGTCTCAAAATTAATTTTCCAATTGCACATGAGGTGCATACAAAATCTGAGGATTGTGGAAATTTTCTATCACTCATACCATGTCCACTTGAATTGCTGATGATTTTTCTCATCATCCCAATGCCGGGGTGACCAAGGCGTTCATGCCAAGTTTTGAATGAATCAACATTCTGAAAAATCACTTTGTATGCAACGTGTGGTACGGGTTTGATGTATGTGTAGTACAATCCAGACGGAAGAGAACACACTTTTTCAAGTGTTTGTTTGCCATATCCAAGTATCTTTGGTCAAGAGGAGAAACTCCTCATTGTTTTCTTCATGTGTGTGCACATGAATACCATTTTTCCGGATGTCACGATAACTTAGTAGGGTACGTGTTGAATCGGGATACAATAATGCCTCCTCGATATGAATTTGTGTACCCATTGGAAGTGTGATAGTGGCCCTTCCGAACCAACAATCATCGCATCGCGTCCCGCGATGGTCAAAATTTGTCCTTCTCTCTTAGTGAGAGTTTGGAAAAATTTTACTTCTCTAAGTATCGTGTTAGTTGTGCAACAATCTACTAGGCATATCTCTTCTTCCATTGGATTGACTCCCGTATCAATCTATATAATGCAAAAAAATTGGAAATTCGTAAGAATAATGACAAAATATAGATTGAACATACTTTATTGAAATAAATGTGCATTATTACAATATGATGGCAACATCATGTCTTTTATTACAAGGGTTACATTTGAGAATGTAAACCCTAAAGCTCGTGGAGCTTAATGGAGGTCTCCAAAAATGTCATTGGAGGAGTACTCCGCGAGTATGTCTTCATAGTCATCATCTTCGCCTTGCGGAGTCTTGGAGATGCTTGGTCCCGCTTCTTGAGAGATGGGGTCCTTAGCTCCAATTTCCAATTCTTGAGAGGCAAAGTGTGCTTCGACGTCCTTGGTGTTCTGTGTACGACCCATGGACTTCATGTATAGATCAACAAGATGTTTAGGGGTTCGGCATTTCTTAGTAACATGATTGTAGCAACCACACCTATAGCAGGCGTTTTTGTTGTTGTTAGTATCATGTTTTGGCTTAAAAATGCCTTTCCCCTTCTTGTTGTTGACACGTGGCTTGTTGGCTCTTTTATGCTTGCCCTTGCCGGAAGAATTTCCAGATTTTGTGTTCCCGTTAGGATCACCTTTCTTCGCATTCGCATGTACTTCGAGCAGTGGAGCGAGTGCCCAATGGACGCTGGTTTGAATTCTTGAGTGTGAGCTCATGATTCTTTTCTGCCTGTTTCAATGTCCGAATGAGTGAAGAGTATTGGGTGAAATTCTTCTCGCGGTATTGTTGAGTAAGAATCCTTTCCGAAGGGAGCATTGTAGACAAAGTCTTCTCAATTTTCTCCTCTTCGGATGGTTCTTTCTCACAAAACCGGAGCTTGGAGCATATCTTATGAACAGCATGGTTGAACTCATCTACAAATTTGAAATCTTGTAGACGTAAATGGTTCCACTCATGCGTTGCCTCGGGTAGGATGATAGCTTTGTGCTGTTCATATCGATTTTTGAGCGCCGTCCATAAAGCACGTGGATTCTCCTCATACATGTATTCCATTTTCAAATCCTGATGGATATGATTTCTCATGACCTTTAAGGCAGAGAAGTTGGACATGTTCGAGGGAGCAACAGCCGGATCAGCTGTTTCATCTATACATCTCGTATAGTCCAAGGGTCGACGGACTCACTTTGAGATCCATCGTCCAAACGGGGAAATTTGAACCATCAAGAGCGAGGATATCAAACTCTTTGGTTGCCATTTCACCTACAATGTGAAAGCCACAAATTTTTGAGAAAATTATGGCATATATATGCAATTTTATGTGAGGTCGAAAGAACTCAAATGATAGATAAATTCCTTTAATATTTGGTAGATTTTTGAGTTTTTCTAGAGAGAATGATACAATGCGGAGGCATGATCAATCCATATGATCTCATACTCAAAAATCTTTCAAATTAGAGGATTGAATTGCATATTATTAAATTTAAAGTAAAGGCGATGAAAAGGAATTGCATAGTGATTGACATGAATATGCATAAAGTGCTTGAATATAAATTCATATAGATAAAAATAGAGGAGTACATCTTGCTAAAAGCAATAACATCCACTAATTATTTGCTGAATTTAAACAAATTCAAAGTCCGAGGACTTGAATTCAAACACACTCAAAATTGTAAAATTGCGAAATTTAAATAAGAAAACGGCCGTGGGGCGTTTCTGGTCCAGGAGGAAAACTGGGGTGGCGCTGGGCCTTTGCGGCCCATCCGGCCTGGTTGGCCCATGGGGCAATTGGCCTAAATGGCCCAGCCGGCCTGGGGCACGGGCGAGCACCCTTGGTGCTGCCTCCTCCGCAGACGTGCGCTAGGGGCGGCGCTGCCGCCGCCGCACAGCCGCGCGGGGCCAAGGGCCCGCCTATGCCGCGCCCTGGATGCGGCCGTGGGGGCCGCGCACCGGGCCGCGCGCCTGTAAGCGCCGCAGGGCGCCGCGAGGGGGACTCGCGCCCGGAGGCGCAGCAGGAGCCGCACGGCAGGCCTCGCGCCCGGAGGCGCAGCGGGGCCGCGCGCGGGCCTCGGCGCCCGGAAGCGCCGCGAGGGCCTCGCGCCCGAGGGCGCCGCAGGAGCCGCGCACCAGGAGCCCTCTATCCGTCGCCACGGAAGCTGCTGCGTCGCCGGAGGGCGCCGGCAGGAGGCTGCCGCGTCATGGACGCCGAAAACGCCACCGGAGGGCCGCGCCGGTGGTTCTCCAGGTTCGTAGCCCCGCCTCCCCCTCTTCCTCCTGCCCTTTATTCATTGAATTTGATCTGATGATCAAGCCTCCCCCTCACCGGGAGGTGGGGGCGACGAACGCCGCCGTGGGCGGACGTCCCGACCGGAACATGTCCAGTCTTGATGAAATTGCGTGGAGGAGGAGGGGGAGCTCGGGGTCGGAGTCGACGTAGTCTGCTACGACGTCATCGGAGACGCCGGTGGCCATGTAAAATGGCGGAGCTCCGCGACGTGCAGCAAGGGTTCCTCGGAGGAGGAGTTCCGGCGGGTTTGCAAATCGGCCAAGAGAGACAAGAGAGAGTAGTGAAAGTTGTGTATTCTATTCATCTCATGGATTACAATTTATAGGGGTACAAGGTAGTGAGTCTCAAGGTATGATAACTGCTGTCTTTATTGCCTTAATGGCCATGAAATGGCCCATTACCATGGCAGTTTCTAAAGGCAATAGTCATGACCTTTAGGAGCCCTCCATGGTCTCTTTGATGGCTTTGATGAGATCAAATTGATGCAGCATTTGTGTTGTTGTATTTGTAACAGCAGTAATAGGTTGCTCCCAAGACTGTTGTACCACCTCTTGAAAGCCATCCAGATGATTTACTTCTAAAGGATTTTAATTTATATCTAGCTATACCGGCGGCATATACCGGCCAACTGCTAAAGCAAGAGAGTCCTCCGATCACCCAGCGTGATTTTCTACAGGAGGTTGCACAGACGTGATCTTGATCCAGTGGTGGTCTCGCGCATCAAGAGTGTGTGAGCTCCTCTCTTCCCAACAGTGAAAAGGCCCTACTAGCTCTCTGTTCAAGCAAGTAAGTTTGATCAGCTATTCATGCCCGGACACAGGGTTGTCAGTAGAAAGCAAGCATATCTTTCGTTTTAATCAAACTCAAAAGACGTTCGTGAGCAAATTGCACAATTTCAGATATTTTGCGTCAATTTTTTATGCCGGTTGTTTTAAAAGGTATTTCATTTTTATGGTTTAGTTTGAAAAGAGATTACCATGCTACATGGGATTCACTTGCACTTTACTAATCACTGCTCTCATGAAGGATGAACAACACAAAGCTACATATTAAAAAATATCCGTACATCTTGCTCCATGGTCCATTCGACAGGACAATCCATGCCTGATTATATTATTCAGGTTCATTCATCAGTCCTCAAGAAGATAATGGAATTCTTTTTCTGTTGGAGACAAAAATGGAAAAAATTAAATTAATCTACCTCGCTCTGAGGCTCATTCTTCATAACTTTCAGGCTACACTCTCGTTGATCAAGCGGCCGGACCCGGAATACTGGGCGTGTGGTAATGATGCAAACCACCACAAACCATTAGCTATTCATTATCGCCTGCAACAAAACACGGAACAATGAAAGCAATAGCATATTGTAGCAAGCACAATTAACCAACAACACCGGACATAGAAAATCAAATGAACTGATATCTTTTACTCCCTAATGCCATCATCCACGTTATTCTAGTATATATCTTGGCAAAATCCTCTCCTCTATTTTTCAAACCTTGTAAACCATGACAATAGTTGTTATTGCTTCGATATAACACGCGGGTATTTACCCTAGATGGGCAACGACTATACCATTTCTTCCACCATAGAGCTATTGTTTTAGTTAAAAGGTAAGTTGAAATAGTATGAGTACTGATTTTTATTCTGTTGTCAGTTTAACCCAGACATAACACGTTGACGGTATCAGCAGTTACACAATGTGACCTATTCCAGAAGCAAACATAAATAAAAGTTGGAACTTGATGAGTTTTATGCCCTAGCTTTGGATGATAGCTTGCACTGCATTAACGAAAAAGTTAGTACAGTAATCAAGAAGCCCGAGCTGGATACACAATGTGATATTTATGTGTTATGATAGGAAACGTGTAATTGGATATTCATGGCTATCCAAGTACTGAATCTTTTAAGTCAGCCTCTTTATTTTACATATACTAATGAAGGTGTTATTTAGAGTTTTAATTACCAGGAAAAACTACTCAGATGTTAAATGTGTTGGAAAATATAGCATTTCCTAAAAATAAAGTAGATGGTGTACGTCATGATTTATCCTAGTAGCACCATAAGAAATTAATTAGGTGTTAACATGTCACATGTATGTGGAGATCACCACAAATGTTAAAGTAGGAGTTTATAATTGTATGATTAATGTTGGAGAGGAATTAGATCTAGCTATCCATGTAGTAGTTAGTTTCATGAGTTGCAACCTGGATACAACTGGGACCGAGGTAGCTGGTCAAAAGGAGGGAATTAGGCGTTAAATGTGACAATAGTTGTAGACTAGTATAGATAAAGTAACGCTCTTGATTGAGATAGATGACTTTAATTTACAATGAAAATTTTCATTTTCCTTGTTTTTGTAACTAGCCGCATCACATCCTACTCACGATCCTCTAAAGGCCAATTCTGGTCCCTGAAAATGAACCATTTTTCATAATTTAGGTTCCTGGAATTGAATCAGCTGGCAATTTTCTTTTTTAACATTTTTATTTGGCTGCACACCAGATTGAATTCATAAAATTAAAATCCAAATGATGTTTGGCTGTCTACAATCACATTATTAGAGAATCAATGCTCCTTATTCTGTCTGATTCAAAGGCACCACAATAATTCAAATATCAGAGATCAACAATCTTCAAATTAAATAGGCCCAACATTCTTTCCATTGTTCAACTATAAGGCACAACAGCAAACAAAATCCAGAAATCAAGAACAATTATAGATGTTTCAGAAAGACAACTTCTTACAAATACACAAACTAGGCTGCTGCTGACAATTGATACACTAGTGTGATTAGTTTGCATACATGCAACAAACATAGAGGTCACTACAGATAGTTCTTGCAGCATCTCTATTGCTTGATCTTTTATTGCACTAGGCTGATGGACTCCCAATATTTGACACCTATCTTTTGCTTCTATGTTCCTCTGTGACAGACAAACGAAATAATCTGCAAGTGGACAAGTATAGTTCATAATAATTTTGAATTTAAAGAATAAGAACTAAGAACAATATTTTTTAGTTGTAAATGAAAGATCGATGTGTCCCCCATGTATAGCCCGGTAAGCACTCCTAACAAACAAAACTCGATTAGTGGGAGAGACGTCCCACTAACTTTTATATTTTTTTCTCGAATACGCAGGAGAGCTGCGTATCATTGTATTGATAGAGAGAAGAAACCGGCCCCTTACATTTCGTCTCCTCACTCCGGGCCGAGCCATGAGGGACAGATCTTACATTATTTTGTGACAAAAAAAACACACACTTAGGATGAGACCTGACCCCTACGCCACAACCTGTGGAAACTACCCTGGTTCCAAGACTTGTCCCAAGGCGAGCCGGCGTAGTCCAAGTTCTTGACCAAGTTCCTGATGCAAGGCCTAGCACCGTCGAAAACGCAAGAATTGCGTTGTTTCCAAAGGGTCCAAGCCCCCAGGATGATCACTATGTTAAGCCCTTTCTTCATGTCCTTTTGAATTTTCTTGACCGCCTTCCGCCACCAATCAGCAAAGGACTCCTCCTCTTGTGAAGGCACTAACTTTTATATTAAGAAGGGACCACTGAAACCTAACCGGGACGTGGTCAGAAATTCCACAATATGGGGTGCGTACACCAGGATTCAAACTTTGGCGGGCAGCCTCCCAGGCGATGGACTTACCACCACACCGTGGATCGCGTAAGCACTCCTAACCATTATTTAAACAGTCTAAACATCTCTTGTAATCTTCTAGATGCAAGACCCAGTTTGAAAATCTAGAAAAAGAATGAGCCAGAATGAAGAGATGAGAGGAAAAACCTCAAGATCTCACAGGTAGAGATAACCAAATATAAAAACGCAGCTTCTTCTAGTGTCAAGAGATAAACTAAACCTGTATGTAACTCAACTAAGCTACAGAGGTTTCAAAATCATTTTGTTTTGAAATAGAAGATAGATAAGCGGCCATTATTATTTATTTTCTTATTTATATTTTTCTTCCTGCACCAGAAGACTCCAACTACAATCACATGTAAGCTGATTGGGCTACGACAAATTACAATGCATGAGAACAATAGTGAAAATGACGGGAACAGATAAACTAGTATGATGCTCAGCTAATTTGGATTTTTCATGGAGAACAAAAATATATTACTGTCCAGGGCAGTACGAAATTGTAACGCTAGACTTCAACATTTGTCGAGGGTATCAGCAGTGGCGAAGCTAGAGCTTTGAGGACTCGAGTGCACACTTCAATATACATATGACAATAATTGTTCGATAGATTGTACGATCACTAATAAGAACAAGTAATATTTAAGCAGTTAGGCTTACCAAAATACATGATGCCATAATTCTTGTACAAATAAGGAGTGTAGGTCGAAAACGAGAACTACATAAATATTGTAGACAATATAGCAAAATGCACCATCCAGCTTTGATGACCTAAAAAAAGTTCACAATAATGACTTCAGATTTTTAAATTGAAATTGAATACAAAAATTGAACTAAGTAGATACATTACCTTTCAATATTTAGGTTCCGCCATAGCCTTGAAGCGATGAACCACAACATCATTTGTGATTATCGCCATTAACTGTTTCTCAACATAGCAAATGAGGCTATGACTCATATAATCATCACCCATGCAATTCCGCAAGTACGTTTTAACAATTTTCATGGCTGAGAAGATCCTCTCAACTGTGGCAGTAGCAACCGGCAATACCAATACTAGTTTCAAAAGCCGATAAACCAATGGATAACACTTGTCTTTCCCGGTCTCTACCATTTTTTGGGAAAGCTCGACAATAGTTTGCAATTTGGAGAATCTATCATCTCCCCTCACATCAGAAATGTAAAGGGAAAGAATATGGTTAAGTTCCCTTAAATCTTTGGAATCAAAATCTTTGGGATATAATTTAGCTAGGCTTACCAACCTTTCAACATCAAAATCACGAAATGAATCTTTTGGATTTAGAGAAGCTGAACAAACAAGCAGTTGAGATGTAGTCTCATTGAAGCGAGTATCAAACTCTTGAAGTACCCAATCAAGAACAACATTAAAGCACTCTACTTGGAAATGATGTTTGTTGGTGATTCCAGTTTTTTTCCTTGTGTTCTTTGGGTCAACATATGCCTCATCCATTTACATCTTGACAATGTCATGCTTCTCACAAAATGCATATGTTTCAGCTAGTACTTTATCCCACCCATCTCTTCTAAGCTCCTCCAAATGGTTTCTAGTTGCTCTCACACAGTTCATAGCATTCACAATGTCTTGATCTTTCCGTTGTAATGCAATGGACAAGGTATTTGTGGTTGCCAAAACAGTCAATATGAGATGCAAATAGAAAACAAATGCAAAAGATTGAAACTACACTTGTAGAACCCATGCTTGTTCTCTATTTTTTCCATCCTTGTCTTCATTTTCTACTACAGCTAACACCTTCACAATTGTTGGGAACAGATTGACCAAACTTTCAAAGACTTGTAGTGAGAACTCCAACGAGTATCGCCGGGTCTTTTAAGACATTGCTCTTGATTCAATCCTGTCCCAGTTTGAAGCAGCCCACAACCTAAGGCCTTGAGCACTTCTTCAAGATTGATATCTCTAATCATGTCTCTTCTCTTTGCAGATCCACCAACCACATTCAATAAGGTAGAAATCCAACTAAAAAAATTACTAATCTCCTTATTCTTTCTAACAACAGCCACAACCACTAACTGAAGTTGATGAGCAAAGCAATGCACATAATATGCTGAACTGTTCTCTCGCATGATAAATGATTTCAAACCATTAAACTCACCTCTCATGTTGCTAGCGCCATCATATCCTTGGCCTCTTATTTGCTTCAAGCTTAGCTTAAATTTTGCAAATAGAGAATCAATACATGTCTTGAGGTTGGAAGATGTTGTTTCTGTCACATGAATAAGGCCTACAAAACTCTCTTTCACAAGTCCAAATTTATCAACATATCTCAACACCACTGCCATTTTCTCTTTGCAAGAGACATCTCTAGACTCATCAACTAGTAAGGCAAACACATCACCTCCGATATGTTCAAGAATAGAGTGTAAAATCTGCTCTGCAAAACATCTAATAATGTCTTTCTGGATGTCTGGAGATGTCATGAGGCTATTATCTGCTGCATCAATTAATATAACTAAGTCAGTAGATGTCATGTAATTTCCAGAGTGCAGTATGGCAACAAGTGAGGAGAGTAGGGATGGCCACATCAGAGGCGATGGCCGGCGTGAGGCTGGTGGCGAGGAGGAGAAGGGAGATTGGGAGGGCAAGGTGGTGGACACGGGCCATCTCTCTCTTCTCAGAGTACGAGCAGTGGAAAGAGCTTAGCTTCTTCAGATAAAAATGTAGCTTGGAAATAATTCCAGGGCATGCACTGGAACACACATAATATATGGAGAGACCAAACAAATATTGTGCATAGTGTACAGCTACTGACTGCACACGGTGTGTGCCTTTCAACTGCCACAGGGTAGTACAAGCAGTGTGACTCCTCAGAAAAGTTTGTAGCAGAAGCAACACTGAGGGTACGCTGATGGCCTTTGACTGACTGCCTCTTGCCTGCCAGTGAGACATGTGGTGTTTGCTTAATTAATTGCCTAAAAGATTAATAAAAACATGGATCCGGTTGGTGATGCTATATTTTTTCATGGTCATTAAAAGACTAATAATCATCGCACTATACAGCTGCAGCTAATTAAATTCGTCAATTGAGAAAGTTTCTGGGGAAAACAGAATTGACTGAGAAATAGAAAAACTAGAACAGGTCATTCCTTCATGTTCCGATTGCTTTGTTAGCACGATGTAATTCCTACATGAACATAAACCGTATGTATAAAGCATCAGAAATATCAGCCCATCTATGCAAGCTTTCGATAGGGTGCTTTAACGTACTATCCAAAAACGTTTCACCCCGTGTGCCATATTTCACTCCAAATAAATTCCACCACGGGGCCAAGTCCTTTAATGGACATTCCAAATATATTATTTGTGGGGTGAGTTGATTCGTGAAAGCATTCATTTCTGGGATCTAATGTGTCTGGGGAATGGGAGGAGAGCATGGTTTCTTTAGTTCAGGTTCAAGAGCAAGACGCCTGAGACTTTCTCGCAGAGGTAGTGAATAAAGCATCTATCGCATGACGATGACCTGACTCTAGTGGTCAGATTACGGGTAATTTGGCATATGAGAAGGGAATGCAGTTGACGATGACTCGTTCCAAATCCCTATCTCAATACATTGATTTGCTGATCGATTTCTTGTTGATATGGAACTGTTAGGGCCAGGACCAAAGGAGAAGAATGTGTGGTTCAGGTCCAAGCTCCCGAGTAGATAACCGGCAAATCTCTGCTAAACATTGTTAACTACCTTTAGTTTTGTTTATAAGGTTTTGGTATTCATAAATTAACACATTAATTGCATAGTACCTATGAGAGTTTTGTCAAACTATTTCATCTATTCATGAGCCCTTTGCACTTACCAGACTTTTATATTTAAGCAATAATTTACATTTGATCATCTCTCGAGGTTAAATTTGGTGGGACAAATCACATAAATTGTTGTACATAGAATTAATACCTCAAAGTAGGCGATTTTTCATATATTATATATTTGTTTTGGAAAATATTTGTATAATATATTATTGTTTTGGATCGAAGTTGTACCTGGCATGTCTAGGAAGCTCAAAAAAGGAACCCTAACAATTGATACACTAGTGTGATTAGTTTGCATACATGCAACAAACATAGAGGTCACTACAGATAGTTCTTGCAGCATCTCTATTGCTTGATCTTTTATTGCACTAGGCTGATGGACTCCCAATATTTGACACCTATCTTTTGCTTCTATGTTCCTCTGTGACAGACAAACGAAATAATCTGCAAGTGGACAAGTATAGTTCATAATAATTTTGAATTTAAAGAATAAGAACTAAGAACAATATTTTTTAGTTGTAAATGAAAGATCGATGTGTCCCCCATGTATAGCCCGGTAAGCACTCCTAACAAACAAAACTCGATTAGTGGGAGAGACGTCCCACTAACTTTTATATTTTTTTCTCGAATACGCAGGAGAGCTGCGTATCATTGTATTGATAGAGAGAAGAAACCGGCCCCTTACATTTCGTCTCCTCACTCCGGGCCGAGCCATGAGGGACAGATCTTACATTATTTTGTGACAAAAAAAACACACACTTAGGATGAGACCTGACCCCTACGCCACAACCTGTGGAAACTACCCTGGTTCCAAGACTTGTCCCAAGGCGAGCCGGCGTAGTCCAAGTTCTTGACCAAGTTCCTGATGCAAGGCCTAGCACCGTCGAAAACGCAAGAATTGCGTTGTTTCCAAAGGGTCCAAGCCCCCAGGATGATCACTATGTTAAGCCCTTTCTTCATGTCCTTTTGAATTTTCTTGACCGCCTTCCGCCACCAATCAGCAAAGGACTCCTCCTCTTGTGAAGGCACTAACTTTTATATTAAGAAGGGACCACTGAAACCTAACCGGGACGTGGTCAGAAATTCCACAATATGGGGTGCGTACACCAGGATTCAAACTTTGGCGGGCAGCCTCCCAGGCGATGGACTTACCACCACACCGTGGATCGCGTAAGCACTCCTAACCATTATTTAAACAGTCTAAACATCTCTTGTAATCTTCTAGATGCAAGACCCAGTTTGAAAATCTAGAAAAAGAATGAGCCAGAATGAAGAGATGAGAGGAAAAACCTCAAGATCTCACAGGTAGAGATAACCAAATATAAAAACGCAGCTTCTTCTAGTGTCAAGAGATAAACTAAACCTGTATGTAACTCAACTAAGCTACAGAGGTTTCAAAATCATTGTGTTTTGAAATAGAAGATAGATAAGCGGCCATTATTATTTATTTTCTTATTTATATTTTTCTTCCTGCACCAGAAGACTCCAACTACAATCACATGTAAGCTGATTGGGCTACGACAAATTACAATGCATGAGAACAATAGTGAAAATGACGGGAACAGATAAACTAGTATGATGCTCAGCTAATTTGGATTTTTCATGGAGAACAAAAATATATTACTGTCCAGGGCAGTACGAAATTGTAACGCTAGACTTCAACATTTGTCGAGGGTATCAGCAGTGGCGAAGCTAGAGCTTTGAGGACTCGAGTGCACACTTCAATATACATATGACAATAATTGTTCGATAGATTGTACGATCACTAATAAGAACAAGTAATATTTAAGCAGTTAGGCTTACCAAAATACATGATGCCATAATTCTTGTACAAATAAGGAGTGTAGGTCGAAAACGAGAACTACATAAATATTGTAGACAATATAGCAAAATGCACCATCCAGCTTTGATGACCTAAAAAAAGTTCACAATAATGACTTCAGATTTTTAAATTGAAATTGAATACAAAAATTGAACTAAGTAGATACATTACCTTTCAATATTTAGGTTCCGCCATAGCCTTGAAGCGATGAACCACAACATCATTTGTGATTATCGCCATTAACTGTTTCTCAACATAGCAAATGAGGCTATGACTCATATAATCATCACCCATGCAATTCCGCAAGTACGTTTTAACAATTTTCATGGCTGAGAAGATCCTCTCAACTGTGGCAGTAGCAACCGGCAATACCAATACTAGTTTCAAAAGCCGATAAACCAATGGATAACACTTGTCTTTCCCGGTCTCTACCATTTTTTGGGAAAGCTCGACAATAGTTTGCAATTTGGAGAATCTATCATCTCCCCTCACATCAGAAATGTAAAGGGAAAGAATATGGTTAAGTTCCCTTAAATCTTTGGAATCAAAATCTTTGGGATATAATTTAGCTAGGCTTACCAACCTTTCAACATCAAAATCACGAAATGAATCTTTTGGATTTAGAGAAGCTGAACAAACAAGCAGTTGAGATGTAGTCTCATTGAAGCGAGTATCAAACTCTTGAAGTACCCAATCAAGAACAACATTAAAGCACTCTACTTGGAAATGATGTTTGTTGGTGATTCCAGTTTTTTTCCTTGTGTTCTTTGGGTCAACATATGCCTCATCCATTTACATCTTGACAATGTCATGCTTCTCACAAAATGCATATGTTTCAGCTAGTACTTTATCCCACCCATCTCTTCTAAGCTCCTCCAAATGGTTTCTAGTTGCTCTCACACAGTTCATAGCATTCACAATGTCTTGATCTTTCCGTTGTAATGCAATGGACAAGGTATTTGTGGTTGCCAAAACAGTCAATATGAGATGCAAATAGAAAACAAATGCAAAAGATTGAAACTACACTTGTAGAACCCATGCTTGTTCTCTATTTTTTCCATCCTTGTCTTCATTTTCTACTACAGCTAACACCTTCACAATTGTTGGGAACAGATTGACCAAACTTTCAAAGACTTGTAGTGAGAACTCCAACGAGTATCGCCGGGTCTTTTAAGACATTGCTCTTGATTCAATCCTGTCCCAGTTTGAAGCAGCCCACAACCTAAGGCCTTGAGCACTTCTTCAAGATTGATATCTCTAATCATGTCTCTTCTCTTTGCAGATCCACCAACCACATTCAATAAGGTAGAAATCCAACTAAAAAAATTACTAATCTCCTTATTCTTTCTAACAACAGCCACAACCACTAACTGAAGTTGATGAGCAAAGCAATGCACATAATATGCTGAACTGTTCTCTCGCATGATAAATGATTTCAAACCATTAAACTCACCTCTCATGTTGCTAGCGCCATCATATCCTTGGCCTCTTATTTGCTTCAAGCTTAGCTTAAATTTTGCAAATAGAGAATCAATACATGTCTTGAGGTTGGAAGATGTTGTTTCTGTCACATGAATAAGGCCTACAAAACTCTCTTTCACAAGTCCAAATTTATCAACATATCTCAACACCACTGCCATTTTCTCTTTGCAAGAGACATCTCTAGACTCATCAACTAGTAAGGCAAACACATCACCTCCGATATGTTCAAGAATAGAGTGTAAAATCTGCTCTGCAAAACATCTAATAATGTCTTTCTGGATGTCTGGAGATGTCATGAGGCTATTATCTGCTGCATCAATTAATATAACTAAGTCAGTAGATGTCATGTAATTTCCAGAGTGCAGTATGGCAACAAGTGAGGAGAGTAGGGATGGCCACATCAGAGGCGATGGCCGGCGTGAGGCTGGTGGCGAGGAGGAGAAGGGAGATTGGGAGGGCAAGGTGGTGGACACGGGCCATCTCTCTCTTCTCAGAGTACGAGCAGTGGAAAGAGCTTAGCTTCTTCAGATAAAAATGTAGCTTGGAAATAATTCCAGGGCATGCACTGGAACACACATAATATATGGAGAGACCAAACAAATATTGTGCATAGTGTACAGCTACTGACTGCACACGGTGTGTGCCTTTCAACTGCCACAGGGTAGTACAAGCAGTGTGACTCCTCAGAAAAGTTTGTAGCAGAAGCAACACTGAGGGTACGCTGATGGCCTTTGACTGACTGCCTCTTGCCTGCCAGTGAGACATGTGGTGTTTGCTTAATTAATTGCCTAAAAGATTAATAAAAACATGGATCCGGTTGGTGATGCTATATTTTTTCATGGTCATTAAAAGACTAATAATCATCGCACTATACAGCTGCAGCTAATTAAATTCGTCAATTGAGAAAGTTTCTGGGGAAAACAGAATTGACTGAGAAATAGAAAAACTAGAACAGGTCATTCCTTCATGTTCCGATTGCTTTGTTAGCACGATGTAATTCCTACATGAACATAAACCGTATGTATAAAGCATCAGAAATATCAGCCCATCTATGCAAGCTTTCGATAGGGTGCTTTAACGTACTATCCAAAAACGTTTCACCCCGTGTGCCATATTTCACTCCAAATAAATTCCACCACGGGGCCAAGTCCTTTAATGGACATTCCAAATATATTATTTGTGGGGTGAGTTGATTCGTGAAAGCATTCATTTCTGGGATCTAATGTGTCTGGGGAATGGGAGGAGAGCATGGTTTCTTTAGTTCAGGTTCAAGAGCAAGACGCCTGAGACTTTCTCGCAGAGGTAGTGAATAAAGCATCTATCGCATGACGATGACCTGACTCTAGTGGTCAGATTACGGGTAATTTGGCATATGAGAAGGGAATGCAGTTGACGATGACTCGTTCCAAATCCCTATCTCAATACATTGATTTGCTGATCGATTTCTTGTTGATATGGAACTGTTAGGGCCAGGACCAAAGGAGAAGAATGTGTGGTTCAGGTCCAAGCTCCCGAGTAGATAACCGGCAAATCTCTGCTAAACATTGTTAACTACCTTTAGTTTTGTTTATAAGGTTTTGGTATTCATAAATTAACACATTAATTGCATAGTACCTATGAGAGTTTTGTCAAACTATTTCATCTATTCATGAGCCCTTTGCACTTACCAGACTTTTATATTTAAGCAATAATTTACATTTGATCATCTCTCGAGGTTAAATTTGGTGGGACAAATCACATAAATTGTTGTACATAGAATTAATACCTCAAAGTAGGCGATTTTTCATATATTATATATTTGTTTTGGAAAATATTTGTATAATATATTATTGTTTTGGATCGAAGTTGTACCTGGCATGTCTAGGAAGCTCAAAAAAGGAACCCTAACCTGTATGTTGGAAACAAAAGGAATGAAATGACTCATAAGTTTTGAATGTATTTTGTTGATTTGTTATCAAGTAATGATATATGCACATACAAAGGCTGAAGGCCTACCACTACGTGGGTCCTCAACTGTTGGCTTATCAAAATCTTTTGTTGCAGGAATGATAAAGAGTCAGGAATGAGTGCACACCTTAGGAAGTCATCTGCTCAAAGCATTGATGTGACTCTCTCCTAGTATACAAAGCAGTTGGCTCACCATACAAAACCGTTGGGTCACAAATCAAAGCGACCAACAGAAATAAGCTTATGAATCTTTTGTTGCACTCATAGGATTGATCAATAACAGCCCATCTTTGCCGCAGGCCCAAATAGTTGAACATATATCTTCCTTTTCCAACAACCAAAGAAACGGTACAAAAGGAATTATAAGGTCAAATATCACCTGTCTTATTTGCTTCTCATCCACCAAATACTGCAAAGGAGAATGCAATCTGAAATATTGTCAAATTGTGTGGAGTCAAAGTCAAGAGTACATAATGCTTGTGCCATAGATCGTCTATAAAAGCAAAATCTCACTACTAATGAGTTTATTTGAATGGTGAATGTGTCCCCTAAGCAAAACTTATTTACTACATGAACCCCAATAAGTTTGATTTTAGCATTGCCACTGTTTTGGACAACGTGCAGTTTCAAGTTAAATGGCAATGGTCTATTTGCGAGTGATTAATTATTTAGGGACACAACAGGTTCATGCAAGCAATAACAAATAAACATGAGAATTTCTGTGCAACTATTATACTTATTTCAAAGTACACCAGCTGCATGGCAAAGGAAGTATTATTTTCCTTGTACATAGCTTGTGATTTTTTAGAGCAAATGAAGACAATATCTATTTGCTTGATCTGCACATGCTACATGTAATAGTAACAAAGTTACTTTCAAGAACACTGAATATGCTAACTGAAATAGGTATAAGCTGTTGGCTTTGCCCAGGAACGACCGCACCCTCTCTCACTAAGCAACGAACCGAGGAAGAAGATAAACAGTACACTGGGAAATTTTGGCAACGGATGCCCCCTTGCGACCAAAACGCAAGGACTTTTCTTTTCTCTGTGGCAGCTGATCACGGAGGATTACAGGGCTCTCATATAGAGCAGGGCGACGTGTGGAGCACTCTCCAACGCCCGGACTCTACGCGCCGATCCACACGACTCGGATCACGCCGCGTCCGAGCACCACGCTAGCGCGCACGACGCGTTCCACAACGCACGGATCACGCAACTGCCTGCCAACAGACTCCAACTGACTCACGTCCCTACTGCAGCTTGATCTGCACGAACATAACTCGATCACAACCAAGCAGCTATCCTGCCGTGATCCAAGCTAGCTAAGACTCAATCAACTCGGCAGCTAATGTGCACATTACATGATTTGAACTTAACACTAACGCGCGCACACACACACACGCGCGTAGACGCACACGCCATGACCACCGTGGTCAAGGTTATTTCCAACATAAGCATAGCTGAATTTTTTAAGACCAAAAAAATAGTGCTGTTGGAAGTTTGAGCGGTTGGTTTTCATTAGCAAACATGGGGATACAGAGAAACATTACCAGGTTAATAAAAACTGATGAATGCGACCACGATGTGACTCCTGGTTGGTGTACTTCATGTTACCTGGCAATGAAGTGTCTCAGAGAAAAGGGAACTTTTGCTAATTGTGTTTGGGCATTTGCCTGGCATGGGACATGGAAAACTTACAGATCACATATGTTTGCTGATGGAGAACTTGGTATAGAGATCAGATGCTATAAGGAAAACTTGATGGACGTTCTCAAACTGCAGATCATAGATGTTTGCTGGTGGTGAACTTTGGTGTAGCAACCAGATGCCTATGTTCATCCATGGCTCCATCCCGTTCGTGAAGTATAACAGATGTCCAGATTGTAAAGTACCAAATTCATGGTGTGTCCGTGGCAGAATTTGGTAATTGGTGGCAGAATTGGACACGGATGTTCCAGTTGAAACTTGAAAGCATGGCAAGAATTCCTTCCATTAACGCTTGTGGATGCAAGTACTCGAGTTCTCACGGCTCTATGAAGCGTAGGACAGCGCATCTATGGGAGGGATCACCGGCAGCGTAGGACAGCGCATCGATTAGAATAGGATAATACAGGTAGCGTAGCATACAAAATGTCAAAGGGTATTTAGTATAAATTTTTTAATGGCAATGACAGGTAATTTACTAATATTTGTTTTTCTCTCCGGTAATTTCTAAGCCTTGAGAACACATATAATAAATTACTAGCAGTGTGACCGTGCATTGCTACGGGCTTTAAAAAATATAGTATCCATGCATTAAATTCATCTTGTTATATAAATACAAAAAATATTTTCTACTAAACAACAGTTTGAATACATTCTTTAAAAAATTGATATAACAATGAACTACAGCATATACTATTCATACAAATATCATCACAAATTAATTTATCTTGTTATGTACGTGTGAGATCATGATATTCCATGCATCCTGTTGTAGTCCGATGTCAAATAGTACCAGCTTGCTTTCCCTGCTTTGTTGCGAGCAGTTTATTGAGAAAACTAATAAAAATAGCTTCATAACATTCCTCCGGGGGACTATTCATAACTCATTATACCATATAGGAGCAGCTAACACTATACACAAACTCTATCAGTTCAGTGACAGCTACAAGCATGGCATGGCCAAAGGACATTCATGGATGATGTTAACTCATGAAGCTTTGCCAAAATCCATCTATTACAAGATTTTCTTATGCTAACATGAATGCCTTAGTAAAATTTTGGAATGATATGTCAGTAGATACGGTCCTAAATAAGCCCATAGTAGAATACACCAAAGTGCAGTACAAAGATAGCAGGATGCCAAGTTTCTTATTATTCTAAAGCTTTCATGCTTCAAGAAGTATTGTAGTGCCCACTATCAGGAGTAATGTTGGCCTCTTTTGTTCCCTTTTCATCAGTGATTGGCCAAAAATATTGTAATAATGAAGGCGGCGTACAAACACCTAGAGGTCGAAATATTTTAATTTTCTAGAAAAAAGAACCGAACAAAAGATGGGCCAGCTTATTTATTTCCTGATATGTTGTCACACTATATTATCCCTCTTTCCAATTCAGGGCCATTGAAATCATGAGATCAAATACAACTATCCAATATCATATTATCTGATTATTAATGTGCATCACCCAGCTTTCACAACAGAGGCAACCTTTGAAGATAAAAAGAAAATAATACATGTTCATAAGGAGAGAATGAAAATAAACTTCCAATAAAAAGAGTGCAAATTCCATATGAGTAAAAGCTCATAACCAGATTAGAGTAGATGTACACAACGAACTACTCAAGTGGCAGCGAGGCAATCTATAATTCAGACTAAAACTGCAACAAACTTTGTATGTCGAATTCATCAAATGAGAGCAGCAATGGCTGGGCCTAGTCATGGAGAGTGCCACACGAATATACTGATCATAGATTAAATAGTAAAATGCAATCAAGATAGTAAACTGAGCACTTTAAAACTACAAGACAGAAACATCAATGTCGAGTCATAAACTCCGACATCAATGAAAGATACAAGGTCTCGATCCCAAAAATTAGAAAACAGATATGGAATAATTGAAGGTTCAAAAATTATTGTTTCAGGTGTGAACTTAAACTAACTCGTTCACTGCAAATGCAATTTTGGTAGGCAGGCCAATGAGTTTAGCGCAGATCTTAAAGGCTTGACACATTGCACAACCTTATTTTTTCAGAAGCATATGAAGATTCTTGTGCCCCACTCCTGCACAGGTTATCCTTGTCAAACCTGTACAGCCTGGCCTTCTTTCAGAACCAATTAAATCAGTAGTTTAACATGACGATTTATTATCCATTCAACAATTATGCCATATCTATTTACTATAATATATATATATATATATATATAATTTTGGAATGCTAATGATGGTTCTATGCCAGTTTGTTCTTCAATTCAAGTGAACAACAAACCAGAGTTAATCGTCGTATGCAGAAATGAGATGATTCAATTAATGTCAGGGTTAGATAATAGCTTATCACTCTATTCAACAAGAGGAACGTATGCCATTTATTATATAAATTTAATGTTTTCTGTTTGCTATGATACCAGGTTCAGATCGGCCACGAATTTTGGCAAACAGAAAAGCAATAAGCAGAAAACAAACTGCATTGTAGGTAGGTCAACTACATCACATTAAACTTTTAATGCAGGCTGGCAATTTACTCATTGCACACACAATTATCATGGAGGCCAGCAGAAAAATTTACATTATTTTGTAATTAAGGATATGTACATTGCATTTTGTATTGCCCCTGAAAGCTTCTTAACAAGCATATTGCATTTTGTATTAATAGACTCAGCCTAAACATGTAAGGAGATTGTCATGGAACGTTTGACATGAACAAAACAAAGACCAGTTTGGTTTCTTTTAAGGAATTTCGAAATTCAATATAGCTGAGCAAATTATATAACAGAGCACATAACATCTGGGACTGAAAATAGAATGCAATGAAGCCTATTACCCTCTAAAGCAGTCTCATCTCGTCTATCTACAGTGCTTTCTATCCAGTTAAAAGTTTAGCATAAAAATTTGATGCATGCTAAAAGCTTGTAGCAAATGAATGAAATGAAAGCATGGGATCGTTGCTGAAAAAAAGGAACAGTTTTAGCAAGACATAGACCAGAAATAAAATGCATTCCTAGATATGTTGTAATGGCAATTTTGTAAGAGTAGTGAGCAAAGGAATCTCAGTTAGCTCAGAAAAAATGTTGTATCGTAGAAAACAGGGGAAAATTAGCAATGAGGCAAACATTAATATCAGTATATACAATACTAAGGTTTATGGTTCATGCCTCTTAGCACGTGGGAAGATAAGGAATCTTTACAAAATCACACAATCTCAAACACAATAGAAGCAGTTTGTCACACCCCTATCCCGAAAGATAGTTAAGTGTGGTACGGATCGCCTTGGGAGATGATTGGCGAAGCAACCATGCATAGCATCACATTAACAAACATACACGATTTGTAAGGTTACATAATTAAGTCTTGATTACAACATAGAGTTCAAATGAAAGATACATTAGGTTCGAGATTAAGTCTTACATAACCATGATCTTTGTTCGAATATAAAGTGCGGAAGCGAAATACATAACTCGACGATACATAGATGACTTAAATGAACCATGCCGGCCTAGGCCATGGCTCACTCATCATGGGTCGGAGAGTTAGGGACCCATTCAATGGTCCACTCTTTGGGCTCTTCTCCATCCCAAACCACCTTACCACAATAATCACAAAAACCGGCTTGCGGGAAACCTGTAAATCAACATGTAGTGGCAAAGCCTGAGTATCTAACATACTCCGCAAGTCTTACCCGTCAAATTGGCCATCTAAGACCGACTCCTAGATGCATGGGGCTTGACCGGTTTAACTTGGCAATTTTTGCACAAATAGCACCTATGCTAATTAGGTTGACAATTTTATTACTTAGCCAAATTAATAGGGTTGTTGCATAAAGAAACTTTAGTGAGCATACTAACAATACAAGAGTTTGCAATACAAATTTAATATCAACATAAAACAGCAAGCTCTTCCATCTCTTTCCATTACTACACATTGTAAACTGCTCGAAACAAGTGGTACTCATTAACCGAGAGGAAACGGCGATAATTATCGAATTATTAATCCTACAGGAAAGAACCCAAATGCACGACATACGCATCATTTAAGAACACGTATGGCCACCGTTCGCGAGTTCATCGTAAAGTAAAACACGGGGCCACCGACCCCGAGTACACGTCCCCTTGCGACCGTTCAACAACGCGCCCAAGGCTTAACCCATGTACTCTCCAACGGTCCTCAACCCGTGCAACCACCGTGCCAAACACATCACCTCCGGGTCGGTGAGATATCCGGCTCACTTTACAACTTACAAGCTACATAGGTTTACCAATCCCCATAAGAAAGGTATGCAAGTGGTACACAACTCAAACTTGTTCGCGGAGCCACAATGGGGTGTTCTCAATTTTAACCAAATTCATCATGTTCACATTTAGTCATAAGCCATGAGAGAGATCCCCAATCTATCGTTGACTCCATAAACATAGCATAGCAATTCTAACGAGGATATGACACATAAGCGACATAGGATATATAGGAATTTATGCATGTGGATTTCCAATCAACGCCTAAACTTAAATGCACATTCATCATCCTTAATATAGTGATAAAAGAAAGACATTTCAAATAATAGGAATGCACCGGGGCTTGCCTTGAGAGTGATCGAAGTTAGTACTAGCTTCACAAGCGTTGAGGGTAGCGACGGCTTCTTCCGGCGGAATCAATTCGACGTCGTCACCTAGAGGATGAAATGCAATGCATAAGTAACATGCATACAAGGGTGATGAACATGGTAATGCATGGGTGCTGTTTTGTAAAGACACATATGAACACATTAATCCAAAGTTTGTTTGCTCAAACTCTAGCAAGCATGACACGTCTCTTGTTTTATTTAAGTGGGGTCTAAAGACATGACAAGCATGGTCATACTAATATAATGAGTAATGACTTGATGCATAGACATGAGTGCTGTGGTTAGTGTAGGTTTAGCACTAATATTTTAGCAAGTTTTTATAGTGCAATACGAAGAAACCTAGGCTTATGTATTTTGACATTACATGCGATGACGATTCCCCTTTAGAATAGGAATTCGATTTCAAAATTCGTACATACGTGAAATACATAAAACCTTTTGACTAAACCTGCCATGGGGTGCTAAAGGACATAATGAACAGTAGAAATTACATAAACATGCATGAACATGAATTTGAATGACATAAAACGAATTATGCTTGTGCTGAAAATGACCCTTTGAGATTTGGATCTAGGGTTTGCAAAAATCACTACTTAACATGCTCAAAAAATTAACATGGGATTTTCTACATGTTTTACAGTACCAAAAGGAAATTAATTGCCAAGTTTCATGCAAAAATAATTTATACAGAATTAATTAAAAATTAAATACAGAGAATGCAAGAAATGCAATAACTTGAAAAATATGAAATGAAATGGAGATTTTCCAGTGCCAAAAATTCATGTGTGTCAGGGTGAAGACTTTGGCCAAGTGGCTTTTAATTTGGAATTATATTTTTAAAGTTATGGCCTAGTTAAGTTTTTAGGGATTGACTTTTGTCATTTTTATAAAAATGTGAAGATGACCAGATCTGAGGAGTTCATGTTACTTTTATGAAAGTACAGGTCTTCTAGTTTCCAAAACATTTTAGTTTGCAATTTTTGGACGATTCAAACGCTAGATATGAAATTTTTAAACTCAAACGAAGTTCGGACCTAATTACGAAAATGCCATCGAGTACTTTTAAACAGAGGGGCGGCGCGGGCTCCGGCCGCGGTGGCCGGCGCCGGCGAGGTTCGCCGCGGTGGCGCTACGGTGGAGCTCATGCTCCGAGACTTGGCGGAAATGATGCACGCGGTGTGGGGAGCATGCCGGTGGGGTCGGCGGGGGCCCGCGGTGGCCGGAGAGGCGGCGCGACGAGCGGCGGAGCTCGCGGGGCTCCGGCGAGCTCGCGCGTGCGGTGCAGAGGGCGAGAGCGAGCGGGGCTTGGCCGAGGAGCATCACCCGAGCACGGAGGAGGGCGGCGTGGGGTCAGGCTGGAGCGAGGGCGGCCGGAGATGGGGTCTCGACGGAGAGGTGGCGGAGCGGGCGTTGCCGGCGGCGGTTTTCTCCAAACTCCCGACGACCTGGGGCGACGGAGTGAAGCGCGTCAAGGGGGAAGCTGGGGCATGAGCTCGCGCACGCAATGGCGAAGAAAGAGAGGCGAAATGACTCACCTAGGCGGCGTGCGACGCGGGGAGCCCGGAGCGGCCATGGCGGCGGCGGCGGCGATTTCTCCGATTCACGCGCCGGCGAGGGGAGAGGAGGCGAGCTGGTAGTGCGGTGAGCTGGAGAGGGAGTGGGTGCAATGATTTGAGTTGATGGGAGGAGCGGGGCTCGGCCTCTGCGGCGCTTTTGAGGCGGGCGCGGCCGGACGGTGGGCGGCGGCCGAGCGGGGGAGTTAATTCCGGCGCCCTACTGTTGGCCGGCGGGTACCAAATCGGTTGGGGGCTGGCAGGGGGTGGCATGGCGACGGGACAGGGCGGGCACGCGCGCGGGCGGCGGCTAGGCTGGCCGGACCGGCGGTCCGGTCGCCATTGCCCAGGGGGCAACCGTAGCTCGAGTTCCAAAATTCAAATTCAAAACTGTGGCTCGGTATTTTCACTAAAACTCATACTTCTGGTGCTCCAAAAATAAAACCAAAAATATGGGTAGGTTCAGGATGATTCACTTTAATTTTCATCTTTTAGTTTGAAGTTCCAAACTTGCTTCCAAAAATTCATACAAAATTCACAAGTAGCAGTGTTTTAGATTTGAATTTGAATTTTTGGGCTTTCAAAACTTTGTTCAACAATTCGGTAAAAATATTGTAAATTCATCTTTTTACATGAGCCATCCAGTGGTGCAAAAATATGTGGGTAGTGTTTTTATAATTTTTGCATTTTGGTTAGGGCTAGGGTTTAGGAGTAGGTTTTTCCTTTTTGCTTTTTATTTTTCTTCTTTTCCTTTGGGTAATTAGGGTTAGTGCTTTATTAGTGGGGTGATTAGGGTACTAACTACGAGATTAGCCTTAATCGTGACATGGGATGTCACAGCCCTCCCCCTTAAAGAAATTCTCGTCCCGAGAATCGCTACGAAATAAGGAGAGGGAGTGCGAAAATTTACCGATTTGTGTGACGCGAGGAACTCGGGAAAATTCTTCTCTAGAAAATCCTCTTGTTCCCAAGTTGCTTCTTCTTCGGTGTGGTTACTCCATTGCACTTTATAGAAGGTGATGGTACGATTTCGAGTTACCCGGTCGTTTTGATCAATAATCCGGACGGGGTATTCGGGGTAGGAGAGATCTTCTTCTAGTTGATCGGTGTCGGAAATGACCACATCTATCGGAGGCTTCAAACATTTCTTGAGTTGAGATACGTGGAACACATTGTGCACTCGAGCAAGACTTTCCGGTAATTGCAATCGGTAAGCAACCGCGCTATGCTTTTCCACAATCGGATAGGGTCCGATATAGCGGGGTGCTAACTTTCCTTTAATTCCAAACCGAGATACGCCCTTATTCGGAGAGACACGAAGATAAACGTGATCTCCCTTCTCGAATTCCAAGGGGCGTCTCCTCTTGTTAGCGTAGCTCACTTGACGAGATTGTGCGGCTTTCATGTTGGCTTGAATTTGTCGAACCTTCTCTTCGGCTTGGGTGACAAGATCGGGACCAAAAGTAGTTCTCTCTCCCGCTTCCGACCAATTTAAGGGTGTACGACAAGAGTGACCATACAATGCTTCAAATGGTGACATTCCCGAACTCTCTTGATAGCTATTGTTGTACGAGAATTCGGCGAACGGAAGACAATCATCCCAATTTCCTCTATTTTCCATAGCACATGCTCTCAAGATATCCTCCAAATATTGATTCAATCTTTCGGTTTGTCCATCCGTTTGCGGGTGATATGCGGAGCTTCTAATGAGGGTGGTACCAAGACAAGAATGCAATTGTTCCCAAAAGCGAGATACAAATTGCGGACCTCGATCGGAAACAATGGTTTTAGGTACTCCATGCAAACATAACACTCTTGAGATGTATAGCTCGGCATACTTCTTGGTATTGTAGGTAGTATGGACGGGGATGAAATGTGCGGACTTAGTTAACCTATCCACAATAACCCAAATTGAATCGTGCTTCTTTGATGTGAGAGGCAATCCAACGATAAAATCCATAGCAATGTCCTCCCACTTCCAAACGGGAATCTTCAATGGGTTCAACAATCCGGCTTTTCTCAAGTGGTCGGCTTTCACTCGTTGACAAGTATCACACTCGGCCACATACCGTGCAATCTCACGCTTCATGCGTGTCCACCAAAACTTTTCTCTTAGGCCGCGATACATTTTGTTGCTACCGGGGTGTATGGAATATTTAGACAAATGTGCCTCATCCATTATTTTTTTTTTCCGTAATTCCATATCCTTCGGAACAACGAGACGTTGGTTGAACCATAGCACACCATTGTCATCTTGTCGGAAACATGTAGCTTCGTCATTTTCAATCTTTTGCCGAATAAATTCCATACCTTCGTCCTTCTTTTGTGCCTCAATAATCTCCTCACGAAGGGTAGGAATGAGAGCTAGATTATATAGCGAACCATAGGGAATGACTCGAAGACTCGGTTCACTAGAATCTGAAATTTCCGAGTTTTCCATAGAACAACCGGTAATATGATTGCATTGATCCTTGCGACTCAAAGCGTCGGCAACCACGTTAGCTTTACCCGGATGATAATGGATTTCCAACTCATAATCCTTTATTAATTCCAACCATCTTCGTTGCCTCATATTCAACTCTTGTTGGGTGAAGATATATTTGAGACTCTTATGATCGGTGTAGAGATTGACAAGATTTCCAAGTAGATAATGCCTCCAAGTTTTCAAAGCAAGGACAACCGAGGCTAGCTCCAAATCATGAGTGGGGTAATGTTGTTCATGCTTGCGAAGTTGACGAGAAGCATAAGCAATGACACGACCTTCTTGCATTAACACACATCCTAGACCGGTGCCGGACGCATCACAATACACGTCAAACGGCTTGGTGATGTCGGCTTGTGCTAACACCGGAGCGGATGTCAAATGCTTCTTGAGAGTTTGGAAGGCTTCTTCACATTCACGGCTCCATTTAAACTTAGCATCTTTCTCCAACAATTTTGTCATAGGCTTGGCTATGCTTGAAAAATTGGGAATGAATTTCCGATAGTAGCCGGCAAGACCTAGAAAACTCCGGATTTGTCTCACCGACCTTGGGGATTTCCAAGCGAGCACGTCTCCCACTTTACTTGGGTCAACGGCGACACCTTCCGCGGAAATAACGTGACCCAAGAAAGGCACTTGCTTCAACCAAAATTCACATTTGCTAAACTTGGCATACAATTGATGATCACGAAGCCGTTGGAGAACAATGCGAAGGTGTTCGGCATGCTCTTCTTCGGACTTCGAATAAATAAGAATGTCGTCAATGAAGACCACGACAAACTTATCCAACTCGGGCATAAATACCGAATTCATCAAGTACATAAAATGAGCCGGGGCATTTGTGAGCCCAAAAGACATGACGAGATACTCAAAGAGACCATACCGCGTAGAGAATGCGGTTTTTGGAATATCTTCGGCTCGGATCTTGATTTGATGGTAACCGGATCGGAGATCAATTTTAGAGAAAACCTTAGCACCAACTAATTGATCAAAGAGAATATCAATTCGAGGGAGCGGGTATTTATTCTTGATAGTCACCGCATTGAGAGGGCGGTAATCCACACATAGACGTAGCGTCTTGTCCTTCTTCTTCACAAAGAGAGCGGGACATCCCCACGGAGATGTACTAGGGCGAATATATCCTTTATCCATAAGCTCACTCAATTGCTCTTTTAAGATTGGTAGCTCATTGGGAGCCATCTTGTACGGTCTACGGGAAATTGGTGCCGTACCGGGTTGGAGCTCAATTTTAAACTCGACATCCCGATCGGGTGGCATGCCCGGTAAGTCATCCGGAAAAACATCGGGAAACTCACATACCACGGGAATATCCTCAATCCGTTTTCCCTCAAGATGGTAGATTTTTGAAGTGGAGGATTTTGGGTGGGGCAATCGGAGAATAGATGAACCATGGAGCGGGGAGTTTAGGTGAACTTCACGAGAATCGATGTGTAAAACGGCTCTATGGAGTTTCATCCACCTCATACCTAGAATTATATCTATTCCTTGCCCACACAAAACTATGAGAGATGAGGGGTATATTTTTCTTTCTAGGTGTAGTGGGACTTGCCTCAACTCTAGGTTTGTTTTTATCTTTCCACCGGGTGACGTGATGATATAGGGAATATCCAAAACGGTGGGAGTGAGTTGTAGGGTTTTTGCACATGCTTGACTAATGAAATCATGAGTTGCACCCGAATCAAAAAGAACCAAAGCGGAGTGGTTGTTGACCGAAAACATACCCGAAAGTACCGGTTCTCCCGCTTGAATCTCTTCGGCCGTGGTATAGTTGACTCGGCCATTCTTAGCATTTGGAGTGGAGGATTGATTGCGGTTCCCATTTCCATTATTCCCATTGCGGTTTTGATTGTTGTTGCCGCTTCCGGAACCATTGTTGTTGTTGTTGTTGCCCGGGTTGCGTGTCGGAACACGACAATCCTTTGCGAAATGACCCGGACGTCCACAATTAAAGCACGGACCTTGCGGACCGGGCCTAGCACCTTGGTATTGCTGCTGTGGAGGGCGAAACGAGGTGGTATGCTGCTGATTTCCACCGTGGGAGTGGTGGTGTTGCTGCGGCACAAATTGACGTGAGCCCCCGTCGGCGGCAATGCGGCCCGAAACTTCTGTCCGGTCGGGGAAGTGATAGCTAGCTTGTACTTGGGCGGAGCGGAGCCGGATGGATTTCCTACGGCACGCTTCCTCTTCTTGTCCTCTTGGTGGGCACGGATAGCATCTTCTTGCACAATTGCGGCACTCATTAAGTCATTGAACGTGCCGGTAGTGACTTGAGCCAAGCGATCTTGTAACTTCGGGCTTAGCCCCGAACGAAAGCAATCCTTCTTCTTGTCATCCGTGTCGGCATGGTAGGATGCATATTGAGCCAAATAGTTGAACTTCCGTGCATACTCTTGCACGGTTCCGGCACCTTGCTTCAAACTAAGGAACTCTTGCAACTTGCGCTTCATGAGACCGGCGGGAATGTGATGCGCGCGAAACGCGGTGCAAAAGTTTGGCCAATTCACTTGGGTACCGGCGGGAAGTGCAGCGGTGAAACTTGCCCACCATGCACTAGCGGAGCCACGGAGTTGTTGAGCCGCAAAGAGAACCTTTTGCTCCGATGTGCAATTGAGGAGAGCAAACTTCGACTCAATGATACGGAGAAAATTATCCGCCTCCAACGGATCGGTAGTAGCTTCACCAAACTTGGGCGGTTGAGTGGCCCAAAAGTCGGCATAGGTGGAATTCCTCGGCCCTTGGGGTGGCGGTCCTTGGCCTTGTCCTTGGTTGGTTTGGCTTGCAAAGAACAAGCGGAACATCTCGTTTTGGTTGGACACGAGTTGTTCCAACGGCGTGAGAGGTGGAGGGTTAGGAAGTTGCTCTTCCCTCGCACCATGCCCACTTCCGGAAGCTTCACCACGGCGGGTATTCACCATCTGTCATGCATGAAAAATTTTCTCACGTTAGCTCATTAGACCAAGAGCTAAAATAGCAAGAAAACATGACATTGGGCATAGGGGACCAAAAATTTCAGATTGCATGTACGAAGAAAATATTGATGAAATAAGCATAATGCATTGGCAACACACATATTCCATAGATTCTAACATAGTAGCAACATGATAGAAATTTTTGATACACGGAAAACCACGAATCCGATACAACACGGTCTTAGGTTACATCACATGTGACCCCTAAACAAACACAAATCTCGGAGAGCTTAATTAACAACACGCGGATCGTTTTCCGTACACGGTTACATGCCTCACGAGATTACCAATCCTACACACATAGAGCTATGACCACCGTCGTGACAACTACTCGTCGTCATCGCCGTAGTAGTCGGCGTCATCCCTCATGGGAGAGGGTGGTGCTCCGTCCTCGACGTCGGAAACATCCTCGCCATCACTCATCTCCACATCCTCCTCGGGTGGGATGATCTCAAGTGGCTCGGGAGGTCCTCCATTGAGGGCGGCGTGCAGGGCGTTGTTGGCGGCTTGGAGATGCTCAATGGTAGCGTTGTTATGCGCTATGGTTGCCCGGGCGTTCGGAGGTCTCCCTCCAAAGCATCCCTAGCGCCCCGAGTCTCCAAGAGAGTAACATCCAACTCATCCTTCTCCTCGAGAAGGGCATCCACCTGGCCGGAGAGGACGTAGTTCTCCTCATTCGCGGCGGCGTGCTGGGCATCACGCTCATCAAGCGTGGCCTGCAGAGCGGCGGCTCCATTGCCCTCAAGGCCAAGGTGGGCGTCGTGGAGCTGCTCGAAGAAGTTCCAACGCTCCGTCTCGCTATACTCGAGCTGCGTACGGAGGTTGTCCACCTCGGTAGTGCGCTCGGCTAGCTCGGCGGTGCGGGCAGCAAGCTCGGCGTCGCGAGCGGCGAGCTCGGCGTCGCGGGTGGTAAGCTCGGCGTCGCGGGTGGCAAGGGTGGCCTGCAGGGCAGCACGCTCCTGCTCCAACTCGAGCACCCGCCTCGCGAGGTTCTCACGGTCCAACATGAGCTTGCCGGGGGCCATCTGTCGGAGAATTTTGAAACGTAAGTCAAAACTCAAAATCCAACAACAAAACATGCTAAATAAGTAAAGCACGAATGATGGAATGGCACCAACTTAGCAAAAGAATGCAACAAAACTTTTCGCACAATCCTAACACGGTTCCACTTTTTCTGGACAGAATTGACATGCTACCGAAACTCGATGATTACTCCTGTTTCTGGGCAGAATCAAACTTTTATTTTGTTACAAAAGTTTTAGACAAATTCTTAAGCTTTCCAACGCATCCTAGAACAGCTCAATCCGACTTGTCGTTTGAAAGTTATGCACGATCTACGACAGGGACAGAACCGGAGCACGTTCTGAAAAATTCCAGAACAGCTCTCTGTAATGGGCAGTTCTAGCTACGTTCCAGATTTTTACCAGACCTGAGACTAGGAGATTGTTGTAGTGCATAATACAAGCTTTCCAGAAAGTCCTTATTTGCCTTATTTGGATAAGTAACTTGAAAGTTATGCTCATTTTGGTGAACGTCAAGAAATCTGCCATGTTTTTGCCTCTTTTTTTTTTTGTGTGTTTCGGTTTCTACTTTTCGTGAGAGTTAAGCTAGGTGACCAAATTTTTTGGATTGTTTCATTTAGGTAGGTTCACATGCATATGTTTGACATGATGACATGATATGCAAGGATGACGGATGCTCAATATGTCGTTCCGTACGTCCTCACAAAATTATAAGACCGCGCCCGCCGATACGAATATCGAACAAGCGCATCGGTGGCACACACACCTCTCACACGATACTATACGAACTAAAGCGTTGTTATGTACCTGCAAGAGATGGATTCCAGAAACATTACATCAAATTCAAAAGAAACAAGCCAAAAATAAATCCATGTCACCTCGCCTCACATGGAGAGCTCTCGAATAAGAGTGTATTCGAGTCACACCAATAATATCTTGCGAAAATTGACAACACCCAATCACGTACCTTTGCCAAAGCCGTAGTTGCAAAATATTTAAACAATCATAACACGGGGTTAGTTTTGCCACCATTCTATATAGTCCTTATATTGGCCTTTCTATCTAGACTCGTACCTCACCGTGACACAAAAACGGGGTTTAAGATTTTTAGAATGAGTGTTAGCGTGACGCAAATCCCAAGTCGGCTCGATACCACGTGTCACACCCCTATCCCGAAAGATAGTTAAGTGTGGTACGGATCGCCTTGGGAGATGATTGGCGAAGCAACCATGCATAGCATCACATTAACAAACATACACGATTTGCAAGGTTACATAATTAAGTCTTGATTACAACATAGAGTTCAAATGAAAGATACATTAGGTTCGAGATTAAGTCTTACATAACCATGATCTTTGTTCGAATATAAAGTGCGGAAGCGAAATACATAACTCGACGATACATAGATGACTTAAATGAACCATGCCGGCCTAGGCCATGGCTCACTCATCATGGGTCGGAGAGCTAGGGACCCATTCAATGGTCCACTCTTTGGGCTCTTCTCCATCCCAAACCACCTTACCACAACAATCACAAAAACCGGCTTGCGGGAAACCTGTAAATCAACATGTAGTGGCAAAGCCTGAGTATCTAACATACTCCGCAAGTCTTACCCGTCAAATTGGCCATCTAAGACCGACTCCTAGATGCATGGGGCTTGACCGGTTTAACTTGGCAATTTTTGCACAAATAGCACCTATGCTAATTAGGTTGACAATTTTATTACTTAGCCAAATTAATAGGGTTGTTGCATAAAGAAACTTTAGTGAGCATACTAACAATACAAGAGTTTGCAATACAAATTTAATATCAACATAAAACAGCAAGCTCTTCCATCTCTTTCCATTACTACACATTGTAAACTGCTCGAAACAAGTGGTACTCATTAACCGAGAGGAAACGGCGATAATTATCGAATTATTAATCCTGCAGGAAAGAACCCAAATGCACGACATACGCATCATTTAAGAACACGTATGGCCACCGTTCGCGAGTTCATCGTAAAGTAAAACACGGGGCCACCGACCCCGAGTACACGTCCCCTTGCGACCGTTCAACAACGCGCCCAAGGCTTAACCCATGTACTCTCCAACGGTCCTCAACCCGTGCAACCACCGTGCCAAACACATCACCTCCGGGTCGGTGAGATATCCGGCTCACTTTACAACTTACAAGCTACATAGGTTTACCAATCCCCATAAGAAAGGTATGCAAGTGGTACACAACTCAAACTTGTTCGCGGAGCCACAATGGGGTGTTCTCAATTTTAACCAAATTCATCATGTTCACATTTAGTCATAAGCCATGAGAGAGATCCCCAATCTATCGTTGACTCCATAAACATAGCATAGCAATTCTAACGAGGATATGACACATAAGCGACATAGGATATATAGGAATTTATGCATGTGGATTTCCAATCAACGCCTAAACTTAAATGCACATTCATCATCCTTAATATAGTGATAAAAGAAAGACATTTCAAATAATAGGAATGCACCGGGCTTGCCTTGAGAGTGATCGAAGTTAGTACTAGCTTCACAAGCGTTGAGGGTAGCGACGGCTTCTTCCGGCGGAATCAATTCGACGTCGTCACCTAGAGGATGAAATGCAATGCATAAGTAACATGCATACAAGGGTGATGAACATGGTAATGCATGGGTGCTGTTTTGTAAAGACACATATGAACACATTAATCCAAAGTTTGTTTGCTCAAACTCTAGCAAGCATGACACGTCTCTTGTTTTATTTAAGTGGGGTCTAAAGACATGACAAGCATGGTCATACTAATATAATGAGTAATGACTTGATGCATAGACATGAGTGCTGTGGTTAGTGTAGGTTTAGCACTAATATTTTAGCAAGTTTTTATAGTGCAATACGAAGAAACCTAGGCTTATGTATTTTGACATTACATGCGATGACGATTCCCCTTTAGAATAGGAATTCGATTTCAAAATTCGTACATACGTGAAATACATAAAACCTTTTGACTAAACCTGCCATGGGGTGCTAAAGGACATAATGAACAGTAGAAATTACATAAACATGCATGAACATGAATTTGAATGACATAAAACGAATTATGCTTGTGCTGAAAATGACCCTTTGAGATTTGGATCTAGGGTTTGCAAAAATCACTACTTAACATGCTCAAAAAATTAACATGGGATTTTCTACCTGTGTACAGTACCAAAAGGAAATTAATTGCCAAGTTTCATGCAAAAATAATTTATACAGAATTAATTAAAAATTAAATACAGAGAATGCAAGAAATGCAATAACTTGAAAAATATGAAATGAAATGGAGATTTTCCAGTGCCAAAAATTCATGTGTGTCAGGGTGAAGACTTTGGCCAAGTGGCTTTTAATTTGGAATTATATTTTTAAAGTTATGGCCTAGTTAAGTTTTTAGGGATTGACTTTTGTCATTTTTATAAAAATGTGAAGATGACCAGATCTGAGGAGTTCATGTTACTTTTATGAAAGTACAGGTCTTCTAGTTTCCAAAACATTTTAGTTTGCAATTTTTGGACGATTCAAACGCTAGATATGAAATTTTTAAACTCAAACGAAGTTCGGACCTAATTACGAAAATGCCATCGAGTACTTTTAAACAGAGGGGGCGGCGCGGGCTCCGGCCGCGGTGGCCGGCGCCGGCGAGGTTCGCCGCGGTGGCGCTACGGTGGAGCTCATGCTCCGAGACTTGGCGGAAATGATGCACGCGGTGTGGGGAGCACGCCGGTGGGGTCGGCGAGGGCCCGCGGTGGCCGGAGAGGCGGCGCGACGAGCGGCGGAGCTCGCGGGGCTCCGGCGAGCTCGCGCGTGCGGTGCAGAGGGCGAGAGCGAGCGGGGCTTGGCCGAGGAGCATCACCCGAGCACGGAGGAGGGCGGCGTGGGGTCGAGCTGGAGCGAGGGCGGCCGGAGATGGGGTCTCGACGGAGAGGTGGCGGAGCGGGCGTTGCCGGCGGCGGTTTTCTCCAAACTCCCGACGACCTGGGGCGACGGAGTGAAGCGCGTCAAGGGGGAAGCTGGGGCATGAGCTCGCGCACGCAATGGCGAAGAAAGAGAGGCGAAATGACTCACCTAGGCGGCGTGCGACGCGGGGAGCCCGGAGCTGCCATGGCGGCGGCGGCGGCGATTTCTCCGATTCACGCGCCGGCGAGGGAGAGGAGGCGAGCTGGTAGTGCGGTGAGCTGGAGAGGGAGTGGGTGCAATGATTTGAGTTGATGGGAGGAGCGGGGCTCGGCCTCTGCGGCGCTTTTGAGGCGGGCGCGGCCGGACGGTGGGCGGCGGCCGGAGCGGGGGAGTTAATTCCGGCGCCCTACTGTTGGCCGGCGGGTACCAAATCGGTTGGGGGCTGGCAGGGGGTGGCGTGGCGACGGGACAGGGCGGGCACGCGCGCGGGCGGCGGCTAGGCTGGCCGGACCGGCGGTCCGGTCGCCATTGCCCGAGGGGCAACCGTAGCTCGAGTTCCAAAATTCAAATTCAAAACTGTGGCTCGGTATTTTCACTAAAACTCATACTTCTGGTGATCCAAAAATAAAACCAAAAATATGGGGAGGTTCTGGATGATTCACTTTAATTTTCATCTTTTAGTTTGAAGTTCCAAACTTGCTTCCAAAAATTCATACAAAATTCACAAGTAGCAGTGTTTTAGATTTGAATTTGAATTTTTGGGCTTTCAAAACTTTGTTCAACAATTCGGTAAAAATATTGTAAATTCATCTTTTTACATGAGCCATCCAGTGGTGCAAAAATATGTGGGTAGTGTTTTTATAATTTTTGCATTTTGGTTAGGGCTAGGGTTTAGGAGTAGGTTTTTCCTTTTTGCTTTTTATTTTTCTTCTTTTCCTTTGGGTAATTAGGGTTAGTGCTTTATTAGTGGGGTGATTAGGGTACTAACTACGAGATTAGCCTTAATCGTGACATGGGATGTCACACAGTTATAGGAAAATACTGCATAACACAACTGAAATCAACACTCACCTTATCCAAAACCTCACAGGGTGACATGAAGCTAGCCAACAGATAAGGCAAAGAGGAATAAGCCTCAGAGCACCAAGAAGTGAGCAGGCTCACAAGCAGAACCTACAAACCTGCAATCCACAGCAAAGGAAAACGGAATGAGGCAATCTTGAAGTATCCAACATCACTTGACTAGATCAAAGATGATTAAATTGTATACAGTAGATAAAAAGCTCAGTAAAATAAACTGGGCACCAGGGTAAAGCAGCATGCCATCTGTACATGCCTACTGAATTTACCTCAGAAAAATAGCACAGATGCTGCAAATTAATTTTTAGGAATCGGGGCACCTTTGAAGTTTGGAAGAAGATACAAACGATATCATCAAATTATAAACAGAGCTCATGTTAAAATCATGCACACAGGAATTCATGTGCATTTTTTAATATTTTTTTTCTAAAGAGTTCTCAAATGCACAACACTGATATTTACTTTTTACAGTGGGCTTTTGAGTCTTGCAGCTTATTTGGGTTCGGTAAGAAGCAAAGAAGATACAGGGAATAGAGATTCACAAAGCTGTAACAATGAGATAAGCAGAACATACCAAGCACTGATTATACATATCAGTCCACAGTGGTCAGTGTGCCTGCAAAAACCCATTATTAAGTTGTTACAATCTAGAGTTGTGCATGCACTACCAACATGTCTTGAGGTACAATGAAAGCACCTGTTTTCAGGTACAATCTAGAGTTATGCATGCAGTATCATGATTAAAGCATACTGCGTTCAGGTTTTATACATCATCAGTTAGGTAACATGAATATTGGGTCAGACCAGAAATGAATAAGGCTACAAGAGGAAACAGTAAAATATAGTGAAATGAAAAAGACCGTATAACAGCCTACAACTACATGACCATCGCTGATCTAATTGTAACACACCCATGTAATGTGCATGGTTAGGAACATGAAAGCTTAAAACAGGGATCATGGAAAAAGATATTCAACTCTAATACAAAACTTAATTGCAGTAATCTTGTTGGAATTGGAAGCCCAACTTAGTTTACCAGTAAGGAGACATATTGGATCTCTTAATCACAAACCTAAAAAAATCAGTGAGATATGCAGCCAGAATAGATCAATAAATCTGAAACGTTGATGCAGCATGCTTATAGTTATTCCTAACATGGCCACAGTGGAACAGGAAATTGGAAACATAACTAACAGCTGCATTTGGGTAAAAATACGATATTAACCAAACAGGACAAAAGAAGAAAAGAGAAATTGCAGAAATAAGTAAGAGCTACAAAAAGAAAAAAACTTTTGAAGCGTAAAAAACTAAAAAAAGGAAAAATTCCGTAACAGCTCTTACATAAAACTCAGGTAATTCTATGAATAATTATTTATGGAACTGTTATAATTAATTATAAATGCTTACCTAAGGTCCAAATAAATTTCAGCTAACTGGATTCCCAAAGAATATTATGGGGAAATAACATATCACTAATCACAGGTAAGTTTTGAGATGAAATCTGCATTTGGCCTACATTCTGCTATAATTGTATACATTTCTTAAATTAAATTAACACACAAAAGCGTAACAATTCAGAGGTACATTTCAATAAGATTTCAGTTTTTAGTTGTTTCACAGGCATATACTTTGAAGAAGGTCGAAGTAACCATTTTTTTATCAAATCACACGTAGAATCTTTATTAGATTTTGCATGGTGAACATATAAACAGGATGCACGCAACAACCAAGGTCAACTGATAGCTGCAAAAATCTTATGAAAAGGGCAGCACAACCCACCAGCACCACCAGGACAACATAAAAAAGACTGAAACTCACCTGTAAAAAAGGAAGACAGGCTTGAATGGCTCACTAATCAGTTGATGGAGAAGCCAAATGAGGAGAAAACACTCTCCTTTCAAAACATAAATATGAACTTCTGTGAAAGCAAATATGCGGTGATTAAATTGAAGGATTTAAATGACCAAAATACATCAATTAGTAATTTTAGGCAACCTAGAGCATCTATCAACACCAAGATCAAGTATGCCCCAACCTTGCCACCGCGCTGATCTTGGCAGGGAATGAGGCAAGATTATGGAGCATGGCGGGCGCCAAGAATTTGCTTATGATCATGGAGGAAGATACAGTTGGTGTGGGGTAGCTGCTAGTGGGATATATAGTAGTGGTCGTTCGGTTCAGCCCTTCTATACAGGCGCTTGAGCTGGTTGTGCAGTTTCTTCTTGGCAAAGGCCGAGATTGGTGTGCGTGTGTTTGTGAGTGTTGCTTGTATGTGTGTGTGTGTGTGTTTGTTTGTTCTCTTCTTCTTCTATTAATGAAATGATACGCAGCTCTCCTACGTATTCGAGAAAAAAGATCAAGTATGCCCAACAGAACAAGAATCTGCAGCCTTCGTATTTTGACCATTCAGGTGCTCTGTAGCAATTAGTTTTCCTTTTAATTCCAAGCATGGTGTCTTATCAATAACCTTGATATGAAGTTCAAAACCAGTAGTTGACTAAAATAGATCACAATGTGCAGTCTCATAACTTTGAAGAAACAAAAATTAAATATGTGTGGCACATTGATCGAGTATGGATTGTAACAATATTCAGGTATAGCTCAACCTGCAGAAAACTGCATAATGGGAACCTATTAAAATATTCAATCAAGATGAGCAACTTTTGGCCAAACACTTCATTCACCTGCCTGCAGAAACTGCCTCTCTTCCTTGTTGCTGACAGCAGCTGCCATGAGTAGATCCTTTCCTCAGATCAGCCACCACACAATAACTCTGCAAGAAGAAACCTAGATTAGGCAGATCTTGAATGTCAATTGACAAAAAAAAAGGAAAGCAGACACCATATCAACAAAGAAGAAGAAGAATTAAGGGGACGAATTAACCAACTGCTTCTCTTCGACTACCATCCAAATCACGGCAGCTCTTCACCCAAATCCTTGGTTCGTCTTCAAATCCGCTAGCCACCTTCTTTGGACCTCCTGCTCGCCAAAATCTGATGTATCATGGAGGGGAAAATGACCATGTGACTGAGAACACGCGGATATGTGTCTTGAATCCATGAAAAGAGGGAAAGAGGAGGGGAAAGAACCGATGACTCAGAGGGCCGGGGAGGGCTGGGCGGTTGATTCAGCGGCTTTCGTCCTCCACATCGACTTCCGTTGCGCCCCTGCCTCCCTGCCCCATCTGCCGTAGAGCGTGGCGCCGCAGATTAAGAGGGAGAGAGAGCGTACGTGACAGCGGCTGCACCATGGGGACTGGGGAGGAGGAGGCAGAGGCGGCAGCAAGGGGAGGGTGGAGGTGGAAGCGGTGGACGGGAAACCCAAGCCACGTCGCCTCAATCGCGGCGTGCGTGGGCGAGGTCGGTGGGTTGGGGAGCGACCGACGGGTTTTGGAGAGTGTGGCGTAGGCAAGGGAGAGGCCGAGAGGCAACCGGCAGGCGCGGCGGAGGTAGAGGAAGGCGACGCACGCACGCGGAGAGAGGCAACCGGCAGGCGGGGCGGAGGCCGAGGAAGGCGACACACGCACGCGGGGAGAGGCAACCGGCAGGCGGAGGCGAGAGGAAGCAGAGGAGAGCCCGGCGCAGATGAAAGGTGGTGGCCCCACCTGTCGGCGTCCGGGGGACCGACCGACGGGTTTTGGAGGAGAGCGTAGACGACTCCACCGTAATTTAGGGAGTGTACGTGACAGCGGCTGCACCATGGGGACTGGGGAGGAGGAGGCAGAGGCGGCGGCAAGGGGAGGGTGGAGGTGGAAGCGGTGGCCGGGAAACCCAAGCCACGTCGCCTCGATCGTGGCTTGCGTGGGCGAGGTCGGCGGGTTGGGGAGCGACCGACGGGTTTTGGAGAGCGTGGCGTAGGCAAGGGAGAGGCCGAGAGGCAACCGGCAGGCGTGGCGGACGCGGAGGAAGGCGACGCACACACGCGGAGAGAGGCAACCGACAGGCGGGGCGGAGGCGGAGGAAGGCGACGCACGCACGCGGGGAGAGGCAACCGGCGAGCAGAGGCGAGAGGAAGCAGAGGAGAGCATGGCGCGGACGAAGGCTGGTGGCCCAACCTGTCGGCGTCCGGGAGGACTGACCGACAGGTTTTGGAGGAGAGGCGTAGACAACTCCACCGTAATTTATATATTGGGTATAGAAAGGCTTTAGAGCTTGCTTTTTTGAGCAATGGCATTCGGTGCTTTCTCTGCGTACGATACCCATATCCACTACAACAATGCTATTAATTTAGATGGTATTATATTATCAAGTCATGTTCCACATCGAAACATGAGAACTAATCTATACTAAACAAGATATTGTTCTTGGAATACCATTTGCCATCATCATATAGTTAACCTACCCTTGTCTTCTATTTATCTATGGCCCACTCGACACCATGCATAGTCATTACTCATTAGATTAAGAACAGACCAGCCATTTAAACGAAAAAGCGTGTGCCCACTTCAAATATTTACAGTTTTTTACTGCATATGCCTTTATGCTCTCATCGCAAGGCTCATGTGCATGTCCGGCCGTGAAAGTTTTAAGATCCAGATGATAAAATATGCCATAATAGTTTATGGGCCTCAATGCATTTCATTCTATTTTATAATTGATATGATAGATATCAGTAATTTAGAAAACAAATAAAAGTTTATTCGACGTTATTCTTATATAGTACTTTGATACTTCTTTAGGAACAGGATAGGTTGAATGGTTTATCAGTCTCATGAATTGATCGTCACTTCTTCACACTTTTTTACAGAAAGAATTCCGTACTTCTTTTCTGGTCCATGCATGTTTATTGAGCCTCCGATTGTAATAGAAAAATGACTATTGTTGGCCCCCTATAAGTCACGGAAAAGACTCCTCAACCCTAACGTACTGTTTTCAACTGCTTGGGCCTGTTCTGCCTCTATCGTGGCTGGGCCGTATTAATTCTTCTTTTTGCATCCAATCATGACATTCGCCCGATAAAAGTGTTCAGAAAAAACATTATACTGCCGAAAATGTAAATTAATCTAAAAAGTACCAATGATTCCATACAAATATAATCATGCAGGTAATAGGAATAAGATTTCTGTAGTTCGCTATAATTTCATAAATTTTACCTTCATTAAAAAACTTTGGTCCGGTTCATTGTTGTTGGACTAGTAACAAGGAATAAGATTTCACGTTGTTGTGAAAAAAATCGGTACTCCTGCGCTGGTTTGGTTGCCGTTGCGATGTCGGTGGATTTAACTTCTAGCTGCATGGATGGCATGGTGATGCTTCTCAATCGATAGATAGGACAATGGTACTACTAATAAGTTACAGGCTGGCAGCATCACTGTTATAAACGCTTTCTTACCATCTGGCAGTGCCGCCTGCTGGCTGCTGGCCTGCAGCTACTAATTAAATTATTGTATCTCGAATTAATGAGTGCCAAACTATACTTCATTTGACCGTCGACCACACGGATCTAAATTGATGTGATTCATTTCTTTTTCTTGACCAAATCATGGTACATATATCCTTCCATCAATATACCATTTCACTCTACAAGAGTATATATGTCCGTCAATGTTATTATAGAGCTAGGTGCCATATATACAGATAACATATATGATCAAGGCCCTTCATCTGTGTTTAGATATGTTTGTCTTTGGATATAAACACAGATGTTGGGCCACCACCTAGCCCTATCAGATGTCTGTCAATGTGTTTAGATCCAAGCATATAACAATAAACATCTGATCGTTATTATCAGAAGAAGAAAAAAAGCATCTGATTGTTGCTCTTCTCGGAGCATATGGTATTGAAAACATGAGATTATATCAATCTAGTACTGTGCTATATCAACTATTCCTCCTGGTTGCTTTCAAATTAATTGCGCACAGCTATATACAGCATACAATGCATGTTCAGTCATTTGGCCCTATGGTACAAGCATCTTTCATCATATATGACTATATGCAAATAAGATAGAAATGTTCGGATGATTTGGACCAAACTATGAGAACCGACTTGCTATGTGGGGGCGCACTGGTGACAAATGTAATGTGTAATCTATCTTTGGTGCAGAAAATAAATTGATCTGAGTCTAGACTTGCAGCAAAACTATCCTACAACTTCAGGGTGTCAGTGTATGGTTTGTATCCGGAGATCTTTATCGAGATGCACATACAACAGTGTAGGAACGTAACTGAAATCGATTCATCCAGCAAACGGTCATATATAATCGATGTATCTGGCCTCAACAAATGAGTAATCGAGGATTTTCAGTAGGATATACTTGCATTAAGATGGGCAAACGAAACTGTCTTTTTTTTATTGGGTGATGATAACAACTGAATTTTAACCAAAAAAAATTAAGTTGCAACATTGCTTCACAAAAAAACATGAGAGGTACATAGCTGAGATCTAATCGTCAGATCTAGCTTTGATTACAACAGAGTAACATCGTCTCACAGGGTGCTGCTACAGAAATAATAACGAGGCTACTTATGAAAGTCTTGTTATTCAATCGATAAGATTAACCACGCTCTTCCGTCCTGTTACATTCCAGCGACAGGGTCAGGATGGATGAGCGTCCTTGTTGCCATTGCCATCACCCTCATTGATCTTCTGGTTAGAAGCAGAAATTTCATCTCGCCTGGTTGTAGTCCTCTTGATCTCATCAAGTAGTGCAGAGCAAGAAGATACCTCTGGAATGTTGCTTGTGACGATGTCGTCCTGTACCCCTGAGGACGAAGAAGATTCCAATGACAGTTTGTCGTTTAACTGGGTCACAAGACTGGTGATCTTAGCTTCTAGAACCCTAAGCTGCATATATAGATTCATGATTAAGTATATATAATCAACAAACAACAACCCTGCGTGTATCACAAATCGAAAAAATTGAGGACGAAAATGAATTTCTTACATGGCGTTTGGCGCAACGATTGTAGACTTTCAGATGGACTTCCGGAGCATCCGAGGACGGAAGCAGGCCTTCCTTCCCCTGAAGTTGAGGCTTGGCCATGGCTTCCCTAGCTGATGAGTGGTGAAGGACCGACTGGGCTGGGTTGAGTTGAATGGGATGGAGGAAGGTGGGAGTTATATAGTGCTAGCGACCTAGGAGCGTATGCCTCTCTGCCTTGGCAGGAATTAATATCTGCAGCTGTCATTACTCCACGGATGATGAGCGCCGGAAGGTAAACATGCATGTCTTGTACTAAACAAGTTACAATTTTTGTTGCTTATTTCAATTCTAAATTTACCACATAGTGTGAACAAAAACGAGTTACAATTTTTCTTGCATAGTTCAAATCTATGTAAATCTGGCAGATTGAATTTTTTAAAGAAGAAATCGTATCATGCATGCATGAAATGTACTCTTCATTGGAACAAAAATGGGCAACTTTTTATGAAGTAAAATAAATATATTTGGTTGTTTTTGACTGTCATTTGGTATTCCTAAACTTGTCAACTAGGCCCTTTTTTTCTTCAAAATCTCGGAAATACTCTTTGTGTTGTTTACATGGATGCTGATTGGTGTCATTTGTCTTACACAAAGTTTATTTCGTGACCGTTCATGTGCAGGCCAGCCTGCATCATCCATGGGCCAGGCCTAGCAACTCCTGATTGTCGAACGAACAAAGAATGAGCGGAGCAACACGGTGGCGAGGTCGCTGATGGCCTCCGGAGGTCGAGAACATTAGTGAGAGTGCGAGGTTAAGGTTTCCAGGTTGTTTGGGAGTCTAATATGCCTGATGGGCTTGAGGGGCTTATGGGGCAGCGATGCCGCCGTAGCCTTGGGCATTAAATAGGTGGTGGGCGGGATAGATGATAGAGGCATTGTTGCCGATGAGACGGCGTGGGAGCGGCCTGGTGATGGCAGCAGCGTGTTGGGCTGTGCTGACGGGTGCGGGCGACGCGCTAAGGCATGAGAGATGGAGGTGGTATGGTGGAGAGGGAGGCAAGGTAGAGATGGGGAGAGCTAAGCCTAGCCGATCTGTTTGCCGAGTGCCGACACCTAGTGAGGCCACCGACAAACATTAAATCTTATACATGCAAAATTAATTTCAAAATGATCAAACTAATTTAAAAAGAAAGAAATTTTGACATGACAAGATTTATATGATACAGGGAAATGTCTTCTGCTGATATTGAACCGGCATTTGAAGTGGTGGGTCGGTCTGCACGAATCTCAATACTCAATGACCTGGATCCAACGAATGCATGTAGCATGGCATGAGCCCTGCGTGATAAAATTTACTTTCCGCTGTCTGTGCCCCTTTGGCACCCCTGGGCCGGGTAGACTTAGAGTCGCATAGTTGCATAATAAATTCTGTCTGAGACTCAAAACGACTGGCTGTTTCGACCTGTTCCGAGTCACTCAGACCCATAAAAGGCACGGGAAGGCAGAACCCTCAACCACCTGCGACAGATTCACGCAACAAGAACGAGAGACAGTTCTTACAGCAACTCCAACCAGGGGCCCAAAATCAGGCCCCGAAATCACGTTTTAGAAGTTGGCCTGTAAAATTTCGGGGACCAAATTCTCTCCCAACTCCAGCAGGCCCCCGTAAATTGACTTCTAAATTCTGTCCTGACAGGCTGGCCATTATTGTTAGTGATGGAGCGAAGCTGCCGATCCCAAATCTCTCCCCTCCACGTCCGTCCGCCCGCTCGCGCCGCTCCACCATCGGCCCGCCTCTTGCACCAGGGCTGCCGCGCCAGCCAACGACAGCGACGAACGCCTTCCACCTACATGCCACACAGTGAGACGACATCAAGCCACAGAAGCTGGGCGATGACCCTGCCGCTGCGCGCTTCACCGGTTCTTCGCTCTGGTCCATCGAGAGGGCGCTCGTAGAAGTGGTCAACCACCCCGCCATGCAGCGCCGAGTCCGCGACGAGATCGCCGCCACGCTCGCCGCCGACGAACCTTCCCGCCAGCAAGGAGCTATACTCGTCAACCTCGTCAGGTACGTCCTGTTGTTCTTGTTCGTACCTAGATTCTGTTGTTTGTGCTAGGGATCGGTAGACGGCAGGATCATTTCCAATAGCTGAAAATTAGCTCCAATTTGTCAATCTCATGTACGGCCTTCAGACGCCGGCGACATCTAGTTTCTTGCGGGTATCTATTGTGATAGATGAGAAAAAGATGATTCATTGATGATTTTGAGTTTCTTTTCTTTTCTGCCATGATCTAAATTTTGGTGTCTTGTACATGACTTCCAGTCATCAAATGTTATATAGTGCCAGCGACCTAGGACCGTACGCCTCTCTGCCTTGGCAGGAATTAATATCTGCAGCTGTCGCTACTCCACGGATGATGAGCGCCGGAAGGTAAACATGCATGTCTTGTAACTAAAAAAGTTACGATTTTTGTTGCTTATTTCAATTCTAAATTTACCACATAGTGTGAACAAAAACGAGTTACAATTTTTCTTGCATAGTTCAAATCTATATAAATCTGGCAGATGCAGAACGTTAACACCTTCCGACATGCATGATGCAGTCGTCATTGAAACAAAAATGGGCAACTTTTTATGAATAAAAATAAATATATTTGGTTGTTTCAGACTGTCATCTGGTATTCCTAAACTTGTCAACTAGGCCCTTTTTTGTCCAAAATCTTAGAAATACCCTTTGTGTTGTTTACATGGGTGCTGATTGGTGTGATTTGTCTTACAGAAAGTTTATTGCGTGACCGGTCATGTGCAGGCCAGCATGCATCATCCATGGGCCTGGCCAAGCAACTCCTGATTGTCGAACGAACAAAGAATGAGCGGTGCAACACGGCGGCGAGGTCGCCGGTGGCCTCTGGAGGTGGAGAACATTAGTGAGAGTGCGAGGTTGAAAGTCGCCTAGAGGGGGGTGAATAGGCGAACCTAAAATTTTCTACGAAATAACACTAAGACGAAAACGTCAAATACCGGAACTTCCGGTAGGGTACCGGAACTTCCGATGCAGGGTGATAAATGCGAAAATAAACCCTACACAATTCTAGTGATTGCAAGAAGGAAAGACACAACCCTATGCAATTCTAGGAATTTAATAGCACAAAGGAAAACTAACAAGCAACCTAGCAAAGTAAACAATAAAGCGCTTAAGTAACAAAGGGAGCACAAGAGACACGGATTTTTCACCGAAGTTCAAGCCCACCAAGGACTCTACGTCTCCGTTGAGAAAGTCCACCAAGGACCGGGTTTCTCTCAACCCTATTTCTCCCTCAAGTCACCACCAAGGTTGAGCTTGAGTTTTCCACTATCAAGGTCCCTTCCGGGACAGGCAATACAAACTTCTCGAGCGTCACCACACAAGTTGGGAGCTCACGAGCACGCCTAGCCGTCTAGGAGCTCAAAGCTCCAAGAGTAACAAATCCAAATCACAAGCTTGACGGGAGTGAAGATGCTCAAGAATGGAATCAAGTCTCTCAAACACTTGCTCAAAGTCTCTCACTCGAATCGTAGCTCAAGGATGGAATTTTTCCTTTTGGAGAGGATTTGGATTGAGTGGAGTGTGGCTCAAGTGTGTGTTGGTTCGGAATGTGCAAGACAGAGTGTGAGAGGGGTGGAGTGTGGCTTATATACCACAGCTCCAAAAAGAGCCGTTGGCCTGTCCGAAACCCCGCACCGGAACTTCCGATAGCATATCGGAACTTCCGATATGGTTCAAATTAGGGTTAGATCTAGATTTTTGGCCGCACCGGAACTTCGGTGGAGTACCGGAACTTCCGGTACTTAGGTTTAGGGTTTGAAAACGGGACCGCACCGAACCTTCCGGTGTCATATCGGAACTTCCGGTATGGCATTCTAGAGAGCTCGGAGCTCTCTGTTAGCCTACAGGAACTTCCGTACCGGGGACCGGAACTTCCGGTATGGCTTTTCCAAAGAGCTCAAACTCTGCGTTAGCCTACCGGAACTTCCGGTACCGGGGACCGGAACTTCCGGTGTGGCTTTTCCAGAGAGCTCAAACTCTCTGTTAGCGTACCGGAACTGCCGGTACCAGGGACCGGAACTTCGGTATGGCTTTCCGGAGAGCTCCAACTCTCCGTTAGCCTACCGGAAGTTCGGGTCCCACACCGGAGCTTCCGATGGGTCCAGAAAGAATGGGTTTGGGATGGATTCTTGAGTTTGTGAGCATCTCCATTCTTTGCCAAATTTATGATTTGCATCCCTCTTTATAGTACGGCATCCCTATGACTCAAAGCAAAGAAATAAAAGAGAGGCACAAGCTTTGAGAAAGGGCTTTTCCAAATTCTTCTTTTATTGCATTTCACATTTCTTTTCTCCTTTTTGATTGTGCTTGCTACACTTTCATGTTCTTTGGATATTCACTACACACATTCTCATGAAAGCATTAGTCCAAACTTAATTGTATTGATATCAATCATCCAAAATAAAATGAGGGGCCTAGATGCACTTTCAATCTCCCCTTTTTGGTGATTGATGGCAATACAATCAAATTTCTAAAAAGATAGATCAAAAAGCACAACTTGCAAAGATAAAAGACGAGCTCCCCCTTAATATGTGCATGAAATTGAATTTCAAAAGTTGGTCTTTACAATGCCAAATGCACATTAGAGTTACAAATCATAAGGAGCTCCCCCTTTATCTATGCATCCATAATAAGAAACCACAAACAATGCAATATGGCATTTTATCATCACACAAATGCATCTAAAAAGAGAAAACAACAAATCATCAAGCATATCATAAAGCAAACCACATAGATAGATAAATAAACCAAGTCTAAACTTATTACAAGCATCCATAGTTCAAACCAAACCACTTGTCCATCTCACATAGTTCATTACAAAATAAAAAACAAAGGATAAAAAGATAGAAATTTCTTCTCCCCCTTTGGCAACACATCACCAAAAAGAGAAAAGAACTAGAACGCCCAGGGAAGGATCACTCGTCATCATCATCGTCGTCTTCGTCGTCCTCCTCATCGCTCTCCTCCTCATCCTCGGGCGTGCCACTCCTTGCCTTTCTCATGGAGCCGGATCCGAGTGCTAGAGCGGGGAGCGGTGGCGGACGGGACATCCTCTGCGCTGTCATCCTCTCCACTCTCCGTGCCACTGCCCTCCACATCCCGAGCTGCTGCCTCGTGCTGCTCGTGCCGCCACTCCTGCGGCCTGCTGATATGGAGCCCACGGATCCTCCCACCGCCGAGGTACGATCGGTGCAAGATCCAAGGGAGGAGGGGGTGGCTGCTGCTGCTGCTGAGCTAAGTGAGAGAGATATCGGTGATGACCTTCATTGATGCGCCGCTGCTCCATCCTCATCTCATAGATGTCCTCACTATTAGCCTTGCACATGCAGAAGATGGACTTAAGGACCGAGCTGATGAATCCGGACTTGCTGCGAGTTCGGCGAGAGGAAGTAGCCGGAGCATCCTTAGCCGGCTGAGCTGGTGGTGGAGGAGGAGCTGCCTGTCTCACCGGTGATCCCGGAGGAGTGGGTAAGAGAGGGAACCTCTTGGGACGAAGCGCGGGGTGGTTCCTATCATGAATGAAGTGTATCCCAGTGACATGCGCAATCATCTTCATGATAAAGGGAGCAAACGGAAGGCTCGCCTTGTGAGTGTATGAGTGGTTGATGATTGAAGTCCGGATATGCTCAAAGACACGGAACGGCTCGGCTCCAGGACGCATGGCACATAGCAAAGTCTTGGAGGTTGCTAGCAAACAAGAAGCATCCCCTATCTTTGGATCCAAAGTCCATCCGAACATGTTGTTCGGAACACGATAGTAGGGGTGCAGCCCGAAGTGTGTCCCAATGATCATCCCCTTGGGCTGAGCGTAGCGATCGTCATACATGAACGCCAAAGCTGTATCATCCGGAGGGTCAAACACATTCACATTATTCTTCATGGCATCAGCATGACCAAAACCAAGGATCTCGTGCAAACTCAGCATATGTAATCTGGAAGCGGTTTCCATCAAGCGTCCGAGTGCATGATGGAGTCCTCCTCGCGAGTCATCATTGAACTCAAGCCAAAGAGTGGCATAGAACTGAACCACCGGTTCCGTGTTCCACCCATGCTCAAGTCCCATGAGCTCCACCATGTCTCTTCTAGCACACTCGGACTTGATTTGAGTGAAGACCGGATCATTCCGACGATCCATCCAGTCCTACTTAATCCACTTCATCTCATGAGTCTTGTTCTTTAGCTTGAGCACCTCCTTATACCACTCATCTTGGGTGTGGTCCCAAAACCGAATGTCATCCACACCTCTTTCCTTTGCCTTGATCCACGGGCACTTGCTCCTATACTTTTGTACCTCATCTCTGTAGAAGGGCACATTATAGCCTGCACCGCCACTCACAGCCGTGACCGCAGCTCATACTTGACATGCTCCCGCAAGTTGCGGGCGATGGGGAGAAACCACTCATCCCCGCCCACATTTCCCGCCTCCTCCTCACTTGAAACCGGAGCGGGAGGAGGTCTCCTAGCTGTGCTCTTCCCTTTGCCTTTTCCAAGTCCTTTGCCCTTGCCGGGGCCAAGACCACGGGAGGAAGACCGTGGACCGGTTCCCGTGGCTTGCCTCTTGGCAAGGCGCGGATTCGGCACATCGTAGTCCGAGTCCGTGTCGGAGTCATCATGACTTTGAGGTGCGGGACGCTTGGACATGGTCTCCTTTCTGCCACAAGTCATCTAACAAAGAGGAAAACATGTGTAAGGAGCAACATACACAATGTGGATATCTAGAGATACTAAATAGATGCTAACAAAAAGGTTCTGTCGGAACTTCCGGTACCAGGGGTACCGGAACCTCCGACGGGTTCCTTAATCGTCAGATGGTGACCCGTACCGGAACTTCCGGTAGGGGTCAACCCTAACCCTAGCAGTGCGAAAAAATCACATCTAGCCAATGGATTTACTTCCTAGAAGCATGCTAGTGTTCTACAACCGCTAGAGAATCATCTAAGCATCAAATATTCCTAGGGATTCAAGGATTAAACCCTAGATCTAGATGTGAAGGCAATGAAGGAATACCTTCTCCTCTAGCTAGGGACTCGAAGAAGACCGGAGGGATGAACTTGGTGAAGCCTTGCCGAAGAACGCCGCCGAAGTTGGAAGGAGCTTCCGGTTGATGAAGATCCGAAGTGGGGAAGTTGAAAAAGGGGAGCCTATTTCAAATGGGAGCCGTCCCTTTCAAGGGGACGGGCTCCCCTATTTATATCGCGGACCCGCACCGGAACTTCCGGTAGCCTACCAGTACTTCCGGTGCGGGCTCAAACCCTAGGTCAACGCCCCGCACCGGAACTTCCGATGTGGGCATGACAACCGAGAGTGAGCTCCCGGCCGGAGCTTTCGGCATCGGGTACCGTAACTTCCGACTGGAAGGAAAAGTTTTCTGTTCCGACCTCCAGTCGGAACCTCCGGTACCCTACCGGAACTTCCGACTGGAAAAAACGCCGAGCCCTAGTCCGCATACCGGAACTTCCAGCATCCCTACCGGAACTTCCGGTAGGGGGAAAACAGAGAAGAAGAGTTGAAGTTTTGGGGGAAATTTTCAAAAATAATTTTGATGGACTAGTGGGATGTCTTGACAACATGTGATCAGTATACAATCAACAAACAAAGCTATGATCACATTTTGACAAGATTTGACCTATTGGTCAAGAACCAGGAAAATTTTTCAAAATAGCTTAGTTAATTTTTGAAAGCATGCATTTCAACTTAAGATCCAAAACGATTAAAACAACAAGCAAATGTGCTTGCTTTTACACCACGTTACTAGAGTCAAGTATATTTAGCTCACTCCTTAGATAGCAAAACCGGCTTTCATCTAATTGTTTGGTGAAAACCGGTACTTAGGTTTAGGGTTTGAAAACGGGACCGCGCTGGAGCTTCCGGTGTCATATCGGAACTTCCGGTATGGCATTCCGGAGAGCTCGGAGCTCTCTATTAGCCTACCGGAACTTCCGGTACCGGGGACCGGAACTTCCGGTATGGCTTTCCGGAGAGCTCCAACTCTCGTTAGCCAACAGGAACTTCCGGTACCGGGGACCGGAACTTCCGGTATGGCTTTTCCGCAGAGCTGGAGCTCTCCGTAAGCCTACCGGAACTTCCAGTACCACACCGGAGCTTTCGATGGGTCCGGAAAGAATGGGTTTGGGATGGATTCTTGAGTTTGTGAGTATCTCCATTCTTTGCCAAATTTGTGATTTGCATCCCTCTTTATAGTACGGCATCCCTATGACTCAAAGCAAAGAAATAAAAGAGAGGCACAAGCTTTGAGAAGGGGCTTTTCCAAATTCTTCTTTTATTGCATTTCACATTTCTTTTCTCGTTTTTGATTGTGCTTGCTACAGTTTTATGTTCTTTAGATATTCACTACACACATTCTCATGAAAGCATTAGTCCAAATTTAATTGTATTGATATCAATCATCCAAAATAAAATGAGGGGCCTAGATGCACTTTCACAGAGTTATGTTTCCAGGTTGTTTGGGGATCTAATATGCCCGGTGGGCTTAGAGGGACTTATGAGGCAGCGGTGCCGCCGTAGCCTTGTGGGCATTAAATAGGCGCTGGGCGGGATAGGTGGTAGGGGCATTGCTGCCAACGAGACAGTGTGGGGGCGGCCTGGTGATGGCAGCGGCGTGTTGGGCTGTGCTAACGGGTGTGGGTGACGCGCAAAGGCATGAGAGGTGGAGGTGGTATGGTGGAGAGGGGAGGCAAGGTGCAGATGGGGAGAGCTAAGCCAAGCCGAACTGTTTGCCGAGTGCCGACACCTAGTGAGGCCACCGACAAACATTAAATCTTACACATGCAAAATTAAGTTCTAAATGATCAAACTAATTTAAAAAATAAAGATAATTTGACATGACAAGATTTATATGATATATTGCCTATACAAAAATATTTGAAGTAGAACTTAAATTTGATCATCAATTTGACTCCAAATCTTAACTACTCATTCTTAACTCTAGGGTTCTTCTTCGGAAATTCTTCATTTTAAAAGCAAGGTACGTAACAACTTGTGTGAAATTTCTTTACTTTTCACCACTACCTCTAGGTTTGATATCTTGATTTCATGACAACTTGTGTGAAAAATTGCTAGGACCAGCGGCAAGCCCGGGCCATCACTATTGGATATGTGCCCAAGAGACAATGCGATTGTGGTCGTGGGCCATATATGAATATTGATCTATCGGGGTTAGATCACTAATGGGCTTTATCTAATAGCCAATTAGCAGGTCTGTATAAAGTGAGGTGCGGCTAATCACACGCAACAACGTCATGCCGAAAACCCAAGCCGGCCACCTCTAGACCTCCCATGAAACCCAAGCTGTGCCGTCGGTGCTAGGATGCCACGCACGGCGTTCTTCCCTGTACGTGTGGATACCGTGAGGAGGTGCTGCTGTTGTGGTACTGATCGGCTGAACTAGGAGGAGACAGTTTCTGCGAACCACTACTTTCTCTACCTCGACGCGCGACTATGTTAGACCTCGCTGCTCCAAGTCGCTTCCGCTCCGCCTGCGCGTCTAGTGGTAATGATCCATGATCTCCCTCTTACAAGGTTTCCTGTGATTGAACGGTAGAGTTTTTGCTAGTGTATCCCCTCCCGTTTCCCTAGAGTGGTATCGAGCCAACCTTGTTTAGATTAAGATTTGGATCGTGCATATGGTGGTATGCTTGATGTAGTAGATGTGATCCATTGCATGTTTTATGTACGAGTTAGTTAGATCAATCGTTCAATAGGATGGTCACACAAGGTTATGAGATGATTGTGTTACATATGTCATTGATAAGTTCGTGCCCGATCTCCGTGCACGCGCAACATGTCCCTACCGGCTAGAATCACCATCGGGACTAACCGCGTGCGCCAGTAGAGAAAGCCGACGAGATCATAACTTTGTGATGCGGTCGACTCACGTAAACCTAATGAAAATATGAGACACTCGTGAATGAGTCGGAGTCAGCTAGATAAAATCTTCCCGATGAGATTTCATTGCGATTTCATAGATGTTGGCATCTCTTAAGGTCACGCGGAAAGAAACACGTGACCGCGGGAGAGCCAAAGGTTTAAGTCACTTGCACTATTTAACCAAATAATCCACATCCAAGTACAAGTACTAGATATGTATTATAAGGTGGGTCATGAATATCCGCAAGCGGACGGATAACCCGTTGTAGCATTTCACCCGAGAGTATTCAAGGGTATCGTATTTATATTTTCCCAAAGGAAGACATGGTTGATAAGAGTACTTATGTTCATGGTGTTACAAAAGAATGATGAAGTATTCACATTCCAATGCAGGGGTTAGGAGCAATAAGTTGAGGATAGTGTGACACACACCAAGGCGATGCATTCTCTTATAAAAGGGATAGAGGCGATCCTAGATAAAGCTAAACTAGACTAGCAGACCACTACTCCTAATGATACAACATTCATATGAGTGCGCAGCTTCTACCTAACATCCAAGATCATGCAAGCGCAAGCAAGCGTCTAATGCCTAGGCATCATCGGGAGATCCGTCTTACGCAAGGTCCGCCTCGCGACTCCGGCTTTTTAGACTCCTATGCCATGCCCGAACGTGGAGGATTACTTTGGATGACAAGGCTGTCACTTCTTGTCACCTACCTCTACAAACCGTGGGACACGAAGCACATTCAACGGTGGGTAGATAACCCCAGCACCGTGCCGGCGTCACTAACCACAACTCTAGATCCCTCGAGGCACCGACATGGTGGTAAATCTAGAGCACCCTTGCGGGACGATGAACCCGAAGCCTATTCATAAGAACACTAGCCTAACTAGCATAAGCTAGACGAAAGGATCAAAGCTAGCACTAAGTCATGCAAAGGCGTTCGTCGCTCAAGAATGAGCGACGAACGGCAATTAATCAAGTAAGATCAGGAGTAATCGGTGATCAAGTATGAACGAACGAAGAACATTCGATATGAGTTCATCTTCTATTAATGAAGAACGAAGAACGAACGACGAACTTATATGAACGAACGATGAACGATCAAACAAGATCATGATTACTCTATAAAGCTTATGACAAGGATATGAACGAAAGTATTCCATAGATGAATGATCAAGTCTCATAAAGAGAGGATACAAGAGCTATACCCAATTCTCCACAAGACTTTGGGAGCAATGAGGCAGCCCACTACTAAGCCTAGCACTACCTAGAAAGCCTCTAAACTTCTAGTGTGAGGAGAGAATGATCCTTGTGTTGTTGTGTGTGTTAAGGAGGGGGGGTACCCCTCCTTATATAGGCTTGAAAGGTCGGCTCCTGGAGGCGGTTTCGTAGGTCGGTGGCATTTAATGCGCGTGGAACCGACCTCCGGAGGCGGTGGGCAAACCGCCGGAGAAAAGTGGGCCGGGGGGCCACCATGACGGTTCGGCCGAACCGCCTTGTTGGTTCGGCCGAACTGCCACCGGCCCCTCCTGGGCTGGGCTTTGGCGGTTGGCTCCCCCACTGGATGTTGGTCTTTGATCCAGGTGCGTGAGGCCTTATTTGTGTTGGATTTCGTGGTCGTTGGCCTTTTATCTTGGAGTTGATTCCCGCGGCGAAGTGGAAGTTTTGTAAAAGTGTTGATTTGTCGCCTCGGGGCCTGGAATTCATCATTTTCCACCTGCACACTAAAAATCTAGAGGTACACGTGGAACTAGGTTATTTCTAAGTAAAATGCATGCAAGACATGCCTAGTCCTTCTCATTTATTTGACTAATTGACGGTCGAAATTGGTCCGTAACGACCGTCAACAAGCCCCCCAAGCTTACCCCTTGCTCGTCCCGAGCAAGTAGTAGAACTTTAGGTTGTTGATCAGGAGTTGCTACAATGCCTACTTCTCAAAGGTACCAAGTGTATAACAAAGATACTCATCCTTGAGTTGAATAAGTTGGCAATGGTGACTCACCCTTCCCCTTAGTCCTCATGGGGCTTTGTGCTTTTCACTTTACCTTGGGCGGTTGAGAGAGAGAACGGTGTATAGAGCATTTATTTTCTCTTCCCTTGTCTTGCTTTTTATTCTCCGGACGTTTTCAAAAAATATTTTTTTTTTTTTTTCAAGTAAAACCACGTTCCACAAGTGATGCTCTCGAATCGCTCTAATGGTGTTTATATTCCTCACCAAGGCATGTGTATTGCCTCATCCTACATCTAATAGGCTTTTGTGGAGCTCAAGGTAGGGTATGAAATGAGGCATACTTGCATTCATATTTTTGCGAAACCAAAAGAGTGGATCCATGGAGATAGCAAGTCATACAATCGTAGATCAAGATGTGCAAGTGTGAAGATGATGGTGGTGGTGTATTTGACTACTCCTCTTTTTGTTTCACCTCTTTTTATTTTGGATTTTGGGCATGGCTATCTTTTCTTCTTTCTTTTTCTATGCTCGAAATGAGAGCAGCATCTTTTTCTTGCTCATCTTTTGTGAGCCTTATTTTCTTTTTCTTTTGCATAGCCATGCCTTCTTTTGATATTTTAAGAGAGGTGATAAAATGTGAGGAGTGTCTTTATTTTGGGTGGATGGCATGACATGTTGCTAACTTCCGGTGTAGAAGTGTAGCATATGAGGTGGAGTGTGTACGTGATCTTGATCATGAGAGTATGAAAAGCATCTCACTAGGGTCACACAATTTTGATAAAGCTCAATGAAGTAACAAGTAGCAAATGAGTAAGGTTTTCAAGGGAAATTTGCATATGGCTTTGGTAGGAATTTATCATCACTTGGGAACTTATAGATTTTGCAATTTTTGGGAACAGAATTCCGGAGATTTTAAGCTCAACTTAGGACAAGATCATAGCAGCTCTTTTTACCATATCATCATCTCACAACAACTTAGGTGCAGCTCAAGCATGTGCAGCCCACAAGTTTCAGGTTCTAAGCAAGTTTTGCTAGCCACCAAACTCAAAACTAGGAGAGTTCTAAATTATAGACTAGGCACATGAGAGAAATAAAACAGAGCAACTATTCATCATCTCAACATAGAAAGACTAGCAACATACTTGCAGCGTATAAAAGGGAACTAAGCTACTTCTTTTTGTTCTTTTTAGTTTTATCATTTTTATTTTGTTTTTCATATGAGAGGCAAGAACAAGCAAAAACAAGAGACAATAAAGGATACAAGTTGCGATACATGATACCTTAGCGGGGGTGCTGCCCCCCAAGCTTGTTCTTGCTCATGGGTTTGGTGGAATGAACCCCATGTGACGGAAGTAAGCCAAAAGATCGGCTCGTTGTTGCTCCGTCATGTTGGTGAGGGCGGTGAGCTGGGTGTCGGTGCGCTCTTGCCATTGATGAGTTTGCAAGATGTGTTGGTTGAGCGCATACTCGGTGTCTTCCGCCGTGGTTTGGAGTCTTCCCATTTGTGAGGAGAGGTTGTTCATCTCCTGCACAAAGTTGTAGCCTTGGGCTGATCCGGAGTCGGTGGAGTGTTCCTCCCATTGTTGTTGTGGAGAAAACAGCCCCGGGCCATATCCCGGAGTTTGCCACGCCGATCCCCCGGCCATGTGAGGTGGCGGGGCTGGGTACCCACCGGGAGAAAACCCGGGGTGGCTGTACCCCGGCTCGCCATGAGTCGTGGGGTGCGGTGTGGGCATCTCGGAGGTAGATGGTTGTTCTGATCTGTGCGCCCCCTGCGAGAAGATACACTCCTGCGAGACCGCTGCGCTTCTTGGAGCTCAATGGTTAGATTTTTGAGAGTATACAAACGAAGGTCCGGGTTAGGTAACCGAAACTCGTTTGCATATCCCACAAAATAATATATGAGGGAATCGTTCGGACCATTCTTAAGAGAGTGACCTTGAATAAGATAATCTTTATTTATAAGAGAGCGAGGTGTAGCAAGGTATTCAACATTAGCATCATGTAAAGCTCCCACCCGCATGGCAATTCGTGTCACTAGAGAGGTACATTCAATTGGTCCTATCGTCCCAAGATTTTCTATCCATTGGCAAATCATGGCTTTCACGGGAGCAATCTTAATCTTATCGACCGCAGCAAAAAGAATTTTTAGCTCATCCTCGCGCACAATTCGAATATCACTCCTTGGAAAAAGAGTGATAGCAATCCACATGTGCATAAAACGCAAGGTAGGATGATGGATGTGATTAGTTCTAGGTCGCACGCAACTAGGAAGACCCGTAATCCTTTCCCAAAAAGCATGCTTTGAAAACTGAGGAAGGGCACCATCCAAGTCGGTATTGCAGCGAGTATTAAAGCCAAGAAGAGTGCTAAGTTCTTTCCAAGTCAAACGGTAGGATTCACGGAAAAACCGAAAAGAAATTCCTTCATCTACCGTTTGTAGGGTGCATAAAAACTGAAGTGTAAGCAAGCGGGAACCCGGCTCATTTACACTAGCAAAATCTGTCCACCCTAAGGCTTTAAATACTTGAGCAAATTCAGCATCCATACCTATTTTGTGCAGCAGCTCCGTGTCAAATGCTCGCGTAGGAGCAAAGAGACGGTGTTGGAGAAGCGTGTAGGTGCGCGTCTCGTGCTCGCCCACTAAGTCGAGGTCGGTGTCGGTGAGGAGACGATGCTCGATGTTGCCCTCTTGCCCTTCTTCCTCGACTTGTGGTGGTGAACTTGGCGGTGACTCGACTACGGGGCGTGCGCGGGTGCTTCGACGTAAAGAGCTTGAACTTGAGCGTGAGCTCAAGGACCTCTTGATTGACCCGAACAGCTTCTTGGCACCGGTCATGGCTGCACACAAAGAGAGCAAGAATGCAAGAACAAAAATTCCGAACGGGTCATGTGAGGGAAAAAATCAAATTAGCGACACCGTCGGTTGTTCATGTGAGCAAGAAATCGCAACTCGAGAAAACCAAACAAAAACAAATCAAACCAAAAACTAGACAGCACACCAAGAGCAAAAGATTTATGCAGAACTTTTAGGCAATGAGCAAGTGAGGACAATGGAAAACTTGAGAGTAATGAGAATGAAGTGAGTGAGGAGTGGAAATGATAGTGTGAGAGGGGGAGAGAGCTCTGGCCAGGCCACCTCTACTTATAGCTCACGAAGTAGCCGTTTTTGAGCGTTAGGAGGGGCATATGACCGTTGGGAAAAAGGACAGACCGAGCAACGGTCATGGCAGTTCGGCCGAACCAAGGAGGTGGGTTCGGCCGACCTGCTGTGGGTCCCTTTTGCTCCCCCTTTTGGCCCATAGCTCCCAACGGCCAAATGATCATTGACCATGGTTGCTACGTCCAGATATTCCTCAGAAATTTTTGCTCAAGAAATCCAAAGAAAGTTGCCTCAAATTCAGCTTTATTCGAAAAATCAAATCTCGAGAAAAAGTGTTGGAGAAAATTCCAACATGCAAAAATTGTTTTTGGATTTTGTATAAGGATACAAGGGTTGTCCAAAAGTTTCAAACAAAGTAGGAAAATTTGGACGTAAAAGGATTTTGGTTTTCAAATTTTCTATGCATGGCGAGTGAGAAAAAAAAAATCAAATATGCTGGCGGAAAATCCAAATAAATGAAATGAAAATTATCTTGTGATAAAATAGAATATGCAGGGAGATGCATGTGGTGGAAAACAAAAATCAAAAGAAATCGAAAGATAATACCGATTTATCCTGTCGACCAGGGCTTTGCCATTTTAAGTCTGGCGAGCGAGGACTTCTCCATTTCTTTTCATCCTTGTGGTGCAGGCCCTTTCCCTGGAGAAGAGGATGAAGATGGCTGCACCTTCTTCACTTGCCACACTTGTTTGGTCTTTGTTGATGTAGGTGGCTTTGTGTCTTGAAGGACTGGCTTCTTGGCCCATAATCCCGGCCTTGCTGTTGCAGGCTTCTTGGGTTGGTACCATGACGGATTCTCAATTTTGTCAAGTTGCTTCCAAAAGGCGACGAGACTATCCGTCTTTCTTGGCGTCACTTCAACTTCACGGATGTTTGAGGGATTTGGCCCATACTTGATCTTGATCATTGAGCATTGTTCTTTTCTTGGTTGGAACTCAAACTTTTCCTCCTTCCCATTGATGTGGAATCGGATTTCTCCATTCCCAACATCAATTTGGGCGTTGCGGTGCTGAGGAAGGGACGTCCCAAAATGAGGGGCGTGTTCTTGTCGATATCCATCTCAAGCACCACAAAGTCCACCGGTATGAAGTTGCCTCGAATTTTTACTGGCACGTCTTCGGCTATTCCCGCGGGGTAGCGGACCGAAGAGTCTGCCAATTGCAACCTCATTGGTGTAGGAGTCAAGGTTGTGTAGCTCAAACGATCAAAGACTTCTTTGGGCATCACGCTGACGCTTGCCCCAAGATCACATAAGGCCTGGTCGAAGTGGTGTGCCCCAATGGAACATGATATTGTGGGGCAGCCGGGGTCCTTCTTCTTTTCGGAAGCCGATTGAGTATAGCTGCGCTACACTCCTCTGTGAGCTTGACCATTTCCTCGTTGGGTAGTGGCCTCTTGTTGTTGAGGATGTCTTTAAGGTAGCGTGCATATGTGGGCACCTGCACCATGTCCAACAATGGCACGTTGACATGAATCCTTCGGATGGTCTCGACGAATCGAGCAAATTGTTCATCCTCCTTTGGCTTCCTGTTTACGTGAGGGAATGGCAAAAAGCTTGTGTCTTGAAATTCAATTCCATTCTTCCCTTCACTTGGCTTCGGTTCTTCTTCTTTTTCTTTGGTAATAGAAGGGCTTTCCTCCTCCAGGTCGTTCCTGTTCTTCTTTGCTGCATGGTTAGGATATGGCGGATCCCGAGTGGATTTTCCTCCCCTCGTGGTAACCGCATTAACATTTTCCAAAGAAGACTCGGGTTGCCCCGGGATCTTCCCAGAATTAGAACCAGGAATAAGAGCAGCTAGCTGAGCAACTTGGGTTTCAATCATTTTATTAAAGCTCAGCTGATTTTTGAAAGCAGAGGAGAAACCTTCTATTTGTGCAGTTATGTTTTCTAAGACTTTATCATTGGCAGCAAGCTTTTTGTTGATAGATTCGTTAATTTTAGCTTGGCCATAAACCAAATCTTTCAAGGAAGGTTGATTATTGTTAAAGCCAGAAAAATTGTTACCTCCTTGATATGATGGTCGGTTTTGGTTGTACCCTTGTCCTCCGTTTGGACGATACCCGTTGTTGTTGTTCATGTAGAACACCTCTTCATGGGTATGGGGGCAATCCTTCCCCATATGGCCAGTGTTCCCGCACTCCTCACACGTCATGTGTGAGTCCAATGCATGAACACCACCATTTGCGTTGTGTTCGTCCAAGCGTTTTATGAGGAGGTCAACCTTGGCGGACAGCATGTCCACCTCCTTGACAGGGTGTACGCCTCTTGCGCGTGTTTGGAGTCGATCATCGCTCCACCCTTGATTGGAGACCATCTTCTCTATGAGTTCTTTTGCTTGGGCAATAGTTTTGGAGAAGAAGGCTCCTCCAGCAGCGGCATCCATATGTCCACGGGTTGTTGGTGTCAACCCGTTGTAGAAGTGTTGAAGAATGAGCCATTCCTCCATCCCATGGTGAGGGCAGGCCAGAATGTATTCTTGAAGCCTTTCCCATGCCTCGGGCATGGATTCGTTTGTCGCTTGCTGGAAACTTGCAATTCTTCCACGAAGGGCATTGGTTTTGCCCATCGGGAAAAACTTGGCGAGGAACGCCGTGGAACATTTGTTCCAAGTGTCAATGCTTGCACGATTGGCATAAAACCACTGTTTCGCCTTCCCAAGGAGGGATAGGGGAAACAGGCGGAGTTTGATAGCATCTTGGTTGGCTCCGGCCGTGGCTGATGTGTTGCATATTTCCAGGAACTGTTGGAGATGAGAGTTGGCGTCCTCGGAGGCCTTTCCACAAAAGGGAATGGCTTGCACCATAGTGATGAGGCTGGACTTGATGTCAAGTCCTGCAGCACCAGCGTCGACGTTGGGCCCAATGGGCACATTGGCGACGGAGGGCGCAGAGTAGTCACGAAGGGTCCTTTCAGCCATGAGTGTTGAGGTTGATGGTGCGGAAGATGCGGGCTCGCTTGTCGTGGGTTCTTGAGGAGAGACAACGACGCGAGGTCGAGTCTTTCTCGCAAGAGCCTCGGGATTATCAACGAAGTTTTCCGGCAAGTCGAATCCACGCATGCACTATCCTGTTTTCACCTTTGAGAGAAAACAGATCAAGGTTAGCCTGCAAGGGCAATGATTAAATCATCATCAAGTGTAATCATGAACATTCATTGTATTCTTATTAACCAATGTCTTCCCCGGCAACGGCGCCAGAAATGCTTGTTGGCATCTCTTAAGGTCACGCGGAAAGAAACACGTGACCGCGGGAGAGCCAAGGGTTTAAGTCACTTGCACTATTTAACCAAATAATCCACATCCAGTACAAGTACTAGATATGTATTATAAGGTGGGTCATGAATATCCGCAAGCGGACGGATAACCCGTTGTAGCATTTCACCCGAGAGTATTCAAGGGTATCGTATTTATATTTTCCCAAAGGAAGACATGGTTGATAAGAGTACTTATGTTCATGGTGTTACAAAAGAATGATGAAGTATTCACATTCCAATGCAGGGGTTAGGAGCAATAAGTTGAGGATAGTGTGACACACACCAAGGCGATGCATTCTCTTATAAAAGGGATAGAGGCGATCCTAGATAAAGCTAAACTAGACTAGCAGACCACTACTCCTAATGATACAACATTCATATGAGTGCGCAGCTTCTACCTAACATCCAAGATCATGCAAGCGCAAGCAAGCGTCTAATGCCTAGGCATCATCGGGAGATCCGTCTTACGCGAGGTCTGCCTCGCGACTCCGGCTTTTTAGACTCCTATGCCATGCCCGAACGTGGAGGATTACTTTGGATGACAAGGCTGTCACTTCTTGTCACCTACCTCTACAAACCGTGGGACACGAAGCACATTCAACGGTGGGTAGATAACCCCAGCACCGTGCCGGCGTCACTAACCACAACTCTAGATCCCTCGAGGCACCGACATGGTGGTAAATCTAGAGCACCCTTGCGGGACGATGAACCCGAAGCCTATTCATAAGAACACTAGCCTAACTAGCATAAGCTAGACGAAAGGATCAAAGCTAGCACTAAGTCATGCAAAGGCGTTCGTCGCTCAAGAATGAGCGACGAACGGCAATTAATCAAGTAAGATCAGGAGTAATCGGTGATCAAGTATGAACGAACGAAGAACATTCGATATGAGTTCATCTTCTATTAATGAAGAACGAAGAACGAACGACGAACTTATATGAACGAACGATGAACGATCAAACAAGATCATGATTACTCTATAAAGCTCATGACAAGGATATGAACGAAAGTATTCCATAGATGAATGATCAAGTCTCATAAAGAGAGGATACAAGAGCTATACCCAATTCTCCACAAGACTTTGGGAGCAATGAGGCAGCCCACTACTAAGCCTAGCACTACCTAGAAAGCCTCTAAACTTCTAGTGTGAGGAGAGAATGATCCTTGTGTTGTTGTGTGTGTTAAGGAGGGGGGGTACCCCTCCTTATATAGGCTTGAAAGGTCGGCTCCTGGAGGCGGTTTCGTAGGTCGGTGGCATTTAATGCGCGTGGAACCGACCTCCGGAGGCGGTGGGCAAACCGCCGAGAGAAAAGTGGGCCGGGGGGCCACCATGACGGTTCGGCCGAACCGCCTTGTTGGTTCGGCCGAACTGCCACCGGCCCCTCCTGGGCTGGGCTTTGGCGGTTGGCTCCCCCACTGGATGTTGGTCTTTGATCCAGGTGCGTGAGGCCTTATTTGTGTTGGATTTCGTGGTCGTTGGCCTTTTATCTTGGAGTTGATTCCCGCGGCGAAGTGGAAGTTTTGTAAAAGTGTTGATTTGTCGCCTCGGGGCACTGGAATTCATCATTTTCCACCTGCACACTAAAAATCTAGAGGTACACGTGGAACTAGGTTATTTCTAAGTAAAATGCATGCAAGACATGCCTAGTCCTTCTCATTTATTTGACTAATTGACGGTCGAAATTGGTCCGTAACGACCGTCAACAATAGATACGATCTACGTAACCCTGTGTGGCCGTATGGACTCGCACTGGATTATCATACCTTGTTTATTCAAGCTATTAGTTGTAGTAGCCTAGTATTTATTCATGGAGGCCGTATTGGAGCATGGTGGACACAAGAACAAGAGACATATGGCAATGTAGATGGAGATCACCATGTGAAAGGGCCATACTATTTCACAATCAACATGATTTCCTGTGATGATGTTCTTGTCATCCTATTCTTTCATATATTATACGTTAGGTATAATCATTATGCTAGAATAGGTTCCCTCGTAAAATTAAGACTAAAATTGATGCCCTTCCAATAGTTACACCTATTAAAATTTTGATTGTCGAGTGGTAGGTCTGCCAAAGTAGAGTGCCCCAACTATCTTAATAAATAGGGTGAATGTCGGACATTTACATGCATAGTATTGGTTTGCTTAACAAAGCTATCAAAACGGTTTTGGGCTTTGGGGCATGGTGTTGGGTGTCGCAGCATATGATGCCTTCCAACAAACAAGAGTCACATAGGATGTAATTAGCAAATGTTGCCTACCTATGGACACTAGAATTCTAGCCGTGATGCCAAAGCTCACTTGAACCAAGCTGAACTTGGATCTTGGTCCACTATATTTCATTTTCAGGGAAAACGGTTCCAAGCATATAGTGATGAAACCTTTTATTAAATTGTTTAATAAGCTTTTACATTTACATAGTGATTATTGTTGCATATCTTTCTGTTATAGATCATGCCATCCATTAATGCTTCCAGCTTTTAATTTGCGCTTGATTCTTGAGAAAGAAAAGCTTAATCGAACAAACTTTATTGATTGGTATTGCAACTTGAGAATTGTTCTCAAGCAAGAGAAACATGAATATGTTCTAGAACTTCCATATCTTGATGACCTTCCAGAAACTGCCATCGCCACTCAAAGGAGGGAGTATGACAAGCATACTAATGATGCGCTTGATGTTAGTTGTCTCATGCTTGCCACAATGTCCTCTCGAGCTTCAGCAGCAATATGAGAACATAGATGCCCACAATATGATTGCTGGGCTTCGTGGCATGTTTGAGAACCAAGTAAGGACCGAGAGGTATAATACCTCGAAGTCCTTTTTTGCGTGCAAGCTAACTAAAGGTGCAATAGTCGGTCCTCACGAGATCAAGATGATTGGCTACGTTGAGAGTTTGGAGAAGCTTGTATTCCTCTTGGGCTAGAGCTGGCTGTTGATGCCATCCTCCAGTCTCTTCTAGATAGCTATGAATAGTTCATTATGAAATTCCACATGAATTGCTTGGATAAGACTTTGGCTGAGTTGCATAGGATGCTGAAAACAATCGAGGATAGCATAAAGAAAACCAAGTGCAAATCATGTGATGGTTGTGCGAGAGGGATAAGAAGAGAAAGCGCAAGCCTATGGCTAAGATTTCGGATGTTGTCTCCAACTCTAAGCCTAAGGTTGTGGCGGCTCCTCCCAATGCAAGGGTACCGAAAGGAGATCCTTGCCCTTATTGCAAGAAGCCCATGCATTGGAAGAGGAACTACAAGCTTTACCATGAAGAACTCAAGAAGAAGAAGGCTACCGACCTTTCTACTTCAGGTATCGATGTTATTGAAATTAATCTTGCTACTAGTCCCGACAATGCATGGGCATTTGATATTGGATCGATGATTTATACTTGCAAATCGTTGCGGGGACTTAAAGGGACAAGGAAGTGTGCAAGAGGCGAGGTGGATGCTCGTGTTGGCAATGGAGCAAATGTTGCTGCATTGGCCGTCGAGACGTATCCACTTTAATTGCCGTCAGGATTAGTGTTGGAATTAAATAATTGTTATTACATTCCTGCCTTGGGCAAAATCATTATACCCTCCTCATGTTTAGAGGAAGTTGATGGCTACCAGGTTGTAATAAGGAACAAGTGTTGCTCCATTTACATGAATGATATTCTCTATGCTAATTGTCCATTGGTTAATGGATTATATTATTTAGATATGGACAAGAAGCCAATTTATAACATTGATGCGAAAAGGCTCCGACCTAATGATTTGAACCCCACCTATACATGACACTCGTTGTTTGGGTCATAATAATGAGAGGGGCGTGGAGAAGTTCCATGAAGATGGCCTTCTCGCACTCATTTGATTTTGAATCACTTGAGACATGCGAATCTTGTTTACTTGGCAAGATGACTAAAGCATCTTTCACAGGACATAGTGAGAGAGCAAGCGAACTATTGGTTCTTGTACATACTGATGTATATAGTCCAATGAGTTGCATGGCTAGAGGTGGTTTTCAGTACTTCATTACCTTTACCGATGATTTAAGTAGGTACGGCTATATCTTTTTGATGAAGCATAAATCTGAATCTTTTGAAAACTTCAAGGAATTTCAGGATGAAGTACAAAATCAATCGGGCAAGACGAATAAAACCCTACGATCTGATCGTGGAGGTGAGTATTTGATCCATGAATTTGGTGATCATCTTAAGCAATGTGCAATTGTTCCGCAATGGACTCCGCCCGGAACGCCTCGGTTGAATGGGGGTATCCGAATGGAGAAACCGAACCTTGTTGGACATGGTGCAGTCTATGATGAGCCAAAGTAATCTTCCATTGTCCTTTTGGGGATATGCTCTAGAAACAGCCGCTTTCACTCTTAATAGAGTTCCATCTAAATCCGTAGAGAACACACCATATGAGTAATGCACGGCGAAGCATCTTGCGTTGTCTTTTCTAAAGATTTGGGGTTGTGAGGCTTATGTAAAGCGTATGACGTCCGATAAGCTTTCTCCCAAATTAGATAAATGCTTCTTTATAGGATATCCTAGGAAAACCAACGGATATTATTTCTACAATCGGGATGAGGGCAAATTGTTTGTCACTCGGAATGGTGTTTTTCTAGAGAAAGAGTTTCTCTCAAGAAAGACTAGTTGGAGGATAGTCCAACTTGAAGAAGTTCAGGAAGCACTAGAAAATGTTTCTTCCTCCACTGAACCTCAATTAGAACAAGGTGGACAAAATGTTGAAGAACCTATTGTTGAGGCACTAGCCGCACGTAGGTTTGAACAGGCACGTCGCACACCGGAAAAGTTCACGCTCCTAACCACGGTGCAGGGTAACATATTATTGTTGGACAATGATGAGGCCAATACATACACGGAAGCTATGACGGGTCCTGACTCCAAAAAATGGCTTGGAGCCATGAGATTCGAATTCTAATCTATTAGAGAAAATCAAGTTTGGAACTTGATCGATCCACCTAATGGTATTAAAACCATTGAGTGTAAGTGGGTTTTCAAGAAAAAGATAGACATGGATGGAAACGTTCACATCTATAAAGCACGACTAGTGGTGAAAGGGTTTAAGCAAATTCAACGTGGTGATTATGATGAGACCTTTTCCCCTGTCGCTATGCTAAAGTCTATTCGGATTCTCATAGCAATTGCCGCATTCTATGATAATGAGATATGGAAAATGGATGTCAAAACAGCTTTCCTTAATGGAAATCTAAGCAAGGATGTGTACATGACACAACCTGAAGGTTTTGTCGATCCACAAAATGCTAGGAAGATATGCAAGCTTCAAAAGTCCATTTGTGGACAAAAGCAAGCATCTCGGAGTTGGAATATTCATTTCGACGAGGTAGCAAAAGTGTTTGGCTTCATCAAAAATGAAGAAGAGCCTTGTGTTTACAAAAAGGCAGGCGGGAGCGCACTTGTATTTCTGGTCCTTTATGTAGATGACATATTGTTGATCGGAAATAATATTCCAATACGTGGCGGTGAGGTGGAGGCGACCCCTAAGGCCAGATCTCTCTCTCTCTCTCTCTCTCTCTCTCTCTCTCTCTCTCTCTCTCGCGCGCGGTGGCGGGCCAGCCCCTTCTCTGCGTGGCGGTGAGGTGGAGGCGACGCCCAAGGCCAGTTCTCTCTCTCTCTCTCTCCCCTCTCCTCCCTCTCTCCCTCTCCTCTCCTCTCTCTCTCCCTCTCCCCTCTCCTCCCTCCCTCTCTCTCTCTCTCTCTCTCTCTCTCTCTCTCTCAACTACGCACGCCGATAATTCCACCACAAAGTCCATGGGTCCGACGAATATGACACCAAGGCATATCGTCCACCAAAATATTGCCAAGTCATTGGACTTCACCAAGAGTGACCCTCGGAGGTCCATAAACTACTACACCCGATGGAACTTCTTGCTGCAAACCTAAGGTTTGGTGTCGATCCTGCCCATAACATATTCTTTGGTTGTACACTAAATCACCAATTTGGGGTCCGACGAACCGGTCCTTATATGGCAGGGCAAGCACTCCTGCACACTAAGTGGACCTACACCTAAACACCAAGTACTATGCACCAGATGCGAGGAGTTTCACCCACGACTAGTAATTTCCCACCCAACTTCACCTTAACACGGTTGATCTATCACCCACCCAAATAACACACACCACCAAACTCATTTTACATATTTTTGTGAAGGGGTTGTATGGTGATATAGTAACAGGTTCCTAAGCATTTGCTACGGTGTTACCATGAACTAGATTTATAATAACATCTATTTTTATCAAGGTGTAGGGTATAAATGTCCAATCAATGATCTAACATGCATATCTATAGTGATAGAACATTACTATAAAGCAAGTGGGTTTTCTACGAAAATAATTGCAAGGAATGATGCATATAAGAATATGCTCTTAAGTAGGTGGGGTTTTTTTTTGCAAAATAATATCGGAGCGATCAATATCATGGAATAAGTAAAGCTTGCCTCCTAACACGTCCTCGAAGAAATCCTCATAGTCCGGGTCCTCGGGCTCATGCTCTTGGTTCTCCTCGTCTACGAGATGGCGCTGCTATACGTAAGCTATCACCACATAAAATAATAAAGTGAAAATACAATAATAAAGAAAACCAAATAAAATGGAGTGGAGAGGAAGGCGTTAAGGGCTAAGGTTCGTTACGATGATTCCAACGGCGTAAGAATCATTAGAAACGGAGCTATGGTTGAAAAACTAGGGCTGGTAGAAGGTAAGGGGGCTTTGTAAAACATGTAGGGGCTTAGATGTAAACTGGCTAAGGGCTTTTCTGAAATTTACAGGGACCTATTTATGAATTTTCAGAGGCAGAGGCTAAGTGTAAATCGGTAGGTTCTGGGTTTATGGGAATTATTTTTCTATTGCAATTCATGGAATAGGTCCACAGGAGTCGTGGACCGAATCAATGGGGTTATTCCGTGGGGTAGGGGAACGTGGGGCGTTGATCTAAAATCTGATAGCTCGGATTTAAATTGGGCGAAGGGGTACACCCATTTTAATCCTAGTCGTACCCTTGGATCAGACAGCGGGGTGTTCCATGCCACGCGACGGCGGCCGGTGCGGTGGCGCAGCAGGGGAGCGTCGTCGGGCTGCTTTATCCACCTGAAATGAATTAGTGAGAGTGCAAGGTTAAGGTTTCCAAAGGTGGAGGACAATACTAAGAGTGTGAGGTTAAGGTTTCCGGGTTGTTTGGGTTGCTTAGAGGGTCTTCCGGGGCAGCGGCACCACCACAGCCGTGGACATTAAACAGGCAGTGGGCATGATATGTGGTAGGGCCATTGCTGCCGACGAGAGAGCGTGGGGGCGGCCTGGCGATGGCGGTGGCGTGGTAGGCTTTAGTGGCAGGTGCGGGCGACGCGAAAAGGCATGAGAGGTGGAGGTGGTGTGGTGGAGGGGGGGGGGCAAGGTGGAGATGGGGAGCGCTAAGCCAAGTTGATATGTTTGTCGAGTGCCGACGCAATAGGCAAAGTACCTATACCGAGTGCCGACACCTAGTCCAGCCACCGATAAACATTAAATCGTATACTTGCAAAATTAATTTCAAAATGATCAAACAAATTTAAAAAATAATGAAAATTTGACATGACAAGATTTATACGATATATTGCCTATACAAAAATATTTGAAGCAGAACTTAAATTCTATCATCAATTTGACTCCAAACCTTAACTACTCATTCTTAACTCTAGGGTTCTTCTTCGAAAATTCTCCATTTTGAAAGCAACGTATGTAGCGCGTCGTCGCGGCACATTATATAATATAAAGGAAAAAAAGACTTCACAAAACCTAGAAAAGAAATTAAAGTAAATGGAAACGGAAAATTCATTGGAAAAAAGGTGGAGTACTAATGGAGATATTTAGAGCCGGTAGTTTCTCTACCTTAATTTGTAATGTGACCGGACAACATGAAGTGACATGAGGATATTGATGCATGGATGGATAGATGAGAGTCGGAGATGATAATCGGGAGTGTTAACTTTCTAGATAACGTGGCAGAGATTTGAAAAGTTTAAAATAGCTCCTAATTAATTGCCAACTCTCAATCTTTATCTAGTGGTTAAAATTATTTGAGATGATGTGACGCAACGTGGAGCTAGAGAAATAGTATTGAATGACTCTTAGTTGGTTGAAGATGATGTGGCGCAACGTGGAGCCAAAGAAATAAATTGAAAGGTTCTTAGTGGGTTGCATCTTTTATAATTATCTCTGCTTTTTACCACAACCTCTACGTATGATATCATGATTTCATGTCAATTTTCAGACTTTGTTTGCTTCTTATAAAATTAAAATATTCAAGCATGTAATCATGGTCATATTTCATGAATTGTTCATGCGTAAAATTTTCGTTGGTGTCCTTGAAACGGCTTCACTTAGACCCACTAACATGAATATCCAATTTCAATTCAATTAATTCTATTATTCCAATCACTTGCAGTTCAAATTTAATTTTTCATAAAAAGTATATTTAATGATAAAAATTAAATAAATATAGCAAACAATGAGATAAATATACCAAATTTCAATATGATGTACCATCAAGTGTCTGTGGGCTGTAGAAAGAAATTGGTGGAAAGAAAAGGCAAAAAAAAATGCCGGGTCTAGCGGCAAGCCCGAGCCATCACTTCCTCTAGCTCGTGTTGGGCGACTGCTGCTCAGTACCCGAGATTGTGTGTGTTCAGTGTTCTCTCGCGAAATGCTGCCTGTGGTTGTGCCTAGTGCAAGAGGTGCTGCGTATATTGTAATCTCCAACTGTGGGAGGAAGCGGCGTCCCTGAGCGATTTCGCTACCGTGGATGCCCTCTTCGGTTGACGCGTGTCCTGTGGTGTTCCGTCAGGCCGTTCGGAGCCGGTCGTGTTCCGTCGCTGCGTCCGATGGCATCTGGGCCCAGTTTGTTTGAGGCGATGCTCACGTCGTTGCCGCGTTTGGCACGCGCCATGCCTCCGGGCCGCTTCGCCGCCCTTTTGACGGACGTTGGGCCTGGGTTTGCTGCATTGTCATTCGCTGGCCCGCCCACGTCGCCGTTGGCCAGGCCAGGTATGCCATGTTGCACGACGCTTGCGACGCGTGTGACCTCCGTCGTGCCGCCTGTCGCCCATCGCCTGACGCCGGTGCCGCGGCGTTCCCCTTCCCTCCCCTCTCCTATTCGCATCGCTACCGAAGGATCGCTCCTGCCTCCGTCGATTCGCCGTGCTGCCGCTCGGTTAGTTCTCCTCGCCCGCGATTGCCTCGCTCTTTTCATTGTGTGTTCTGAATCGTCCTCCAGTATCCAATCTCCGCTTCGTGGTCGCAGCCGCCGTCGATCCTGCCGGCCTTGCATTGTCCTCTCCGTCCCACGCCCCGCTGTCTAGGGAGGAAGCGGCCGTAGGGCTGTCCGCTGGATCTGTTCGCCCCAGGAATCCAGGTTTGTCCGTTTTTGTATCCGCTGTTGTGTTGCCCATTCCCCTTCCTGATGCTTAACGCACATTCACTACTACAAAAAAAAGGCTAGCAATATCAGGGGTACTTTGCAGTAATAGCGGACATATAAAAAAACACTATTGCTAGACCCTGTTGCTGACATCATCGGTAGGCAGCGCTATTACAGGGGTCACTGTAATAGCGGGCGCCACCGATGTCAGCGAGCTCAACGCTATTATAAATAGGGATGACCCAGTAATAGCGGGCATCGATGACATAATCTTTGGCCATTATTAAAAAAGATCTACTAATATCGGGCTGCTTACGTCATAAGCCCGTTATTAAAGATTTGGCCCATAAAACCCACAAAGCTGAACCCTCAAACCCAAACAAACAGCTATAGTATAAAAGGCGACCCTATCCTCACTAAGTCCTAACCCTAGGCCTTTCCTGTTCTATCTCTCCCTCCCCCACGACCGCTAAGCACCGCCGCGCTTGGCACCGAGCCGTCGCGCCTGGCCCAGCCCCGCGCCGCCGCGCCCGTCCCTGCGCCACCGCGCCCGGCACTGCCCCGCCGCGTCCACGCCCGACACCGCACCGCCGCGCCTGGTCAGGCCCCGCGCCGCCGCGCCGCCCCTAGCCTCGCGTCGCCGTCTCGAGCACCTCCGCCGGATTTATGCCGGCCTTGCACCTCCTCCACGATCTCCTACCGACAGCACGATACGGGCGCTGGCGTCGAGATCTCATCGGGCGGCACGATGCGGGAGGTGGTGCGAGATCCTGGCGGGGTCGACGATGGCGGGCAGACCTGCGGCGACAGCCTCCCGGCCCCTCCTCTCCCTCCCGGAGCCACCATGAGGGAGGATCTACAACGGCAGATCGGTGACGGGCTGATGCGATTGGGCAGCGGGCAGTGGGCTGGGCCCAGACCGGGCCTGGCGCCACGTGGCCATTTTTTTTTACTTTTCCAGTAGGTCTGTAGTATCGGGCGTTTTGCCCGACATTGTTAATGCCCGATTTTTAATAACGGTAGCGTAGTATCGGTCGTGTTGTCCGATACTACCGGTTGCTTTTTGCCCGCTATTACAGGCTCGAAATGTAGTAATGATTGTCTCTTTTCAGGGTCCCTGTCTGCCCGAGTTGTCTGCCTCAACATAGCCGGCGTTGCTATTCTCTTCCGCTGTCACTGCGTATGGTGAGCTTGCCTCTTCCGCTATGTTGGTCGTGCTTCTTCCGGTGTTTCTTTTGCCTTCGTTCCTTTGTTGGAGTCTGCTTCCAGTTACTTTCCCCTCGCGTTGTGTCTTCCTGCTGTGTCTGCGCATTGCGTTCTTGCGTTGCCTTTGTTGCCTGATCAGTGTGCCTATTGCGTTCGTATTGTCTTCGTAGATCTAGCTGCCTTGGCGCCGAGCTGTATCTATCGGCTACCTGCTTGTTCTGTGTGCCTTCTGTGTTATCTAAGCATCATATTACGTTATGTTTTGCTGCATTGCCGTATTTTCCGTAGATTTCCGGCCCTTTGCCTGTATGTTTCCCGTAGATATCCACCCGCTAGCACAGAGGTCCGTCGATGCCTGCTCCTGCTCCACGTCAGCCCTGCCCGTTCGGGCTGCCTGATGCGTATTCAGAACTTCTTCCTGTCATGTTGCCATATTGTATTTCCAAATTTAAAAGCGTCTGCGGTCAGGTCGCACCATGCCTACCTGCAAACGGTCTCCCGGTATAGGTGTCCAGACCGCCTGCACTCCACAAGAGAAAGCACTCCGCTTCTCTCTTATCCCCACCAGCCTGCGAACCGCCTGTCCGAACGGCCGAACCCCAACACGCGGCAAAAGCTGTGCGAGACGTGGCCCTGCTCCAAAAACATGCACCCCACATATGCACGACCCACCGCCCGAATCGCTTTTCCACACGGACAGACTATACGGCCACACGGAGGACCGATAAATAAACACTGATCTAAAAATCGCGCGGCGGAGCGCGCCTCCCAGTCCTACTATGGCCCTGTTCATTTTCTGCCCTCTAAAAATTATACCCATCACATCAAAGAGAATCTTACTATTTAGTAGTATTTTTATTAATTTAATGACAAAACCTATGTCACGACCCTCCCTCTAATTTGCGAGACGAATCTAATGATCCTAATTAATCTATATTTTGCTACAGTGATGCTACAGTAAATATCTTCTAATAACACCATAATTACCCTCGTTGGATTCGTCTCGTGAATTAGATAGGGGGTCTGCAATTAGTTTCGAGATTAGACTTTATTTAGTACTCCAAAATGATAAAATTCTCTTTGATTTGACCCTCTAAAAATTATATACCTGGAAACGAACACACCCTATATCTAGGTCGGAGGCAGGTGAACGTGTCCCCATTTACAGAGACTCACTGATTGCTGTGGGCTGTGGCTATGGTTTTTTGTGGGAAAAACGTGGGTGGGGTTCGCTTTCACGCGGCAACCCTGCAACTGGCGGTTGCTAAAGTTAGTGAGTCCTCACAAATCATGCAGGGCTGCAGAGATAATCTTGGCCGAATCAATTGTCCCATCAAGAGTGTGTGAGCTCCACTCTTCCCAACTGTGATAAAGTCTCAAAACGAACTACTAGCTCTGGGTTCAAGCAACTGAGTTTGAGCAGCGATTAACGTGGAACATGCATGGTACTCAGGGAAGAACACAGGCTCGGCTTTTGTTTGGGTCAAAACTTAAATGACGTTCATGAGCAGCCTACTTATTAGTTTCGGAGCAACTTGCATAGTTTCAGGTATTTGTGTCTTTGCATTATGATTTACTTCTAAAGGATTTTAATTTATATCTAGCAATAACCGGCGGCATATACCGGCCGGCCAACTGCTAAAGCAAGAGAGTCCTCCGATCACCCAGCGTTGTCAGTAGAAAGCAAGCATATCTTTCGTTTTAATCAAACTCAAAAGACGTTCGTGAGCAACTTGCACAATTTCAGATATTTTGCGTCAATTTTTTATGCTGGTTGTTTTAAAAGGTATTTCATTTTTATGGTTTAGTTTGAAAAGAGATTACCATGCTACATGGGATTTACTTGCACTTTACTAATCACTGCTCTCATGAAGGATGAACAACACAAAGCTACATATTAAAAAAATATCCTTACATCTTGCTCCATGGTCCATTCGACCGGACAATCCATGCCTGATTATATTATTCAGGTTCATTCATCAGTCCTTTTTCTGTTGGAGACAAAAATGGAAAAATTAAATTAATCTATCTCGCTCTGAGGCTCATTCTTCATAACTTTCAGGATACACTCTCCTTGTTGATCAAGCGGCCGGACCCGGAATACTGGGCGTGTGGTAATGATGCAAACCACCACAAACCATTCATTATTGCCTGCATCAAAACACGGAACAATGAAAGCAACAGCATATTTTAGCAAGCACAATTAATTAACCAACCACACCGGACACAGAAAATCAAATGAACTGATATCATTTACTCCCTAATGCCATCATCCACGTTATTCTAGTATATATCTTGGCAAAATACTCTCCTCTATTTTTCAAACCTTGTAAACCATGACAATAGTTGTTATTGCTTCGATATAACACACGGGTATTTACCCTAGATGGGCAACGACTATACCATTTCTTCCACCATAGAGCTATTGTTTTAGTTAAAAGATAAGTTGAAATAGTATGAGTTCTGATTTTTATTCTGTTGTCAGTTTAACCCAGACATAACACATTGACGGTATCAGCAGTTACACGATCTGACCTATTCCAGAAGAAAACATAAATAAAAGTCAAAACTTGATGAGGTTTATGCCGTAGCTTTGGATGAAAGCTTGCACTGCATCAACGAAAAAGTTGTTCGACACGAAAAACGTCGTCGGTAGTTGTTTGACACGAAAACGTCGTACGTCTCTCTCGAACGTTGTCGATGAGAAAGGGAAGCGCGAGTGCGGAGCGTGCCAGTGTACTACGTACACAAATAAATAAGAACGAACAATACGAGTAGCGAAAATCATGTATTTCGTTAATTCCTTGAATCTCCACCCCTTAAATTCACGAGTCACAGTGTTACACATCCAAAGGTGAATACAAAGCTACCTTAAAACCAACGGCCAAGATCGGGAATCGGAAACCACCGTAGCCCAACCCATTGAATCGGGATCTAGAAAAAAAAGACCGATTGCTATACAAGGGAACCACCGTACCCCATCAGATCAGGAAAAAAAAAGAGAAACAACTGCCGCACGAAGGCAGCGCCGCCGCCCACAACTCCTCCTGCGGCACGCCGGCCTCGATCTCCTCCTTGCGGCCGTCCGCCAGGGCAGCGCCCGCCGGCCTCTCCTCCTGCCGCCCACAGTATCGCAGTCGCAACAGTTTCCGTGCAAGAGGAGCCACGCCGGCGGTAGAGAGGATCGCGTCGCGGACTCGTGATAGCGGCGACGAATACGGGTGTGGCAGCTGCGTGGGCGGCGGCGGCGGGAGACGGGACGGTGGCGTCGTACATCTACCGCGCCGGCGGTAGGGAGGAGCGCGTGGCTGGACTCGTGCTGCTGCCAGGCGGATCTGCTGGTGATTGAAAACGGCGAAAGCGGCGACTAAGACGCGTGTGGCAGCTGCGTGGGCGGCGGCGACGGGAGACGGACGGTGACCCCGAAGTGAGCGGAGGTGTCATACATTTCTATAGGTAAAGACGCAGCTTCCTTGTATTTCCAAAGGTGTTTTTGCTACGGAATATGTTGAAATAATACTTTGGGATTCCCTGTTTTCTATTTCCATAGAATATACGACTAGCTCCTTTCACAACAAGTACAAGGTTCTATCATACCTTGTTTTCTACACCTTGTTGGTTTCTTGCAAGATGCAATACGGCATGTGTTGGACACGTTGAGTCAGAAATGTTCATATTCTAGACTCTCTGATTGATGCCTCTTTAGGCTATGGCTTTCAAGCTCTACTGGTTCTAGCGATGCTCTGAATTGAATTTACCGATAAATTTGATATGAAAACATTGCTCCATTGGTTTTGACTGAGCCAGAGTTATAGAGGGTCTTGCAAGTGAATTGCGGCATAATAAACCCAACTTCATTGTTTTCATATGTGCAATATTGCCTATTATTCATCTCAATGTACATTAATAATATGCTTCGCTGCATGCATTGTGTTTTGAGCAATTTTAATCGTCCATGATCTATTTGCATTTTTCTTGTTTGGATGTGTTTCCATTAAACGCTAATTCACAGGCAACGGCAATGTGATCGCTTCCCCATTTCTGTTAAGCAACTGAAATAGCTTGTATTAGTATGCAGTCCTGGTTCATAACCACCATGGTCAAGAGGAGGTCAGTGCATAAAAGGTCCAATGCATAAAAAAATCTGTACCAATACATTATTACCCAAGAGGTTGTCATCTGACCTCTCCTTAATATGTAACTGTAACTGATTTTTTAATTTGTGAATTTTCATGGCATTCGGTGAAGATAAGTTTAGACATGTTGCAGACAACTTCAATATATGGAGGTGAGTGGATGTAATTCTGCACTCACTATATGTTTTATAAAAAGCTCTACTGGTTCTAGCGATGCTCTGAATTGAATTTACCGATAAATTTGATATGAAAACATTGCTCCATTGGTTTTGACTGAGCCAGAGTTATAGAGGGTCTTGCAAGTGAATTGCGGCATAATAAACCCAACTCCATTGTTTTCATATGTGCAATATTGCCCATTATTCATCTCAATGTACATTAATAATATGCTTCGCTGCATGCATTGTGTTTTGAGCAATTTTAATCGTCCATGATCTATTTGCATTTTTCTTGTTTGGATGTGTTTCCATTAAACGCTAATTCACAGGCAACGGCAATGTGATCGCTTCCCCATTTCTGTTAAGCAACTGAAATAGCTTGTATTAGTATGCAGTCCTGGTTCATAACCACCATGGTCAAGAGGAGGTCAGTGCATAAAAGGTCCAGTGCATAAAAAATCTGTACCAATACATTATTACCCAAGAGGTTGTCATCTGACCTCTCCTTAATATGTAACTGTAACTGATTTTTTAATTTGTGAATTTTCATGGCATTCGGTGAAGATAAGTTTAGACATGTTGCAGACAACTTTAATATATGGAGGTGAGTGGATGTAATTCTGCACTCACTATATGTTTTATAAAATGGTGTACTACCTTGAGTAGCATACGTGAACAAAAGAATTAGCAATGTGCCCAAAAGAATTAGCTATGTGATTGACTTGTAGTAGTGATTTACTTGAGTAGCTATGTTATTAACTATATGCTATATATGTGATTGACTTATATTAATGTTTTACTTGATTAACAGATGTCAATAAAAGACTTAGATATGATCAACGTTTTCGTATCATTAAGCAGACCATTTTGGCCAAGCTTCATGAGTTCACATCGTCAACGTTTATATGTCCTCAGCTGGTGTCTACTTTTAGGTTCATATCATGCTTATAACTGTCACTGGACACATAGATTTGGTGTACAGGTGTTTGCAGTTAGTTAATGCTCATGAAGCTACATAGCGAGTTTTGAATAGTCCCCCGTGGGAAGGTTATGAGGCTGAAAATAATCGGATTTTTGTTAGTTGTCTCATCACAGGTTCATAGGTTAATAGTGTTGTGAAAAAAAATATTGGCCTTTTAAATGCCTATAGCAACCCACCATCATATGATTACTGCTTGTTCACTTGTTCAATAATTAATTGCTTCTTCTTTTTCATTGATACACTTACACAAGCCCTTATCTCTACTTATTAATTGTTAGAGCAGGATCATTTTAGATATCCTTTTGGTTGTGTGTTGTGTATGGATCCTGATTATTGGTGTATTTATCATGAGTCCTTTTTATTAGTTTTGCTCTTCTTGGCCCTGCTATAACAGTCCAAATAAATCATATCCGGCTTCATTCCTAATAAACCAGTGCTATATGATTAGTTGAATGTCTAACATTCTCAGTCTTTTAGGAGTAGCACTGCATACTCATTCAGGTAAAATTGTTCTTAGATATGTTTGGTCAGGTATAGTTTGGTTTAAATGTGCTTGCTGTTTATATGAGTGCATTGACACAGGTTTAGATACATAGTCTTTTGACTTTTGTGAATCTGCTCTGTAATTGTGGCATATCTTCTTTGTTGCCGCCTTTGCTTCAATTCAGTTAACAGGTATGGTTCATAATCGTAACAATCAAATAGTACACTTGATTAAGCATTAGCATCAAGTTCCTTTGGTCAACTGTCTAGATATTGTTTTGCCATCACTCTTTGTTTCATTGGGGACGTAACTGATAAGCATCGTTTACCTGCTTACCGATAGGCGTGCTAGGATTGAGGATAAGATCTGGAAGTTCAACAAGAAGTGAGTGGATCTCGTCACGATGGATTCTTGCAATAATGAACACGCACATGGTGTGTGGCCAACCCCAACATCGTCAAAGGCCAACCGGATTGGCAGATATGCCGGTTTCGCCCAGGTGTGCAGACATCACCAACACCAACAGTAAACTTTTTTGCTCCTTTTATACTTCTGGTTCAATTTTTAGGTTGACACCAAGCGTTGATTTCCAATACTCGATATGTGTATAAAGGATCCTCTCATGCTGATTTACTTCAAAGCTTCAGGAGTAAGATATTGCTATGGTACATGTGTAATATAGAATCTTCTTTTAAGACACTTTTCAAATTTGTTTGTACTTAGGTTAAACATTCCCATGATAGGCCTTACCATAAGCAACCATTTGTGAAAAACAATGGTGGAGTTACTTGGAGCTATTCTTATTGTTGCTTTTTTTCAGAATATAAGATATGTATATATGCTTGTGAATATGGTGGCAAGCTATCAAGATATAATTATATGATTATAACCATGATTTAGGAACAGCTAGCTTGCCCCTGGCCAGTAATATATAGCTTGACCTCTGTATCTAACCACTTATATTTTGAAAATTGCAGAGGAGTCAAGATCCCAACAAAACATGGTTAAATTGGGACTCAGTATTGATGCCGGACCTTTCCACCGAGTGAATCTAAAGGTGCATTTCAATTGTAATTACATGTCATCTCACTGGTGTCAACATTTTTGCCTGAGATGTATCATTCTGTCCCATGCAAAGGAAACATAAACTCCTACCACCGTGCTTCCAACACAAACAACTGTGAAACAGACCAAACATCCCTGAGATGTAATTTTTTAAGATTGTACTGTTCTCTTTATTATTATTGCTAAAGTGCCGATGCAGCGAATAAAGCTTTAAGTTGTAGATATTTTTCATTACACAGTCGATATTTATATCTTGCATGCATGGAAGAGGTCCTAGGGTTGTATATTTGGAATTTTGGGTCAAAAAGAACTACAAAAATGTGATTTGGAATAAAAAATGTTTTCAAGTAGAAGACCTTTTATTGCCTTTATTAAATATTGATATCAAGATTACTATTTTCGCTACATGTACGAAGATGAGGTTTGATGGTATTGACCGCGTTTGCAAGAGCATCCTCCACCCATGGTGTTTCCCGATTCTGATCCATGTGCTTTGGCTGTGCTCATGCAGATCGATTGTGAGGTCGTCTCTACAATCCCAAGTGAGTTGGTGTTCTGATTTTCCAACTTGCCTGTTAAATGTTATGGTAGTGTTGGTGGATTAGATGGTATCTAAATAATTAATGATCAACTCGAATGTAAAAGGGAGTGGCAGGATCCAATGCATGTCCCTCACCGAGATCCCAGACTACTTTCTGCCTCACCTCCTTCGCCAGACATTTATGTCGCACGCTGAATAGTCGAGGCAGAACGAAAGCTCTGTGATTAGCAACTTGATGCTGAAGTTGCTCGGACTAATCTTTTTCCTCAGTGGAAGGTAATTGTCTTCTAAACTTGCGGCCATTTTGATTATTTCATTTCTCAACAAGCATTTGCATCATTATGTAGAGAAGCACTTTTGCCAAAACAGAAAAACTATACGGAATCGACTCGACTTCATTATAAAGGGGTGGGGATGAGCACTTGCCTTTCTATAACACATACATTCTTCATATGATTCGGATGCCGTAACAAACTAATAGTACGTTTGTCCAAAGAACTTATCCATATGATGTGCTCTGCTCATTTGATTTAGAATTTGTTTAACATCTTTGTAAAGTGATAGTACAGATAAACACTTGCCTTTATATTCTTTGCAAATTGATAGTAGAGATAATTTGAAAACTGTCCCGTTCATTTTATTTTGTATTGTTTTCAGAAAAGCTAATATTTGGGACAATTTGTCCCAATTTAATTTTGAAAGCTCATATATTTTACATTTTGTTGCAGAGCAAGTATTGAGCAATAGTTTTGGGTCCTGATTTGGATCAAGTTTACCTTTAAATTAATCTCTGGATAACGATTCCATGAGAAGATTTGGTTGTAATTTGTTAGGTTAATCAAGAAAGTATTATAATTGACAGGGTAAAATATTGTGGTCAGGTTCTCGTATATCGAGTGGAGGCCGCACTCCATTCAGAGATTTATCTATCAATGTATAAATAGGTATGTTTTGATAGGTTGATCAAGGCCCCCATATTAATTTTGATATGTTGATGACTAGCAACACAAACCGATGATCTTTTTCGTCGCATGAGCTAAAGTCAGTATTGTGTTTCCAAACTCATCCATTTTATTATATTTCCAAACTAAAATAGAGAAGCAGAGAAATGTTTTCCAGCACTTTAAAACTAAATTAGAGAATATTATTGGATATGTTATATTTAAAGTTGAGATTAGGATACCATTTGTGAAAATGTTGGCATCCTCCATTTTTTGTCATGGATGACAGTTCTAAATTTGAGTAAAACTAATATGGAGTAATACTGACCTTGCACATTCATTTTATGGTGTCAAATAGGCAAAATTAGCTTGCTTATATGTTAGTTTGATCGATTAAACAAGGCCAAATATCTGGATTCTTTAATCTAATCATATTAATGGATGTCAGCTTCTAAAATAGAAGGTACTAATTGCAGATACGTTTTTTGGTGCTGAACAAGCGACCTTATCTTCCAATGAACAGATAATTAGATATTAAGTTTCATGGGTTTTAATCAAGGTCACATCAAGTCATGTTATGTTGTTGAGTTGGTTCATTCGGTTGCAGTATGCTAACCGGGTAATGCTATCGTTTACTGTAGCAATATACAAGCACTCTTCATCAGATTCCAGAGTTTGGATGCTCACTATGCTGCATCAGTGATTGGTGGGTCATTCCTCACTGAAAGTATCGTTTGCTTTCTACCGTCTTCCACCCAGATCATTTTTAGTTATATTTGAATAATCCCGCTGTGTGTTAGGTGCTTCACTGCTTGTTGCCATACAGCATGCAGGTTGTTAAGAAAGATGGGAAGAGTATATTTGACGTTCCAACTTCAGCTCCTTTCATGACTTATGTGGATTATGCCACTACCTATTTAGTTCATTGGTTGAATCCTACTAATTCTATCCTTCACAGTGTCATGGCTAATGGCTATGTGTAACAGAATCATCTGTTTTTGTTTCTTTTTCTAAATTCAACTTAGGTATCAATATAATGAATGCAAACAAAACATTCCTATATTTGTATAAGAATTTCAAAAGCGCATTTAGATTATCGTTGCACGTGTTGTAAATATTATGATGCATTCATGTATGCATCGATGAGATCATGTACTCTCAAACAATGTAATGACTATTTATTTATTTTTTAGATGAATTGAAAATTTTATATAAATCTTATGATATTGAGTTTCTATTTATTGCCGTGGCGTTAGCACGGGCATTGTACTAGTCAACAAAATTACAAGTCCCTTTAATATGATTGCGCTCCATAGCCTTGACGGCCGGTCATCCGACTTGGGCGATCGTGTTCTCTTGGTTCCCGAGGCTTCATAAAGCTCCCGGTTAATTACCCTCGTAGACGAGCCTACAAGGAACCTTCGATTAAGCTGCGTGTGGTCATCGTCATCGTCTTCACTGTCTCCTCCATGCATGATGCACATATTGTTGATATTAATGTAAGTGTGGGGGTTGGCGTGATCCACAGCCTCGTCGGCCCATGGTGCCATTGATAATGCGCCGTCCTCGTCGGTCCGGCAGCACCCGCTTTGTCATCCGACCTCGTCGGTCACGCATGACATGAAGTCGTAGTGGTGAGGTTGCGTAAGAGGAGATGTGAGTGGCACGGCCTCGTCGGCCCATGGTTCCATTGGTGATGTAGCCGTCCTCGTCGGTCCGGCCGCATCCGCCTCGTCGTCCGGCCTCGTCGGTCACGGAGGTGACGAACCTCGTGATGATGGAGTTACGCGAGAGGCAAGAGGAAATGTGACAGTGGCACGGGCACGACCTCGTCGGTCTGTAGCGCCTTTGGTGATGTAGCCGTCCTCGTCGGTCCGGCGGAATCATCTGGCCTCGTCGGTCGTGGATGACATGGGTCGTAGTAGTTGTGCACGGGAAGGAGTGCACTCAGCGTTGGCCGCACGCCGGCAACGGGGCGGTTTGCTTCGCTTGGCGGAGATACGGTTGCCCGCTTCTCGGCTCTAGTGCATCACGGAATGCGCGAGCACGTTCGTCGGCTCCGAGGGCAACATGGCTGCTGGTGGCGAGAACTTGCCATCCAGCCTGAGCGACGTCCCTAGTACTCGCTGCCGATTCGGTGAACACCAGCGCGGTGGGAGACGTATGTTTCCTTCAGCTGGGCGTTATGCTCTCACCACTACACATGTATGTACGTCCCTTTGCTTATGAACCTTCATCAGTTTGTTTTCTTTCTTTGGATACAGGTACATGTATTCGTAGCTTTGCCAGCACACTTGACAGGGACGAGAGTGGGCTTCGTCAAAGAGCACCACGACGAGGCTTTTATTCTCTTATCGATCTCCCGTCCGGCGCGTCACTCGTCGGACACGGCGAGCTCCGCCGCCTTCGCCATCGATGCCCGTGGTTTCGCGCGGACAGTGCCTCAGTGACTCGATGCCACTGTATCCCGGTCGAGTCTTGCAGGTCTCAGGTAAGGCGCCACAACCATGCCTCGCCGGCAAGGTCGTTCGGCGCGGCGCCGAGTACGGTGAGCGGGCCGTCAAGCATGGGCTGAACACAGTCGGCGTCGAGGACGGCGAACACCATCAAGTCGGCGGGCATTGCGGCATCACCACCTCGTAGTCCTATACGTGCTTGTGTTGTACAAACAGAGAGAGCAATGATTAGTGTAGATAATCACCTGCTCCGGCCATAACCTCTCCGCGGATCGGTCGGCTGCTGACTGGCGATGGTCGAGTCTGGCCTTCTTCTTCGTTGCGTGGTGTGCTTCTTTCTGTTGGTGGCTGGTGTGTGTGTGTGTGCGTATGGTGGTGGTACGTTGGTGTGTATGGCTGTGTGTTTCTGGTGTGTTGTGTTGTCTCTTCTCCCTGTGTGTCCCTTCCTCCGTCTGCGCAGGGCCGGCCCTTGGGGAGGGCAGGCAGGGCGGCCGCCCTGGGCCTCCAAATCTGGGGGGGCTCGCATGTCTACAGGTATAAATCCGTTATTGTGCCCATTGGCTTTATCTAGCAAAAAAAAACTCAAAGGAATTGATCTGTACACAAGGTGTGCCTATGCAGTCCCACCAGGTTAGGTGAGTTGGTCAATACGGCCATCAAATCCAATGGAAATCTAAGCCCAATGATCAGTCGACAACTAGTCATCATTTAGAGAGACAGTTTTACCTGGCATCATCACAATTTATCTTGCGGCGGCGCTGATCGACGATCGCCGGACTTGTACGTGCTGCTTTGGTCTGTTGTCCAGGTGAACTGTCCTATATATCCCTTGAGGTGGTATGTCTACAGGCCCCCTACTAATCACTTTGCTACCTATTTGATGTGATCATAAGACCTAATTTCCTAGAACATGATCAGTAGATTGTTTCGGCTAATTTATGTCAATAATTTTAAGCAAGGCTATGTCGACTAGAAAGTTTGTATGAGGCAATGAGAAAAAGGGGAAAAAGAAATGAGAGAATAAATTGAGACAATCACAGAAAAGGGGCATTGGACAAATTAATCAAGATTAATAAGAGTCCTTCAAGAGGCCCAAATGATGATGTCGACAACAATATGAATGATGCTAGTGTAAGTGATCGTGAGAATATCTTCAATTCATCTCCAACATATTCAGCTAGTAAATGGCCTCTTTATGCAATCGAAAAGAAACGGTTGGACAAGGTTAATATCGACGCCATTATTAGCGACTTTTCATCTAGAAATGTTAGAAGAAACGTTTAAGGTAACATATGTGCAAATAACTTTATATGAATACTACTATTTTTTATACATCATTTGTTTTACAAGCAATAATATTTCTTTTTACTTATAGAGGGGCCTCAGCATTTAGTTGTGCCCTGGGCCTCGAAAATCTCAGGGCCGGCCCTGCATCTGCGTCCCTCCGTGTGAAGGAGCAGCGCTCTTTTTATAGGCCAGGTGAGGCGGTTGGTGGCATGCAGTCGAGCATGTCTTCTGGCCTGGTGCCAGCTAAACTTTCCTTTCCACTATACCACGGTTCAATATTAACGACCTATCATTGGTCGGAAAAGCGCCTTTACCAACTTTCATGAACCAGCTATCAGCTAACTACTTAGTGGGTTTTAGTATCAAATACCGGTGTCTCTGGCTCACCTCTTGGGAAATCTTGCATAATGTACATTACATTTCACTGGTTAATACTCATGATTGAACATTTAATATACATGATCTGTTACTGTTAATCTATCTCAATATTTGATATACCTATTTCAGCCAAGTGAGAATTAAATAAAAACATGAAAACAATATGACTGCAAATTGATAAGAGATGAAGCAAGCATTTCCGTGTCATGGGATCATGTAAATAACTTTTTCACTTATCAATGAATGTGAATAAACTATTGAGTAGCTTGGAAACCTTTTGATGGAATCAATCACACCTGATAGTGGACATAGGTTATGCAGTTAGCGGAAAAGCGAAATGTTTTAGCACAATTGACTCTTTTAACTGTGCAAAAACCAGCTACAAAAGTACTATATTAATATATTTGAAAAATCTATGAAGAAAATCATGCACGAGCTACTGAATAGTTACATGGTACAGTCACCAGTTAATTGCTTATTCATTACAAAAAACAGTATCATATCAGAATACTTCTACTGAAATCAAGTGGAGAATACTCAATAGGACAAATTGAGAAGTGCACTTAAATTACCAGCAGATCTTTCCACTGGACCTCGGTTGTCCCAAATATCACGATTGGCATTGGAACCTACCTATTCCAAACAAAGAGAGAACAGAGCACAAGCTTAACTGAGAAATTTGAAGACTAAAATGCAAAGGTACTGCAAGATTTATTAAGAAAAAACGAGGGAAATGAGTTGCACTTGCACCTCCTCCACGACGCGTTGCTCCTAGTTTTAGGATTCTGACGGATGCTGGCCTTGCGACGGTTTTCGAGAGCGGCGGCCGGCCACACGCTGAAGCTCGATCCAGTCCAAAAATGTCTGGATCTGAGCACTGGTGATGGGATCTCGACATAGGCTTCAAGGGGACATGGACTCACAGTGCGGCATGGTTGTGATTGAGGGCCGGGTCCTCCTGGTCGACGTATCTTCTGACTTTGGTCCAGCACAAGTGCGCGGTGCACGACAGCAACGATGGGTGAGCGCTTGGGTGAGGTGCACGGCGGTAGCGGGTGGGTGCTTGCGCATGGAGCGCGGTGGCAGTGGTGGGTTTGGGCACATGGACGTGTTGCGACAATGCCGAAGCATGGCGGCGGCGGAGAGGCTAGGGGCGGCGCGCTGGAAGCGCTGAGGACGAGGAACAGATGGTGGCTTGTGTTGTGTCTAGGGTTGCCCGTGGGAGGCACACAGTTGTGCTTTATTAACTTTAGCCTTATATTATGTCTCAGACTGGATCACAGTCCTACGACGAGAACAACCAGTGATGAGGCGACCTGAAGGCTATCATTAGTCTGCACAATTAGCTTGATTCATGCATAGTTCATGTCATGTTGAATACTGTTATAGTTAATTATGTCAAAGATCGTCTACTTGTTATCTTAAGTTAGCACGATATTGGTGATTTAAACCCTCTGAAATCCTTTGCTTGATAACACGATATTGGTTGTTTAATCTCTGAAATTCAGTTGCATCCACTTACCGAGGAACACAATCTCGGGTACACTATAACATGTAAGCTTGTCATTAGCCATACCAAAATAAAACATTGACGGGTAAGCAGTATGCATCCAAGATTCTCATGACTTATTATTCTGCAGCTGTACCAATGTGTGCCTGGCCGCTAATATTCTTATAGCAATTTAGATTTACCTGAGCAAATAGATAGAGAAAATTGAAAAGAAAGCTAAACAAATTGCTCACCAGAGCCTGTGCACAAGCTGCTGCATCTTAGGCCGATGGCTGCAAACATTTGACCCGGATGAACTTGTGAACCACAAGCAAAGCACATGGATCTGGAGGGGGACAGGTTCAGACTCATGCGGGGAAGAGAACTAGGAAAGCTAATAGGTAGGGAGGTCAACGGGCTAGGGATGGCACCAGCGATGTCTCTGGTTTTTTTTCCTTCTTTTGAGTTCGGCGATTTCTCTGTGTTGTGGGGGAGTGTTCGAAGGAGAGAGACGCAACAGGCAGAAGAGGCCATGGGGTTGGGCCGACTGATGGGCCACGGGGCGTTCAGCAGTCTTGCGGATCAGCCCAGCAAAGCAGTGCAATTGACGCACAATCCACATATGATGTCCACGCTGGCAGGTTCATCGATTGAGAAAGTCAAAACCACCTCCACGTCAGCAAATTTGGGCTCTAAACCGGGTTAGGCGGTAATTTAAGCTGGTATGGATTGTTGGGGGTAGTAAATTAAGTCACAATTTTGTTTGGGGTGATAGACGGACAACTGAGATTGTTTAGGGGAGTAAAATGGACTTTTTCCTAAAATTTTTACCGATCGACAGTTCGATCGCCTGCAGAACATTTACCGACCCTTGTTGCAACGCTAATGATCCGGATAATTACCGACTCATACTGCGTCGCTATATGCGGAGTTACCGACCAATTATCAGTTGCGGACTTTTAGCGTCTAACCCTCCATATCTAATATGGGTCGGTAAAAATGTACCATGGTATAGTGTTCCTCCGGCCAGGTGCCAGCTCTGCCGTGAGCAAGCTTTCCTTTCGTGAATGGACAACCATCAACCGGACTTTGTATTACCATGTATGGATCATGAACTTTCCATTCTTACGCCACTAATTTAATTCCTTTCCTTTGGCCGTGACACAGAGTCATTAATTGGTGATTAACCTTCCATTTTTCGGACCATAGCTAGGCCCAGGCGATCGAACAACGTCGCACGTGCCGTCTACACGTTGCCGCTGTCAGGCGGCCCCTTGTGTTTCTTGCCACATGTTCAGAACAACATATACAAAGAGTATGAGTTTTGGAGTAGCCGTGTACATGCAGCGTGCTGTCTCCAGGAACGAGCTTGCCCGTTCAAATTGAAGGCAATATCGTGTACTGAAGACATGCATACCGGCTAGGCTCCATTACAAGGCTTGTTGCACGTTTACATGTATTAATGAGCTAGCCCTTTCTCTCTTAATATTTGTACAACCTCTCAAAAAATGTACAAAACTCCATCGAACAAAAGTTAGTACAGCAATAAAGAAGCCCGAGCTAGATACACAACGTGATATTTATGTGTTATGATAGGAAACATGTAATTGGATATTCACGGCTATCCAAGTACTGAATCTTTTAAGTCAGCATCTTTATTTTACATATATTAATGAAGGTGTTATTTAGAGTTTTAATTACCATGAAAAACTACTCAGATGTTAAATGTGTTGGAAAATATAGCATTTCCTAAAAATAAAGTAGATGGTGTACGTCATGATTTATCCTAGAACCATAAGAAATTAATTAGGTGTTACATGTCACATGTATGTGGAGATCACCACAAATGTTAAAGTAGGAGTTTATAATTGTATGATTAATGTTGGAGAGGAATTAGATCTACATATCCATGTAGGAGTTAGTTTCATGAGTTGCAACCTGGATACAACTGGGACCGAGGTAGCTAGTCAAAAGGAGGGAATTAGGCGTTAAATGTCACAATAGTTGTAAACTATAGATAAAGTAATGCTCTTGGTTGAGATAGATGACTTTAATTTACAATGAATATTTTCATTTCCCATGTTTTTGCAACTAGCCGCATCACATCCTACTCACGATCCTCTAAAGGCCCATTTTGGTCCCTGAAAATGAACCATTTTTCATGATTTAGATTCCTGGAATTGAATCAGCTGGCAATTTTCTTTTTTAACATTTTTATTTGGCTGCACACCAGATTGAATTCATAAAATTAAAATCCAAATGATGTTTGGCTGTCTTCAATCACATTGTTAGCGAATCAATGCTCCTTATTCTGTCTGATTCAAAGGCAGCACAATAATTCAAATGTCAGAGATCAACAATCTTCAAATTAAATAGGCCCAACATTCTTTCCATTGTTCAATTATAAGGCACAACAGCAAATAAAATCCAGAAATCAAGAACAATTATAGATGTTTCAGAAAGACAACTGCTTACAAATACACTAGTGTGATTAGTTTGCATACATGCAACAAACATAGAGGTCGCACAGCACACTACAACAAATGTGGTCTTCTATGACGAAATTCTCATGACAACGTTATGATTCGTCATAAACTCCAAACGTTTTATGACCTTTTTAAGAAATGTCTTGTTTTATGACAAAAATAATGATTCGTCACTGTTTCTAGCCACAAAATCGTCATAAATAAACACACATGTACATTATGACGAATAAAAACGTCATAGTTTATAAATAATAAACGTCACAAAATCTATGACCAGAATGGATTGTCATTAAAAATATTTAATTTGTAACAACCATGTGTCACGAGGGACACACATGTCATTTTTATTTGAAAAATTAAAGAAACATGTAACAACCATGCACACATGGCAATAAAGATCAATATTTCATCGTTAAAAAATAAAAGTTCCAACTGGAAATTATCTAGGGAAAACGTATTAGAAAATAAACAGCCTGTGGGTGCAGGAAAAAAAAAGAATAGCAGGCATTGAACATGTAACATGCCAAATTTAAAAATAAATAAAAAAAATAAAAATCACTTAGAATTTAAATTTTCTAGAATTTAATACAAATTCATGCTTTCCAAAAATTAAAGTCTCACTAACACTAGAAGAAACTATTTATTCTATGACGGATTACATGTGACGGTTTAGAAATCCATCACAGATTTGCAGTAGTAGATATTAGGTCTATAATATAGTGACGGTTTAATGAATTCGTCATGAGTTGACCCATAATATAGTGACGGTTTAATGAATTTGTCATGAGTTGTGGCCCATATTATAGTAGATATTAGGCCCATAATATAGTGACGGTTTAATGAATTTGTCATGAGTTGTGGCCCATATTATAGTAGATATTAGGCCCATAATATAGTGACGGTTTAATGAATTCGTCATGAGTTGACCCATAATATAGTGACGGTTTAATGAATTCGTCATGAGTTGTGGCCCATATTATAGTGACGGTTTAAATGACACTCAAATTTATTTTCTTGTATATATATATTTCAATTCGGTATAGATATGTTTTTTAACATTTGGTTGCCTTTTATTTGGAGCTCATCTGTCAACGAATGCACAGAAAAAAACTATTCAAAGTTGCTACAAACTAGGATTGACCACACAACCTCAATGTTCAAGGCAAACAACCATACCACTGCACCACATCTGTCTTTGTGCAATTTTTGAACATTTATTTTTTAAGTAAAAGGCAGCCCTGGGTCAACCGACCTGGACGTCCTATCCACACCACGCACCAAAAATATGATCTCGAAATGTTTAAGTGTTCTCTATCACTGGAATTTAAGGTTGACCCGACGAACACTTGAATATATCAGATTTCTCTTTTTGATGCGAGATTAAATTTTGTAACTTGTATTTCTCTCCGGTAGAGAATCCAAATTTGGTAATTATTTTTTCTATTATTTTCTAAAATCATGATAATTATTTCTATAGCATTTGTTGGTACATTAGCATTGAGCATCTCCAACAGTCTAGGAAAAAGGAAATCCATATTTACGTTTTTTAGCTAGTATGTAAAATTGAAACCATCAAAAAATGCTGATGGAAACCAACAGACTAGCCAAACTGAATCTATTTTTCAACTTGCCACGTCATTGGTAGGTCATACTGTTACTTCATCCCGGCCATGGCGTCCGGTGCGTGCCGCCGTCGTGTGAACGAGTCCAGCAGCAAGTCCCTATCCCATCCATCAACCTCAACAAGATGCTGCCACCCGCAAGTCTTCACCTCCGATCCGAAGCGATTGCCGGCAACCTCGAGAGTCCAGTGAACCCGACGACCCGATGAGCTGCTCCATCCGTGGTTATGTTCGGATCGGTTAAATTTTGTCGAAGTTCAACAAAGGAAGCAGCTCCAAAAAGCAAAAAATCCATTACTCACGTATCGGGAACATGTGCACAACAAATCTATATCCAGTCATTGCTCTACCCGCTCTTTTCTTTCTTCATGCCGATACAAGTTCGGCATGAACACATTCCCCGCTGTCCTCGGGATCCTCGGAGCCACGTGAAGCGGAAACGCGAAGCGAGTGGAGGCGGCAGGAGAACCCTGCGAGCCGGCAACCTAGGAGAGTCCATGTCCAGTCAACTTGGTGATCCGACGAGCTGCTCCGGCGGTGGAACTTTATCGTGAATGACACGCGACGCGATGGGAAAATCCTGTGCGGAAACAACGACTTTTGCGGTGATGGCGAGGGACACCAGCTAGCCAAGGATGGCTGCCGAGAAGTGCGGCATGGAGGAGAATTTATTTTTGCTTTGCATTTAGCTAGGCTGTTGGAGCAGTATTTTGCAGAGAAAAAGCTAGATTTAGAAAAAAAAAACAACTCTTTAGCTAGGTCTGTTGGAGATGCTCTATGTATACTTAGGATTTAGCTACTCTTCTTTGACAAATTAGAAAATATAAATACATTATTTTTTCATCGAAACTAAGAATGTAACTTCATATTGTCTAATGTTATAGTAAACATAAGACTGTGTCAAAATGTGAGATGCTTATTAATTCAAATGTATTGTGAGGTGTGCAAACTTCATAGTTTAACTTAAATTTGTGTGAACCTATGAGAGAGATGTTCCATTTGTGATCAATGTACATTGTCACATTTTCAAAATCATGTGACACATTTATCACAAGTACAAGGACCTCAAATATGTTGTCATGCCAAATTTTAGAATGTTTTGACCAAAATTTGATTTATTGTAATTATTTCACGATATGTTTGAAACTGAAAGTCGAATTAGCAATATGAAATAATTGATTTTTTCCTCTCTCTCAAGTACATGGGGTTTGGGGACACTTATGAGTCTAAATATAATTTTTATACAATTTTAAAAATCTTATTTCGGGTATATATAGTTCAGTTCGAAATTACTTTCGTTAAACACGTAGAAATTTATTTAAACTATATAAAATAATAAAGGAGTTCCATTTTCTTTGAAAATTCTAGATAGCAACATTCATATAGTCTAGTGTTTTTAAAAAATGTGTTGGAGTTCACGAGATTATTTTTTTGCATGTTATTGTGTAAATATGTTTTAGTTTAGTCAAAATTAGAAATTAAATCGAATTGGGCCGTTACTGGACCGGAAAGGTCAAAAAATCTCTTTCCTCAGCCCAATTTAATGAGCTCATTGTAACATATGCCGTTAGATTATATTGTACGGCTGAGATCAATCAGTCATAGAATAAATACCAACACTGAGGTGCTATGAATCAAAACCCTAGCCCTCACCCACCATCTCTCCAGTCTCCACTCTTCTTTCTCTGGCCGTCGCATTCCTCTTCCTGTCTACCCATGGCAACTGGCGTCCAGATGCGCAGGGTTCATGCCCTTCGATCGATGCTCTGCTACGGATTTTACCCCTCCCACGCCGGCCTTGCACCAGCTCGTGCTCCTCCTCCCTAACTTGCTATTTTTGTTGATTCTTAGTTTGTTGACTTTTGCGATTTCTCTCGGATTTCTTTCGGGCTTTCAGTGCTAGGACTTGTGAGACGATGTATTGGCGATGGATTGATGGCCCCCTTATGGGTAAGGTTTAATTTTAGATTTTCATGTTTTCCCCATTTCGCTAGTGTTCCACGGAATATCTGAAATTGAAGCTTAATTCTCAATCTTTCTGGGCGCCTTCAGTAGGAACAATGACACATGATGTGGTGACCATGCTGTTCGATTTTCATGATTTAAGGATTTTTTTACAGGGTTTGGTGATTTCGGTGTTAAGCAGACTACTGTTTTGTGCGCTGTTCTTCGAGTGTTTTTGTTCTGCATCTTCCGTTCTTGGAACCACTCGTTCTCATATGTGCAGTAGCAGCTCTTGGAGGGCAGTAGCAAGTTGGTTTTTGGTTAATCAATCTGGACTCCATAGCAGTCAATAAAAGTCGCTAATCTCCGGCAAAATGGTGAGTGCTTGCCGCGGCTCCTCGTTCATCTACTTGCAGGACTGAATACTGTTTGCATAACATTTAGGCAGTGTTAAGTGTTGTGGCAAATCTCGCCCTCTAGAAGCATACTTATTTTAATTTAACTTTAGGCTCAAAAACTAAACCACGTGCCCATCTCTATCTGAATGCTCTGAATGAACCTTGACAAGTTTAAGAAAACTCCCTTGCACTACAAGCGATGCACATTAGTCATGGCGGAGTGCACATTTTGTGCAATAATTAAGTGACTTGTGATGGATAATGTGGCAATGAGGTAGATTACCGAAGTTGTTTTCTGCTTCTCTGATAGTGACTTCTATTTGTTGTCTGCACTAACATAAGTGTAAGCAAATGTTATTGCACCCTGCAAATGTCAATTTTTTCACATTTCAGGGCAGAGGCAGTAGTCATGTTGGTGATAGAGTTTTCAAGCTGTCTTGGACCATGTGGGAGCAGGTAGTGTCAGCACCAATGCAAATGTTTTAATCTGTTACATGATCATTGCCTCAACTGTTCAAATTTCAGTTGAGATCTGTTTATTATCTGTTAGCAATAAGTTGCTTTTTTGTGATGTTTCCTTTCCAGGTTTGATCGTGCAAACTGTGTGAGAGTGCAACTAATAGTACCTGAACTGAACATACTCTTGACAGCATTCTTTTTTTTTATTATTATTTGTTAGACCTTTGTACTCTTTGAATATCTGGATATGTATGCCTGAGATAAATTTGTGGATATGAATGTCTTTGTGGTTATCTATTCAGATAATATGTCTATGTGAAATTTGTTGCCCTGAAATCTGTTACATGGGCCTGAAAATTCTGATGTTGTTCTGGTAGGCCTGAAATGGTCCAAAAAAGAGAATTTTATTTTCCTTCAAATGAGTAGGGCCCAATGTAAATTGGGCTAGCTGGAAAAAAATTGGCTGAAAAATAATGGGCCGTCATACGTTAGTGGGTCAAAGAGACATGAGCCTTTGAATTTAATGGGCCAAAACGAAAGAAAAATGAAATAGATGATGGTCCAGAAATAAATAACAAAAAAACAAGTGGGCCAAAAGTTAGTGGGCTGGAATTGAAGCGGACCGCCACGTCAACTTCACGTCAGCGCCATGTCATTTTGTGTGCAATGGATTATGACAAAAATTAAGTGTCATAAATATTTCTGACGATTTTAGAGCTGTCATAGAGATCTATGATGTTTTGGTGGATTGTCATAAATTTATGACAAAAAATAAAGAAATGTCATAGAAGGTATTTAGCTACGCACATTCCATGACGATGTGATTTTCGTCATAGAAGGTTATTTGTGACGATTTTCCAAGAATTTGTGATGTTATTAATACGTCATAGAAGGCTAGAATTGTTGTAGTGGCACTACAGATAGTTCTTGCAGAATCTCTATTGCTTGATCTTTTATTGCACTAGGCTGATTGACTCTCAATATTTGACAACTATCTTTTGCTTCTATGTTCCTCTGTGACAGACAAACGAAATAATTTGCAAGTGGACAAGTATAGTTCATAATAATTTTGAATTTAAAAAATAAGAACTAAGAACAATATTTTTGAGCTGTAAATGAAAGATAGATGTGTCCCCCATGTATAGCCCGTAAGCACTCCTAACAAACAAAACTCGATTAGTGGGAGAGATATCCCACTAACTTTTATATTAAGAAGGGGACCACTGAAACCTAACCGGGACGTGGTCACAAATTCAACAATATGGGGTGCGTACACCAGGATTGAAACTTTGGCTTGCAGCCTCCCAGGCGATAGACTTACCACCACACCGTGGACCCCTTCGCGTAAGCACTCCTAACCATTATTTAAACAGTCTAAACATCTCTTTTAATCTTCTAGATGCAAGACACAGTTTCAAATCTAGAAAAAGAGTGAGCAATAATGAAGAGATGAGAAGAAAAACCTCAGGATCTCACAGGTAGAGATAACCAAATATAAAATCGCAGCTTCTTCTAGTGTCAAGAGATAAATTAAACCTGTATGTAACTCAACTAAGCTACAGAGGTTTCAAAATCATTTGTTTTGAAACAGAAGATAGATAAGCGGCCATTATTTTTTATTTTCTTATTTATATTTTTTCTTCCTGCACCAGAAGACTCCAACTACAATCACATGTAAGCTAATTGGGCTACGACAAATTACAATGCATGAGAACAATAGTGAAAATGACGGGAACAGATAAACTAGTATGATGCTCAGCTAATTTGGATTTTCATGGAGAATAAAAATATATTACTGTCCAGGGCAGTACGAAATTGTAACGCTAGACTTAAACATTTGTCGAGGGTATCATCATAATTAATATAACTAAGTCAGTAGATGTCATGTAATTTCCAGAGTGCAGTATGGCAACAAGTGAGGAGAGTAGACTTAATCATAGAAACAAAGTCGATGTCATGTTTATAGATGTGTCCAGGGTGCATCAGTGGCATGTACATGTTCTGTACCTCCTGCCAGATGAAACATTTGTCCAGAATGTGTCAATACTTTTATTTGATACAAGGAGCGGATGACATCACGTTGATAATTTCAGTCCCGGAACGTTTTGGCAAACTGTTTGTATTTTTTCCAAGGAAATAAATTCTAGTATCGTAACTTGATCCTGTTTTTATGGCATTGTGCCAGAGGTCAGCCTGGGTGCCTTCGGAAAATGAATGAATCCCTGGATTAACTGACCGTTGCAAAAAAGAAATACTAGTGCGGTCAGCGTTGACTGGTGAATCACGGCTCATTGAAAAGCACCTGTTTTATGATCATTCTTTCATTCCAAAAATCTGTTCCACAGATTTGTTATCAATGTACAGGAAAAGCTGTCCTCTTAGTCCAGGAACGACGTACAGCAAGTCGTTGTCCTTCTGCTTATGAAATCCTCTCTGATTTTTATTTTTGTTTCCCTCTGTTCTAGTGAAGTTCAGGTTTCCATTCAGCATCTAATTTCCTAACCTTTCTTTTGTTTGAAAGATCAATTTCATAATCCATAACTCGGAAGCGATTCCAGAACACACCTACATAATGCCACTAACACGCCACAACACAACATAAGAACCAAGCTCATCAACAATCGAGATTTTTGCTATTTTGACCACGAAACCAGCGGGCTTCGTTAAAATGACCACGAAAGATTGGGCTACGTCAAAATGACCACCAAACCAACATCCTCTACGTCAAAATGACCATGACATATTTTCGGACGAAAATGCCCTCTCCTTTCTTCTTCCTCTCTCTCATTCTCTCATGTTTGGCCATCTCTCCTCTCTCCGACCTAGGTGGCGGCGGCGCCGGCCCGGCCTGTGTGCAAACGGAAGCCGGGGCCAGGCCAGGCCGCGCGCTGGCCTCGCCTCACGTCCGCAGGAGGCTGGCGGTGGCCCTCGACGCGGGCGGCGTCGGCGGTGAGGCCTAGGCGCGGGCGCGTAGGAGTCGGCGGCGGCTCCGGCATGGGCGGCGTCGGTGGCGGGCTTGGCCGTGCACGCTGACCTGCGGGTGCGCAGGAGCAGCGGCGGCCCTGGACGCGGCGGCCCGGATGCGACGGCCCCGGCACAGGCGGGAGCAGCGAGCGGCCTGGATGCGGCGGCCCCGGCACGGGCAGGAGCAGCGGCGGCCCCGGACGCGGTGGTGACCGGCGCCGACGAGTCAAAGCTGGGTCACGCTGGAGGGAGAGAGGAGAGAGGAGAGAGGAAGAAGAAAGGAGAGGGCATTTCGATCCAAAAATTAGGTCAGCGAGAGAGGAAGAAGAAAGGAGAGGGCATTTTCGTCCAAAAAATTAGGTCATGGTCATTTTAACGTAGAGGACATCGGTTTGGTGCTCATTCTAGCGAAGCCCAACCTTTCGTGGTCATTTTAGCAAAACCCGCTGGTTTCACGGTCAAAATAGCAAAAATCTCTCAACAATCCTAACACGGTGCATTGGCATTAGCTGCGAACAGGAGACAACATACAACAGGAGCTCCATCACCGCTCGCCACTGGTCAGGGAGCGGCGCCCTCTCCACTGTGATTGGTCACTGATCCTACAGCTGAAAGTGAAAAAAAACTAATTCAAAATCCGGTCAGGACAGTAGGACACTAGAGCATCACACGTTCTGAAATGTATCCATCTGCAGGAAAAACAGAATAGAGAATAAAAACTCGGCTGGCTGGGGAAAGACACCCCCAACTGTATTGTCAGAAGAAGAAACTTCTCGATGCCAGGCCGAGAAAGCCCACCGAACCGTGGCCTCCTCCGAAGTTTGTCACGTGCGCTAGTTCACAACAGAACAGAGAATAACTGGAGTAATACCTCAGCCCGATACGCCTTCTCCTCGTTGTGGACCGCCTCCAGGCTGGACACAAGGTACTTCACGGCTTTGCCGAGCCGTGAAGAATCAACAAACAAATTAAATAGAGCATTCATAAGGCGTCCGTTTGCCAAAAAGAAATCCTTGTGATGATGTGTGAAGGATTAGGACAGGAGGAGGAGGCTGCTGCCACTATAAGAATAAAGCCTATAGCCACAGTTTGAAGACCTCTATAGCCAAGGGTCAATCCAAACGTGGCTATGTTTGCGAGGCTACAGATGAACAGCTGTAGCCTCGCAAACAAGATTACCCGTAGCTATAGTGTACCACTATAGCCACGGTCGACATCTCCAACCGTGGCTACCATAGAATTAAAAAAACAAAAAAAAGAGTCGACGGGCTGAGCGGGCCTTCGTGACCCGCCAACCTGCGTCGCCGTCACCAGCCTGTCTCTGTGCCGCCCGCTCGCCGCCGTCAACACCCCACCTTTGCGCTGCCTGCTCCGGCCGGGAGGAGGCTTCCGCGTCACTCGCTCCGCCCGCCGCGGAAGGGGCCACCACCCCGGATCCACGCCACGTGTCGGGAAAAGGGCCACCGCCCCCGGATCCGCGCTTTAAAGGGGCTGCCACGCCCGGATCCACGCCACCACCGGATCGACGCCGCGACGGGCCACCCGCCGCCCTCGGATCGTTGCCACATCGGGCCACCCGCGCCGATTTCGGATCCGTGGGTGTGGAGGAGGCAGCCGGCGGTGCACCATCTGCCCACGAGCGAGGTGACGAGGCCGCCTCCACCCCACCGTCACGTCGATCGGGGCCGCGCGCACCTCCACCTTGCCGTCGTGCGAAGGAGGGTGACAGATTGGCCGCTCGCATGCTGTCGGGAGGAGGCAACGGAGCCGCCGCCCTCGAGCCGTGGCGTGCTCGCCGCCGCCGCCGGGGGCCGGAGAGGAAAAGGTGACACGCGGGCTGGCCGGCTTGGATGTGGCCGGCCGGCGTGGAGGAGGCCGACGGGCATGGATGAGGCCGGCGTGTGTGTAGAGAGAGAGAGAGAGAGAGAGAGAGAGAGAGAGAGAGAGAGAGAGAGAGAGAGAGAGAGTCCGACGGGAATGAATGAGTCCAACGCTCAACCGAGTGGATAGAGAGAGCAAGGGAGGATGTGGCGACCGAGTGGAGAGAGAGAGGGGAAAGGAGAGTGAGTATTAGGGTTTGGAAGGGGTTGATTTAATACTGGGAGGAGAATCTGGATCACTTGGACCAAAAAAAAAGAAGATGGGCCTATATTTCTAGCAACGGGCCACAATATGAGCCGTGGCTATAAGCTGCTCATTAGCCACGGTTGACGCCTATTGATGTCCGGCTCAATAGCCACGATTCACAACATCAACCGTGGCTATTGAGGCTTCTATAGCCACGGTTTACGTGTACTGTAGCCCGTCTCCCACTATAGCCGCGGCTTGTTTCACCTACCGTGGCTACAAAATTTTCGGAGACGTGGCTATAGTGCGCGATTGTTATAGTGTGTATACTGATTGTCCTCGTAGGTGTCCATGCAGTGCTTGACTTCATCTCCGGCTTCCTCGTCGATGTACTCCACCGTGATGCCGACCTTCTTCCCGAGTCGTCAGCAGGGTGCCGCATGGAGATGGTCACCTTCTTCCATCCCAGCGCGTTCACGGCCACATCAGAGGCGATGGCCGGCGTGATGCCGGTGGCGAGGAGGAGAAGGGAGATTGGGAGGGCAAGGTGGTGGACACGGGCCATCTCTCTCTTCTCAGAGTACGAGCAGTGTTAAGAGCTTAGCTTCTTCAGATAAAAATGTAGCTTGGAAATATTCCAGGGCATGCACTGGAACACACATAATATATGGAGAGACCAAACAAATATTTTGCGTAGTGTACAGCTACTGACTGCACACGGTGTGTGCCTTTCAACTGCCACAGGGTAGTACAAGCAGTGTGACTCCTAGAAAAGTTTGTAGCAGAAGCAACACTGAGGGTACGTTGATGGCCTTTGACTGACTGCCTCTTGCCTGCCAGTGAGACATGTGGTGTTTGCTTAATTAATTGCCTAAAAGATTAATAAAAACATGGATCCGGTTGGTGATGCTATATTTTTTCATGGTCATTAAAAGACTAATAATCATCGCACTATACAGCTGCCAGCTAATTAAATTCGTCAATTGAGAAAGTTTCTGGGGAAAACAGAATTGACTGAGAAATAGAAAAACTAGAACAGGTCATTCCTACATGTTCCGATTGCTTTGTTAGCACGATGTAATTCCTACATGAACATAAATCGTAGGTATAAAAGCATCAGAAATATCAGCCCATCTATGCAAGCTTTCGATAGGGTGCTTTAACGTACTCTCCAAAAACGTTTCACCCCGTGTGCCATATTTCACTCCAAATAAATTCCACCACGGGGCCAAGTCCTTTAATGCACATTCCAAATATATTATTTGTGGGGTGAGTTGGTTCGTGAAAGCATTCATTTCTGGAATCTAATGTGTCTGGGGAAGTTAGGAGATGAGTTTGGCGATCGTGCACCAATTGGTGCCGCACACTTTGTTTATATATCAGACAATGTACAAGGATTAACATACACGTCAGCTGATACAACAGACTCAACAAACCCTAACTCTATCCGATATGAGTTAGTTCCTATTTATTAGTGTATTATTACTTACCTAGTCTATTTGGCTCATTGCCGTATCTGTGCATGGCACTTTCCTTAGCATGCACGATACAGTTTAGGCTAGAGATTGACCTCCCTCCTATCTTTCCAAACGTGTTCTATAAGTTGCTTAAGATACGGACTGGAGTTGTCCCATATATGTACGATCGGTTCATTGATCAATACAACGATTTCTATCGTCTATCACTATTTACAGTTAGTTTATTACAATACGCAATACATTCGCTAACATTCCCCCGCAATGTCAACATGTCACACCCGATTTCAATAACCGAAATCGGATTCATCTGTATGCGTGTCCAGGATCAAATTTTCAGGCAAACATGACAAATTATGTGATAAAAGAACAATATCTTTATTAATTTATTAAATAATTACATCAAGGACCTGTAGGTCTAAAGTAAAAGATTACATTACAGCGGAGTTAAACTAAGCGTTGGCATCCTTCAACTCCCACGAGAAGTCGACCGGAAGACCGCAGGCCTAGACCACCACTTCATCGTCTCCTCGGATGATGTACCTTCAGCCTTCACTTCTGAATTGTGGCATGATGTAAAAAGAGAGGCAACAAACGTATGAGTACATTACGTACTCAGCAAGTGGGGGAAAGTATGACATGATTGGCCAGTCAAGAAAGGCTAACACAGGGTTTAAGGCATAGAAGCGCCTATGTCTAGTTCATTAATTAAGCAGGCTATTTACTATGTGATGTAACTCCAGAGATCCATCAATTATCCAAACCACGCATGTCTCCTTCCCGAGAACCATGCATCCAAATCATTACCATCCCTCGTAATCCGCGTGAGGGTCCATGCCGCTCTTGACCGTGAGCACGGCTGTCATGACAGTTTTCACTCTGCAGAGGTTGTACACAATTCACCACGAGAAAGTGATTCCATCCCCTGGTGCCAGGTGGACTAAAAACCTCCATCATGCCCGTGCCGGCCAAGCACTTACACACTTCCTTCGGTGTGTGGCCGGAGATCACTTCCAAGGCGGTTCACGGGTTCCTCCAGCTTTGTACGCGCCCACTAGGATTTCCACTCACCCGACGTGTACACCCGTCATCGGGTAGCTTCCTTCCCTTGAGCCGGATGGTTCTCGAGACCTTGTCTCTTCACGACACCTCCCCGGGACTACCGGTATAACACCAGCCATAGCCCCCTCTCCTACGCGCGTACTCGATCGGTCTCCACCGCATACTACGCCAAGCCGCGCCCATACTTGGCTCGTGGTTGTACGGTTTAACATGGATGGTCGCTCCACGAACCGGTCCTTATGATTCGGGTGATAGCATTCCATGGAACTATCGGTACACCCCAGACCATAGTTCCTCCACCCGTCACCAAAAATCAATGTTCAATATAGAAACAAGAAACCATGATCATTATGTTCAAGTGGATCATTAATAAGATTAACATTTATCATATCTTAAACCCAATTAAAGCAACTAAGCATGATCTATCCAAACATACATCTAAAACCACCTAGGCGACAAGGACAAATATGGAAACAGATGCGACACATGGGATTCATATTAACATAGCAATGCAATCATGTGCAGATAGTAAAGGAGTGGGTGCAAGATGCGTCAAGGACACTTGCCTCTTTCTCTCTCTGCTCCCGATTATATCTTCGACTCTTGCTCTTCGAATCCCGTGCTTCGATCGTCTTCTAATTATGTCGCGTCAATCAAGCATGCAAATAAACACACAAACAACTAAGAAACAGAACAGTACACCATACAAAAAGACTATAAAAGCATTACTAAAAGAAAGTACGCGTCGCTACGACTCCGTGAGCGCAAGAATCACTTAAATCGGAGCTACGAGCGAGAAGTTACGAAGGTTTGAGGTTTTAGGAGCTAAAACGTAAAAATAGCTACGGTAGAGGCTAATTTGTAAGTATGGAAAAGTTGAGGGACTAAAGTGTAAAAGGATAAGGTCTAAAATACAATTTTATAAAACACTAAGGTTGTTTTTGTAAAAGTACAGGATATAGTGTTATTTGAGTAAACGCGGGCTAAAACGTAATTTTAGAAAAGGGCAGGGGTGTTTATGTAAAAAGGTCCTATGGCCAAAATATCACTACACAACAGTTTCGGGGTTAAAAATTTATAATTTAAATATAAAGTTTATTGCAAAAGACTAGGGTTAAAACAGAATTAAAACAACGCTTATAGCTTATTTTATAAAATAAAGGACCTAATCGTAATTAACCATAGACTACGGGGGCTAGCGCGTAATTTGTCTTAGATACGTAAACATGCGCGCGTAAATTAGTAAAACACAGGGGCTAAAATGTAAAAGATACTGTCCTAACGCAGAGTAGGGACTAAAACGAAATACGTATAAACCTAGGGTCGCTCATGTAAAAAGATAAGGACCTATTCGCTATTAAACAATATCGCAGGGGCCTATATGCAAACTTCGGAATTACCCGAGGATTAACGAATTAAAATAAATATAAAAATCGTTTGCCGGGTGCATGGGCTCCGTGGACCCGCGGTCCATAGGTCAACGGTGGACCGATCTCATACCGATTCGGCGCGATCGAACGGTGGTCGGGCGACGCGGGTGAGGGAGCGGCGGCGGTGGTGAGCAGGCGGCGGCGCCATGGGCGGGCTCGCCGGAGTTGGCCGCGGTGGCGCTCCGGTGGCTGGAGCTTGACGGGGGCAAGCGGAAAAGAGAGAGGAGCACACGGGGGACTCACCGGAGGTATCGCGCTCGTGGAGGCATGACCGAGGATGGCTCGCGACGGTGAGCTGCGACGGTGCCTCATCGGCGTCGTCGATGATGCGCTCCGGGCGTCGATCTCGCGTCGATTTACGTCGGACGGAGGCGTCGCACCATGAGGACGGCCGACAGCGGGTCGAGGGCGGTGGCGTCCATGGCGGCGGTGGCGCGACGTCGTGCGGGGCGTGGAGCCGGCGGCGGAGTGGGGGAAAGGGAGCGTGGGTCTCGGGGCTGGCCTTTTATAGACACGCTACCCTAGGGGCGGGCGCGCACGTCGAGGCGAGAACGGTGGCGTACGCGCGGCGGCGCCACGCGGTTAGGGTTAGGGGTGGGCTCGGTACGGGCTGGGCTGGGTTGGGTCGGCAGGGCGGGCTGCGGGCGGGTTAGGGAGAGAGAGAGAAGGAGGTGGGCCAAGGGGAGATTTGGCCCACGGATGACTGTTTCTTTTCTTTTTCTATTTTTGTTTCCCTCTTGTATTTTTCTAAACCGTTTCTAAACTAATTCGTAATTGAATTTTGAAACAACCTTCCCACACAATAAAATTTAATGCAACCTATTCAACATGAGTGCAATCAAACAATTTATAATACCTATATTAATTAATTAATTAATTAACATTAGAAAATAAAAGAATTTGTAGGAAATATTTATAAATAGCATTTAGAGCCAAAATTTGACCAAATAAAGAATGCTCATTTTATTTATTCAAAATCCTTTGGTACTCCAAACAAAATAACATACTTTAAGCAAAATAGTTATTATTAAATAAATTCATTTCATAAATCACATGTGTTTGTAAATTAAATCAAAGACAATTATTCAATGAGCCATCTTCACAGTCAAAAGCATTTTATTAACAAAGATTATTTTCATAAATTAATTATATTTGTTCCATAAATCACGAGTTAAATGCATTTATTAAATAAAATGCTTTCACAATAAAACAAATCCTTGGTAAATTTATAAATTCAAACAATTTAGCTTTCTTTCCGGGGAAAAATAAAGGATTTGGTTAAAAAGCGATTCACATTCCAAAATTAGAATTTTGGGATGTGACACAACCTGTTGCCACAAGGTTGAGATTGGAATTGATCCGTTGTAGCATCTGTTTAGTGGCCAGCTTAGTAAAGATGTCAGCAATCTGATCCCTAGTTGACACAAAACGTACCTCCAACGCCTCCAGATTTACCTCCTCGCGAACGAAACGATAATCAACTTCAATGTGCTTCGTACGCGCATGAAATGCAGGATTTGCACTCAAGTAGGTTGCACCTAAATTATCACACCACAAAACCGGGGTCGAGATTGAGGAATGTGTAATTCTTTCAGCAAAGACTGCAACCATGATGCCTCAGCAGTTCCATTTGCCAAGGCTTTATATTCTACTTCAGTAGAGGACCGTGACACAATTGGTTGTTTATGTGCACTCCATGCTATAAGATTTGTTCCAAAATAGATTGCAAAACCTCCAGTCGATTGCCTGTCATCGACACAGCCTGCCCAGTCCGCGTCAGTGAAGATACTGATCAACATGGATGATGAACGACGAAATCTCAAACCAGTGTGAACCGTTCCCTTGACAAAACGAAGAATTCTCTTAACTGCCTCCCAATGAATGTCAGTCGGTTTGGATAAGAACTGAAATACTTTGTTTACAGCAAATGATAGGTCTGGTCGAGTGAGAGTGAGGTATTGTAGTGCTCCAACTGTACTCCTGTAAACAACGGCATCTTGATCTCCAAGTTGAGTCCCACTATGACGTGACAGTTTATCATGAACATTCATAGGTGTTGAGACAGGCTTGCAATTCTCCATCTGAGTACGAGAGAGGATGTCCAAGTCATACTTCTTCTCTGTAAGCGTCATTCCCCCGGAATTGGAAGCCACCTCAATACCGAGGAAGTAGGACAATGGACTGAGATCCTTGACAGGAAAGGATGCAGACAGCTGTTGAAGAAAGACAATGAGTGGCAGTCCGAGAAGAGCTAGCAATGACAATGTCATCAACGTAAACAAGCATATAAACAGTGATGTCAGAGGTGTGAAGGACAAAGAGAGACGTGTCAGCTGCGGATGCCTGAAACCCAAGCTGAAACAACTTGTCACTGAGGCGAAAATACCAGGCACGGGGAGGCTGCTTCAGTCCGTAGATGGCTTTGTTGAGCTTGCAAACATAATCAGGCCGGTGTGGATCTTGAAAACCAGGCAGCTGCTGCATGTATGCATCTTCAGAGAGAAACCCATGCAGAAAAGCATTGCTAATGTCAATCTGGCGAAAATTCCATCCTTTTGAAATCGCTATGGAGAGAACCAAACGAACAGTTGACGGTTTCACGACAGGACTGAACGTTTCCGAGTAGTCAATGCCATATTGCTAAGTGAAGCCGCGGGTAACTAGGCGGGCTTTGTACTTTTCTACGGAACCATCTGAATGTTGCCTAACCTTGAACACCCACTTGCAGCTGATAACATTCTGACCAGCTGGCTTCGGAACCAAGGACCAAGTCTTGTTTTGCTGCAAAGCGAGAAACTCAGCTTCCATGGCATGACATCAGTGATCAGTGGAGAGAGCATCCCGATGAGAAGAAGGAACTGCAAAGAACCCGCACCGAGACGGATTGTACCGAATGGTACCATCTGTCGGGATAAGAGGCTTGACAAAGGAGATGGGCTTCCAGCAAAGCACACATGAGGCGGCGGTATACCGGCGTGGCCACGGCTGCTCCGTTCTGCTGGTGGGCGTCTACGTCGATGACCTCGTCATCACCGGCACCAAGGAAGAAGAAGAAGTGAAGGCATTCAAGGCGTAAATGAGGGCCACCTTCCAGATGACCGACCTCGGCCTTCTTACCTTCTACCTTGGCATCGAAGTTTAGCAGGACAACGCCGGCATCTCGCTTCGCCAAGCTCGCTACGCCAAGCACATTGTTGAGTTCGGCGGCCTGTCCGGATGTAATCCAGCCCACAATCTAATGGAGGAGCGGCTCAAGCTAAGTCGTTACGGTGAGGCGGAGGAAGTGAACCCGACACGGTATCGGCGCCGTCGGCAGCTTGTGCTACTTGGTTCACACCCGAGCAGACTTGGCGTTCGCCGTCGGGTATGTGAGCCGGTTCGTGGAACGGCCAACAACCGAGCACCAGCAAGCTATCAAGCGTATCCTGCGCTACATCGCAGGCACTTACGTCTATGGTCTACACTACTCGAAGAACCCCGGTGCTGCACACTTCATCGGATACCGTGACGGTGACCTCGTCGGCGACATCGACACGAGCAAGAGCACGAGCGGCACGGTGCTCTTCCACGGAAATTGTCCTGTCAGCTGGCAATCACTCAAGCAACGAGTGGTGGCGCTCTCAAGCTGTGAAGCGAGTACATCGCCGCCACCTCGGCCGCCACACAAGCACTGCGGCTAGCTCGGCTATTGGGCGAATTACTCGGCACGAGGCCCGAAGCGGTCGAGCTTAGGGTAGATAGCAAATTTGCCCTCGCACCGGCCAAGAACCCTGTCTTCCATGAGAGAAGCAAGGATATCCGCATCAAGTACCACTTCATCGGGAGCTGCTTGGAAGAGGGGAGCGTCAAGGCTAGCTACATCAATACCGTGGACCAGTTGTAACACCCCGGAATTTCAAATTCGGGATGTGCATGAAATTCACAAAATTTTAAAACTTTTTAAAACATATTTAAATATTATCTAAAGGATAATATCATAAATATATTTCTCTTTCTTTCTTCTTTAAGAGGAATAGATTATCTTTTAAACTCAAACAATTATTTTGATTATAGAGTTTCAATAATGAATTTTCCCAAAAGAAAATATGATTTGTTTTGGATTATGAAAATGACTTATTGAAACATACATATTTGATTTACGAATTTATATTATTTTGGAACACAATATTTCACACAAGGTATTTTCCATTTGCAAGAAAAATAGAAGTGTGTTGTCATTTTAGTGAACCAAAGTGTTGTTTTTGAAAGATAAATAAAGTTTGATCTAAAGAAACATTTATTTAAGAAATACTTTTGATTTATAAAGGTAATCTATTTTAAGAAAATGATTTAAGAAAATAAATCAATAAACAATTATATTTGATTTATGAAAATAAGTTTACTTCAAAAGGCATTATTTTATACAAGGTATTTCACTTTGAAAACAAAATGAGAGCTTTATCATTTCATGCGAGAAAAAGGAGTTATTTCCAAAACTAATTAAAGTTTGAATTATAAAAGAGTTGCTTTGAGAAATACTTTAATTTTAGTTATAGTTAAATACTTTAGATGGGTGAAAAAGGCTTATCAAATAAATGTTTTTGATTTATGTAAAGGTTTATTTAATAAATGTAGTAAAGCTATGAAAACTAGTTTCTTTTATCAATGCATGAGATTTATAAAAGAATTTATTTAATAATAATAAACTTTGTTTAAAGTACTTTGTTTTCCAAAATGTTTATACTTTAATAAAGAACCAGATTTTAAATTACCTTTGATTAATTTGGTTTTGGAAGCCAAATTGATTCCATGGTATTTATGTCTAAGTTTAAGTTAGATACAAAATTAGTTTATATAATTATATTTTGGTCGAATGCGTCATGATTGAACATTCACATTTGGTCTTTATTGTTTGAAAGTTTCTTTTGAGTAGAATCGGACTTTTGCCCTAGTTAGAAAGTAGAATAGAGGAATAGGAAAAGAAAAAGAAATTGGAACCTTTCCATGCTCCCTGGGCCGAATTGGCTCGGCCCATTCTTTTCTCTTCCTCTTTCCTCTCGACTTCCGGCCTGCCAGCGCTGCCTCGGCCCACCAACCGCAACAGCCTTAGCACAACCCACCCCGGCCCCCGCAGCCCAACCGCAAGCCCAACCCGCACCGCAGCCCGCCCCGGCCCGTGCCTAACCCTAGCCGGGCGTCCCGCCTCCGTACGCCGCGCCGCCGCCTCGACGTGCGCGCCACGCTGCCCTAGGGCGCCGCACTATAAAGCCTCGGGCCCCGCAACTCGCGCCACCTTTTCCCCGCGTCACACCATCTCGCGCCTCCCGCTTCGTCGCCGGCTTCGCCGTCACCATTGCCGCGCCGCCTCGCTCCGACGAGCCGCCGTAGAAGGCCCCTCCCGAGGTCGACAACTCCGCGCCGAGCTCCGCACGGCTCCACCGCCCCGCCCGCGTGAGACGCGACCGAGATTTGATACCCGAACGGCCTCAACGACGCCACCGAGCTCCGCCACCGTCTCCCCGTCGACGACCGCCTTTCTCCGGCCGCCTTCGCCCGAAAGACCCCTCCGGTGAGCTCTCCGCTCTCTCCTCTCTCTCCGAGCTATTCGCGGTGAAGAATGGAGCGCCGTAGCGCTAGATCGATCGAAGTCCGGCGATCCCCCGCCACGGGACTTTGCCGGCGTCGACCAAGCTGGTCGGAGCCACGTCGGCCGTTGGATTTCCCTCGGACGCGCGAGATTAGGTCGCCCGAACCGGTATGGTCCCGGTCCACCGTGGACCATGGACCAAAGGTCCGGAGCGGCTCTATGGATCCGTGGACTCGGTCTACGGATTTTCCGATTTAATTTAATTCGTTAATTTCCGATTAACTCGGTAGATTTACACGTAGGCCCCTATAGATTAAGTTAATCACAACTAGGCCCTCTGTTTTTACATAATCAACCCTAGATTTAAGTTTAATTATGTTTTAACCCCTGTCGTGCCCTAGGACCGCAACTTTTGCAAACGAGACCTCGTAGTTTTTTTTAATTATGTTTAGGTCCTGCGCATTTACAAAAACAACCCTAGGTTTTTCTTAAATTATATTTCAGCCCAGAACTTGTACATTTTAGTCCTTATACTTTTCGAAAATTACAAATAAGTCCCCGATCTGGCTATTTTATAAATAGGCCCTTATAGTTTTGTAAATTAATGATTAGGTCCTTCTATTAATAAAATCCAACCATAGTCTTTATTTTAATTCTGTTTTAATCCCGGCTAGGACTATAAAATTTGTAAATTAACCCTTGTAGTTTGTTAAGTTTACGAGCGTATATTTTGTGACTAGGTAAATTTACATGCTAGCCCCCTAAGTCTATAGTTAATTATGTTTATGCCCTTTATTACATAAAAGCCACCCTAGCTTTCGTTTTAGTTCTATTTTCGACCTAATCTTTTCCGTTAAGACTTTTAGCTAATTGTTAAACTATTTTTAAGTCCTTAAGCCATATTTATTTCAATGTTTTAATTATGGCCTTTTTACGAAAACACCCCTAACCTTTTATTAAATTATGTTTCGCTCTGTTTTCTCAAACCACATTAAATCATGTTATTTTGCAAAATGAACCCTAGTGTTTTATAAACTTATATTTTTAGACCTTAACTTTTTTACACTCTAGTCCTTGAACTTTTCCATATTTACAAAATGATCCTTAATTTGCAGTTTAAACCCTAGATCTTTAAATGCTCATAACTTTTAGCTCGTAACTCCGATTAAGTCGATTCTTGCGCTCACGAGATCGTAGAGACGAGTACTATCTATTAGTACTGTTTTCATAGTCATTAGGTATTGTTTGGTGTACTGTTTCTTAGTTTGCTTGTATGCTTGTTTCTTGCATGTTTGTATCGGTGTGACGTTAAATAGAGGAACGTATTTTCCGAAGAACTCAAGAGCAAGACTTGAAGACATGAGCAGCGAGTAAAGGGAAACAGGCAAGTGTCCTTGATGCACATTGCGCCTACTTCTTACTATCTGAATTTACTATTATGCATTGCCTTTAATTTGAATCCTATTCTGTCATATCCTGTTGCATACTATTTTCCTTGTCGCCTCGATTTTGGGTGTAGTGTTATAGTATGGGTACGTCATTGCTTAGCATGCTCACAATGGGGTTTACAACTGAAACTAAATGCTAATCTTGATTAATTATCCACTTGAACATAATGATCAAGAACTGGTAATGCTTTTTAGCAACATGGAACTTAGGTGATCCCGACAGGAGGATGTGGATGATGGTGCGGGAATGCACAGTACTCGTAGTAGTACTATTGGGCTGCGGTAGTACCTGTTGGGGATCATAAGGACCGGTTCTTGTAGTGGCAACCCAGGACTTCCGCACAAAGCACGGGGCTGATAATGGGTAGGTAAGGTTTAGTACCGAGGTAGCTTCCCGCTTCTGCGAGCGTCGAGGAAGGATGAAGGAAGAAGGTGTCTTCCGGATTCGGGCGAGGAAAGGCGGAGTACTTGAAGCCACGGTGCAAGAGGGGGCCCCTGGGTGATGCGTCACTTTGATGGCGGCGAAACCTTAGCATGGGCGTTTTGCAAGTCGGGAAGTCCTTAGAAAAGACCTTGCGGTGATCTTTTGGCCTCATACCTTAGGAAGTGTGCTGGCATAATAGAGGTTTTAGTCACCGAATAGTGATGGAATCACCGACCTGTGGGTAAAGTTGTGCAACCTCTGCAGAGTGTAAAAACTGTTATTAACAGCCGTGTTCACGGTCACGAACGGCCTGGATCCTCACGAGAACTAGAGGGATGGTTTGGGTGGAGTAACCCTTGGGTAGCCACAAGTGGGGTAACTTGTGGTGAGGTTGGCTGCAGATGGGGTAATCTGTAGTGTGGTTTGCTACAGGCGGGGTAACCTCGTAGTATGGTTTTCTCGTAAGTGGGGTAGCTTACGGTGGTTGACAGGTGGGGTAACTCTGTTGGTTCATATTTACTTAGTAAATAGGTTGCTTTAATTAAGTTGACTAGTGTAGGTGCTGTCTATTGCAAACCATGTATTAGCCTTCCTTTCATTCAGCTTACATGTCATGTATTCCCACACTTGCTGAGTACGACATGTACTCACCCTTGCTATTTCCTTTTTGCTACCAACTACTGTTGCTCGGAAGATGGAGAAGACCACCGATGAGAAAGATCTAGGCGTGCGAAATCCCTGGTCGATTGCATGTGGTGTTATGGAGTCTTCCGCTAGCGTATATTTGTATTTAGTCCTTTGAGACAATATCGATGTAAGTATTCAGTTTAATAAAGACATTGTTCTTTTATCACATTAATTTGTCATGTGTGCGTGAAAACTTGTTCCCGGGCACGCATACGGATGCATTCGGTTTTGGTCGTTAAAACCGGGTGTGACAAAGTGGTATCGAGCCTTGTCGACCGTAGGACGTACGCCTTGTCGATCGTAGGACGCAAGCGTAGGTAGAATGGTCGCCCCTAGGTGTATTTCGTTTGAAATAAAAACTATGTTGGAAAATTGTACACTTCTTTCCTACAAGTTCTTTCTTAGGATTCTCTCACTCTAGGAATTATACGGTCAAATGTCACCTGTCTTATTTGCTTCTCATCCAACAAATACTGCAAAGGAGAATGCAATCTGAAATATTGTCAAATTGTACGGAGTCAAAGTCAAGAGTACATAATGCTTGTGCCATAGATCGTCTATAAAAGCAAAATCTCACTACTAATGAGTTTATTTGAATGGTGAATGTGTCCCTTAAGCAAAACTTATTTACTACATGAACCCCAATAAGTTTGATTTTAGCATTGCCACTGTTTTGGACAACGTGCAGTTTCAAGTTAAATGGCAATGGTCTATTTGCCGATGATTAGTTATTTAGGGACACAACAGGTTCATGCAAGCAATAACAAATAAACATGAGAATTTATGTGCAACTATTATACTTATTTCAAAGTACACCAGCAGCATGGCAAAGGAAGTATTATATTCCTTGTACATAGCTGGTGATTTTTTTAGAGCAAATGAAGACAATATCTATTTGCTTGATCTGCACATCCTACATGTAATAGTAACAAAGTTACTTTCAAGAACACTGAATATGCTAACTGCAATAGGTATAAGCATGGCTGAATTTTTTAAGACCAAGAAAATAGTGCTGTTGGAAGTTTGAGCGGATGGTTTTCATTAACAAACATGGGGATACAGAGAAACATTACCAGGTCAATAAAAACTGATGAATGCGACCACGATGTGACTCTTGGTTGGTGTAGTTCATGTTACCCGGCAATGAAGTGTCTCGAGAGAAAAGGGAACTTTTGCTAATTATGTTTGGGCATTTGCCCGTGGCATGGGACATGGAAAACTTGCAGATCACATATGTGTGCTGATGGAGAACTTGGTATAGAGATCAGATGCTATACGGAAAAGTTGATGGACGTTCCCAAACTGCAGATCATAGATGTTTGCTGATGGTGAACTTTGGTATAGCAACCAGATGCCTATGTTCATCCTTGGCGCCATCCCGTTCGTGAAGTGTAACAGATGTCCAGAATGTAAAGTACCGAATTCATGGTGTGTCCATGGCAGAATTTGGTGTTTGGTGGCAGAATTGGACACAGATGTTCCAGTTCAAAGCATAGCTAGAATTCCTTCCATGAACGCTTGTGGATGCAATACTCCGTTGCAGATGACATGATCCCCGATGGTTCACGTACGGTCGCGGTGAGAGAGACATGAGTTCTCACGGCTCTTTGCAGCGTAGGTGTGACAGACTCGCCTCACGAAGAGTCCTTTCCGTCGCCAGGATCATCATGGGTGGCATCACGCGCTGTGATACCCGATATTACAACATACCAACATAAGCATGAATAAAATGAATATAAGTACAAGTCTTACATTCATCATAAGTACAAACGTACATCGAGTCTCACAAGCATCGGAAGCTAATAAGTTTGGAAATTAACTAAACAGCGGAAGCATAAAGATACAATCGCTCTCTCGGCGATACATCACGGGCACTCGGCAGAGACAGATGTTCCTGCCCTAGAACATCTTACCAGCACATCAACTCCTCTACTCGTCAGGACCGCACCACTCCCGAGTGTAGTGGCCTCCGTCCGAAGTCCGGTCCTGCCATGCGTCATCTCCAGCATCTAAGTCCTGTCCGGTGGGATCCTCTCGAAAACCACATAGAGCAAAGCCCTGAGCAACTAGAGCTCAGCAAGACTGACCCGTCAAGGTGGCCATCTACAGCCGACTCCTAGACATGCAAAGGCCGCGGGGGGGGGGGTAGGATACATTAAGCACTAAGCTGGCCTACAAGTGAATCCTTACTTTTAACTTTTAGCAGTTTACTTAAGTTGCAAGAAAGAATAAATTTAATTTCCACTAAGCTACTGCATTACATGTTTCCAAACAAGAAATTAAGCAATACAGCAAATTATTTATAATCATCATCATCTTTCTCTTCTTACTACGTTCCGGCGCGAGGGACAAGTGGTACTCGTTACTTGTGAGGGACATCGATTCGAATCGATTTACATCCTGCAGGAGAATTTTGTTGAAAAGTATAATTCTAGAAAGTGACATGCATGAACAGTTTACCTCAAAATTCCTTCTGGATTAATTCTGAAAATTCAGAGAAAAGGCTTAAATGCTAAGTTTGTCTGATTTATTTGGGGTATCAAACCTTGATGAAATCCAGTGGAGTTTTGTCCTAGATTTTTCATTTGACATGCCCTATAACATATATTTTTGGTGGACCATACTTGTGTTGTAGAAATTTGAGTTGTAGTTCAAACCAAAGTGTTTTTGAATTTATTTGATGCCCAAAACACTTTGCATGTCAATGATTCTTCTTGGGTAGGATAATCCAGACGCGAGATGAGTTTTAAAAATGCTAACTCGCAAAATTATGACACGGAGTGTCACAGCCCTCCCCTTAAAGAAATCTCGTCCCGAGATTAAGCTCAAGTAAAAAGAGGGGGCGGGGGGGTGGTTTACGTACCTCTAGGTTGTAGCGGGAATTTTGGGTAGTGGGTGCGAAGAAAATCTTCCGACTCCCACTCGAACCTTGAAAAACTTACGAGTGCCATTTCGGGTAACTCTTTCTTTTGTATCAACAATCTTGACCGGCTGCTCGGAGTATGACAAATCAGACTGCAATGGTACCACTTCATCCAACACTCGATCAACGGGTGCTTTGAGACACTTTTTCAGTTGCGAGACATGAAAGACGTCATGCACACCGGCGAGCGTGTCGGGTAATTCAAGCTTGTAAGCAACAGCACCACATCTGGCCACAATGGGGTAGGGTCCGATGTAACGGGGTGAGAGCTTGCCTCTCACGCCAAACCTTTGTACACCCTTAGTCGGTGAGACTCGAAGGTATACAAGATCACCCACTTTGAACTCAAACGGTCGGCGTCTTTTATCCGCATAGCTCTTTTGTCTTTTATCCGCATAGCTCTTTTATCCGTATTTTGTCCGCATAACTCGAAGGTATACAAGATCACCCACTTTGAACTCAAGCGGACCCTTATTTTGCTGCCTTGAGGTTTGCTTGTATTTCCAACACTCGTTCCTCGGCTTGTTGTACAAGCTGCGGGCCAAAGATCGTCCTCTCTCCGGACTCGGACCAAGCTGAGTGGAGTACGGCATCGGCGACCATAGAGAGCCTCGAACGGTGCCATCTTAACGCTCTCTTGGTAGCTATTGTTATAAGCAAACTCTGCTAAGGGTAAGCATTCATCCCATTTCTTGCCGTGATCTAGGACATATGCTCTCACCATGTCTTCCAATATCTGGTTTACTCTTTCCGTTTGACCGTCGGTCTGTGGGTGGTAAGCTGAGCTTCGAATTAATTTCGTTCCTAGGGACGCATGAAGTTGCTCCCGAAACGTCCCACAAACTGTGTTCCTCGATCGGAAACGATTGTCCTTGGCACACCATGCAAACACAGGATCCGCTCGATGTATAAGCGAGCATACTTTCGAGTCGTAAATCGGGTGCTCACGGGTATGAAATGTGCTACTTTGGTCAATCGATCGACGATCACCCAAATAGACTCAAGCTTCCGTACTTGTGGCGGGTAACCCAACAATAAAGTCCATGCTGATGTCATCCCACTTCCAAGATGGTACGCTGAGTGGCTGCAACGGCCCGGCGGGTCTCAAATGATCGGCCTTGACCCGACGACAAGTGTCACACTCGGCGACGTAGCGAGCAATCTCTCTTTTCATCCTTGTCCACCAATACCTCGTCCTAAGATCATGGTACATCTTATTGCTGCCGGGATGCATAGCATACTTGGCTAGGTGAGCCTCATCCAATATCTTCTTACGTAGCTCGGGAACTTTCGGCACTACGATGCGGTCTTTGAACCAAACGACTCCCGCATCATCCTCACGGAAACATGCCACTTGCCTATCTCCCTCTTTTATCCTCCTCTTGAGGTGAGCAATGCAAGTATCGGCTTTACGTGCTTCTACCACTTCATCTCGCAAGGTGGGTATCCAAGCCAAGTTGTAGAGCGACCCATGGGGTACAACCTGGATGAAGTGCCCATCCTTGGCTGATCGTGGCACTGAAGGAGGTTGCAATGTGCCTTCCTGCTGAGTGCATCTACAACGACATTTGCCTTCCCGGGGTGGTAGTGCACTTCCAACTCATAGTCCTTAATCAACTCCAACCAACGGCGTTGCCTCATATTCAGATCGTCCTGAGTGAATATGTACTTCAAGCTCTTGTGATCGGTGTAGATGCGAACAAGATTACCCAACGAGATAATGTCTCCACACCTTCGGAGCGAGTACAACTGCCGCTAACTCGAGATCATGAGTAGGTAGTCTGCTCGTGCTTCGGAGCTGCCGGGAGGTATAAGCAAGAACTCGACCCTCCTGCATGAGAACTCCACCCAAACCTTTGCCCGATGCGTCACGGAAAACGTCAAAGGGCTTCTCAAGGTCCGGTTGTGCTAGCACTGGGGCGGATGTCAACAATTTCTTCAAAGTCTCAAAGGCTTCCTGGCAAGCCTAACTCCACTCAAACTTCTTCTCCTTCTTCGGAACCTCGGTCATAGGTTTGGCAATTTTGGAGAAGTTCGGAATGAACCTCCGATAATAACCAGCCAAGCCTAGGAAGCTGCGGATCCGTGGTACCGACTTAGGAGCTTCCCAATTAAGTACGTCCTGCACTTTGCTTGGATCAACGGAGATGCCCTCCTCGGAAATGATGTGACCCAAGAATGGAACTTCCTTAAGCCGAATTCGCACTTGCTGAATTTCGCATACAGCTGGTGATCTCGCAATCTTTGGAGAACAATGCGAAGATGCTCGGCATGTTCTTCCTCGGATTTGGAGTACACAAGGATGTCATCAATAAAGACCACCACAAACTTGTCAAGTTCGGGCATGAACACCGAATTCATAAGATACATGAAGTGTGCCGGTGCATTTGTCAACCCAAAAGACATCACCAAATACTCATACGAGGCCATACCGTGTAGAGAAGGCTGTCTTGGGCACATCTTACTGCCCGATCTTGATCCGGTGATAGCTCGAACGCAAATCAATCTTTGAGAATACCTTGGCTCCCATCAACCGATCAAACAAGATATCAATGCGAGGCAAGGGATACTTGTTCTTGATAGTGACTGCATTAAGTGGGCGGTAATCTACGCATAAGCGCAAAGATTTGTCCTTCTTCTTGACAAATAGAGCCGGACATCCCCAAGGTGAGGAACTAGGTCTAATATAACCTTTGTCCAACAGTTCCTGTAATTGCTCTTTCAATTCTGCTAGTTCCTTGGGTGCTATTTTGTATGGTCTCTTCGGGATCGGAGCCGTGCCTGGCTGCAACTCAATCTTGAACACGATATCCCTGTCCGAGGCATTCCCGGAAGATCCTCGGGAAATACATCAGGAAACTCACGGACAACTGGAATATCGGTCGGGCCCTCGACAATAGCTTGATGTATTGCGGGAGTACAATTCTTAGGGTAGGTCGGTCGAAGGACATCTTGACCATGCAATGGAGAATTCAAGCCGACAGGTGAACCCATCTATATCTAACACCGCCTTGTGGTGTTTCACCCACATCATGCCCAATATCACATCAATATTACTGCCAGGAAGAACAATGCAATCCGTGGGGTATACCTTAGTCCGTAGGGTGATCGGTGCCCATCTAACCTCGTCTCTAGCGGTGATCCGACCACTAGCTGACTTTATCAAATACGAAGATCTCATCGCGCTACGGCATAACCAAAACTTTTCCACAAACATGCTACTGATAAAATTATGCGATGCTCCAGAATCAAATAATATGAGGGCAGGATAATCTCGAACAGAAAACGTACCAGCCATCACCGGAGCGTCGTCCGGAATCTCCTCGGTAGACGTGTAATTCACACGTCCTATCTTTGCTTGGGGCCCTGTTGTTGTTCCCGCGCTTCGGTTAGGAGCATTGCCCCGCTGCTGATAGGGGCAATCCCTAACAAAGTGTCCTGGGCGGCCACAACCAAAACAAGGGGCTCCGGTGGCGGCGGACGGTTCCCTGCAGCATTCGAGCGGGACGGGGTGCTGGAGCACGCTGTCCCACCTGCTGCTGCGGTGGCCTCTGCTGCTGTGGGGGCCTCCGTAGGGGTGCCGATGGACGCGGCGCCACCATAGGCTGAGAGCGGTAGCGCTGTCCGGAGGGGTCGGTGTAGATCATACGGTACTTAGCTCGGGGCGGGTTGGATGGCCCGTGGCGCCCGCGGATCTCTTCTTCTCCGCCTCGGACCCTGCGGTAGCCCTCCTAGGCGAGGATGGCGTTGTTCACGAACTCCGAGAAGCTACCCGCCATGTTGAGGGTAAGGCGGTCCTGCAACTTGGCGCCGAGTCCCTCCATGAAGCGGTCCTTGCGCTTCGATCGGTGTCCACCAGCTCGGGGGCATAGAGTGCCGGCCGGTTGAATTGCTGGGTGTACTCATGGACGCTGCGGCCTCCCTGGGTGAGAGCCATGAATTCCCTCGCCTTCCGGCGCATCACACCTGCCGGTATGAAGTGAGCGCGGAAGACCCTCTTGAAGTCCTCCCAAGTGGTCCGTGCACCTGCGAGCGGAGTGGCCGGGTGGGTAGCCCACCAAGCACTAGCAGCGCCCTCCGAGCTGCTGCGGCTGCGAAGAGCGTCCTCTGCACGTCGGTGCGGTGGAGCGATCCAAATTTGGACTCGGTGAGGCGGATGAAGTCCTCCGCCCTCATCGGCTCGCCGGAGCCGTCGTACCTCGGGGGCTGAGTTCCCGGGAACTCCTGGTATGAGGCCTCCCGCGGCGCCGCATCGCGGTTCCGTCGTCCGCGGTTGCCGTCCCCGGCGGGTGCCTGCTGGCGGAGCTCCCGCAGGAACTCGTTCTCGCTGCTGCTGGTTGTCTCGCATGGCTGCGAGAACCGGGCCATCATGTCCATGAGATTAGGGTCAGGTGGCGGCGGCGGTGCCTCGTTTCGGGCACCCTGGGCTGAGCTCTCGGGCCCATCGCCATGGAGATCATTGGTGTTGCGCGTTCTCACCATTCTGTCAAGCAAAATTGCGAAGCCGTTAATCCAATTGGTCCGCAGAAGAGATAAACATTCTTGACATAGGAATAAACAGATGCATAATTAATGACCAACAGCAGTAGTAAAACCAACGTAATGCAGAAGTTGCAGAATGAGAAACATCATCATCCCACTCAATATGCTGCATTTAACGAGTTCCAATGCTACACCACGGTTAGTACATAACTCACCGACATCACGAGTACGATCTCGATCCAGCTAAAACAAGTTCCGATTACATTAAAAGAGGAAACAGGATACAAGTAGGGGGTTGACCACAATCCCTACAACGCGCACTACGGTGCCGCTCGGTCCTCTTCTGCGTCATCGGGACCCTCTAGCTGCTCTCCACGACGGAGAAACAAGGTCACCCGAGGACCTGGTCCACGTGGACCATACTCGGTGAGGAAACGCAAGTAGCGGGCGTCGGCTGCATCTCGCGATGCCGCTGCCTCATCTCGGGCCCGAGCGGTAGCCTGCACCTCCTGCTGCAGGTTTGCCACGAGGGCCTGCTGCTGCTGAAGCTGCTCACGGAGGGTCGCGTTCTCCGCGGTGAGCGAGGTGACCACCTGGTCCCTCCGAACGACCCTAGCGTCGTTCCCTCGCATGGCCTCCATGAGGAGGTTCACCTCGCGGTTCCGATACTCGTGCTGCCGAAACAGGACGTCCGCATAGCACGCGGTGTTTGCCAGCATGGGGTTGAAGTGGGGTGTAGTGGGGTCACTCAACACCGCCATGCGGCATCTCCGGCGGCTGTCGTAGGGGTCACCGACCGGTAAGTAGTGGTAAGGTGTCCCTACAAGGTCAGGTGCGTGAAGCTCACAAAGTCTGGTGAGAGCCTCCAGCGCTGCCAAGTCCCATGCGCTGAAGATCGCGAGGCCCGTCGTGGTCACCATCCACGACTCCTGGCGTGGGGGTACCGCCTTGCCCGGCACAACCACGTGCATGGTAGAAGTGAGCATTCCTCGCTCCACGAACTCCTTCCCTACGTAGGCAGGGGGCTCGGTGTATCCTAGCGTCCGCATGGCCTGCCATAGCATCGCAGGTAAATCACCACGGTGGAACAATCGGACCACATCCAACCGTTGTCCAAAACCTCAACGTTATCGGCCATCCGTAAGGAAACAAGCTTCCCATCGTTAATAACGACTCGCGATATAGTATGAACATTTAAAAGAAAGAAAGCCTCGTATGGAAATAAAATACATCACAAAGCTCACAACTAGCACAAAAGTGCCACAATTTCCATAATATCCATGGTTCATACATTAGTCATCGACTCGTCATACACTTATGATCACACCTCCAAATATCCCCCACTAGATGGGTACTACTCGATTTAATACAGCTATCGAGCATCAAAATACTCTGCTACCAGCTGCCGGTCAATCTACTCCTAACACCCTCCTGCCGAAGGAGGTCACTCCTACGGGTCGTCGACGTCGGACGCGTCGTCGTGTGGTGGAGGTGGTGCCAGGGCAGCCTGCAATTGCTGCTGCAACTGCGCGACCTGCTGCTCCAACGTCTAAATGTCGTGGAGCTGCTCCTGCTCCAACTGCTGGGCAACCATCAAGTTAGTCCGGAGGTGGTGGATATAGTGCTCCTGCTGAGCCACTCACGCGTTGCGGCCCACCAGCTGCTGGCGTGCCTCATCGCGCTCTCGGGTCCGGTCGTCCCTCTCCTGCCGGAGCTCGTCTCGCTCCTCCAGCAAGAGGTTACGCTGAACCAACAGGGCATCTCTCTCACGGGCGAGGTCATCACGCTCGTCCGAGACTCTCGCGGCCTCCCGAGTCTTGCTCTGCAAACTCCGGATCGCGTCGGAGCGCTCCTGTGCGAGAGTGTCCATGCGCTCCCTCAGCTCGCGACAGACCATGGACAAGCTGGGTCACACGGTCCCGGAGGCGCGAAGCCATCACGTCCGCGTCCGGTGTATCCGGAAAGCCTCGCGAGCATAACGAGCGACGCCGTGATAAGCCAACTCCGTGCGGGCAATCCTCCTGACACGTCGCTCGACTACCTTGTCGAAGTAGTCGAGTGTCGGGATCAGCTCAAATGGGGTGCCCGACAAAGAGTCTCTGTGAGAGCTCACAAACTCCGTCAAAATGAGCTGAGCTATTTTAGCTCGGCCCTCGTGGGTGTCCCTGGAGAACACTTGGTACTCCGTGCACCCTGCCTGCTCGTCGGGGTGGTTAGCAACCTCCGCCTTCACCTTGTGAAGGAGGACCCCAGAAACTTCGAACGCGCTGTATGAAGTACAGCGGGGGCTGGGTGTGTCCAAGAGTCTCCAACAGCGCCCACAGCATACCGGGGAAAGCCTCTGTCAAAGCCTCCTCCCCAGCGAACCACGTGACGTCAGCGTGACCGCGGTCAGACTCACTATCGGACGGCATCTGCGAAGGGTAGGAAACATTTTTACCACGTAAGCATTACGCACCGAATAAGGATGTTAAGCCAAAAGCATTATGTGAGCAAACAAATGGTAACGATTATCGAACGGTAAGTTTCCATATTAAATCAAATTCTGTCCCGGCGGTCCAACGCCGTACAGTCAACAAAACTGTACATTTTACGCCAGAAAATGACAGAATTGGTCTTTCCTCCTAATAACAATAATTTAGAGTATCAACTCAGCTTTCCATCGAGTACTTGATCAACCCTTTTCTCCAAGCGAGCGAAAAGTTATGAGACTTACTCGACAGGTTGTCCATTCTGAACCGCAATCTGTACAGTGGGTAAAAACTGACCAAAAAGGGCCAGATCGGTTCAAAACTGGTCCTCCAAATGAATACAAAAGTTGTGACCCATGTTTCAGCCTTTCCAACGAGTACAAGATCACCAGTACCCAATTCGTGAGCACAAAGATATGGTCAAAACAGTACCGGCATACGATTCTGAAAACAGGATTGAGGCATTTCCAGTTCAGAGGGAGGAATCTGGGATTTTCGACCCTGCAACCTCAAAACCAGCCTTTCCTCAGACTACCAAAGTCATAGCTCATGATTCAAGCTTTCCAGAAAGTATCCATTTGCCCCATTCCAACAATGGAGCTGGGAGTTATGGTTAAAACCAACCAGGCTGTCGTTCTGAAAAACGGAAACAGCACCCCTGACAAGGTAGGGCATAACTCCCTCTCTCTGGATCCAAACATCACAAAACCATGTCCAAAAGTTAGTTTACTTCTTAAGGTTTCCAGAACATCTGGAATTACTCAAATCCGAGATTCGAGCAAAAAGTTGTGAATTTTCTTTGCTTAGCGAGTTTGCTGAAAATTTTCAGGTTATAAAAATTCAGACTTTTAGGTTTGCCATTTTTATCATGAATGCACCTTAGTCATCCTATTCGTCCTCACCACGAAAGAAACAAGATAATTATACCGTCTCAACGGTGTACGGATTTCGGGGTGGCGACCCGCACTCGAGCACGTAAGTCAGTCTAAATTTACCAACACACACCAACTAGCGTTGTTATGTACCTGCAGAAGATTCATTCCAGAAACGAGTACATCAAATTCAAAAGAAACTACAAAAAGAAGCACAGTTCTACAAGTTACGATCCATAGAAGGGATCGCCCCATGGTATGCCACGAGCCAACATTGTCCCGTATTCTCCGTCCGCGGGCACGGACCGCTAATTTAAATGCAGACATACCCGAGCCACAGCCGTAGATGCAAGTAATTAAACAATCATAACCCAGGGTTAGCATTGCCACGATTACAACTAATATAGTCCTTACGGGCACGTCCTCACACGATAACGTCCTGGTTTTCGAAAATAGGGTGCTTAAGGTGTTGTAATATCCCCAAGACGGCTCGATACCACGCTGTGACGGACTCACCTCACGAAGAGTCGTTTCCGTCGCCAGGATCATGATGGGTGGCATCACGCGACTGTGATACCCGATATTACAACATACCAACATAAGCATGAATAAAATGAATATAAGTACAAGTCTTACATTCATCATAAGTACAAACATACATCGAGTCTCACAAGCATCGAAGCTAATAAGTTTGGAAATTAACTAAACAACGGAAGCATAAAGATACAATCGCTCTCTCGGCGATACATCACGGGCACCGGCGAGAGACGGATGTTCCTGCCCTAGAACATCTTACCGGCACATCAACTCATCTACTCGTCAGGACCGCACCACTCCCACGTGTAGTGGCCTCCGTCCGAAGTCTGGTCCTGCCATGCGTCATCTCCGAGCATCTAAGTCCTGTCCGGTGGGATCCTCTCGAAAACCACATAGAGCAAAGCCCTGAGCAACTAGAGCTCGGCAAGAGCGGCCCGTCAAGGTGGCCATCTACAGCCGACTCCTAGACATGCAAAGGCCGGGGGGGGGAGTAGGATACATTAAGCACTAAGCTCACCTACAAGTGAATCCTTACTTTTAACTTTTAGCAGTTTACTTAAGTTGCAAGAAAGAATAAATTTAATTTGCACTAAGCTACTGCATTACATGTTTCCAAACAAGTAATTAAGCAATACAGCAAATTATTCATAATCATCATCATCTTTCTCTTCTTACTACGTTCGAGCGCAGGGACAAGTGGTACTCGTTCATTGTGAGGGGCAGCGATTCGAATCGATTTACATCCTGCAGGAGCAATCTGATTGCACGTCACATACGCGCTTCCCGGAAGCCGCATGAGACATCCTTTCCCAGCCGATCTCGTAGTGTTAGTCGGGCCTAGCTCCCCGAAAAGGGTCCCCCACGCGATGCCGTCCCGGACGTCATCCGTGAGTAGAGTGCTCCCTTCTCTCCTCCCAAATTCCTGCCAAGTAACCAAGGGAGTAGGGTATCTCTCTAACATACGGTGACCATCGATGCGTCGGTTTCTCGGGCCCATCAACACCGAGCATGCAAGCGAGTACGTTCAAACTTAATCCACATGGGCCGGACACGACGCGGTCCTTGTGTGCATAGACGGGGCTACCACCTTGAAGACTCTTTTAGTCCTTCACTTTCCACCTAGTTGCCCGTCCGGCCTCCAATTTTCCATTCTCTTCACATTACTTAGCATCGTGTCCAAAAAGGTGATTGTCCTATCTACGAGTGGTCTCCGTACCACTCGACGGATCATCGCCCTATTTAAGCAAGCATCGAGCGTAGGGTCATAAAATAGTACATTTAACTTAAGTCCCCTAAAAACAATTTAACCCAAATAAATTGCTTCTGATAATGCCAAACTAAAAGCTCCATAAAATAGTACATTTCTCAAGGAGTCCAACAAAATTTAGTTTGCAATTTTTGGAGGTCTAGAACTCTAGATATGAATTTTCTAAGTTTAATTGAATTTCGGGTCTAATTACGAAAATGCCATTCGGGATTTAAATTTAAATCTCCGCGCTCTGTGCCACACCGCGGACCACAGGGTTCTGGATCCGCGTGTGGCTATGGGATCCGGGCCGTGTGGCCCGTCCCGTGGCCTCACCGGCGCATGGCCGGGAGGCGGCGGCGCGGTGGCCGGGACGAAGTCCGGAGCTCGCGCGCGGCCGGGCAAGGGTCCACGGGACTCCGCGTGATGCAGCGGACCGGGAGTGGGTCTCACGCGGCCGGGGTCTCACCGGAGAGGTGGCGCGACGGCGACGGTGGTGGCGAGGTGGCTCGGCGGCGGCGCACGGGCACGAGGAAGGGTGGATGGGGGGTTGGCTTGGCCGTGGAGCTTCACCGGAGCGTGGGCTTCCTCGGCACGACCTTGGTTGGGGATGAGCTCGACCGTGGATGGCCGTCGGCGTGGAGGTGGCGGTGGCCGGAGTTCCGCGGCCGGGAAAAACAAGGATTCCGGCGACCTCACGAAACAAAAGAGGGAGGTTAGGGTTTGGGAAAAAGCTCCATGAACATGCGCACCCAACGGAACAAGATTGGCCGGGAGAAGCTCACCGGAGAGGCGGCAATTTGGCCGCGACGGCGTGACGGCCGGGGCGGAGCTCTTCGCGGAACTCATCGAAATTGACCGGTTTTACTCCGCCATTTTTGGGGGTTCTTGGCGTGGAGTAGGGTGGGGGTGGGGCGGAGCTTGGGGCGTGCTTGGCCCGAGCCGCGGCGGCCGGACTTGGCGGGGCGGCGAGCTGTTAGGGCGGCGGGAAAGGCAGGCGGGGGTGCGAGCTCGGGAGAGAGACAGGGATAGAAAATTGGGGGGGGGGGGTTCCGACCGGCCTTGGGCTCCTCCCTTTGCCCCCGACCAGGAGAACCGCGGCCGGGCGCTGGCGCCACGCGGCGCCGGCGTACGGCCCGGTCGGGCGCGAGGGTGCGGCCCTGGGGCTGACAGGTGGGGCCCGCGGCATATTTCCTGGTATCTTCTCTTTTTCTTCCAATTTCCAAACGTGGCCCAATTTGAATTTGAAAAATCAAATACAAAGCCTTCCCTCGTTCGAAAATTTAAATGGAGAATTTTGTTGAAAAGTATAATTCTAGAAAGCGACATGCACAAAGAGTTTACCCCAAAATTCCTTCTGGATTAATTCTGAAAATTCAGAGAAAAGGCTTAAATGCTAAGTTTGTCTGATTTATTTGGGGTATCAAACCTTGATGAAATCCAGTGGGGTTTTGTCCTAGATTTTTCATTTGACATGCCCTACAACATATATTTTTGGTGGACCATACGTGTGTTGTAGAAATTTGAGTTGTAGTTCAAACCAAAGTGTTTTTGAATTTATTTGATGCCCAAAACACTTTGCATGTCAATGATTCGTCTTGGGTAGGATAATCCAGACGCGAGATGAGTTTTAAAAATGCTAACTCGAAAAATTATAGCACGGAGTGTCACAGTAGGACAGCGCATCTATGGGAGTGATCACCGGCAAACAGGCTTTTATATTTTGTGGCATCGATTAGAATAGAATAATACAGGTAGCGCAGCATACAAAATGCAAAGGGTATTTGGTATAAATTTTTTTAATGGCAATGATAGGTAATTTACTAATTTTTGTTTCTTTTTTCTCCGGTAGTTTCTAAGTCTTGAGAACACATATAATAGATTAAAGGCTTTAGAGCTTGCTTTTTTGAGCAATGGCATACGGTGCTTTCTCTGCGTACGATACCCATATCCACTACAACAATGTTATTAATTTAGATGGTATTATATTATCAAGTCATGTTCCACACCGAAACATGAGAACTAATCTATAGTAAAGAAGATATTGTTCTTGGAATACCATTTGCCACCGTCATATAGTTAACCTAACCTTGTCATCTATTTATCTAAGGTCCACTCGACACCATGCATAGTCATTACTCATTAGATTAAGAACAGACCAGCCATTTAAACGAAAAAGTGTGTGCCCACTTCAAATATTTACAGTATTTTTACTGCATATGCCTTTATGCTCTCATTGCAAGGCTCATGTGCAGGTCCAGCCGTGAAAGTTTTAATAAGATCTAGATGATAAAATATGCCATAATAGTTTATGGGCCTCAATGCATTTCATTATATTTTATAAGAGAATTGCTGTAGAGCCAACCGAATGTCTAACTCTATTCCGACTAGATGAATATACGGTAATCAATTGTTTAAATTTTCAAATGATGATATATAGTTTCTATAATAGCTTGAGTTGTACATGAGTAGGACAATCGGGTTGGACCTATAGCGGTACTCATTTTATACTTGATATGGTAGATATCAGTAATTTAGAAAACAAATAAAAGTTTATTCGACGTTATTTTTATATAGTACTTTGATACTTCTTTAGGAACAGGGTAGGTTGAATGGTTTATCAGTCTCATGAATTGATCGTCACTTCTTCACACCTTTTTATCGAAAAAATTCCGTACTTCTTTTCTGGTCCATGCATGTTTATTGAGCCTCCGATTGTAATAGAAAAATGACTATCGTGATTTATCTGATTATCCATTTGTTTACTTGCAGATTGAAGCACTAGACTAGCATCTAACACGGATTCAAGTAATCCAAAGAGTTGGTCCCCCTATAAGTCACGGAAAAGACTCCTCAACCCTAACGTACTGTTTTCAAATGCTTGGGCCTGTTCTGCCTCTATCGTGGCTGGGCCACATTAATTCTTCTTTTTGCATCCAATCATGACATTCGCCCTATAAAAGTGTTCAGAACATTATACTGCTGAAAATGTAAATTAATCTAAAAAGTACCAATGATTCCATACAAATATAATCATGCAGGTAATAGGAATAAGATTTCTGAAGTTTGCTATAATTTCATAAATTTTACTTTCATTCTGTTAAAAAACTTTGATCAGATTCATTGTTGTTGGACTAGTAACAAGGAATAAGATTTCACGTTGTTGTGAAAAAAAATCGGTACTCCTGCGCTGGTTTGGTTGCCGTTGCGATCCTGGTGGATTTAACTTCTAGTTGCATGGATAGCACGGTGAGGCTTCTCAATCAATAGATAGGACAATGGTACTACTAATAAGTTACAGGCTGGCAGCATCACTGTTATAAACGCTTTCTACCATCTGGCAGTGCCGCCTGCTGGCTGCTGGCCTGCTGCTACTAATTAAATTATTGTATCTCGAATTAATGAGTGCCAAACTATACTTCATTTGACCGTCGACTACACGGATCTAAATTGATGTGATTCATTTCTTTTTCTTGACCAAATCATGGTACATATATCCTTCCATCAATATACCATTTCACTCTACACGAGTATATATGTCCGTCAATGTTATTATAGAGCTAGGTGGCATAGATACAGATAACATATATGATCAACGCCCTCCATCTTTGTTTAGATATGTTTTCTTTGGATATAAACACAGATGTTGTGCCACCACCTAGCCCTATCAGATGTCTGTCAATGTGTTTAGATCCAAGCATATAACAATAAACATTTGATCGTTATTATCAGAAGAAGAAGAAAAAAAGCATCTGATTGTTGCTCTTCACGGAGCATATGGTATTGAAAACATGAGATTATATCAATCTAGTACTGTGCTATATCAACTATTCCTCCTGGTTGCTTTCAAATTGATTGAGCACAGCTATACAGCATACAATGCATGTTCAGTTCATTTGGCCCTATGGTACAAGCATCTTTCATCATATATTACTATATGCAAATAAGATAGAAATGTTCCGATGATTTGGACCAAACTATGAGAACCGACTTGCTATGTGGGGCGCACTGGTGACAAATGTAATGTGTAATCTATCTTTGGCGCAGAAAATAAATTGATCTGACTCTAGACTTGCATCACAACTGTCCTACAACTTCAGGGTGTCAGTGTATGGTTTGTATCCCGAGATCTTTATCGATATGCACATACAACTGTGAAGGAACATAACTGAAATTGATTCATCCAGCAAATGGTCACATATAATCGATGTGTCTGCCCTGAGTAATCGAAGATTTTCAGTAGGATATACTTGCATTAAGATGGGCAAAAGAAACTGTCTTTTTTCGTTTTATTGGGTGATGATAACAACTGAATTTTAACCAAAAAAAAAGTTGCAACATTGCTTCGTAAAAAAACATGAGAGTTACATAGCTGAGATCTAATCGTCAGATCTAGCTTTGATTACAACAGAGTAACATCGTTCCATAGGGTGCTGCTACAGAAATAATAACGAGGCTACTTATGAAAGTCTTGTTATTCAATCGATAAGATTAACCACGCTCTTCCGTCCTGTTACATTCCAGCGACAGGGTCAGGATGGATGAGCGTCCTTGTTGCCATTGCCATCACCCTCATTGATCTTCTGGTTAGAAGCAGAAATTTCATCTTGCCTGGTTGTAGTCCTCTTGATCTCATCAAGTAGTGCAGAGCAAGAAGATACCTCGGGAATGTTGCTTGTGACGATGTCGTCCTGTAACCCTGAGGACGAAGAAGATTCCAATGACAGTTTGTCGCTTAACTGGGTCATAACACTGGTGATCTTAGCTTCTAGAACCCTAAGCTGCATATATAGATTCATGATTAAGTATATATAATCAACAAACAACAACCCTGCGTGTATCACAAATCGAAAAAATTGAGGACGAAAATAAATTTCTTACATGGCGTTTGGCGCAACGATTGTAGACTTTCAGATGGACTTCCGGAGCATCCGAGGACGGAAGCAGGCCTTCCTTCCCCCGACGTTGAGGCTTGGCCATGGCTTCCCTAGCTGATGAGTGGTGAAGGACCGACTGGGCTGGGTTGAGTTGAATGGGATGGAGGAAGGTGGGACTTATATAGTGCTAGCGACCTAGGAGCGTATGCCTCTCTGCCTTGCCAGGAATTAATATCTGCAGCTGTCATTACTCCACGGATGATGAGCGCCGGAAGGTAAACATGCATGTCTTGTACTAAACAAGTTACAATTTTTGTTGCTTATTTCAATTCTAAATTTACCACATAGTGTGAACAAAAACGAGTTACAATTTTTCTTGCATAGTTCAAATCTATGTAAATCTGGCAGATTGAATTTTTTAAAGAAGAAATCGTATCATGCATGCATGATGCAGTCTTCATTGGAACAAAAATGGGCAACTTTTTATGAAGTCAAATAAATATATTTGGTTGTTTTTGACTGTCATTTGGTATTCCTAAACTTGTCAACTAGGCCCTTTTTTTCTTCAAAATGTCGGAAATACTCTTTGTGTTGTTTACATGGATGCTGATTGGTGTCATTTGTCTTAAACAAAGTTTATTTCGTGACCGTTCATGTGCAGGCCAGCCTGCATCATCCATGGGCCAGGCCTAGCAACTCCCGATTGTCGAACGAACAAAGAATGAGCGGAGCAACACGGTGGCATGGTCGCCGGTGGCCTCCGGAGGTGGAGAACACCGGTGAGAGTGCGAGGTTACGGTTTCCAGGTTGCTTGCGGGTCTAATATGCCTGGTGGGCTTAGAGGGGCTTACGGGGCAGCGGTGCCGCCGTAGCCTTGGGCATTAAATAGGCGGTGGGCGGGATAGATGGTAGAGGCATTGCTACCGATGAGACAGCGTGGGAGCGGCCTGCTGATGGCAGCGGCGTGTTGGGTTGTGCTTGACGGGTGCGGGCGACGCGCAAAGGCATGAGAAATGGAGGTGGTATGGTGGAGAGGGGAGGCAACGTGGAGATGGGGAGACCTAAGCCAAGCCGATCTGTTTGCCGAGTGCCGACACCGGTGAGGCCACCGACAAACATTAAATCTTATACATGCAAAATTATTTTCAAAATGATCAAACTAATTTAAAAATAAAGAAATTTTGATATGACAAGATTTATATGATACAGGGAAATGTATTCTGCTGATATTGAACCGGTATTTGAAGTGGTTTGTCGATCTGCACGAATCTCAATACTCAATGACCTGGATCCAACGAATGCATGTAGCATGGCATGAGCCCTGCGTGATAAAATTTACTTTCCGCTATCCGTGCCCCTTTGGCACCCCCGGGTCGGGTAGACTCCGAGTCGCATAGTGGCATAATAAATTCTATCCGAGACTCAAAACCACCGGCCGTTTCGACCTATTCCGAGTCATCCGAGTCGGACGTGCATGCCGAACTCTCGGACCCATAAAAGGCACGGAAAGGCGGATCCCCCAACCACCTGCGACGTATTCACGCAACAAGAACCGAGAGACAATTCTCATAGCAACTCCAAGCAAAAGGCCCAAAATCAGGCCTCGAAATTGCATTTTAGGAGTTTGTCTCGTAAAATTTTGGGGCCCAAATTCTCTCCCAACTCCAACGAGGCCCCCGTAAATTGACTCCTAAATTCCGTCCTGACGAGCGGGCCATTATTGTCGGTGAAGGAGCGAAGGCTGTCGATCCCAAATCTCTCCCTCTCCGCGTCCGTCCGCCCGCTCGTGCCGCTCCACAATCGGCCCGCCTCTTGCACTCGGGGCTGCCACGCCGACCAACGGCAGCGACGAACGCCTTCCACCCGCATGCCGCACGGTGAGATGGCGTTAGGCCACGGAAGCCGGGTGATGACCCCGCCCGCCGCGCGCTTCACCGGATCTACGCTCCGGTCCATCGAGTGGGCGCTCGCAGAGGTGGTCAACCACCCCGCCGTGCGGCGCTCGGTCCGCGACGAGATCGCCGCCACGCTCGCCGCCGACGAACTCGTCATCGGCTTCCCGCCGGAGGGAGCTATACTCGTCAACCTCGTCGGATACGTCTTGTTGTTCTTGTTCGTACCTAGATTCTGTTGTTCTTGCTAGGGATCGGTAGATTGCAGGATTGTTTCCAATAGCTGGAAATTAGCTCCAATTTGTCAATCTCATGTACGGCCTTCGGGCCATGGCGACATCTAGTTTCTTGCGGGTATCTGTTGTGATAGATGAGAAAAAGGTGATTCATTGATGATTTTGAGTTTCTTTTCTTTTCTGCCATGATCTAAATTTTGGTGTCTTGTACATGACTTCCACTCATCAAAAGTTAGTGTTGTTGATGTTATACATTAAAAGTTAGTGCTCACATACATACGGATGAGGAAATAACTCAGGATGGCTGCCACACATGTTTTTGTTGTTGATGTTATACTTCTATCCCTCTTCTGCCATATTTCTTATTGTGTAGAATGAATGTGGTTGATAAAAATTCACTTTGCTTTGTCACTACTTTCTGGTTGTGCTGTTTTGGTTCGTTTGAGTAATGTAGATAGTTAAGTGTTCGTTTGTCACATACTCAGATGACAAGGGCAGCACAGACTATAAATGATAGTTGCCTCAATTATTAAAAGAATTATGGTTTAGTAGACTACTAATAAAATCACAGTGAGGCCTTCCACTTCTATTTATGGCATTGCCTGACCATGGCTGCAAATCGAATTGTCTCTGACCGTAGCAACTTGTGTTCAGTGATGGTGTTGCCATCGAGCTCTTGTTTAGTGTTCAGTGCTACTACCTGGCAGAACTGATTCAGTTATGTTTTACACAAAGATATTATTGAGTTATGATTCCATTTTGCATTGCTAATATCATTTTTTACACCTATTGTTGTACACTGCAGATAACCGTGGCTCCAGTGGATGCGACTGGCGATCCCCATGGGGTTGGGCGTTTCCAGAAAGAGAGCAATCTCGTGATTCAAGCTGCAATGGAAAGCCGAAGTCACGCGTCATCCCAATCTTCTTAAAAAGACTGTCTTGCAGCATCGACGAAGTAAATAAATAAGCAGTTGTTGAGGTCCAAGTTGATTTCAGGAAATGATAAGCATGCAGTTGCTGATACCCACGCAGTCGAGTCTTGAAGGTCCGAGTGTGCGGTGTGCCTAATTTTGTACTGTCTGAATGTATCGTAATTGTATCTGTACACTTTCTAGTGCCTGCACCAGAAACATTTTGGCCCCCAGTGTTTTGTATTGCATGCATGTTGACATCCTCCTGTACCCGGCAAAACATCTATACAATGAAACCTGATTCTGTGCCTGGTGCTCTCATTCGAGGCACTGAAGGATGTGAAGCGAAGTGTTGGAATTATTGACCTCGGTCAATAGGCCCATAAGGCCCACTCCGAATCCAATTAACATCCCTATTAGTTGCCTTTGATTGGGAGGCAAACTCATCCCACTTAAGGGCCCGGCCCCACACCTACAACGTATATAAGTAAAGGAAAACTCCTGATTTTCTTAATCATCGATCTAATCATCAGATTAGCCGTTAGGGTGTTTTACCACCTGACCTAACCAATCTATTAGGCTGCTGGAAGGTGTGGAAGCTCGGTGCCCTGGTTCTACATCGACATCTACTGCATCTACGCCAAGTTCTTCATTGATAAGGAACAAAGGAGTTCCTGATCTGGTGAACATAAGATCTGCTTCATCTACACCAACACATCCTCGACTGCAGATGGCATCTACAAGCTCTGGTTAGTTTAATATCAGTTTTTTGCATTAAGTTAATTAGTGATCCTGATTAGACTAAGTTTAAGATCCTGCTTAAGTTAATCATAGATTAAGATTAATCTAACATTTGGTATCAGAGCGGTCTTAGTTCTAACGTGATCCTAATCCCGAGCAATTTTGATGGAATGCCTCTGTTTTATGCTATGATTTGCATTGTTGAGCATACTTCGGTTTAGTTAAGAACAAATGTCATGTTAAGTCTGCTAGTCATATTTTAAGTTAGTTTTCTGTAATTTAAACATACCTAGATTGATTAGATAAATAAAGCTTTCATGCTGAGTATATCAGTAAATTTTATTCATGTTTTAGAATAAGTAAGAAAGGCCTACACGGCCTCCGCAGCCACGCGCGCCCTGAGAGCGCCGCCGGTCACCACTGTCGCACACCCTAACCCTAAACCCTAGATCTAGGGTTGAGGGTTCATTAGGGAGGCGCCGGATCCCGAGCATTCACACTAAGATTAAGAGGGACCTACCGGATCAGACAACTAAGGGTCCTGCAATGGCTCCGCTGCTCTGTCCAGGCAACGTCGTGCACCTCGAATGGCCACCGTAAGGGCACCAGAGAGGCACCCCTCGACGGAGAGAGGTGTCGCCATGGTTGCCGGTGACGAAGCTACGTCAGGTGGGCACCGTCCGCCAGAGCTTGCCGCCGTGCGTGAATAGCGTTGTCGTGCGTGCGTCGTGCCACCAGGTCGCCGTGTAGCGCGCAACAGTGGGCATACGTGCCGTGCAGTATGCGCCCTGGCGCCGTCGTGCAGTAGGCACGCACGTTGAGCCCATGGCCGTGCGCACCGCGCCATCGCAGAACACGTTCGCTCTCTCTCTCTCTCTCTGACTCACTCAGTGAATCAATGGGGAGGAGTGGGAGAGAACGACGGGTGTAGTGTCCTGTTGTGCGGCTGCAGCTCTCAGGATGGCGGAGGATAAGAAAGTGAAGAAATTAGGGTTTCTGCCGTTCATTGTCCCTTTTAAGTGAGCATCCGGCTCCTCTAGACAGTCCGATCTGCTCCGACGGCTGCGATCCGTGCATGCCTCGCGCGTCCCTGCGCACTCCAGGCCAAAATGACGTCCTGTTGGCTGGTTGACTTGGCCCAAGCCAGCTGCTCTGTTAGCTAGGCCACGCCGTGCGCACCTCGTAGCTGGGCCGCCTGCCTCACCCGTGACTTAGTTCTGGGCCACCACATGCGCGTCACGCTCGCTGGGCTGCATAAGTAGCAGCACTGCCGCATGAGCTGAACCACGTGCGAGCAGAGCCGTGCGCTAAGCGGTTTGAGCTGGGCCATGATAGCACGCTCTCACGTTCTGAGATAAGTAATGTTATTTAAGTTTTCAGTATTCTTTTAAGCTTTAATTCATATTTTAAGTTAAGAAGTTAAGAAATGAATTAAGTATTATTTATGAGCTTAGTTTTGCTGCAATTTTATAAGTGTTTTCCTGCAGTAAAATTCTCATAATTTTATCAGTTTATTTGGCATAATTTTTTTATTGGAAAATTATTTTAAGTAAAATTCTCAAGAATATTTCATAGCAATATTTATTTTTCTAATTTAACCTTCCACTGTCATCTTGTTCTTGAGAATATATATTCATTCACTATACGTTGAGATGCACTCTAAATAAATTGCATCATCTGTGAAATTTGTTTAGAGTAAAGTTATGATTTAATCATGAGCATTAAGATAAATTTAGTTTTGTTTTCCCCACCGGTGATGCAAAATTGAAATTTAAATCGCATGATTTTAATCAGATCGCCGTAGGTTATTAGCATGCTCTAATTTGCATTTCATTGTATATAAGTTAAATTTATTTGTGGCCTTCCTGTCACGGTCTCGCTTGTGGATTTTCATGAGCATAATGATAATTTAAGGAATAAGTTCAAGATTAACTTGTACAATTTCCGTATGTACTAAGTACATATTATATGAGATTTTAATTATTTAAGTAATTTGCCAAAATTTAAGTTTAAGGTCTTTTAAGTTTAAGAATTCTATTTGAGTTTACGTTTAAATGCTCGTTAGAATTTTCTCACCATGTTTAAGTTCTCACCTAATATTATATGATTTTTTAAGGTTATTTTTGAATATATTATTTACTCAATTATTTCGGTGAGAGGATTAAGTTTTGATCTATTAAGTTATAATAATTTAGTGCATTTTATTTTGCCATAAGTGTTGAATCTTTAAGTTCCAGATTTAAGTTTAATTATTTACTTTCCCATCACTGTCCATTAAGCCTTAAGATTAATGAGAAATGCGTAAGTGCATTTATCATATGTGTTTTAATGCATAAGATGCATTATTGATGCCATAAGTACTTGCACCATTATTGAGCACATTAAGATAATTGGAGTTTCATAAGATTATGATATTAACTAAGTATTATTATTTGGTTTTTATCATTTTCAGCTTACATGAAGACCATTAAGCCCTTTAATGGCATTGATTTTCCTTTATGGAAAAAGAAGGTGCAAGACATTCTCAAGTTCTTGGAGCTTGATTATGTGCTTCGTGAGGCCAAGCCGATTCGTCCCACTCGTGGCATGATGACTACATTGAGGATTATGATGAGAAGATGTCTATGTATTACCTCAAGTTAGATATATGGGAGAAGGATAATAAGTTTGTCAAAATAATTATAAAGCGTTCAATCTCGGAAGGCATAAGGGGAGCATTTGTTGATGCTCGAGGACAAGACCGCTTATGAGCTCTTTTGCTTAATTGAATTAAGTCATGAGCAAGTTTGCACAAAATTTCTCATGAAAAGACTAACCACTTCACGTTATGATGGGCACGGTGAGTTAGCAAAGCATATAAGTAGCATGTGGGACATAGCTAATGAGCTTAAGGCTTTCGGCATGGAACTTCCTGCCTCATATGTGGAATATTGGATTAGTCAATCCTTCAAATATACATAAGACTAGGGGAGTGGTTTTTACGGTTCATGGAATTCACTTGAGTTTCATATTGTAAAGAATTTTCTTTAGAATTTAGTTAAAGGATTCAACATTTATCTTGATGACACTCAATGTAACTTTAGTGAAACCTTTGTTTCTATACATATATAAGTATTCTATGAATATTGTTTTCTCCGAGTTATGATATTATGTTTTATATCATCAAGTTTTAAGTGATTATCATTATTTTCTTGTTTCTCTACTAGAAATTTTGTGATTATTATCAATCTTTTACATATATGTGAGAATTAGATAAGATAAGTTTAGTGATTAGACATCGTCGAATATGTGGCACACTCACGTTTAGTCCACAAATTCGAAGGGGAGAATGGAATGTCTCATCATTTTTAGAGTGCTCCAATTAATAAGAATTGCTCTTGTCAATTAAGAGTTGATCTCATCGGTTGAGAACTGCTCGAGATGATAAAGTAAGAATTTTCTCCATAATGTTTTATTGTCCATAAGATTCAAGGGCAATATAAAGAATATGGTTTTAAGATCAATATACTCGCTTCCTCTTATTGCTTAATTTAAGAATAAGTTCAAGAGCAATTTTATAATGCGAGACATAATACCATTGTCATGGGACTAATACTCCACAAACACCAATTGTCTCAAATTAGTGTGATTTTATTCTTTATTCGGCCACCGCTAGGTACCGAATAATTTTCACGATTCTGTTGTGTCATTCACTTACGGCCACCGCTGTTGTGGGTTGGTACAATTTGAATCGGAGATGATTGAAGTATGGTTGTGTTCATGATTCTGCCACCGCTGTTTTATGAATATTTAATCATAGCTTTGCTACTCTAGTTCATTTACTAGCCACCGCAAGTGTGGGCTAGGTTAGCAAGGAAAGTTGATTAGTGGTATAGTTAATGTCGTGCCAAATTGATAAGGCGGTGAGCTACCATTGTAAATTATTTCTAGATAAGTTTATGGTCCAACAATTTTTCCGATTATTCGGAGTACAATGGAAGCTCACAAAGAAGGAAGGAAATGGGGGAGCTATATATCTTAATGAAATACATGATAAGTTTCTATATATTGATGATTTAAGATAATTATATATGCATATATGATTTTCTCATATATGTCGTGCCATAAGTATTCCTCCATTCTTTGCCAAACTCGATGAGGATTTACATAAATTGTTTAACCACAACAATGATTAGTAAGTTTAATGATAAATTAAGTACTCGGCACAAAAGTAAGAGCATAAGGAGTTTTGTGAACTTTAAACATAAGTATATTTCCTTTCATTGCAATTTTCTCGATGGAGTCAAAGCGATAGGCTATAATGGGTCTACATTTTTTGAAAGTGATTCTAAAAGAAACTAAGATTCTAAGTTCGTAACTCACCATAAGTATGTATGTATCATGGCAATCCTTGATGCACTTGTAAAGTCAAGGTGGATTAATTATTATCCTGATACTCTATGATGAATATTTTCTCCATAAGTCTGACGAAATAAGCATGCATTCCAAGAAAGGGGAAAAGTTTTAATCATATCATAAGATACATGTCGTATACTTGCCTTATGGGTACACGAGATGATGAAGGAATGGATACATAGAGACATGGTGGCAAATTAAGGAAGATAAAGACGGTGGCGATAGGCAACGGACCGATGCTGGGATAACGGAAGATCCCGTATACCGGTATGGAAACAAGGCGGAAGCTAAGACTGGTATACAATGACTTGAGGAGCAAGATGTTGAACAATTTATAGTCCGATTAGGACTCGAATCAATAAAGAAAGTAGAGATAGAGTTCCATATATGTAATTCATATAATCGACTCGGACTACGCTTGTAACCCTAGCTCCTCCCGGACATATAAGGCGGAGCAGGGACCCCCGAAAACTCTCCGACATCTTGCAATTAGCAAATCGCTAAAGGCAATACATAACATACAGGACGTAGGGTATTACTCTCGATTCGAGGGGCCCGAACCCGTCTAAAACCGCGTGTTCTTGTGTGTTACGTGTATTGCACCATCGAATTCCACTCTCGTGAGGGACCGAGTAGTACTAGTGCCGAGTTTAAGACTCGACATTTGGCGCGCCAGGAAGGGGTCCCGACGAGTTCCTAGCGAGTTCGATGGCCACTTCGTTTGTCGTCGACTTCGAGCCCGGCTTCAAGATTCGCTTCGGGTCCCTCGACTTCGAAGCCGACTCGGACGGGAAATTGTCTTTGATGAATCCGACTCGTTGCCGAGCCGCTGCTTCTAAAGCGCGATTAATCGCCACGGTTGGTAATTCCGATTAAGGACTTAGTGGATCCGACGCAGCTTTAGCGTGAAACATCGGACTCCCTGCGCTGCGCCTCGGACCGATATTTGGGCTGCGGCGATAAGCTGTTCTACCAAGCTGGATGATGACTTCGAGGAAGACGCTCCGGTCTTCTTCCAAGTATTCATGACAGACCGGTTATCCACCAACTCACTTCGAGGAAGCTGCCGAAGAAGAAGCAAGGATGGCGAGAGTTGAAGCTGAACGCGATCGTCGTGAAGCGTAAGAAGCAAATAGAGATGAACAACCTCCACCACCTTCGGCCGCGGATCCGCGCACAAGTGCTGCTGCTCCGCCGGAGGAAGCGCCCTGCAACCGCTCCCCGACCACGGGCCCGCTACTGGACCGGTCCGGAGACCCGGACGATTCTCCGGGATACAACAATCGACGGGAAGTCGCAGCGGGAGACGCCATCGATCTTCCAGCAGAGCTTTGGATTTAAACTCCATGGAAGTGGAGATGAATGGCGCTCGAGTCTTCACGTCGCTCGTCCACAATATTGTAGGAGTGAAGCAAATTCTTGAAACAATACCGGAAGAAGTTCTCAACGCTACGCCAGGATTGCGGCGCGCGCTAAATTTGGTTGACACGGCAGCTCTACAAACAAATCAGCTCGTCCATGATTGAGCGAAATCTTCCGGTCGCTCGCGTTCCCATTCGTAACGACCGCAAGGGCCCGGTCCGAAGGAGCTTCCTCGGGTGGAAGGCTTGGACCTCGGCATACCCCTATTGCAGATGCGCATGAACGAGCTCCGGACCAAGATTTGCGTGTACCACTCAACGGGAATCGTGATGCTCGGAACGTGCCGATTGATTGCCATGCGAGAGAGGGCGGAGGAGCGTACAAGACATGAAGAAGATGAGAGACGACGGACTGGTCATGTCGATGATCGCCCACGGGATCTTGCCCCGCCACGGTCGCGTTTGAACAATTCTCCGCGTCACGGGCCGGCTGCTTCAGCGCCGCCGCCAATACAAATTATCCGCGCAACGACCATCGAGGGCATGGTAGTAGGCATGCTCATCGGGATGAACGACCCGGAAGGGATGATCGTCGTGACACAAGGGATCGAAGAGGGCGAGACAACCGGGACAGAGACGTCGAACCCCAACGCACAAACAATGATCATCAAGCTGCACCTCCGCCTCCCCTCCATCGCAACATGAAGAACCAGCGAACAATGATCGTCAAGCGGCACCTCCCCTCCGCCTCCGCCTCCTTCACGGTACGCGGAGCCGGTGAATAATGATGGACAGGTGCGGCTCGGGAGATAGATACCAAGATGATTGTTATTACGACTATTCCGACGATGACAGGGATCGTAATTATCGGCATCGCCCTAGTCGTCGATCTCCGTCACCGGTCCGGACCGGTCCGGAAGATGATGAATACTCCGTAATTCCCGCTTTCACGCGAGATTTACGCATCTCGCAAATACCCCGGGGATTTAAGCCTAGGGCCATTGACAAGTATGATGGCAAAGCACCTCCAGCTGAATGCCTTCGTATGTACACCACGGCTATCCGGTCAGCGAGGAGGAGACACGTTCGTGCTAGCTAATTATCTACCGATGTGTATGGAGCAGGCCGGACGCTTATGGTTGCAATCCCTGCCCGAGAGATCCATCTCTTCGTGGGGAGACCTCACCAAAAAGTTCGTAGAAAACTTCCGGGTGACTTGTGAGAAGCCAGGGAATTACTTCAACCTCAATAGGCTGAGCGAAGCCCGATGAGACCCTCACCGATTTCATTAGGCGATTCTCGCAACAAGAAGGCCTTAATCCCTAATGTTCCCGATCAGCAAGTGATTGCTGCATTTCAAGTCGGCGTCCGAAGTGAAGCGTTGGTTCACAAGATTGGGAGACGAAATCGAAACCTCACCATGACGGCTTCGAGTGCTTCAAGATAGCGGACGATTATGCTGCCGGAGAATCGAATGTAGTCAATTTGCGCGGGAACAAAGGGAAGAAACCGAAGCATGACCAAGGCAACCGATCCGGATCTAGGAACGACAAGAAGCGCAAGGCTGATCACCTTGTGGCAGCTGTCGACCGACCTCATGGAGGAGATCGGCCGGCACCTCCTAAGAGAGGTCCAAGAGAATGATTGTCGTTTGAAACACTTCCGGATGGCCCTTGTATGATTCATAACGGAAATCATAAAGCTAAGGAGTGCTTCCTGTTAAGGCCTTTTGCTCGGCTTGCCTTGAAGGTTGCACCCCGGTCCGCCTACAGGAATCAAAAGGATGACAAGGGTAAGGATAAGGATCGTGAAGACAATGAGGATGACGAAGGCTTTCAAGAACCAGCCCGAGAGGTGAACATGATCTATGGAGGCCCGGACGCATATGAGTCGAAGCGGAAGCAAAAATTGGCGTTCCGGAAGGTTAATGCTCGTTGCTCCCGCTACTCCCGAGTATCTCCGGTGGTCCGAGATCCCTATTACATTTAGCGAGGCAGATCATCCGGAGGTACTACCACTCACCCCGGCCCCCATTGTTCGGAAGGTGCGATCGAAGAGGACTTTCATTGATGGAGGAAGCTGCTTGGATATCTTGTTTGCAAAGACTCGCTCGAACTTGGTCCGATCGTGATCGATTTAGAGCGCAGTGTTTCTTCGTTCCATGGAATAATACCCGGGCGGAATAGTTACCCCTTGGGGCAGATCTCTCCGCCCGTGACTTTTGGGACGAAGGAAAACTACGAAAGGAGAATGTCATCTTTCGGGTGGCTGACATAGACTCGACGTATCATGCTATCCTCGGAAGACCGGATCCGGAAAAATTTATGGCCATCCCAAATTACCAATATTTGATGTTGAAGATGCCTGGGCCAAATGGGGTCCTGTCATTCCGGGTGATATCAAGACCGCTTATGCTTGTGAGGTGCACAAGCACGGAGTTGGCATCTCGAGCCAATTCGAAGTTGAACGTCGAGAAATCGGGAAGCAGCTGAAGCTTTGGAAGTTCAGGCAAGGATAGAGGATGAAGTCCCGATCAAAAAGATTGCAAAGGAGAAATTGAAGGCTGATGCGGTGGTTTCCAAGACCGTCCAGACTTGATGAGTCGGACCCCTCCAAGGTCACCCATATAGGGGCTGACTTGGGGGATAAATAGGAAAGCGCGCTCATTCTTTTCCTCCAAGAAAATAGGGATATCTTCGCATGGCAGCCTTCCGACATGCCGGTGTTCCTAGGGAGAAGATTGAGCACGCACTATTGGTGCGTCCCGATGCGAAGCCGATGAAACGAAGCTCCGGAGGTTTGCTCAAGACAGCAAGGAAGCTATCAAAAAAGAGATAACAAGGTTGTTAGCAGCTAAGTTCATTAGGGAGGTGTATCATCCAGATTGGCTTGCCAATCCAAGTGCTTGTACCAAAAAGAATGCTAAAGAATTAAGAATGTGTGTTGATTATACTGATCTCAACAAAGCTTGCCCCAAAGACCCTTTCGCGCTGCCTCGAATCGACCAAGTTGTTGATTCGATCGCTGGCTGCGAGCGTCTTAGTTTCCTTGATGCTTATTGAGGATATCATCAAATACCGCCGAGGGTTGAGGATCGGATAAAGACCGCGTTTATCACCCCTTCGGAGCATACTGCTATACAACTATGCCATTTGGATTGAAAAATGTTGGAGCTACGTATCGGCGCGGCATACAACGTTGTTTGGATTCGCAATCGGGAAGGAACGAAGAAGCTTATGTTGACGATATAGTGGTCAAGTCTCGTAAAATCGAAGATCTCCTCTCCGACTCGGCAGAGACCTTCGATAATCTGCGGAACGTTTCCATGAAGTTAAACCCTGGAAAGTGTGTATTTGGAGTTCGTTCTGGGAAATTACTCGGGTTATTTGGTATCATGGAGAGGTATTGAAGCCAATCCAGAAAAAATTCAGACAATTGTTAACATGCAACCCCCAAGTTGCTTGAAGGATGTCCGAAGTTGACTGGGTAGTATGGCTGCTCTTAGCCGTTTCATTTCAAGACTAGGAGTACGAGGACTTCCGTTCTTCAAGTTACTCAAAAACAAGATAAGTTTGAGTGGACTAGTGAAGCACAAGCTACACTTGATCAACTTAAAGAGTATCTCGGAAAGCCTCCGGTGTTGGTTCCACGGAGCTCGACGAGGTTATTCGATTATATATCTCCGCAACAACCCATGTGGTGAGCAAGGTTCTAGCAGTTGATCGGAAGGAAGAAGGACACCTGCAATTGGTGCAACATCCGGTCTATTTTGTAAGTGAAGTTCTTACTCGAATCTAAGATACGATATCTCTAATTGCGAAGTTAATATATGTCTGTAGTGATAACTTCTCGAAAGTCGAAGCATTATTTCCAAGCGGAGATATTGTTCGCAACCGAGAAGCGATTGGTCAAGTTGCTAAATGGGCTATAGAGCTTGACCAAGTATGAAATTACGTTCTCTTCGCGAACGGCTATTAAGGGACAAGCATTAGCTGATTTCATAACGAGTGGCTGGAAACACAAGTGCCGCGAGAAATTCAAGCATTGGAGTATTGGGAGATGTTCTTTGATGGATTCCTGCAGCTTGCAGGCGCGGGGCTGACATGGTACTTTTCACTCCACAAAAGGAACCGCTCGGATATGTGTTGCAAATGTACTTTAGAGCTTCAAACAATACGGCGGAGTATGAAGCCTTGCTTCATGGGCTTAGAGTAGCCGTATCGCTAGGCGTCCGACGATTGGATATCTATGGTGATTCGATGTTAGTAATAAGCCAAGTTAACAAGGTATGGGATGCTCATGATGATCACATGATCGCTTATCGACAAGAGGTTCGGAAACTTGAAGATAAGTTTGAGGGTTTGCGATTTTCTCATATACTGCGCGGGAATAATTCTCGCTGCGGATGAGTTGGCTAGATCGGGTCTTCGCGACAAGCGGTTCCTCCCGGTGTTTTTCTTCCGGTATTGGATAAACCATCTATAAAGATGGAGCCCAAGGTTACTATTACAGAAATCGAAGATAAGGCGGTCTCGGAAAGTCGGGAGGAAAAAGCGGTCTTGAGGGACCGATCGATAATGCGGGTTTGCCAGGAAAGACAGATAGGCGAGTTCAATGCTCGGAGATATTCAGCCATTGGATGTTATGATTATTGATTCCGATTGGCGTACTCCGTATCTTAACTATTTGCAATCCGGCAAAACCCCGTAAGATAAAGTGGAGAAGCAAAGATTGGAAGTTCGAGCTCGCAGTTATCTAATTCTCGAGGGAGAATTATATAAGCGTGGAGTTAATATCTTGATGAAATGCGTATCGGTTTCGATGGCATTCAATTGCTTGAAGACGTACACAAGGAGATTTGTGGAAATCATGTCTCTTCGAAGACATTGGTTGGGAAGATATTCGGACAAGGGTTTTATTGGCCTACGGCGACGGATGATGCGCATAGAGTGGTTAAGAATTGTCAAGGATGCCGCTTTTTGCAAGACAACCTCATACTCCGCTCAGGAGTTACAATTGATCCCAATGACTTGGCCTTTCTCTACTTGGGGGCTGGATATAGTTGGACCATTTAAGCGAGCACCGGGAGGATTCATGCATATTTTCGTGGCAGTAGACAAGTTTTCCAAATGGATCGAGGTCGAAGCGAGTTACTAGTACGACTACAGCCCGCGCAATCAAGTTTTTGCGAACATTTTTGTACGTTTTGGGGTTCCATACGATATTATTACCGATAATGGGCCTCAATTCACTTCGTAGTTCTTCAAAGACTATGCTCGAGAGCTTAGGGATCAAGGTGCAATATGCGTCGGTGGCACATCCGCATAGCAATGGACAAGTGGAACGAGCTAACGGAATGATTTTGACCGGTCTTAAACCGAGAATTTTTGACCGATTGAAGCCTTATGCGGGAAAATGGGTTAAGGAATTGCCCTGGGTGCTTTGGGGTTTGCGCACTAATGTTAGCAGAGCTACGGGACAGTCTCCTTTTTCTTTGGTATATGGATCCGAAGCTATGTTACCTACTCGAAGTGAATATGGTGTCACTCAGGTTCGGTATTATGATTAAGAAAAGTATGATGATCAACGTCAGGTTGAACCGATTGCTGCGGAAGAATTGAGAGATCAAGCTCGATTCAAGCCGCCAAATATCAACAAAGCTTGCGCCGCTATCATGATCGTAATATTCGCACACGGGAATTCCAAATAGGAGATTTGGTTTTGCGGAAGATTCAGTCCAACAAGAACAGGCATAAGTGGTCACCAGTTTGGGAAGGACCTTTTTTGGTTAAATCGGTATCCGGACCGAGGGCTTATAGGCTTATGACCTTGAGTAGGAAGAAATTCCAAATTCTTGGAATATTGATCAATCTACGTCGTTTTTATACTTAAAGAGTATTTATTGTAAAGTTTTTCTTATTATAATAAAGTAATTTTATCTAATGATGATGTGTTTGTTTTTTGTGTCTCCATACTTTAATTGTGGATTAAATTATTGAGCCAGGGGGCTGCTATGATAAAGAGTAGTCTCGTGATATTTTGCTATTCTACTATGATAAAAGCAGTCTATGATATTTTGTTATTCTCGCTATGATAAGAGCAGTCTATGATATGTTGTTATTCTCGCTATGATAAGAGCAATCTGTGATATTTTGCTATTCCTGAATAATAAGACCGGTCGTTTAGTTGATGGATTGCTGTGATTAGAGCGGTCTACTTATAAGCTTGTGTTTAAGACTGGTATATTCAGAAAAAGATGTTGTATAGCATTCTTTTTATGAATACTGATTGGTAAGTTGTTGTATTAGGGACAGTTTGGGAAATCTTATAAACTAACTTTTTTGCTCAACGTTACATGATCTTGTTAAAGTAAGCTATAATTATGAATTGTGATCTATGCTGATTGAGAGCCGAATTGGATCATAATTATCAAGTTGAAATAACCATCATATCTTGAGTAAATAAGTTAGTAAGTATGATAGTGAAACCAAGTATTCATATAAAAAGAAAAGTGACTGGTATTTAAAAGCAAACACTCGTAATGATCAAGATGTTCGATTACAAAATGGCCCTATTACAAAGATTTCTAAGCAGGACCGCTTGAAGTACCAGTGTCACCAGTCTTGGGATTTCCTTCGAGCCTATCATCCAGTGTTTCTTCGGAATCGGAAGTTACAATTAAATCTCTCGTCAAGATCTTCGAAGGAATCTTCTATTGACTGTCTAGCGGCGATTGCAGCATCCTCGAGCATCTTGATCTAGGGCGAAAGCTGCTGGTGCTACGTTCAAAGGGATGCCCGACGGATCAATCGGAACATCTTCCACCAACTCGAAACGGTACGAATGAGTGAGTTCCTCGACTTATTGAACCGATCTTCGGTGGTGTCGGGGTGGGCACCATCCCGGATGAAATTGAAATCACAATCTTCGACCGGAGTCCAAGATTCGATTATGGCGGCGATGTGTCCCCCTCCTGAAGCAGCGACCAACCTTGAATGCTCTTTGATCCTTCTCGGGATTGTCCAAATGGCGGACTCAAGGTCTATCTCATTGGGATCAATAGTCCGGCCGCCATTGAGATATTCCGGAGTATAGATAGTACCTGCAGTAAGTTCTGAAAAACAAGCAAATGTTCAAGAAAAAAGACCGGTATTTTCAGAAGATGACGTAAGGATGATCAAGAAAGACTAGTACTTACGCCTATGCCGGACTTCAGCAGCTCCGAACCTGCCCTTGATTTTAGTATTTGACGCCATCGGCTTGGCTTCAATTTTCTGCAAGCGTTGAATCTCGCGATCTTTTGCCCGGAGAGCAAGTCGGGCGGATTCTTGGGCGGTCTTCGGGGCAACCTCTTTATCCGCTTGAGCTGATTTCATCGCTTCTAAGGCTTCAGCCGGTTCAGCTTTCAAGCCGGCGTTTTCGAGTCTCAAGGATTTTGTTGGAGCGAAGGGTTTGAGCCAAAATGCTATCTTTAGCGAGTGAGTTCACCTTCCAGTTCTCCAATCCGGCCGTTTGTTGTTCTTCGACACGAGAACCTTCTTCAAGCGCTTGTTTTTGAGCCTCCGCTTTTTCAAGCAAAAATTTCTTCAACCTTTTTGTGAGCAGCGACAAGGTTCTCAAGTGCTAAAGTCAAAAGTAAGACCGGTCGAGAAGGAAGCCGCTTAAAAAATATATATGAAATATGAAGAGAAAAATTGAGAATATTACTCCGATTAACTTGACGAAGCCTCATGATTTCTTGCTGGCGCTCCTCCATCATTCGATGGGTGTTCCGCAAGTTGGCCTCTCTCTTCGAAGATCATCCTCCTTAGCCTTCGGATCGGCGGTCCGAGTTTCCAGCTCACCCAATCGTTCTTGATTGGTATAGAGTTCTTCCTGCAAGCGGGTGATAATAGCGAGTCTTGGCCTCGAGCTTTTCGGAAGAACCTCGAAAGGAAAAAAGAGAGTGAGAAATCGGATGATTAAAAGGAAATTGCTTGGAGGAATTGTTAAAAGATAGGGATATACTTGGCCGATTCCGAGAAATTCTTTAAGGCCTCTTCTTCTTGGAGGGCGTCCCATTGAGTCGTGCGGTGAAGGTTCTAGCTCCACTAGAGCTGTCCACCTCAACCTCTCCGACCACCATTTTGGCCGGCTTTGTGTTCTCCAGAGATTTGCGAGTTGTCCTGGCCCGGCGGGGAATTTCTTCCATCTAGACCGGTCCCAATGAGAGCTCCGGAGGGATTTGAAATAAGGTGGCCCGGGGAGGAGGGTTGCCGGAAGAGGAGTCTTCAACATTGGAAGTTTGCTTTTCAGCTTCTAGGCTTGAGGCGGCAGGGAGTTCCTTTGTGGGAGCCGCGCTTTGAGCTTCTATGCTTGAAGTAATGGGAGCGGTAGTGGAGGCGCCGGGAGTGGAACCAATCGTGGCACGTCGGGGGAAGAAGCGGGAACATCGCCGGGAGGAGCTTTTGAGGAAGATTTATTTCTTAGAAAGCTAGCTATGCTAGCTTGGAAGTTAGAAGGAATCCTGTAAGAAAAAAGCAATATTAATAAGATTAGAGTGAGGAGCTTCGATACCTAAGGAGTTTTGGCGGATGGAATAATTCGAGAAAAGAACCGATAATCCGGAAAAATTACGTGAAAGCTTTCTTGAAGCCGGTAGAGGTTTTGGCCTTCTTGGGAGGGCCCTGGGTAACCCCACCATCGCTATCCGCAGCTCTTTTCTCCGCTGGATTGGCTCGCGGAGTTGGAGCTGAATCCCCAAGCATCAATAGGACCGGTCCGGTGACCGTACGGGACCTTTTGGGAACCTTCGACAAAGGGTCAACCGAGGCGGAAGTGCCTTGAGTTTTCCCCAATGAAGCTTCAAGGATTGCCGAGCTGCTCGGTGATCTCTCTCGACGGCCTCTTCTTCTCGTCGACGGTCTTCGAGTCTTTGTGCCTCCGAGCGGGTGTCGCCGGGAGCAGCGAGGAGGATTAGCGGGTCTACCGATGGTCAAGGAAGTAGTACGTTTTCTTGTACTAGGAGCTTGAACCACAGTCCCGGACTTTGTGGTTTTTGGGGCTAAGCTTGGAGGTAAAGGGAAAGACCGGTCCGAGGGTTTTTGAGTCGGACCGGCTTGAACAGACTAGCGGAGCGGCATTGTTGGCGTAATCCTCTCCCCAAGTGTCATTAGGTGGAAGAGGAGGATGACTTCGTAGTTGTCCATTTTCTGTAATTATAAAGATTGAGTCTTTATAAGTAAATGATGGCAATAAGCGATAAAGATTTGAAGAAACAGGAAGAGGTACTTACGGCATCGCGAGGATTGCATGAACTAAAAGCCAATCCCACTCTTGTGCATCCGAGATAGGTCCGGATTTGGCTACAGCATCCGCTTGATACGAACTTCTAACCGCTCTTTGTCGGGGAGGAGAGTTCCATCCAAGGGCATAGCGGTGTCTTCATTAAAGAGCCGAGCAGGGTGCTCTTGCTTCTTGAGTGGTTGGACGCCCCGCACTATGAAGCTCCGGAGAACCGTCTCGACGGTTACACCTTTGACGTTTTTCAAATATCCGATGCGAGCGAGGAGTGCAAGAACTTCATCGTCCTCTTTGAGTTTTTTCCTAGTTTCTGCGGTGGGGAAATTCTTGGCCACCTTCGCATTGAAGGCGGGGAGACATGGCCGAGGATTGTCGCAGAAGAACCAGCCTTTTTCCCGTGAGCTATGCTACTGTTTAAAGATAAGGAGAAGTATTCATCCACGCTCCAACGATCGGATTCCCACACCGCCAACTGCAGCTCGGCGGTCCGACGATGGAAGCGGGCGAATTTGGAACAGATATTGGAGCAGCTTGAAGTGGGGGAGAATTCCAAGGAAAGCTTCGCACAAATGAATAAAAAAGGCGATCCGAAGGATGGAGTTAGGGTTAAGGTTCACTAACTCCCATCCATAGAAGAAAAGAAGTCCTCCGAAGAAAGAACGAGCATGGGAGATCGAGGCCGCGGAGAAAAAGGCTTTGAAGACTAGTTGCTTGAGATTCATCTATACCTCGGGGAATTTGGTCGGGGAAGGGACACTCCGGTTTAAGATGGGTTGAGGAGGAAGATACCCATCTTTAACTCGCTTCGTTAAGGGAGGATTCACGTGACCTTGCTCGGGACCAAGATCTTGGACCCCAAACGGAAGCCGATCACGAGGAACGGAGGAAGAAGATGAGGGAACGGCGGTGGATTTCTTCTTGCCCATCTTAAGAGATGGCAAAGGAAAGCTTGAAATCGGTTAATGAGGAAGGAGAGCGCAACGGAACGAAGGCAAATGGCGGGCGCATATGAGCTTTGGGAGCAGGGTTGACCTAGGTCGACCTTTCGCTTTCTTTTATAGACACTGGGATGGGCCCGGGGCTGAAAGTTATTGGGCCTTTTTAAGAGGCCCGAGGGATTGTCGTAACTATGCAATTATGACCTAACGGCCATAAGGAAGTTAATGATTTGTTATCTGCGTTAATTATGGCTTAACGGTCATAAGAATAAGCCGTCGTGCTTTTATGAAAGTAAAATGCGGTCCGAAATATGGAAATTCTCGGATGAAAATTAAAGTCATGCTGAATTTTATAATTCAGCGAGTATGAGACGATTAAATTTTACATCACTCGGTGATAAAGGATGCCTTAGGCTATGGGTGTTAATCATCCGGCTGATTATAGGCTTTGGAGACTCGAGTCGTTGTGAGAATATAAGGAATAAACTGGTCCGATCAACCAGAATTTTGGTTCTTAGTGAAATTTCACTAAGCGGATTATGAGTCCAGGCTGATTTAGGCGGTCTCGTTATGAGAAATTGGTGAGAATATATAGAAAATAAGAAATTCGACCGGTATGACCGGTCTGGAAAATATGTTCTTGACAAAAATTGCTTGAGAGGAATGTGATTTGATGGGAAATAATACATCCCAATCCCTCAATAAAGACTCTTGCATTATTTGTGATTCCCAAATGATCCAAGAGTCGGGGGCTATACCTAATTAGGTGCACCTGACCGGTGCACCGTATTCAAGAGCGGTATGTGGAGATCGTGGAAAAGGAAAAGATGGAAATTGAAAGGAGCGGTCCGAAGAAATTAGGTATTAAAGGAAATAATGAAGAACCAATCTGGTGGACTCTTGCATTGTTTGAAAAGAGTTCAAATGATCCAAGAGTCGGGGCTATACTCAATTGGGTGCGCCTAGTTGGCGCACCATGAGAAGAATAAGCTACGATTACCTAATTAGGTGATATGAAAGGTGAAAAAATAATAATTTTTTGGGCTTCTTGAAAAGCACCTGTGAAGATAAAAGAAACGAGTTTGCAGCAGATTGGAGTTCTTTTTAATTTTACCATGAATAAAGACCAACAGAGCGGAAGACTGGTTAGTCTTATTCAAGGTTAAATAAAAAATTACTCGGGGCTGCTGTCGTATACTTGCCTTATGGGTATACGAGATGATGACGGAATGGATATGTAGAGACATGGTGGCAAATTAAGGAAGATAAAGACGGTGGCGATAGGCAACAGATCGGTCTTCGACCGATCCGGGATAACGGAAGATCCTGTATACCGGTATGGAAACAAGGCGGAAGCTAAGACTGGTATACAATGACTTGAGGAGCAAGATGTTGAACAATTTGTAGTCTGATTAGGACTCGAATCAATAAAGAAAGTAGAGATAGAGTTCCATATATGTAATTCATATAATCGACTAGGACTCGCTTGTAACCCTAGCTCCTCCGGACATATAAGGCGGAGCGAGGACCCCGAAAACTCTCCGACATCTGCAATTAGCAAATCGCTAAAGGCAATACATAACATACAGGACGTAGGGTATTACTCTCGATTCGAGAGGCCCGAACCTGTCTAAAACCGCGTGTTCTTGTGTGTTCGTGTATTGCACCATCGAATTCCACTCTCGTGAGGGACCGGGTAGTACTAGTGCCGAGTTTAAGACTCGACAATACATCTAGTGATGCTTTCCTATGTTCGGGGAGCATGACACCGAGATGGGACCAAAATGAGTATTGGGATTGTCACTTAAGGATAAAAGTTTAAAGAAGTTCTAAAGTGACAATATGTGAATGCATACACCGTCATGTTTGTTTACATTTGCGTTAGATAGCAAATTTTTATTATAAGTGTAAAGTTAAGAATAAGAGAGATAGGAAGACGTTCCTAATGCTTCGATAAGAAGCTATATGCTAAGATCCATAGGTAATTGACTTAGCATGACAAGCCGAAATGCTTGACAAATTTTATTAGTCTTAGTCCAGGGAAGGTCCACTGGTAAAGGTGTTTTTAAAAGTTTAAGGCACCAAATAACATGCTCATTTATTTAAGTACTGTGTTGATAAGTTTTTTGTAAGAGCGTGTGGATATAATTGTGCACAATTTAGTAATATATCCTTCACTCTTATAAATGTGAGTGATTCTGCAGAAAGCTCTAAAACAAGATTACCATTATTAATGTTGATTTTGTATGACATGATTTAGTTCGAACAGGCATATAAGATATATTCCGGTACTATTATTGTTATTGAGTTTACATTGTTTAAATTCAATGTCACGAGTATTAGATTACAGTATTCCTTTTAAGTAATAACATATAGTTGATGGTGTCAAGCCAATTGACAATTGTATAGTTATGAAAGAACGGGCCCAGGATCAAGTCATTTTTAATGCATTAAGAAAGTAGCTAGCGATGTCACTTATTGAGAGTTTTATCTCATATCCTATCTTCGCGAGTTTAGTATGGATTTGATGATTAATCTCAAACATGATTCTGGATGAGGCCGAATAAATAAGCTCCCAAATAAGTTAATAAGTGTTCTATCAAAATACTATAGTGGACTTTGGTTCTTGTTGTCCCGGTATGTCCGTATGTCTACCGATGACGCATTTGCTAGGTTTTGCTATGGTATTGAGAGTGAACATAAGACGGACATAAGTGTAGTATAATGTTGAGATTGTTCGATTAAGAGGGAGACTATTGATCTAATGTGTATCCACCTGCACATGATCAATAAAGTGAATATTATAACCTCGGTCAACAGGCCCATAAGGCCCACTTCAAATCCAATTAACATCCCTATTAGTTGCCTTTGATTGAGAGGCAAACTCAGCCCACTTAAGGGCCCGGCCCCACACCTACAGCAGTATATAAGTAAAGGAAAACTCCTGATTTCCTTAATCATCGATCTAATCGCGAGATTAGCCGTTAGGGTGTTTTACCACCTGACCTAACCAATCTATTAGGCTGCTGGAAGGTGTGGAAGCTCGGCGCCCTGGTTCTACATCGACATCTACTGCATCTACGCCAAGTTCTTCATTGATCAGGAACAAAGGAGTTCCTGATCTGGTGAACTATAAGATCTGCTTCATCTACACCAACACATCCTCGACTACGGATGGCATCTACAGGCTCTGGTTAGTCTAATATCAGTTTTCCGCATTAAGTTAATTAGTGATCATGAGTAGACTAAGTTTAAGATCCTGTTTAAGTTAATCATAGATTAAGATGAATCTAACACGAAGTACTAGTAAACTCTGATTCAGTTATGCCTTTTTTAGATGGTCTATTCTCTTGAGTTGCATCACCGGTTAATGGATATATGTGCTGAATAGTAGTACTGAATTTGTTAGTGATATGCTGATCTCAATCTTTACTGACTGACACTCTGCAAAAGTACCAACGAATATCAACTATTTAAGAAAAATAAACTAAAAGATGGTTGAGTTGCCTGATACGGATGACTGAATAATGAAGATCATTTTCTATGTTGATAAACTGAAAACACAGTTCATTAGACTCTGGGACAGAATTAAAAAAAAAGAAAATATTTTTCCCTAATGTTGTGTTTCATAATTAACCAACACAGACACTGAATATTGCTCTTTCACATAATATTGCTCTTTAATAGCACACTGAATATTGGATGCTAGGTGATATACAAAATATCACAGAATATCTTGCTCTTTGACAGAATAGCACACTGAATATTATTAGCTGATTTGTGAATCAATTTTAGGAAGCTAAACTGAATCAAATTACGGTGGTTACATTCAGAGTTGATTCAGCACACTGAAAACTGATGCAGTGTATAATTCAGAGTCGATTCAGCACACAGACAACTTCAGAACTTCACAACTTCGCAACTTCATAAGCTTCGCAACTTCACAAGCTTCAGTGTTACACGCCGCTGTTGCTCCCGCTTATCCCATCCATGGAGGCAATCCTTGATTTCTGCTCTCATGTGCACAGAGTATTCAGTAGAAAAAAAAATAAATCTTGTTTCATTATGCATTGATCATACAGAACAAGACACACTGATCCAAAAAATAAATCTTGTATAAATGAAACAGAGAATGGTTCCCTTGCAAGCATATCCTCAAGACCATATTCTAAAAAAGACCTGTCATGCTATATTCACATTTTAGCCTAAAAAAGACTATGCCCAATGGCCATCATTGAACATCTTATATATGCCCTGTTTATTTCACAGAAAGAAAGCATCATCCAATATGCCAAATTATTTCACATCCATAATGAATTATACTGTTAAAAGAACTGGAAAGCATCCATGAGTTAACTGGCATCTTATATATAAAAAGTTGCAAAGTTGCAGATGGAGTAGTGATACTACTTGCTTTACTGACTACTAATCTATATGCTAATATTCTATACAGATCTTGATGGTGAAATGAAACGATTTATGTAACATGAAAAACTGAAAGTTGATAATCATCAGTGAACCGATTATCATGGCATATAAAATCACTGAGGATACTAAATAATAAGCAGGAAAAACAAGAATCTGTTCTTTGACATAGTTCACAAAAGGGATAGTAGCAATTTTCAAAACCAAGAGATGATTAAAGTTTTGTGTTATCCAGGGTAAATGATCTTAATATTCCTCCTCGAAGTTAAGCTAGCCAATAGGCTCGAAGATTAATACTACTATTGCAAATGTTCTCTTGAATCAACCACACCTAATACTGTCCAAAGAATTAACTCAGGATTCAACACAATTGAAAAAAACGAGGTGCATGATCAGGATGCTTATAGGTTCAACACAATACCTAATGAGCCTCCATCCACAAGGAGATAGGACGGAGGCTCGCCATCGGCGCGGAAGCATGGGCTCACCGGAAGTCCCTCTTGCAAGCCGTGGCGACCCAAATACAGTGGGTGCAGGATGGGTGGGGGGAATCTTGGCGCATGGGGAGCATGCTCGCCGGCGTCACGGGGCTCACGCACGGCCAACGCCGTCTAGGAAGAAGAGGCGGAGATGGGCATCCCTTTCTGCAGCCGCCACCTGAACACCACCATCGACATCATCAGTTGCGGTGGCCAAGACATCATCTTCTGCCCCTACAGCGAGTGGTGACGGCAGCTGCGCAGGTCTGCGTGCTCGAGCTCTTCAGCCAACGCCATGTGCTCTAGTTCCGGCATGTCCGGGAAGAAGAGGCGGAGATGGACTTGGTGCTTCGTCTCGGGGAAGGCGGTCGGGCAAAGGGCGAGGGCGGCGGCGTGCGTCGGTCGAAGGGTGGCGGCAGGAGGCGGGCCGGTGCGGTCGGGTGGAGAAGGGAAGAGAGAGGAAAAGAGAAAAAGAAAAAAAAAAAAAAGGTGGGACCCACCGACAACTGGTGTTTTGGAGAGAGGATGGGAGGAGGGAGATTTGGGAGGGTAGCTAGTTTAGGAGCCCATGTAGAAAGTCTGCTGAAGTTGTTTTTTTGACCAAATCCTAAAATTTCGGATTGGAGAACAGTTTAGGAGAATTATTGAAGATGCTCTTAGAAAGAAGGGATGTTGCCAGGGACAAGGTAGTACGTCAACTTGTCGATTCAAGCCCCTAATCTGTTCAGCGGCAACCAGGTGTAACCATCAATGGCTCGTGGTTCCCAAGCCCTGCAACTGTTCCGGCCGGTGGCCGCGCTCCTCCGATCGGTCCACCGCGCCGACCGGTCGGTGCCCTTCCAGCAACGCGCGCTGTACACGGGCCTCGTCTTCGTATTCCTCGTGTGCAGCCACCTCCCGCTCTACGGCACCAGCTACGCCTCTTCATCCTCGGACCCGCTCTACTATGTGCGCACCATCTTGGCCTCCACCCGCGGCACGCTTATGGAGCTGGGCGTCGGTCCCATCGTCACCGCCGGTACCATCATGCAGCTCGTGGGGGGCGACGTGGACCAGTCCGTGCGCGAGGACCGGGAGCTCGTGGACGCGGCGCGCAAGGCGCTGGCCCTGGCCATCGCGGATTCGCGTTAGGGGAGGCCGTGACCCACGTGGCGCTGAGCGCGTACGGCGCGGTGGACACCCTCAACGGCACGCTGATCATGCTCCAGCTCATCTCCGCCAGCGCCGTCGTCGTCCTCATCGAGGACCTCCTGGAGAAGGGGTACGGCCTACGTGGCGCCTCCGCCGTATCCCTCCTCGCGGCGACCAGCATGTGCGGGAAGGTACTGTGGCACGCGTTCAGCCCCGTCGTCGTCGTCACCGGCCGCGGGCCCGAGTTCGAGGGGCTCGTCCCCGCCGCTGTCCACCGCGCATTCACACGGCGGCCTGACAAGCTTGCCTCTACCTTCACCTGCCCAATGTCGTGACTCGTGAGCCTGATCGCCACCGGGGCCGTCCTCCTGGCCGGCCGTCTTCCTCAAGGGCGTCCGCGTGCCGCTACCGCTGCGGCACGCCGACGGCCGACGTGCTAGAGGCGCCACGGCCACGACCACGATATTCCCGATCAAGCTCCTCTACACATCCACCATGCCCGTAGTGCTGCACTCGATCGGCGGTGGTCTCGTTCCTCTATATGGTCTCGCAGCTCGTCCACTACAGCCGGCTCTTGGGCGGCGGCATCGTGGCGCACCTGCTGGGCACGTGGAAAGATTCGGTGCCAGTCGGCGGGCTGGCCTACTACGTGACGCCGCCCCCGGGGTTGGCCCACGTGGCGGCGGACCCGGTCCACGCGGTGGTCTACGTGGCGCTGCTGCTGACATCGTGCGCGATGCTCTCCAAGGCGTGGGTGAAGGCGTCCGGGTCCTCGGCCAAGGAGGTGGCCAGGCAGCTCACTGCTCACCGAGCAGCGCCTCGCAGTGGCCGGAGGGCGCGAGGGGGCTTTTTATTCGAAGCTCAAGCAGTACATCCCGACGGCTGCAGTTCTTGGGGGATTTGCGTTGGAGGTCTCACTATCCTTGCTGACATGACCGGCGCTATTGGGTCTGGTACCGGCATCCTGTTCGCTGCCACCGCCGTCTACAACCTCGTCGACAACTTCAAGAAGCAGGAGTAGAGGTTTGAAGCTGTATATGTGGAATCAATCTTGTTTTCAGTTAGTTCTTTTGGTCTGTCCAACAGGAAAGATTTGTTAGTACTTTGCGCTTTTTTTTTTTTTGAAACCTAATCTATATATACCAATATATTAAATTCGGTGGAGTCGTCTACGCTGGCGACGCCCTCTCACGCTCCGCCTCCCGCTCCCGCCCTGCCGCGGCCTCCGCGCCCACCACCGCCCCATCCCCCTCTGTTTTCGTTCCGCAACACCCCCAGCCCCAGTCACGCGCTTGCGGCGGCGCTGCACGCGCGCCGTGAGATAGCTCCCCACCCTGGCCGCGCTCTCTCAGCACCGGAAGCACGCGCGGGCCGTCGAGGTCGCCCCCAACGCGCTGCGGGCCGTCCAGGTTGCTTCCCCCTCCCTGCGGCTCTTCCCCACTCCAAGATCGTCGCGTGAGCGCCGGCTGCCCGCCGCACCACATCCATTCGCGCCCTTGGGTCTCCGAAATAGGTATTCAGTTTTGGAGATAGCCTAATATAACTATAAATTCATTCAGATCTGACTCAATTAAGAGTATATCATACCTACCAACTTTGATCTTGTTTATATGTTTGCTTTTTTGCTCATTTTTATAAAGTAGGTAAAATATATGCTGCACATGAAGAAATTAGATGTATGCTATATATTGTATTGACTGCGGATATGCCCTACTGTAAATTGTCTCTTGTATGTTGTACATCCCCAATGCTGTACTTGTACATTAATTCGTTTTGGAATGTTCAATAGATCGAGTTTCATAGGGTAATATATAAAGTTTCTCCTGATAGGCATCAAATGAATTTCAAGGTGCAGATGTGGTGCTTCTTAGAGATACAGTTTCAAAGATGTATTTGCCACATCCATTTCCTTGGTTATCCATGATTTTTTTTTGCTCATGTGGTCTACAGAAATTTTTATTTATTCTTAACATTCATTTGATTTCTCGGTGAAAGAAGGAAATGCTCCAAAACTTTGCTGGTGTTTAGTATTACACATTTTGCTACTAAGAAATTGTAGCATGTTGTTTTGAGGATTCCAGTAACAGAATAGGTTTGATTCACATTGACTAGATACTCGAATAGGATAACCAAGTTCCTCGAGGAAGAGCCTTTGAAAGATTTTTCATGTGTTGTGCAGTCCATAAAAGTGAGCATTTTTTCAAGCAGCACTTTACTGCATTTGAAGGAAATGGTCCTGATCAAGCTTCTTTTTTTAAAAAAGGGTACTGCATTAGGATCCTTTCCAAGATAATTAACCGTTTCGTGCAAGATGTTTCTGATAATATTTAGATGCATTTAAAATTATGCCTGGAAGTATAGGGAGCCAATATGCAGGGTTAGAGTCATGATTTTCTGAAATAGGAATTAGTACATACTCTCTACTGATGTTTATGGTTACATGATGTGCTTTGTAGCCTAGAAATGCATGATGAGTGAACTACGAGGAATAAGGTTGATGATCTCTCCCTGCCTTATCTACTTGATCGGGATAAGGCAAAAGTACTCATCCTTTACTTTTGTTCACATTCAAGGCTTTTATTTAATGAATGTTTTGGGATACCTGACTGCTTTTGTTTCATTGCCATGCAGGTTCTTAGCAACACTATAAAGCAAAAAAAAAAGGAAAAGGTTGGAAAATGGGATATTCCCTTACCAAATGTCAGTTTAATTTGTCATGCATATCGTATATTGTGATGTTTGTAGAATTAGTAAAAAAATGATTGTTACAGTAGTGCTATTCATGTTATCTAATTGATTCTATTACAACTTATCACTTCAGGTTAGTCTTGTGCAGTGTTCAAAGTCCTGAGGATTGGCAAATGGAAAGGTAAGTATTGACAGAATGTTTCTTATTACTTTACTCTATGAGTTGGTGGCAAGAAAATGTTGTATTTGGAAATGTTCCTCCCATACCACACAACGGCATGCACGAGCACTCATGAAGCAAGGTAAGCAGCGAGCTCTGTGCTGGTGTGATGCATTGCCTTGTGTGGTCAGGTAATAGTTCTGGTATGGGACTTCATGTTCTTACTTTTTCCTTTTCCTTTTGATGGTTGTGTCTATTTTTTCTGAATCGTTGAGGCGTTTGTTGTGTATTTTGATGGAGATTGATTGGTATGTGCATATCCTCCAGCATATGATTTTTCCCCTAGATTTGGGGCTGTTTTTTTCTTTTCTTGTGGTGCTGTTGCTATAGACGATTGGACAAGGTATAATGTTTTCTGTGGCTTTTGAAACACAGTGTTGTCTGCTACCAGATTATTTTGAAGTACTAGCTTTTGATACTACTTAGGATCTGTAGACAATCTATAACCTGACGATTTGAAGATTTAAATGATGATTACAGAGGAACATATTGCTTGTTTTATTAGCCTTATTAACATTTTAGTGCCAACCATATTTCATTTGTAGTAAAAGGAAAATAAAAAGGGTTCATGTGCCAAATCAGTGTTCTTCCTTATGTCATAATTATAGGTTTTACATAATTGACTTATGTGCAAGTTATGAGGGCCAAGTGTTCCCTGGTCGCTGCTTGGGATTTAGGATTTCTTGAATACTTGTCTGGTCCACTGTTAGGAATGTCTATATCTCGGAAGTCCAATATTCTTAGCCTACAGGTTCAGACATAATCTTGAATATTCAAGGTTACACCTACATATTACAGCTCCTGAAAAAGAAATGTTTAGTTTCTCAGTTTTATCATTTGGTGAGGGCCATGTATCTCTACATATTGATTTAAATATGAAGTCCAATGTTAGGAGAACTGGTAGACTAGATTTTGATTGGTCTGGTCGACCTACATACTACATCTCATGAAAAAGAAATGTTTAGTTTCTCAGTTTTAACATTTGGAGAGGTCCATGTACCTCTACAAACACTGTGTTGCTCATTCCTATAGCACTTGATAAGAAAGTTTATCAGTTTTATCGTTCGGGAAGGCCATGTATTTCTCTACAAACACTGCTGCTCAGAAGTTCGTCCTAGATTATTATGGAGCACTGTTCCTATTTTCATAGACGCAATTACAAAATCAGGATACCATTTTTAATGTTTCTAAATTTTAAAAAAATATAAGCAGCTATCAGGTTTTCGCTATATGCTGATTTCAGCCAAGTATTGATGGGTATAGGAAAATGAGAACTCTACCAGTCCTCTGATTGTTTTCCCCTGCTGCATATTATGAAGTTGAGGTGTTACTTACTCTGTATGTGCAGGTTGTTGTCTACATATTACTCTACATTTAACTGTCTGGTAGGCTTTATAGAGATTACAGAGTGATGTGATCCCATGTCATGGAATATACAGTGTATCAAATTTGCTAAATTTCATCAACTGCCAGTAGCGCACCTTTGAAGTGTCAATGTTATCATCTAAATTTCTGGGGATTGAATGCAACACTGGGAATGGACGACGACACTGATCCCAGCATTGGACGTGCAAAAATAAACCTGAGAAGCAAAACGCCAAGGCACCATACGGTTTTGAACCCGATTTCTCGTCTGTCATGTTTCCGTGAATCTTCAGAGGAAGTCAACTACAATGTTCTGCACATCTATGGTCTACCGCTCCACATGCGATTCGTGCATTTCATTGATTTGATCCAAGTGTATACAATATACTGTTATGCTTATGCCCTGGCTGGTTCTATTTGGTGGAATTGCTGGATAACAAGAGTGAAAATCAAAGAAAATTTGATGCTGTGGGTGATGCTTCAAGTGAAGGAAAGGTTAGGCAGAAGATAGATGTCTAGCTGATTGTAGTCAAGCACTTGCCACATAGATCGATTCACAAAGAGGATTCGTTATCTTTGTCCAAACAATTTCATGTTGCGATGAGCTGTGAGCCAAATGGTTATTTCCCATACATGGTTTATTTCTAGATTGGTGGTAGGAATATTTTTTATTTGCTTTAACCACAAACTTAGTATGAATCTGTGATCTAATATGTTTCAAAGAAAAAGAGTTCTAGGCTCTTTGAAGTTTTATTCTCTGCTGTTAATTTTCTGAAAACAGAATTTTGTTATTTGTGTTCTTGCATGTATTTTTTCAGTAAATAACTATACATTTACTATTTTTACATATTTGCTATTATTTTAGGACCGTAGCAACGCACGGGCACAGTGCTAGTACTTTATAGCTAGGGAAGCTGAAAGTATGAAATTCCGTTTCTATGTTGCGGTCGTTTCTTCTCCTTCTTCTATGTAATTCCGTTTGTATGAAATATGATTACGGTAGAATTCTTAAAATTCTTTACGTATGCAGCATGGATGTTGGCTATAATGAAACATCATGCTATGTATTAATTTCAAATGTTGCAGTTCGATCACGTAAGGGGACAAAATTCTTAGCTGAAATCCCGGCACCTTTGTTGTAAGAGTAGTGGATATGAAATTAGTAGAAAATTGTAAGATTTATTTTTCCACGTCCTCTACATCGCCTTAATAATTACTCCCTCCAGTTCTGATATATAGGACGTTCTAGCGAAACCTGCAATTTATAAATGCTGGACACGTTTTGAGACTTCTCTATTTTATTGCCTTGATAATTACTCCCTCTAGTGATACCTGCAATTTCAAAATGCTGGACGTTTTGAGACTTATTATACTCTGCTTTTATTGTCTTTTGCCCTCGGTCGTCATGCAAAAAAGAAAAGAAGCCAACGTTGGGGATTGAACCTGCGAGCTCACGCTTAAACCTGTTTTTTTAATCGGCTTTCCATGGCCCGATTTATTCTGGCCCGCACACGTCAGCGCAACCGATTACATTCTGATGGTATTTTTTTTAAACTTATGGTTATTCACCAACACACCAGTTAACTAGTTTGATGATGTCCCTAAAAAAAACTACTTTGCTGATTAAAAAAAAACACAGTGCACAAGCAGTAAAATAACACAATACACGTATAGGGTGTTGACAAGTCTGAACTAACATGTGTACAAGCATTAAAAGAACAATACGTAGATGGAAATCGCTAATGCCTGCCGCGTTTGTTGGGCTCGCCCTATCGCCCGTTGCCTCGAATGTGGTCCGTGGGATACGTAAGGGGAGAAGGTCGGGTGGCCTCCTCACCCTATGAGCGTCTGCAGGTGTCGAAGGCCGCTCCTGCGTGGATAAAATTTTATCATTTTATGTATTTGAATGTGTCCATTACTTATATAAAACAAAGTATATTCTTTTATTATAGCACAGAAGAGCATATATGATTTTATCATTTCATGTACTTGATACTTATATAAAACATAGTATATTATTTTATTATGTCACACAATATCATATATGCTTATATGTTTTAATGTATTTGATATCTACATTAGCTCTATGTAACAAATTATATTATATTATTTTACCACACAATTAATATTATTTCATTTTTAAGTAGCAAAATAATATAAATCTATACATCCATATTAGGGAGATTGAAAAAAATTACCTCCAGCTGCTGACAGAGCCGACGACCTCCCGCCGAGCAGGTCACGCCGCTCCAACCCACGTAGCACGCGGCGCACGCAGCTCACGCCCTGTCGCCGCCCACGGGCCGCCACGCCGCGCCCTGACCAAGGCCAAGGATACGCCTCCACCGCCTAGCACGCGCTGCAGCCACCTCCGTTGCCCTAGCTCGCGCCCTGGCCATTGGCCGCCTCTGCCGCCACAGTCCGAGTAGTGTCCGCTGGCCACCTCCGCTACCCTAGCCAGCGCCCCGGCCGCCTCTTCCTCTTCCCCCGCTGCCTACCGCCTCTCCCTTCTCCTGCCCTTCGTCCTTCTCTCTCTCACTCTCGCTCTGGTGGAGTCACAAGTGAGCAGAAGGTCACGGGCGAGCAGTAGAGCGGAGCTAATCGATACTTGGAGAACCGATAGGGGCTAATCAGTCGGGCAGCAACATATGTGCCCTGTCGGCTGTTGCGCCCCCGACTGGTGATGTGAAAGTGGGACGACGGTGGGCCCCAACCAATGGGGCGCGACAAGATTGATAGAAGCTAGTCGGTAATCGCATGACCGATTAGTGGGCAGTCGGTTTCTGCCCGACCGACATGCCTCTAGTTTTGTAATTATTTTTGTTACACCCCAGATCTGCAATTTTCTTTTAAAATAATATTATTAAAAAAACTGGTGTTGTCAATGCAAAAAAAGGGACTTGTACTGACCAGCTCGAAGGAGTGAGAGTTATGGTTGACACAGACTCACGTTATATTTAATAAGGGGATATACAGAATAATACAACCTACACATCTTTCTTTCCAGGCTTCTTTCTAGGACGGGAGGGACCAAGCCGGGTGCAACCCGCAAACCCACACAAACCCTAGACCACCTACCACATGCATGCACACGCAAATCTAGAAAAAATTCCCCATCGGACGTAGGGGTTGTATTCGCTGAAGTTGCTAGCAAGGCGCCAATGTAGCCTCGGTTCTTGGCTGCCTGGATCATATAGTATGGCCACGACGGGAAAAAGCCGAGGAGGTATACTCGACGAGATATTGCTGATAGTGACTTAAGTGATGTCGGTCCCTCCTCCGAGGCCGAACGAAGCCTCAATTCTTGCCTAATATGAGCCATAAAGTCTGGCTTGTGAAGGATAACCATCGGCAAAAAGGTCTAAGGTTATGACAGCCGCAATTTCGAAGGTCCTCCGGCATCCTCCGAAGGTCGGCATACCCTTAGTCTAGCCGTTGCGAAGGGAACCCTTCTAGATGGGCCAGCTTGTGGCTTTCGAAGCCGGCACAAGGATTACTCGAGCACCATCCCTTATTGTATCTCTTTTTCGTTTTGGTAGCTTCTTTTAGTCCAAGTGTAACCGACCATATACATGATAATAAAGTGGTTGGTTTCATTTCTATATACGATGCCCTTGTGTTTTTGTAAGCTTGTCGCCATATCCTTGTATGTTTGCAGGACAAACTCCAAGAGACGAGTAAGGAGCCTCCGAACAGTCCTGGAAAGGGGTAGTAAGGTGGGGATCCTTATGAATCACGGTTTCGGTCCTACCGAAGGCGGAGCTCACTCGTGAGGGGCTACTGTTGGGGAGGAGATCACCACCTTACCCCAATGAGCCAATCCGGAGGAGAGAAGCCCAAGAAGGAGATAACAAGGAGGTGCCTAGCCAACCTAGGGACCCAATAAGGCCATGAAGGAAGAATCTAGCCCACTTAGTAGCCATGTGGAATGTGTGTAATTGTCCGGATGCCCATGTATAAGCATAGGAAGGGCATGGGCATAAGTGTAATCCGGGTTAATGGTGACCATTAGGGTTGAGAGAGTATGTGTCTAGAAATGTGTCTAGAAATACTCTCGCAACCCATCGCATAAAGGGATGGGATTCCCCCTGTAATACCCATGTAATAGAATATGGCCACCTTTATGATCCCTCCTACGTAAGGGTCCCTTGTCATCACAATTTGTTCCTCCCCATTCCAGGCCTAGTCTAAGGCCCTTCTACTTTTGCAGCCCATATACTATACTCTTCGAAACACCCTTAGACTGGTCCATGTCTTGTTGGTTGTGCGCTTAGTTACCACAACACACTCGTAATAAAGAAATTGTTTAACCAATGTTGGCCGGATGCCTCCCTCGAAACCTATTTGGAATGTCGACCTCAATGCTTATTTAGGAAAACATTTTGCCATAGTTACCTTTCAGGGGGTGGAATGTACATCAAACTTTCGGGACATCCATGATTTAGCTATACAAGAATTACCGGCTATCTGACTTCAAAAATTATTTGAGATAATTGAAATTGATTGTGGCTTGTCTTTATGGCTCTTGTAATTTTTTTTCAGATTTTCTGTTTTATTTTGTTTAATCAAAACTGTCTATATCATGAAACCAGGGGAAGAAAGTGGTCGCCAAGATCTTAGCAGAAATCAACAGATGGCTATCTATATTTCCAATCAAAGTGGTGAACAACGAAAATTGTTGAGTGTTCGAAGAAGAGTTACCCGATGTTGTATACATGACTCAGGATGCCTTAATATACTTCTCTTCCAAGTATGGACAATAGCATACCATAGTTCTTTCACTGGACACTCGAGATTGAGGTAAATACATCTTGCTTGGTGAAGAATACTATATGTTTGCACGAGTGTATAAGATATCACTAAAGTAGATAATGATGTGTGTGTGTCCACTACTAGAAAAGCAAGCAAGGCCGAAGGTTTTATAAAATGCCCGACGAACCCTAGGAAACTTTATGTGATGGCTGACGGTAGGGATGTTGCCGAACATTTTAAGGTTCCCGATCGGCAAATGTTACCAATGGCCGACGGGGTCAAACTAATCCCGACCGTTATACTTTAAACCCTCGGGCACCAAACCAGATTGCCGACCATTTCACAAATGTTGAGCGTCTTATAAGTAAGCGTCGGTGACTTACTAAAACATGGCCGACCGTTTATGGTGAACCCTTGGGGACTAAATTTGAAAGCCGAAGGTGCTAAGTTTGCCGACGGTTACAAAATAACACATGGCTTTTGATTTAATGACCGACATTTCAATCGATTGCCAATAGTTTTAAACAACAGTTGGGTATTGTATTTGATGTGCATTTGACGTAAATTGGTACACTTTGAATTGTATGGATAAAAAGGAGTCATATTTTTGAATTAAATACAATTTTCCTAAGTTAGTTCTTGATTAATAAACAAATAATTTGGTTGTGACTATGATAACTTATACAATCATTTGCATTTTCATAGAAACAAACATATTAATTACCCATCTAATTTATATTTAAGCTATACTATCGTCACCATAACATCCATAAGAGATATTGGCCAAAGATTTGAATCAGTTTGAACGGGTCAATTTGGATACATCTAATTATTGTTTGCATGACTAATTCCAATGCTGAAATTAATTGACTTGAATCATGGGCATACCCACGGTTATCTTTGATATCTCAAATTAAGAGTCATAATTGTAAGTTTCCTTTTTGAATGTCACATATTTGGGATTTTTATGAATACATGTCACGACATATTGGTTTATCCACGAGTTCATAAAATCAAGTAGTACATATTGAGGAATACATTTTCATGCGGCTTACCATTTGGATCCAAAGGGTAAGTGAAACGTTAAAAAGGTTTAAAGTTATATTGTTGAAATTGTGTACAATTTTTTATGCGACTTCATGTGGACTCTTTTTTTTTATTAAAAAAATAATAGCTCATGCATATGGAATTCAAGCGCAGAACGGAGAGATATGCCCTGGAAATTAATCATGGTACAGGTAAGATTAGTGAATATTTTCAAATTAATGATCGAAATTAGTTCCTCAAATTGCACAATACAAATTTTCAAGTGACTTATGTATGATAATTGGGAAACCGTTAGGCGTTAAACTACCGATAGGGTAAACACACCCTCATTCTTAGGTATGGCCGAGGGTCTTAAGTAGCCGATGGTTAATTTGTACAGTCAACAAAACATATACCGACGGGTCACACAAACTGTCAAAGATGTAATCCCCGAAGGTAAACATGTCAAGGATTCATGCCAGTCCTATGGATGTTGACCAGGAAATTACCGAGGGTCAACCGTTGGCAACCTACCGTTGACAACAATGTTGCCGAGTGTACCTTCGGGAAAAGGTGGAATCCCCGACCATGAGTGTGCGACGGTAAATGCCCGACGGTTGACGCTCGGAGATTATGTTTCCCGATGGTATAAGGTAATGCCCGAGGGTTGAATTACCGTCGGCCTTGTTTGGTTTTCTAGTAGTGGTCACACGTGCATTGTACTAGTGATGCAAGGACATATATCATTCAGAAAATTAATCACTAACTTGACCATGATAGAAAGCATCACATAGGTCATAAAAATCATGTTTAATAATAGGATATCATTTGTTAAAAAAATACCCATTGAATCCATCAAGCCTAGAAGATTTGTTATTGGGCAGCGCAGCTCTAACAACATTAATCTCTTCATGTGCAAAGGGTTCCTCAAGACAGAGCAAATCAGTTGCAAGTTGAATCAAGTCTGCAAGATCTAAGTGCATAAAGCTGAATTCTGAAGTTCCCAGCCTGTCATTAAAAGCATTCCATATAATTTCTACCTTTTCTTCATGATTGGACACAAGAGCATCATTAGCATTTTTGAGAAAAGTTATCAGATTCCTCCTCAGTTTAATTGTTGCATTAGCATGAAAAAAATTGTGCGCTTTCATCCCCAAATGTCACTCATTTGATTTGCCCCCTATGTTGCCAATATATCTTCTGCCAATGAAGTAGTTTTTCTAAGTGTGATGGCCCTGAGATTCCATTCCTGCAGAGAAAGGTCTCCGAATTCCTCCAACGTGTCCAACATGAGAATGATAGCCTTTGCATTGCTAGTAGTGGCTGCCAGGTTAACCACTTTTGATTTCCATTCTCTGAAGGCTTTCCTCAGGTTCTTGAACTTAGCAATATCCTGATGTGGTGTGTAGGCCCACCAACCTTGATGCATTGTTCCCATAAGCTTCTCACGCTCCACCCAATAATTCTCAAACCTAAAAACTTTAGACTTGTGAATATCTGTATTTATGGAGACAATAGAAGGTACATGAGGGAGGCTGTGAAAATAGGTTCCAGGATAGTGAGTGGTCCATTGTGCCGATGTAAAAAAACCAATCCAGCCTAACGAGCAATGGATCTTGTTGCTTATTTGACCAAGTATATTTCATTCCTTTTAAAGGTAATTCTACAATTCCTAGACTGCTAATAGCCTCACTAAAAACAAACATCTCCCCAATATCAGCCCTAGGTTTATTTCTATCCAAACTTCTTCGGATTAGATTGAAATCACCCAAAATTAACCAATCAACATCATTACGCATGTCCACATTCATCAACCAACCTAGGAACTGTAATTTTCCTTGTGCATCGCATGGCCCATATACATTGGTAAGAAACCATTGGGCACCCGAGTATGAAGACATAAGCTCCACTGATATTGCATAATCATTTTGGAAGATTTTCGTCCCCATGAAACAAGCTCCTTTCCAAGCAATGAGAATACCACCAGAAAGCACCACGAGGCGGCAGATATTCGAAACAATCAAATTGCGGAGGACAAAAGTTCCGACGAATCTATAGTTCTACTGTTGTCGAGCTTCACCTTGGATGGGTTCATTTTCCACCATAGCCGGGACTGAGCATACATGGCTCAGAGGCTGCTGTCTGTTCTTGATTGATTCCAACCCGTTTGAGGTAAGAATGCACAACCTTTTTTTTTTGTAATAGTTGGAGTTGGTACTTCGGATCTCTCATTTGCATGTTAATAATATTCTCAGTGGGGCAAGAGTACTAGGCCTACCACACACCTTTTCTTTTCACCCAGATTTTTATTTTGTGGTCCTAATTCGTTTCGTTGAGCCCCAACACAGTCACACTCACGTATAGATAGATGGTAAACAAGACATTTTGTTTATGTGCCCCTTTGATTGCGAAGAATGGACATTTCCGAGCTACAAAAGTGAAGTAGTGAAAATAGTACAACTAGAAAGGACTGTTGAAAGTTTATGAATTTAGATAGAGAGGGAATATTGCTGAGCAAGACTTTAAACACACAGGAAGTTGTTACATCACCAGCATACAAAATCCATGGCACGATAACCCAATGTCTTGATGCTTACTTAAGGATGACCCGGACCCACACCCACCCGCCGGTTCTCGGAAGCCGATGCCGGCGGTATGCCAGGAATCAGCGGAGGGAGAAGAGTCGGTGGGGGCGGTGGTGGCGGGTGGCTAAACAACGGTGGCAGCAGTGGCGGCACGATCGACGACGGTGGCGGCTGCGGGACCAGCGGCGGTAGGATGGATGGCGGCGACGGCGTGGGGAAGAGCGGCGGCACGAGCGACGGCGGCGCTGGCGTGATCGGGTTCGGCGGGATTGGCACCCCGCCGATGTTGGGCGGTTCCGGAACGAACGGGATCGGCGGGAAGAAGATACCCTTCTCGTTGCACAGATCCAGGCGGTCGGCGAACTCGCCGGCAGAGAAGACGCCGGTGCGGTGGCGTGTCGGGGCGGCGATGCGGCGGAGGCCTGTGGCGTTGGTTGCGGCGGTGCATGTTGATGACGATGGATCGTTGAGGTGCACGGAGCATGACGTCACGGAATGGAGCCGGGTGCTTGGCTCCTGGTCCAGGTGGACGTGGAACTTGCCCCTGCGGTCGGTGAGGCCTTGCTTCTCGAAGACTGTCCGCCCGTTCCCGTCGCGGCAACGGACGGCGACCCGGGTCCCTGGATATAATGAGAAATTTGAGAAGAAATGTCTGAGACTGAAACGGTGGCGGTATCTTCTTGGCAACAGAAGGTTCACCAGAGTGACACGAATATACGATAGGAAAGGTGCAGGTGCTGACCTGACACCGGCGGCTCTGAGCCGTAGTGGACAGAGCCCACGACGACGGCGCCAGGCAGTGCGTGCTTCGTGCTTCCATGGTGGTGCGCTGCGAGGTAGCACTGGGAGCAAGAGAGCAGCACCAGAAGCAGGAGCGGCAGTGCGCTGGGACAGTTCACTGGGTTATAAGTACCGGGACACATGGTCTCGTGAACTGGTTGGTGCGGAGGGCAAGTCTCGATTGGGCGTTTATAGAAGCGGAGGAGAAGCGGCTAGACGAACAATGCACGGCGTTGTCTCGATTGCTCACTCACACTGTTGGTATTGACCCCACATTGTCATGTACCATTTTCAGCCGACCCCCATAGATATCTGCCGCTCCTCTGTCTTACAACTGCACATAGGGTTACATTTTCCATTTAAGTTAATTCCTATAGATTAGGAATCATTATGCATGCTACAAACTACTGCAAATATTTTTTATACACTGTTTTCATCAATTAACAAGAGAAACATTTTTAAGGGAGGAATTACACACGGCATAAATATAGCACACAGCCCAAAGGTCTGTGCTGTGTGTCAAGACCAGACACATAGCTCAAACACAATTGTGTCGTGTGCTGAAAGATGGACACACAGCACACAAGCTCGTCGTCTCAAATTTCAGACGGTGTCAGCTGTGCTGTGTGTCCGCCGTCTAGCACACGGCACATTTGTGTTTGTGCCATGTCTTTTGTTTCTTGTGCCGTGTATTGCGTGTGGTGATGGAACTGTGGGTAAGCCTTGGTCGCAATATGTTTCTCAATACATTGCATTCGTTCATAATTTTTGAAATAATGACACGATACATCCCATGTGTATGTAGACTTCTACAGGTGTGATGAGGGCTAACTGTAGGGTGAAGGTCATGATTTACGAGGCGCGTATGAAGACTGTGATCATTGTACTGTGAGGAAGATAAAGATCACCAAAAAGGAAGCCAAAATCATGTGGCTCACCAAGAAGCTATATTACTCGTCATTACTTCTGTTGTTAACTATGCACAATTTGACCTTTATACTTATGTACTTGATGATGTGTAGATGATTCCATGATGGGCTGCTAAGAATAAGCCAGCCTGGAGTGATTTGGTGCAAACTCGGCTGGGAGGAGGAGCACTTTGCGGCGTGGAAGCGGCGTCTGATGATGCAAGGTGCAAAACATCATCAAGGCAGCGGTACACTCAGCGAGTACATACCTACATGGTTACATGAATCCACTTCTCGCTATTTCATAAATTACTCAATTTATTATGTATATCACACATAATAAGCATACCTTTCTACGTTTTTTTTTGTTTCGCAGTCGCCATCACATGGTGGCCAGTGTTTGGGCACCTTGAAGGGATGGGCTTTGGCCCATAAGGACACGGCGACGTCGAGCGTCGACTTCAACCCGGACAACGGTCCCGAGTCGTACAACAATGCTGCTGTCCACAGCCGTATCAGAGAGTACATGTCAATGACAAGGGAGGTACTTTGCCAGAGTGGGATTCAAGCACCGAGGATATTGATGGCGAGCTGGTGATGAGGCCAGGAGGAGAGAAACACAGGCTATACATCATCGGGCATAGCGTCATCGACTCGGCCACTACTCCGACTCTCTCCTGGATTCGAGTGAGGAGCACGAGCTCGAGCCCGGCTATACGCACTCAACCTAGCAGCCGTGCGCTGTCCTAGCTGCAGGCACTCCAGGTCAGCTCACTATCATTCGTCGTTCATTGCTTCCTACACATGTTTGTCTTGTGTCGTAATAATTGGGTGAATTTTTCTAGGCCTAGTTGGATGAAGTGACCAGCCTACGCGAGGAGTATCGACTGAGCGCCGAGGGGGATCGACGGAGGGACGAGGAGAACTAACATTGACTGCTCCAGTGGATGGCATCTCGGATGGGTATAGCACCTCCACCAAACTTGTTCGCACCGTTCGCGCCATATCCAGCAACTGCTACTCCTGCTTTTACTCCGGTGAGTACGCATGAGTTAGTTTGTATTTTGTTCTTTTCTTCATTTACTAGTGGTAATATCATTCCATTGTCCTGCCTTCATTTATTAGTGATAATATTATTTCCTTTGTCCTAGCTTAAACAACCTAGTCATAATAGTATTCCATTCAACTTCATTTAGTAGTAGCAATATCTAGTAGTGATAATAACATTCACATCTCATTGTTTCATTGACTAGTGGTAATAGCATTCACTTGTGGAAATCATTAATAAACATCTCTCTTGTGCGTTCACTTGTGTAGAATCCATCGGTAGCATCGAATGGGACAAAGCTGCACATGATTGGCAGCCTTGGGACCATTGATCTTGTATGTTTGTGATGCTTATTCATACTTTGTGATAACAATACTCGTGGAATGTTCGTGTTGATACTATGTTTAATGCCTGTGATGATATTATATGTTGTGAAATGCTTGTGATGATACTACGTGTTGTGGAATGATTGTAGATAATATTATGTGTTGTGGAATGCTTGTGGATGGCACACGGCACAGAGGCCATAATCTGGCAACGGGGCACCATTGTGTCGTGTGCCAAGTCATGACACACGGCACAATTGCAATCTATGTCGTGTGCTAAGATCATGGCACATGACACAATTGCAATCGGTATTGTTTGTCATGGTTCTAGCACATGACATAGTGAGAAAATTGTGCTGTGTGCCTAACGTCGGGTACAAGGCACATATTGTTTTCACGCCGATGGTCCATCTTTCCTCTTTTTTTATGCCGTGAGAATAACTGTGCCGTGTGTCCGATAAAATGCACACGGCACTGTTATTGTACCGTCTCAAAATATGTCGTGAGCGTTGTGCCGTGTGTAATATACCTTGTGCCATGTGTCCCAAACACGATATATAGTCTGTTTCCTGCAGTGAATGGTGCATGTCCCATCTTCGAATTATGTGCATATCCCATCTTCGAATACGTAATTCTGTTAAAGGAATGAACGCCGCAATAGAACGCATGGCCTGGACACATCTACCAGTCGCCTGGGAAGCAGCCAATGGACGTCACGACGTAAGGCGTGGCGATGTTTTGGGAGGTTCTACCGTTCTCAATCATCGACGAGGCATGCGTGCGTCTACTCTGCGGCCTGCATTGTTTGTTGACCTTTGCATCGTCCATCGCTTGTTGGCTTCTAGCTTCACGGGAAGCAGTTAGAGACCAAATTGTCCTTCTGGACAAAAGATAAGGTTTTCATGGATTGGCTTCTAGCTCAAATATTATTATATGGTGGTGCTGCTTTAAACTGCAGCTGGATTGTGCGCTTAATGTCCGACTACTGGTCTCATGTGATTTTGGTGGTCCACGGAAAAACTAACCGGACTCTCATGTCTAATGCAAGCGAATTTCATGAACAGCGCCACAATTACTCTTAAACATCGTTCAGTGTCTTGTTTTGCAATTCTATCAACTTGGCTACTTGTTTATCTTTTTCCTGACACAAGCTTTCTAGCTAGATAACACAAACTGAGAACACAAGAAAACTTGTTATGATGGTTTAAAACGAGATGCAAAGGTACAAAAGGTATAGTCCCTCCATTCTGTTTTTGTTGTCGTTAGGACATGCAAACTAGTGCAATTTTGTACCAACTAGCTAGCCTGTCCTAATGACAACAAAAATAGAATGGAGGGAGTTTAATATTATGCAGGATCTATTGCAGAATGTGCATCTTACATAAGAAGATGATTTGTGGGTCTATGTTTGGGGCTCTTGACAGTTCCCATCTTCAAAAGCATATAAAACCCTAATTGGCACAAAGCAGACCCAGCCCACTTACAATTGGTTATGGCAATCTTCACCTTAGTTGCCATAAAGTTTTCTTCTGTCTTTGGATCAAGGACAAAATAAATACGAGAGGCCTAGTGAGAAAGAAGAATATGCATTTGGACCCATACATGTGTTAAGTAATTTGTCATTTTCATGATTAAATTACTCCAAAAATTCAGGTTAGTGATGATAACTATGAACATACTGAACCAGAAAGGATTTAGGATAGAGATGTACCCAGGGAGGGACCTGCGCCGAAGGTGCTGGTGGCTCCATTCTCACGAGTCATTTTCGTGAGTATGTTAGATATAGTCGATCTTAGTCGATGCTGGAAGATGTACGCAGTGCAGTCCCTCGATCGACCTTCAGGAAGTCGGCGCGCCGGAAGTAGTCGAAGTAGGGGATCTATCGATCAGTCGCGATGTCGCTCTCCAAAAACTGATCGCCCGCAACCCCGAGCAGGAGTCTCACGCGGGAGAAGGTTCTGGAGGCCTGCTCTCCCAACAATTGTGCTCGCAAACGTCGGGACGAGGATACGTAGCAGATACTATTGTGAGAAAGAGAGAATATGTGTTGTTTTGTGTGTTTCCATGAACTATGGCTCTCCTTTTATAGGTGCTAGACTAGAAGGAGAGTAACTCCTTTCATACGTGAGAGTAACTCATAGGAGTTACAACCATTTTTAATGGATAATTTAATTGAGTTAATTAGAATATGAAAGGAGAGAGTTATATGAGTTTCATTAGTGCACAAATGTTTTATCTTTGTACATGAATGTCATCACCAACTCAATGCATGCATGCACATGTATTATTCTCCTTTTTATATTCTTTCAATATCTCACATACAATAATTAATGAGGCTTTTGGAATTTTTTATTGTAGTGGGTCACTACCCATAAATTCAACAACATGTGAGCTATCTACGGACTACGGCACAAAGAAGAGTAATCACTACAACTTTTGTTCCTCCACTGCTGCATTGGAATAAATTGTTGGGCATCTATTACTATTAATATTAACAGAAGGAGACAACCTCTACACTCTGCAGGCTTTGAAGTCATTATAAAAAAACACAATTTTAAGTTCTTTATGGAGATCATTGTTCTCATGGATTGGAAAATTTGGACAAAACGAAATTATTGGGTATTCAACGATATTGATCTGAATAATCCCACAGTTGAAGACTGCAAGAGTCGATTCATTCAGGAGTTTGGTTTGCTGCTATACATGACCAAAACGATGTACTGCCCAAACATTGAAGAATGGCTAGCCTCAATTTCGTAGTGTTTTTCCTTTTCAATTTAGCATTTGTTTTCTTTACTCCTTGTAACCATAAACCTTGGAAGAGTTCACACCTTCACAATCCACAAGTCACAATCACAAATGATACACAAATCAATGAGGGTGTAGGAATAGATTATGAATAGTCAAACCTAAAAATTTATGTGAAAGTAACTAGACAAATTCGTCAAATACCGGAACTTCCGCTAGTAAAACTTCCTTAGTAATGGTAGGTGTCAACATGCACCGCCAGTAAAAATGCCTTATTATTAACGGCAGATATCTATGTCGACCGCCGTTAATAAGGCATTTGACCGTCGTTATATTTCAAATACCAAAAAATACAGTATTATACACATGTCCTGCAATACTAGAAATACACCTCATTATACATATTCACTGCAATACATCACATCATTCAAAAAATATTCACATCTATGTATTCATCATCTTTCAAAACATAAGAAATCACAAGTCACATCCGTATATACATCATCTTTACACAAGTCACAAATACAAGAAAAACTACAAGTCTCAAGTATCGAACAACTTTCCTAATCCAGTCGTCATCATCACTCCTAGCATCAACGTTCACATATGGTCATGTCTAACCACACCACTCATAGAGAGAACGATGATTTTTCATGTTGTCACTGTCTTCATCGAAGAACTTACCACTAGGAGAGATGACCTCTTTGAGCAAGAACCGACACATCCGAGTCACGAGTCATTAACATTCGATTTGTATTCAAATATTCTTGTTCTTGCATGAACCCATTTTTCTTAAACTCTTCAAATATCTGCCTGTCTGTTTTCCACCTTTTTGTGTCATTAAAATTACTTTATTAACATGATTGAAGTTATAATATAATAAAATTAATAGAAATATAATAAACTTAAAAATGCACCTGTTTGTCACTCTCTTCAACGATGGCGTTCATGAAACTAGAGAAGCTACTCACGTACAAACAAGTGTAGTAGCCACAATGGTCAGTACCTTTTACTTGATTAAGACACAATAAAATAGAGGAAATAAGTTACATTTATGCAAATTATAGCAATAGTAGGACAACACAGAGAGAAGTGACACGAATATATCTTACTGAGAATTTGTGTCGAAAGTACATATTTTTCGGCCATCATGGGTTGTGCGGCCCACCAGCCCCGACATAGTTCTCGTATGCGCTGATCCATCTATAAAAGCATATCATTAGATGAAATTATCATTTCTGAATTATAGTTACGTACTATGATTAACTACTTACCAGTCTATGATGCTCACGATCAGAATAGCCCTTTTTGTCCATGTCGAGGCCGTCGGGCACTAGAAGGTACCCATTTCTCAAGCATGAGAACAAAGTAGATCTAGTGATCACTACAAGAATGATCATATGAGTTAGTATTCCAACAAAACATTCAAGTGGAAGAAAAGATGACGAGACTTGTAGAAACTTACTTGAAGTTATAAGGTGCCAGAATCGAACATATGTCCTGCCACTTGATGAAGCAATTATAGATGTAGGTTGCAACCTCGGTTGTTGCCCCGATGATCTAGCTCGTCAGGTTTCATATCCTTATACTTCGGGTCCTTCTCATTTATATACACGTCTTGATCGCGAATTGATTTATCATGTACGAGTTAAGGTACCCGACCCACCAATCCAGTCTATTAATTTTCTTTTTCTGAAATTCCGAACTCATCCTAAAAGAAGCATAAGTGAAAAAATGAACAAGATTAATGTTTGAAATACAAGAATATGGACGAGATTGATATTCAAAATACGAAATAGATAAATGGAGCCACTTATAAGCTCCACAGGGATTTGAAGGTCATGTCCATCTTGCCAAGCCAGAGCATAGTGTGAAGATCATTAAAATACAGTCCAAGCACTAAGTCGGCTTCATCGTTGAACACGTCTTTGGAACTTTACACATGATGATATCGACTCCAAGTTGAGATGCCCGCATGTACCGGTCGTGCAGCTTACACATCGTGGCCGGCAGGTTCGTGTACATATTATTTGATACAAGTGTTGGCACTCCCTAGGTGCCCGTTTTATATGTGAATATTACCTATGAAAATAGCTATATATTTGTATATGCATGGTTTTGGAGCTTTATTGCAGATATAGGTAAAATTGGCATAAATGAAGGTTATACGGAGGACAAGGGATAGAAGAGGCGCAGAAGGCCCATGGTGTTCATCGACGCAGATGTGCACCGATCGATGCGAGAGATGATTTGGCCCATTAAGGGCTATCCGAGGTCCATTCCACTATTATGGAAGGTTACTTTCACAAGATACTTGAAGATATTTATCCGGAAGAGATTTAGGAAACTTCAAGATCCGGACGTGCAATGCAAGACATTATCTCGAAGCTCATGATGTAAAAAGCCCACATGGAAGCCATAGAAGAGATGAGAACCAATGAAGCTCATGATGTAAAAAGCCCACATGGAAGCCATAGAAGAGATGAGAACCAACTTGGAGAGGAGATTGATGAAGACACGAGGGCTCGCGTCGATTGGCGCGTTCTTTGCACCGATCGATGCAATATGGATATTTTTGGTCTCCGAGTGCTTAACATACCTAGCCTCTATATGTACTTGAAAACCCTAGAACGACGGGAGGCAACAGACAGGGACACTAGATTCATGAGTTAGAGCCACTAGGGCTTTGCCCTGTTAGAATAGATCTGTAGTTGAGTTGCAAGAACCATTAGTGATTAGAGTTGATCCATCAAGGTAGGCCTTCTAGATGGTGATGTATCTTCACTATGTATGTGACATACCATGTCACAGTTAGGGACAAATGAACTAGTTAGGCTCTGTAAATGACCATCTGCAAAACCCTAATGCTAATCACCCTAAATAATGCAAGAAAAGAAAAACGGGAAAACAAAAATCAAAAGGGAAACCCTAGGGCAAAACCCTAGCCCTAAGAAAACTTTATATTTTATAACGGTACTACCCTCATATTTTTGCACCATCATGTTGTACATATCAAACCATGAATTTACAGCATTTTTACAAAATTTTTGGATCAGGTTTTGAAAGCTCAAAAATTCAAATTTGAATTCAAAACAGCACTGTTTGTAAATTTTGTATGAATTTTTAGAAACCGAATTTGAACTTTGACCCAAAAGGAACGTTGTAGATCGCATCATTCTGAAAACGCATGATTTTTGGCATAAATTTTTGCATTGCCGAGGTATGGGTTCTAATTCAAATTCAGAGCAGCAGAAAAGGTCAGCGAAAATTCGAATTAGATCTCGATCTAGAACTTTGTCTGTTGGTCATCTTCTTCCTCGGACCGGTCTGCCACCGCGCCCGAGGCCACCAGCGAGCGTGCCCCTGCCCTGTCACGTCGCCCCCCTCCCCAAGGCATCTCCCACCTGCCCTTGTACCTGACGACCAACACGAACCTGTCGGAGTTACTACTTCTCTCCACCCTCAAGCGACTACCTATGCCCATACGAGTAGAAAAAAATTAGCACCGGCCAGCTGCTGCCTCCCACGCCTCCCAAGCACCACAAACCGTCGCCTCTTCTCCCCCACAAACTCTCCAAGCAGCAGCAGCTCTGCTCTTCCGTGCCGGCGAGCGCAATAGCAAGAATCAACCGCCTCCCATGCTTTTGGTCGCCATGGACGGTGCAGCTCCAAGCTCCGCCCAGGCAGCGCCTCTCCTGCTCCGATTTCTCCCCAAATCGATGCGTAACAACCCCCTGCAGCTCCGCCCTAACCCTCTCCCTCTGTCTCGCAGCAGCCTTACCGGATTTCGAGAAGAAAAGAAGGCCGCCGCCACCGGAATCTCCACCCCCACGACGAGCCTCAACTTCCGCCCTTCTCCCTCGACACCTGACCCCGTGCCGCTCTTCTCCATCACGAGGTGAATCTTCCAGACCTTTTTCCCCAACTTTTCGTGCTCCGTACGCACCGCTAGCCGCCGCCGAAGTAGTCCCCGACCATCGCCGTTGATGTCGCCGCCTTCCGGCCATCGCCGCCGGCCGGCGACCACCGGAGTGGACTCCCCATACCTCTAGCCATGTTTTGGTGATTGTCCCACCCTTTTTCTCCCACTACAGCAGCCTACGGCGAGGTTTCCGGCGAGCTCCGGCCGAATTCCGGCGAGTTTGTCCCGAGCTCCCCGGGGAAGACACGTAATGACAGTTTTGTAAATATCTCGAACTTTATTGCATTTTAGAAAATCCATATCTTTCGATATGAAAGTCCAAAAATTATAAACCAAAATGTTTTGGAAACTACAAAACTTGTACTTTCAGGAAAGTAACATGATCTTGTCAGATTTGGTCATTTTCATATTGTCGGTGTTGTGAAACCGGCCGACAAGTAAATTTGTGTTTTGAAGGGATCGACACTACTACTCGGATGGGCTTTGGATGATTTAGGAGAGCGTGGTTTATACTGGTTCGGGCAATCGAAGCCCTACGTCCAGTTCGAGGATTGTTGGTGTTTCGTCTTGTGAAAAGAGCTACAAAGGATGCGTGGGAGGAGGGTTGCTCCAAGCCTCCGTGTGCAATGTCCTCTAGGATGTGTGTATGACGAGTTCGATTAGCTCGATCCGTGGAGTCTGTCTCCCTTCTTGCGTGTGCGTGGGGTCCCTTTTATAGTCCAAGGGCCGGGCCACTTACAGGTGGGGTCGGAGTTACCACATGTCGTCCCAAGCGGGGTCGGGGCCGCCGTGCATTACCCTGCTCGCATGCGGGCCGCTTTGGGCGCTCCGGTCGTGCGGCGTACGGTCGGTCTTGATTGGTAGCGCCGGAGTCAATGCCACGCTCGTCATCGTGGCAGCCGTCCTGTCGCATGGCGGTCTCCATCCGTCACTCCCGTTCATCATGGCTCCGGCAGAGATGGTGTTGGCGCCTCCGTCTTGTCGTCGAGCCGGGGTGTCGGCGACGCGTGAAGATGAGACAAGAGGAGCTGCGCTGATCTCACCCGATCCCCGTGGATTGGTGAGTTCCCGAGGCGGAGTTATGGCGATCCCTGTTCACCTGTGAGGCTTCATGAGGAAGCCATTTGCCCCCGAGTCGGGCGAGGCGGGGACCGCCGAGCCCGCCCGAGTCCCGGACGGGAGAGGCGAGGACCGCCGGGCCCGCCCGAAATCCGAGTCGGGCGAGGCGGAAGTGGTGCACCTGCCCGACCCGGAGTCGGGCGAGGCGGAGGCCGCGGGCCTGGCTTTCGTAGCCCTCACAGGCCCGGGCGGACACCGTTGGTCAGCCAGGACAGATTACAGGCTATTGTCTCGTCAATCGCTTGGCCTCCGTCCCGGTCACGAGGCCATCATGGGCCTGGTAATGATCACGCTGCTCTCGCAGCTAAGCTAGCGCTAGCGTGCGGCGCTGCGGAACGGGACGAGGAGGGTACTGCGCCGGTCACATCACGTCTTGTTGGTGAGACGAGTTCCCGGGCGCTGCAATTGCGCCTACCGGCCCGCCGTAACTCCTCCCCCATCCGGTGGGTGAGGTCGCTTCTCCGCGAAGCAAAGGCAAACGCGGCAGGGATTGCGGTCCCACCCGACGCCGAGTCGGGCGAGGCGGAGATCGTGGGCCCGCCCGACCCAGGGTCGGGCGAGGCGGAGATTCATGGAACCATCCGCCTCGGGGTCGGGCGAGGCGGAAGTCGTGGACCTCGCCCGACCCGGGGTCGGGCGAGGCGGAGGTTTCGGGCCCCACTTCGTATCCTTTATGCGTACAAGATGGAGCTGTTAGCCCGCTATTAAGTACCATGATTAGGGTTCCCTAATCTAGGTACCCGACACATATGTTTACAAAAATGTTAAAAGTCGATCGATGAAAACTCACTTAAGGCATAACTTTAACAATATAAGTCCAAATTGAATCCCACTTGGACAGAGCTTGCATATAACCACCCTTGAATTTCTGGAACTGAAAAATCTACATTTCATTGCAGTTTCTTCGAGTTATTGCATTTATGGCATTCTCTGTATTTAAATGTTAATTAAATATATGTAAATTATTTTGGCATGAAACTTGGTAAGTCCACTCATCATAGCCTGTACACATGTATAAAATCCCATGTTTAATTGTGAGCATGTTAAATATTTATTTTGCCGTTCCCTTGTTTAAGTCAAGAAAAAGTTAATTTCAGCATATGTAAAAATCGTGTTATGTTTCTAAAAATTACGTTTTTGCATGTTTATGTAAATCTCACCCACCACCATGTTACTTGGTCCAGCATGGTAGGTTTAGTAAGAAGTTTCCGGTAAATTCATGCATGTATTAAATTTTTGTAAGCATGTTCTTAAATTAGGGTTACATTGTCATCGCATGTGATAATTAAAACCACCTTAACCCTAATTGCATCGACTCACGTTAAACTTTGCTCATCATTTCAAATCTGAGCAATTGAGTTGTTCACAGCACTCTTGCACTTTTGGAAGTAAATCATTACTTGTATATGTTAGGGCTATAAGTGGTAAGTTATTTAACTCCATTTACAAGAGAGCAAAGGTATGTATTGTGCATGCTAGAAATTTCACGAAACTAAATTTTACTAAACTTATTCATATGCACTCCTACAAAAGAGCACACATGCTTTACCATAATCATCGACCTTGTATTCATGTTACTTATGCATTGCATTTCATTCTCTAGGTGACGACGTCGAATTGACCCCGCCGGAAGAAGCGGTTGCTACTCTCTCAACGCTTGTGAAGCTAGTACTAACTTCGATCACTCTCAAGGCAAGCCCGGTGCATTCCCATGATTTCGAAATTCTTTCTTTTATCACTATATTAAGGATGATGGATGTGCATTACGTTATAGGAATTGATTGGAAATCCACTTGCATAATCTCCCTATATATTTCCTATGTAGCCTATGGGGCTCAACATACCGTTAGAAATGCTATGCTTATGATTATGGAGTTGACGATAGGGCTGGACACTCATATACTATTTATGACTATACTTAAATGTGATAAATTGGTAAAAGTTGAGAACCTCCCATTGTGACTCCGCGAACAAGTTTGAGTTATATACCAAGTGCATACCTTTCTTATGGGGATTGGTAAACCTATGTAGCTTGAGAGTTATAAAGTGGGCCGGATATCTCACCGATCCGGAGGTGATGTGTATGGCATGGTGGTTGCACGGGTTTGAGGACCGTTGGAGAGTACATGGGTTAAGCCTTGGGCACGTTGTTGAACGGTGTCGCAAGGGGCACATGTACTCGGGATCGGTGGCCCCGTACCTAACTTTATGATGAACTCGCGAACGGTGACCATACGTGTTCTTAAATGATGCGTATGTCGTGTGCTTGGGTTTCTCCTGCAAGATGTAATTCGATAATTATCGCCGTTCCTCTCGGTTAATGAGTACCACTTGTTTCGAGCAGATTGCAATGTTTAGTAAAAAGATGAGAATGTTGGATACTTGCTGTTTTTATCGATCAATTGTTTGTATTGCAACTCTTGTATGACCAATTTGACGGGTAAGACTTGTGGAGTATGCTAGATACTCGGACTTTGCCACTACATGTGTATTTTCTGGATTCCCGCAAGCCGGGTTTTGCGATTGTTGTGGTAAGGTTGTGTGGGATGGAGAGGAGCCCAAAGAGTGGACCATTAAATGGGTTCCTAGCTCTCGACCCATGATGAGTGAGCCGTGGCCTAGGCCGGCATGGTTCACATAAGCTATCTATGTATCGTCGTTTTATGTAATCGCTTCCGTACTTTATTTCGAACAAAGATCATGGTTATGTAAACTTAAATTCGAACCTAACCTATCTTTTATTTGGAACCCTATGTTGTAATCAAGACTTAATTATGTAAACTTAGAAATCGTGTATGTTTGTTAATGTGATGCTATGTATGGTTGCTTCGTCAATCATCTCCCAAGTCGATCCGTACCACACTTAACTGTCTTTTGGGATAGGGGTGTGACACGTGGTATCGGACCCGACTTGGGATTTGCGTCACGCTAACACTCATTCTAAAAATCTTAAACCCGTTTTTGTGTCACGGTGAGGTACGAGTCTAGCTAGAAAGGCCAACATAAGGACTATATAGAATGGTGGCAAAACTAACCCCGTGTTATGATTGTTTAAATATTTTGCAACTACGGCTTTGGCAAAGGTATGCGATTGAGTGTGGTCAATTTTTACATAATATTATCTGGTGTGACTCGAATACACTCTTATTCGAGAGCTCTCCATGTGAGGCGAGGTGACATGGATTTATTTTTGGCTTCTTTCTTTTGAATTTGATGTAATGTTTCTGAAATCCATCTCTTGCAGGTACATAACAACGCTTTAGTACGTATAGTATCGTGTCAGAGGTGTGTGTGCCACCGATGCGCTTGTCCGATTTCATATCGGCTGGCGCGGTCTTTTAATTTACGTGAGGACGTATGAACGACATATTGAGCATCCCTCATACTTGCATATCATTTCATCATGTCAAACATATGCATGCAAACTTATCTAAATAAAACCACCATGAAATATGGAACAACTAGCTTCATTCTCACAAAAGATTAAAAACCGAAAACAAAAACGTGGCAGATTTGCTAGGTTTCACGAAAACGAGCATAACTCCCTAATTACTCAACCAAATAGGGCAAATGAGGACTTTCTGGAAAGCTTGTGTTATGAAGTACAACAATCTTCTAGTCTATGGTCTTGCAAAAATCTGGAACGTGGCTAGACATGGCCATTACAGAGAGCTATTTCTGGGTTTCCAGAATGTGCTCCGGTGCTGTCCCTGTCGTAGATTGGTCATATCTTTCAAATGACAAGTCGGATTGAGCTGTTCTAGGATGTGTTGGAAATCTTAAGAAATTATACACAACTTTTGTAAAAATCAAAAAATTTAATTCTGTCTAGAAGCAGGAGTAATTGTCGAATTTCCAGAACCTATCCAATCTGTCAAACTGAGTCATGTTAGGTCTTGTGCGAAGTGCTTTATTGCATGTTTTTGCAATATATTGCCATCCATCTCTCATGCTCTGTTTTGTAGCATGTCTTTTGTTGGATGTGAAGTTTTGACTTAACCTTTTTCAAAACTTCCATCAAATGAGTGTTGGTTAGCTCATGTTAAAGAGGCACCGTTTTCGACCGCTCGTATCCGTGATTGAAGGATCACGCTTTGGACCGAGACTACAAGTGTCATAAACTCAAGTCCATGGTTGCCCCTCTATGATCAGTTCACCTCTTGCTCTACGAGGCTCCCAAGGCCAAAGTGATCGCATAAGGGAAAGAAAGCTAAGTTGGACAACAAGTTGTTTATTGATGGTGCATTCGGCATCGACTCTAAGGCACCACCGTCACCGGATTACATGGATTGTCCTCCGGTGGTGACCTCCACATGCCACGAGCATAGGTGTATGTCGGAGTAGTAATGTGTTGATATTGGAATTAATCTCGAGAGGCATAGAACCGTATGTCGGTAGTATCAACCCTTTCATGTTTTCATGAACCTAAACTCTCCAAGATAATTTGTTCGCATTAGGTGCCTATCAAGATGTAACCTACTAACCATCCTCCCTCGGGATGTTGGATCTCCTCGTATCAAGAATTTCTATCACTATCATGATGGCAGTCATGTTCGGAATCAATGAAATATGCATTCTGCCTATGTCTTGTGCCTATTTCATTGTCGTTTCTTTCTAACATGCGATCTAAAATTCATTGATCTCTATGCCAAACATTTTGGTACCTTCCACCATAGCTCAATTGATGGTCGAGCTAATGTAAGGCCATTCATTTGACTTGATGAGCATCACAATTTTTCCAACGAGATGGCATTCGTTCTCGTAAAAGAAAAGGACAAGATGAGAAAGTGTACTACAGGAAATTCATCCTGCTCTGCACCGTCCAAGCGCAAATGGGCTATCACTTCCCCATTCGGACAGGAGTTTCAGCCGCATCACCGCTAAGGGGAGGTTTTCATCCATCGTTTCCGCAGCAGCCCCACCACCACTATGGTAATCTCGATCTTTTAGTGGAGAATTGTAGATTGCCGAAGCACACTCGAAACCACGACACCACAAAAACTTCTCAACACCGCAAACTATTCAACGGAAACCCATTCCTCATGAAATGAAGGTTTTTCTTATCCCTTGACCCCATTGTATCACAACCTTGGTTTCTTGCAAAACCTTCTAAGTAACTTGATCTTTAGATAAGCAACCATCTCACTCCCTAATGTGCTAGATTCTACCGAGAGCCGAGTCTTGTGAAGGTTATGTGTTTCTAAATTGCCGGTTTGTCTTTGAATTGTGCCGGTTTGCCTAGGCGCTTCCCAAAGCCAAAATATAGGTGATCTAGAGAACATGCTTCTTTATGAAAGTCGGTAAGATAATTTAAGTATGACGTCATTCCGGACGGACGGTGTATTACTCAAGGTACGCAACCAAAAAGAGAGACGTTGTGCTTAGAGACTCATTGGTATTATTGGCCATATCCCTAATGTAAGATCCCTCTATTCTTCTTTCATAATCCTCGAAAGACAAAACATAGATTTTTATTCTTGGTATGAGGTGGATGAAACTCCATAAAGCCGTTTTGCACATCGATTCCCGAGAAGTTCACCTAAACTCACCACTCCATGGTTCATCTATTCTCCGATTACCCCATCCAAAGTTTTCCACCTCTAAAATCTACCATCTTGAGGAAAAAAGGATTGAGGATATTCTCGTGGTATGTGAGTTTCCCGATGTGTTTCCGGATGACTTACCGGGCATGCCACCCGATCGGGATGTTGAGTTTAAGATTGAGCTCCAACACGGTACGACACCCATTTCCCGTAGGCCGTACAAGATGGCTCCCAACGAGCTAGCGGTGTTAAAAGAGCAATTGGGTGAGCTTATGGATGAAGGATATATTCGCCCTAGTTCTTCTCCGTGGGGATGTCCCGCTCTCTTTGTGAAAAAGAAGGACAAGACGTTACGTCTATGTGTGGATTATCACCCTCTCAATGCGGTGACTATCAAGAATAAATACCCGCTCCCTCGGATTGCTATTCTATTTGACCAATTAGTTGGTGCTAAGGTCTTCTCTAAGATTGATCTCCAATCCGGTTACCATCAAATCAAAATCCGAGCCGAAGATATTCCAAAAACCGCATTCTCTACACGGTATGGTCTCTTTGAATATCTTGTCATGTCTTTTGTGCTTACAAATGCTCCAGCTCATTTCATGTACCTGATGGATTCGGTTTTTATGCCCCAGCTGGATAAGTTTGTCGTGGTCTTCATTGATGACATTCTTATTTATTCGAAGTCCGAAGAAGAGCATGCCGAACACCTTCGTATTGTTCTCCAACGGCTTCGTGATCATCGATTATATGCCAAATTTAGCAAATGTGAATTTTGGTTGAAGCAAGTTCCTTTCTTGGGTCATATCGTATCCGTGGAAGGTGTTGCTGTTGACCCGAGTAAAGTCGAAGAAGTGCTTACTTGGAAGTCCCCAAGATCGGTGAGGCAAATCCGAAGCTTCCTTGGTCTTGTCGGTTATTATCGGAAATTCATTCCCAATTTTTCAAGCATAGCCAAGCCTATGACAAAATTATTGGAGAAAGATGGTAAGTTTAAGTGGAGCCGTGAATGTGAAGAAGCTTTCCAAACTCTCAAGAAGCATTTGACCTCCGCTCCGGTGTTAGCACAAGCCGACATCACCAAGCCGTTTGACGTGTATTGTGATGCGTCCGGCACCGGTCTAGGGTGTGTGCTAATGCAAGAAGGTCGTGTCATTGCTTATGCTTCCCGTCAACTCCACAAGCACGAACAACACTACCCCACCCATGACTTGGAATTAGCCTCGGTTGTTCTTGCATTGAAAACTTGGAGGCATTATCTACTTGGAAATCTTGTTAATCTCTACACCGATCATAAATCTCAAATATATCTTCACCCAACAAGAATTGAATATGAGGCAATGTCGATGGTTGGAATTAATCAAGGATTATGAGTTGGAAATTCATTATCATCCGGGTAAAGCTAATGTGGTTGCCGATGCTTTGAGTCGCAAGGATCGATGCAATCATTTTACCGGTTGTTCTATGGAAAATTCGGAAATTTCAAATTCTAGTGAACCAAGCTTTCGAGTTATTCTCTATGGCTCATTGTATAATCTAGCTCTTATTCCTACCCTTCGTGAGGAAATTATTGAGGCACAAAAGAAGGATGAAGGAATGGAATTTATTCGGCAAAAGTGTTGACGCCGGTTTTTGACCAAGGGACCCATTGTCAGCGACTATAGGTCAAAAGAGGGCCGGTGGGCGTAAGGCCGACGGCCGCTTGGGCGAGTAAAGGCGCGTCCCTCCCGGGAATCGTGCGCGGACGCCAACGTAAGAGCATAACATTGATGGGCCCGGCCCACGTCGTAAAATTAGGAATACTAGTTTAATTTTGGAAAAAAGATCCTAGTCGGTTAGGAAATCGGCCCGAAGGGGGTCCGAGTAGGATTCTTTGTGCCGAGTATAAATACATACTCGGATGTAACATGTAAACTCGATTCGGATCCAATACAACTTTCGGCGCATCGCCAAACCCTAATTTTCTCGTCAAGTTTTACTGTTTTCGCGCGGGATCTTCGGGGCTCCGGTCGACGACACGTTGGCTTGATAAGGTAATTATGTTGTCTAATTCTCGACGCATTGTTCGTAATTAGATGGCTTAATTGCTAGTTATCCGGCGACTAGATCTGTTCTCGATCGGCGTAGTGAATATCGGCCGGGATGAGTCAAGTTGACCTGGTCCGGGCTCGTGGTGGAGGTAGTTTGACTTGTCCCGCCTCCCCGTTCCAGCCTTTGTTCACAACGCCGATTGGCTCGGATCTGGTCGTCCGAGTCACGATAGCCGCTATGAGATTTCTTTTACATCTTGGCCGATTCGATCGTGCAGATTCAGCTTGACGTGTCCCGTGTCCGCCTTTGCGATAGTTGACTTGTCCTAGGCGCATGCAGCCGATTGGCTAGGGTGTAGATTTACTTTCATAGTTAAGGCGTTTATGATTATGCTTGTCCTGAAATCGGCCGTGCGTGCGCGGCCGTTAGACCTGGTCCGATCGCGTGCCATCGCTTGACTTGTCCTGTTGGAGCGACCGGTCGATTTGGGATCCGTGTGGTTGTATTTGTCTTACTCGTTCTTTCGGAGTGTTTAGCCGATTGCTTATCACGTTCATTAGCTGTTTTATGTTTAATTAGTGCCAAATCTGTTAAAGCTGCTTTTGAACCCGAGTTATTAGTATGATTTTATTGATCATCATCATCTATGTAGATAGATCTAATAATTCATCGCTATAATCGACGGTAGAATCGGCTGGATACTCGATCGGCCGATTTGCTGCTCTAATTAATGATTAAATTATCTTCTTGCTATCGAATTAATTACATCTCATTAATAATTATCTTGTTTACATTTTATTCGATAATACATCCCTGCAAAGTCTTAATGATTTGATCGCTATCGACGAAATCGGCTGCTAGCCACCGATCATATGTTATGGTATCGGCCGATTTCGTATCGTTTGTATCACAGTTCGTTTGCTCGTCATTTAATACATAAATGGATGGGCCGTGCTGTTCCCTGTCGATGGCCGATTCTATCTATCCTACGCCATAATCGGCCACGATCGCACATCGGTCTATCCGGGCCGATGACCCGGAATTTTACAACCTTTTATTGTCTTTGTTGGTTTGCAGGAAAACCATCCGGCACGCACCGGCGCACACGAACATCGGCGAGCTGAGCCGGTCCGTTGGGAGCACGGAACTCTGCGTCGGCCGGGGTTTCGGTGGACTCTCCGGACAACGGTGTGTTGGCGACTTTTGACGTCAACACACGTTTTGGCACGCCCAGTGGGACAGAAGCAACCAAGATCAAGATGTCATACATACAGAGCTGTCGGGGAGGACGGAACACCAATGGTCGATGCTGAAAATCGGCCGATTTTGGTTCCAGTACCTCTCGGGACGGATGGCAAAGGGCATGGAGAAATTTCCGATGATAACGGGATTTCGGCCTGGGGAAAGATGACGACAGAACAAAAGCTGCAGTACCAGGAATACCTGGCCGAAGCAATGAAAAAGTACTTTCAAGCCCCGACAGGTGACACGTGGCGGAGTGGCTACAAAAGGAGACTTCCCTCGGATTCCGCATCCGAAAGAATTAGACCAAATCAAAGCCCAGAGACTGCCGGATGCCAACCAACTCGGTGATATGGTCAACTCGTCCGTTCATCGAGGCCCTAATCAATCAATCAGGCGTGTTGACCAACACCATCGGGAATTTGATCAAGGACACGGTTGATGGCAGGCTGTTCACCGAAGGATATTCTGGACCTGCATACACTCAGCCTCTCGGCACTCCTGTACGATCGAATCAGGGAGTTGGCCTCCGGAATACCACACCGCAGGCGGGGTTTCAGCCCCGTACGGCATGCCACCTCACCTATGGCCTGGCAAGGACAATGCAAATGCAAATACCAAGTGCAACCCAGCCAGGCAAAGAGGATGACAAGTGGCCCCAAGAAGTCGGTAACGGAAGAAGGCGACAGGCAAGATGTACAACAGCCGACTTCCGAGTTGGGGGCAGCAACCAATGTGGCAGCAGTCCCACGGATGGCACAGCAGCCCAATTTCTTCTACGTACCAAATACCGGCCCGGGTAGAATTGAGAACTCACCCACTATAGTACGGCCGATATCCGGTATTCCACGACCAACCGCATCGGCCGGGGGACAGGGATTCATGATCGGACGGCCGATCCAATCGGCCATGAATTACAAAATCAGCCCCGGCATCGATATGAGAGGAAGAGAGAAAGGGAAGAAAGAGATCAGATGGCACATGAACAGGAATCTATCGGTCAAAGTCAGCAAGTATGGGCAAGGCGTGATCCGCCGAGAAGATTTTGACCCACACCGGGATTGTCCTTTCTTTCAGCATCGCTGGGACCAAAACATGAAGCTTCCATCTATCGAGAACTGCCCGGAGTGCACCGGCCGGAAAGAGTATCGTGATGGCGGGTCATCAAGTTACCAGGGACGGCCGATTGGTCGCAACTATGAATCACAACAATCGGCCCCCGAAGAGCAATCGGCTATGATCACGGATATGATGAACGAAGATACATAGTGCCAAAGAGAACCTCCGTTCACGATCGGCTGGGGCCAATCAATGATGAAGAAGAGTTTGATTACCGATACCATGAAGATTCGAGAGGTGATCAAACCGAGGACGAAGGACAAGTGGTGCCCTAGTGGTTTGCTCAACGAAACCCAAAAGAGAAGGCTTCAAAGAATGCGTTGTCGAGAAATCAAGGGTGGACGGCATCATAGAGATGACCAAGATGATGAGCCCAAGCCCAAGAAGCAATGGAGGCCGAAAGTGCGGTCTCGTGTGGTCCGAGCCGAAGCCGCGGTGAATATGATGTCACCGATGCCCGGAATTGTCGGATCGGCCGATGAAAATTCGGCTGAAGAAGAACCAGTAGGGGAGACTTCGGAGATTCTTTGGACGCCGAATCGGCGGTATTTGATAAGCCAGTCAACTCGATCATTTGCATCTCAAGGCATTGTATATTAGCGGCTACGTCAACGGGTCACCGATGAGGAAGATGTTGGTCGATGGAGGAGCAGCGGTCAATGTCATGCCGATTACTACATACCGCAAGCTTGGAAAGACGCCGGAAGAAATGATGAGGGCTAATCCGACGCTCAAGGATTACAGCGGGAGAAGCCAAGATGTGCGTGGGGCCGCAATAATGGAGATCACTCGTAGGCAGCAAAACCATACCCACCACTTTTTTCATCATCGACGGGAAAGGTGCATACACAACTTTGTTGGGGAGAGACCGGATTCATGCCAACTGTTGCATCCCATCAACTATGCACCAGTGTTTGATTCAATGGGTCGGCAACAAGGTCGAAATCGTGCGGGCCGATAAGTCCAGTAACCATTGCAACCGCCGATTTCGAGTTTGCTCGGTCCGGAGAGCCTCGCCTTGTTTATCGGGCACATATTGGGATGCGGAGGCCATAAACATTACGTACGACGGAGTTATTGTGACCGGGGGTCGGTACCCCCGGCTGCTCCGATGGGCCCCACAGGAGAATTGACGGATAATCGGCCGATCGATACGCGCACGGAGGATATCATGAGTCGGCCGATTAACGAACCGAAGACGGGAAGTTAGGTCACGGTTTTGTGTCGGCCGACGAGTTAGAAGAGGTAGATATAGGGGATGGAGACAAGCCTCGGCCGACATATATTAGCAAGAAATTATGTAAAGAAGTAAGAGATGAATTAGTGGCCTTATTGGAAGAATTTAAAGATTGTTTTGCTTGGGATTATAGCGAGATGCTCTGGACTCACCCGATCGATCGTTGAACATCGGTTGCCCACCAAACCTGGATATCGGCCATATAGCGTGGGGCTCGGAAAATTGACCCTAGGTATTATGAAGCCGTCAAAGAAGAGATTATCAGATTATATGAAGCCGGCTTCATTAGGCCATGCCGATATGCGGAGTGGGTTTCCAGTATTGTGCCGGTGGAGAAGAAAATGGAAAGATGCGGGTCTGCATTGACTTCAGAAATTTGAATAAGGCGACCCCGAAAGATGAGTACCCAATGCCAAACGCCGATTTATTAGTTGATGCAGCCGCCGGCAACAAAATTTTGAGCTTTATGGATGGAAATGCTGGGTACAATCAGATTTTTATGGCCGAAGAGGATATACCGAAGACAGCTGTTCAGTGCCCTGGAGCGTTGGGACTATATGAGTGGGTTGTCATGACCTTCGGGCTAAAAAATGCTGGTGCTACATATCGTAGAGCCATGAATTTTATATATCACGATTTGATCGGCCAATTGGTGGAAATTTATATTGATGATGTCATGGTGAAATCAAAATCGGTTGGAAGTCATGTGGCTGATCTCGGAGAAGTGTTGAAGAGAACAAGACAATACGGCTTGAAGATGAACCCGCTCAAGTGTGCGTTTGGTGTCTCGACTGGGCAATTTCTGGGGTTTATTGTGCATGAAAAGGGAATTGAAATCGGCCCTAAGAGTATTGATTCTATCCGAAAGTCTGGAACCGCCGACGAACAAGACGAAGCTCCAGTCCCTGATCGGCAAGATTAATTTTATTAGGCGATTTATCTCAAACTTGTCCGGTCGACTTGATGTATTTACACCATTATTAAAGCTCAAGGCCAATCAAGAATTTTGGTGGGAGCCGATCCATCAAAAGGCTTTAGAAGATATCAAGAAATATTTGGTGTCCCCACCGGTGATGGTTTCGCCAAAGTCGTGCACACCCTTCAAGTTATATTTATCGGCCGATGATAGGTGCATCGGCTCAAGCATTGACTCAAGAACAGGAGGGAAAAGAGCGGGTTATATTTTATCTCAGCCGCAAATTGATTGATGCAGAAACACGGTATCCGGAGGTGGAAAGGTTATGTCTCTGTCTCGTATTTTTCATGCACAAAACTAAGGCATTATCTCGTTAGCCGAAGAGTGCACTCGTGGTTTGCCAGGCCGATGTCGTAAAATATATGCTATCGGCCCCGGTCCCCAAAGGCCGGTTGGGCAAATGGATGTTGGCAATCGCGGAATTTGATCTAGGCTATGAATCGGCCAAAGCAGTGAAAGCGCAAGTATTGGCTGATTTAATAGTGCAGCACGGTGAGCACTCGGCCGGATACGTTGAACCGAATGCCATGGACGGTATTCTTTGATGGTTCAATTTGCAAGGAAGGAAGTGGAATCGGCTTGGTTGTTGTGTCGCCTCGGGGCAATACGTGGATACTCTATTACAGTAGAGGCGCACACCAACAACCAAGTCGAGTATGAGGCAGATATTAAAAGGACTCGGAGTTACTCATCGATGCCGGGGCTGATTTTGTGGAAATTTTCGGCGATTCCTTGTTGGTCGTGAGTCACCGGCCGATGAGTATGAGTGTAAAGATGAAATATTGTTGCAATATCATAGAAAGTGCCGAAGTTAATGAAAAGATTCAAGTGTGTTAAAATCGGCCATATACCAAGAGAGCAGAACTTCGAAGCAAATAATTTGGCTCAACTAGCATCCGGATATCGGCTCACCGAAAACAGCTTGGAAATAGCCGATATTGAAGAAGCCGATTGGCGCACGGAAATTCGAAATTTTTGAGCAATCCATCCCAACCTACAGATAAGAAGATAAGATATAAAGCCTTGAAGTATGTTCTGTTGGATGATCAATTATTTTTCAAGACGATTGATGGGGTGCTTCTCAAGTGTATTAATGATACCGAAGCCAAAGTGGTAATGAGCGAAGTTCATGATGGGATTTGCGAACGCATCAATCGGCCCATAAAATGAAGTGGCTGTTAAGGCGAGCTGGTTATTACCGGCCGACAATGTTGGCCGATTGTTTTAAATATTATAAAAGTTGCCAAGATTGCCGTAAATTCGGGCCTATACAGAGGGCGCTCGCGTCAGCTATGAATCCAGATGATCAAACCTTGGCCGTTCGTAGGTCTGGGCCATGGATATGATCGGCCGATAAATCCAAAGCATCAAGCAAAGGACATCAATACATATTGGTAGCTACAGATTATTTCACGAAGTGGGTTGAAGCGGCGCCCTATCGTAAAGTTTCGACGGCCGACGTGATAACGTTTGTTAAAGAGCATATCATTTATAGATTTGGGATTCCGTAAACAATCACAACAGATCAAGGATCAGTATTTACGCTCGGACGAATTTCAATCTTTTGCTCGAGGAGATGGGGATTAAGTTGATTAATTCGTCGCCGTATTATGCCCAAGCCAATGGCCAAGTCAAGCGGCAAATAAGAGTCTCGATCAAGTTGATCAAGCGGAAAATACAAGAGTATCCTCGTAAATGGCACATGAAATTGATGGACGCTTTGTGGGCTTATCGTATGTCACGGCATGGGGCCATGCAAGTCGCGCCAGTATCAGCTTGTATATGGGCACGAAGCCGCATCGCCATGGGAGACAACTATCGGCTCTAGAAGGATTGAATTGCAACAGAAGCTTTCGCCGATCAAGTACCACTGGATTGATGATGGATGAATTAGAAGATGTGGTACAAAATCGGCTGGATGCATTGGAAAAAATAGAGCAGAATAAGGCAAGGGTTGCCCGCCATTATGATAAGAAGGTTGTGCAGAAACAGCTTTAAAGAGGGCGATTTGGTCCGGAAGCTTAGGATGCCGATCGGTGTGAAAGACAATCGGTTTGGTAAATGGTCGCCTAATTGGGAAGGACCCTATTTGATTAGCCGATCGGCACCGGTAACGCATATATTTTGAAAGAGTTAGCAGGAGAAGAATTCGGCCGAGCACTCAATGGGAAGTATTTGAAGCAAGTATTATCCTAGTATTTGGATTAATTCATAGTGTTCGGCCTAAAAGAGACTACAACCGATGTCGATGCACATCGCCTTGAGACGGCCGATATCGAGAGTATTGCCCTTAGCCAAAAAATATGAAAGAAAAACATAGAAGTCACCGATGAATTAGCCGATGTTTTAAACATCGTCTTCGGATGGCCGATATGATTGTATATCGCCCTTAGTGCAAAAAATATTTATAGCAAATTTTTGTTCAAGGTCCTATTACACCTAAGCATAATCGACGGTCTCGGCACGAGACAAGAAGTCTTGGACGGTAGATAGTGCACGGGCCAGCATGGAGTCGAGGTTGGCCATGACCAACAAGTCATCCTCGATGGGGCCGACATCAGCGTGCGCTGCGGCAGCCATCTTCTCGGCCGCTTGAATTGCTTCGTCCGTCGTCTTCTCGTTGAGCCGCCACGTCGGCCGACAGCTGTGCAATGGTGGCTTCCAAGGCCGCCGCTTCCTTCTCCTTGAGAGCCGCCGATGCTCTCAAATCGGCAATCTCTTGGTTGATTACCCGCAGTTCATCCCGCCGATTTGAGAGTTGCTCTTGCATCTCCCGGGTCTTGTGGGCCTCCTCCTCGGAGCGCTTGATGGAGTCCTCGGCAAGTAACGCGGCTTGCTCGCTGCTCCGCGTGGCGAGCCGTACGCTGCCGGGCACGAACGAAGTCCATTTGCCGCACTCCATGTATGCCACACGGTGCGAGCGTCGCGAACATCCTCTCGGGAGCTCAGTCCGGACCTCCAAGTACCGAGCCCTTATGGGATGGGCGTCGGCCACCAAGCAGCCAACCGAAGAAGCCTCAAGCCTCGCGCGCGATTTCGGCCATGGTGGTAAGACCGAAGCAGATACCAAAATCGGCGCAGACGAGGGAAGCCGAGCGCCCGAAATACCAAGAGAAATAAAGTGAAGCTAATGACCAGTGGCGAATCAAAAAAAAAAAAAAAGAGATAGCGAAAACAAACCTCGCGAAGCGTCGATGCGAAGCGGCCGGACGTCTATCGGCCGCGCCATTGAACCCACAGGTTCGTGTGTTCCAATCAGCTCTCGGCCGGCCGATCCCCCTTCACCAGCGGCATCCTCGGAGGCGGCATCGGGCACATGGCCAGCTTGTCCGGCTTCGGCGGGCTCATCGGCAGGCTCATCGGCAGCAGTACCTACAGGAGAAGCCGCGGGCGGCTCTTGGCCGGCCGATTCTTCGACAGCAATAGTGCCTTTGGGGGATGGACGACACATGGACAGCTTGTTCAGCTTCGGTGGCAACCTCGGAAGACGCAGGCCGATCCGAGCGAATTGAGCTCTCCGTAAGGTTTGGATCGGCCTGGCTTGGTATGACTCCAAGCTCCGGAGCTGCTTGAATCGGCCTTTCGTGCGTCGGCGTCCCGGCCCGTGGAGGAGTCGACAGCGGATCGGCCTATCGTGCGTTGGCGTCCGGGCCCGAGGAGGAAGAACCGCCGATTCCTGCTAAGAACTCATAGTTAGACAAAGCATGTAAAGTAAAAAGGAATCGGCAATCATGCAATAATAACCCGACGCGGCGGAGATGGTTCATCGAAGTAGTCCGGGTCGGACGGGCGCACAGAGCTGCTTTAGCAGCGCGCGGTGTCGCTTCGGGGCTTGAGTCGGCCCCGCAGCTGGCACATTAGCCTTCCTCTTGCCGACGGCGGCTGTTTTAGTCTTGGCCTTGCAGGCAGCTGGTGCCCTCGACTCATCGCCGCAAAAGCTTGGGCAGGAGTGCGATCGGTGAAGCCGATATTTGGAGCAATTGGGCTCGGCATTAAGTATGCAATCGGCCGGCCATCGATACTCGGGTCGGCGGCTCCTCCGTGTCCGATCGAAAAAGAATATACAAGGGTGAGCATTTGGAGTGGCCGATTTCATTTACAAAATCGGCCTTATAAAATAAATCGGCTACACGTACCTCGGCGAAAGCTTCACTCAGGACTAAGCCGGAGAAGAAGGAGGCGGTGTTCCGGCCGCGGAGGTGCCGGTTCCACTCGCCCCACCAACGGTCAAAAAGGCGGGTACTCCGGGCGCCGGGAAAATCCGGCTAAGTCGCCGGTGATGATATCGGCGGTGCGGCCGACGAGCCAATTCCACCGAATGGCGTTGTCGACGGTAGCCCGCGCCTTTATTTGCCCCACATAGAAGAGGTCGGGGGCAACCGGCCGAAGCCGAGTTGGCGGGCCGCCACCGACGGGTGGTAGAACTCATAGGAGCAGAAAGCCTTGCTCCCAAGCAATGAGTCCCGTCGGCAGCAGACGAGGGCGGAGGCAGGTGGTGAAGATCTTGACCGCCTCCCCGTCGGCCGTTGGGAAGGTGGGGTCGATCGTAAAAGGAGTGTCATACCCCTTCTCGAAGAAATCGATGTACGGGTACCAATCCGTACTTTCGTTGTTGAGGCCCTTGTAGAGGGCGGCGAACCAATACGCCGATTGTCATCCGACATGGCCGCCCCGGTGCCATGGATAACGCTTCCCGAAAGAGATACATCGGCTGGATCGGGCGTGGCCGATTCGGCATGGTTGCCGGGGAAGGTGAGGACACCGAGGTCCGGATCGATGGCCTTGGTGGTATGAAGGGACAACCACATTTGGATGAACCACCAAGGGCCTCCCAGTGTTCTTGATCGATCGGCCGGAGCGCAACTCCACCGAAACCCGATGAAGAAGGAGGTACGCCGATCCCGGAAGATACTTGCCCATGGGGAGGGCATAGCCGTCGGCCAACCTATCGGCTATCGGCAGAAAATTGTTTGTGGGGCTCACGCCGACCCCACAAAAGAAGAAGTGGTCAAGCCACATGTTGAGGAAGGCAACGTGCTCGCGGCGATCGACCGTGCCGTGCCCCTTGTTGTAGGTCCGGATGTAGACCTTCCAACCCCCGGTGTCCTTAGGGTTGATCCGATGGGAGGACTTAATGCGGATGGCATCCGGGGTGGCCTCCGCCGTGATATTCAAATCGGCCAACATGACCGTGTCCAGGAGGGTCATGGTAGCCGGCCGTGGCCGAACATGAAGCGGCTCAGGGCATCCGACCGGAGATAAGAAGCTGCCGCCAGCAACGGTTCATTCTTGTGGTGATCGGCCGGAGAAAGTTTGATGGCGTGGGCGATGCCGATATTGGCCCAACCTTGCGGATGGACGGCCGATACCCGGTTATACCAATCGCGCCATCCCGCAACGGGAGTCGGCCATGACCGAAAGCCGTTGGCCCATTCGGCCGATAGAGGAGACTCGTTGCCGAAACGGAACCCGATTCGTTTCGGCACGTATGAGATCCGTGGGGTCGGGATCGCCCATAGGACCCAAAAAGAAATGAGTTGGGATATTGGATGGAATAACAACTTGGTTCCGGATCTCCTAAAAACAAGGAATAGGGCTAAAGTGAGAAGCGGAACAGGAATAAATTGTGAAAATGAACAAGAACAAGAACACGAAGAAAAATTGCAAAGGTAGAAAAGAGGGATGCTCGAATGTACATTACCTCCGGAACGGCGTTGGTGGTGGCGACGACGCTGCCGGCGAGCGGTAGCAGCAAGCAGCAGCAACAGCAGGATTCATGGTCGCCGGAGAAGAAAAGGAAAAAACGGCGGCGGCGCGGTGAGAAGTTGAAAAGGCTTGAGAAGGCAAAGGTCGCTAGAACAGGGGAAGATGAAAGCCAAGGAGAAGAAACAGATGGGAAATGACCGGGGTGGCCCCGGGTTTTATGGAGAAGTGACGGGCAGTAAAACCGGCGCAAGAAAAGAGGATAAATCAGTCCGACGCATGCGTTGCATACCCCGGACCGGGGGACATGTGTTGACGCCGGTTTTTGACCAAGGGACCCATTGTCGCCGACTATAGGTCAAAAGAGGGCCGGTGGGCGTAAGGCCGACGGCCGCTTGGGCGAGTAAAGGCGCGTCCCTCCCGGGAATCGTGCGCGGACGCCAACGTAAGAGCATAACATTGATGGGCCCGGCCCACGTCGTAAAATTAGGAATACTAGTTTAATTTTGGAAAAAAGATCCTAGTCGGTTAGGAAATCGGCCCGAAGGGGGTCCGAGTAGGATTCTTTGTGCCGAGTATAAATACATACTCGGATGTAACATGTAAACTCGATTCGCATCCAATACAACTTTCGGCGCATCGCCAAACCCTAATTTTCTCGTCAAGTTTTACCGTTTTGCGCGGGATCTTCGGGCTCCGGTCGACGACACGTTGGCTTGATAAGGTAATTATGTTGTCTAATTCTCGGCGCATTGTTCGTAATTAGATGGCTTAATTGCTAGTTATCCGGCGACTAGATCTGTTCCTCGATCGGCGTAGTGAATATCGGCCGGATGAGTCAAGTTGACCCGGTCCGGCTCGTGGTGGAGGTAGTTTGACTTGTCCCGCCTCCCCGTTCCAGCCTTTGTTCACAACGCCGATTGGCTCAGATCTGGTCGTCCGAGTCACGTAGCCGCTATGAGATTTCTTTTACATCTTGGCCGATTCGATCGTGTAGATTCAGCTTGACGTGTCCCGTGTCTCGCCTTTGCGATAGTTGACTTGTCCTAGGCGCATGCAGCCGATTGGCTAGGGTGTAGATTTACTTTCATAGTTAAGGCGTTTATGATTGTGCTTGTCCTGAAATCGGCCGAGCGTGCGCGGCCGTTAGATCTCGGTCCAGTCGCGTGCCATCGCTTGACTTGTCCTGTTGGAGCGACCGGTCGATTTGGGATCTCGTGTGGTTGTATTTGTCTTATCGTTCTTTCGGAGTGTTTAGCCGATTGCTTATCACGTTCATTAGCTGTTTTATGTTTAATTAGTGCCAAATCTGTTAAAGCTGCTTTTGAACCCGAGTTATTAGTATGATTTTATTGATCATCATCATCTATGTAGATAGATCTAATAATTCATCGCTATAATCGACGGTAGAATCGGCTGGATACTCGATCGGCCGATTTGCTGCTCTAATTAATGATTAAATTATCTTCTTGCTATCGAATTAATTACATCTCATTAATAATTATCTTGTTTACATTTTATTCGATAATGCATCCCTGCAAAGTCTTAATGATTTGATCGCTTATCGACGAAATCGGCTGCTAGCCACCGATCATATGTTATGGTATCGGCCGATTTCGTATCGTTTGTATCACAGTTCGTTTGCTCGTCATTTAATACATAAATGGATGGGCCGTGCTGTTCCCTGTCGATGGCCGATTCTATCTATCCAACGCCATAATCGGCCACGATCGCACATCGGTCTATCCGGGCCGATGACCCGGAATTTTACAACCTTTTATTGTCTTTGTTGGTTTGCAGGAAAACCATCCGGCACGCACCAGCGCACACGAACATCGGCGAGCTGAGCCGGTCCGTTGGGAGCACGGAACTCTGCGTCGGCCGGGGTTTCGGTGGACTCTCCGGACAACGGTGTGTTGGCGACTTTTGACGTCAACACATGTTTTGGCACGCCCAGTGGGACAGAAGCAACCAAGATCAAGATGTCATACATACAGAGCTGTCGGGGAGGACGGAACACCAATGGTCGATGCTGAAAATCGGCCGATTTTGGTTCCAGTACCTCTCGGGACGGATGGCAAAGGGCATGGAGAAATTTCCGATGATAACGGGATTTCGGCCTGGGGAAAGATGACGACAGAACAAAAGCTACAGTACTAGGAATACCTGGCCGAAGCAATGAAAAAGTACTTTCAAGCCCCGACGAGTGACACGTGGCAGAGTGGCTACAAAAGGAGACTTCCTCGCATTCTCGCATCCGGAAGAATTAGACCAAATCAAAGCCCGGAGACCGCCGGATGCCAACCAACTCGGTGATATGGTCAACTCGTCCGTTCATCGAGCCCTAATCAATCAATCAGGCGTGTTGACCAACACCATCGGGAATTTGATCAAGGACACAGTTGATGGCAGGCTGTTCACCGAAGGATATTCCGGACCTGCATACACTCGGCCTCTCGGCACTCCCGTACGATCGAATCGGGGAGTTGGCCTCCGTAATACCACACCGCAGGCAGGGTTTCAGCCTCAGTACGGCATGCCACCTCACCTATGGCCTGGCAAGGACAATGCAAATGCAAATACCAAGTGCAACCCAGCCAGGCAAAGAGGATGACAAGTGGCCCCAAGAAGTCGGTAACGGAAGAAGGCGACAGGCAAGATGTACAACAGCCGACTTCGAGTTGGGGGCAGCAACCAATGTGGCAGCAGTCCCACGGATGGCACAGCAGCCCAATTTCTTCTACGTACCAAATACCGGCCCAGGTAGAATTGAGAACTCACCCACTATAGTACGGCCGATATCCGGTATTCCACAGCCAACCGCATCGGCCGGGGGACGAGGATTCATGATCGGACGGCCGATCCAATCGGCCATGAATTACAAAATCAGCCCCGGCATCGATATGAGAGGAAGAGAGAAAGGGAAGAAAGAGATCAGATGGCACATGAACAGGAATCTATCGGTCAAAGTCAGCAAGACGGGCAAGGCGTGATCCGCCGAGAAGATTTTGACCCACACCGGGATTGTCCTTTCTTTCAGCATCGCTGGGACCAAAACATGAAGCTTCCATCTATCGAGAACTGCCCGGAGTGCACCGGCCGGAAAGAGTATCGTGATGGCGGGTCATCAAGTTACCAGGGACGGCCGATTGGTCGCAACTATGAATCACAACAATCGGCCCCCGTAAGAGCAATCGGCTATGATCACGGATATGATGAACGAAGATACATAGTGCCAAAGAGAACCTCCGTTCACGATCGGCTGGGGCCAATCAATGATGAAGAAGAGTTTGATTACCGATACCATGAAGATTCGAGAGGTGATCAAACCGAGGACGAAGGACAAGTGGTGCACTAGTGGTTTGCTCAACAGAAACCCAAAAGAGAAGGCTTCAAAGAATGCGTTGTCGAGAAATCAAGGGTGGACGGCATCATAGAGATGACCAAGATGATGAGCCCAAGCCCAAGAAGCAATGGAGGCCGAAAGTGCGGTCTCGGGTGGTCCGAGCTGAAGCCGCGGTGAATATGATGTCACCGATGCCCGTAATTGTCGGATCGGCCGATGAAAATTCGGGTCGAAGAAGAACCAGTAGGGGAGACTTCGTGAGATTCTTTGGACGCCGGAATCGGCGGTATTTGATAAGCCAGCTCAACTCGATCATTTGCATCTCAAGGCATTGTATATTAGCGGCTACGTCAACGGGTCACCGATGAGGAAGATGTTGGTCGATGGAGGAGCAGCGGTCAATGTCATGCCGATTACTACATACCGCAAGCTTGGAAAGACGCCGTAAGAAATGATGAGGGCTAATCCGACGCTCAAGGATTACAGCGGGAGAAGCCAAGATGTGCGTGGGGCCGCAATAATGGAGATCACTGTGGGCAGCAAAACCATACCCACCACTTTTTTCATCATCGACGGGAAAGGTGCATACACAACTTTGTTGGGGAGAGATCGGATTCATGCCAACCGTTGCATCCCATCAACTATGCACCAGTTGTTTGATTCAATGGGTCGGCAACAAGGTCGAAATCGTGCGGGCCGATAAGTCCGTAACCATTGCAACCGCCGATTTCGAGTTTGCCTGGTCCGGAGAGCCTCGCCTTGTTTATCGGGCACATATTGGGATGCGGAGGCCATAAACATTACGTACGACGGAGTTATTGTGACCGGGGGTCGGGTACCTCCGGCTGCTCCGATGGGCCCCACAGGAGAATTGACGGATAATCGGCCGATCGATACGCGCATACGAGGATATCATGAGTCGGCCGATTAACGAACCGAAGACGGGAAGTTAGGTCACGGTTTTGTGTCGGCCGACGAGTTAGAAGAGGTAGATATAGGGGATGGAGACAAGCCTCGGCCGACATATATTAGCAAGAAATTATGTAAAGAAGTAAGAGATGAATTAGTGGCCTTATTGGAAGAATTTAAAGATTGTTTTGCTTGGGATTATAGCGAGATGCTCGGACTCACCCGATCGATCGTTGAACATCGGTTGCCCACCAAACCCGGATATCGGCCATATAAGCTGGGGGCTCGGAAAATTGACCCTAGGTATTATGAAGCCGTCAAAGAAGAGATTATCAGATTATATGAAGCCGGCTTCATTAGGCCATGCCGATATGCGGAGTGGGTTTCCAAGATTGTGCCGGTGGAGAAGAAAATGGAAAGATGCGGTCTGCATTGACTTCAGAAATTTGAATAAGGCGACCCCGAAAGATGAGTACCCAATGCCAAACGCCGATTTATTAGTTGATGCAGCCGCCGCAACAAAATTTTGAGCTTTATGGATGGAAATGCTGGGTACAATCAGATTTTTATGGCCGAAGAGGATATACCGAAGACAGCTGTTCAGTGCCCTGGAGCGTTGGGACTATATGAGTGGGTTGTCATGACCTTCGGGCTAAAAAATGCTGGTGCTACATATCGTAGAGCCATGAATTTTATATATCACGATTTGATCGGCCAATTGGTGGAAATTTATATTGATGATGTCATGGTGAAATCAAAATCGGTTGGAAGTCATGTGGCTGATCTCGGAGAAGTGTTGAAGAGAACAAGACAATACGGCTTGAAGATGAACCCGCTCAAGTGTGCGTTTGGTGTCTCTGACTGGGCAATTTCTGGGGTTTATTGTGCATGAAAAGGGAATTGAAATCGGCCCTAAGAGTATTGATTCTATCCGAAAGCTCGGAACCGCCGACGAACAAGACGAAGCTCCAGTCCCCGATCGGCAAGATTAATTTTATTAGGCGATTTATCTCAAACTGGTCCGGTCGACTTGATGTATTTACACCATTATTAAAGCTCAAGGCCAATCAAGAATTTTGGTGGGAGCCGATCCATCAAAAGGCTTTAGAAGATATCAAGAAATATTTGGTGTCCCCACCGGTGATGGTTTCGCCAAAGTCGTGCACACCCTTCAAGTTATATTTATCGGCCGATGATAGGTGCATCGGCTCAACGATTGACTCAAGAACAGGAGGGAAAAGAGCGGGTTATATTTTATCTCAGCCGCAAATTGATTGATGCAGAAACACGGTATCCGGAGGTGGAAAGGTTATGTCTCTGTCTCGTATTTTTCATGCACAAAACTAAGGCATTATCTCGTTAGCCGAAGAGTGCACCGTGGTTTGCCAGGCCGATGTCGTAAAATATATGCTATCGGCCCCGGTCCCCAAAGGCCGGTTGGGCAAATGGATGTTGGCAATCGCGGAATTTGATCTAGGCTATGAATCGGCCAAAGCAATGAAAGCGCAAGTATTGGCTGATTTAATAGTGCAGCACGGTGAGCACTCGGCCGGATACGTTGAACCGGTGCCATGGACGGTATTCTTTGATGGTTCAATTTGCAAGGAAGGAAGTGGAATCGGCTTGGTTGTTGTGTCGCCTCGGGGCAATACGTGGATACTCTATTACAGAGAGGCGCACACCAACAACCAAGTCGAGTATGAGGCAGCATTAAAAGGACTCGGAGTTACTCATCGATGCCGGGGCTGATTTTGTGGAAATTTTCGGCGATTCCTTGTTGGTCGTGAGTCACCGGCCGATGAGTATGAGTGTAAAGATGAAATATTGTTGCAATATCATAGAAAGTGCCGAAGTTAATGAAAAGATTCAAGTGTGTTAAAATCGGCCATATACCAAGAGAGCAGAACTTCGAAGCAAATAATTTGGCTCAACTAGCATCCGGATATCGGCTCACCGAAAACAGCTTGGAAATAGCCGATATTGAAGAAGCCGATTGGCGCACGGAAATTCGAAATTTTTTGAGCAATCCATCCCAACCTACAGATAAGAAGATAAGATATAAAGCCTTGAAGTATGTTCTGTTGGATGATCAATTATTTTTCAAGACGATTGATGGGGTGCTTCTCAAGTGTATTAATGATACCGAAGCCAAAGTGGTAATGAGCGAAGTTCATGATGGGATTTGCGGAACGCATCAATCGGCCCATAAAATGAAGTGGCTGTTAAGGCGAGCTGGTTATTATCGGCCGACAATGTTGGCCGATTGTTTTAAATATTATAAAAGTTGCCAAGATTGCCGTAAATTCGGGCCTATACAGAGGGCGCTCGCGTCGACTATGAATCCAAGTGATCAAACCTTGGCCGTTCGTAGGCTCGGGCCATGGATATGATCGGCCGATAAATCCAAGCATCAAGCAAAGGACATCAATACATATTGGTAGCTACAGATTATTTCACGAAGTGGGTTGAAGCGGCGCCCTATCGTAAAGTTTCGACGGCCGACGTGATAACGTTTGTTAAAGAGCATATCATTTATAGATTTGGGATTCCGTAAACAATCACAACAGATCAAGGATCAGTATTTACGCTCTGACGAATTTCAATCTTTTGTCTGAGGAGATGGGGATTAAGTTGATTAATTCGTCGCCGTATTATGCCCAAGCCAATGGCCAAGCTGAAGCGGCAAATAAGAGTCTCGATCAAGTTGATCAAGCGGAAAATACAAGAGTATCCTCGTAAATGGCACATGAAATTGATGGACGCTTTGTGGGCTTATCGTATGTCACGGCATGGGGCCATGCAAGTCGCGCCAGTATCAGCTTGTATATGGGCACGAAGCCGTATCGCCATGGGAGACAGCTATCGGCTCTAGAAGGATTGAATTGCAATGAAGCTTTCGGCCGATCAAGTACCACGGATTGATGATGGATGAATTAGAAGATGTGGTACAAAATCGGCTGGATGCATTGGAAAAAATAGAGCAGAATAAGGCAAGGGTTGCCCGCCATTATGATAAGAAGGTTGTGCAGAAACAGTTTAAAGAGGGCGATTTGGTCTGGAAGCTTAGGATGCCGATCGGTGTGAAAGGCAATCGGTTTGGTAAATGGTCGCCTAATTGGGAAGGACACTATTTGATTAGCCGATCGGCACCAGGTAACGCATATATTTTGAAAGAGTTAGCAGGAGAAGAATTCGGCCGAGCACTCAATGGGAAGTATTTGAAGCAGTATTATCCTAGTATTTGGATTAACTCATAGTGTTCGGCCTAAAAGAGACTACAGCCGATGTCGATGCACATCGCCTTGAGACGGCCGATATCGAGAGTATTGCCCTTAGCCAAAAAATATGAAAGAAAAACATAGAAGTCACCGATGAATTAGCCGATGTTTTAAACATCGTCTTCGGATGGCCGATATGATTGTATATCGCCCTTAGTGCAAAAAATATTTATAGCAAATTTTTGTTCAAGGTCCTATTACACCTAAGCATAATCGACGGCCTCGGCACGAGACAATAAGTCTTGGACGGTAGATAGTGCACGGGCCAGCATGGAGTCGAGGTTGGCCATGACCAACAAGTCATCCTCGATGGGGCCGACATCGGCGTGCGCTGCGGCAGCCATCTTCTCGGCCGCTTGAATTGCTTCGTCCGTCGTCTTCTCGTTGAGCCGCCACGTCGGCCGACAGCCGTGCAATGGTGGCTTCCAAGGCCGCCGCTTCCTTCTCCTTGAGAGCTGGCGATGCTCTCAAATCGGCAATCTCTTGGTTGATTACCCGCAGCTCATCCCGCCGATTTGAGAGTTGCTCTTGCATCTCCCGGGTCTTGTGGGCCTCCTCCTCGGAGCGCTTGATGGAGTCCTCGGCAAGTAACGCGGCTTGCTGCTGCTCCGCGTGGCGAGCCGTACGCCGCCGGGCACGAACGAAGTCCATTTGCCAGTACTCCATGTATGCCACACGGTGCGGAGCGTCGCGAACATCCTCTCGGGAGCTCAGTCCGGACCTCCAAGTACCGAGCCCTTATGGGATGGGCGTCGGCCACCAAGCGATCAACCGAAGAAGCCTCAAGCTCGCGCGCGATTTCGGCCATGGTGGTAAGACCGAAGCAGATACCAAAATCGGCGCAGACGAGGGAAGCCGAGCGCCCGAAATACCAAGAGAAATAAAGTGAAGCTAATGACCAGTGGCGAATCAAAAAAAAAAAAAAAGAGATAGCGAAAACAAACCTCGCGAAGCGTCGATGCGAAGCGGCCGGACGTCTATCGGCTGCGCCATTGAACCCACAGAGTTCGTGTGTTCCAATCAGCTCTCGGCCGGCCGATCCCCCTTCACCGGCGGCATCCTCGGAGGCGGCATCGGGCACATGGCCAGCTTGTCCGAGCTCGGCGGGCTCATCGGCAGGCTCATCGGCAGCAGTACCTACAGGAGAAGCTGCGGGCGGCTCTTGGCCGGCCGATTCTTCGACAGCAATAGTGCCTTTGGGGGATGGACGACACATGGACAGCTTGTTCAGCCTTCGGTGGCAACCTCGAAGACGCAGGCCGATCCGAGCGAATTGAGCTCTCCGTAAGGTTTGGATCGGCCCGGCTTGGTATGACTCCAAGCTCCGGAGCTGCTTGAATCGGCCTTTCGTGCGTCGGCGTCCCGGCCCGTGGAGGAGTCGACAGCGGATCGGCCTATCGTGCGTTGGCGTCCGGGCCCGAGGAGGAAGAACCGCCGATTCCCGCTAAGAACTCATAGTTAGACAAAGCATGTAAAGTAAAAAGGAATCGGCAATCATGCAATAATAACCCGACGCGGCGGAGATGGTTCATCGAAGTAGTCCGGGTCGGACGGGCGCACAGAGCCGCTTTAGCAGCGCGCGGTGTCGCTTCGGGGCTTGAGTCGGCCCCGCAGCTGGCACATTAGCCTTCCTCTTGCCGACGGCGGCTGTTTTAGTCTTGGCCTTGCAGGCAGCTGGTGCCCTCGACTCATCGCCGCAAAAGCTTGGGCAGGAGTGCGATCGGTGAAGCCGATATTTGGAGCAATTGGGCTCGGCATTAAGTATGCAATCGGCCGGCCATCGATACTCGGGTCGGCGGCTCCTCCGTGTCCGACCGAAAAAGAATATACAAGGGTGAGCATTTGGAGTGGCCGATTTCATTTACAAAATCGGCCTTATAAAATAAATCGGCTACACGTACCTCGGCGAAAGCTTCACTCAGGACTAAGCCGGAGAAGAAGGAGGCGGTGTTCCGGCCGCGGAGGTGCCGGTTCCACTCGCCCCACCAACGGTCAAAAGGCGGGTACTCCGGGGCGCCGGGAAAATCCGGCTAAGTCGCCGGTGATGATATCGGCGGTGCGGCCGACGAGCCAATTCCACCGAATGGCGTTGTCGACGGTAGCCCGCGCCTTTATTTGCCCCACATAGAAGAGGTCGGGGGCAACCGGCCGAAGCCGAGTTGGCGGGCCGCCACCGACGGGTGGTAGAACTCATAGGAGCGAAAGCCTTGCTCCCAAGCAATGAGTCCCGTCGGCAGCAGACAGGGGCGGAGGCAGGTGGTGAAGATCTTGACCGCCTCCCCGTCGGCCGTTGGGAAGGTGGGGTCGATCGTAAAAGGAGTGTCATACCCCTTCTCGAAGAAATCGATGTACGGGTACCAATCCGTACTTTCGTTGTTGAGGCCCTTGTAGAGGGCGGCGAACCAATACGCCGGATTGTCATCCGACATGGCCGCCCCGGTGCCATGGATAACGCTTCCCGAAAGAGATACATCGGCTGGATCGGGCGTGGCCGATTCGGCATGGTTGCCGGGGAAGGTGAGGACACCGAGGTCCGGATCGATGGCCTTGGTGGTATGAAGGGACAACCACATTTGGATGAACCACCAAGGGCCTCCCGTGTTCTTGACCGATCGGCCGGAGCGCAACTCCACCGAAACCCGATGAAGAAGGAGGTACGCCGATCCCGTAAGATACTTGCCCATGGGGAGGGCATAGCCGTCGGCCAACCTATCGGCTATCGGCAGAAAATTGTTTGTGGGGCTCACGCCGACCCCACAAAAGAAGAAGTGGTCAAGCCACATGTTGAGGAAGGCAACGTGCTCGCGGCGATCGACCGTGCCGTGCCCCTTGTTGTAGGTCCGGATGTAGACCTTCCAACCCCCGGTGTCCTTAGGGTTGATCCGATGGGAGGACTTAATGCGGATGGCATCCGGGGTGGCCTCCGCCGTGATATTCAAATCGGCCAACATGACCGTGTCCAGGAGGGTCATGGTAGCCGGCCGTGGCCGAACATGAAGCGCTTCAGGGCATCCGACCGGAGATAAGAAGCCGCCGCCAAGCAACGGTTCATTCTTGTGGTGATCGGCCGCAGAAAGTTTGATGGCGTGGGCGATGCCGATATTGGCCCAACCTTGCGATGGACGGCCGATACCCGGTTATACCAATCGCGCCATCCCGCAACGGGAGTCGGCCATGACCGAAAGCTCGTTGGCCCATTCGGCCGATAGAGGAGACTCGTTGCCGAAACGGAACCCGATTCGTTTCGGCACGTATGAGATCCGTGGGGTCGGGATCGCCCATAGGACCCAAAAAGAAATGAGTTGGGATATTGGATGGAATAACAACTTGGTTCCGGATCTCCTAAAAACAAGGAATAGGGCTAAAGTGAGAAGCGGAACAGGAATAAATTGTGAAAATGAACAAGAACAAGAACACGAAGAAAAATTGCAAAGGTAGAAAAGAGGGATGCTCGAATGTACATTACCTCCGGAACGGCGTTGGTGGTGGCGACGACGCGGCCGGCGGCGGTAGCCGCAGCAAGCAGCAACAGCAGGATTCATGGTCGCCGGAGAAGAAAAGGAAAAAACGGCGGCGGCGCGGTGAGAAGTTGAAAAGGCTTGAGAAGGCAAAGGTCGCTAGAACAGGGGAAGATGAAAGCCAAGGAGAAGAAACAGATGGGAAATGACCGGGGTGGCCCCGGGTTTTATGGAGAAGTGACGGCAGTAAAACCGGCGCAAGAAAAGAGGATAAATCAGTCCGACGCATGCGTTGCATACCCCGCACCGGGGGACATGTGTTGACGCCGGTTTTTGACCAAGGGACCCATTGTCAGCGACTATAGGTCAAAAGAGGGCCGGTGGGCGTAAGGCCGACGGCCGCTTGGGCGAGTAAAGGCGCGTCCCTCCCGGGAATCGTGCGCGGACGCCAACGTAAGAGCATAACATTGATGGGCCCGGCCCACGTCGTAAAATTAGGAATACTAGTTTAATTTTGGAAAAAAGATCCTAGTCAGTTAGGAAATCGACCCGAAGGGGGTCCGAGTAGGATTCTTTGTGCCGAGTATAAATACATACTCGTATGTAACATGTAAACTCGATTCGCATCCAATACAACTTTCGGCGCATCGCCAAACCCTAATTTTCTCGTCAAGTTTTACCGTTTTCGCGGGGATCTTCGGGGCTCCGGTCGACGACACGTTGGCTTGATAAGGTAATTATGTTGTCTAATTCTCGGCGCATTGTTCGTAATTAGATGGCTTAATTGCTAGTTATCCGGCGACTAGATCTGTTCCCGATCGGCGTAGTGAATATCGGCCGGGATGAGTCAAGTTGACCTCGGTCCGGGCTCGTGGTGGAGGTAGTTTGACTTGTCCCGCCTCCCCGTTCCAGCCTTTGTTCACAACGCCGATTGGCTCGGATCCGGTCGTCCGAGTCACGATAGCCGCTATGAGATTTCTTTTACATCTTGGCCGATTCGATCGTGCGATTCAGCTTGACGTGTCCCGTGTCCGCCTTTGCGATAGTTGACTTGTCCTAGGCGCATGCAGCCGATTGGCTAGGGTGTAGATTTACTTTCATAGTTAAGGCGTTTATGATTGTGCTTGTCCTGAAATCGGCCGAGCGTGCGCGGCCGTTAGATCTCGGTCCAGCCGCGTGCCATCGCTTGACTTGTCCTGTTGGAGCGACCGGTCGATTTGGGATCCGTGTGGTTGTATTTGTCTTACTCGTTCTTTCGGAGTGTTTAGCCGATTGCTTATCACGTTCATTAGCTGTTTTATGTTTAATTAGTGCCAAATCTGTTAAAGCTGCTTTTGAACCCGAGTTATTAGTATGATTTTATTGATCATCATCATCTATGTAGATAGATCTAATAATTCATCGCTATAATCGACGGTAGAATCGGCTGGATACTCGATCGGCCGATTTGCTGCTCTAATTAATGATTAAATTATCTTCTTGCTATCGAATTAATTACATCTCATTAATAATTATCTTGTTTACATTTTATTCGATAATGCATCCCTGCAAAGTCTTAATGATTTGATCGCTATCGACGAAATCGGCTGCTAGCCACCGATCATATGTTATGGTATCGGCCGATTTCGTATCGTTTGTATCACAGTTCGTTTGCTCGTCATTTAATACATAAATGGATGGGCCGTGCTGTTCCTCGTCGATGGCCGATTCTATCTATCCTACGCCATAATCGGCCACGATCGCACATCGGTCTATCCGGGCCGATGACCCGGAATTTTACAACCTTTTATTGTCTTTGTTGGTTTGCAGGAAAACCATCCGGCACGCACCAGCGCACACGAACATCGGCGAGCCGAGCCGGTCCGTTGGGAGCACGGAACTCGCGTCGACCGGGGTTTCGGTGGACTCTCCGGACAACGGTGTGTTGGCGACTTTTGACGTCAACAAAAAGATAGAAAAAGATGAGGCTACATGTTTCCGACAAGATGCCGATGGTGTGTTATGGTTCAATCAACGTCTCGTTGTTCCAAAGAAAATGGAATTACGGAAGAAAATCATGGATGAGGCACACTTGTCCAAATATTCCACACACCCCGGTAGCAATAAAATGTATCGCGGCCTAAGAGAAAAGTTTGGTGGACACGCATGAAGCGTGAGGTTGCACGGTATGTGGCCGAGTGTGATACTTGTCAACGAGTGAAAGCCGACCACTTGAGAAAAGCCGGATTATTGAACCCATTGAAGATCCCCGTTTGGAAGTGGGAGGACATTGCTATGGATTTTATCGTTGGATTGCCTCTCACATCAAAGAAGCATGATTCAATTTGGGTTATTGTGGATAGATTAACCAAATCCACGCATTTCATCCCCGTCCATACTACCTACAATACCAAGAAGTATGTCGAGTTATACATCTTAAGAGTGCTATGTTTGCATGGAGTACCCAAAACCATTGTTTCCGATCGAGGTCCGCAATTTGTATCTCACTTTTGGGAGCAATTGCATTCTTGTCTAGGTACCACTCTCATTAGAAGCTCCGCTTTCACCCTCAAACGGATGGACAAACCGAAAGGTTGAATCAATATTTGGAGGATATCTTGAGAGCATGTGCTATGGAAAATCGAGGAAATTGGGATGATTGTCTTCAATTCGCCGAATTCTCGTACAACAATAGCTATCAAGAGAGTTCAGGAATGTCACCGTTCGAAGCATTGTATGGTCATTCTTGTCGTACACCTTTGAATTGGTCGGAAGTGGGTGAAAGAACTAATTTTGGTCCCGATCTTGTCACTCAAGCCGAAGAAAAAGTCCGACAAATTCAAGCCAACATGAAAGCCGCACAATCTCGCCAAGTGAGTTACGCTATCAAGAGGAGATGCCCATTGGAATTTGAGAAGGAAGATCATGTTTATCTTTCTGTCTCTCCGAACAAGGGCGTATCTCGGTTTCGAATTAAAGGAAAGTTAGCACCTCGCTATATCGGACCCTATCCAATTGTGGAGAAGCATAGCACGGTTGCTTACCGATTGCAATTACCGGAAAGTCTTCCTCGTGTGCACAATGTGTTCCATGTCTCACAGCTCAAGAACTGCTTGAAGCCTCCGATTGATGTGGTCATTTCCGACACCGAACAACTAGAAGAAGATCTCTCCTACTCCCGAATACCCCGTCCGGATTATCGATCAAAACGACCGGGTAACTCGCAATCGCACCATCACCTTCTATAAAGTGCAATGGAGAAATCACACCGAAGAAGAATCAACTTGGGAACACGAGGATTTTTTTTTAAAGAAGAACTTTCCCGAGTTTCTCGCGTCACACAAAGCGGTAATTTTCGCGCTCCCTCTCCTTAATTAGGGTGATTCTCGGGACGAGAATTTCTTTAAGGGGGAGGGCTGTGACATACCATGTCACGGTTAGGAACAAATGAACTAGTTAGGCTCTGTAAATGACCATCTGCAAAACGCTAATGCTATTCACCCTAAATAATGCAAGAAAAGAAAAACGGGAAAACAAAAATCAAAAAGGGAAACCCTAGGACAAAACCCTAGCCCTAAGAAAACTTAATATTTTATAACGGTACTACCCTCATATTTTTCCACCATCATGTTGTACATATCAAACCATGAATTTACAGCATTTTTACAAAATTTTTGGATCAGGTTTTGAAAGCTCAAAAATTCAAATTTGAATTCAAAACAGCACTGTTTGTGAATTTTGTATGAATTTTTAGAAACCGAATTTTAACTTTGACCCAAAAGGAACGTTGTAGATCGCATCATTCTGAAAACGCATGATTTTTGGCATAAATTTCTGTGTTGCCGAGGTATGGGTTCTAATTCAAATTCAGAGCAGCAGAAAAGGTCAGTGAAAATTCGAATTAGATCACGATCTAGAACTTTGTCTGTTGGTCATCTTCTTCCTCGGACCGGTCTGCCACCGCGCCCCAGGCCACCAGCGAGCGTGCCTCTGCCCTGTCACGTCGCCCCCTCCCCAAGGCATCTCCCACCTGCCCTTGTACCCGATGACCAACACGAACCTGTCGGAGTTACTGCTTCTCTCCACCCTCAAGCGACTACCTATGCCCATACGAGTAGAAAAAAATTAGCACCGGCCAGCTGCTGCCTCCCACGCCTCCCAAGCACCACAAACCATCGCCTCTTCTCCCCCACAAACTCTCCAAGCAGCAGCAGCTCTGCTCTTCCGTGCCGGCGAGCGCAATAGCAAGAATCAACAGCCTCCCATGCTTTTGGTCGCCATGGACGGTGCTGCTCCAAGCTCCGCCCAGGCAGTGCCTCTCCTGCTCCGATTTCTCCCCAAATCGATGCGTAACAACCCCCTGCAGCTCCGCCCTAACCCTCTCCCTCTATCTCGCAGCAGCCTTGCCGGATTTCGAGAAGAAAAGAAGGCCGCCGCCACCGGAATCTCCACCCCCACGACGAGCCTCAACTTCCGGCCTTCTCCCTCAACACCTGACCCCGTGCCGCTCTTCTCCATCACGAGGTGAATCTCCCAGACCTTTTTCCCCAACTTTTCGTGCTCCGTACGCACCGCTAGCCGCCGCCGAAGTAGTCCCCGACCATCGCCGTTGATGTCGCCGCCTTCCGGCCATCGCCGTCGGACGGCGACCACCGGAGAGGACTCCCCATACCTCTAGCCATGTTTTGGTGATGGTCCCACCCTTTTTCTCCCACTACAGCAGCCTACGGCGAGGTCTCCGGCGAGCTCCGGCCGAATTCCGGCGAGTTTGTCCCGAGCTCCCTGGGGAAGACACATAATGGCAGTTTTGTAAATAGCTCGAACTTTATTGCATTTTAGAAAATCCATATCTTTCGATATGAAAGTCCAAAAATTGCAAACCAAAATGTTTTGGAAACTACAAAACCTGTACTTTCCGGAAAGTGACATGATCTTGTCAGATTTGGTCATTTTCATATTTTTACAAAAATGTTAAAAGGCGATCGATGAAAACTCACTTAAGGCATAACTTTTAACATATAAGTCCAAATTGAATCCCACTTGGCCAGAGCTTGCATATAACCACCCTTGAATTTCTGGAACTGAAAAATCTACATTTCATTGCATATTTTTCGAGTTATTGCATTTATGGCATTCTCTGTATTTAAATGTTAATTAAATATGTGTAAATTATTTTGGCATGAAACTTGGTAAGTCCACTCATCATAGTCCTGTACACATGCATAAAATCCCATGTTTAATTTTGAGCATGTTAAATATTTATTTTGCCGTTCCCTTGTTTAAGTCAAGAAAAAGTTAATTTCAGCATATGTAAAAATCGTGTTATGTTTCTAAAAATTACGTTTTTGCATGTTTATGTAAATCTCACCCACCACCATGTTACTTGGTCCAGCATGGTAGGTTTAGTAAGAAGTTTCCGGTAAATTCATGCATGTATTAATTTTTGTAAGCACGTTCTTAAAATAGGGTTACATTGTCATCGTATGTGATAACTAAAACCACCTTAACCCTAATTGCATCGACTCACGTTAAACTTTGCTCATCATTTCAAATCTGAACAATTGAGTTGTTCACATCACTCATGCACTTTTGGAAGTAAATCATTACTTGTATATGTTAGGGCTATAAGTGGTAAATTATTTAACTCCATTTACAAGAGAGCAAAGGTATGTATTGTGGATGCTAGAAATTTCATGAAACTAAATTTTACTAAACTTATTCATATGCACTCCTACAAAACAGCACACATGCATTACCATAATCATCGACCTTGTATTCATGTTACTTATGCATTGCATTTCATTCTCTAGGTGACGACATCGAATTGATCCCGCCGGAAGAAGCGGTTGCTACTCTCTCAACGCTTGTGAAGCTAGTACTAACTTCGATCACTCTCAAGGCAAGCCCCGGTGCATTCCCATTATTTCGAAATTCTTTCTTTTATCACTATATTCAGGATGATGGATGTGCATTACATTACAGGAATTGATTGGAAATCCACTTGCATAATCTCCCTATATATTTCCTATGTAGCCTATGTGGCTCAACCTACCGTTAGAAATGCTATGCTTATGATTATGGAGTTGACGATAGGGCTGGACACTCATATATTATTTATGACTATACTTAAATGTGATAAATTGGTAAAAGTTGAGAACCTCCCATTGTGACTCCGCGAACAAGTTTGAGTTGTGTACCAAGTGCATACGTTTCTTATGGGGATTGGTAAACCTATGTAGCTTGTGAGTTATAAAGTGGGCCGGATATCTCACCGATCCGGAGGTGATGTGTATGGCACGGTGGTTGCACGGGTTTGAGGACCGTTGGAGAGTACATGGGTTAAGCCTTGGGCACGTTGTTGAACGGGGTCGCAAGGGGGACGTGTACTCGGGATCGGTGGCCCCGTGCCTAACTTTATGATGAACTCGCGAACGGTGGCCATACGTGTTCTTAAATGATGCGTATGTCGTGTGCTTGGGTTTCTCCTACAGTATGTAATTCGATAATTATCGCCGTTCCTCTCGGTTAATGAGTACCACTTGTTTCGACCAGATTGCAATGTTTAGTAAAAAGATGAGAATGTTGGATACTTGCTGTTTTTATCGATCAATTGTTTGTATTGCAACTCTTGTATGATTAGCTATGCTCACTAAAGTTACATTCTTGCAATAACCCTCTTAATATGCTAATTGTAAAAATGCAAACATAAAGTAAATAGGTGCTGCTTTTATGCAAACTACCAAGTGAGCCCGGTCAGCCCCTCGCATCTAGGTGTCGGTCTTAGATGACCAATTTGACGGTAAGACTTGTGGAGTATGCTAGATACTCGAGGCTTTGCCACTACATGTGTATTTTCGGGATTCCCGCAAGCCGGGTTTTGCGATTGTTGTGGTAAGGTTGTGTGGGATGGTGAGGAGCCCAAAGAGTGGACCATTAAATGGGTTCCTAGCTCTCCGACCCATGATGAGTGAGCCGTGGCCTAGGCCGGCATGGTTCACATAAGCTATCTATGTATCGTCGTTTTATGTAATCGCTTCCTCACTTTATTTCGAACAAAGATCATGGTTATGTAAACTTAAATTCGAACCTAACGTATCTTTTAATTGGAACCCTATGTTGTAATCAAGACTTAATTATGTAAACTTGCAAATCGTGTATGTTTGTTAATGTGATGCTACGTATGGTTGCTTCGTCAATCATCTCCCAAGGCGATCCGTACCACACTTAACTATCTTTTGGGATAGGAGTGTGACAATGTATCTCAAGGATGATTACATGTTGATGATGATTTTAGTGATTTGTTGATCTTGATTGTATAATCATGCATATGCTTGTTTCAGCTTGCTTAGTTCTAAGTTAAGTATTCAGATTCTATCTTAATCGTGCTGATTAGGGAAGTACTTGAGATCTTATATTGATTATGGTTGCTTGATGATGCTATTGTTGTGGTTTAGTAGTGACGGTGCTAAGCTTGCGCAACATCCGTAGATAGTTAAGTAGAATAAGACGCCTAGACCGACTAGGGGTTTGTCACCGGCAATGATAAATCGGAGGCTACTCTCGAAAGCTAGGATGTTCTTATTCATCTAAGGTTTGCAATTGATCTATGTAATTTATCCATTATGACACTATCTAATTAGACTTCCCGGTTATGATCTCAACTAGTAGATATCTGGTTACTCACGTAAGCTTATTTAGTTAATCAAGTCTCTTAAGTTGTTAGTTTGTACATTCCCGGATCGCGCCGATCGACACATCGCTTACGCCGATCGGCGCAACAGCGACTCCGTGCCGATCAGCACGTCATCAGTATCGATCCGCGCAATCGCCACCAACACTCTCTCAACCCCAACAACCAACAGTAGTTCAGTTGGATCCTTTTACGGTTAACAATACTTCAATTCCCATTGGTCTCTGTGGATTCAATTAAACCTTAGAATACTCTAAGAGAAAAAAGTGCTACAATTGTACACTCGTCCTGTTGCGGTATATAAATGGGTGCGTAGTTAAGACCAACAACAAGGGGCTTGCCAAATATGAATGTAGGGTAATCTGGGTCATTGCTGTCCTTAAATTGGTCACCATTGTACGATATTAATTGTCGGGATTCCGACATGATATGCGGCTTAAGAGGCTATGGATGGCATCTCTTCCTCAATGATTCCAAGTATTTTTCGATATTCTCTTGAGTTTCTAGCGATACAATCTTGCGAATAGACGTAATAGTCTTTGGGATTTCTGGAGAATGTTCCGAAGAAGTCCGAGTATGCTCGATCGCAACCACTAGAGACTCATCCTTAGAGAGGGCTATGCTTACTATAACCTCGATGAGACACCGCATCCTTCGAGACGACAGTCATTTATTGTTGCTCAACTTCCGTAGCATGGTCTCTTCGTAGTTAAGGAGGATAGGACCGAGGACAGCCCCCACCCAGGTGTCAACCTCTTCTCAAGAGATCGAAGCAGCACATGACAAAGGAAACCGTCGTACGTGCATATTTGGCGTGTCTATTGTGTATGACTTGCTCGTTGCAACCTTCCTCTTCTTTCCATTGTAACCAAACGGGACATATAGCTGACACGAAGTATCATCTCGCAATATCAACGAGTGCTGATGGCATAGAGCTGGAGATAGGCGTAGCACTAGGTGAAGGCATAGCCAAAGGCATACCAAACCCAACGGTACCCAGCCCAACAAGCATATCTTCCATTTCCTTCCAAGTTCTACGGTTTGCAAGATTGAACGAACATGGAAACGCAGGAAGGTCGGGATACTTTTCAGCAATGAACATCATATATTGTGGCCTCCACTCTACGTTCGCCTTCTCTTCCATGTCTTGCTTATACAAAGTATGCTTCTTGTACAGCAAGGGAGGAGAAGAAGAAGACGAGCATGCTTCTTTCCACATGGCCGACGAGGACACTCCTCGCACCCGCCCGAAGATGCTCCTTGGTGTTCCAAACGCAACTCCCTTCCGAAAGGGTGTGTGGGCTTTTCACTTTGGAACTCCCTTCACCGGTTATCCAAACACAACTTTGATGTTCTTTATCTGTCTCGAGCACGACACTAGGGTTCCAACGTTGATGTTCTTCACCTTCCTCAATAGTGCCATCAAACTCTCTCTTCATGTAGCGATACATGTGGTTTCGTTCTAAGAATCAGCGGTTTCACGTGTATCTTATGGGATGATGGAAGATACACATAGGATGTATCATCAACACGTACAAAACATCCGTACTTTCCTTTGACCTATCCTCATCGTGCCCTTAGTGCCGGGGAATCACTTATCAAGCACAAAAATGATGGCTTTGAGCGTCAAGGGCGCTCTCTAGTGCTCATCCCATATATTAACCCCTTCTAACCATAGTTTCTGCATGTCTTCCAATAATGGTCCCAAAAAAACATCCGCGGTCCGACGCCGTGCCGCTCTTGCTCATGTCTCATAGGAGCTTCCGGTCCTTTTTCCCCTAATTTTTGTGCACCACGGCGACCCCTAGGCCTCGCCGAGCCGTGTGCCGGCCGTTGCTCGCCGCCGGTGTACTTCCGGGCCGCCCCTACCACCGTGGACCCCACCCCTGGGTCGCCCGTGTTGCGTAGAGCCCCCGAGCCAAAGCACCGGCCGCCTCACTCCCTCCGCGCCGCTCCGGCGTAGCGCCGCTCGTCTCCGGCCGCCGCGGCCATGGACGCGCGTTCTCGGCGTCCGGGCGCGCGCGGCCACCGGGCCGGGTCGGGTCAAGTCGCTGGGCTGTCAGCCGGATGGGCCTGGCCTTTCGTCCCAATGGCTCATTATTCCTATTTACGAATTTAATTATTTCCAGATTCAATTCAAACTTCAAATATTCGTAGAAAATTCAGGAAAAATCAGAAAAATGTCAAACAAAGTTCTTTGGATTCATAAAATTATTCTCTATTTATTTATGAATTCAAATACCTATTTTGGAAAATTATAATTTCATAGTTTAATTAAGTCCTTTTCTTTAGTTAAAATAGCTTGTTATTTTATGCTATTTATTATTTAATTTTGAAAAATAAATTTCTTTAAAAATTAGAGATACTGCAGATGAAAGTTTTTGTTAAGTTAGTTTGCCAAGATTAAACATAAACACCGTCATTTTATGTGATCCCAAATTAATAGCTTAAGTGTTATCACATGTCGTTAAGCATTTATAATTGTTGTTTAATAGCATGATTAATTATTATTGCATAAACCTGATTAATTATTAAGTAATGAACATGATTAATGTTTAATTATTAATTAATGACCATGATTAAGTAAAAATTAATGAGCATGGTCAATCGTTACTTAGTGCTTAATGAACATGAGTATTTGTTAATTAATAAACAAGATTAATTATTAATTACTAAACACAATAAATCATTAATTGGTAATTGTTAATTACTGAACCTAATTAATCAATAATTATTAGTTGATGAACAAAATTAACAAAACCTTTGCATGATCATATCATCTTCATTCATGCATACATGGTTGTGATTCGCGGCGTATTGTTGGTGGACCTAGGTCCTGGCGTGATCGAGGTTCCGTCCGAGGTCGAGAAAGGAGACTGAAGCGTCGAAGTCGACCAGCACATCGAGAAGCTAACCCCGACTCGAATCAAGGCAAGCCCGGTGCATCCCACCTATGTTTTTAAAATTTTTTCGCTTATCACGCGTTAATGCGTCGTGATTGTGCATTAGGTTATAGGAATTGCTTGACACCCTAGATGCATGAGTAGAATTCCTATGTTATATGTTTATCCCATGTTGGTTTATATTTCGATACTTGCTACGCTTAATTCTTAGGGCTACGGTAGAAGTCGAGTGGTGCCGAGCACACTCGCGAGCCGATACTGGTCCGATCTTAAAGCATGGATGCTTTAAGTTGTTTGATAGCGTTCAAGTTGAAGTTAAAGATGAAGAAGAAGATGAAATTGAGACCGGACGGGCCCTCGTAGGAGAAAGGGCAAAGACGAGGTCTTGCAAGGTGGTAGCCCCGTCTCGTGTCGACCAAGGACCGTACCGTTGTTGGCCCCGCTGAGCAAGTATTTGAACGTACCGATTTACATACTAGTGTTTATGGGGCCAGGAAGTCGATGTAACCTAATTGCCTCGGTGTTTGGACGTAGCCATCCCCTAATTGGCTGGAGAATGAGGCGAGGCCTCATGTCTCAAAGGGAGAGGATTGGGTGGTCGCTCACGGATAACGTCGAGGACGGGTATCGCGTGGGGTCCCCGGTGTTCTCGGGCGGATGGGAGACTAACCCGGCCACCGTCAGGAGTTAGCGTGAAAGGTTGTCGTATGCGACCAATGGGGTGCGTATACGCCGTGTAAACGGATTTTCCCAGTTGGTGAAATCGATTCGAATCGCTGTCCCTCGCAGTAATGAGTACCGCTTGTTCACCGTGTCACATCGTAGTTAATCAAATGACAGATGAAGGAAGATGGATGAAAGGACTCGTTGTTTGGAATTTATCTTTTCCTGCAAAACTTGATTGCAATAGTACTAGCCTCGCAAACCTAGAGGTTAATGAACATAATGCTCGAGCTAAAACTTTGAAAGTAAGGATCCAACCTTTAAAGCTGTTTTCGCAAAGGAGTAAACCCCCACAGCCGTAAAGCCTTTGCATACTAGGCGTCGGCCTTAGCGTGCCATGTTGACGGGTCAGTCTTGCTGAGTATTACAATACTCGGGGTTTGTTCGTTACGCTTTTCAGGACCCGAGTCGTACGTCCACGACTTGGACGGTAGTTCCGGAAGTGGAGCCGTGTTCCGAGGGTGGTTCCCTCGGTGGGAACAAATTCCGCCGTCGTGAAGAGGGAGGACCGTGATGTACGACGGGCTCGGTGCATCACGTTGATCGTTAAACAGTCTTTTGTTGTATAAAGTACATTTTTTCCGCTGCAAGACTCGTAGGTTGTTAAACTTCAATAAGATTTATATTTCCGCTGCACCAATGTTTGTATTTCGAAAACCGGGTTGTATTATACCATGATGTATATATTCGGCTTGTATGAGATGATGTTTCTGTTGTAACTCGCTGCGACGAGTGTCCCTCTCGTTTCGATTCCCGGGTGTCCCGGAGGGGATGTCACAGCTGGTATCGGAGCGGTTCGGAGGCAACAGACATCATTGCAAGCTTGTTTTCAAAACATGACACGTTAATACGTTAGAATCTGCGAGAGTGCGGAGCCCATAAGGATGTAGAATAGTTAGGACTTTTACTAACTGTTCGAAGTTTGGGTTTTGGGAAGTGCTACCGGTCCGTCATAGTTTTATATACTATAGTACGTATAGTTAGTTACGAGCATGCATCATGTCATAATTGGGTGCTAAATAAATGTTGGGGTATATACTCGGCTCGACTTATAGTACCGTGTAGGTTATCTTTGTTCGTTTTCTTCTGTGGGAAGAAGTGTTTAACTTGTTTAAACATGTTCCCTGCAGATGCCGGTGACTCGCGGTAGGAAGCGCGCTCAGGAGGAGGAGGACGCCCGGGTTGCACGTATCGCAGAGCTGGAGCAGCAGGTCCACAGCTCGGGGTTGCGGACGCAGAGTCGGGACCGACATTTGGGTGCTTGGAAGAACCGCTGTCGAGTGGACTGCCAGGAGATTCGGAGGTCCCATGCCAGGATCGCTGAGTTGGAGGAGCAGCTCGTGGAGGTGACACAGGACCGTGACGGGTTTCACGCAGCGGCCATAGCTTTGGACTCACAGCTGACCACGGTTACCGAGGAGCGAGACACCGCTCGTGAGGCGGACGACGTGCCCGCGATTGAGCTGGCAGCGATGACAGCTCAGCGTAACCACGTGGTGGAGAACCCGATGGCGAGGAGCTCGAGTTGGGTCAGCTTGAGGGACCGTACGACGGGCTGGCCACCGCACACCACGCACCGATCCACGACCACGAGGACCTACTCGAGGAGTTCCAGCAGTTACAGCAGCAGGGGTCCCCCGGACGACGCCGAGGAGGTCTCTCGGGATGGACTACGAGTCACCACCCGCTTCACCCACGGATGACGTCGAGTCGGACGCCGGCAGCCACGCGCCGTCAGCCTAGATGTGTTGTGACTTCACTAAAGTAGGAGGGTAGTCATATTTTGCTGACGTAGGTCGGATGTAGATAGGGTAATAGCAGATGTTGGGCAGTTGGGAGTGTATAAAAAGTGGGTCCGAGTTGTACAACCAATAAATGATGAAAAAGAAGTGGTAGTAATATATATATATATATATATATATATATATATATATATATATATATATATATATATATGCAATTGCTAGAATAAAAGATTAGCTGAAATATTAGGATTAGTTCTACATGTATCCGATACTCTTACTTCTCCACGAGAGATGGACAAGCACGAGTACGGGTGTGAGTGAAGTAAGAGGACCAAGGGAGGATGTTTGGATAGCAAGGCTGGAGAGACAGCTGCAGGAAAAGGAGGAGTTGCTAGGACTTAGAGAGGCACAGTTGTTAAACAAGGAGCAGCAGGTTCAATTCAAGGATCAACAGCTGGCAAACGCACATGCCCCGATCGCTCGGTTAGAGCAAGACCTACTACAGGCACACAATGCGATGCTCGGATGCAGTAATAGGACAGCAACCTCCCGAGGATGCACCCGTAGTGCAGGAGAATCCTATAAAGGATGAATCTGAAGAAGAAGAGGAGGATCCTGAGGAGATAATGGATGTGGATTCCGTCATAGACTTCACGAGAGATTCCACGATCGGAGGATGCAGAATCCGAGACAGGCAGTTCGGTGAGCCGGAAGTGACCTCCGGGCTTCGTGACGAGGAGTAGAGTGCTAGCTAGTAGCAAGTGGGAAAACTAGTATGTAATTTAGGCACTAGCTAAATAACGAGCGTGTTGTAATCACGCATGAGTGTACCATAGGAATCGTGTAATGTAGACGTATAAGTATGTATTTATGGATTTGGTGGTTGTTCTAATAAAGATGGGTGTTGCATAAGTTTCATTGGAATATTTTTTGTCATTCATGTATTCTTGTTTCTTCCATTAACATGTTAGAATGAAGAGGTCTAACGTAAGCTTTCCTTGGACAGAATGGTTGGAACAAGGAGACGTGATGAGCCGGAGAGTTCTCAACGCGGGGCGGAAACACCACCACCACCCCGACACCGGCTCAGGCTATCGCAGCTGTATCTGGATTCTCGCGCGGAGCAGCGAGAATTATTGGAGCAATTGGTCCGCAACACCGCTCCGCCGGAACGTCACCACGGCCGTAATGCACCGGAAGAAAGGGTGACCTTCTCGGATTTCTTGTCGGTTCGCCCTCCGACCTTCTCGGATGCAGGGGAACCATTGGAAGCGGATCATTGGCTTCGCACCATCGAGTCAAAGCTGGAATTGTTCCCATGCACGGATCATCGAAGACCCTCGTCGCTTCTCAAGCAATTGCAAGGATTTGCTGGAGCCTGGTGGGCCAACTACAAAGCAATGTTTCCTCCAGGACATCAAATTTCATGGGCTGAATTCACCAAAGCCTTCCGAGAGCACCATATTCCGTAAGGTTTAATGAATCGAAGAGGAAGGAGTTCTTATCCTCGAAGCAAGGCGACATGAATGTGCATACGTACTCCAAGGTATTTAATCATCTTGCTCAAGACGCTCCCGAACATGTGGACACGGATGCCAAAAAGAAGAATTTGTTCAAGGAAGGAATGAGTACCAAGCTGCAGTCTCGCTTGGTGCTGAACAAGACAGATAGCTTCACCGACTTTGTGAGTGACGCTATCGCGTTGGAGGATTCTATCCGTCCGCATCGGACGGAGAAGAACAAGAAAAGGCCGGCTATCTGGACAAGGAGGTGGCGGACCGTCAAAATACAGGCTGGTCTATACTGCACCGTCAGGTCAGCGTTATCAGCATACCCCTTCTCGTCCAAACTACTACCGGCAGCCTCAACCACCCCAAGCAGCCTCAGCAACAGCGACCGAATCAATATCGTCCGCCCTACCAGCAGCAGAATAATCGGAATCCTAGGCCGGTGAGTCAAGCACCGCAGCAGAATGGACCGCCATGTTTCAACTGTGGCCGTCCAGGACATTATTACCGCAGTTGTCCATATCCTCGGAAGGCGCCATATGCACCAAGACCGCGAGGGCAACCGCAGAATCAGCCAAGGGCACCCGCCAAGAATACTCCGGTGAAGATCGGCCGTGCCAACTTTACTACGGCCGAGGAGCTACCCGAAGGAGGACAAATTTTAGCGGGTATGTTTTCTATCGCAAACCATCCTGCTATGGTTTTATTTGATTCGGGAGCTACGCATAATTTCATCGAGCAAGTCATATGTTGCTAAGCATCACATCATGCCATCCAAGTTGCTATGTGCTCATATCATTTCAACACCTGGGGGTAAAATTCTTACTAATGAAGAAGCTGCCAATATGCCATTAAAATAGGGTAGCAAGGTTTATTCCACTTCATTAATCATACTGGATGGGCAAGGGTTAGATGTAATTATTGGCATGCAATGGATGAATTTCCACAACGCAGTATTGGATATAGCATCTCGAGCCGTATATCCGAACTCCCTGTTCATGGTCGGGATTGCTTGCTCTTAGCTTTTCCTCAAGCTATGCTGCCAATGGTCAATAAGGTTGTAGGTAAGAGTCCGGAGGATATACCCATAGTCCGTGAGTATCCGGATGTCTTTCCGGACGACTTGCCGGGACTACCACCGGACCGAGCGGTAGAGTTTAAGATAGAGCTACAGCACTGGAACAGCACCCATATCAAGAAGACCGTATCGATGCCGCCAAATGAGCTGGCAGAATTGAAGGTACAACTAAAGGAATTGTTGGATAAAGGTTATATACGCCCAAGTTCATCGCCATGGGGATGCCCGACCTTGTTTGTAAAGAAGAAAGACAAGACATTGAGGCTATGTGTGGATTATAGACCTCCGAATTCGGTTACCATCAAGAACAAGTATCCTCTTCCGAGGATTGATATCTTGTTTGATCAACCGATAGGAGCTAAAGTCTTCTCCAAGATAGATCTTCGCTCAGGATATCATCGGATTAAGATAAGAGCCGAAGATATACCGAAGACTCGCATTTTCCACAAGGTATGGACTTTATGAGTATCCGGTGATGTCATTTGGATTGACCAACGCACCAGCACATTTCATGTACCTCATGAATTCCGTATTCATGCCGGAGCTGGACAAGTTTGTCGTGGTATTCATTGACGACATCTTGATCTACTCTAAGTCGGAAAAGGAGCATGCCGATCACTTACGAGTTGTGTTGCAAAGACTCAGGGATCATCGACTATATGCTAAGTTCAGCAAGTGCGAGTTTTGGCTGAAGGAAGTGCCGTTCCTAGGTCATGTGATATCGGTCGAAGGAGTGGCAGTTGATCCCGGCAAGGTTCAAGAAGTACTTGGATTGGGAGCCGCCGAAGTCGGTTTCGCAAATTCGAAGTTTCTTAGGATTGGCTGGTTATTACGGAAGATTTATTCCTAACTTCTCAAAGATCGCCAAGCCAATGACTAAACTATTGGAAAAGGATAAGAAGTATGTATGGAGCGAAGAATGCGAAGAAGCTTTTCGAACATTAAGGAAATTGCTGACAACAGCTCCAGTACTTGCTCAGCCGGATCCGACAAAACCTTTTGATGTATACTGCGATGCATCGGGAATAGGACTTGGGTGTGTTCTAATGCAGGAAGGACGAGTGATTGCCTATGCATCTTGACAACTAAGGCGTCATGAGGAACACTATCCTACCCATGATCTAGAACTAGCAGCAGTAGTTCTTGCATTGAAAAGTTGGAGACATTACCTCTTGGGAAATTTAGTACATCTATACACAGACCACAAGAGTCTCAAGTACATCTTTACCCAAGCAGATCTAAATATGTGTCAACGAAGATGGTTAGAGTTAATCAAAGATTATGAGTTGGAGATTCACTACCACCCGGGCAAGGCAAACGTGGTAGCCGATGCTTTAAGTCGCAAGGTTCATTGCAATAATCTCGTGGCTCAACTCTTGATTCAAGTATCTCCCCAAGGAAGTGAAGAGCCGAATCTTTGGATCATTCCGTATGGAGCCTTGACCAATTTGGCTCTTATTCCCGCCATTCGTGAAGAAGCGGTAGCAGCTCAGCAGAAGGATGCTTGGTATGTGTTGGCATCTCTTAAGGTCACGCGGAAAGAAACACGTGACCGCGGGAGAGCCAAGGGTTTAAGTCACTTGCACTATTTAACCAAATAATCCACTTCCAAGTACAAGTACTAGATATGTATTATAAGGTGGGTCATGAATATCCGCAAGCGGACGGATAACCCGTTGTAGCATTTCACCCGAGAGTATTCAAGGGTATCGTATTTATATTTTCCCAAAGGAAGACATGGTTGATAAGAGTACTTATGCTCATGGTGTTACAAAAGAATGATGAAGTAATCACATTCCAATGCAGGGGTTAGGAGCAATAAGTTGAGGATAGTGTGACACACACCAAGGCAATGTTTTCTCTAATAAAAGGGATAGAGGCAATCCTAGATAAAGCTAAACTAGACTAGCAGACTACTACTCCTAATGATACAACATTCATATGAGTGCGCAGCTTCTACCTAACATCCAAGATCATGCAAGCGCAAGCAAGCGTCTAATGCCTAGGCATCATCGGGAGATCCGTCTTACGCGAGGTCCGCCTCGCGACTCCGGCCTTTTAGACTCCTATGCCATGCCCGAACGTGGAGGATTACTTTGGATGACAAGGCTGTCACTTCCTGTCACCTACCTCTACAAACCGTGGGACACGAAGCGCATTCAAAGGTGGGTAGATAACCCCAAGCACCATGCCGGCGTCACTAACCACAACTCTAGATCCCTCGAGGCACCCCAACCCTACGGATCGACATGGTGGTAAATCTAGAGCACCCTTGCGGGACGATGAACCCGAAGCCTATTCATAAGAACACTAGCCTAACTAGCATAAGCCGGACGAAAGGATCAAAGCTAGCACTAAGTCATGTAAAGGCGTTCGACGCTCAAGAATGAGCGACGAACGGCAATCAATCAAGTAAGATCAAGAGTAATCGATGATCAAGTATGAACGAACGAAGAACATTCGATATGTGTTCATCTTCTATTAATGAAGAACGAAGAACGAACGATGAACTCATATGAACGAACGATGAACGATCAAGCAAGATCATGACTACTCCGTCAAGCTCATGACAAGGATATAAACGAAAGTATTCCATATATAAAAGATCAAGTCTTACAAAGAGAGGATACAAGAGCTATACCCAATTCTCCACAAGACCTTGGGAGCAATGAGGCAGCCCACTACTAAGCCTAGCACTACCTAGAAAGCCTCTAAACTTCTAGTGTGAGGAGAGAATGATCCTTGTGTTGTTGTGTGTGTGTTAAGGAGGGGGGTACCCCTCCTTATATAGGCTTGAAAGGTCGGCTCCCGGAGGCGGTTTCGTAGGTCGGTGGCATTTAATGCGCGTGGAACCGACCTCCGGAGGCGGTGGGCAAACCGCCGGAGAAAAGTGGGCCGGGGGGCCACCGGACCGGTTCGGCCGAACCACCCCGGTGGGTTCGGCCGAACCGGTCCTCGGCCCCTCCCGGGCCGGGCTTTGGCGCTTGGCTCTCCCACTGGATGTTGGTCTTTGTTCCAGCTTGCTTGTGGCCTTCTTTGTGTTGGATTTCGTGGTCATTGGCCTTTTATCTTGGAGTTGATTCCCGCGGCGAAATGGAAGTTTTGTAAAAGTGTTGATTTGTCGCCTCGGGGCCTGGAATTCATCATTATCCACCCGCACACTAAAAATCTAGAGGTACAAGTGGAACTAGGTTATTTCTAAGTAAAATGCGTGTAAGACATGCCTAGTCCTTCTCATTTATTTGACTAATTGACGGTCGAAATTGGTCCGTAACGACCGTCAACAAGTCCCCCAAGCTTACCCCTTGCTCGTCCCGAGCAAGTAGTGGAACTTTAGGTTGTTGATCAGGAGTTGCTACAATGCCTACTTCTTAAAGGTACCAAGTGTATAACAAAGATACTCATCCTTGAGTTGAATAAGTTGGCAATGGTAACTCACCCTTCCCCTTAGTCCTCATGGGGCTTTGTGCTTTTCACTTTACCTTGGGCGGTTGAGAGAGAGAACGGTGTGTAGAGCATTTATTTTCTCTTCCCTTGTCTTGCTTTTTATTCTCCGGAAGTTTTCAAAAGGATTTTTTTCAAGTAAAACCACGTTCCACAAGTGATACTCTCGAATCGCTCTAGTGGTGTTTGTATTCCTCACCAAGGCATGTGTATTGCCTCATCCTACATCTAATAGGCTTTTGTGGAGCTCAAGGTAGGATATGAAATGAGGCATACTTGCATTCATATTTTGCAAAACCAAAAGAGTGGATCCATGGAGATAGCAAGTCATACAATCGTAGATCAAGATGTGCAAGTGTGAAAATGATGGTGGTGGTGTATGTGACTACTCCTCTTTTTGTTTCACCTCTTTTTATTTTGGATTTTGGGCATGGCTATCTTTTCTTCTTTCTTTTTCCATGCTCGAAATGAGAGCAGCTTTTTTTTTTTTTTCTTTTTCTCATGCTCATCTTTTGTGAGCCTTATTTTCTTTTTTCTTTTGCATAGCCATGCCTTCTTTTGATATTTTAAGAGAGGTGATAAAATGTGAGGAGTGTCTTTATTTTGGTGGATGGCATGACATGTTGCTAACTTCCGGTGTAGAAGTGTAGCATATGAGGTGGAATGTGTACGTGATCTTGATCATGAGAGTATGAAAAGCATCTCACTAGGGTCACACAATTTTGATAAAGCTCAATGAAGTAACAAGTAGCAAATGAGTAAGGTTTTCAAAGGAAATTTGCATATGGCTTTGGTAGGAATTTATCATCACTTGGGAACTTATAGATTTTGCAATTTTTGGGAACAAAATTCCGGAGATTTCAAGTTCAACTTAGGACAAGATCATAGCAGCTCTTTTTACCATATCATCATCTCACAACAACTTAGGTGCAGCTCAAGCATGTGCAGCCCACAAGTTTCAGGTTCTAAGCAAGTTTTGCTAGCCAACAAACTCAAAACTAGGAGAGTTCTAAATTATAAACTAGGCACATGAGAGAAATAAAACAGAGCAACTATTCATCATCTCAACATAGAAAGACTAGCAACATACTTGCAGCGCATAAAAGGAAACTAAGCTACTTCTTTTTGTTCTTTTTAGTTTTATCATTTTTATTTTGTTTTTCATATGAGAGGCAAGAACAAGCAAAAACAGGAGACAATAAAGGATACAAGTTGCGATACATGATACCTTAGCGGGGGTGCTGCCCCCCCAAGCTTGTTCTTGCTCATGGGTTTGGTGGAATGAACCCCATGTGACGGAAGTAAGCCAAAAGATCGGCTCGTTGTTGCTCCGTCATGTTGGTGAGGGCGGTGAGCTGGGTGTCGGTGCGCTCTTGCCATTGACGAGTTTGCAAGATGTGTTGGTTGAGCGCATACTCGGTGTCTTCCGCCGTGGTTTGGAGTCTTCCCATTTGTGAGGAGAGGTTGTTCATCTCCTGCTCAAAGTTGTAGCCTTGGGCTGATCCGGAGTCGGTGGAGTGTTCCTCCCATTGTTGTTGTGGAGAAAACAGCCCCGGGCCATATCCCGGAGTTTGCCACGCCGATCCCCCGGCCATGTGAGGTGGCGGGGCTGGGTACCCACCGGGAGAAAGCCCGGGGTGGCTGTACCTCGGCCCGCCATGAGCCGTGGGCTGCGGTGTGGGCATCTCGGAGGTAGATGGCTGTTCCGATCTGTGCGCCCCCTGCGAGAAGATACACTCCTGCGAGACCGCTCCGCTTCTTGGAGCTCAATGGTTAGATTTTTGAGAGTATACAAACGAAGGTCCGGGTTAGGTAACCGAAACTCGTTTGTATATCCCACAAAATAATATATGAGGGAATCGTTCGGACCATTCTTAAGAGAGTGACCATGAATAAGATAATCTTTATTTATAAGAGAGCGAGGTGTAGCAAGATATTCAACATTAGCATCATGTAAAGCTCCCACCCGCATGGCAATTCGTGTCACTAAAGAGGTACATTCAATTGGTCCTATCGTCCCAAGATTTTCTATCCATTGGCGAATCATGGCTTTCACGGGAGCAATCTTAATTTTATCAACCGCAGCAAAAAGAATTTTTAGCTCATCCTCGCAGCACACTCCGAATATCACTCCTTGGAAAAAGAGTGATAGCAATCCACATGTGCATAAAACGCAAGGTAGGATGATGGATGTGATTAGCTCTAGGTCGCACGCAACTAGGAAGACCCGTAATCCTCTCCCAAAAAGCATGCTTTGAAAACTGAGGAAGGGCACCATCCAAGTCGGTATTGCAGCGAGTATTAAAGCCAAGAAGAGTGCTAAGTTCTTTCCAAGTCAAACGGTAGGATTCACGGAAAAACCGAAAAGAAATTCCTTCATCTACCGTTCGTAGGGTGCATAAAAACTGAAGTGTAAGCAAGCGGGAACCCGGCTCATCTACACTAGCAAAATCTGTCCACCCTAAGGCTTTAAATACTTGAGCAAATTCAGCATCCATACCTATTTTGTGCAGCAGCTCCGTGTCAAATGCTCGCGTAGGAGCAAAGAGGCGGTGTTGGAGAAGCGTGTAGGTGTGCGCCTCGTACTCGCCCACTAAGTCGAGGTCGGTGTCGGTGAGGAGACGATGCTCGATGTTGCCCTCTTGCCCTTCTTCCTCGACTTGTGGTGGTGAACTTGGCGGTGACTCGACTACGGGCGTGCGCGGGTGCTTCGACGTGAAGAGCTTGAACTTGAGCGTGAGCTCAAGGACCTCTTGATCGACCCGAACAGCTTCTTGGCACCGGTCATGGCTGCACACAAAGAGAGCAAGAACACAAGAACAACAACTCCGAACGGGTTATGTGAGGGAAAATCAAATTGGCGACACCGTCGGTTGTTCATGTGAGCAAGAAATCGCAACTCGAGAAAACCAAACAAAACAAATCAAACCAAAAACTAGAAAGCACACCAAGAACAAAAGATTTCTGCAGAACTTTTAGGCAATGAGCAAGTGAGGGCAATGGAAAACTTGAGAGCAATGAGAATGAAGTGAGTGAGGAGTGGAAATGATAGTGTGAGAGGGGGAGAGAGTTCTGGCCCGGCCACCTCTACTTATAGCTCACGAAGTAGCCGTTTTGAACGTTAGAAGGGGCATATGACCGTTGGGAAAAAAGACAGACCGAGCAACGGTCATAGCAGTTCGGCCGAACCAAGGAGGTGGGTTCGGCCGGCCTGCTGTGGGTCCCTCTTGCTCCCCTTTTGGCCCATAGCCCCCAACGGCCAAATGATCATTGACCATGGTTGCTACGTCCGGATATTCCTCGTAAATATTTGCTCAAGAAGAAATCCAAAGAAAGTTGCCTCAAATTCAACTTTATTCGAAAAATCAAATCTCGAGAAAAAGTGTTGGAGAAAATTCCAACATGCAAAATTGTTTTTGGGTTTTGTATAAGGATACAAGGGTTGTCCAAAAGTTTCAAAGAAAAGTAGGAAAATTTGGACGTAAAAGGATTTTGGTTTTCAAATTTTATATGCATGGCGAGTGAAAAAAATCGAATATGCTCAGTGGAAAATCCAAATAAATGAAATGAAAATTTTCTTGTGATAAAATAGAGTATGCAGGGAGGTTTTTATTATTATTATTTTTTTTTTTTTAAATGCATGTGGTGGAAAACAAAATCAAAAAGAAATCGAAAGATAATGCCGATTTATCCTCGTCGGCCAGTGGCTTCGCCATTTTAAGTCCAGCGAGCGAGGACTTCTCCATTTCTTTTCATCCTTGTGGTGCAGGCCCTTTCCCTCGGAGAGGAGGATGAAGATGGCTGCACCTTCTTCACTTGCCACACTTGGTTGGTCTTTGTTGATGTAGGTGGCTTTGTGTCTTGAAGGACCGGCTTCTTGGCCCATAATCCCGGCCTTGCCGTTGCAGTGCTTCTTGGGTTGGTACCATGACGGATTCTCAATTTTGTCAAGTTGCTTCCAAAAGGCGATGAGACTATCCGTCTTTCTTGGCGTCACTTCAACTTCACGGATGTTTGAGGGATTTGGCCCATACTTGATCTTGATCATTGAGCATTGTTCTTTTCTTGGTTGAAACTCAAACTTTTCCTCCTTCGCATTGATGTGGAATCGGATTTCTCCATTCCCAACATCAATTTGGGCGTTTGCGGTACCGAGGAAGGGACGTCCCAAAATGAGGGGCGTGTTCTTGTCAATATCCATCTCAAGCACCACAAAGTCCACCGGTATGAAGTTGCCTCGAATTTTTACCGGCACGTCTTCGGCTATTCCCGCGGGGTAGCGGACCGAAGAGTCCGCCAATTGCAACCTCATTGGTGTAGGAGTCAAGGTTGTGTAGCTCAAACGATCAAAGACTTCTTTGGGCATCACGCCGACGCTTGCCCCAAGATCACATAAGGCTTGGTCGAAGTGGTGTGCCCCAATGGAACATGATATTGTGGGGCAGCCAGGGTCCTTCTTCTTTTCTCGAAGCCGATTGAGTATAGCTGCGCTACACTCCTCTCGTGAGCTTGACCATTTCCTCGTTGGGTAATGGTCTCTTGTTGTTGAGGATGTCTTTAAGGTAACGTGCATATGTGGGCACCTGCACCATGTCCAACAATGGCACGTTGACATGAATCCTTCGGATGGTCTCGACGAATCGAGCAAATTGTTCATCCTCCTTTGGCTTCCTCGTTTCGTGAGGGAATGGCAAGAAGCTTGTGTCTTGAAATTCAATTCCATTCTTCCCGTCACTTGGCTTCGGTTCTTCTTCTTTTTCTTTGGTAGTAGAAGGGCTTTCCTCCTCCGGTTCGTTCCTCGTTCTTCTTTGCTGCATGGTTAGGATATGGCGGATCCCGAGTGGATTTTCCTCCCTCGTGGTAACCGCATTAACATTTTCCAAAGAAGACTCGGGTTGCCCCGGATCTTCCCTGAATTAGAACCAGGAATAAGAGCAGCTAGCCGAGCAACTTGGGTTTCAATCATTTTATTAAAGCTCAGCTGATTTTTGAAAGCAGAGGAGAAACCTTCTATTTGTGCAGCTTATGTTTTCTAAGACTTTGTCGTTGGCAGCAAGCTTTTTGTTGATAGATTCGTTGATTTTAGCTTGGCCATAAACCAAATCTTTCAAGGAAGGCTGATTATTGTTAAAGCCGTAAAAATTGTTACCTCCTTGATATGATGGTCGGTTTTGGTTGTACCCTTGTCCTCCGTTTGGACGATACCCGTTGTTGTTGTTCATGTAGAATGCTTCTTCATGGGTATGGGGGCAATCCTTCCCCATGTGGCCGTTGTTCCCGCATTCCTCACACGTCATGTGTGAGTCCAATGCATGAACACCACCATTTGCGTTGTGTTCATCCAAGCGTTTTATGAGGAGGTCAACCTTGGCGGACAAGCATGTCCACCTCCTTGGTGTACGCCTCTTGAGCGTGTTTGGAGTCGATCATCGCTCCACCCTTGATTGGAGACCATCTTCTCTATGAGTTCTTTTGCTTGGGCAACGGTTTTGGAGAAGAAGGCTCCTCCAAAGAGCGGCATCCATATGTCCACGGGTTGTTGGTGTCAACCCGTTGTAGAAGTGTTGAAGAATGAGCCATTCCTCCATCCCATGGTGAGGACAGGCCGAATGTATTCTTGAAGCCTTTCCCATGCCTCGGGCATGGATTCATTTGTCGCTTGCTGGAAACTTGCAATTCTTCTACGAAGGGCATTGGTTTTACGCATCGGGAAAAACTTGGCGAGGAACGCCGTGGAACATTTGTCCCAAGTGTCAATGCTTGCACGATTGGCATAAAACCACTGTTTCGCCTTCCCAAGGAGGGATAGGGGAAACAGCGAAGTCCGATAGCATCTTGGTTGACTCCGGCCGTGGTCGATGTGTTGCATATCTCCGGGAACCGTTGGAGATGAGAGTTGGCGTCCTCGGAGGCCTTTCCACAAAAGGGAATGGCTTGCACCATAGTGATGAGGCTGGACTTGATGTCAAGTCCTGCGGCACCGGCGTCGACGTTGGGCCCAATGGGCACATTGGCGACGGAGGGCGCAGAGTAGTCACGAAGGGTCCTTTCAGCCATGAGCGTTGAGGTTGATGGTGCGGAAGATGCGGGCTCGCTTGTCGTGGGTTCTTGAGGAGAGACAACGACGCGAGGTCGAGTCTTTCTCGCAAGAGACTCGGGATTATCAACGAAGTTTTTCGGCAAGTTGAATCCACGCATGCACTATCCTCGTTTTCACATTGAAGAGAAAACAGATCAAGGTTAGCTCTGCAAAGGTAATGATTAAATCATCATCAAGTGTAATCATGAACATTCATTGTATTCTTATTAACCAATGTCTTCCCGGCAACGGCGCCAGAAATGCTTGTTGGCATCTCTTAAGGTCACGCGGAAAGAAACACGTGACCGCGGGAGAGCCAAGGGTTTAAGTCACTTGCACTATTTAACCAAATAATCCACTTCCAAGACAAGTACTAGATATGTATTATAAGGTGGGTCATGAATATCCGCAAGCGGACGGATAACCCGTTGTAGCATTTCACCCGAGAGTATTCAAGGGTATCGTATTTATATTTTCCCAAAGGAAGACATGGTTGATAAGAGTACTTATGCTCATGGTGTTACAAAAGAATGATGAAGTAATCACATTCCAATGCAGGGGTTAGGAGCAATAAGTTGAGGATAGTGTGACACACACCAAGGCAATGTTTTCTCTAATAAAAAGGATAGAGGCAATCCTAGATAAAGCTAAACTAGACTAGCAGACTACTACTCCTAATGATACAACATTCATATGAGTGCGCAGCTTCTACCTAACATCCAAGATCATGCAAGCGCAAGCAAGCGTCTAATGCCTAGGCATCATCGGGAGATCCGTCTTACGCGAGGTCCGCCTCGCGACTCCGGCCTTTTAGACTCCTATGCCATGCCCGAACGTGGAGGATTACTTTGGATGACAAGGCTGTCACTTCCTGTCACCTACCTCTACAAACCGTGGGACACGAAGCACATTCAAAGGTGGGTAGATAACCCCAAGCACCATGCCGGCGTCACTAACCACAACTCTAGATCCCTCGAGGCACCCCAACCCTACGGATCGACATGGTGGTAAATCTAGAGCACCCTTGCGGGACGATGAACCCGAAGCCTATTCATAAGAACACTAGCCTAACTAGCATAAGCCGACGAAAGGATCAAAGCTAGCACTAAGTCATGCAAAGGCGTTCGACGCTCAAGAATGAGCGACGAACGGCAATCAATCAAGTAAGATCAAGAGTAATCGATGATCAAGTATGAACGAACGAAGAACATTCGATATGTGTTCATCTTCTATTAATGAAGAACGAAGAACGAACGATGAACTCATATGAACGAACGATGAACGATCAAGCAAGATCATGACTACTCTGTCAAGCTCATGACAAGGATATAAACGAAAGTATTCCATATATAAAAGATCAAGTCTTACAAAGAGAGGATACAAGAGCTATACCCAATTCTCCACAAGACCTTGGGAGCAATGAGGCAGCCCACTACTAAGCCTAGCACTACCTAGAAAGCCTCTAAACTTCTAGTGTGAGGAGAGAATGATCCTTGTGTTGTTGTGTGTGTGTTAAGGAGGGGGGTACCCCTCCTTATATAGGCTTGAAAGGTCGGCTCCTGGAGGCGGTTTCCTAGGTCGGTGGCATTTAATGCGCGTGGAACCGACCTCCGGAGGCGGTGGGCAAACCGCCGGAGAAAAGTGGGCCGGGGGGCCACCGGACCGGTTCGGCCGAACCACCCCGGTGGGTTCGGCCGAACCGGTCCCGGCCCCTCCTGGGCTGGGCTTTGGCAGTTGGCTCCCCCACTGGATGTTGGTCTTTGTTCCAGTTGCTTGTGGCCTTCTTTGTGTTGGATTTCGTGGTCATTGGCCTTTTATCTTGGAGTTGATTCCCGCGGCGAAATGGAAGTTTTGTAAAAGTGTTGATTTGTCGCCTCGGGGCCTGGAATTCATCATTATCCACCTGCACACTAAAAATCTAGAGGTACAAGTGGAACTAGGTTATTTCTAAGTAAAATGCGTGTAAGACATGCCTAGTCCTTCTCATTTATTTGACTAATTGACGGTCGAAATTGGTCCGTAACGATCGTCAACAAGTATGGAACACATCGAAAACGACTCCGAAGGGTGAAGTCAAGTGTTTCCAAATAGATGACGAAAGTGTTATCTGGTTTAAGAATAGGCTAGTAGTGCCTAAGAACTTGGAACTTCGCAAGAAGATAATGGATGAAGCCCATACGTCCAAGTATTCTATTCATCCTGGAACCAACAAGATGTATCAAGACTTGAAGAAAAGATTCTGGTGGACAAGAATGAAGCGAGAGATAGCAAGGTATGTCAACGAGTGTGATACATGTCGACGTGTCAAAGCAGAGCATTTAAAGCAAGCAGGTCCACTTCAACCTCCGAGCATACCTGAATGGAAATGGGAAGATATCAGCATGGACTTTATTGTTGGATTACCAATGACTCCACGGAAGCACGACTCCATCCGGGTCATAGTTGACAGATTGACCAAGACAGCTCACTTTATACCGGTACATACCAACTACAAGACCAAGCAATATGCAGATCTATATATTTCACGCATCCTATGTTTGCATGGAGTACCCAAGACCATCATTTCAGATCGAGGAGCTCAATTTGTCTCTAGATTTTGGGAACAACTGCATGAATCATTGGGAACGAAGTTAATTCGAAGCTCAGCTTATCATCCCCAAACGGATGGACAAACAGAAAGAATCAATCAATATCTCGAGGATATGCTCCGAGCATGTGTTTTGACCTACGGTAAAGATTGGGAGAAATGTTTACCGCTGCGGAGTTCTCATACAACAACAACTATCAAGAGAGTGCCGGAATGTCACCGTTTCAAGCTCTGTATGGACGTAGTTGTCGCACCCTCTCGAATTGGTCCGAAAGTGGAGAAAGAATAATCTTTGGGCCCGACTCGGTAAAAGATGCAGAGCAACAAGTACGTCTCATTCAACAGAATCTCAAGAGAGCTAAATCTCGACGGATCAGCTATGCTGATAAAAGACGTCGAGAGTTGGTATTCAAGGTTGGAGATCAAGTCTATCTTCGAGTATCTCCTACCAAAGGTGTTCGGAGATTCGGAATCAAGGGTAAATTAGCACCACGATACATCGGACCTTTTCCAATCCTAGAAAGATGTGGAGCTGTAGCATATCGTTTGGAATTACCAAGCACACTTATCGGGTATACACAATATATTCCACGTATCTCAACCGAAGAAGTGTTTGAAACCACCAGTGGATATACCGACAACTGAGGTGGAACAGCTTACAACCAGACTTGACATACGACGAGCGACCGGTTAAAGTCCTCGACACGAAGGATCGAGTCACTCGCCATCGGAGTATTAAGTTCTACAAAGTTCAATGGAGTAATCACTCGTAAGCTGAAGCTACTTGGGAACAAGAAGAGTTTCTCCGATCCAACTACCCCGAGTTCTTTAGCACTATCATCTAGTCGCTTTCATCGTGAATCTCGGACGAGATTCCTGTAAGGGGGAGGGCTGTAACAACTCTCGTAAAAATAATGCATTTCATGTCATTCATGAGCATGGCATCCAATTTCATTTATGAAATTATTAAGCATAGTGTGAAGAAATTGCACATAAAATATCAAGTTACCTAAAGAATAAAGGAAATGCTTAAAAAGAAATAAAATAAGAGAAAATAATGTGTTTAACATTTTTCTATTGCTTAAACATACTAAATAAAGATTTGTAAAAATCACCTGGAATTATTTTGCTTTGTGAAAATAATTGCAAGAAATAAACAAAGCTTCTTTTATTAATTTATCTTTGAATTTTTTAATTCAAAAACCATTTGGAATTTTAACCTGGACTTAATAGGAAAAATGTTTAAAATACTTTCAAATACCTCCCTGAATTTTCGTGGAATTTTTCGAGTGCTAGAAGTGCGATTTTCAATTAAACAAAGACCCTAGGGTGTTTTTGCAAAATGACCGAAGCCCCAAATCAATCTCTTCTTGCTCTCTCTGTTCGAACCGCCTCTCGCACCGCTTTCCATCCACGTCGCGCTGGCCGGCACGGCCGCGTGCCCTCCCTCTCCCAGCGCCACGCGAGCCTCCCCTTACCACCTCAACCAGCTACCGTGGGGATAAAAGCCTCGAGCAACGTTTGCATATCTCCCTCTCTTTCACAACCAAGCACGGAAGCCCCGCCACCCACCCCTCTCGTTCTCCGCCGCCGGGCCAATTCCGGTCGTCCCCGACGAGCCGTCACCACCCGGAGCTCCGCGGCTCACCCCCGCACCCCACCATGGCGACCAAACAAGCTCCCCGCACTAGTGCCCGAGAATCGAGCAGTTCTTCCTCGGGCGTCGCCACGGTCGGCTGCCGTCGTTCTCTCAAATTGGAGGTCCGTGGTGCGTCCTTTACTTCGATTCTTGCTCTCCGTAATGCGCTAAGCATTCCTCTACCTCCCGGCCAACACAAACTTGGTGTTCCCTCTCGGGTCCCGTCGGATTTCATCATTTTCCTCACGCCCGGACCGCCGCCGGTTCCACCTCGCCGGTGTAGACCACCCTCCGGCCATCTCCAAGGTAAATCGACGCCGTGCCGCTCTTGCTCATGTCTCATAGGAGCTTCCGGTCCTTTTTCCCCTAATTTTTGTGCACCACGGCGACCCCTAGGCCTCGCCGGAGCCGTGTGCCGGCCGTTGCTCGCCGCCGGTGTACCTCCGGCCGCCCCTACCACCGTGGACCCCACCCCTGGGTCGCCCATGTTGCGTAGAGCCCCCGCAGCCAAAGCACCGGCCGCCTCACTCCCCTCCGCGCCGCTACGGCGTAGCGCCGCCCGTCTCCGGCCGCCGCGGCCATGGACGCGCGTCCTCGGCGTCCGGGCCGCGCGCAGCCGCCGGGCCGGGTCGGGTCAAGTCGCTGGGCTGTCAGCCAGATGGGCCTGGCCTTTCGGCCCAATGGCTCACTATTCCTATTTACGAATTTAATTATTTCCAGATTCAATTCAAACTTCAAATATTCGTAGAAAATTCAGGAAAAATCGGAAAAATGTCAAACAAAGTTCTTTGGATTCATAAAATTATTCTCTATTTATTTATGAATTCAAATACCTATTTTGGGAAATTATAATTTCATAGTTTAATTAAGTCCTTTTCTTTAGTTAAAATAGCTTGTTATTTTATGCTATTTATTATTTAATTTTGAAAAATAAATTTCTTTAAAAATTAGAGATACTGCAGACCAAAGTTTTTGTTAAGTTAGTTTGCCAAAATTAAACATAAACACCGTCATTTTATGTGATCCCAAATTAATAGCTTAAGTGTTATCACATGTCGTTAAGCATTTATAATTGTTGTTTAATAGCATGATTAATTATTATTGCATAAACCTGATTAATTATTAAGTAATGAACATGATTAATGTTTAATTATTAATTAATGACCATGATTAAGTAAAAATTAATGAGCATGATCAATCGTTACTTAGTGCTTAATGAACATGAGTATTTGTTAATTAATAAACAAGATTAATTATTAATTACTAAACACAATAAATCATTAATTGGTAATTGTTAATTACTGAACCTAATTAATCAATAATTATTTGTTGATGAACAAAATTAACAAAACCTTTGCATGATCATATCATCTTCATTCATGCATACATGGTTGTGATTCGCGGCGTATTGTTGGTCGACCTAGGTCCTGGCGTGATCGAGGTTCCGTCCGAGGTCGAGAAAGGAGACTGAAGCGTCGAAGTCGACTAGCACATCGAGAAGCTAACCCCGACTCGAATCAAGGCAAGCCCGGTGCATCCCACCTATGTTTTTAAAGTCTTTTCTTTTATCACAGTTAATGCGTCGTGATTGTGCATTAGGTTATAGGAATTGCTTGACACCCTAGATGCATGAGTATAATTCCTATGTTATATGTTTAACCCATGTTGGTTTATATTTCGATACTTGCTACGCTTAATTTTTAGGGCTACGGTAGAAGTCGAGTGGTGCTCGAGCACACTCGCGAGCTGATACTGGCTCGATCTTAAAGCATGGAGGCTTTAAGTTGTTTGATAGCGTTCAAGTTGAAGTTAAAGATGAAGAAGAAGATGAAATTGAGACCGGACGGGCCCTCGTAGGAGAAAGGGCAAAGACGAGGTCTTGCAAGGTGGTAGCCCCGTTTGTGTCGACTAAGGACCGTACCGTTGTTGGCCCCGTCGAGCAAGTATTTGAACGTACCGATTTACATACTGGTGTTTATGGGGCCGGGAAGCCGATGTAACCTAATTGCCTCGGTGTTTGGACGTAGCCATCCCCTAATTGGCTGGAGAATGAGGCGAGGCCTCATGTCTCAAAGGGAGAGGATTGGGTGGTCGCTCACGGATAACGTCGAGGACGGGTATCGCGTGGGGTCCCCGGGTTCTCGGGCGGATGGGAGACTAACCCGGCCACCGTCAGGAGTTAGCGTGAAAGGTTGTCGTATGCGACCAATGGGGTGCGTATACGCCGTGTAAACGGGTTTTCCCAGCTGGTGAAATCGATTCGAGTCGCTGTCCCTCGCAGTAATGAGTACCGCTTATTCACCGTGTCACATCGTAGTTAATCAAGTGACAGATGAAGGAAGATGGATGAAAGGACTCGTTGTTTGGAATTTATCTTTTCCTGCAAAACTTGGTTGCAATAGTACTAGCCTGCAAACCTAGAGGTTAATGAACTTAATGCTCGAGCTAAAACTTTGAAAGTAAGGATCCAACCTTTAAAGTTGTTTTCGTAAAGGAGTAAACCCCCACAGACCGTAAAGCCTTTGCATACTAGGCGTCGGCCTTAGCGTGCCATGTTGACGGGTCAGTCTTTGCTGAGTATTAGAATACTCGGGGTTTGTTCGTTATGCTTTTCAGGACCCGAGTCGTACGTCCACGACTTGGACGGTAGTTCCCGGAAGTGGAGCCGTGTTCCGAGGGTGGTTCCCTCAGGTGGGAACAGATTCCGACGTCGTGAAGAGGGAGGACCGTGATGTACGAAGGGCTCGGTGCATCACGTTGATCGTTAAACAGTCTTTTGTTGTATAAAGTACATTTTTTTCCGCTGCAAGACTCGTAGGTTGTTAAACTTCAATAAGATTTATATTTCCGCTGCACCAATGTTTGTATTTCGAAAACCTGGTTGTATTATACCATGATATATATATTCTGGCTTGTATGAGATGATGTTTCTGTTGTAACTCGCTGCGACGAGTGTCCCTCTGTTCCGATTCCCGGGTGTACCGGAGGGGATGTCACAGTTGGCAAACAAGCATCTCATCCAATCGATGACCGGTAAGTACCACATGACCAAGGCATAAATCTTTGTCTCTTCGAGTGTCATCGACTGGTAATATTTTTCTTCCTCTTCCTCACATTCTTTTTGTTCTTCTTTAACTAACAGCTGATGTGTCAGCATCATAGTAGTCCTTACTCTTGTAGCGACCGTGCTTGCATCTTGGGCATCTCACAACGTCCTTGTACTCCACCCGAAACAAGTATGCAATGATTTGGGCATATGTGAATCTTTTGCACGCCTAATGGAAGTGAGGTTATGAGCTTCTTAGCAAAAACAGGTGCTTTGGCAACAAGTTCGGCTTCGGTAGAGTGTCCGAAAGGAGTTCCAACAAATCCGTGAAACTAGCACTCGACCAATAGTGGATGGCCCTTAATTTCATCAGCTCAAGTACCATACATAACACAATACACCATTTTTCACATCCCTTATGTGACATCACTCATCTCACTAAAGCAAATGTATAACACAAAGGATCATATAAAGTAAAAAAATTGAAAATAATTTGAATATAAATTTTGATTTGAATTTGCAAATAAAGACCAAATTTAAAGCTTAATCTAGGGTTGCACACACTTCAAAAATCTTAACATAACTATACCAATATTTTTGCATAACCATAAAGGGTATTCAAAAGTAGGAATTTTAGTGATTTTACCATGATTTTTGGTAAAGGTTAAATAGCCCTACAAATTTAGTAAAAGCAGAAAACAATTTTTAGTGTAGGATTTTCATAAATTTTTGTAGGCCGAATGTCAAGAAAAGTTTTATATAAAAGTTGTCCTAAATTTGATGCTACATCACCAGAAAAATTGGCAACCCCAACAAAAATTTGGTTGACTTGCTCTTGACTGCAACAGTACTACTGGTAAAATTTTCAATTTTGTAGGACCCACCGTTTATCTCTTATCCCTTTGTTTCCTTCTCTCCTAAGCCTCCCACCGGTTGTACAGCCCAGGGGCTGCACCTGGATGTCAAGGGGTTGCTCCCCCTCTTCTATATGGTCAAGATCCCAAGTCTTCATCTTCATCTTCTTCCTCTTTTCTTCTCTCCAAACACAACCACCATTGCTACTCACCTTCAAAACTCCATTGTCGAGTCTTAAACTCGGCACTAGAACTAACCGGTCCCTCACGAGCGTGGAATTCGATGGTGCAACACATAGAACACACAAGAACGCACGATTTTAGACGAGTTCAGGCCTCTCGATGGAGAGTAATACCCTACGTCCTGTGTGTTATGTATTGCCTTTAGCATATTACTAATTGCAAGATCTCGGATAGTTTTCGGGGGTCCCTGCTCCGCCTTATATATCCAGGAGAGCTAGGGTTACATGCAGAGTCCTAGTCGATTACATGGATTTACATATACAGGAACTCTATCTCTAGCTTTCCTTATCAATTCGAGTCCTAATAGACTACAAATTGCTCCTTTACTTGTTTCTCAAGTTATCATACATCGGTCTTGATACCTGTCTTGTCTTCATACCGGTATATGAAATCCTCTCGTTATTCCGGCACCGATTAGGAACCAGTCTCGTTGGCCATCTCTCGCCAGCTTTATCTTCATTGATTTGTTACCGTGTCTCGGCGTATCCATTCCTTTATCATCTGTATACCCATAAGGCAAGTATATGACAGCAGCTCCCGAGTAATTTTTGATTTGACCTTGAATAAGACCGACCAGTCTTCCGCATGTGGGTCTTCATTCCACGGTAAAATTAAAAAGAACTCTAATCTGTTGCAATGTTTCTTCTTTCTTCAAGGCGCTTCAAAAAGGTCAAAAAATTAGTGTTTTTATCCGCCATATACCTAATTAGGTATCACAAAAATCATGGTGTATTCTTTTACGGTGCACCGATTAGGTGCACCCAATTGGGTATAGCTCCCGACTCTTGGATCATTTGAACTCCTTTCAAATAATGCAAGAGTCCATTAGTTGATTCTTCATTATTTTCTTTAATATGCAATCTCTACAGACCGCTCCATTCAATTTTTTATTATCTTTCACTTCCCGTGATCTCCACAGTACCGCTCTTGAATACGGTGCACCAGTCGAGTGCACCTAATTAGGTATAGCCCCCGACTCTTGTATCATTTGAGGTTCGCAAATAATGCAAGAGTCTTTCTCGGATAGACTATGCTTTATTATTTTCCATTAAACGATGTCCTTCTTAGCAATTTTGGCCAAGATCACACTTTTATGACCGGTCGAACTAGTCATACTACATATCCTTTTAAAACCGCTTAAATCAGTCTTAACTTTATCATTTTTAGTTAATTTTAACTAAGAAGCAAAAATTCTGGCTGATCAGTCCAGCTTTATTCCCAGATTCTCACATCAACTCGAGTCTCCAAGGCCTATAATCAACCGGATGATTAACACCCATAGCCTAAGGCATCCATTAACATTGAGTTAGGTTAGGTCTAACTCTTTCATATCTGCTAAATTATGAAATTTAGCATTACATGAATCCAGATCCGAAAAATCCATATTTCAGACCGCTTTCTTGTTTATATAAAATTTCTCATAACCGTAGTAATCACGATGACTTATCATTATGGCCGTTAGGTCATAATTAACTCAAATTAATAACAAATCTTTAATATCCTTATGGCCGTTAGGTCATAATTGCACCGTCACGACATAAGTCATTTAATGCCAAATTCATCGGGCCGTAAAAAATACCCCAATAACTTTTCAGCCCCCGAGCTCGGCTCAGGTGCTTATGAAAGAAACAGACGGGTCGACCTAGGTCAATCCCATTCCCGAAACTGCATACACGCCCGCCATACGCCCTTGTTCTTCGGACATCACGATCATCGTTCTTCCCTTTCACACAAACCAATCTTAGATTTCCTTTTTTCATCTCTCAAGATGGGCAAACGAAATCCTCCGCCAACCCTGCGTTTTCCTCCTCTCGTTCCTCGCGACCAGCTCCCATTCGGTGTTCAAGATCTAGGTAGCAGCAAAGTCACCGAAGCATCTCTCAATGATGCGGTTCGTGACGAATATCTTCCTCCTCAACCAATCCTGAACTGGAGCGTCCCTACCCCTAGCCAAGTCCCATGGGGAATAGACGACTCTCAGCAATTTGTTTTCCAATCTTTTTTCTCCGTGGCCTTGATCTCCCTTGCTGCTCCTTCTTTAGGGGTCTTCTTTTCTTTTAAGGATGGGAGTTAGTAAATCTCAACCCTAACTCCATCCTGCAGATCGCTTTTTTCCACCTCTGCGAAGCTTTCCTTGGAGTCCTCCCCCACTTCAAGTTGTTTCAATATCTTTTCCAAATCCGCCCACTTCCCTCATCGGACCGCCAGGCTGCAGTCGGTGGTGTAGGAATTCAATGTTGGAGTGCAGATAAATACTTCTCTATCTCCCTGAATAAAAGCATAGCCCATTGGAAAAATGGGTGGTTCTTCCGTGATAATCCCCAGCCCGCACTCCCTCCTTTCAACGCCAAGGTAGCCAAAAATTTCCCTACCCCGGATAGTAGGGAGAAACTCAAAGAAGATGAAGAAATCCTCGCTCTCTTGGCTTGTATCAAGTATCTAAAAAAAGTCCTCGCCGCGACAGTTCTTTGGAGCTTCATAGTGCGAGGAGTCCAGCCACTAAAGAAGCAAGAACATCCAGCATGGTGCTTCAACGAAGATGTAGCCTTTCCTACGGACGGAACTCTTCTCCCCGATGTAGAGCGGTTAGAAATCCGCCTCAAGCAAATGCTCCAACCAAAACCAGACCTATCGGGATGTCAAAGAGTGGGTCCGGCCTTCGATATGTCAAACCCTCGAGATCCTGTAAGTATCCCTCTCCTTATTTTCAAATTATGTTACATTTAATCTTTTGCTCTTATTCAAATCCAATTGTGCAATACAGAAAATGGATAACTTCAGCAGTCACCCCCTCTTCCTCCTAATGATACTTGGGGGAGGACTGTGTAGGCAATACCGCTCCCCTCGCTGTTCAAGCTGGTCTTACTCAAAGGACTTCGGATCGGTCGTATCCTCTCGCCGCCCAAGCATAGCTCCGAAGATATCCAAATCCGGAAAGGTGGTCCAAGCTCATAGTACGAAGAAACGTACTACTTCCTTGACTATCGGCAGACCCATCGCTCCCTCTACTTCTGCTCCGAGCGATACGCGCAAAGAGGCGCAAAAACTTGAAGATCGGCGAAAAGAGGAGGAAGCGGTCGAGAAGGATCGCATGGCCGCACTAGCTGCTTTTGAAGCCGCTATCGGGAAACCTCAAGGAACCCCTTCATTGACAGATTCTTTAGCCAATGTTCTCAAGAGATCCCGGTATGGTATTCGAGACCGGTCTTTCATCGGGTGGCGCAGGGGAACCGAGTCTCATTGCCGCAAGTCCAACCAGCGGCAAAAGGGCTACGAGACGGCACTAGTGAAGATACTCAAGGTCCCTCCAAGAAGATCAAGACTTCCATCGGCTTCAAGAAAGCCACTTCGTAAGTTTTCTACATCACTAGTCCTTTCCGAATCATTTTCATTGAAGTCTTATAATGCTCGCCACTTTTTCACAGAATCCCTTCTAATTTTCAAGCAAGCATAGCTAGCTTTTTAAGAAATAAAGCTTCTACTCCTGCTCCGACCGGCAGTGCTTCCACTATCCCCTTTGCTACATCTCTATCCAGCGCCAAGTCTTCCGAAGCTCAAAGTGTGGCATTCGTAAAGAAAATCCCGGCCGCCTCTAGTGTAGAAGCTTCATCTCAAGTGATCGAGGAACAAGTCATCAACATCGAGAACCCATCTACCAAGCAATCTTCCCCCCGGGCGACCCTGTTTCAAATTCCTCCGGAACTCCCATTGGGACCAGTCTCGGTGGAAGAAATTCCTCGTCGGCCTAGGACGACGCGCAAATCTTCGGGAGAGCCCGGACTGGCCAAGATGGTAGTCGGAGATGTTGAAGTGGACAGCTCAAGTGGAGCTAGAAAGTTCACCGCAACGGCTCAATGGGAGACCCTTCAGGAAGAGGAAGCTTTGAAGAACTTCTCTGAATCCGGCCGGGTACATCCTGTTACCTTACTAATTCATTCAAACAATATCTTTTTTATAACCTCATCCTTTACTTCTTCCTCCTTTTAGGTTCTTCTAAAAAACTCGAAGCCAAAAATGCAATAATTGCTCGTCTGGAGGAAGAACTGTACCACAATCAAGAGCGGTTGGTTGAACTGGAATCTCGGACTACCGATCCGAAATCCAAGGAAACCGATTTGCGGAAGAGGGAGGCTAACTTGATGAGCACCCACCGGTTGATGGAAGAACGCCGGCAAGAAATCATCAAACTTCGCAAAGAAGTCCAAAGTAATGCTTTCAATCTTATCTCGCACATTTTGTATTTTCCTTCTTCTCTCTCTCTCGACCGGTCTTGTTTTTTTATCTCAGCTCTTGAAAATCTTGTCGCCGCCCATAAAAAGGCGGAGGAAATTCTTATGGAGAAAACAGCTGCCCAGGAACAAGCTCTGTTGGAAGGTTCGCAAATCGAGGAACAACAAGCAGCCCGGATTGGAGAGCTTGAAAGCGAGCTCACCGCCAAGGATAATATCCTTGCACAAGCTCTGCGTTATAATAAGATGCTGGAGGCTGACAATACTCGTCCGAAGGCTGAATTGGCTGAAGCTCCGGAAGCCGTAAAGACAGCGCAGACCGAGAAAGAAAGTGCTGTAAGGATAGCCCATGAATCTGCCCAACTCGCACTCAAAGCTAAGGAAGAAGAAATTCAGCGTCTCGCTGAAAATTGAAACCAACCTCGAGAGAATCAAACGTCAACATCAAAGGCAGATTCAAGGCCGCTGAAATTAGACACGGACGTAAGCCTTCTTCTTTTTCTCCTTTATTGAGTAAACTCCCTTTTACACCGGTCTATACCGACAATTGTTCCTTTGTCTTTTCCGGAGCTTGCTGCAGGCACGGTGCGAACACTGGAGTATCCGAATGACGATCAAGCTATTGATCGGAATGAAGTTGATCTCGAAACTGTCATCCGGGCTTTCCCAAGAAGGATCATAGAGCATTCCAAGATGGTTGCCGCAGCAGGAGGAGGTCATATCGCCGTCATAATCCAATCTTGGACTCCGGTCAAGGATTGTGATTTCAACTTCATCAAGGATGGCGCCCACCCGAACACTATCGACGATCAATTCAATGAGCTGAAGAACTCGCTCATCGGTACTCGTTTCGGAACCGATAAAGGATGTTCCTCTTGATCCAACGGGTGTTCCTTCGAATGTAGCTCCAGCAGCCTTTGCTCCGGACCGGGACGCTCAAGATGCAGCAGCCGCCGCTAGGCGGACGGTGGAAGACGCTTTTGAACATCCGGATGCTGATTTATCGTTAACTTCTTCCGATTCCGAGGAAACAATTGATGACAAATTAGCGGAAAATCCTAAGACCGGTGATACCGGCACTTCCAACGGTCCTGCCCGATAGATTCTTGTCATAGGGCCAACTCTCTTTTGTAATCAAACAATTTTATCATCATGCTATTATATGTTATTTTATTCTGATGATAATGAAGTTTTAATATCTTCTTCCTTTCCTTGTGAATACTGGTTTCAAAATGTCGCCATCTTACTTACTAACTTCTTTACCCAAGCCATGATGGTTATTTCAGCTCAAATTAATTATGAACAAATTCTGGCTCTAATCAGCACGAGATCACAATTCATAAATGTAGCTTACTTTAACAAAATCATGTGACGTAGAGAAAAGGCCTAGCTTGTAAGGTTCTCAATATCACAGATCGCTCTTAACACAGCAGCCTACCAACCAGTACTCATAAAGAAAGCACTAACAATTTCCTTTCCTAAATATACCAGTCTTAAGCTGAAAACAGTCCGCTCTCAACACAGCAGTCTACTAACCAAATGACTGGTCTTTATTATTCAGGAATAGCATAATATCACAGATCGCTCTTAACATAGCAGCTCCCGACTCGATAAGTTAATTCAAAATTAAAATATCGAGACACAAGAAGCGAACACATTCACATTAAGAAATTTCTTTATTAAAAAATATATATATAAGTTTACAAGAAGTACTTTTAAGTATAAAAACACCGAAGCTGTTCAATATTCCAAGAATTTGGAATTTCTTCCACCTCCAAGGTCATAAGCCTATAAGCCCTCGGTCCGAAGACCGATTTAACCGAAAAGGTCCTTCCCGGACCGGCGACAACTTATGCCTGTTCTTGTTAGACTGAATCTTCCGAAGAACCAAGTCGCATACGTGAAATTTCTGTGTACGAACATTGCGATCATGATAGCGACGCAATCCCCGATGATATTTGGCCGCTTGAATCATAGCTTGATCCCGCAACTCTTCCACAGACAATCAGCTCAACCTGGCGCTGATCTTCATACTTCACTTCATCGTAGTATCGTACTCGAGCTGACACCATATTCACTTCGTAGGTAACACAGCTTCGGATCCATACACCGAGAGAAAAGGAGATTGCCCCGTAGCCCTACTAACATTAGTGCGTAGTCCCCAAAGCACCCAGGGCAATTCCTTAACCCACTTTCCTGCATACGGCTTCAAACGGTCAAAAATTCTAGGTTTAAGACCGGTCAAAATCATTCCATTAGCTTGCTCCACTTGTCCATTGCTCTGTGGATGTGACACCGACGCATATTGTATCTTAATTCCCAAACTATCAGCGTAATCCTTGAAAAACTCTGAAGTGAATTGAGGCCCATTATCGGTGATGATATCGTGCGGGACTCCAAAACGCACAAAAATATTCTGCAAAAACTTGATCGCTCGAGCAGTAGTCGTACTGGTAACGACTTCAGCTTCAATCCACTTGGAGAACTTATCTACTGTCACAAAAATGTGCGTGAATCCTCCCGGCGCCCTTTTAAACGGTCCAACAATATCCAGCCCCCAAGTAGAAAAAGGCCAAGTCATTGGAATTAGCGGCAACTCATGAGCCGGAGCATGAGGCTATCCGGCGAAAAATTGACATCCCCGGCAATTTTTAACCACTTCATGCGCATCATCCACAGTCTGTAGGCCAATAAAACCCTTGTCCGAACACTTTCCCGACTAGTGTCTTTGAAGAAGCATGATTGCCACAAATTCCTTTATGCACGTCTTGAAGCAATTGAACGCCATCGAAACCGATACACACATCATCAAAAATATTAACACCACGCCCGTACAGCTCTCCTTCAAGAATCGGATAACTGCGTGCTCGGACCTCCAATCTTTGCTTCTCCACCTTATCTTCCGGAGTTTTACCGGACTGTAAATACTCAAAGTATGGGGTACGCCAATCGGAATCAATAATCATAAGGTCAAGTGACCGAATATCTTCTCGTGAGATTGTTTCTACGCGAGGATATGAGAAAATCGAAGACCACCCAATTTGTCTTCAAGCTTCCCGACCTCTTGACGAGAAGCGATCATATGATCATCATGAGCATCCCATACCTTATTAACCTGACTTATCACCAGCATCGAATCGCCATATACGTCTAATTGCTCGACTCCCAATGAAACAGACTACTCGAAGGCCATGAAGCAAAGCTTCATACTCGCAACATTACTTGAAGCTCCGAAATGCATTTGCAATACATATCTCGAGTGGTTCTTTCTGCATGGTGAGAAGTACAATGATGAGTACATCACACCCTCGGATATAACCAACACTCCTCCAATACACATACATAATTCAAGGATAAAAACTAGAGCCCGACAATTGAATTTACGGGTGAGCATGTTCCTAATGATCTCTTTATTTATATTTGAGAATATGTTACTACCTAATGAGTTAATTATTGTTAGGAACCATGGCGATGATGATAATATGGTTAAGGAGGAGGTTAGAGGCGTGGAGGGCTAGCAAGGACGTCCATGTCAAGTTGGAGGTCCAAACAAAGTCGACTTCGATTCTGTTTCGAGTCCAGAAACAGCCTGCACCAAAACGGACGCCCTGATCGCATAAAAAGTCCGTTTGGGACATTCTTTATATGGATGGAAAGATAATTTGATAGCCTTTCCATTGCCTGGTCCCATATCCAAATTCTTCCCGAGTGGTCGGGAATTTCCGAAATACGAAGACGTCTAGAAACTGTCCCGGTGTTGCACCACCGTCTTTTGGCCTTTGGGCCGTGTGTTTTGTTGAGACCACTTATGGCTGCATCCAGGGGGACATGGAAGACCATAGGGACCTCATAAGCAGCCGCCGTCCCTTCCTTAGGGTTTGGGTTTTGCTTAGATTATTATGTCAAGAACAGTTTCGCCGTTTTGTCGGTTTGTGAGACCCCAACTTGTGAGTTTAATCATATATTTGCAATTAGTTGTTTCTATCTTGTTCTTGCTTGTGTTCTTCGATTCTGCAGACAAGGATTATCCTTCTTGGCGGGTCGATCGTGCTTGCAAGGTTGATAACCGGAGGAGACGTGGTGCTGCGATTGCGGGGTTCGGAACGTGTTGTTCGGAAGCCGGATCGATTTGTGTCAAGCCTCCGCCAAATCGTTGTTTATCGGAACCTTTCGGAAGATCGGGACATCCTAGTCCACATCAAGTGGTAATCAGAGCTTCGAGTGCACCGTCAGGTTTCCCCTATCCTCGTTATTTTGTTTCGTCCTAAACTCCAGAAAATTGCCCTACAAAAATAGTTATTCGCTGTGAATCTGTTGTCCTATATCCCCTTTGTGCCTCGCAATTTTCAGTTTAGTTTGCGTTTCTGAATTCTACTCCTTCGGATTGTCATTGTGTCACTGGTCTTAGTTTGTTTCACTCGTTTGTCTAGTTCCAGGTGTGATTTGTTGAGTCCATTGTCTAGAGTCAGTAAAACAATTAAAACAAAATTTAGTTGTGCTTGTCCTTGTTTTAAACGAAGATTCTTGTTTTTTGGGCTTGTGACACGTGAAAAAAAGAGAAGTGTCCTGTTTTGTGGCTTGTGTCGGAGGAAAAAAAAGCAACAAAAAAGCCGCACCCAAAAAAAAAGGAAAAGGAATAGAACATCGTTGATTGAGCCTAGAGGCAGGGTGCTTTAGTTGGAACCATGCCAATGAGTGTTGTTGTTTTAGTTGTGTGAGTGCATCCATCGGTTGAGTTTTGTACCATTCTATTGTAATAAAAAAAGAGAAAGAAGCAAAGAGTGCAAAAAAAAAAAGAGAAACAAGAAAAGGGAAAGACGTGCTGAAAAAAAGAAGAGAAAGAACCGCACCTAAAAGAAAGATAGAAAAAAAGCAAAGTTGCTTGCATCCTTTGTGTCCTTTGTTGAGTCATTGTTTTTACGTGGACTAGGTGAGAGACAAGTTTAGGACGGTGACATTGACTTACTTGGGACTATTATTCAGTTTTGCAATTCTGAATTGAAAATTTGCAAATCCTTGCTACTATATTTTGCCTATCCAAACTCCACATATATCCTTCTGAACAATCACAGGTTTTGACCCTCGCAATTGTTGGCTCACGCTCTCCGGGTATCCTTTGCTTTGCTGATAGTAAGAACCTTGTAAGAGCTTGGTTCGATGCTTCCATTTACATATTTAGAGTTTTCACTGTTCATACATAGTAGTGATAGGAGAATATACTTCGTGTGTTTTCTTGTTTGCTGCTAACAATGATAGGTGATGATATGAGTATTCTAGCACAACGAATGTTGAGTTCTCAAATGGAGAAGATGGAGCAAAATCAAGTCAATAATTTATTCCAAACTTTCTTTGTTGTGATGAATCGACGTTGCCGTGTCGTAATTGATGGTGAAACTAGCCGCAACATTGCAAGTGCTGAGTTGGTCGAGAAGCTTGGCTTGACCACACAACCGCACCCACATCCATACTATATTCGATGGGTAAATTGTTGTGAGAAGATTAAGGTAACAGAAATTGCACGGATCAATTTTTTTATTGGTACTTATAAGGATAGTGCAGATTTTGATATCGTGCCTATGCAAGCATGTCATTTGTTGCTAGGTAAACTTTGGATTGATAGAAACAATGTTCTACACAATATTGTTACTAGTATATACTCTTTTAAACATAATGGCACTAAAATAATTCTTAAACCTATGAGTGCTGCTGAAATTTTAGAAGCTGATCTAGAAACATTTGAGAGGAGAAAGAAAGAGCCGTTCAGAAAAGAAGGGGGGGGGGTTATATGATCCAAAACTTCCATCTAAATCTGAATTGATAGAAGAACAACATATTTCCGAGCCGCTTGTTGGAGCTAGTACCTTTCAGGATATACAAAACGATGAGGATGAAGTGGAAGAAAATGAGGTGTTCACAAGCTCATGTGCAAATTCATAACCATCACTTCACAACGCACCTATTACTCTTGATGAGAACACAGGTAATGCCAATTGTGCTACACTCACAGAAGGTGAGAATTATATTGATGTGCAGAATTTTTCTACAAACCATGCTATCATAGAGAAATTGTTAGTGGAACCATATCTGAATTTATCTTTGTCACATGATGATTTGCTTGATCCTTGTGATAAAGAGGAGTTGTGTGCTGATGCTTCATTTATACCTTTGCAACAACTAATGAATGAAAATATTTGTGATAATAATATAACCTTGTTTCCGATTGCTTCTGAAATTGATGAGTTGAAATTGTTGTCTTCTTTAAGTACTTTAGTTTACATTGAATTTGATACTCTCTGTGATCTAATTAGTTTGGAGAAGAAATTTTTATGTGCTGAATTGCCTTGGTTGCCTAGACATACATATCACTATATAGGAAACTATAATTGTCAACGACAATATATGGTGCATCGAGTTTATATTTGTTCGAAACAAAAATCTTCTTTGTTACGGCAACAATATGATGAATTAGAGGGCTATAGTAACACTAAACATGTAAAATCCAGTTGCTCTAGTTTTGTTTTCAAGAAACAGGCCATCTTCCAAGAAGGAGAGCATTTGTGGTTTTCACCTACGATATCTTCTACAACTTTGGTCAAACCGAGGACAGATTGCTTTCAAGGAGAGGAGAACAATAATGAAATGATATCCTTCGAAATAATCATTCAAGCACCAACGACGTTGAGGATGGCTTTTCATCAAGAAGGGGAGTATGATGAGGAAATCACACCCTCGGATATAACCAACACTCCTCCAATACATATACATAATTCAAGGACAAAAACTAGAGCACGACAATTGAATTTACGGGTGAGCATGTTCCTAATGATCTCTTTATTTATATTTGAGAATATTTTACTACCTAATAAGTTAATTATTGTTAGGAACCATGGAGATGATGATAATATGGTTAAGGAGGAGGTTGGAGGCATGGAGGGCCAGCAAGGGCGTCCATGTCAAGTTGGAGGCCCAAACAAAGTCGACTTTGAAGTCTGTTTCGAGTCCATAAACAGCCTGCACCAAAACGGACGCCCTGGTCGCATAAAAAGCCGGTTGGGAAGTTCTTTATATGGATGGAAAGATAATTTGATAACCTTTCCATTGGCGCTGGTCTCATATCCAAATTTTTCCCGAGTTGTCGGGAATTGCCGAAATACTAAGACGTCCGTAAACTGTCCCGGTGCTGCACCACCGTCTTTTGGCCTTTGGGCCGTGTATTTTGTTGAGCCCACTTAGGCCTACGTCTAGGGGAGGATGGACGACCCTAGGGACCTCATAAGCAGCCGCCGCTCCTTCCTTAGGGTTTGGGGTTTTGCTTAGATTATTCTGTCAAGAACAGTTTCGCCGTTTTATCGGTTTGTGAGACCCCAACTCTTGAGTTTAATCATATATTTGCAATTTGGTTGCTTCTATCTTGTTCTTGCTTGTGTTCTTCGATTCGCAAGCAAGGATTAGCCTTCTTGGCGAGGTCAATCGTGCTTGCACGGTTGATAACCAGAGGAGACGTGGTGCTGCGATTGCGGGGTTCGGAACGTGTTGTTCGGAAGTCGGATCGATTTGTGTCAAGCCTCCGCCAAATCGTTGTTTATCGGAACCTTTCGGAAGATCGGGACGCCCTAGTCCACATCAAGACAACCCTAGCCCCCGCGCCTGAAAGCTGCAGGGACCCGTCAAAGAACATCTCCCAATACTCCAACGTCCGAATCCCTCGCGGGATTTGTGTCTCCAACCATTCTGTTATGAAATCAGCTAAAGCATGTCCTTTGATAGTTGTCCGTGAAGAAAACGTAGTCTCATATTGCCCAAGTTCTATAGCCCACTTGGCAACTTGGTCCACGGCCTCTCGGTTTCGCACAATATCCCCAATGGCGAACCCAGTCTTAACTTCAATGGGATGCGCTTGGAAATAATGTTTCAGCTTTTGAGAGGTTATCACTACAGCATATATTAACTTCTATAATTGGAGATACCGCATCCGTGATTCAGTAAGAACTTCACTTACAAAATATACCGGATGTTGCACCAATTGCAGAAGTCCCTCTTCCTTCCGGTCGACCGCCAATACCATACTCACCACGCGAGTTGTTGCGGAAATATATAACCGAATGGTCTCATCTCGGTTCCGTAGGTACCAATACCGATGGATTGCTAAGGTATTCCTTGAGCTGATCAAACACGGCCTGTGCCTCGTCTCGTCCACTCAAACTTATCTTGCTTCTTAAGCAACTTGAAGAACGGAAGTCCACGGACTCCCGGTCTTGAGATGAAACGGCTAAGCGCAGCCATACCGCCCGTCAACTTTTAAACGTCCTTCAAGCAACTCGGGGGTTTCATGTTGATAATCGTCCGGATTTTTTCTGGGTTAGCTTCAATGCCTCGCCATGACACCAGGTATCCCAGCAATTTTCCGGAGCGGACTCCAAACACGCACTTTCCCGGATTAAGCTTCATGGAAAAATTCCGCAGATTATCGAAGGTCTCTCGCGTTCGGAGAGAAGATCTTCGGTTTTCCGAGATTTCACCACTATATCATCGACGTAAGCTTCTGCGTTCCTTCCCAATTGCGAATCCGGACAACGTTGTATGCCGCGCTGATAAGTAGCTACGACATTTTTTAACCCGAATGGCATGGTTGTGTAGCAGTATGTTCCGAAGGGGTGATAAACGCAGTCTTTATTTGATCTTCAACTTTCAAAGGTATTTGATGGTACCCTAAATAAGCATCGAGGAAGCAAAGACGCTCGGAGCCGGCGGTCGAATCAACGACTTGGTCAATCCGAGGTAGCACGAAAGGATCTTTAGGGCAAGCTTTGTTGAGATCAGTATAATCGACACATATTCTTAATTCTTTAGTATTCTTTTTTGGTACAAGGACTGGATTGGCAAGCCAATCCGGATGATACACCTCCCTAATGAACTTAGCTGCTAACAACCTAGTTAACTCCTTCTTGATGGCGTCCTTGCGGTCTTGAGCAAACCTCCGGAGGTTCCGTTTAATCGGCTTCGCGTCGGGACGCACTAACAGATGCGTGCTCGGTCTTCTCCCTATGAACACCCGGCATATCGAAGGCTGCCATGCAAAGATATCCCTATTTTCCTGGTGGAAAAGAATGAGCGCGCTTTCCTATTTGTCCCCCAAGTCAGCCCCTATATGGGGGACCTTGGAGGGGTCCGACTCATCAAGTCGAATAGTCTTGAAAACGACCGCATCGGTTTTAAACTTCTCCTTTGCAATCTTCTTGATCGGAACATCATCTTCCAACCTTGTCCGTACTTCTAGAGCTTCGACTGCTTCTCCGATTTCTCGACGTTCATCCTCCGAATTGACCCGAGAGGCCAGTTCGGTGCTATGTACTTCACGGGCATAAGCGGTCTTGATATCGATCCGGAACGGTAAGACCCCATTTGGCCCCGGCATCTTCAGACATCAAGTACTCGGTAGTTTGGGATGGCCATAAACTTTGCCGAAGCCGGTCTTCCAAGTATCGCATGGTATGCTTGAGTCAATGTCAGCCACCCGGAAGATAATACTCTCCTTCGTGTAGTTGTCCTTTGTCCCGAAAGTCACCGGCAGAGAAATCTGCCCCAAAGGATAGCTATTTCGACCGGGTATTATACCATGAAACGGTGAAACGCTGCGATCCAAGTCCGCTACAGAGAGGCCAAGCTCCGGCAGAGTTTTAGCAAAAAGGATATCCAAGCAACTTCCTCCATCAATGAAAGTTCTCTTCAATCGCACCTTCCGGACAATAGGAGCCAAAATCAGCGGGTATCTACTAGCTTTCGGTCGTACTTCGGGATGATCAGCCCTACTGAATGTGATCGGCACCTCGGACCAGCGTAGATATTCAGGGGTAGCGGGAGCAATGGCGTTGACCTCTCCGAGTGCCAACTTCGCTTTCGCTTTGACTCATACGCATCGGGGCCTGCATGGATCATGTTCACCTCCCTCGCTGGTTCGTAAAAACCTTCATCATCTCCATTATCATCACGCTCTTTATCCTTGCCCTTGTCGTCTTTCCGGTTCTTGTGTCCGGACCGGGGCGCTACCTTTAAGGCGAATTGGCGAACGGTCTTAAGAGGAAGCACTCTTTAGCTTTATGATTCCCACTACGAATCATGCAAGGGCCCTCCGAAGTGTTTCGAACGAAAGTCGTTATCTCGGACCTCTCTTAGGAGGTGCCGGCCGATCTCCTCCATGAGACCGGTCGACAGCTGCAACAAGGTGATCAGCCTTGCGCTTGTTGTTATTCTTGGATCCAGATCGGTTGCCTTGGTCGTGCTTCGGTTCCTTCCTTTTGTTCCCGCACAAATTGACGACGTTTGATTCACCAGCGAGCATAGTCATCTCGCTATCTTGAAGCACTCGACGCTGTCATGGTAAGGTTCCGATTACGCCTTCCAATCTTGTGAAGTAATGCTTCACTCCGGACGCCGACTTGAAACGCCGCAATTACCTGCTGATCGGGAAGATTGGGGATTAAGGCCTTCTTGTTGTAGAAACGCCCGATGAAATCCGTGAGAGTCTCATCGGGCTTCGCTTCGACTCGTTGAGGTCGAAGTAGTTTCCTGGTTTCTCACAAGTCGCCTAAAAATTCTCCACGAGTTTTTGGTGAGATCACCCCAAGAAGAGATAGATCTCTCGGGTATGGATTGCAACCACAAACGTCCAGCACTGTTCCATGCACATGGGGAGGTAATTAGCCAGACACAAAAGTATCTCCTCCTGCTGATCGGATGGCGGTAGTATACATGTGGAGCCACTCGGCAGGAGGCGCCTTGCCGTCATATTTTTCAATGGCCCCGGGCTTAAATCCCCTGCGGTATTTGCAAATGCGTGAATCTCGCGTGAAAGCAGGGATCACGAGGTACTCATCATCTTCTAGACCGGTCCAAACCGGTGAAGGAGATCGCCGATGAGGGTAATGCTCGTAGTTACGATCCCCGTCATCATCGGCGTAGTGATAGTAGCGATCGTCTTGATATCTATCTCCTGAACTATCCCGGCGGTCGTTGTTCACCCGGTCTGCAGACTGCGTGAAGGAGGAGGCGGAGGCGGAGGCGGAGGCGGAGGCGGAGGTGCCGCTTGACGATCATCTGTCACCTCGTCGGGGTTCCCCGTCCCTGTCTCTGTTGTCTCGTCCTCTTCGATCTCTCGGTGTCACGACGATCGTCTCTTCTTGGCCGGTCATCTCGGTGAGCATGTCGATTGCCGTGCCCTCAATTATCGTTGCGCGGAGGATTCCCGCCGGGGCGGCGCCGAGCAGCCGGTCCACACCGTGGCGAGTTAGTTGCATGTGGACGAGGTGGTGCAAGATCTCGCGGACGGTCATCGACAAGACCGGTCCGTCGTCTCTCATCTTCTTCTTGTCTCCTGCGCTCTTCCGTCCTCTCTACATGGCGATCGATAAGCACGTTACGAGCGTCACGATTGCCATTGAGTTATACGCGTAAATCTTGGTCCGGAGCTCTTTCATGTTCGTCCGTGATCGGAGTGTGTCGAGGCCCAAGCCTTCCGCCCGAAGAAGCTCCTTCGGACCGGGCTCTTGAAGGCCGCTCCGAACGAGAACGCGAGCAACCGGAAGATTCAGCTCGTCATGAACGACTTGATTTGTTTGTAGAGCAGCCGCATCTACTAAATTCAAGGCGCGTTGCAGTCCTGGCGTCGCGTTGAAGACTTCCTCCGGTATTGTCTCGAGAATTTGCTTTACCCCCACAATGTTGTGGACTGGTGATGTGAAGACTCGGGCGCCATTTAATTCCACCTCCATAGAGCTTTGCCACCTGCGGCACCCACGTCGGCTGTTATATCCTCGCGGATGTTTCCTCCGGGTCTCCGGATCGCTTCGGCAACGGTCCGATAGCGGGCGCAGCGGTAGTAGGAACACTTCCTCCCGCCCGACTAGTCCCAGCCGTGTTTGCATGATGATTCACAGCTGAAGGTTGCGGAGGTAGATCCTCCCCATCCGCTCCGTTTGTTTTGTGGCGACGGCGATCGGATTCGTCTCTCGCCATCCTAGCTTCTTCAGCGGCTGCTTCCTCGGGAGTAAGTTCTTGAAGGACTGGACCCGTCATGAATACTTGGAAGAAGGCTGGAGATCCTCCCTCGAAGTCTTAATCAAGCTCGGGAGAGCTGCTGATCGTCGCGGACCGGGTACCGGTCCGGGGCGTTAGCGGTCCGATGATTCGCGCTAAAGCTGCGTCGGATCCCTAAGGTTTTAAGCAAGAGGTGTCGACCGTGGCAGGTGATCGCGCTTCGAAGCTGCGGCCCGACTACGAGTCGGATTCGTCGGATGTAACTTTCCGATGGAATCAGCTTCAAAGTCGAGGGACCCGAAGCGGATCTTGAAGCCGGCGCGAAGTCGACGACGAGCGAAGGGGCCATCGAACTCACCGAAAACTCGCCGGGACCCCTAACGGTCGCGCCAAATGTCGAGTCTTAAACTCGGCACTAGAACTACCCGGTCCCTCACGAACGTGGAAGTCGATGGTGCAACACACGTAACACACAAGAACTTGTGATTTTAGACAGGTTCGGGCCTCTCGATGGAGAGTAATACTCTACGTCCTGTGTGTTATGTATTGCCTTTAGTAGATTACTAATTGCAAGATCTCGAGAGAGTTTTCGAGGGGTCCCTGCTCCGCCTTATATATCCGGGGGAGCTAGTGTTACATGTAGAGTCCTAGTCGATTACATGGATTTACATATACAGGAACTCTATCTCTAGCTTTCCTTATCAATTCAGAGTCCTAATAGACTACAAATTGCTCCTTTACTTGTTTCTCAAGTTATCATACGTTGGTCTTGATACCCGTCTTGTCTTCATACCGGTATGTGAAATCCTCTGTTATTCCGGCACCGATTAGGAACCGATCCGTTGGCCATCTCTCGCCAGCTTTATCTTCATTGATTTGTTACCGTGTCTCTGCGTATCTATTCCTTTATCATTTGTATACCCATAAGGCAAGTATACGACACCATGGTTCACCTTGGCATGAGTATGGGTAGCAAAAGGCTGCACTTGAACTCCCTCCCACCCTTGCATGGTGTGTTTCGGTTGATCCTGAAATTCTTCCTTAGGTATGGCATGAACACTACTTCTAGTTTCACCGTCGATTTTTGCTTCTCCGGTGAGCTCTTGCTTGAACATCAGCTCACCATGGTTGCATCACTTCCTTATCCATCTTTTTCATCCATCTCTCATGCTCAAATCAAAGCTCTAGCTAGGGAAAATAGAAGATCCAAAGCTACACATGAGCTGTGCTCTTTTTGTAACTGTTCATGCCATATATCTAGAAAATGAAAAATCTATTAGCTACTAAAAACAAATTCATTTCTTCTGATTTAAAAGTGATAAAAAAGCAAACTAAAATGTTTTGGAATCCTTGAAACATAAACTTCATTGTGACTCCACGAGCAAGTATTGAGTTGTGTACCAAATGCATACCTTCGTATGGGAGTTGGTAAACTGATGTAACATGAGAGCCGTTCCTCGCGGTCATGAGTACCACTTGTCTCGAGCAGATTACATCGTAGTAATGATATGGAATATGATGATGAACTTGCTGTTTTTGAAGTATTGTATTCATGTATTGCAACCATGTTTGTTAGTCTTGCTCACTAAATTTATGTTTATGTCACAACCCTCTTAATATGGCTAAAACATGGAACTTTAGACTTAGAATAGGTGTTGTTTTGGCAATTCCAGCAAGCCTAGTCAGCCCCCCCCTACATACTAGGAGTCGGTTTTAGAAACCATTTTTTGTTGGGTAAGACTTGTGGAGTATATTAGATACTCAGGGATTTGTTCTTAATATTTTTCTGCAGATCAGATTGTTGAGAAGAATGGGCACATCTACGGGCTTCATGTGTTACATTTTAGGCAACTATCGTCGAGATTACCTTTACGCTTCTGCCCATTGTATATTAATGTGTTGTAAATCTGAATTTCGAACTCTATGTATAGTAATAACCAGAACTTCAGATGTAAAATATGCCACTCATGTATCTAAACATGTTTATGTAAATTGTGGATGTATCATTGATGTATGTGCAACGACGTTCGCTTCGTCGAATGTCTCCCGAGGCGGTCCTGTGCGACAATCCCTCTTGCTTTGCAAGGTAGGGGTGTCACACCTTAGATTACTCGCACAGTGGATCCTTCGATGCCTTCTCTTGGATAGATTTCACATACCATAAAGAACAAATCTATCCAAGAAAAACGAACTCCAAACCTCCCCCCTTATTTTCCAATTTTTGCCCAACTTTTCGAGCCACCAATAGTCGAGGAACTAGGTGTGTTGTCTAAATACGCCTATTTATATGGTAGGTATTTGTACCGGCGGTTTACGCTGTCAACTGCCCCAAAAAATGTCTTATTAGCGGCGGTTGTTATTGTACTATGCCAATATAGCGACGGTGTACCGATGGTTGATACCATGAACAGCCGATACAAAGGATTTTTTGTGGCCGGGACTACCGCTGGTGGCTGGCCTAGCTCTGTAGTGATGGCCCGCCTCGGGCCGTGTCGCTAGGCCATTTTGGGCCGCGCCACTATAGGCCAGTTTTGTCGTAGTGTGTGCAAGAGAGTTGTGAGGGCGAGGGTGTGGTATATATACCATAACCCAAAAAGAGCTGTTGACTTGTGTGAAAACCCCGCATCGGAACTTCCGATATGGCATCTTCTCGGTATATGGCTCGGGCCGGTGTTAGGCCAAGATTTTTGCCTACACAGGAACTTCCCGTAGCGTTCCTATCGTCGACTTACCTTACGGGTATACATTGATCGGAAGAATGATTTATCAAGGATATGGTGGAGTATTGAAGACATAAGACCGGTGGGGCGATCCTACGAGTGGTGTCCGACCGGTATAGGATTCCGGAAGGTTCCGTAAGACCGGTATGGAAACAGAGGCGGACAACAAGACTGGATTATTCACCAAGGAAAGTACAAGACGGACCGAGTATGACTCCGAATTGATAAGGAAGCTTAGAGATAGAGTTTCTAAGTATGTAGATATTGTATCCGACTAGGATTCTACATGTTCGACAAGTTCCTAGAAGTTAGGACAAATTCCTACACTCCGAGATCTTGCAATTAGCAATCCGCTAAAGGCAATACATAACACACAGGACGCAGGGTATTACTCTCCATCGAGAGGTCGAACCTGTCTAAAATCGCGTGTTCTTGTGTGTTCCGTGTGTTGCACCATCGAATTTCACGCTCGTGAGGGACCGGGTAGTACTAGTGCCGAGTTTAAGACTCGACATTTGGCACGCCGGTAGGGGCCCCGGCGAGTTCCAGCCGAGTTCAATGGCTTCTACTTTCGACTTTGACTTCGTTACAAGCTTCAAGATCTGCTTCGGGTCTCTCGACTTCATTCTACGACGACGAGCGAGTGTTATAGGATGATGATCGCCGCCGCGGCGACGATGACAACCGGTGTCGCGGAGCGATCACCGGTGCAGGACGACGATCGTCGCCGCGACGATGACGACGAGCGGTGTCGCAGGATGACGATCGCCGTCGCGACGACGATGACGACCGGTGTCGCGGAGCGATGACCGGTGCAGGACGACGATCGTTGCCGCGACGACGACGACGAGCGGTGTCGCAGAGCGACGATCGCCACCGCGACGACGATGACGACGACCGGTGTCGCGGAGCGATGACCGGTGCAGCACGACAATCGTCGCCACGATGACGACGACGATCGGTGTCGTAGGACGACGACCGCTGCCTCTGCGTAATGACAACCGGTGTCGTGGAGCGATGACCGATGCAGGATGACGATCGCTGCCGCAACAACGATGGCGACCGGTGTAGTGATCGCCGTCTTGTGACAACAAAGATCGATGCCACCGAGCGATGACCGATGCCACGACGATAATTTCAACAGCTTTCATCGGTCGTCGGCTTCAATTTGGAGCGCCGCTGCTACTCGGACGCGGTCTTGAGTATTAGCGCGGCTGCTTATCTTCGCTTCGACCAATCGCGCCGTCCTCAACAGCTTTCATCGGTCATCAACTTCAACTTGGAGCGCCGCTGCTGCTCGGACGCGGTCTTGAGCATTAGCGCGGCTGCTTATCTTCGGTTTCGACCGGTTGCGCCGTCTTCAACAGCTTTCATCGGTCGTCAACTTCAACTTCGAGCGCCGCTGCTGCTTGGACGCGGTCTTGAGCATGAGCGCGGCAGTTTTGACCGATTGTGTCTCCTTCAACCATCCGCATCGGCCACCAATTTCGATTTTAAGCGTTGCTGCTGCACGAAGATGTTGTCTTGAGTTGAGCGCGATCGTCAAACTACTCATCGATCGGCTACATCATCTTCGGCCCGGGCTCGGGTGCTACGCCCACTAAACCAGCTAAGTCGCTTTTACACTTAAGTTTTTATGTTTAAACTTATATAATACATGCTCATGATAGCGTTTTGATAATATGAAATATGACAATCTTTGCCTATCTGCATGATTTTATTTATCTTAGAATCTTAATTTTGAATTAATATACCATGCCATGGGGCTGCTATTTAAGAGTGGTCAGTTAATAATTTGTGATCCCGAGTTCTAAGACCGGTCATTTTTTCTATACGGCACGATTTCGTTAAGTAGACCGCCACTATGTGCTATCCCTAATGCTGATTAGAGCCGGTGGTTATGTCATAGTTGGTTTGTGTTGAATTAACCATCGTTGCTTGGTTATAGACTTGATTGGTTGAAACAGGATGGTAAAATTGAAGTTTTTTAATGTTGGAGTGACCAGTTATTAAAGTTAAATTACATTAGACATATAATGATTAATCTGGACCGCTGCAGTTTGCGCGAAAGGAGAAAATCTTATATGTTGAAGTAAGGAAAACATATAAATATCGGTAAAAGATCTAGAAATGATTTGAGATTTGCAGTAAATAAAACATTGGAGTATTTATTTACATATGAGCACATTTATGTACTTCCTAAATTGTTTTTATAGATACAATGGACTAGAAACTAGGTCTCGGCTCCGCTTGATGTACTCGGTGCTACCGAGTCTAGGGTGCGGCGACAGAGGAGAAGTCCATGTGATTTGGAGAATCACGGGGCTCTTTTGCCAATTGTGATGACCGGTCCGAGTGTTTGACGCTTGGTCCGTTAAGCATTTTTAGCCTAGAATATATGATTTCGGAGCGATTTATACAACAAACCGATCGGGTTGAAGACTCGTTGTCCGACTGATTGGTTAACCTTAGGCCCTGGGTGTTAATCATTCGCTCGATAATAGGTGTGAAAAATTTGAGTTCAGGTGTGTGAATTTTGGCGACTGATTTGATCAGTCGAAATTTGGATTTGAGCGATATTCGATAAGCGGAATATCGGTTATGACCAATGTGAATCACCAGGAGTATGAGATTTGACACTGGTCCGGACCGATCGAAAAGTATGTTCTTGGCGGAAGATGTTAAGAGTTACAGAGGAATGGTCTACGTGATTTGAATAATCACGGGACTATTTTGCAAATGGTTGAGCGGTCCGAGGTATGGAGTGCCCGATCGCGATAACATTGGAATATCAAATTGGATTGTTTGAGGAAATTGAATAATGAGACTGGTTAGATCGAAGACAATTAGGTCTTGCCTAACTAAGTATTGTCAAATTGGATGCCTTAGGCCCCGGGTGTTAATCATTCGGCTGATTATAGGCCTTGGAGACTCGAGTCGATGTAAGTCCATTGGGAAACTGGTCCGATCAACCAGAATTTTGGTTCTTAGTGAAATTTTACTAAGCGGATTATGAGTTCGTGCTGATTTAGGCGGTATGTTATGTCGGACTGGTGTGAATCTCCAGGAGATATGAAGTTCTAACCGGTATGACCAGATCTGAAAAATATGTTCTTGGCAGAAATTGTTGAGAGGAATGTGATTTGATGGAAAATAATAAAGCGATCGGGGCTATACCTAATTAGGTGCACCTGACCGGTGCACCATGTTCAAGAGCGGTCTGCAGAGATCTCGGGAAGTGGAAAATAATGGAAATTGAAAGGAGCGGTCTCGTAGAAATTGCATATTGAAGGAAATAATGAAGAATCAACTAGTGGACTCTTGTATTATTTGAAAGGAGTTCAAATGATCCAAGAGTCGGGAGCTATAACCAATTGGGTGCACCTAACCGGTGCACTAGAAGGAAAATACTTTTGTTTTTGCACACCTAATTGAAGATGCAACTAGGCCCCCTAGTGGGTTTTGGTGATAAATGACAAATAATTAAAATGTCTAATGTCTCTTTGAGCTAAGGTGCAGGATATTGAAGTCAACTAACCCACGTTATAAGATTGATAGCCCCTCACACAATTGTCAAAAGATGGACTCAAAAAGAAGCTTAAATTAGATTTTATAGTTCTTTGAGTCTAGGATTGCCAAACTATAAAGAGGGGTGAATTAGTCTTTGTTGCATGGAATATGTGCTCTTTGTTTCACACACAAGCTTGGATAAAATCAAAACCACCAAAAGTTCAAAAGAAGCCAAACCACAAAAACCAGAACTCACGGAAGTTCCGTAATTCCTCACGGAACTTCCGTCACTTCCCAAGTGATTCCGGAGAGTACAGGACGGAACTTCCTAGTTCCGTCCATGGAAAGTGTGAACCAGCTAAGTCTCCACGGAAGTTTCGTGAACACCACGGAAGTTCCGTCAGCCTATTTCCAGAAAGTGTGGGGCGGAACTTCTATGTTCCGTCCAGTGCTGTTCGTGCCCTAGGTCAAATCCGACGGAAGTTCCGTCATGTTCACGGAAGTTCCGTCAAACCACCTTTTCACACTTCCCAACGGCTCTTTTTGGCCTCTTCCTATATATAGCTTTGACCAACCCGTGAGCAAGTTTGCTGGTGCTTTTTGAACACTCCCATCTCACTCAAGCTCTTGCTCTCATCTCTCTCCCATCCCCTTGTGATTCAAAACCATTTGTGAGAGCTCAAAATCGAATCCAAGCTTGACAAGCATCATCCCAACCTTGAGCACATCTTCCCTTAGCAAGCAAATCTTACTTCACTTGTTACTCTTGGAGACTTGGTCTCCTAGATTGGCTAGGTGTCATCTTTGAGCTCCCAAGATTGTGGTGAGTCAAAGGAAGTTTGTGAAGGTTGTGATTCGCCTCCGAAAGGAAAGGAATCAACCAAGAAGAAGAAGAAGGAAACCAAGTTTGACCTTTGTGGTTGCTTGGGAGGATTAGGGTTGAAAGAAACCCGGCTCTTCGTGAGCTCCTCAACGGAGACGTAGGAACCTCTTTGTGAGGGGTCCGAACTTCGGTCTACAAATCTTGTGTCTCCCTTGAGTTGTTCTTGTTTGTGTTTCCTTGTTCTTGTTTCTCTCAAGTAAGTTTGCGGCCGATCTACGTGTGTGGTGTGTGGATTTACTTTTCCTGCAGGAGGAACACTTGTCATCGATCAAGGAAGGATTGTATTCAACCACATTTGTGAGATTTCCATCTCATCTCTTCAGATTTCTTGTTTACCCTAGGTGAGACGGAAGTTCCGTAGCAATCACGGAAGTTCCGTGTGTGACTGAAGTTCCGTCCTCTCCGGTTTGATCGCTTGTTTAGTGTTGTGTTTTTCAGGAATTATTTTAGATTGCCTATTCACCCCCCCCCCCTCTAGGCAACTTTCACTAATTAGGTGGTATGGAGGATAAAATACCAATTTTTTGGTTTTTTGAAGCGTCTTGAAGAAAGAAGAAGTATTGCAGAAGATTGGAATTCTTTTTAATTTAACATTGGAATCAGACCAATATGTAGAAGACTGGTCGGTCTTATTCAATGTCAAATCAAAAATTACTCGGGGGCTGCTTGTCGTAGACTTACCTTACGGGTATATATTGATCGGAAGAATGATTTATCAAGGACATGGTGGCGTATTGAAGACATAAGACCGGTGGGGCGGGCCCACGAGTGGTGTCCGACCGGTATAGGATTCCGGAAGGTTCCGTAAGACCGGTATGGAAACAGAGGCGGACAACAAGACTGGATTATTCACCAAGGAAAGTACAAGACCGACCGAGTATGACTCCGAATTGATAAGGAAGCTTAGAGATAGAGTTTCTAAGTATGTAGATATTGTATCCGACTAGGATTCTACATGTAACCTTGCCTCCCCGGACATATAAGGCGGGGTCGGGGACCCCTAGAACGACAAGTTCTGAAAAGTTCCTAGAAGTTAGGACAAATTCCTACACTTTGAGATCTTGCAATTAGCAATCCGCTAAAGGCAATACATAACACACAGGACGTATGGTATTACTCTCCATCGAGAGGCCCGAACCTGTCTAAAATCACGTGTTCTTGTGTGTTCCGCGTGTTGCACCATCGAATTCCACGCTCGCGAGGGACCGGGTAGTACTAGTGCCGAGTTTAAGACTCGACAGTACTCAGAACTTTCATTCACGAGATTAGGGTTGCGATTTCATCCGCACCGGAACTTGTGATATAGTATTGAATCTTCCGGTATGCCTAACCCGGAGAGCCAAAACTCTCCGTAAGGCCATTGGAACTTCCGGTGCGGCGCTTCGAAGAGCCGGAACTATCCGTAAGGCTACCAAAACTTCCGAGTGTTGTACCGGAAGTTCGAGTGTAGCCCTTCCAAAGAGCCATATGTTGGCATCTCTTAAGGTCACGCGGAAAGAAACACGTGACCGCGGGAGAGCCAAGGGTTTAAGTCACTTGCACTATTTAACCAAATAATCCACATCCAAGTACAAGTACTAGATATGTATTATAAGGTGGGTCATGAATATCCGCAAGCGGACGGATAACCCGTTGTAGCATTTCACCCGAGAGTATTCAAGGGTATCGTATTTATATTTTCCCAAAGGAAGACATGGTTGATAAGAGTACTTATGTTCATGGTGTTACAAAAGAATGATGAAGTATTCACATTCCAATGCAGGGGTTAGGAGCAATAAGTTGAGGATAGTGTGACACACACCAAGGCGATGCATTCTCTTATAAAAGGGATAGAGGCGATCCTAGATAAAGCTAAACTAGACTAGCAGACCACTACTCCTAATGATACAACATTCATATGAGTGCGCAGCTTCTACCTAACATCCAAGATCATGCAAGCGCAAGCAAGCGTCTAATGCCTAGGCATCATCGGGAGATCCGTCTTACGCGAGGTCCGCCTCGCGACTCCGGCTTTTTAGACTCCTATGCCATGCCCGAACGTGGAGGATTACTTTGGATGACAAGGCTGTCACTTCTTGTCACCTACCTCTACAAACCGTGGGACACGAAGCACATTCAACGGTGGGTAGATAACCCCAAGCACCGTGCCGGCGTCACTAACCACAACTCTAGATCCCTCGAGGCACCGACATGGTGGTAAATCTAGAGCACCCTTGCGGGACGATGAACCCGAAGCCTATTCATAAGAACACTAGCCTAACTAGCATAAGCTAGACGAAAGGATCAAAGCTAGCACTAAGTCATGTAAAGGCGTTCGTCGCTCAAGAATGAGCGACGAACGGCAATTAATCAAGTAAGATCAGGAGTAATCGGTGATCAAGTATGAACGAACGAAGAACATTCGATATGAGTTCATCTTCTATTAATGAAGAACGAAGAACGAACGACGAACTTATATGAACGAACGATGAACGATCAAACAAGATCATGATTACTCTATAAAGCTCATGACAAGGATATGAACGAAAGTATTCCATAGATGAATGATCAAGTCTCATAAAGAGAGGATACAAGAGCTATACCCAATTCTCCACAAGACTTTGGGAGCAATGAGGCAGCCCACTACTAAGCCTAGCACTACCTAGAAAGCCTCTAAACTTCTAGTGTGAGGAGAGAATGATCCTTGTGTTGTTGTGTGTGTTAAGGAGGGGGGTACCCCTCCTTATATAGGCTTGAAAGGTCGGCTCCTGGAGGCGGTTTCGTAGGTCGGTGGCATTTAATGCGCGTGGAACCGACCTCCGGAGGCGGTGGGCAAACCGCCGTAGAAAAGTGGGCCGGGGGGCCACCATGACGGTTCGGCCGAACCGCCTTGTTGGTTCGGCCGAACCGCCACCGGCCCTCCCTGGGCCGGGCTTTGGCGGTTGGCTCCCCCACCGGATGTTGGTCTTTGATCCAGGTGCGTGAGGCCTTATTTGTGTTGGATTTCGTGGTCGTTGGCCTTTTATCTTGGAGTTGATTCCCGCGGCGAAGTGGAAGTTTTGTAAAAGTGTTGATTTGTCGCCTCTGGGCCCGGAATTCATCATTTTCCACCCGCACACTAAAAATCTAGAGGTACACGTGGAACTAGGTTATTTCTAAGTAAAATGCATGCAAGACATGCCTAGTCCTTCTCATTTATTTGACTAATTGACGGTCGAAATTGGTCCGTAACGACCGTCAACAAGCCCCCTAAGCTTACCCCTTGCTCGTCCCGAGCAAGTAGTAGAACTTTAGGTTGTTGATCAGGAGTTGCTACAATGCCTACTTCTCAAAGGTACCAAGTGTATAACAAAGATACTCATCCTTGAGTTGAATAAGTTGGCAATGGTGACTCACCCTTCCCCTTAGTCCTCATGGGGCTTTGTGCTTTTCACTTTACCTTGGGCGGTTGAGAGAGAGAACGGTGTATAGAGCATTTATTTTCTCTTCCCTTGTCTTGCTTTTTATTCTCCGGACGTTTTCAAAAAATATTTTTTTTTTTTTTTTCAAGTAAAACCACGTTCCACAAGTGATGTTCTCGAATCGCTCTAATGGTGTTTATATTCCTCACCAAGGCATGTGTATTGCCTCATCCTACATCTAATAGGCTTTTGTGGAGCTCAAGGTAGGGTATGAAATGAGGCATACTTGCATTCATATTTTTGCGAAACCAAAAGAGTGGATCCATGGAGATAGCAAGTCATACAATCGTAGATCAAGATGTGCAAGTGTGAAGATGATGGTGGTGGTGTATTTGACTACTCCTCTTTTTGTTTCACCTCTTTTTATTTTGGATTTTGGGCATGGCTATCTTTTCTTCTTTCTTTTTCTATGCTCGAAATGAGAGCAGCATCTTTTTCTTGCTCATCTTTTGTGAGCCTTATTTTCTTTTTCTTTTGCATAGCCATGCCTTCTTTTGATATTTTAAGAGAGGTGATAAAATGTGAGGAGTGTCTTTATTTTGGGTGGATGGCATGACATGTTGCTAACTTCCGGTGTAGAAGTGTAGCATATGAGGTGGAGTGTGTACGTGATCTTGATCATGAGAGTATGAAAAGCATCTCACTAGGGTCACACAATTTTGATAAAGCTCAATGAAGTAACAAGTAGCAAATGAGTAAGGTTTTCAAGGGAAATTTGCATATGGCTTTGGTAGGAATTTATCATCACTTGGGAACTTATAGATTTTGCAATTTTTGGGAACAGAATTCCGGAGATTTTAAGCTCAACTTAGGACAAGATCATAGCAGCTCTTTTTACCATATCATCATCTCACAACAACTTAGGTGCAGCTCAAGCATGTGCAGCCCACAAGTTTCAGGTTCTAAGCAAGTTTTGCTAGCCACCAAACTCAAAACTAGGAGAGTTCTAAATTATAGACTAGGCACATGAGAGAAATAAAACAGAGCAACTATTCATCATCTCAACATAGAAAGACTAGCAACATACTTGCAGCGTATAAAAGGGAACTAAGCTACTTCTTTTTGTTCTTTTTAGTTTTATCATTTTTATTTTGTTTTTCATATGAGAGGCAAGAACAAGCAAAAACAAGAGACAATAAAGGATACAAGTTGCGATACATGATACCTTAGCGGGGGTGCTGCCCCCCAAGCTTGTTCTTGCTCATGGGTTTGGTGGAATGAACCCCATGTGACGGAAGTAAGCCAAAAGATCGGCTCGTTGTTGCTCCGTCATGTTGGTGAGGGCGGTGAGCTGGGTGTCGGTGCGCTCTTGCCATTGATGAGTTTGCAAGATGTGTTGGTTGAGCGCATACTCGGTGTCTTCCGCCGTGGTTTGGAGTCTTCCCATTTGTGAGGAGAGGTTGTTCATCTCCTGCACAAAGTTGTAGCCTTGGGCTGATCCGGAGTCGGTGGAGTGTTCCTCCCATTGTTGTTGTGGAGAAAACAGCCCCGGGCCATATCCCGGAGTTTGCCACGCCGATCCCCCGGCCATGTGAGGTGGCGGGGCTGGGTACCCACCGGGAGAAAACCCGGGTGGCTGTACCCCGGCTCGCCATGAGTCGTGGGGTGCGGTGTGGGCATCTCGGAGGTAGATGGTTGTTCTGATCTGTGCGCCCCCGCGAGAAGATACACTCCTGCGAGACCGCTGCGCTTCTTGGAGCTCAATGGTTAGATTTTTGAGAGTATACAAACGAAGGTCCGGGTTAGGTAACCGAAACTCGTTTGCATATCCCACAAAATAATATATGAGGGAATCGTTCGGACCATTCTTAAGAGAGTGACCTTGAATAAGATAATCTTTATTTATAAGAGAGCGAGGTGTAGCAAGGTATTCAACATTAGCATCATGTAAAGCTCCCACCCGCATGGCAATTCGTGTCACTAGAGAGGTACATTCAATTGGTCCTATCGTCCCAAGATTTTCTATCCATTGGCAAATCATGGCTTTCACGGGAGCAATCTTAATCTTATCGACCGCAGCAAAAAGAATTTTTAGCTCATCCTCGCAAGACAACTCGAATATCACTCCTTGGAAAAAGAGTGATAGCAATCCACATGTGCATAAAACGCAAGGTAGGATGATGGATGTGATTAGTTCTAGGTCGCACGCAACTAGGAAGACCCGTAATCCTTTCCCAAAAAGCATGCTTTGAAAACCGAGGAAGGGCACCATCCAAGTCGGTATTGCAGCGAGTATTAAAGCCAAGAAGAGTGCTAAGTTCTTTCCAAGTCAAACGGTAGGATTCACGGAAAACCGAAAAGAAATTCCTTCATCTACCGTTTGTAGGGTGCATAAAAACTGAAGTGTAAGCAAGCGGGAACCCGGCTCATTTACACTAGCAAAATCTGTCCACCCTAAGGCTTTAAATACTTGAGCAAATTCAGCATCCATACCTATTTTGTGCAGCAGCTCCGTGTCAAATGCTCGCGTAGGAGCAAAGAGACGGTGTTGGAGAAGCGTGTAGGTGCGCGTCTCGTGCTCGCCCACTAAGTCGAGGTCGGTGTCGGTGAGGAGACGATGCTCGATGTTGCCCTCTTGCCCTTCTTCCTCGACTTGTGGTGGTGAACTTGGCGGTGACTCGACTACGGGGCGTGCGCGGGTGCTTCGACGTAAAGAGCTTGAACTTGAGCGTGAGCTCAAGGACCTCTTGATTGACCCGAACAGCCTTCTTGGCACCGGTCATGGCTGCACACAAAGAGAGCAAGAATGCAAGAACAAAAATTCCGAACGGGTCATGTGAGGGAAAAAATCAAATTAGCGACACCGTCGGTTGTTCATGTGAGCAAGAAATCGCAACTCGAGAAAAACCAAACAAAAACAAATCAAACCAAAAACTAGACAAGCACACCAAGAGCAAAAGATTTATGCAGAACTTTTAGGCAATGAGCAAGTGAGGACAATGGAAAACTTGAGAGTAATGAGAATGAAGTGAGTGAGGAGTGGAAATGATAGTGTGAGAGGGGGAGAGAGCTTCGGCCAGGCCACCTCTACTTATAGCTCACGAAGTAGCCGTTTTTGAGCGTTAGGAGGGGCATATGACCGTTGGGAAAAGGACAGACCGAGCAACGGTCATGGCAGCTCGGCCGAACCAAGGAGGTGGGTTCGGCCGACCTGCCGTGGGTCCCTTTTGCTCCCCCTTTTGGCCCATAGCTCCCAACGGCCAAATGATCATTGACCATGGTTGCTACGTCCGTATATTCCTCGTAAATTTTTGCTCAAGAAATCCAAAGAAAGTTGCCTCAAATTCAGCTTTATTCGAAAAATCAAATCTCGAGAAAAAGTGTTGGAGAAAATTCCAACATGCAAAAATTGTTTTTGGATTTTGTATAAGGATACAAGGGTTGTCCAAAAGTTTCAAACAAAGTAGGAAAATTTGGACGTAAAAGGATTTTGGTTTTCAAATTTTCTATGCATGGCGAGTGAGAAAAAAAATCAAATATGCTGGCGGAAAATCCAAATAAATGAAATGAAAATTATCTTGTGATAAAATAGAATATGCAGGGAGATGCATGTGGTGGAAAACAAAAATCAAAAGAAATCGAAAGATAATACCGATTTATCCCGTCGACCAGGGCTTTGCCATTTTAAGTCCGGCGAGCGAGGACTTCTCCATTTCTTTTCATCCTTGTGGTGCAGGCCCTTTCCCCGGAGAAGAGGATGAAGATGGCTGCACCTTCTTCACTTGCCACACTTGTTTGGTCTTTGTTGATGTAGGTGGCTTTGTGTCTTGAAGGACCGGCTTCTTGGCCCATAATCCCGGCCTTGCCGTTGCAGTGCTTCTTGGGTTGGTACCATGACGGATTCTCAATTTTGTCAAGTTGCTTCCAAAAGGCGACGAGACTATCCGTCTTTCTTGGCGTCACTTCAACTTCACGGATGTTTGAGGGATTTGGCCCATACTTGATCTTGATCATTGAGCATTGTTCTTTTCTTGGTTGGAACTCAAACTTTTCCTCCTTCCCATTGATGTGGAATCGGATTTCTCCATTCCCAACATCAATTTGGGCGTTTGCGGTGCCGAGGAAGGGACGTCCCAAAATGAGGGGCGTGTTCTTGTCGATATCCATCTCAAGCACCACAAAGTCCACCGGTATGAAGTTGCCTCGAATTTTTACCGGCACGTCTTCGGCTATTCCCGCGGGGTAGCGGACCGAAGAGTCCGCCAATTGCAACCTCATTGGTGTAGGAGTCAAGGTTGTGTAGCTCAAACGATCAAAGACTTCTTTGGGCATCACGCCGACGCTTGCCCCAAGATCACATAAGGCCTGGTCGAAGTGGTGTGCCCCAATGGAACATGATATTGTGGGGCAGCCAGGGTCCTTCTTCTTTTCTCGAAGCCGATTGAGTATAGCTGCGCTACACTCCTCTCGTGAGCTTGACCATTTCCTCGTTGGGTAGTGGCCTCTTGTTGTTGAGGATGTCTTTAAGGTAGCGTGCATATGTGGGCACCTGCACCATGTCCAACAATGGCACGTTGACATGAATCCTTCGGATGGTCTCGACGAATCGAGCAAATTGTTCATCCTCCTTTGGCTTCCTCGTTTCGTGAGGGAATGGCAAAAAGCTTGTGTCTTGAAATTCAATTCCATTCTTCCCTTCACTTGGCTTCGGTTCTTCTTCTTTTTCTTTGGTAATAGAAGGGCTTTCCTCCTCCAGGTCGTTCCCGTTCTTCTTTGCTGCATGGTTAGGATATGGCGGATCCCGAGTGGATTTTCCTCCCCTCGTGGTAACCGCATTAACATTTTCCAAAGAAGACTCGGGTTGCCCCGGATCTTCCTGAATTAGAACCAGGAATAAGAGCAGCTAGCCGAGCAACTTGGGTTTCAATCATTTTATTAAAGCTCACCTGATTTTTGAAAGCAGAGGAGAAACCTTCTATTTGTGCAGCTTATGTTTTCTAAGACTTTATCATTGGCAGCAAGCTTTTTGTTGATAGATTCGTTAATTTTAGCTTGGCCATAAACCAAATCTTTCAAGGAAGGTTGATTATTGTTAAAGCCGTAAAAATTGTTACCTCCTTGATATGATGGTCGGTTTTGGTTGTACCCTTGTCCTCCGTTTGGACGATACCCGTTGTTGTTGTTCATGTAGAACACCTCTTCATGGGTATGGGGGCAATCCTTCCCCATATGGCCGTTGTTCCCGCACTCCTCACACGTCATGTGTGAGTCCAATGCATGAACACCACCATTTGCGTTGTGTTCGTCCAAGCGTTTTATGAGGAGGTCAACCTTGGCGGACAAGATGTCCACCTCCTTGACAGGGTGTACGCCTCTTGCGCGTGTTTGGAGTCGATCATCGCTCCACCCTTGATTGGAGACCATCTTCTCTATGAGTTCTTTTGCTTGGGCAATAGTTTTGGAGAAGAAGGCTCCTCCAAGCAGCGGCATCCATATGTCCACGGGTTGTTGGTGTCAACCCGTTGTAGAAATGTTGAAGAATGAGCCATTCCTCCATCCCATGGTGAGGGCAGGCCGTAATGTATTCTTGAAGCCTTTCCCATGCCTCGGGCATGGATTCGTTTGTCGCTTGCCGGAAACTTGCAATTCTTCCACGAAGGGCATTGGTTTTGCCCATCGGGAAAAACTTGGCGAGGAACGCCGTGGAACATTTGTTCCAAGTGTCAATGCTTGCACGATTGGCATAAAACCACCGTTTCGCCTTCCCAAGGAGGGATAGGGGAAACAGCGGAGTTTGATAGCATCTTGGTTGGCTCCGGCCGTGGCCGATGTGTTGCATATTTCCAGGAACTGTTGGAGATGAGAGTTGGCGTCCTCGGAGGCCTTTCCACAAAAGGGAATGGCTTGCACCATAGTGATGAGGCTGGACTTGATGTCAAGTCCTCGCAGCACCGCGTCGACGTTGGGCCCAATGGGCACATTGGCGACGGAGGGCGCAGAGTAGTCACGAAGGGTCCTTTCAGCCATGAGTGTTGAGGTTGATGGTGCGGAAGATGCGGGCTCGCTTGTCGTGGGTTCTTGAGGAGAGACAACGACGCGAGGTCGAGTCTTTCTCGCAAGAGCCTCGGGATTATCAACGAAGTTTTCCGGCAAGTCGAATCCACGCATGCACTATCCCGTTTTCACCTTTGAGAGAAAACAGATCAAGGTTAGCTCTGCAAGGGCAATGATTAAATCATCATCAAGTGTAATCATGAACATTCATTGTATTCTTATTAACCAATGTCTTCCCGGCAACGGCGCCGTAAATGCTTGTTGGCATCTCTTAAGGTCACGCGGAAAGAAACACGTGACCGCGGGAGAGCCAAGGGTTTAAGTCACTTGCACTATTTAACCAAATAATCCACATCCAAGACAAGTACTAGATATGTATTATAAGGTGGGTCATGAATATCCGCAAGCGGACGGATAACCCGTTGTAGCATTTCACCCGAGAGTATTCAAGGGTATCGTATTTATATTTTCCCAAAGGAAGACATGGTTGATAAGAGTACTTATGTTCATGGTGTTACAAAAGAATGATGAAGTATTCACATTCCAATGCAGGGGTTAGGAGCAATAAGTTGAGGATAGTGTGACACACACCAAGGCGATGCATTCTCTTATAAAAGGGATAGAGGCGATCCTAGATAAAGCTAAACTAGACTAGCAGACCACTACTCCTAATGATACAACATTCATATGAGTGCGCAGCTTCTACCTAACATCCAAGATCATGCAAGCGCAAGCAAGCGTCTAATGCCTAGGCATCATCGGGAGATCCGTCTTACGCGAGGTCCGCCTCGCGACTCCGGCTTTTTAGACTCCTATGCCATGCCCGAACGTGGAGGATTACTTTGGATGACAAGGCTGTCACTTCTTGTCACCTACCTCTACAAACCGTGGGACACGAAGCACATTCAACGGTGGGTAGATAACCCCAAAGACCGTGCCGGCGTCACTAACCACAACTCTAGATCCCTCGAGGCACCGACATGGTGGTAAATCTAGAGCACCCTTGCGGACGATGAACCCGAAGCCTATTCATAAGAACACTAGCCTAACTAGCATAAGCTAGACGAAAGGATCAAAGCTAGCACTAAGTCATGTAAGAGCGTTCGCCGCTCAAGAATGAGCGACGAACGGCAATTAATCAAGTAAGATCAGGAGTAATCGGTGATCAAGTATGAACGAACGAAGAACATTCGATATGAGTTCATCTTCTATTAATGAAGAACGAAGAACGAACGACGAACTTATATGAACGAACGATGAACGATCAAACAAGATCATGATTACTCTATAAAGCTCATGACAAGGATATGAACGAAAGTATTCCATAGATGAATGATCAAGTCTCATAAAGAGAGGATACAAGAGCTATACCCAATTCTCCACAAGACTTTGGGAGCAATGAGGCAGCCCACTACTAAGCCTAGCACTACCTAGAAAGCCTCTAAACTTCTAGTGTGAGGAGAGAATGATCCTTGTGTTGTTGTGTGTGTTAAGGAGGGGGGGTACCCCTCCTTATATAGGCTTGAAAGGTCGGCTCCCGGAGGCGGTTTCGTAGGTCGGTGGCATTTAATGCGCGTGGAACCGACCTCCAGTAGGCGGTGGGCAAACCGCCGAGAGAAAGTGGGCCAGGGGGCCACCATGACGGTTCGGCCGAACCGCCTTGTTGGTTCGGCCGAACCGCCACCGGCCCCTCCCGGGCCGGGCTTTGGCGGTTGGCTCCCCCACCGGATGTTGGTCTTTGATCCAGGTGCGTGAGGCCTTATTTGTGTTGGATTTCGTGGTCGTTGGCCTTTTATCTTGGAGTTGATTCCCGCGGCGAAGTGGAAGTTTTGTAAAAGTGTTGATTTGTCGCCTCGGGCCCGGAATTCATCATTTTCCACCCGCACACTAAAAATCTAGAGGTACACGTGGAACTAGGTTATTTCTAAGTAAAATGCATGCAAGACATGCCTAGTCCTTCTCATTTATTTGACTAATTGACGGTCGAAATTGGTCCGTAACGACCGTCAACACCATAACTCTTTGTAAGGATACCAAAACTTCCGATGTGGCCCTTCCAGTGAGCCGAAACTCTCCGTAAGGCTACCGGAACTACCGATGCCTTACCGGAATTTCCGATGGGATGAAATCGGGGGCTTTTGAGGTGAAGTTTTTCAAGGGAATTTTGTGAGAACTTTCAACCTTTGCCATGAATGTGATTTGCATCCCTCTTTATAGTACGACATGCGTACACTTAAAAATAAAGCAAAAGGTTGTCAAAGACCCGTTGAGTGTAGTTTCCATCTTCTTCATATATTGCAATTTTCTCACTTTTCTTTTCTCTTCTTTTCTCTTTTTTCATTCAGCTCGTATGCCTTTCATGCTTTATAGATAAACATTACACACATTCTCATGAACACATTAGTCAAAACTTAATTGTATTGATGTCAATCATCCAAAACAAAAGTAGTGGCCTACGTGCACTTTCTATCTCCCCCTTTTAGGTGATTGATGCCAATACAATCAAATTTCATAAAGGATAAATCATTAAGCTCAACAAGCAAGAATAAAAAAATAAGCCCTCCATTAATGTGTGCATGAAATTGAATTTCAAATTTTGGCCTTGACCATACCAAATGCACATTTGAGATAAAAACAAATAGAGCTCTACCTTTATCTACGCATATGTGTCATAATAACAAAAAAGAACAAACAAGCACAATGCAATATGACATTCCCACACAACTGCAACTAAAAGCTATAACAACATTACATAATTGCCTAAACATGGATCATTATCACATATATAATAAAACAATTCTTAATGATTACAATCATCCAAATAGTTCAAACATAAATAAATCCAAAACTTTGACTATCACGCTCGATTGACAAAGATAGATAGATATTTCTTCTCCCCCTTTTGTAACAAATCACTAAAAATCGAAAAGAAAAACAAAGAGGCTCGAAACGATAAGTCACTCCTGCACGTCGTCGTCGCCACCACCACCAGCATCTTCATCGTCGTCATCGCCTTCGTCGACGTCCTCGCCGGCACCTTGTGCTTCTGCTGCCATTGCCGCTACCTGGTGGTAAGGGGCCCAAGGGTCGCCCCACCGACGTGGCTGAACTTGGGCAAGCTCGAGTGGTGGAGGAGGCTAGACATTTTGCTGTGATGACATCCACTCATGGTACCACTGGTGGCCCTCCGCAATGCGGCGGTGCTCCATGAACTAGTCGTAGATGTCCTCGTGGTTCGCCTTACTGATGCAAAAGATATTCTTTAGGATGGTGCCAAAGAAGGCAGACTACATGAGCGAGTGGAGGACTGCGGGACGTCGTGGGCTGCACCGGCTGCTGGAGGTGGAGGAGGAGGAGCTAGACCAGTTGGATGTGACATTCCATGTCACGAAAAGGAGCAATTATGATGATGACACATGTAAATTTTCTAATTAGGTTGACCATAATTTAATTACTCAACTAAAGATCAAGAAAAAGGGTAATCAATAAATTAAATTGGTTAAAACCCTAACTCTCACACACATAAAATATTACAATAGTAGTGTGCCCATATTTTTGCACAATCATGTTGTGCATATCAAAACATGAATTTAGGAAATTTTTGCTAAATTTTAGCAACCATTTAAATGCCTTAAAAATTCATCTAAATGTCAGAAACAACTGCTGTTCCGGAATTTTAGAAACATTATGGAGGCAGAATTCACCCTGACCCCAAAGACAAAATTGGAGCACACATCACGCTGAAGCTACAGAAATTTTGGTTCGAATTTTGGAGCAATGTATAGTGGAATTTTTGCTAAATTACAGAAGTTATGGATTTCAGTCAAAACATATCGATTCTTTCCTTCGGACCGCCAGTCCAACTATCGCATCGTCGTCCTCCTCTGCAACCCGCCACCCAGGTCTATCCACTAGACCCTGCCTAACGCCATTTGCGAGTGGTATCGGACGTGAGCCGCTCCTACTCCCTTGTTGGCCGTCTCCCCGCCTGCTTTTCCTTGAACCGGATGTCGAGATCGTGCCTCTTGTATAAGCGAAGTTAACTTGGTGATTACATGTGTCTTTGCATGTGACCCTTGGGCTCCCTTTATAGTCCTAGGGAGCCGCAAATTTACATGACCGTTTTACACCTGGCCGTTGCCCTCGAGTTCACTAACAAGCGGTAACTTCCGGGGGCAATCCGGGGAATGCCCCTAAGCGCGCATGATGCCCTTCGTCCGGGTTCCGGTCCGCTCGGTCCGGCGGCCTCACTCGCTGGTCGCAGGCTTTGCCTCTCGGTGCTCGGCGCCATCGCGTACTCCGTCGCTTCGCTGTTGACCTGCACACTTCCTTAGCAGTTTGACATTTGCAGTAGGAAATGAGCACGAGGTGCTGGCGCTTACTCCGTGCGGAGCTCGCTCGCGCCGGGCCCCCAACAAGTTCCATGCTTAAAAAATAGTTGCCACTTTTCCTAGTAACATACGAAGTCATGCTCCGTATCCGGGCATTATTTTATGCACCTTCGATCCGGGCCAGAAGTATTTTATGAACATCGCACTAGTTCCCCCATATATCGAAGTAAATGTTATCTATTGGTTATGAGACTTCGTCCATAATCAAGTTCCTAGAGCCTATGACCGGGGATCATCATACGACTCGGTACGTTGATTGCATATTTGATGAGGACAATATCCCAGCATTAGGGGCAGACCAAAATCTTGAAGAATGCCAGGAAATTGTGTGGAATGCAACTAGGATGCAGTCCTTAGACCCACATACTAGCGAGGCTAAACTGAAAGTTCAACGGATTATATATTTGCAAAATCTTGCAAATAAGCTGCCGAGATGCCTTCACCGATCATAAGGGAGTGACAAGGTCGCATATACCTATAGTAAATGCGGCTGGAGAGAGTGTAGATAGCCCCGAAGGCTACGACTCCGGTGCCACCTCGCATCCTAGGAAGAGGGGAGACCTCCGGGTGCTCGGGACAAAGCGTCACGGAGACGTCCGTGGAGGCACAACCATGAGCCACTTGTCCCACTCTAGGATTCAGTTGAAGAAGCTCAACTCTGAAGTTGAGAATGTCCCCGAAGGACACTCTCCCGATGACGAGCCTCCGAAGAGGCGACCCAACCTGAAGTTGGGATGGTCCCTAAAGGACGCCATCCCGAAGATGGAAATCCTAGTGCACCGCACGTGCTTAAACGCCTTAGGATATCGAAACGCCCTAGCTCGGTCATTTTGGGAAATCATGACGAGCTGGAGGATATGGATGAGATCTCCACTAATTATGTGCACACGGGAGAGTCATTTAACAGAAAGACCACCATTATGAATGTGAACTTTGCCTCAAAGATTGCTTTCTCAATGGATCCGGATCCAGAACCAAATTCTATGGCAAAGGGCCGGAAGCGCTCAGATTGGGATAAATGGAAAGCAGCAATTGAGGCAGAGTTATGCTTGCTTTATGAAAGAAAAGTGTTTGGGTCTGCTGTCCCAACACCCCCAAAGGTCATCCCTGTGGGATGCAAATGGGTGTTCCTCGGAAGAGGAGCGAAAATAATGAGGTGGTAAGATATAAAGCGAGACCGGTGGCACAAGGGTTCACGCAGAGACCCGGTATTGATTATGATGAGACATACTCTCCCGTCATGAGTGGGATCACATTACAATATTTGATATCTATGACAACTAATCTAAATCTCAAAATGCAATTGATGGATGTCGTGGCCGCATACTTGTATGGGTCACTGAATTCGGAAATTTATATGAGAGTCCCTAAAGGACTCAAGATCCTGGTTCGAATCCAAATCACAACATGTATAGTGTAAGCCTGCAGCGTGCACTCGTAAGGGATGAAACAATTCAGAAGGATGTGGTTCAACCATTTGACTAACTATCTCCTGAAAAGAAGTTACACAAACGGTGATGATTTTCCATGCGTGTTCATAAAGAAATTCCCGAGTGGATTTTGAATCATCTCCGTCTACGTCGATGATTTGAACATAATTGGCACCACGAGAGGACATTGAGGAAGCTATGGCTTACCTCAAGACAGAGTTTGAGATGAAGGACTGGGTAAAACCAAGTTCCGCACCCCTAAGGACCCCCTAAGGACTGGGTAAAACCAAGTTCTGCACCCCTAAGGAGTCTACTTACGCAAAGAGGGTACTTGAAAAGTTTAATATGGGAAAGTGCCACCCCTAAGGACCCCCATGGTAGTCCGTTCACTTGATGTGAAAAAAAGCACCCATTCAAACCCAAAGGGCAGGATGAGGAAATGTTGGGACCCGAAGTTCCCTACTTGAGCGCCATTGGAGCACCGATGTACCTTGCGAATTGCATAAGGCATGATATTGCATTCGCAGTTAATCTATTGGCCAGGTACGGTGCTACCCCAACTAGAAGGCATTGGGTTGGCGTTAAGACCATCCTCCGGTACCTGCAAAGTACACAGGACCTTGGGTTGTGGTTCTCGAAAAACCAAGATCCGGCCATGGTAGGGCATGTGAATGCTGGCTACATATTTGACCCACATAATGCCGGATCCTAGACTGATTTCATGTTTCTCTCGTGGTGGTGCAGCCATTTATTGGCGGTCTATCAAGCAGACCCTAGTTGCCACGTCTACCAACCACTTAGAGATCATTGCACTCTATGAAGCCACACAAAATTGTGTTTGGTTGAGACGGATGATTGGCCACATCCGGAAGTCACGTGGCTTGGACACCGTCGAGTACCCACCGTTATTTATGAGGATAACACCGCTTGTGTTGTACGGATGCATATGGGCTATGTGAAGAGCAATTACATGAAACATATTGCTCCAAAATTCTTCTACCCCCATGAGCTCCGGAAGAGCGGTGAAATCAATATCCTGCACACTAAGTTGTCCGAAAATCTTGCGATTTATTCACAAAGTCTCTGCTAGCATCTTGTGACATCCCATGCCACTTTTAGAAGGTTATCGGCGTAATCAACTCTGCAAACACACCATTGGGTGAACCCTAATACAAAGCACCCCAATTAAGCCAAGAAAGAAAATGAGAAAACAGGAAAAAGAAAAAAGCAAACCCTAGGGCAAACCCTAACCCTAAGGAAAAATTTAAAAATTATAACAGTACCACCCTCATATTTTTGCACCATCATGTTGTACATGTAAAACCATGAATTTACAGCATTTTTTCAAAATTGTTGAACATGGTTTGAAAAACTAAAAAATTCGAATTTGAATTCAAAACAACACTTTTTCTCATTTTTGTACAAAAATCCGCGAGCAGATTTTGAACTTCGCACCAAAAGGAAAATTTTAGAGCAGGTCGTGCTGAACACCCATGAATTTTGGTTTAGGTTTTTGAGCAGCAGAAGTCGAGTTTGAATTTTATTTGGAAAAGCAGATTCAAAACTCGAAAGGAACCAAACCGAGCTCCGTGCCGAGCGGGAAATGGCGGCAGACCGTCGGTCCGGCCAGCCTGGCCTCCCACGCGCGTGCCCCCTCGCCCCATACCGCCGCGACGCTCCACTACCCCACTCCCAACTGCACTGTACCCGCCGGCCAACAGGAGTTGGCCGGAATTTACTCCTCCCTCCCACCTCTCTATCGACCGTGCGCCGCTCGTCCCTCCTCCTCTAGAAAACAGCACAGCGGCCAAGGCCACATCTCCCACCGCCACACACAGCTTCCTCATGGTCTGCTCCAGCTCCTAGCACTGCTCCCCTTCCTTTTGCGCCTCCATAGACCGCGCACGAGGGAAAATCGCCACCGCCTGCCCGGAGGTCCACCATGGCTGCCGCCTCCGCCGGCTCGGTCCGGACGAGCACCCATCCTCCTTTTCTTTGTCAAGGTGATGCGCAAGACTACTCCCTAGGCCCCACCTAACCCGCTCCCTTTTCTCCTTAGTAATTTCGTTAGAATTCGGGAAGAACAGGGAGCGCCGTCGCCGATCGTCCGCACCCTCGCCGTCGAGCACCCATCCCCGGCCTCCCGCTGCACCACCCGACCCTCGCCGTCATCCGCCACTCTCGGGTGATGCTCCGAGACACCGCCCCCTCCCTGTCGTGCAGCGTGCTGGACAAGCCCGGCTGTTGAAGCCCCTCCGGCGCCGCCTCTCGTCGCCGGCCGTTCCCGGCCGCCCTTGGACCCCGCGGACACCACCAGCGTTTTCCCCACCCCGTGCGCATCGTTCTTACCGGAGCGCAGGCCTCGCGCTGCCCTTGAGCACTGCCGCACCCAAGCTTGTCGGCGCCGGCCGCCGCAAGCTGGAGCCCGCGCCGCCCTCTATTCAAAATTAGCCGGTGGCAATTTCATAATTAGTGCGAAGTTTTCTTCCACTTTGAAAAATTCATAACTTTCGTTTTGAAATCCAAAAAATCGCAAACTAAATTGATTTGGAATCCTCATAACTTGTTCTTTATTAAAAGTAACATGAACTTGTATTTTTGGGTCATTTTTGTATTTTTCCAAAAATATTAAAATGCAATCCTTGTAAACTCATTTAATCCATACTTTTGAAGATAAGAGTCCAAAAGAGATGCCACTTTGTCAGAACATGTATTTTGGTAACCTTGAGCAGCCTGCACTGAAAAATCTCAATTTCATTGCATATTTTTCATGTTATGGCATTAATGGCATTTTCGGTAATTAATTTTGCATTAATTATTTATAAATTACTTTTTGCACAAAACTTGGTAGATTCCCTCTTCATAGCCCTGTGCACTTGCATGAAACCCCATGTTTAAACTGGAGAACCCTAAATATTTATTTGGCTGTCATTTCCTTTAATTCAAGAAAATGTGAATTTCAGCATTTTAGATATTGAGTTTATGCTCTTAAATTTATACAATTGCATGTTTATGCTACTGTTCACTTCCTATAATGTTGCTTTATCCATCATTGTTAGTTCGGTAGGAAGTTTCCAATAATTTCACCCACGTGTTAATATTGTAAGTGTTGTCCTAAATATGTTGTGACACCGTCATCACATGTGATAATGAAACCCCACTCCTAACCCTAATTGCATTTGATTCAGGTTTAAAACTTTGCTCATCATTTTAAATCTGAATCTTCATGTTGATAAAGGAATCATTTTCTATTTTGATTCATATTTTTCAATTTTAAATTGTATAGATTTCGCATATATAGTCGAAATGAGTTGATTATTTTTTCTGTTATCTCAAAAGAAATTCCTCTCTTGTGCGGATGCATTTTAACTTGCTTGTTTGCCTTGTGTTTTTTGTTCTGGAAATAATACTAGACAAAGAGAAATTCAAATCATTTTTTGAAGCAGTATATTCATTCAAATTTTAAAAAATTCAACTACAAAGTTGCACAACTGCTTAATATATACAACTTTTATATTCACCATTTCTTCGTTCGACAAAGCATATAGTAACAATGTTGTCACACCGTCATCACATGTGATAATGAAACCTCACTCCTAACCCTAATTGCATTTGATTCACGTTTAAAACTTTGCTCATCATTTTAAATCTGAATCCTCATGTTGACCACAGCGCTCATGTCTTTTTGCTTAAACCATTGCTTTGCCTATGTATGTCTACCAATGGTAATTTAACTTAACTCCATTAAAAAGAGAAGGATTATACGTTCATACATGTCATTAGTCCCACGAATTTAATTTTACTAAAATAGCACTCATGCATTATCATTATCATTGACCTTGTATTCTTTTTACTTATGCATTGCATGTCATTCCATAGGTGATGACGTCGAATTAATTCCGTCGGAAGAAGCCGTTGCCAATCTCAACGCTTGTGAAGCTAGTGCTAACTTCGATCACTCTCAAGGCAAGCCCCGGTGCATTCCCTTTGTTTCAAAAATGTTTCCTTTTATCACTATATTAAGGATGATGGACGTGCATTTATGTTCTAGGAATTGCTTGGAAATCCACTTGCATGAATTTCCCTATATGTCCTATGTAGAATTTGAGTCAATTCCTCGAAAGAAATGCTATGCTATGCTTATGGAATCAACGATAGAATGGGACACGCACATATTACTTATGCCACACTTGAATATGATAATTTGGTAAAAATTGAGGACACCCCATTGTGACTCCGCGAACATGTTTGAGTTGTGTACCACTTGCATACCTTTCTTATGGGGATTGGTAAACCTATGTAGCTTGTGAACTGTAAAGTGGGCCGGATATCTCACCGACCCGGAGGTGATGTGTATGGAGCGGTGGTTCCATGGGTTGAGGACCGTTGGAGAGTACACAAGTTAAGCCTTGGGCACGTTGTTGAACAGGTCGTAAGGGGACGTGTACTCGAGGTCGGTGGCCCCGTGATTTGCTTTATGATGAACTCGCAAACGGTGGCCATACGTGTTCTTAAATGATGCGTATGTCGTGCATTTGGGTCTTTCTTGCAGGATTAATAATTCGATAATTATCGTCGTTTCCTCTTGGTTAATGAGTACCACTTGTTTCGAGCAGTCTACAATGTGTAGTAAGAGGAAAAGAATGAGATGCTCGCTGTTTTATATTGATATAAAGTTGTATTGCAAACTCTTGTATTGCTTAGTATGCTCACTAAAGTTCCTTTTATGCAACAACCCTATTAATTTGGCTAATCATAAATGTGCAAACCTAATTAGCTAGGCGCTGTTTTTATGCAAATGCCAAGTGAAACCGGTCAAGGCCATGCATCTAGGTGTCGGTCTTAGATGGCCAATTGACGGGTAAGACTTGCGGAGTATGCTAGATACTCAAGCTTTGCCACTACATGTGTATTTTCTGGATTTCCGCAAGACGGGTATTGTGATTGTTGTGATAAGGTTGTGTGGGATGGAGAAGAGCCCAAAGAGTGGACGGGTTCCTAGCTCTCCGACCCATGAGGAGTGAGCCGTGGCCTAGGCCGGCCTGGTTCACCTAAGTTATCTATGTATCGTCGAGTGATGTAATCGCTTCCGCACTTTTCGAACAAAGATCATGGTTATGTAACTTCAATTCGAACCTAATGCATCTTTTATTTGGAACTCTATGTTGTAATTCGAGACTTAAGTATGTGAACTTGCAAATCGTGTATGTTTGTTAATGTGATGCTATGTATGGTTGCTTCGTCAATCATCTCCCATGGCGATCCATACCACACTAATCTATCTTTCGGGATAGGGATGTGACACGTGGTATCAGAGCTGACTTGGGATTCGCATCACAATAACGCTCATCCTAAAAATCTTAAAACCTGTTTTTTTGTGTCACGGTGAGGTACGAGTCTAGAAAGGCCAAAATAAGGACTATATAAAATGGTGGCAAAACTAACCCCGTGTTATGATTGTTTAAATATTTTGCAACTACGGCTTTGGCTAAGGTATGTTTGCAATTTCAATTAGCGCTTCATGCCTGCGGAAGTAATAATACGGGACAAGGACGGCTCGTGGCGATACCGCGAGGCGATCCCTTCCATGGATCGTAAGAGTAGAAATGTGATTCGTTTTTGATAGTTTCTTTTATTTTGATGTATTGTTCCTGGAATCAATCTCTTGCAGGTACATAACAACACTTTAGTTCGCGTAGTATCGTGTCAGAGGTGTGCGTGCCACCGAGGCGCTTGTCCGATATTCATATCAGCGAGCATAGTCTTTTATTTTTGGAGGACGTATGGAAACGACATATTGAGCATTCATCATACTTGCATATAATTACATCATATCAACCATATGCATACGAACTTATCTAAATGAAACAATCATGAAAAATGGGTCACATAGCTTCATTCTCACAAAAGTTTGAAAACTGGAAACGAAAACGTGGCAGATTTGTTAGGTTTCACGAAAACGAGCATAACTCTCTACTTACTCAACCAAATAGGTCAAATAAGTACTTTCTGGAAAGCTTGTGTTATGTACTACAACAATCGTCTAGGCTCAGGTCTTGAAACAAATCTGGATCGTGGCTAGAAATGGCCGTTACAGAGAGCTATTTCTGGATTTCCAGAATGTGCTCCGGTTCTGTCCCTGTCGTGGATTGAGCATATCTTTCAAACGACAAGTCGGATCGAGTTGTTCTAGGATGCGTTGGAAAGCTTAAGAAATTATATACAGATTTTGTAACAAACCAAAAATTTTAGTTTGCACAGAAATAGGAGTAACTGTCAAATTTCCAGAACAGGTCTAATCTGTCAAAAACTGAGTCGTGTTAGGTCATGTGCGAAGAGTTGTCTTTCATTCTTTTGCAATCCTTGCCATTCAATCTTTCATGCTCTATTTATTAGCATGTATTGTTGTTGGATATTGAGTTTTGACTTATGTTTTCAAAATTCTCCGACAGATGGCCCCCGGCAAGGTCATGTTGGACCGCGAGAACCTCGCGCGGTGTGTGTACGAGTTGGAGCAGGAGCGCAATGCCCTGCAGGCCGCCCTCACCATCCGCAGCGCAGAGCTCACTACTCGCTAGAGATGTTCTGGAGGGATCCAGAACGCCCAGGCGACCATCGTGCAGAACAATGCCACCATAAAGCACCTCTAGGCTACCAACAACGCCCTGCACGCCATCCTTAATGGCAGACCTCCCGAGCCACTTGAGATCATCCCACCCGAGGCGGACGTGGAGATGAGTGATGGTGAGGATGCTTCCGACGTCGAGGACAGAGCACCACCGTCACCCATGAGGGATGATGACGACTACCACGGTGATGATGATGAGTAGTTGTCACGACCGGTGGTCGTAGCCCTATGTGTTGGAGGATTGTAATCTCGTGAGGCATGTAACCGTGTATGGAAAACGATCCGCATGTTGTTAATTAAGCTCTCCAAGATTTGTGTTCATGTATGGGTCACATGTGATGTAACCTATGACCGTGTTGTATCGGATTTGTGGTTTTCCGTGTATCAAAAATTTCTGTCGTGTTGCTAGCTATGTTGGAATCTATGGAATATGTGTGTTGCCAATGCATTATGCTTATTTCATCGTTATTTCTCTCGTACATGCAATCTAAATTTTTTTATCACCTATGTCAAATGTTATGTTTTCTTGCTATTTTAGCTCCAAAACTAATGGGCTAACGTGAGAAAATTTTCATATGTGACAGATGGTGAATATCCGCCGTGGTGAAGCTTCCGGTAGTGGTCAAGGTGGGAGGAATGAACCGCTACCTAACCCTCCACCTATGACACCGTTGGAGCAACTCGTGTACAACCAAAACGAGATGTTCCGCTTTTTCTTTGAGAGCCAAGCTAATCAAGGACAAGGCTAAGGACCGCCACCCCAAGGGCCGAGAAATTCTACTTATGCCGACTTTTGGGCAACACAACAACCCAAGTTTGGTGAAGCAACAACCGATCCTTTGGAGGTGGATAACTTCCCCCGCATCATTGAGTCGAAGTTTGCTCTCCTTAATTGCACCTCGGAGCAAAAGGCCCTCTTTGCGGCGCAACAACTCCGTGGCTCCGCTAGTGCGTGGTGGGCAAGTTTCACCGCCGCTCTTCCCGCCGGTACACAAGTGAATTGGACGGATTTTTGTACCGCATTTCGCGCGCATCACATTCCCGCCGGTCTCGTGATGCGCAAGTTGCAAGAGTTCCTCAATTTGAAGGAAGGTACCGGAACCGTGCCGAGTATGCACGGAAGTTCAACTACTTGGCTCAATATGCATCCTATTACGCCGACACGGGTGATAAGAAGAAGGATTGCTTTCGTTCGGGGCTAAGCCCGAAATTGCAAGATCGCTTGGCTCAAGTCACCACCGGCACATTCAATGACTTGACGAATGCCGCAATTGTACAAGAAGATGCTATCCGTGCTGACCACGAGGACAAGAAGAGGAAGCGTGCCGTAGGAAATCCATCCGGCTCCGCTCCACCTAAGTACAAGTTGGCGATCACCTCCCCGTCCGGACAGAAGTTTCGGGCCGCATTACCGCCGACGGGGGATCACGCCAATTTGTGCCGCAGCAACACCACCACTCTCACGGTGGGAATCAGCAGCACAACATTTCGTTTCGCCCTCCGCAGCAGCAATATCAAGGTGCTAGGCCCGGTCCTCAAGGTCCGTGCTTTAATTGTGGACGTCCGGGTCATTTCGCGAAGGATTGCCGTGTTCCGACACGTAACTCGGCAAACAACAACAATGGTTCTGGAAGTGGCAACAATAATCAAAACCGCAACGGGAATAATGGAAATGGGAACCGCAATCAATCATCCACTCCAAATGCTAAGAATGGCCAAGTCAACTATACTACGGCCGAAGAGATTCAAGCGGGAGAACCGGTACTTTCGGGTATGTTTTCGGTCAATAATCACTCCACTTTGGTTCTTTTTTATTCCGGTGCAACTCATGATTTCATTAGTCAAGCATGTGCAAAAACCCTACAACTCACTCTAACCATTTTGGATATTCCTTACATCATCACGTCACCCGGTGGAAAAAATAAAAACAAACCTAGAGTTGAGGCAAGTACCACTAAACCTAGAGAGAAAAATATACCCCTCCTCTCTCATAATTTAAGGAGGGCAAGGAATAGACATAATCCTAGGTATGAGATGGATGAAACTCCATAAAGCCGTTTTGCACATCGATTTCCGAGAAGTTCACCTAAACTCACCACTCCATGGTTCATCTATTCTCCGATTACCCCATCCTAAAATCTCCACCTCCAAAATCTACCATCTTGAGGGAAAAAGGATTAAGGATATTCCCGTGGTATGTGAATTTCCCGATGTGTTTCCGGATGACTTACCGGGCATGGCGCCCGATCGGGATGTTGAGTTTAAAATTGAGCTCCAAGCACCAATTTCCCGTAGACCGTACAAGATGGCTCCCAATGAGCTAGCGGTATTAAAAGGGCAAATAAGTGAGCTTATGGATAAAGGATATATTCGCCCTAGTTCATGTCCATGGGGATGTCCCGCTCTCTTTGTGAAAAAGAAAGACAAGATGCTACGTCTATGTGTGGATTATCGCCCTCCCACTGTGGTAACTATCAAGAATAAATACCCACTCCCTCGGATTGATATTCTATTTGATCAATTAGTTGGTGATAAGGTCTTCTCTAAGATTGATCTCGGATCCGGTTACCATCAAATCAAAATCCGAGCCGAAGATGTTCCAAAAACCGCATTCTCCACGCGGTATGGTCTCTTTGAATATCTTGTCATGTCTTTTGGGTTACAAATGCTCCGGCTCATTTCATGTACTTGATGAATTCGGTTTTTATGCCCGAGTTGGATAAGTTTATCGTGGTCTTCATTGATTACATTCTTATTTATTCGAAGTCCGAAGAAGAGCATGTCAAACACTTGCGCATTGTTCTCCAACGGCTTCGTGATCATCAATTATATGCCAAATTTAGCAAATGTGAGTTTTGTTTGAAGCAAGTTCCTTTCTTGGGTCATATCATATCCGCGGAAGGTGTTGCCGTTGACCCGAGTAAAGTTGAAGAAGTGCTTACTTGGAAGTCCCCAAGATCGGTGAGGCAAATCCGAAGCTTTCTCGGTCTTGCCGGTTATTATCGGAAATTCATTCCCAATTTTTCAAGCATAGCCAAGCCTATGACAATATTATTGGAGAAAGATGCTAAGTTTAAATGGAGCCGTGAATGTGAAGAAGCTTTCCAAACTCTCAAGAAGCATTTGACCACCGCTCCGGTGTTAGCACAAGCCGACCTCACCAAGCCATTCGACGTGTATTGTGATGCGTCCGGCACCGGTCTACGGTGCGTGCTAATGCAAGAAGGTCGTGTCATTGCTTATGCTTCTCGTCAACTTCGCAAGCACGAACAACACTAGCCTTGGTTGTTCTTGCATTGAAAACTTCGAGGCATTATCTACTTGGAAATCTTGTCAATCTCTACACCGATCACAAGAGTCTCAAATATATCTTCACCCAACAGGAGTTGAATATGAGGCAACGTCGATGGTTGGAATTAATCAAGGACTCGTGAGTTGGAAAATTATTATCATCCAGGCAAAGCTAATGTGGTTACCGACGCTTTGAGTCGCAAGGATCAATGCAATCATGTCACCGGTTGTTCCATAGAAACTCGGAAATTTCGGATTTTAATGAACCAAGCCTTCGAGTTTTTCCCTATGGCTCCTTGTATAATCTAGCTCTTATCCCTACCCTTCGTGAGGAAATTATTGAGGCACAAAAGAAGGATGAAAGAATGGAATTTATCCGGCAAAAGATAGAAAAAGATGAAACCACATGTTTCCGACAAGATGCCGATGGTGTGTTATGGTTCAACCAACGTCTCGTTGTTCCGAAGGATATGGAAATACGGAAAAAATAATGGATGAGGCACGTTTATCTAAATATTCCATACACCCCGGTAGCAACAAAATGTATCGCGGCCTAAGAGAAAAGTTTTGGTGGACACGCATGAAGCATGAGATTGCAAGGTATGTGGCCGAGTGCGATACTTCTCAACGGGTAAAGGTCGACCTCTTGAGAAAAGCCGGAATCTTCAGTGGATTATTGAACCCACTGAAGATTCCCGTTTGGAAGTGGGAGGACATTGCTATGGATTTTATCGTTGTATTGCCTCTCACGTCAAAGAAACATGATTCAATTTAGGTGATTGTGGATAGATTAACCAAATCCACGCATTTCATTCCTGTCCATACTATCTACAATACCAAGAAGTATGCCGAGCTATACATCTCAATAGTGCTATGTTTGTATGGAGTACCTAAAACCATTGTTTTCGATCGAGGTCTACAGTTTGTATCTCGCTTTTGGGAGCAATTGCATTCTTGTCTTGGTACCACTCTCATTAGAGGTTCCTCTTATCACCCTCAAACGGATGGACAAACCGAAAGGTTGAATAAATATTTGGAGGATATCTTGAGAGCATGTGCTATGGAAAATCGAGAAAATTGGGATGATTGCCTTCCATTCGCTGAATTTTCGTACAACAATAGCTACCAAGAGAGTTCGGGAATGTCACCATTCGAAGCATTGTATGGCCATTCTTGTTGCACACCGTTGAATTGGTCGGAAGCGAGTGAAAGAACTAATTTTGGTCCCTATCTTGTCACTCAAGCTGAAGAAAAGGTACGACAAATTCAAGCCAACATGAAAGCCGCACAATCTCGCCAAATTAGCTATGCTAACAAGAGGAGACGCCCATTGAAATTTGAGAAGGGAGATCATGTCTATCTTCGTGTCTCTCTCGAACAAGGGCGTATCCGGTTTTGAATTAAAGGAAAGCTAGCACCCCGCTATATCGGACCCTGCCCGATTGTGAAAAAGCATAGCGTGGTTGCTTACCGATTGCAATTACCGGAAAGTCTTACTCGTGTGCACAATGTGTTCCATGTCTCACAACTCAAGAAATGCTTCAAGCCCCGATAGATGTGGTCATTCCCGACACCGAGTGTGACACCCCGTGTCACAAATTGGCGATTGCAATGTGCTAATCATCATTTTGCCTGGCCCTTGCGACGCACCCTAGCGCACGCCAGCGAGCAACGCCGCCGCCTCCGACGAGACCCCCGCGCGCCAACACTTGTGCGAATTTTAGATTCACGGTGGCATAAAAGTAATAACAGTGAACTTTCAAGCGTTTTAAAAATTGCATAACTTCGCGTCTGAAGCATGGATTTGAACGAATGAAAACATTCTGGAAAGATTGTAACCTGCACTTTGAAATGAACCTAATGAACATATATGTTTATATGACAAAAATAAAAGTTTGAGCAACCTTAAGTTGCCATCACGGTCACGAAGCTTAACTGGATTGCATTTTAAAAATTGTGTAACGTTCAGCACATAGCTCCAAAGTACTCGACCAAGCACTCATTGGAAAATTTCGAATGTGTACTTTGCCATGGTAGCATAATCCAAGTACTTTCTGTGGAGAAAATGAAAGATTCGAGTACTTCAAAGTGCTAACCCGTTAAGGGAACCGAACAACATTGCGTTTTAGAAATTCCATAACGTTTTCTATACAAAACCAAATGATGCAAATGACACTCGTTGGAATCCTTGTAGAATGTACTTCACATGAACCTACTTGGTTTACCCAAGTTGTATATCAAAAAGTTAAGTTTTACTCTCCATAAGTAGGCCTCACGATAAGCCTGAAATGGACTCGAGTTGAGACATTGTAAACCAAACTTAACCAAATTTGAACACCCCACTTCATTTAGCATGATTCATCATATCACACATGGTTCTGATGCGTTTGAGCATGTCATGATAAATTTTATAATTTTTTGTTTAAGTACATTATGGTACCTTGTATTTGCATAATAGGAAAAATTCGTATAAATTCATATTTGCTTCTGGTGCTCAATTATAAAATGATGGAAATCATCATGAGAAAATAATGTAGTACTCTCTTGCATGATTACAAAATATGAAAAGATATAATGATGGTGCATGTTAAACTTGCTCTTAAATAAATCCTCCTAGGTCATCTCATGTTGGTATTATTTTATGTGCACAAGTACTAGGTTATTAAATCATGGCAGCCCACATGGTCATATGGTTATTTAATTTTGTTCCTGTACAATATTCATTGCTGCCCTACCCTCTTGTTTACTAATTAAACATGCATACTTATACTACATAGTTTATCTTTCTTCTAATTAGAAGGTTATCCCCATGACATCATCTACGTAAATCATCGTCACGATGAATCATCTCACCCCATGAGCATGTTTATTTTATGCAAACATTTCATTGAATCTCGTTATTGAGAAAGCTCCATGAACTAATTATCTATAAACTCACTCATGCTCACGCATCGCATTGCATTCATATAGGGACCCCAACCGAAGGCGAGAATCAAGAGGGGCAGCAGATTGATCTGAGTACCTTTGAGTGTGCTAACTGCAAACCCAACCAAGGCAAGCCCCGGAGCATAATCCTACTTGTTAAATTTTTCGTCTTTATTTCACTTAAGTCTATGTTATGTACTATGCATTTACGTTCAGGAGCTGATCATAACCTAGTTGCATTAAATCCCTGTTCCCATGGTTGTTGGTTAGGTATAATCCTGTTCGTTAGATGCTATGCTTACTAAATTCATCGGTAGCAACACCGAGTGGTTTGGAGACCACCCGGTCTAGGGATTTAATTATTGTTACCCTCACATGATTAAATTGGAGATCGTATGGGGAAGTGCATGTGTAGGAATGCGGTGACAAGGTTGGCCCTTGTGCGCCATAGCCCCGTGCGTGTTGATCAAGGACCGTTCGTTGTGACTCCGCGAGCAAGTATTGAGTCGTGTACCAAATGCATACCATCTTATGGGAGTTGGTAAACTGATGTAACTTGAGACTCGTAGTGTTGGACGGTCACCCCACCCTTTGTGCAAAGTGTTGGTCACGGTGGATGCACGGGTTTCTGAGTAGACGGAGGGTGTGTTATTACCCTTGGACCCGACGCTACTGTGGTTGCATGTGGAATGCACACTCGGAGGGAGGACCCGGCTCATATCTAAGGTGATCTTGTGAAAGGTGGCCATACGTGTTCTTAAATGATGCGTATGTCGTGCATTTGGGTTTCTCTTGCAGGGTGTAAATCGATATATATCGCCGTCCCTCGCGGTGATGAGTATCACTTGTCTCGAGCAGATTGCTTCGTAGTAATAAAGAGAACATGATGAAAAGCTTGGTGTTTTTATATAAATAAATTACGTATTGCAACTATTTTTGTTAGAATTGCTCATTAAATTTATGTTCATGTCTCCACCCTTTTAAATTGGCTAAAACATGGAAGATCAAAATATATAGGTGCTGTTTTTCGCAAATTTCAGCAAGCCAAGTCAGGCCCCCTGCATACTAGGGTCGGTTATTAGAACCAAATTTTGGCAGGTAAGCCTTGTGGAGTATATTAGATACTCAGGGTTTGCGTTTAAATTTATTTCAGGAATCCCGCAGCCCGATTACTGTGATTGCTACGAGAAGTTTGTGTGTCAAGGTGAGGAACCCATGGAATGGACCGTGGAGTGGGTTCCATCTTCACCGAACCAAGAGTGAGGCCACGTCGTATGGGCTGATGTGGTCTCCTACATAAGTTGTATATATTTATTGTCGAAATGTTTACGCTTCCGCACATTGTATATTAAGTAACACTACAGGAAAAATCCCTTGTAGCTACGCTTTATTAGGATGGTAGGTACCCTTTATTTCATTTCTACTAGAACATAGATGCGCTTTTGTTAAGCGTGTCCGGAGCGTCTCCCCATGGACCATGTCAAAGGTTCTACTCACGCTTTGGTAAAACGTGTCTAGGAGAGATAAAACGTTTAGTAGACACACTAAAGGCATCTCTACACATGTTGACACACTTTTATACCCACGTTTACAAAGCGTTTTTACTAGTATAGTCACGCCACATAGATACGTTTTATTTTGTCTCAAGAACTTTTGAGATGCTTTTGGATGTCGGTTACTAACGTGTCTACAGCTGTGAACGTGTTTTTGTGTATGGTAAAACATGACAGACTGAATTGTTTTAAAATAGAGATTTATATACCAAATTAGTAAAACTAATATTTTCAATAGATATAAGCAATGTGTATTTGTATTCCACAAGTGCAATTAACACGATGAACCATTCACATATATACAATGAAGAAAATAATACTAAAAGTATTTGCTTTAACCTCCCGTAACATAAATCTATTTCTAAGCTTTTCTCGGTATCCATATTCTATCTCCCTTCCATAGAAATAATATAGGAACTTGATTGCTCTTCTGTTCTATACGCTCCATGTAATCATGCTGCAAAAATAAAAATAGAAAAGAGGGTGATGGATTTTTCAAAAATATTGCATGTAAGCCAAAACAGAACAACTTTTGAAATCATAGTTAAAGAATATAAATCACCTGGTCTTTGTTCATTAGTTGGAGCTGGACGCTTGGGTCTTTTCACCTGAGCATATGACAGCGATTTAATTAAGTAACAATATTTGGGCAAATTACAACCAGCAGAAGGCCTCAATTTATATGGTTAAAACCAAAGTTACATGTGTCTTTGGCCAAGCAATACAGCAGCCAATAGCATCTCTCAAAGTATGCAAATTTCCATATGGTTTGGGCAACGGTTCATTTCCAGTGTCACTAACAACGTGAACTGCTACCCCAAAACATTCTTCTCCAACCATGTTTCCACCTATGACATGTGTGCTATCAGTAGTCACTAAATTTCCTAGGGCCACGGCTTTTCTTTTGTTGGTTTGTGAAACCAAAACGACTTTCTTTTGATCCTACAATTTTTAAAAATTGAATGATACATTAAGTATGAAACCATAACAATTTAATCTAAAAACTAAAGATAGCTAGCAAGACCATACTGATTGTGGCCAAACAATTTGTACTCCTCTCTTGTTCTGAGCTCCCAACATAGGTGTTGCATATTAGTTGATAAAATAAACACGATGCTTTTATTTTGAAATACAAAAAAGTGTTTACCTCCACATCTTTAATTATTCTCTGTTTTGGTTCTCGAAATAGTTTACTGTCCCATCTAGGAATGTGCAGTGGTGCTAGTGTCGATTTCATTGCTATTTCGTACCTCTCCATTTGGCCCTACATGTAAGAATAATAATAATATGTTGCATAAATTCTAAACCTTGCATATTTGTAAATATCAGTTAAAATAATTATAAAACTTACAAACTATTTTAATGGGACTTGCAGGCTGCTGAGGCAATCCAGGTAATATATTTTCAACCTCAGGAGGACCCTGCAAATTATTCCCAATGATCATCTCATTCTCTGTAGACTCTTCATCATTCTCCTGCAAATGTTCTGCATCCTCTACATCAAGGTCCAAGTTTCGCAGTCATCTTGGTCCCCTCACCATGATGGCTTATTTCTACAAATTACAATATGAATTCAGAAGTGTTGATAGAACAATATTGTAAGAATCATGTAACTAGAAATTCACTAGGTTTGTTCGTATATGGTCATCAAAACTAACAGGCTAACAAAACAGTACTTGGATACAAATATTTCCAAATGTGAGTGAACTATTCTAGTTTGTATCACCATTCACCAATGACAGAATAACAGGCTAACATGTCAAATGGGTCATGGTAACTGCTTTAATCAAAATATAATGCAGTCTTCGGTTGCAGATCAATGTTTTTAATCTCCGGCTATGGCCGTTAGCGGCTCACCTATCCAACAGCTAAGAGCAGCAATAGCTGCAGCTAAGACTTTTAGCGGTTTTGTAAAAATACATGGCAGCTTACAGAAAATTAAGCCCAAGAAAATATTCAGTAGCAGCTTGAGGACCCATAAAAGTACCTACGAAGTTCACCATTCATTCGCGGTAGTTCAGACTCATTAACAAACTAACAATAAGTTCATACATTCAGATAGTCTGGGCAAATACAATGATCATGTGCAGGGTCATCTTAGTTGATTCCACTATGTTGATGGTGCTTGTGTTATTGAGGCAACGCTCGACTGGACATCACCTATACAACAAATTTAATACTGTAAATATTACACGTCTGCACTACTACTATACTGCTATACTGATCTTAATCTCAATCTCTATTTATAATTTTCTACCATGGCAACCTTAACTACTATATTGAGGGCAGAATCACATAATCGTAAGGAAGAGAAAAAAGTAAGGCCCAACTAGCCTTGCTGGGTCATGGTGCCAACGGATTTTGGCTGCCTTCCTGCACACCACTGGCCACAGGCTCCGTTGCTCTGACGAAGCCAACGCTGGTCGCTAGCACACCCCGAATCGCCGTCGCCGCTGCCAATCCGAGAAGGTCGCGAGTTGTTGGGTTGCCGGCTTGCCACATTGCCTCTGCTTTGACCACTAAAGTCTAAACGAAATGGCTCTACTAAATTCTTAAGGTCAAGGCCACACAACCGCGTTCTTCTCCAATTAATTAAGGAGATAAACCTAGAGCAAGCAGGAACAATATCCATTACTCAAAAACGGTATCATGGGTACTATAAAACAAGCCTGTCCCCTTCACGATTTCCAGCTGATACAAATCCCCCTACCTAGCAATCAACCCAACCAAAAAAATTTCCCAAGCAAACTGCACGAATCGATTAGCTGACGCCGAATCAGGATCTGTAAACCAGAGATTAGTATGGAAGAGATTGAGATATTAGTACCTGGAAGGGAACAGGACTTGGGAGAACCTAGATTCGAGATCACCTTGAGGAACCTTGACGTAATGGCGACCAGAGAAGCGCTGCAACAGATCAGATTTGTTAGAGGTTGAAGACGTGGGGAGTTTGGGGGAGATGCGACGGGTGTGCGGCCGAAAGAGAGAAATTAGGAGATAATATTGATATTAGGGTGTTTACTCAATATAAATAAAATGCGGGAATAAAAAGTTAGGCGGCAAAACGAATTTTTTGGGCACGGGTGAGGGAGGCTGAACGACGGCCCAACCTGTCGAGCAAAGGAGGGAGATCCTAGTCCCGTTCTTGATAAAGGAATGATTTTCTATTTTGATTCATATTTTTCAATTTTGAATTGTATAGATTTCGCATATATAGTCGAAATGAGTTGATTCTTTTTTCTGTTATCTCAAAAGAAATTCCTCTCTTGTGCGGATGCATTTTAACTTGCTTGTTTGCCTTGTGTTTTTTGTTTTGGAAATAATACTAGACAAAGAGAAATTCAAATCATTTTTTGAAGCAGTAAATTAATTCAAATTTAAAAAAATTCAACTACAAAGTTGCACAACTGCTTAATATATACAACTTTTATTTTCACCATTTCTTCATTCGACAAAGCATATAGTAACAATGTTGTCACACCGTCATCACATGTGATAATGAAACCCCACTCCTAACCCTAATTGCATTTGATTCACGTTTAAAACTTTGCTCATCATTTTAAATCTGAATTCACAAGCTTCACAAGCGTTGAGATTGGTATGTATGTCTACCAATGGTAATTTAACTTAACTCCATTAAAAAGAGAAGTATTATACGTTCATGCATGTCATTAGTCCCACGAATTTAATTTTACTAAATTTATGCATATGACATTCATACAAAACAGCACCCATGCATTATCATTATCATTGACCTTGTATTCTTTTTACTTATGCATTGTATGTCATTCCATAGATGACGACGTCGAATTAATTCCGCCGGAAGAAGCCGTTGCCAATCTCAACGCTTGTGAAGCTAGTGCTAACTTCGATCATTCTCAAGGCAAGCCCCGGTGCATTCCTTTTGTTTCAAAAAAATGTTTCCTTTTATCACTATATTAAGGATGATGGATGTGCATTTACGTTCTAGGAATTGATTGGAAATCCACTTGCATGAATTTCCCTATATGTCCTATGTAGAATATGTGTCAATTCCTCAATAGAAATGCTATGCTATGCTTATGAAGTCAACGATAGAACGGGACACGAACATATTACTTATGCTACACTTGAATATGATAATTTGGTAAAAATTGAGGACACCCCATTGTGACTCCGCGAACAAGTTTGAGTTGTGTACCACTTGCATACCTTTCTTATGGGGATTGGTAAACCTATGTAGCTTGTGAATTGTAAAGTGGGCCGGATATCTCACCGACCCGGAGGTCATGTGTATGGCACGGTGGTTGCACGGGTTAAGGACCGTTGGAGAGTACACGGGTTAAGCCTTGGGCACGTTGTTGAACGGGTCGCAAGGGGACGTGTACTCGAGGTCGATGACCCCGTGATTTTCTTTATGATGAACTCGCGAACGGTGTCCATACGTGTTCTTAAATGATGCGTATGTCGTGCATTTGGATCTTTCCTGCAGGATTAATAATTCGATAATTATCATCGTTTCCTCTCGATAATGAGTACCACTTGTTTCGAGCAGTTTACAATGTGTAGTAAGAGGAAAAGAATGAGATGCTCGCTGTTTTATAATGATATAAATTTGTATTGCAAACTCTTGTATTGCTTAGTATGCTCACTAAAGTTCCTTTTATGCAACAACCCTATTAATTTGGCTAATCATAAAAGTGCAAACCTAATTAGCTAGGCGCTATTTTTATGCAAATGCCAAGTGAAACCGGTCAAGCCCCATGCATCTAGGTGTCGGTCTTAGATGGCCAATTGACGGGTAAGACTTGCAGAGTATGCTAGATACTCAGGCTTTGCAACTACATGTGTATTTTCAGGATTCCCGTAAGCTGGGTATTGTGATTGTTGTGGTAAGGTTGTGTGGGATGGAGAAGAGCCCAAAGAGTGGACCATCGAGTGGGTTCCAAGCTCTCCGACCCACGAGGAGTGAGCCGTGGCCTAGGCCGACATGGTTCACCTAAGCTATCTATGTATTGTCGAGTGATGTAATCGCTTCTGCACTTTATTTCGAACAAAGATCATGGTTATGTAACTTAAATTCGAACTAATGCATCTTTTATTTGGAACTCTATGTTGTAATTCGAGACATAATTATGTGAACTTGAAAATCGTGTATGTTTGTTAATGTGATGCTATGTATGGTTGCTTCGTCAATCATCTGCCAAGGCGATCCGTACCACACTAATCTATCTTTCGAGATAGGGCTGTGACACATCTAGCTTCCACGGATGCGTTCGAGGGATTGGCATGAGACGACTTAGAGAGTTGCAAGGATCAGGGGTTTCTGAAATCATGATCCTGAAGATCATGAGGTGATCCTAAAGATCACCAAGGAGCTTTGCCCATACCCGTGATCCTGAAGATCATGGGAGTGATCCTGCAATATCACTTGCGTAGTCCTAAAGACTACCCGATCTTGAAGATCAACTGTTGTACCCTTTTTCCCTTGGCGAGTTTTTCCCACTGGATTTTCTCACGCAAGGTTTTTAATGAGGCAAAAGGTGCAACACAGCTTGCGCATGCTATGTACTCTTTTCTCCTGCCATTTTTCCTACTGGGTTTTTGGAGGAGTTTTTAACGAGACATAAACATAACACAGAAATTCGCCCAAGGGAGGTGTTATGAAACTGTCACCAATTAATGAGCTACAGTGTTTTTGAGGTGGATTAATTGGTGAGTTAATGTGTGGGCGAATTTATCACGGTGATTGACAGTTCGGAGGAACTCTCTAGGCTTCAGCTGGAAGCCGGCCTTCTCCTAGTATAAATAGGACCGATGATGTTGATGGGAGGCAACCCAAGCTCCCGGTTGTAACACTGTAATCAGCCACCAAAAGGGAAATAATAAGTCCCATATTCTGCCTCCACTTTTCAGTGTTCATACAATTGCTTTATAGTGTGTGCATTAGTAGCGTGATTACCTGAGGTGGTTTGGTTGTTTCACAACATAAACAATTTCTATTCCCTTTCTGATTCAATACTGCAGCAGATCTCTTGGGTGTTGTTGGACGCTTTGTTTGGACTAGATTCATGGCTATCAGGCGACTAATATGGAATTCGAATCTTATGTGAAGCCCTGGTTCGTATCTGTTTCAAATTATTTGCTTCAATAAATACCCGATCCTTGCCTTATAAGTTATGGACATTTACTTTTTGGAAGGTTTATATCTTATATAGATATCCTATCTTCCTTTTCAAGCATATTATAAATTCTCTATGTTACTGTTTTTTGCTCTTACATTTCCTAGATTTTTTAACATGGCTGCCTGATGGATTAGGTTCATGTTATAGCACTTAAAACTGTTAAATGTTTCTTCAAATTCAAATTGATGCTTTGTGAATACGACAAAATTTTAAGTAAATATTGTTAGAGTTTTGTTTTGTACGTGTAGTTTTAGTGATTGGCACAACGCAAAGCAGGATCTAATTTGGAACATACCCGTGTACTGCCGTGTCTAGGACCGGGAAATCTGGTTTGCCTTGACGCAAGTTATAGTACACAAGGCTTCAGCTTGCCTTGATGTGTATACTGATGTTTTAGACGGGCTTTAGTTTAAAAGCCTTCACTTTACATAATACATATACAATATTGTTCTTTCTCTTTTATCCATGTGATTATTCTCACTTTTTTTATTGATAAGTTGTTCCACTGTGGTCAAACTGGCTCGATTTCGCAAAGGAGTTTGAGGAGTTGATCGAGGACGTGCAGTAGCTAATGTTGTTCAAAGTGGTGGATACGGAGTACCTGTCTAAGTGTCAATGTTGGGGGAGGAAGAAGAAAACAATTAGAAGTGAGCTGGTGTTGTTCAAACTGGTTTGGCCCGTAGCAACTATCCACTGAATTTTCATCGCTTGATGCAACAAAAATATTTCTTTTTTATGCTACAAAAAGTGAAAGTTATTATTAGGCATAGGTAACTGATATAGATGTATTATTGGTTTCGTAAGTTTTCCCTGCCCGTAGCAACGCAAAGACACTACCCTCATATTACTGAGTTCCGGTGTGTCTATATGTTTTTGGGACAACGATGAACCAGTTCCCATGCACGACAAAACTGGCGACTGGTAAGGAAATAGTGGCTTAACGACCGTGAGATGGGTGTCCAATGGCCGGCTGTTTGTTCAGAAGAAGCGAGGGTAATAGAACAGCGGGTAACACAACATAAGACCTCCCGTGCAAAACTGAAGATACATAATACCATGCAACGTAATAGCATCTCATACTCCCTCCATTCTAAATAATTTTTTGAATCTGTTAATTATTTTTATTATGTTGACTGTTCATTTTATTCAAAAAATTGTAAGAATTATTAAATATTTTATTATAATTTATTTTATCAATAAAGAAAGTGGAAACATAACTAATAATTTTACAAATTTGAAAAAACATGTTGAATAAAACAAATGGTCAAACGTAATGAAAAAAGCGATTGACGTCAACAATTTCAATAATTTAAGAATGGAGGGATTCTACCTATTAAAGAATAAACATGATTTCTGATTTCCTTTTTCTTTTCTTACCCACATCCATTGATACCCAATGAATTTCTACCGTGGATGCAATCCATCTACAATTGCCGTTTTCTTCATTTCCCTATGATTTATGGGCCCAGTCATTGTTTATGCTACCATGTTTACACAAATTGTATTGGGATCATCCTCTAATTTTAAGTTTTTTTCACCACAGTTTCTACCCTCCTACCGTCCAATCCCACCCGGAACTTGTATGCACTTTCCTTTTAATGTTCACAGAATCACGATAGAAATTAAAGATTTCCTTCTCGCTTCAGTACAGCTCGGCGTGGCCTCCGTGTGTTAGGCAACGAGGTTTGCATCATTTTAGGCCAAATCGCTGTCTCAACTCACCCCCGCGACAGATCTTCTTTCACACGGAAACATACCCACTCAGCCACACGTAAAATTGTCGCCGACAAGTAGGACTCACCGCATCCCTGTCAGGCTGCCTCCTTCCATCCCGCATAGCCATCGAGCGTCCCAGCTTCGCCTTCGTCTAACCCTAGCCCAAAACACTTGAATTTTTTTATTTTAACCTTTTCTTTTTTAATATTTTAATAATGGCCCGGCCAGAACTAAATTTCCAAGATCTGACCCTTTTAGTCATGCCATCGTGCCCGGCGCGTCCGGAGAGTACCGACGCGCCGTGCATGGTGGCGCGACCAGATGCCATGTCATCCCGTGGGTCCGGCACGGGACGGGCTTCGCCGAGCGTTGACCTGAGGCCGTCGCGCCGGGCTACTTGGCGTGTCTGGTTTTTGGTTGCGCCCATCGGGTCGGCGTGACCAGTTTGGAACATATCCCGCCCGCGGCCCTCCCTTCCTTTCTCCCCTGCTCATTCGTCTTCTCCCTTCTCTCTTTCGTGTGAGAGCACCGGTGGCGCATCCCCACCGTTTCCCCCAGATTCGGCCTCCATTTCGTGGGGATCGCCACAAAACTTGGCGGTTGGCATCCCTCAAGGTTAGTCCCACTTTTCCACCGACTAAAATTTATAATTTTCATCCATAGTGTATATTATAGGGATTAGGGTTTAACTAGCAATTAGATTTAATGTAATATTTTTGTGACCAAAGGTTTAGGACTTTAGTTGGTAGTTAGTTTATGTTTTTTAAGGTATAGTTTTGGTTGCATGCATTTTTTTTATTTACAATGTTGGTGTAGATGTAGTGAAATTAGTATAATGCATTGATTTATCTAGGTCTTAGTTATGGTAATAATTTGTTGTTAATATTATGCATTATTATTTTAGGTTGGAATGTCTCGGAAGGAGAAAGAGGCGGAGCGTCATCTTGACTTGTCGTGGAACAAGTACCTTTGCGCCCGCGATCCTGATGGCCCTGTGCCGCCACCGCTTCCGGTGCCAATGTGTGATTGTGGGCAACCAGCCCTTGTGCAGCAGTCTAGGGAACCCAAAACAGCAGTGCGTGCATACTACCTGTGCAAGGATAAGCGAGTCAACCGTTCTAGGAGGGGTGAGCAATGTCGTATTTAGTATGATTGGCACGTTGTCATCTTTTCGTTGCATTCCTAACCTAAATTCATTTACAGTGTTGGTTCTTTCAATGGATTAACGGTCCTGAGATGTATGATCCACGCATCATGATGTTTCGATACGACAGGGATGTCATGTGGCCTTTTCAATTGTTTCAGCGTTGGATTCGACCACCGCCGGATCCAGAACCAATGACAGAAGATGAGAAGGTAGAGAAGGGAATGCAGCGTATGTATAATCCCCCGTTGTGTAAGTGTGGGTACAGATCCGAGCTGGAGATACCCCCGAGGAATTGAGCTACATTCCTTTTTTTCGGTGTGCACTGGTGGGAAACGTAAGCCATAATTCCTTTTTATATGATTTTTCTTTTTTGATATGTATGTGTGCTTGTTTGGAGAATGAATTTAACATTGTTTTGCAGGACGGATGGCGTTTGTGTGACTTTCAAGAGTATGTTTATGGACAAAAGTCATTATGGGCGGAGGCCGGTAATATTGAAGACTACAAGTGGGGGTTCGAAGGGCACCGACCGTACAAGATATTAGCCTATGTGAGTGTGGGGTTAAGGCACGGGAAGGTGTCGTTCCTTCCGAACTTGGATATGGTTATTTCTGCGGAAACACAGTCGGTCCAATTGAATGGGTATGTTTATTCAAATTTTTTTATGTTGATATGTGAACCCGGTCCGATTGTTTTAAAATATTTTTTTATTACAGGAAACACGTCGGTGCGATTGGGAATATTTTGATGACATGCACCTGATTACGAGGTATACATCTGCGATGGAACCGAATGAGAAGGCAAAGTACTTGCAGAGAAGAAGGTGGGAAATACGTGAAAAGTACCATATTACTTGAGTTACCCGACTGGATATTGGACACTATCCGGGCAGAGCGGAACATTGATCGGGAGGGTGCTCTGTTTTTGGAGAAAAAATAAGCACCAATATCCGGCTAAGTGTGATTGGAGAACTTTGTCGGAGTACAGGAGAGAGGAGGGGTTTAGAGGCTGGGACATTTGGAAGAACGATGAACGAGTTAATGGAATGGGCCACATCTACCCTTCTCGAGCTTCAAGATCCGAGTTGTGCAGGAACGATGGAGGTTAGAGCTGTTGAAGAAGAAGAAGGAGGAGGAAGCGGCAAGGGCAGCCTCGCATCATGAAGAACGCTTACGAGACCCGAATTCATGGGAGAGTTATTTCGCAAGGCTACAGGAAAGTCGTAAGAAGGAAAGAGAGGAACTTGATCGCCCTGGCGTGAGTACTTTGTTTTGGAAGGCATGAGGCCCCTGTTGAGGAAGCAAACAATGATGAATCTAACTCGGACGGTAATAATTCCAAATTGTCTTTATTTATATAGTCAGTCTTTTGTATTAATTAAATTAACCAATTTGCTTCGTTTCTAGGTAGTTGGGATGGTTCCGGATTCTGTCTTCCGCGGGACATGTTTTTCGCAACCCCGATGGGGTACAACCACCGATGTGCTGGTATGGTGACCCTTGCAAGGTGGGTGGTTCGGGCAATTTTGAAACCTTGTGGCAGTGGTTCTGGAAGTGTGACAATGAAGCATATGACCGCACAAAAGAGAGAGATTCGGTATGTTGTATTGTTATTCGCTTTGGTGGTTTATTCATCTTATTTTAATGAGGCATTACTTGTGAGGACATTTTCTCTTTGTAGACTCCGCCCCCGCTATGTGACTTCAGGCGGTGGATTGATACGGAGCGGTCCCAAGAGGCACTTGATTATATTGAAAGCGAAAGGCGGCAGCAGGCATATAGTCGGAAGTATGACAAGGAAATCCGAGCACGTAGGGGGAACAGCTCCGACGAGAAGCATATCTAGACACGATGCGGGAGTTGCGGCACATGAAAGAGGAGGAAGCTAAGAAGAAGGCGGCACTTGAGAGGGAAAGGGAAAGGGAAAAGAAGCGTGAGCGGGCACGTCGCGCGAAAGCAGCCATTGAAGACTATGGGCCCGGTGTCCTAGAGAACGGAAAATGGCCTCGATGCACTTAGTAATTGTTGTCATCATGTGAACTTTTTTTGTATGTGGAACTATGTACTTAGTGATGCGAAAGTACCACCTACAATGACGTGTTGTGATGTCGAACTATGTTGTTTCGATATTAGGAATGTTGGATGTTGAGACATTAATTTACTTGTGATATGAAGTATTCTGTGGTCGAAACTGCTACGTGCTTGCTACTAAAATTATAGAAAGTTGAATATTTGATAATTCTTCAAGTAATTATGTAAGTAATGGCAGGACAGATGGAATGGACGACCACTTGTGCACGCAGAAAAACACCTCTTGGGAAGAGACGGTCCCATGTGGTCGCGCCACACGTCTTGGCGCGGCCCTCGTGGTTTTTTGGCGCGACCAGGGAGCGAAAGTTGCTCTCCGGTCGGCCTGCGCGACCGAGCCATCCGGTCGCGCCATGGGCTTTGGCGCGACCCGTGGGGACCTTTGGCGTGACCAGGGAGCAGAAACATCAGCATCGGCCCAAACAATGCCAAGAATACGTTGGCCAAGGTACCTCGCGGTACACTGCGAGTGGGCTTGTTCAACATGTGTCGAACCACAAGTATGGGGTTGCTTCACATTTGTCACCTTCCACCTTTCATCTTCAATTTTCATCTTTCTAACGCAAACACCCCATGTACACCTAGCTCTCTGGCAACGTATTGTGTACATTACTTCCTTATTCGACTTTGCCACATAGTACGGACGATGATGACGGACCGCATAATCTTGGAAGAAAAAATTGACCCCCTCAATAGAATCAAATATCATCCCCTTTCGAATTATGGGTTGCTTAGGATCATGTACGCCTTCTCCGGAGATAACACCGTTATCACATATAGCATGTCCGATACGGCTTATGTCCATGTGATTCGGAGCTTTGGGAAGAGTAACATGCATCCTCTTCATCGCTCTCAACTCCGCTCGGCTGTACTTGGCTTTCCATTTAATTTCTACCGCACCGTTCTCATCAACATCATAAACCATGCCATGATGTTGCGGATGGGCCTCGTCACCGGTACCATCATCATTTTCGAAGATACCATCATCCTCAACTCCTTGTCCTTGACCACTACATTCCTCCTCTCGCTTGACCTTGACTACTCGTCATCGTCGCCACTTACGGATCTTCACTACTATAATCCTCATCATCTTCTAAACCATCATCACTTGCCTCCCGTTGAAATCCTCATCATCTTCTACACCATCATCACTTGCCTCCCCGTTGAATGAGTCATCGGGGAAATCATTATTCGTAATCTGCTAAATCATAAAGTTCGGAGTTCATTCGTGCCATTCGATCCGCCATAGAAGGACCTCCACTATTCTGCCATTCTACCATATTATCAACATCAGGAACACTGCCAACATCTAGCACTTGAACATTATCGGAACATGGAACAGAACATGGAATTGCATCCACAGGAGATTGAGGTTCCTCTTGGGTGATACTATCTTCCACGAGAGACAAGTGCCGTTGGGTGGTAGTATTATTGGACAACACATCAGCAACCAACTCGGCACATTTAATTGCACTATCACGCAAGCAATCCTTATACAACCTCCAATCATCGTTAGATGCCAATTCTAGAACGACATAGTGAGCCCTCCCACCAGACCTCGAGCATCAAACCTTCCTCGCAACTTTATTTCACTATCTAACCCCACTGCCATTCTGACTCTGCCAACAACATCAACATAGTTTGGTGCTCTTGAAAAAGTAAGAACTTACCCTTTCATACCAACAAACTCGTAACTCTCATTGATTATCCCTCCGGTAAATAACCGAATAACCCGATCCATCTACAGGAACAAAAAGAAAAACTCACAACTCGTGCAACAAAACCAAGGTCTAATCGTATCTAGCTTTGCTAATAAAACCTTGCCATTCAGTCATAAGTAAGTGCAATGCTGTAAATAACTTATAGCTACAAGCAATGTCGTGTATGCCTAAATTAGTGGAATCAAAGTTTCAACCTCAGCTTAACTTATACATTACCTACAATATCGAAAAAAACTATACAACCATTATACACTAAACAATCTACATTACAAAAACATAGCTACACATTCACATACATACAAAAATTTACGTAACAGAGTCCTAAGACAAAAACAGGCTACCGATACATGCACTCAAATATTATACGATTCGTCCAAAATCGAAAATGCTAGCTAAAATGATAACCTAAACCCTAATGCATGAAACACTAGCAAAATCTAGTTTATGGAGCAAAAGAGACGGATGAAGTAAAGGAGGTACCTCTAGGAATGAATCCCGCGAAGTTTGGGAGCCTCCCCCCAATGCACCGGCCGGATTTTGGGGGAAACGGCGAGGGCGGCGATGGAGGCAGCGGCGGTACCGGTTCGGGTTGGGGGAAAAGAACAGAGGAGGGAGGAGGAAGAAGGCCAAGGCGCTGGCCAAGTCTTGGATGGGTCGCGTCGACCCGATGGGCGCGACCAAAAACCGGACACGCCAAGTAGCCTGGCGCGACGGCCTCGGGTCAACGCCGGCGAAGCCCGTCCCGTGCCGGGCCCACGGGGTGATGTGGCATCTGGTCGCGCCACCATGCACGGCGCGTCGGTACTCTCTGGACATGCCAGGCACGACGGCGTCACTAAAAGGGTCGGATCTTGAAAATTTAGTTCTGGCCGAGCCATTATTAAAATATTAAAAAAGAAAAGGTTAAAATAAAAAAAAGCCAGGGCGGATTGCATCGTTCCCCGCCATCGTCGTCGCAGACTCTCCACTCTTCCTGTCGCTGCAGCCACTCTTCGTCGCCTCTGTGTCTTGTTGTAGTGCTGCGCGCGGTACGGAACGGGCGGCGACGGAGTGGTTTTATGCGCGGTTCAGGGTGGCCGCGGCGGCAAAAAATCGTGGCTCGGTCCTGCATTTAGTCTGGAGTGGCGGCAGCACGGTCCGAGGCGGCGGCGGTGGCGACAAATCGCGGCTCGGTCCTGTATTCGATCTGGGCGGCGGCGGCGGTCTGAGGCATCGATGAAAGTCTCATATCCGGTGACCGTAAGGTGACGCATGAGTGGATCCAGCTAATAGGACAGGAGGCGCCCATTGGATGCGGCATCGGGCACAGCAGCTTTCTCGACCTGCCTCCTTCAGATGCAGCATCCTCGGGCGGTGTTGGATGTCGTGCTGTGTTGTCTATTTGGGACGTGCCGTTCTCCAGTGTGGCATGATGTTCTCCTCATATAGGAGGAAGCAAGGCTCATCTCCGACGGTCAAGCTTCGTCCACGGCGGCATCACATGGTTCTGCTACGTCTGGTTTACCAGGAACACGAAGAATCTTATCTCTTTTGTGTTGTGTTGCGATTTCTAGGATAGACTATTTTATCATTCTATTTTCTCTGATCTAAATCATGTCTTGTTGCAGGAAGATGCACATGCATACTGAGATCCGTAGATCAGCAGATCGTTATGGACATCAACCTGCCACGAAATGAAGAGCCCATCTGTTTCCTCACCCCCAAACACCATACCATGAGGTAATTTTTTGTTTTGCCAATCATGTGTGTAGGACGTGTTAGCTGTTCCTTTTCAGAAGATGTTCCGTTGCCAAACAAAATCGAGCATTTGCCTGTGCAGTTCAATTTGTTTCTATTTTTCTCACTGGGTTGCTACTTTTTTATGCCTGGACTGGTGTTTCATGTAGCCTAACAAGCAAAATGCATGGATCATTAGCGTGTGCAAATTCAATGCTGGATCACTGGACGCACCTTATTGGCAAGCATGAGCTCCGGGCACTCCTGGTCAATTCCTCGCACAAAGGAGTCCATGGAAATCCAGTTGTGTGCTCCTAGAATCCCTATTCAAATGTTTCAAAATAATTTCTTTGTTCCTTCTTCTAACCAGGTGCTATTTTTTTTTTTTTTTTTGCCTGTTGGTTTGCATTCAGATTTGCTCAAGAAGAGGAAGGAGGGTGGAGAGCTAGCAGCCAGATCTGGGTAGGAATTCATAGCCTCATCATCTCCTGAATTACTTCGATTATAATCTCTGGATGGATGTGATTAGATAAATTGTTGTAGAAATTATGATATTTCAATCATCCGTGATATTTCAGTCATTCAGATATGCTCAAGAAGAGGAAGGAGGGTGGAGAGCTAGCAGCCAGATCTGGGTAGGAATTCATAGCCTCCTCATCTCCTAGATTACTTCGATCATAATCTTTGGATGGATGTGATTAAATCAATTGTTGTGGAAATTATGATATTTCAATCATCTATGTGGTTGTGAATATAGTAGGATTAACACTTGATGATTAATCATTTCATGCAAGATGTTTTTGTTAAGATTTAGATGCATTCAAAATTATGCCTGCACACCTTTCTTTTTTCTCTGAATTTCTTTAGATGTTTGCTCTGCATAATAAGCTTGTTTGTGTTGCAAAGTGGAAACCAAAGGAGGGTGAGCTCTGTGCTGGCAATTCTGCATTCTAGGTGCCATGTTTTTAAATTCAGAAAACTCTTATTTAAGTTTGAGTTTTTTAATAAAGGAATTTACGCATTAGCATTACAGGTGCCTCCTCTTTCCAATTCAGTACTTGTTGCACAAGATTGTAAAGATTCTCAGTTTTATGTGGAGCCCTTTGTCCTGGGCAATGGAGGAAGCACCAGTGATGGTTGTCACTCACTTTCATCTTTTTTCTTTGTTTTATAACGACACAACTTTGTTGTGGAAAGATAATTGATAACCTATAATTAGCTACATGGGACTCACAGGAAGACACTATGACTAGCAAATGACTTGGTGCACCTTTTCTTAACATTTGGTTGATTTGCTTTTGTCTGGTTTGTTTAGTTTAGAGGTGAGCTCCACTATGCATTAGCATGGGCTTTGATTATGTAAGTCACTTCATCAGAAATTGTATGTGGTTTGACCAAGATTTAATTGAGCATGTACTCTGCATGAAAATATACTTTATCTAGAAGTTCTTTTAGGACAAATTGTACTATATTGTCTACCATATGATCTTGGACCTGATAAGCATGGTGAATTCGAACTGCAGAATTTCTAGATTAACAATCTGCTACTTGATGATAGCTCAGCTTTTGTTATTTAGCCGTCTCAAATTTCAAGATGGGTCACTTGTCTCAAATGATGCTATGATTGAGGGCGCTTGGGCTTATGTTACCAAATTTGATTTGTGACTATTGTTTCTTCGTGAAGCATTTTAAATAAAATAAGACAACATGTCCTGCTGGGATTATAGCTTATGCTATCAATTTCATAATCTGTAGTGTGATTTTAAACACTGATTATATGTTTTTTTACTTAGGTGAATGAGGCTGATTATAACTCTATGGCTGCATTTTTTTTAAAAAAAGGATAATTATTGTTCAATAACTTAATGTGATAGCTGTCAACTACATTTTCATCACATATTTTTAGCACTATTCCAGAACATAATGCTTAACTAGATGTACAGAACATAATGCTCATAATTTTTAGCACTACTATGTGGGTTTTCATTTCGTTCCTAATGAAGCCTGTATTTGGATTTTTGGACAGAATTTTGCAGGCATCTTTATAGACTCTTGTAGGGTAGTTTTCCAGTGTGTGAAGTTTCTTGCTCAGATGTACTCTTTACTTTTCAGAGTACTGATTTAGTTGTTCAGAACTCAGATGCATTCTTTAGTTTTCAGAGTTCAAACGTAGTACTTTTCACTTGCTTATGATGCATGCATTGACAACTAAAAACAATGAACTGTTTCAAATATTAGATGTGGTGGAATGTATTTATGAGATTTGTTTTTGCCTAAAGAACATTATTTAATAACTGGCATCAATTTTGGTGACTCCTATTTTTTGCTTTAATTTCTATTGTTCGAGCAGATCATGAGGTGTTGTTGAGCACAACAAAGAAGAGGGTGGGTTGTTAGATGATATTAGTGACCTCTGTTGACCAGAGGAGTCTCTTGTTGGACATTGCAGAGATGGGAGGAGGGGCACTGCACCGGTCTTGCTCGCTGCAAGGTCGCAAGTTCTTTTCTCCTGGGGCAGAGTGGGTGATATTTAACTCGGGTTATACTGCAATAAGAATAAGTTATCACGCAAGAAAATAAGATGGTTGACCTTGTGAACCATGTGTAGCCAATTAAATTGTTGTCGGTACATTTTGATTTAATTGTATCACTTGGCACTATTTTGTTAGCTTCGTGTGGATTAAACTCAATGTTAGGTTGTCTTAATTGTTGAGCTGTAAATTGACAATGCTATGAACATGTGTTATCCATACATAAAAACATTATACATGTGTCTTGTTCAGGCCCTAAACAAAATCCCTTTGTCTAACGGTGGTGAATATTTGTTTGCGATATTGGTTGATGGTGCCTTGCTGCTAGCAGCTTGTAAGCCTCCTTGGTAGTGCACTGTTCAGAGGCTGCCGAGCCCCAGCTGCTGAGGTGGCGTAGTGTGACACTCCGTGTTCTATTTTTGCAAGTTAGCAATTTTAAAACTAACCTTAGGACTGGATTAGACCACCCAAGAAAATTCATTGACATGCAAAGTGTTTTGGGCAGTAAATAAATTCAAAAACACTTTGGTTTGAACTACAACTCAAATTTCCACAACACACGTATGGTCAACCAAAAATATATGTTGTAGGGCATGTCAAGAGAATAATCTAGGACAAAACCCCACTGGATTTCATCAAGGTTTGATGCCTCAAATAAATCAGAGAAACTTAGCTTTTAGGCCTTTTCTCTGAATTTTCAGAATTAATCTAGAAAGGATTTTTGAGTAAACTCAACGTACATGTCACTTTCTAGAGTTGTACTACCCAGCAAAATTTCCCTTTTTAATTTTCGAGCTTGGGAAGGCCTTGTTTTTTATTTTTCAAATTCGGGACAAGCCACATTTGGAAAATGAGGGAAAAAGAAAAAGATGCTTGGAGAATATCCCGTGGACCCCGCCTGTCAGCCACCCAGGGCCGCGCCCGCGCCCGACCGGCGCCGTACGCCTGTGTCGCGTGGCGCCCGTGCTCTGGCCCGTCCCCACCTGGTCGGAGGGACAAAGGGAGGCTCCCCACTCGGTCGGAACCCCCTCCCCACTCCTCCCTCTCCCTTTCGCTCTCCACCCGTCCGCCATTGCCGCCCGAGCCGGGAGCTCGCCGCCCGGCCGCCACACCCCACCTCGAGGCCAGTCCGAGCACGCCACGGAAGCCGCCACATCCCTACCCTATTCCACACTCGAGATCCCCAAAAATGGCGAGCTAAACCAAATCAATTTCGAAGAATTCCGCAACGAGCTCTTCCCCGGCCGCCGTGGACGCCGCGACCAAATCCCGCCGCTCCGGTGAGCCTCTTTTCCTCATTCTTGTTCCGATGCGTGCGCACGTTGATGGAGCACCTTTCCAAACCCTCACCCCCTCTTTGGTCTCACGAGGTCGCCGGAATTTCCGCCTTTTCCGGCCGAGGTCTTCCGAATCGCCGCCACCTCCATGCCGACGTCCATCTCCGGCGTTGCTCATCCTCCTTGGAGTCGACGCCGGTGTTCTCCAAGCCTCCGTGAACCTCTACGAGCTAACGGCACAAGTTTTGGAGCTTCCTCGTGCCCGTACCACCCCGCCGAACCCCGGCCACCGCCACCACTCGCCGCCGGGCCATCTTCGGTGAGCCCCGGTCCACGCCCCTGCCACCACCCACCTCGCGGTGTCGCGCTGCGCCCCTTGGGCCCTGCAGGGCCGCACGCGAGCCGCTGGCGCCGCTCCGGCCGCCTCGCCGCCGCCTCCCGGCCATGCGTCGGTGAGGCCACGGGGCGGGCCACACGGCCCGGGATCCCATGTGGCCACAGCCACATGCAGATCAAGAACCCTGTGGTCCTTGGTGTGGCACGGAGCGCGAAATATTTAAATTAAATCCCGGATGGCATTTTTGTAAATAGTGCCAAATTCCATTTAAACTTAGAAAATTCATATCTAGAGTTCTAGACCTCGAAAAATTGCAAACTAAATTTTGTTGGACTCCTTGAGATATGTACTATTTTATAGTGCACTTAGTCAGCATTATCAGAGGAAATTTATTTAGGTTAATTTCTTTTTAGGAAATTCAAGAGCAGGACTTAATTAATTATTTAATTACCCCAAATTATGAAGCTTAATTTAATTATTATCTATAACATGTGCTTAAGGACCAGAGGCAATTTAATTGCTATTTTACCTAGTTTTGCTAGGATTAATGGATTATTTTCTTGCACATGCGATAATGATTTAAATGCTTCATGGGAGTTGATGAAGTAAAATAATTTGGTGAATCGCTCTTAACCAATTCCACCTCCCTGGACACCAAGTTATTTTATACTCATAAATTAAATGTATTTGATGAAATTCGCACGTATTCCATAAAATATTTAATATTATACTTTCATCAAATTCACACATCATTTTTACATCATGTAGCTGCGGGGTGAACGTGGTGACCGGTAAGGAGGAGCCGGATGCTACTGCTGTTGCTGACCCCGCTGCTCGGGTTCAAGCTCAAGGCAAGCCCCGGTGCACAACCTTTTAAATTAAGTATTTTGATTTCATCACTCGTGTTTGTAGGTCTCGTATTGTGCCTTAGGTCTACAGGAATTGTGATGAAACCCTAGCATGCGAGTAGGACCCTGTTTATCCTGGTTTGATCACGCTACGCTAGATGCTTGCTTAAATAGGGCGATGATCCGTCGAGTGGTACGGAGACCACTCGTAGATAGGACAATCACTTTTTGGACACGATGCTAAGTATTGAGAAGAGAATGGAAATTAGAGGCCGAACGGGCAACTAGGTGGAAAGTGAAGGACTGAAAGAGTCTTCAAGGTGGTAGCCCCGTCCGTGCACACAAGGACCGCGTCGTGTCCGGCCCATGTGGATAAGTTTGAACGTACTTGCTTGCATGCTGGTGTTGATGAGCCCAGTAAACCGACGTACCGATGGCGGTCGTATGTTAGAGAGATACCCTACTCCCTTGGTTATTTGGCAGGAATTTGGGAGGAGAGAAGGGAGCACTCTACTCACGGATGACGTCCGGAACGGCATCACGCGGGGACCCTTCTCGGGGAGCTAGGCCCGACTAACACTACAGTACCGGCTGGAAAAGGTTGTCTCATGCGGCTTTCGGGAAGCGCGTATGTGACGTGCAATCAGGTCTCTCCTGTAGGATGTAAATCGATTCGAATCGCAGCCCCTCACGAGTAACGAGTACCACTTGTCCCGTCGACCGGAACGTAGTAAGAAGAGAAAGATGATGATGATTATGATTAATTTGCTGTATTGCTTAATTACTTGTTTGGAAACATGTAATGCACTAGCTTAGTGCAAATTAAATTTATTCTTTTGAACAACTTAATTAATCTGCTAAAAGTTGAAAGTAAGGATTTACTTGTAGGCCAGCTTAGTGCTTATTAATGCATCCTACCCCCTGGCCTTTGCATGTCTAGGAGTCGGCTGTAGATGGCCACTTTGACGGGTCGGTCTTGCTGAGCTCTAGTTGCTCAGGGCTTTGCTCTATGTGGTTTTCGAGAGGACCCGGTGGGTCGGGACTTCGATGCCGGAGATGACGTCCGGCAGGACCGGACCCGGACGGCGGCCACTACACCTGGGAGTGGTGCGGTCCGGAGGAGTAGATGTGGTGATGTGCCGGTAAGGTGTTCTAGGGCAAGAACATCTGTCTCTACCGGATCCCCGTAATGTATCGCCGAGAGAGCGATTGTACCTTAACGCTTCCGCTATTTAGTTTATTTTCCAAACTTATTTGCTTCTGGTGCTTATGAGACTCGATGTACTAATGCACCTGGGATGAATATAAGAGACTTGTACTTATATCCATTGTATCACGCTTATGTTTGTATGTTGTAATATCGGGTATCACAGCGCGTGATGCCACCCATGATGATCCTGGAGACGGAAACGCCTCTTCGTGAGGTGGATCTGTCACACGTAGTCAGCCCTACCGCGTCCAGCAAAGGATGTCTTCATCTTCAGTGTGAGTTACAGGTACCTGCAAGATTGTGAGAGCTGCCTGCTGTCCGAAAACCTCTTCGAAACCTCTTCAATTTTGTGGGCATCCCACTGACGGGTTCCTGGAAGCCACAGGTCTGAGACCGTGTTTGGCAAAGGATTAACCTGATTAGGATAGATTATAAGATCATGCATATGATTTCAGATGGGGCACCAAGGTTGGGTCTAGATATTCGTGTTGCCGGAGCAGATTTGGTAGGAGCATTGCTCTGAAAAACTAGGTCTGATTGCTACAATGGAGCTCCAAAAAATTGATTTAGGAAGGTGAATTGGAGCAGTCCAAAACGAAGCATTAGAGAAGTATTTTGCTTTAAGAATAGCTGAAAGGTACGGATCTTGTTGGTTGGCAATCCTCCAAGCAGAGTTGAAGGGAAGGCTTTGACTGTAGCTAGGGCTCTAATTCCAAGACCTCCCCTATTTGACTGTAGCTAGGTCTCTAATTCCGAGACTTCCCCTGTTTTTGGGCGTCTAAAGTGGATGAGAGTAATAATGCACGTGCGACACGCACGCGCAAATACTATTACATGAGGTTTAAATTTCTCAACAATTCTGTAATCAAAATTTATTTTCACTTGAGCAATACTATAGACTTCAAATATTACAGTATAAATAACTCAACTGAAAACCGTCAGAACAATATAAGTCAATTATACATAAACAAACATTACCACGCACGCACAAATACTATTACACGAGGTTTAAATTTTTCAACACTTCTGCTATCAAAATTAAATACTGATATAAATGTTGATTAGAGAAGGTACAATGCCTCGACTATATCTCAAGTAGCAGCCATTTGGGAAGTCGGTGCTGAGTTACACAACATGTTTAAAGCAAGTGTAATGGTTCATGGTGTTGCTAACAAACCTCAATATATACGAGCATATTACGAGTGATATGATCCTCTTTCATATCCATTATTTTTTCCACGAGTGAAGCTAAGAAAATTTTACTCCCTCCAGTTCTATAAAACAAGTAGTTCTGGACTTTCTCTAGATTTCACAAAGCTAGTAGTTCTACAAAGTTCTACATATTTTGGACAATTTTACCCTTTCTATGCACACTATCCCGAGGCACCACGGATGGACGCACCGCATCCTGAGCCAATGAGCGCCGTGCAAAAAGCCCAAAAAAAAAATCCGGCAGCCAAGAGTCGAACCTGGGAGCTCGCAATCAGCCACCAAGAAATTAAAGATAGCTACGCTAACCAGTCGAGTGGGAGGAGACATCTGTCCATGAGGGGGCTGCGCCTTATTTAATAAGGGCAAGGTTGGAAGTTTAGACTATAATCAATTGCTCCTTGGTATGCTAACTGATGTCCTAAACAACTTGTTTTATAGAACTGGAGGGAGTATATGACATCCCTAATTATGGAGATGCCCAACCATCTTCTGTTGGCAATGTGCCCAGTAACTCCTAAGGACCATTTTTTACTATGTATACATGATTCATTATTTTTCTACTTATTTAATTCTTATTGACAGTCTGTATTACAAAAAACTACAGCTAGCTGTTTACGAGATGATGGTTGGGCTGAAGGTAGATCTTGAATGATTACTAACTTGACATCCTTTAACCTTCTTCGGAAAAAGTACTATTTTGCATGTTATTTCTAGACGGTGAGAAATGCACCCTTGATCACGACGATTTTGAAGATGATGAAGATAGAGATGGTGCTAAAGAAGGTTAGCATTGTAACTTGAATCCGTTTAATATTGACTCAATTAACCAGATATAAATGGATTCTTAAACACAATAACACATGCCAATTTTCTAGGTAAAAAAATCAAAATTTACGTACAAGATAGAATTAGTTTTGTTGGTTCTATGATTGACCATCATTATGATGTGGCAGTGGTTCTGTGCCACATCATAATGATTCTTTTCTTAGATGCCACTAGGTTTTTTTTAGTTTGTTTTGCCCAGGATTCTTTTTTTAGACAAGTTTGTTTGCTGCTCCTAAATATTGTTGGTGTCTTTTCAACTGATAATCTGGGGAGAATATTAATTGTATAATCTTCTCTAATTTATGCTCAAAGAAAACACTCCCTCAATTTTATTTTAATACAGCTTGTAACGCTGCACTTATGAACATGTCCTTGTTGTCATGTTTAATGTCTACGTAGAGAATTTGTCTTTGATCCACTAAATGCACTTTACATCACTTGGTGATTATTCTAAAAAAAATATGACTAATAATTTTATGTGATGCAAAAGCTTGTAAAAATTAAAACAAAGATACTCCTTATGGAAAAAATATGCCTAATAATTTTATGGAAAAATTTATTTTAAACTTGTAATTTTTATGTATGAATATAGTAAATATAACACGTACGTGTCACACGTGCACTATACTAGTAAGTGTTAGAATACGTAAATATGTAATGTATGCATTAGTTTTCTTGCCTAGCAAGTCACCCTACCAGGGTTGTTGTACAATATATGTTTGGCATACATCAAGAAAATTCCATCGAGGATCTTCTCCCAAACCTCATCTCCTACGTGGTATAGAGAGACTCGATCCAGTCCCGTTTCCGCTCCTAAACCTTAGCGGCACCGCCCATCCTCTACCTGCTGCGCCTCCCTCGACTTCCTCATGGCTGAGGATCACACCCTCCTGGATCGTACTGCTGCCCTCGTCGTTGCCATCGTCGCGGCTCTACCACCACCCCTAGCACTCGCCAATCCTGTTGCCGCCCTCGCCACCATCAACATCCGCACCCATGTTCCCTTCCTCCAGGAACACAACCCACCCAATTACCGATCATGGCGTGAGCTTTTCTCCACTCTGGTGGCCAAGTTTGGCGCATCCTGTCACATCAACGACACCCCATCTCCTGACCCTATGATGGATGTATGGTAGACAGTGGACTACTCCGTGTGCTCTCTCCTGTATGCATCGGTGTCCCCGGAGATCTTGCGTCTCATCATGACCCCACTACTAGAAAAAGCCCTGCAATAGCGGGCGTTTTGGCCCTGCAAAATCAGGCATTCCGGGCGCTATTATGCACACGTTATTGCAGGATCGGACCAACAATAGCGCCTACGACCGCCCGCTATTGCAGGTTCTCCTCGTGCAATAGCGGGCAGCGTGATGTCATCTGCCCGCTATTGCTGGTAACAGCAATAGCGGGAAGATGACATCACGCTGCCCGCTATTGCAGGCTCACCCTACAATAGTGGTCAGCTGACATCACGCAGCCTCGATATTGCCGTGTGACCCTTCAATAACGGGCAAATGACATCACCGTGTCCGATTTTGCTGTGGTTTTGCCAATATTGTGCATGATGATGTCATCTGCTGGATATTGCTGGCCTAGACAGCAATATCGTCTAGTGACATCATGGTGCCCGAAATTATTGGCATTTTCCGAACTGATATAATTATTGCTATTTATTTTATTTTTCGAGTGACAAATTCAAATATTTTTACAGAACTAAAAATAATCCATTTTACAATATTCACATACATATACATCATGTTTCCAAAACACAACGATGGACTCTAGCACACTCTGCGGAATTGGTACATCGTCCAGGGATCGTAATGCCCTCTGCTACCTTGACGATCTTCCCTCTCTGCCGAGCATCATGTGCAGCTCGGAAGGTGTATTCTCCGTGATGTCATCCACAGGGTACCTGGTGGCATCAGGCGCAGAGCCACGATCGCTTGGAGGCCGAGCATACGGGCTTGGGTTGTCAATGTTGAGTTGAAATTCCGGTACCACAATAGGTTGGATGACAGCTTGAGGATTATTCTTCATGAATTCGTAGAAGTTTTTACCCACCATTCATGATTGATACCCTGTTGCTCGCGTGGCCCACACCTACTACATTCTTCACTCGTGGCAGCAGACGACACTTCTTTCGGTCGTGCCGGTGAAGAGACCCCTCTTGTACGACCCCGATGTTCATCGGTCCCGATGGCAGCAGTCAACTCATTTGTATGTGGATTGAGAGTACATTCCTTCGTTGGACGGCTACTTGCTTTGCTTTTTGCAAGACTTCAGTAACCCCAGAGCTTTTCGGCACTAGCTGCCCATCAACGAGTGGACTTTGAACGCCCAAGCACCCAATTTCGGGTTCGTTCACTGCATCCTTCTAACGGGTCCGGGATTCCAACTTGTCGGCGTTGTTCTTCCATACTCCTCCATTTCTTCACTTTAGCCTTGTATCCTCCTCGGTCCCATCTTAGGATGCAACTTGTTCTTTTTACTCAAGCTTTGGAAAATCTCACTCTTCTTTTTAGCATCGTCGGAGGAGACTTTCTCGACGAACGAGTTCCAATCATTAGGCGTGATAAAACCGTACTTCTAGAACGGTGTGAGATCCTTCTGGACAAACTTCGTATTAAGGGTTGTCCTGAATATCCTTAGGCACCTCCCCATGGTTTTTAGAGTAGCATTTTTGGCCCGCTTGGAGACTTCGGGTGGAAAAATGTAGGTTCTACTCAAGTTCTCCGACAACGTGTCCTTTTCACTGGTTGGCACGTCAAGCCGGTTGTCATACTTAATGTTGATTGCGGTTCGGACAATAGATATATAGTGTCGGGTATCTCAAACATAAACATGTTCTTGCAACGGGTACAAGGACAATAGATATATTGTGTACCCCTTCTTCTTGCGTGTCGCTTCGCTTCTTCAACGAAATCCGTGACCTTTTGGAAATATACAACAGCATCACCACCCCCACCGAGTGTACATCCAAGATCGATCTTCCATTTTTCTATACACATGTATCATAAATAAAGAAATGAATAATAATTAAAATCTAAGTAAAAAGGAATTATATGCTAAAAAGCAAAAGTAAAGGCTATATTGCAGGTTCATAATAAAATCTAGACACAAGAATATTATATACTATAGTTACATGTGATTTAAAAGTGAATAATAAAATCTCTACATAAATTACTGTTAAAAAAAGATTTATGAATAAAAGCTAGATCCCAAACTAGGTCTAGATCCAAAACTAGATCCCTACATATAAAAGCCTACATATATATATGGAGAGGATAAGATTAAGTACTAAACAACCTATGATATGCATGAGGAGCACTAACCATGCCATTTATAGGTAAAAAAATGGATCCAAACCCTAGGAAAAGTAACCATCAAAAAAGAGAGTGAAACTATGGTTAAACACAAAAAAATACATGGAACGGTATGGATTTACCTCCTAGAACAATATCCTTCCAAAAAACAGTTTCAAAATCTTCCCCCTTCTTTTTTGTCTTTTTCGCCCTCCGTACGGACAGCTCGTCCGTGAGCTCGCGAAACAGAGCTCCTATCGGGAGGAAAGGGACGAATTTATACACTGTTGCCTTCAATAGCGGGCATGATGACGTCACCTGGCGACGATATTACAAGGACCCGGTAATAACGGACCAGGTGACGTCACCGACGACCGCTATTGCGGGCTGCCCCGATAAAATCGGCCTCCGGTGACGTCATCGGGTGGCCGATATTACGGACTCACCCGATAATAGCGGACGACGGTGACGTCACTAGCGGCCGCTATTACTGGGTGACCCCCATCTGTAATAGTGTTGCCTCCGATGATGTCATCTACGCCCGCTATTGCAGGGGTCACTCGTAATACCGTTACACCCCGATGACGTCGAGCAATGGCACCCAGCAATAGCGTTTTTTGTGTGCCCGCTATTGCTGGAAAATGACCCATGATATTGTTGGCTGTTTTTGTAGTCGTGCCCCCGGCGTGGAAGCCTATGCCGTCAAGGAAGCAGGGAGTGTCAAACGACGTGCGGCGACGCAGTCAGCCGAGGGTGTACTAGGTGCAGCGTGACCAGTAGGTAGGGGCGCGAAACCACCAAGTGACGGCACGGATCATTGTCATCCTGTAGTACCCGGGTATCAAGAAACATGTATGTGTCTAGGGACAGTTTTGAGCGGTTGGCAAAAGGAAAATTTGTTTCATGAAATACGACGTGTCGAGATGTGATGATTCAGTTTGTATTCGCACGTATTCCATAAAATATTTAATATTAGACTTTCATCAAATTCACACATCATCTTTGCATCATGTAGCTGCGGTGGTGAACGTGGTGACCGGTGAGGAGGAGCCGGAAGCTACTGCTGTTGCTGACCCCGCTGCTCGAGGTTCAAGCTCAAGGCAAGCCCCGGTGCACAACCTTTTAAATTAAGTATTTTAATTTCATCACCGTGTTTGTAGGTCTCGTATTGTGCATTAGGTCTACAGGAATTGTGATGAAACCCTAGCATGGAGTAGGACCCTGTTTATCCTGGTTCGATCACCCTACGTTAGATGCTTGCTTAAATAGGGCGATGATCCGTCGAGTGGTACGGAGACCACTCGTAGATAGGACAATCACTTTTTGGACACGATGCTAAATATTGAGAAGAGAATGGAAATTGGAGGCCGGACGGGCAACTAGGTGGAAAGTGAAGGACTGAAAGAGTCTTCAAGGTGGTAGCCCCGTCTCGTGCACATAAGGACCGCGTCGTATCCGGCCCATGTGGATAAGTTTGAACATACCGCTTGCATGCTGGTGTTCATGGGCCTAATAAACCGACGTCATCGATGGTGGCTGGATGTTAGAGAGATACCCTACTCCCTTGGTTATTTGGCAGGAATTTGGGAGGAGAGAAGGGAGCACTCTACTCACGGATGACGTCCGGGACGGCATCGTGCGGGGGACCATTCTCGGGGAGCTAGGTTGTCTCATGCGGCTTCCGGAAGCGCGTATGTGACGTGCGATCAGGTCTCTCCTGCAGGATGTAAATCGATTCGAATCGCTGTCCCTCACGATGAACGAGTACCACTTGTCCCGTCGACCGGAACATAGTAAGAAGAGAAAGATGACGATGATTATGATTAATTTGCTGTATTGCTTAATTACTTGTTTGGAAACATGTAATGCAGTAGCTTAGTGCAAATTAAATTTATTCTTTCGAACAACTTAATTAATCTGCTAAAAGTTGATCTAGGAGTGCTTATTAATGCATCCTACCCACTGGCCTTTGCATGTCTAGGAGTCGGCTATAGATGGCCACTTTGACGGGTCGATCTTGCTGAGCTCTAGTTGCTCGGGGCTTTGCTCTATGTGGTTTTTAAAGGATCCGGTGGGTCGGGACTTCGATGCCGGAGCCGACGTTTGGCAGGACCAGACCCCGGACGGCGGCCACTACACCTGGGAGTGGTGCGGTCCGGAGGAGTAGATGTGGTGATGTGCCGGTAAGGTGTTCTAGGGCAAGAACATCTGTCTCTGCCGGATGCCCGTAATGTATCGCCGAGAGAGCGATTGTACCTTAACGCTTCCGCTATTTAGTTTATTTTCCAAACTTATTTGCTTCGGTGCTTATGAGACTCGATGTACTAATGCACCTGGGATGAATGTAAGAGACTTGTACTTATATCCATTGTATCACACTTATGTTTGTATGTTGTAATATCGGGTATCACGGCGCGTGATGCCACCCATGATGATCCCGGAGACGGAAACGCCTCTTCGTGAGGTGGGTCCGTCACGGCGTGGTATCGAGCCGTCTTGGGGATATTACAACACCTTAAGCCGCCTATTTTCGAAAACTAGGACGTTATCGTGTAAGGACGTCCCGTAAGGACTATATTAGTTATAACAGTGGCAAAGCTAACCCTGGGTTATGATTGTTTAATTACTTGCATCTACGGCTGTGGCTCGGGTATGTCTGCATTTAAATTAGCGGTCCATGCCCGCGGACGGAGAATACGAGACAATGATGGCTCGTGGCTTACCACGGGGAGATCCTTTCTATGGGTCGTTACTTGTATAATTGTGTTTATTTTTGTAGTTTCTTTTGAATTTGATGTACTCGTTTCTGGAATGAATCTTCTGCAGGTACATAACAACGCTAGTAGGTGTGAGTCGATAATTTAGACTGACTTATGTGATTGAGTGCGGGTCGCCACCCCGAAATCCGTACACCGTTGAGACGGTATTATTATTATTTTCCTTTCTTTGGTGAGGACGAATAGGGTGAAAAAGATGCATTCATGATAAAAATGGCAACCATAAAAATCTGAATTTTGTAACCTGAAAATTTCAGAAAAACTCGCTGAGCAAAGAAAATCCATAACTTTTTGCTCGAATCTTGGATTTGAGTGATCTTACAAGTTCTGGAAACCTAAAGAAGTCAACTAATTTATGGATTTGGTTTTGTGATGTTTGAAACCAGAATGAGAGAGTTATGCTCTGTTTTATGAGAGGTGTTGGTTCTGTTTTTCAGAATTGACAAACTGGTTGGTTTTCCCCATAACTCTCATCTCGATTGTCGGAATAAGTAAAATGAGCACTTTCTGGAAAGCTTGAATCACGAGCTACAACTTTGGTATTCTGAGGAAAGACTGGTTCTGGGTTTATATGGGTGAAAATTTCCTATCCCTCCCTTTGAACCGAAATTGCCTCAGTACTGTTTCCAGAATTTTTCGCCGATACCTTTCCGGTCATATCCTTGTGCTCTGAACTAGATACTGATGATTTTGTACTCGTTGGAAGGAAGGAAACATGGGCTACAATTTTTGTATTCATTTGGAAGACCAGATCCGAATCTATCTGGCTCATTCTGGTCAATCTATTTCACTGTACCCGTTGCTGTGCAGAATGGACAGTCTGTCAAGAAATGATCATAACTTTTCGCTCGTGCAGCGGGATGAGTTGATCAAATACTTGATGGAAAGCTTAGATGACGATCTAAAATGTTGTTAGTATGAGGAATGACCAATTCTGTCATTTTATTGGATAAAATGTACAGATTTGTTGACTGTACGACATGGGACTGTCGGTACAGAAACCTGCTTTATTGGGGGAACATACCGTTTCGATAATTTTTACCGAATACTTGCTTATATGATGCTTTTGGCTTAACGTCCATTTCAGTGTGTCATGCTTACGTGGTAAAAATATCTTCCTATCCTTCGCAGATGCCGTCCGACAGCGAGTCCGATCGCGGTCACGCCGACGTGACATGGTCCACTGGGGAGGAGGCTTTGACAGAGGCTCTCCCTGGCATGCTGTGGGCACTGTTGGAGACTTTTGAACACACCCAGCCCCCGCTGTACTTCATACAGCGCGTCAGAGTTTCTGGGGTCCTCCTTCACAAGGTGAAGGCGGAGGTTGCTAACCACCCCGACGAAGAGGCAGGGTACACGGAGTACCACGTGTTCGGCAGGAGCACCTACGAGGGCCGAGCTAAGATGGCTCAGCTCGTGATGGCGGAGTTTGTGAGCTCTCACAAGGACTCCTTGTCAGGCACCCCTTCAAGCAGATCCCGACCGTCGACTACTTTGACGAGGTGATCGAGCGACGTCTCGGGAGGATTGCCCGCACGGAGCTGGGCTATCACGGCGTCGCCCGCTACGCTCGTGAGGCTTTCCGGATACACCGGGACGCAGACGTGATGGCAACGCGCCTCCGGGACCGTGTTACCTAGCTGTCCACGGTCTATCGCGAGCTGTGGGCGCGCATGGACACGCTCGCGCAGACCCACTCCGACACTCGTCCGGAGTCCGCAGAGCAAGACTCGGGAGGCCGCGAGAGTCACGGACGAGCGTGACGACCTTGTCCGTGAGAGGGATGCCCTGCTGGTTCAGCGTAACCTCTTGCTGGAGGAGCGAGACGAGCTCTAGCAGGAGAGGGACGACCGGACCCGAGAGCGCGATGAGGCACGCCGGCAGCTGGCGGGCCGCAACGCGCGAGTGGCTCAGCAGGAGCACTACATCCACCACCTCCGGACCAACTTGCTGGTCGCCCAGCAGATGGAGCAGGAGCAGCACCACGACATTCGGACGTTGGAGCAGCAAGTCGCGCAGTTGCAGCAGCAATTGCAGGCTGCCCTGGCACCTCGCCCGCCGCACGACGACGTGTCCGACGTCGACGATCCGTAGGAGTGACCTCCTTCGGCAGGAGAGTGTTAGGAGTAGATTGACTAGCAGCTAGCAGCAAGGATTATTTTGATGCTCGATAGCTGGACTAAATCGAGTAGTACCATCTAGTGAGGGATATTTGGAGGCGTGAGTGTATTTGTATGGCTAGTCGATGGTGGATGTATGAACTATGAATATTATGGAAATTCTGGCATATTGTGCTAGTTTGTGAAAATTATGATTGCATTTGATTTCCATATGAGGCATTCCATTCCATGTTCATACTTTAATCGCAAGTCGTTCATTGATTTTGAGAATCTTATCTCCTTACGGATGGCCGAGAGCGTTGAGATTTTGGACAACGGATGGATGTGGTCCGATTGCTTGCACCGCGGGGGTTTACCCGTGATGTTGTGGCAGGCTATGCAGACCCTAGGATACACCGAGCCCCCTACCTATGTAGGGAAAGAGTTTGTGGAGCGAGGGTTGATCACTTGTACCATGCACGTGGCTATGCCGGGCAAGGCGATACCCCCACGCCAGGAGTCGTGGATGGTGACCACGACGAGTCTCGCGCTTCACGGCGCACGGGACGCAGCAGCGTTGGAGGCTCTCACCAGGTTTTGTGAGCTTCACACCCCGACCTCGTAGAGACACCGTACCTGTACTTGCCGGTTGGTGACCCCTACGATCACCGTTGGAGACGCCGCATGGCAGTGTTGTGTGACCCCACCACGCCTCACTACAACCCCATGCTGGCAAATACCGCGTGCTATGCCGACGAGCTGTACCGTCGGTACGAGTTCCGGAGCAGAGAGGTGAACATCCTCGTAGGGGCCATCCGAGGGAACGATGCTAGAGTCGCCCGGAGGGACCAGCAGGTCACCTCACTCACTGCGGAGAACGCGACGCTCCGTGAGCAGCTCCAGCAGCAGCAGACCCTCGTGGCGAACCTGCAGCAGGAGGTGCAGATGACAGCTCAGGCCGGAGACGAGGCAGCGGCAGCGCGAGACGCAGTCGTCGCCCGTTACCTACGTTTCCTCACCGTCTATGGTTCCCGTGGACCAGGTCCTCGTGTGACTTTGTTTCTCCGTCGGGAAGAACAACTTGAGGATCCCGACGACGCAGAAGAGGACCGAGCAGCGCCGTTGTACGCGTTGCAGGGATTGTGGTCGACTTCCCTGCTTGTATCTTGCTTTATCACATGATGTAACCAGAACTTGTATTAGCTGGATCATGATCGTACTGTGATGTTAGTGAATTATGTACTAAATCATGGTACAACGTTGGAACTCCGTTAATGCAGTATGATGTGTGGGATGATGACGTTTCTCATTCTGTAATTTTTATTATTGCTGTTGGTTATTTAATTGAGCACCTGTTTACTTCGTGTCGAAAGTGTGTTTTGTTGCGGATCGATTGAATTAATGGGTTTCACAATTTTGCTTGACAAAATGGTGAGAACCCGCAACACCAACGACCTCCATGGTGATGGGCCGCTCGGCCCGGGGTGCGAGGAACGAAGCACCGCCGCCGCCACCTGTACCTAATCCCATGGACATGATGGCTCGGTTCTCGGCGGCGATGCTGGACAACCAGCAGCAGCAGAACGAGTTCCTAAGGGAGCTCCGCCAGCAGGTACCGCCGCGGAGGGCAACCGCGGGCGCCGGAACCGCGATGTGGCACCGCGAGAGGCCTCGTACCAGGAGTTCCCGGGCACTCAGCCCCGAGGTACGACGGCTCGGCGAGCCGATGAGGGCGGAGGACTTCATTCGCCTCACCGAGTTCAAGTTTGGGCTGCTCCACCGCACCGACGTGCAGAAGATGCTCTTGCTGCGCAGCTGCTGGAGGGCACCGCTAGTGCTTGGTGGGCTACCCACCTGGCCACGCTCGACCACCGGTGCACGGACCACCCGGGAGGACTTCAAGAGGGTCTTCCGCACTCACTTCATACCGGCGGGTGTGATGCGCCGGAAGGCCGGGGAGTTCATGGCTCTTATCCAGGGAGGCCGCAGTGTACACGAGTACACCCAACATTTCAACCGGCCGGCACTCTATGCCCTCGAGCCGGTGGACATGGATCGAAGCGCAAGGACCGCTTCATGGAGGGACTCGGCGCTGAGTTGCAGGACCGCCTTACCCTCAACATGGGGGTAGCTTCTCGGAGTTCGTGAACAACGCCATCCTCGCAGAGGAGGGCTATCGCAGGGTCCAGGCGGAGAAGAAGAGATCCGCGAGTGCTACGGGGCCATCCAACCCGCCCCGGGCTAAGTACCGCATGATCTACACCGACCCCTTCGGACAGCGCTACCGATCACAGCCTATGGTGGCGCCGCGCGAGTCGGCACCCCTACGGAGGCCCCCATAGCAGTAGAGGCCCCCGCAGCTGCAGCGAGATGGGACAGCGTGCTCCGGCACCCCGCCCCGCTCGTAATGCTACGAGGAACCGTCCACCACCACCAGGAGCCCCTTGCTTTGGTTGTGGCCGCCCAGGACACTTCGTTAGGGATTGCCCCTATCAGCGGAGGGGTAATGCTCCTAACCAGCAGCGCGGGAACAATAACGGGGCCCCAGCAAAGACAGGGCGTGTGAACTACACGTCCACCGAGGAGATCCCGGACGACGCACCGGTGATGGCTGGTATGTTTTCTGTTCGAGACCACCCTGCTCTCATATTATTTGACTCGGTGCATGGCATAACTTCATCGGTAGCATGTTTGTGGAGAAGTTTGGGTTATGCCGTAGCACGATGAGAACATCGTACTTGATAAAGTCGGCTAGTGGTCGGATCACCGCTGGAGATGAGGTTAGATGGGCACCGGTCACCCTACAAACTAAGGTATACCCCATAGATTGCATCATCCTTCTAGGCAGTAATATTGATGTGATATTGGGCATGATGTGGATGAAATACCACAAGGCAGTTTTGGACATAGATGCTTTCACCTGTCGGCTTGAATTCCCCATTGCATGGTGTCGGGGAAAAGATTAGCGCCGCCACGTGGCAGCGTCCGGATCCGCTTACTAAAAGATTAACACGGCCACATCATCCCCGGAGGCTGGCCCACACTCGCGAAAGTCCGTCGGGAGACGACCCCGGCGTCTTACTCTCGGATGTCCGCCTCGCACGACCTTGGCTCCCTAGTCGGGGAGTTCCGTCCCGCACGACCTTAGGCACTCGACCTACGGTACTCGAGTGCCGTACTCGAGCTCGCACTCGACTTCGTGACTCGACCACCAACCGCATTAAATTTCAACTGCCCCGGCGCCCACGTGGGCGAGACTCGGAAATCATTGGATGGAGGCTCGAGCCCATCCCTCCCGCTGCCACCTGCTCCCGTCGAGGCACACCGACGGGACGTCCCATTCCTGCTGCTTGGCTGGAGTTGGCGTGGACCGCGAGCTCCGGGAGGAACCGCTGCCCACCGACGTACGGGCGTACAACCCCCCCCGTCACGCCCGTCGAACAGGTGTAGCTCAAGGTCGAGCTCGAGCTACGCCCGTCCCGCACGACCTTCCCCGGCAAGCTCGAGTCACGAAGAGGGCCACTCCCGTACCTCGACCATATCCGAACCATCATTACGCCCGACGAGAGAAGGACGGGTATGGCTTGTCCAAATCCAACCACTCGTGAATAGCGCCACCCGCAGCTCCTCCAATTGCGGAACACTCCATCCCGGTACTCGCCGCTACGGGGACGACGCGACCGCCCGATCAACCCGGACGGAATGTACGACAAGTAGACCGATTGGACAACGCCGAAGCTCGACCAACCCTTTCTTCTCCCTTTCCCTTGTAACTCGGTTCCACCCCTATGACTATAAAGGGGTGCGAACCCTCTACACACGCGACACCGAACGACGGACGGACGGACGAATACACTCACCGTACAACGAGTACACGGCTCACCCCAAGACACCTAAGAGCACACCACCACTCGCACGGGACTTGGAGCACGCTCCTCTCTCCCCTCTTCTCGTATTCGCATTTTCATCTTGGCGCAAGGAACACGACGCCGCGAGACACCCCCGGTGGACGTAGGGAGCTTTCCCGAACCAGCCTAAACCCTTCGTGTCTTCCCTTGTGCACCATCCGGCCTAAAACGCGTGATCCCCGGACAAATTCTATAGCCGGTGGTTCGAACACCGACGGTTGGCGCGCCGGTAGGGGTCCGTCGCGCGTTTCGCCGGACTTGTCTCTCGCCCACATGGCGCGGATGGTTGATTCCGAGCTTTCGTTTTGGGCTCCCGACACTATTGTGCGCTTCGGGAGCCTCGATTTCATGGCTACCCCCGAGCGGACGCTGGTACGCGCCGAGCCACCAGCGCCGCAGGCCCCGCGGCGACCCTTGTCGCCGCGAACGTGACGCGACATAGCGCTCCCGGGAGCGACTAATCTCACGAGAGGGAGAGTTCGTGGGGATGGTAATCCATCCCTCCGAATCCCTCTTCGACCTCCTCGACACCGGGGAGGAGGAGGATTCGGACCAGGGCAGCAGCGATGAGGCCCATGGCCCCTCTCGTGAGTGGAATGTAGTGCATGCCACGGGAGCGGGTGCCCGAGCGCCGGGGACCAACCGCGCCGGAGCCCGACGCCCCTGGAACCCCGGCGGCTCAACGTGCGATCTCCGGACTCGTCTCCGGGCTAGGCACATGGAGCTGGAAGAGGCCCACCGTGGACTCGACGAGGAGACCGCGGCGGCAGAGCGAGAGTTACAGCAGCAGCGCCAGCACGCGGAGTGCAACGCGCGCTTGAGGGCTCGCCACGTCCACCGGCGAGATCAGCGACGATGCCGGGGCCGAGGCCCGAGCACTTCCCGCGCGCTTTGCGGTCGATCCAGCCGCGCCAGCACCGGGCAGCGCGACTCCCAAGCTCACAGCGACGCGCTTTGCGGTCGATCCGGCGCGCCGAGCACCGGGCGGCGCGACTCCCAAGCGGGATGTTCGGTGCATACCTCCGTGCGGCAGCCCGCACAACCGGGCCAGCCCGAGCCTAGGCAATCGGTGCAATCTCGTATCGGAGCCGCTCGTGACGCGCGCTCGACCTTGGACGCGCGCCTCCGCGCTCGGGACGACGGAGGCCAACGCCTCGTCCGAAACCCTCGCCGCGGAGGCCGTGGCGACGTCGAGCATGATCGGAGCCGGAGCCCCGACCCCCGGGTCCTAGGGTCTTCGGTTCCGCGATTAGGGAGCGACCTTCCCTCCGCGCTTCCGTCCCCCGACGACGGTAGCCAAATATGCGGGGAGTCGAGCCCCTCCCTCCGGCTAGAGGACTACCGGCCGACATGCCAGGCCGGCGGCGCGAGTGACGATCTCGTCCTCATTTGGAACCTGCCACTGTACCTCGCCGATTCGGCGAGAACACGGCTCGCGCACCTGCCCGCGGACCGGATACGGTCGTGGGGCGACCTGTGAGAGGTTTTCGTGGGTAACTTCCAAGCCGCGTGCGCCCGCCCGGGTAACCCCCGGGAGTTGAAGAACTGCCGACGAAGCCGAATGAGCCGCTCCGGGATTACATTCGACGCTTCTCCCAGCGCTGCAACGAGCTGCCCCATGTCGTGGACGCGGATGTCATTGGGGCCTTCCTTTCCGGAACGAAATGCGAGGCTCTGGTCCATGAGCTAGGACGAAGCTGCCCGCGAATGGCTCGGGAACTCCTTGACATCACCACGAGCCGCGCCTCGGGCGAGGAGGCGGTCGGAGCTCTCCTCCACCGCGACCTCCCCAAGAAAGGGAAGGGCAAGCGGATCGACGGCAATGCTCGGCGGAGGACCTTCCGGCTCCAAGCCCAACAAGAAGAATAAGTTGCGGTCGGCTGACGGCCACATGGTAGCCGCGACCGACAAGAAGGGCGCGAAGCAGCCCAACAAGAACCCTCCTAACCACTTCGAGAAGAAGTGGAACGGGTCGTGCCCCAACCACGAGTTTCCCGTTAGGCATTTGATGCGGGACTGCTCGCTGATGAAGAAGTTCATCACGCAGCACGGGCGGAAGGGCGCCCACAGCAGGATCGGGAGGAGAACGCCGGAGTCGAGGGCGACACCGGCGAGGAGAACGAGGAGGGCTTCCCTCGGGCGGAGGGTTGCCCGATGATTTTCACGAGCTCCGACGCTCGCCCGGTCGACGCTTCGTCAAGCTCGAGCGTCGCGAGGTCTTCGCCGCGGAGCCTGCTACCCCGGCTTACCTCAAGTGGTCGGAGTTCCCGGTCCACGTTTGATCACGCCGATCATCCGGTGCGAGTCCCGCGGCCGGATCGATATCCGCTCGTGGTCGACCCTATCGTCGCCAAGACATGCCTCTCCAAGGTGTTGATGGATGGAGGCGGTCGCCTCAACATCCCGTACGCCGACGTCCCGGATGCCATGGATATCGAGCGCTCGCGCATTCGCCCGAACGGCTCGCCGTTCCATGGCGTCGTTCCGGGAATGCAGGCCGTTCCCATCGGGCGGATCGACCTGCCCGTCACATTCGGGACTCCTTCGAACTTCCGAACGGAGTCCCTCACGTTCGAGGTGGTTGGATTCCCGGAGTCTACCACGCCATCCTCGGGCGGCCGTGATACGCGAAGTTCGTGGCCGTTCCGAACTACGTCTACCCGAAGCTCAAGATGCCCGGGCCGATGGGAGTCATCACCGTGGACGCGTCTTTTAGCACGCCTACCGGTGCGATGTCGATAATTGTGACCTGGCTTCGGCGCACTTGCCTCCACCACCGAGCCGGCGGTCATCGGGGAGGAGGTAGTCGAGGACCCGCCGCCGTCGAGCCGCAAGGCGGCCTCTTTCGAGCCGGCGGAGGGAACCAAGGAGGTCGTCCTCGACCTCGAGGGAGACGAGAAGAAAACGGTGCGTATTGGCACATCCCTCTCTCCCAAATAGGAAAGCGCGCTCGTCGACTTCCTCCGCGCGAACGCCGACGTCTTCGCGTGGAAGCCCTCGGACATGCTAGGAATACCGAGGGAAGTCGCCGAGCACTCCCCGCACATCGGGCCGGGTTCCAAGCTCGTGAAGCGGCGCCGCGCCGCTTCGACGAAGAAAAGCGCAAGGCTATCGGAGAGGAGATCGCGAAGCTTTTGGCGGCCGGGTTCATCAAAGAGGTGTACCACCCCGAGTGGTTGGCTAATCTTGTTCTTGTACGAAAAAGAATGGGAAATAGAGAATGTGCGTTGATTATTCTAGCCTGAATAAGGCTTGTCCTAAGGATCCTTTTTCTTTACCGCGCATCGACCAAATAGTCGACTCGACCTCCGGGTGCGAGACCCTCTACTTTCTAGACGCGTACTCCGGGTACCATCGGATAGCGCTCGACGAATCCGACCAACTCGCTACCTCCTTCATCACGCCCTTCGGCTCGTATCGCTACACGACGATGCCGTTTGGGCTCAAAAACGCCGGTGCCACGTACCGGAGGTTCATACGAAGCGCTTTGACTATCTCATCGGAGATATCGTCGAAGCCTATGTGGACGACATCATCGTCAAATCTAAAAAGGCCGACCAGCTCGTGGTCGACCTCGAACGCGTGTTTGCCAAGCTGCGTGAGAACAGCGTTAAGCTCAACCCCGAGAAATGCGTCTTTGGGGTCCTGCGAGGGATGTTGTTGGGATTCGTCGTTTCGGAGCGTGGCATCGAGGCAAAACCGGAGAAGATCACCGCCATCGAGCGCATGGGTCCGATCCGGAATGTCAAAGGGGTGCAACGGCTCACGGGGTGCTTGGCGGCACCGAGTCATTTCATCTCGCGACTCGGGAAAGGGCACCGCCGCTCTACAAGCTCCTCAAGAAGTCCGAACGCTTCGAGTGGACGCAGGAGGCGCAGGTCGCGCTCGACGAAGTAAAGCGCATCTTAGCCAACCCTCCGGTCTTGACTCCTCCACTCCCGGGGAGCGACTCCTGCTTTACGTCGCGGCGACCACTCGGGTCGTCGGCGCTACCATCGTAGTCGAGCGGGAGGAAGAGGGTCACGCGCTCAAAATGCAACGCCCCGTCTACTACGTCGGCGAGGTGCTCTCCGACTCGAAGACTCGGTACCTACAAGTCCTCAAGATCCTCTACGCCCTGATGGTAGCCGGACGTAAGCTGCGCCACTACTTCGACTCGCACTCGATAACCGTGGTGAGTTCCTTCCCTCTGCGCGATATCATCGAGAACCGGGAGTGTGCGGGCAAGGTCGCCAAGTGGGCCCTCGAGCTGATGGGGCATGACATCACCTACGCGCCCCAAACGACGATAAAGTCCCGAGTGCTAGTTGACTTCATCGCGGAGTGGACGGAGACCCGGCTACCACCGGCGCCGGTGGACCAAGAGTACTGGGTCATGTACTTCGACGGGTCGTTGATGCGTCACGGAGCGGGCGTTGGACTCGTCTTCGTATCTCCCCAGGGAGTACGTATGAGGTACGCCATTCGGTTACATTTTTCAGCTTCAAATAATGTGGCCGAGTACGAAGCCTTAGTCAATGGCCTTAAGATCGCCATTGAGCTCCGGATCCGACGACTCGAGGTCCGCGGGGACTCTCAACTCGTCGTCGACCAAGTCATGAAAGAGTCGAGCTGTCAAAACGACACGCCGATGCTCTATCACCAAGAGGTGCGTAGGCTCGAGGAGAAGTTCGATGGGCTCGAGCTCAAGCACATTCCCCGACGGCTCAACGAGGCGGCGGACTCGCTTGCCAAAATGGCGTCTAGTCGGGTGCCGGTCCCGACGGGGTCTTCGCCCACGACCGGCTCTAGCCGTCGATGCGACCTCCTGTCCCTCCCAGCGATGAGGAGAAATTCGTCGAGGTGGACCCGGGGCTGCCCCGGGCGCCGGCCCCGACTCAAAAGAACACCCGAGCCAAAACGAGGCCTCGGGGCTAGACCTCCACCGACAGGCGGGGAGGTCATGGAGATCGACGCGCCGGCGAACGACGCGCCGCAACCACCTGATTGGAGGACGCCGTACATCGAGTACCTCCTCCACGGCAAACTCCCGGCCAACCGGACCGAGGCAAGGCGTCTACACGGGCGCTCTAAGTCCTTCGTCTTGGTCGACGGCGAGCTTTACAAGCGCAGCGTGTCGAGGGTCCTGCAAAGATGCATCCCGATCGAGGAAGGTGCACGACTCCTCGACGACATACACGTGGGCGTTTGCGGTCACCACGCCGCGCCACGGACCCTCGTGGGCAACGCCTTTCGGCAAGGCTTCTACGGCCAACCGCCGTGGCGGATGCGACCCGCATCGTCCGCCAATGCAAGGGTTGCCGGTATTTTGCCCGACAGACACTCCAACCCGCTCAAGCCCTCCAAACTATACCCGTTACTTGGCCCTTTGCGGTCCGGGGATTGGATTTGGTCGACCCTTTGAAAAAGGCGCCGGGGCTTCACCCACTTACTCGTCGCGGTCGACAAGTTCACGAAGTGGATCGAGGCTCGTGCCATCGGCAAGATCCGCTCCGAATAGGCGGTCGAGTTCTTCCTCGACATTGTCCATCGTTTTGGCATTCCCAACTCGATAATCACGGACAATGGCACACGGTTTATGGGGAAGAAGTTCCTTGCGTTCTGCGACGACTACCATATTCGAGTGGATTGGGCAGTCGTGGCTCACCCCGAGACCAATGGGCAGGTTGAGCGAGCAAACGGCATGATCCTCCAAGGGCTCAAGCCACGCATTTATGACCGTCCGAAGCGTTTCAACGGTCAATGGGCAGCCGAACTACCGACCGTCCTTTGGAGTCTTCGAACGACTCCGAGTCGAGCAACCGGCTACACTCCGTTCTTCATGGTCTACGGATCGGAGGCGATCCTCCCAATCGACCTCGACTATGGCGCCCCAAGGGTTCGCGCCTTCAACGAGCAAGGGAACCGGACGGCCCTCGAGGATGCAGCGGACCAGCTCGACGAAGCGCGCGATGCCGCGCTCTTGCATTCTGCCAAGTACCGACAAGCGCTCCGACGGTACCACGATCACAATGTCAAGAGCCAAGGCTTCAACATCGGAGACATGGTGCTGTGTAGAGTGCGAGCAACAAGGATCGTCACAAGCTATCCCCTCCTTGGGAAGGACTCGACATCGTCGCACGCGTCATCGGACCCGGCTCCTACAAGCTCAAGACGACGGAAGGTCGGGAGCTAACCAACGCTTGGAACATTGCGCAGATTACGTAAGTTCTATCCCTAAGCTCGCATTTGTTCCTTTGCTCTTTAACCGATCGCCCGCTAAGTACGGTGACCCTCGACCTCCGCTGCGAGGTCGAGCCCCACTCGGGGCTGGAAGGCGGGCGAAACCACAATTTTTCAAAAACAAAAATCGCCTACACTTAGCTCTTTTTTCGCGAACAAATTTGCTAAGTTTCGCTTGGCCTCGAATTCAAATCTCGTTGACGACCGATGTAAGCTCGAGCAAACGAACTCACAGTCTAAACCGGTCGGAAGGCCGAAGCTCGAGCGCCCCAGCGGCCCTAGCGAACGCTCACCAAATACGACTAAGTTCAACGAGGCTCGGCGGCTCAAACTTTGCGAATCAACGAGATAAGATAAAAAAGCCAAATTGTATTCAAGTCGAACTTAAAATTACTTGATAAAGAGCGGGACCTCGAGAGGTCAAGCACGGAACAATTTAATAAAACTTAAAGTTATTTACAAGCGGGGAACCACGCCCCTTTGTTCTTAACAACACAAAGAACGAAAAACTAATCCCCTAAACTTTCTACGCCTTGGGGAGGGGCTCCTCCTCGAGCTTTGCAGCCAGAGAGTCGACGGGTGCACGCGTCTCGGCCTTCGGCTACTCCAGCTCGGCGCCGGCGAAGCCGGGGACAAGCCCCGTGTCGACGGCCCCGAAGTCGAGGTCTTCGTAGTGGGACGCCGGCACCGTAAAGGTCGCGCGCACGGCGGAGCGCCCGGCTCCTCGAACCAACGCACCAATCTGCTCCGACGGAGCAGCCTCGACGTTCCGCTCGACCTCCACGTCGACGAACGCGCGGCCCAGGGCAGCATCGAGCTCCCTCCGCGACGCCTCCGCTGCGACCGACCTTTGCTCCGACCCCGCAAGGAAAACCGAACTTCTAAAACCCGGGCTCGAGTAGTCGAGGAAACGACTAAGGGACTCGATTAAGGTCAAGGAGGAAAGGCTCGGGACACCTACCCTCCTTCTCGGCCCGTTGCTCCCGGAGCTCGCCAAAGTACCCGGACGCCGTTTTGAGCGCCGCCTTGACCTTCTCCGCCTCCGAGGCGCCCTCTTCGGCCTTCGCCAAAGTCGCGAGCGCCTCCTCCCTCGGGCGGCGCGCCTCCGCAGCCTCGAGCTCCGCCGCCTCCTTCGCCGCCCGGAGAGCCTCCTCCCTCGCGCGGCGCGCCTCCGCGGCCTCGAGCTCCGCCGCCTCCTTCGCCGCCGGAGAGCCTCCTCCCGAGTGAGTGCCTCCCGAGTCGGCTCCCCGCCTCCGACTCGAGCCGGGCCAAGAACGCCCGCACGGCCGGCGTGAGCCCGGCCAAACAATTCGACAACCTCCGGTCCGGAGGCTGCCCCGGGCGCGGGCCGGACTCTGCCGGCACACCCCCGTCACCATGGTGGTCGCTTCCTCCTCGACGCCCGCCCTCCTCGACCAAGCGGCTCGCGCCGCCGAGGAGGTCAACGACTTGCGCAAGGTTGTGGGAGGGGCCATCCTTGACGGAGGCACCGTCCGCTTGGGCGCGGGAGCGCTCTCGCCGGGCTCGTCCTCACGAACGCGCTTGCCGGTGGCCACCGACGGGTCGACCCCCGACCGCGGTGGCCTCTCGGGGGCACCGCGGCGACCTCAATAGTTGGGGAGGGCTCCGCGGCCCCCCCGCCGGTCGCAGCCGGTTCAAGGATATCGACACGCGCGTCCGCGTGCCGCGAGACCGTCTCGCCGATCGCAGCGAGGTTTAGAGACGTCGACGCGCGCGTCCGCGCGTCGGTCTTCCGCGCCGCCCTTCGCCGGCTCGGGGACGACCCCGCCAACTTCTTGGGCTCGCAGCGCCTCCGCGCCGGAACCTTGTGTGGGCACCACGTCCGCGGGGGCGGTGGGGGAGTACCTCCTAGATCTACGCCATCCACGCGCAGTTGAGATCCGTATCACCTCCGACTAGCTCGGCGATCATCTCCACCGCCTCCCTCGCAGCAACGGATGGATCTACCATAAGGTCGACCACCTCTGTCCCAAAAAAGGGGTCCAGGGTAGTCCCGGTCCCCCCCCCCGCGCAGGACACCTCGCCGGCCCTAGAGCTCGACTCACCTCCGTCGGGAGTGGGCCGACTCGAGGGGCCGGCCGCGAAGGTCGAGGTCGAGGGGGCCGAAGACTCGAGGCCCGAGGTGACGGCTCGGCGGGAGCGGACGAACGGGGTTTCCCCGTCGCTCTCGAACTCGCCGGCTCCGCCGTCATCCTCGGAATCCGTCGGCACGGGGGTCGAGGCGGTGGATGCCGTATCGGGGTTCGGCCTCGTAGCCCGGTAGGCTTCCCTCTTCCTCCGGCGCTCGACATCTCGCGCCGTCTTCTCCAGCCTACGGCCTCACGGCCACGTCCCTCGCAGCCTTCCTCTCGGCCCGCACCTCGGCGGCGTGGAGGCGGTTGGCCTCGCTCCGGGCGGCCTCCTCGGGAAGGCGAAGCCCGGTGCGCCGACTAAGCGGGATCCGAGGCGGACTGCGAGAGAGAGGGCGGATTAGTGAGCAAGCCGAGACAAAAACTCGAATAAACTTCGAGATGGCGAAGGCCGAATCGACTTACCACATCCGGAGCCTCCGGGTGCGGCTTCATGTGAGGGGCCCCATGGACGGGCCGGGGCGTGCGGCCGTCCCCGGCGCGCTTCGAACGCGCAACGGAACGGTGTTGTCGTCGAGCTCCTGCATCGCCATCACGGTGTCGGGACGACGCGGTCGTTGCTCGACACTTGGTGCATCAACATCGAGCGCCGCATCGGCGGCGCGAACCTCGGCTTGTGAAAGGAGCCCACCACCACCGTCGCGTCGACGTCGAACCGGGTCAGGTTCCGGATCGCTTCGATTGCCATGTCGACCTTGCGCGTGCCGGCGCGTGGGCATCCCCACTTCCATTCCCCGGAGCCTCTTCGAAGACCCGGCCCTCGAAGGTCGGGAACGGATGCTCCGGATCCTGCCGGAGGTAGAACCACTTCGGGTGCCACCCCTGGTTCGATGAAGGGGTGGTCACCGTAATGTAGTCCCTTCCCCGGTCCCTCTTCATCACGATCCCCGCGCAGCCGACCTGCGCGGGAACGTCCTCGCCCCTAGAGTTCCTCCTCCGATGGAGGTTGATGCGGAAATAGTACCTCCGGAGGTCGAGATCGGGCACCATCCCCGGGAAACCCTCGCAGAGAGCAACAAAAGTGCTCGACTGCTGGATCCCGTTGGGGTTCGGTGTCTGGAGCTCCAGCCCATTCCGGAACATCATCGCCCGCAGGTAGTCGTCCCCGGCGTCCCCGGGCCGCGCTCGTGGAAATACGGGAAGGAGACCACGTAGCCCCGGGGAGGCTCCGGATGAGACTCGTTGCCGGGGAGCCTCCACCATCGGTCGGGGCCACGCTCATGCAGCAGGCCTTGCGCCACCGGGCGGTCAAGCTCGGCCCTCGTCGTCATGGATCGGGTCCAGGTCGACATGGTTAGGGCGAATGAGGAAAAGCTCGGGAGCTTGGAGGGCGAAGGCTAGGGCGAAGAAAGCGAAGGCTAGGGCAAGGAAGGCAAAGGCGGGGAAGGCAATGGCGTGTGGGAGCCAAGGGACCCGGCGTGCGACGGCTTAAATAGGGGGCTACATCGGACGGCCGCGACCCTTCGACTCCGCAGCGGGCCCCACGATCGCCACTACCCCGGTAAAATTTCTTACGCTCCCTCACCCCGATTTGCACGCTGCCACCTGCAGGTACGCGGTCCGGCTGCCCGTACTAACCGTGCGGGCCCCACCACTGCCAGGAAGAAACCGACCCCGTGCCGAGCGGACCCGCCACTACACGCCATCGATGGATAAGGACACGCCTCGATCCCCGAACCATGGAAGCCGAGATGGTGAAATTCCCCGCTCCTTTCTCGTACTTTTTGTCCTTTCATATTCTCTCACCTGCAGGCAGAGACGGGAAAGGGCACATGCCCCGAGGGAGCGGTTCGACGTTCGACCTCCCACCAACTTCCTTCAAGGTTGAACACTCGACCTCGGAACTCGACCAACCGAGGCTCGACCTCGAAGGTAAGCGGGGATAAGAGGCTGAAAACTGTCTCGACGGCCCCACCCTGTCGAGGTTCGAAGGCCGGCCCGATCGAAGGGGTTCGACGGCCGCCTCGAGCAAATATATCCCGAGCCGGGGAGTGACGTCGATGGGTCCACCTAGCGGCCGCGACCCACGCACGCGAGCGCAACGGGCACCGACTAACACGTTCGAGTCCCGGTCGACCTCGACTAAGGGAGTCTCATCATAGAGAGGCATCGAGCCCCCGAAATCCAGCGAACGGTTTTCGGTCCCAATCGAAGGCGACCGCACGGATTTATGGAGTTGTCCCCCGGCGGGCCCGACGGAATCTCCTCGACGAGAAACCGTGACTCCACTCGAGCTTTTCCCGTTATCGAGCTCACCGAGCCCCGCGTGTTGGCCCTTCCGGGCGAATCGTGGACCTGCTCTACCCTCCGCCGTACGAACGCGACGCGGACGGGGAAAACGGCTAAGACGAATCACCCATCGATCGGCCGTCCGCACCGCGCGGAGGGCTCGGGGCCGACATCACGAACGCGAGGTCGGACGGCAGGACCGCATTACGACAAACGACTCGGCTAGGGCATAAGTCCACGACTTACCCCCGGCTCGGGGGCTACCGTCCACCGGACGCGCTCGCGTGCACCCGGCAGAAAAACGCTCCCAAAGAGGAACACGCGGAGACAACCCTTACCTCCCGTAAAGATCCCCGGGCGAGTCCTTTACTCACCCGGGGCTCGAGGGCTACCGTCGGGGAAAAGATTAGCGCCGCCACGTGGCAGCGTCCGGATCCGCTTAGTAAAAGATTAACACGGCCACATCATCCCCGGAGGCTGGCCCACACTCGCGAAAGTCCGCCGGGAGACGACCCCGGCGTCTTACTCGCGGATGTCCGCCTCGCACGACCTTGGCGCCCTAGTCGGGGAGTTCCGTCCCGCACGACCTTACGCACTCAACCTACCGTACTCGAGTGCCGTACTCGAGCTCGCACTCGACCTCGTGACTCGACCACCAACCGCATTAAATTTCAACCGCCACGGCGCCCACGTGGGCGAGACTCGGAAATCATTGGAGGGAGGCCCGAGCCCATCCCTCCTGCCCCCACCTGCTCCCGTCGGGGCACGCCGACGGGACGTCCCGTTCTCGTTGCTTGGCAGGAGTTGGCGTGGACCGCAGGCTCCGGGAGGAACCGCTGCCCACCGACGTACGGGCGTACGACCCCCGTCACGCCCGTCGAACAGGTGTAGCTTAAGGTTGAGCTCGAGCTACGCCCCGTCCCGCACGACCTTCCCCAACAAGCTCGAGTGACGAATAGGGCCACTCCCGTACCTCGACCATATCCGAACCATCATTACGCCCGACGTAAAAGGACGGTTATGGCTTGTCCAAATCCAACCACTCGTGAACAGCGTCACCCGCAGCTCCTCCAACTGCGGAACACTCCATCCTGGTACTCGCCGCTACAGGGACGACGCGACCGCCCGATCAACCCGGACGGAATGTACGACAAGAAGACTGATTGGACAACGCCGAAGCTCGACCAATCCTTTCTTCTCCCTCTCCCTTGTAACTCCGGTTCCACCCCTATGACTATAAAGGGGTGCGAACCCTCTACACACGTGACACCGGACGACGGACGGACGGATGAATACACTCACCGTACAACGAGTACACGGCTCACCCCCAAGACACCTAAGAGCACACCACCACTCGCACGGGACTTGGAGCATGCTCCTCTCCCCTCTCTTCCGTATTCGCATTTTCATCTTGGCGCAAGGAACACGACGCCGTGGGACACCCCCCCGGCGGACGTAGGAAGCTTTCCCGAACCAACCTAAATCCTTCGTGTCTTCCCTTGTGCACCATCCGGTCTAAAACGCGTGATCCCCGGGAAAAATTCTACAGCCGGTGGTTCGAACACCGACATATGGTCGGGACGTTCTCCGATCGACCTATCCTAAGAATTGTACTCCCGCAGTACACCAAGCTATTGTCGAGGGTCCGACCGATATTCCAGTTGTCCGTGAGTTTCCCGACGTGTTTCCCGAGGATCTTCCGGGAATGCCTCCGGACAGGGACATTGAGTTCAAGATTGAGTTGCAGCCAGTGCACGGCTCCTATCTCAAAAAGACCGTAGAAAATGGCACCCAAGGAATTGGCCGAGTTGAAGGAACAATTGAAGGAACTACTTGGACAAAGGTTACATTAGACCTAGTTCCTCGCCTTGGGGTTGTCCAGCTCTCCTTGTCAAAAAGAAGGACAAATCATTGCGCTTATGTGTGGATTACCGACCTCTCAACGCAGTCACTATCAAGAACAATTATCCATTGCCTCGCAAAGATATCTTGTTGGATCGGTTGATGGGAGCCAAGGTATTCTCAAAGATTGATTTGCGCTCGAGGTTATCACCAAATTAAGATCGGGGCAGAAGATGTGCCTAAGGCAGCTTTCTCTACACGGTATGGCCTCGTATGAGTATTTGGTGATGTCTTTTGGGTTGACCAATGCACCGGCACACTTCATGTACCTTATGAATTCTTTATTCATGCCCGAGCTTGATAAATTTGTAGTGGTCTTTATTGACGACATCCCGGTGTACTCCAAGTCCGAGGAAGAGCATGCCGAGCATCTTAGCATTGTTCTCTAGAGATTGCGAGATCACCAGTTGTATGCTAAATTCAGCAAATGTGAATTCTGGCTTAAGGAAGTTCCATTCTTGGGTCACATCATTTCGAGAGGAGGGCATATCCGTTGAACCAAACAAGGTGCAGGAGGTACTTAATTGGAAAGCTCCGAAATTAGTACCACAGATTCGCAGTTTCCTAGGCTTGGCTGGTTATTATCGGAGGTTCATTCCGAACTTCTCCAAGATTGCCAAACCTATGACCGAGCTCCTGAAAAAGGAAAAGAAGTTTGAGTGGAGTCGGGCTTGTCGGGAAGCCTTTGAGACTTTGGAGAAGTTGTTGACATCTGCCCTGATGCTAGCACAGCCGAACCTTGAGAAGCCCTTTGATGTTTTCCGTGACGCATCGAGCGGAGGTTTAGGTGGAGTTCGATGCGGGAGGGCTGAGTTGTTGCTTATACCTCCCGACAGCTCCGGAAGCACGAGCAGAATTATCCTACTCATGATCTTGAGTTAGCAGCAGTTGTACTCTCTCCGAAGGTGTGGAGACATTACTTGTTGGGCAATCTTGTTCGCATCTACGCCGATCACAAGAGCTTGAAGTACATTTTCACTCAGGATGATCTAAACATGAGGCAGCGCCGTTGGTTGGAATTAATCAAGGACTATGAGTTGGAAGTTCACTACCACCCCGGGAAGGCCAATGTCGTTGCGGATGCACTTAGCAGGAAGGCCCATTGCAACCTCCTTCGAGCCACTCAGTCAATCAAGGATGGGCATTACATCCGGGTTATACCCCACGGGTCGCTCTACAACTTGGCTTTGATACCCACCTTACGAGAAGAAGTGGTGGAAGCGCAGAAGCGAATACTTGCATTGCTCACCTCAAGAGCAGGATAAGAGAGGGAGATAAGCAAGTGGCATGTTTCCGTAGGGACGATGCAGGAACCGTTTAGTTCAAGAACCGCATTGTGGTGCCGAAGGTTCCCGAGCTTCGTAAGAAGATACTCGGATGACGCTCACGTAGCCAAATACACTTTGCATCCGGGAAGCGTAAGATGTATCACGATCCGAGAACGAGGTATTGGTGGACCAGGATGAAAAGAGATATCGCTCGCTATGTCGCCGAGTGCGATACTTGTCGCCGGGTCAAGGCCGATCATTTGAGACTTGTCGGACCGTTGCAGCCACTCGGTGTTCCATCTTGGAAGTGGGATGATATCAGCATGGATTTCATTGTTGGCTTGCCCACCACCGTTCGGAATTTTGATTCTATTTGGGTAATTGTTGATCGCTTGACAAAGGTGGCACACTTCATACCGGTGAGAACTTGCTATAGGATGCCCAAATATGCCCGGTTGTACATTGAGCGGATTCTGTGTTTGCATGGTGTACCGAGGACAATCGTTTCCGATCGAGGGTCATAGTTTGTGGGACGTTTCGGGAGCAACTTCACGCCTCCCTAGGAACGAAATTGATTCGAAGCTTGATTCGAAGCTCAGCTTACCACCCACGGATCGACGGTCAAACAGAGAGGGTAAATCAGATATTGGAGGACATGTTGAGAGCATACGTTTTGGATCATGACAAGAGATGGGACGAATGCTTACCCCCGGCAGAGTTTGCTTACAACAATAGTTACCAGGAAAGCATTAAGATGGCACCGTTTGAGGCTCTCTATGGTCGCCGATGCCGTACTCCACTCGGTTGGTCCGAGTCCGGAGAGAGAACCATCTTTGGGCCAGAACTTGTTCAACAAGCCGAGGAGCGAGTGTTAGAAATACAAGCAAACCTCAAGGCAGCGAAATCAAGGCAAAAGAGCTATGCGGATAAAAGACGACGACCACTTGAGTTCAAAGTGGGTGACCTGGTGTACCTTCGAGTCTCACCGACTAAGGGTGTATAATGGTTTGGCGTAAGAGGCAAGCTTTCACCCCGCTACGTCGGACCCTACCCCATTGTGGCTAGATGCGGTGCGGTTGCTTACAAGCTTGAGCTTACCGACACTCTTGCCGGCGTGCATGACATTTTCCATGTCTCACAGCTGAAGAAGTGTCTCACGGCACCCGTTGACCGAGTGCTAGATGAAGCGTTACCCTTGTAGCCCGATTTGACCTACTCGAGCGGCCAGTCATGATTGTGGACACAAAGGAGAGAGTTACCCGACATGGCACACAAAAGTTCTTCAAGGTCCAGTGGAGTCATCACTCCGCGAGGGAAGCTACATGGGAGTCCGAAGACTTTCTTCGTACTCACTACCCAAAGTTTTCGCTCTAGCCTAGAGGTACGCAAATCACCTTCTCGTTGCTTAATCTTAATCTCGGGACGAGATTTCTTTAAGGGGAGGGCTGTGACACTCCGTGTCCTATATTTGCAAGTTAGCAATTTTAAAACTAAGCTCAAAACTCGATTAGCCCACCCAAGATAATTCATTGACATGAAAAGTGTTTTGGGCAGTAAATAAATTCAAAAACACTTTGGTTTGAACTACAACTCAAATTTCCACAACACAAGTATGGTCAACCAAAAATATATGTTGTAGGGCATGTCAAGAGAAAAATCTAGGACAAAACCCCACTGGATTTAATCAAGGTTTGATGCCTCAAATAAATCGGAGAAACTTAGCTTTTAGGCCTTTTCTCCGAATTTCCGAATTAATCTAGAAAGGATTTTGGAGTAAACTCAACGTGCATGTCACTTTCTAGAGTTGTGCTACCCAACAAAATTTCCATTTTTAATCCCGTGGGCCCCGCTCGTCGGCCACCCAGGGCCACGCCCGCGCCCGACCGGCGCCGTACGCCCGCGTCGCGTGGCGCCCGCGCTCGGCGCGTCCCCACCTGGTCGGAGGGACAAAGGGAGGCTCCCCACCCGGTCGGAACCCCTCCCCACTCCTCCTCCCTCTCCCTTTCGCTCTCCACCCGTCCGCCATTGCCGCCCGAGCCGGGAGCTCGCCGCCCGGCCGCCACACCCCACCTCGGGCCGGTCCGAGCACGCCACGGAAGCCGCCACATCCCTACCCTACTCCACACCCGAGAATCCCCAAAAATGGCGAGCTAAACCAAATCAATTTTGAAGAATTCCGCAACGAGCTCTTCCCCGTCCGCCGTGGACGCCACGACCAAATCCTGCCGCTCCGGTGAGCCTCTTTTCCTCATTCTTGTTCTCGCTGCATGTGCACGTTGATGGAGCACCTTTCCAAACCCTAACCCCCTCTTTGGTCTCGCGAGGTCACCGGAATTTCCGCCTTTTCCGGCCACGGTCTTCCGAATCGCCGCCACCTCCACGCCGACGGCCATCTCCGGCGTTGCTCATCCTCCTTGGAGTCGACGCCGGTCTTCTCCAAGCCTCGCGTGAACCTCTACGAGCTAACGGCACAAGTTTTGGAGCTTCCTCGTGCCCGTACAACCCCGCCGAACCCCGGCACCGCCACCACCGGCCGCAGGGCCATCTCCGGTGAGCCCCGGTCCACGCCCTGCCACCACCCGCCTCACGGTGTCGCGCTGCGCCCCTTGGGCCCCGCAGGGCCGCGCGCGAGCCGTTGGCGCCGCTCCGGCCGCCGCGCCGCCGCCTCCCGGCCATGCGCCGGTGAGGCCACGAGGCGGGCCACACGGCCCGGGATCCTGTGTGGCCACAGCCACACGCGGATCCGGAACCCTATGATCCTCGGTGTGGCACGGAGCGCGAAATATTTTAATTAAATCCCGGATGGCATTTTTGTAAATAGTGCCGAATTCCATTTAGACTTAGAAAATTCATATCTAGAGTTCTAGACCTCGAAAAATTGCAAACTAAATTTTGTTGGACTCCTTGAGACATGTACTATTTTATAGTGCACTTAGTCAGCATTATCGGAGGCAATTTATTAATTTTAATTTCTTTTTAGGAAATTCAAGAGCATGACTTAATTAATTATTTAATTACCCCAAATTATGAAGCTTAATTTAATTATTATCTATAACATGTGCTTAAGGACCAGAGGCAATTTAATTGCTATTTTACCTAGTTTTGCTAGGATTAATGGATTATTTTCTTGGACATGCAATAATGATTTAAATGCTTCGTGGGAGTTGATGAAGTAAAATAATTTGGTGAATCGCTCTTAACCAATTCCACCTCCCTGGACACCAAGTTATTTTATACTCACAAATTAAATGTATTTGATGAAATTCGCACGTATTCCATAAAATATTTAATATTATACTTTCATCAAATTCACATATCATCTTTGCATCATGTAGCTGCGGTGGTGAACGTGGTGACCGGTGAGGAGGAGCCGGAAGCTACTGCTGTTGCTGACCCCGCTGCTCAGGTTCAAGCTCAAGGCAAGCCCCGGTGAACAACCTTTTAAATTAAGTATTTTAATTTCATCACTGTGTTTGTAGGTCCGTATTGTTCCTTAGGTCTACAGGAATTGTGTGAAACCCTAGCATGCAGTAGGACCCTGTTTATCCTGGTTCGATCACCCTACGTTAGATGCTTGCTTAAATAGGGCGATGATCCGTCGACTGGTACGGAGACCACTCGTAGATAGGACAATCACTTTTTGGACACGATGCTAAGTAGTGAGGTGGGTCTGTCACACGTAGTCAGCCCTACCGCGTCCAGCAAAGGATGTCTTCATGTTCAGTGTGAGTTACAGGTACCTGCAAGATTGTGAGAGCTGCCTGCTGTCCGAAAACCTCTTCGAAACCTCTTCAATTTTGTGGGCATCCCACTGACGGGTTCCTGGAAGCCATAGGTCCGAGACCGTGTTTGGCAAAGGATTAACCTGATTAGGATAGATTATAAGATCATGCATATGATTTCAGATGGGGCACCAAGGATGGGTCTAGATATTCGTGTTGCCGGAGCAGATTTGGTAGGAGCATTGCTCTGAAAAACTAGGTCTGATTGCTACAATGGAGCTCCAAAAAATTGATTTAGGAAGGTGAATTGGAGCAGTCCAAAATGAAGCATTAGAGAAGTATTTTGCTTTAAGAATAGCTGAAAGGTACGGATCTTGTTGGTTGGCAATCCTCCAAGCAGAGTTGAAGAGAAGGCTTTGACTGTAGCTAGGGCTCCAATTCCAAGACCTCCCTATTTGACTGTAGCTAGGTCTCTAATTCCGAGACTTCCCCTGTTTTTGGGCATCTAAAGTGGATGAGAGTAATAATGCACGTGCGACACGCACGCGCAAATACTATTACATGAGGTTTAAATTTCTCAACAATTCTGTAATCAAAATTTATTTTGACTTGAACAATACTATAGACTTCAAATATTACAGTATAAATAACTCAACTGAAAACCGTCAGAAAAATATAAGTCAATTATACATAAACAAACATTACGACGCACGCGCAAATACTATTACACGAGGTTTAAATTTTTCAACACTTCTGCTATCAAAATTAAATACTGATATAAATGTTGATCAGAGAAGGTACAACGCCTCGACTGTATCTCAAGTAGCAGCCATTTGGGAAGTCGGTGCTGAGTTACACAACATGTTTAAAGCAAGTGTAATGGTTCATGGTGTTGCTAACAAACCTCAATATATACGAGCATATGACGAGTGATATGATCCTCTTTCATATCCATTATTTTTTCCACGAGTGAAGCTAAGAAAATTTTATATGACATCCCTAATTATGGAGATGCCCAACCATCTTCTGTTGGCAATGTGCCCGGTAACTCCTAAGGACCATTTTTTACTATGTATACATGATTCATTATTTTTCTACTTATTTAATTCTTATTGACATGTCTGTATTACAAAAAACTACAGCTAGCTGTTTACGAGATGATGGTTGGGCTGAAGGTAGATCTTGAATGATTACTAACTTGACATCCTTTAACCTTCTTCGGAAAAAGTACTATTTTGCATGTTATTTCCAGACGGTGAGAAATGCACCCTTGATCACGGCGATTTTGAAGATGATGAAGATAGAGATGGTGCTAAAGAAGGTTAGCATTGTAACTTGAATCCGTTTAATATTGACTCAATTAACCAGATATAAATGGATTCTTAAACACAATAACACATGCCAATTTTCTTGGTAAAAAATCAAAATTTACGTACAATATAGAATTAGTTTTGTTGGTTCTATGATTGACCATCATTATGATGTGGCAGTGGTTCTGTGCCACATCATAATGATTCTTTTTTTAGATGCCACTAGGTTTTTTTTAGTTTGTTTTGCCCAGGATTCTTTTTTTAGATAAGTTTGTTTGCTGCTCCTAAATATTGTTGGTGTCTTTTCAACTGATAATTTGGGGAGAATATTAATTGTATAATCTTCTCTAATTTATGCTCAAAGAAAACACTCCCTCAATTTTATTTTAATACAGCTTGTAACACTGCACTTATGAACATGTCCTTGTTGTCCTGTTTAATGTCTACGTAGAGAATTTGTCTTTGGTCCACTAAATGCACTTTACATCACTTGGTGATTATTCTAAAAAAAATATGCCTAATAAATTTATGTGATGCAAAAGCTTGTAAAAATTAAAACAAAGATACTCCTTATGGAAAAAATATGCCTAATAATTTTATGGAAAATTTTATTTTAAACTTGTAATTTTTATGTATGAATATAGTAAATATGACACGTGCGTGTCGCACGTGCACTATACTAGTAAGTGTTAGAATACATAAATATGTAATGTATGTATTAGTTTTCTTGCCTAGCAAGTCACCCTACCAGGGTTGTTGTACAAAATATGTTTGGCATACATCAAGTAAATTCCATCGAGGATCTTCTCCCAAACCTCATCCCCTACGTGGTATAGAGAGACTCGATCCAGTCCCGTTTCCTCTCCTAAACCTTAGCGGCACCGCCCGTCCTCTACCTCGTTGTGCCTCCTTCCACTTCCTCGTGGCCGAGGATCACACCCTCGTGGATCGTACTCGCTGCCCTCGTCGTTGCCATCATCGCGGCTCTACCACCACCCCTAGCACTTGCGAATCTCGTTCCCGCCTCGCCACCATCAACATCCGCACCCATGTTCCCTTCCTCCAGGAACTCAACCCACCCAATTACCGATCATGGCGTGAGCTTTTCTCCACTCGGTGGCCAAGTTTGGCGCATCCTGTCACATCAACGACACCCCATCTCCCGACCCTATGATGGATGTATGGTAGACAGTGGACTACTCCGTGTGCTCTCTCCCGTATGCATCGGTGTCCCCGGAGATCTTGCGTCTCGTCATGACCCCACTATCGGAAAAAGCCCTGCAATAGCGGGCGTTTTGGCCCCGCAAAATCAGGCATTCCAGGCGCTATTACGCACATGTTATTGCAGGGTCGGACCAACAATAGCGCCTATGACTGCCCGCTATTGCAGGAGAACCTGCAATAGCGGGCATCGTGATGTCATCTTCCCGCTATTGCAGGTAACCCTGCAATAGCGGGCAGATGACATTACGCTATCCGCTATTGCAGGCTCACCCTACAATAGCGGTCAGCTGACATCACGCAGCCCGATATTGTCGTGTGACCCTTCAATAACGGGCAAATGACATCACCGTGCCCGATTTTGCTGTGGTTTTGCCAATATCGTGCATGATGATGTCATCTGCCGGATATTGCTGGTCTAGACAAGCAATATCGTCTAGTGACATCATGGTGCCCGATATTATTGGCATTTTCCGAACTGATATAATTATTGCTATTTATTTTATTTTCCAGTGACAAATTCAAATATTTTTACAGAACTGAAAATAATCCATTTTACAATATTCACATACATATACATCATGTTTCCAAAACACAATAGTGGACTCTAGCACCCTCCTCGCGGAATTGGTACATCGTTAAATGCACGTCCAGGGATCGGAATGCCCTCTCGCTACCTTGAAGGTCTTCCCTCTCTTGCCGAGCGTCATGTGCAGCTTAGAAGGTGTATTCTCCGTGATGTCATCCACAGGGTACCTGGTGGCATCAGGCGCAGAGCCACGATCGCTTGGAGGCCGAGCATATGGGCTTGGGTTGTCAATGTTGAGTTGAAATTCCGGTACCACAATAGGTTGGATGACAGCTTGAGGATTATTCTTCATGAATTCGCAGAAGTTTTTTACCCACCATTCATGATTGATACCCTGTTGCTCGCGTGGCCCACACCTACTACATTCTTCACTCATGGCAGCAGACGACCCTTCTTTCAGTCGTGCCGGTGAAGGGACCCCTCTTGTACGACCCCGATGTTCATCGGTCCCGATGGCAGCAGATCAACTTATTTGTCCGTGGATTGAGAGTACATTCCTTCCGTTGGGCGGCTACTTGCTTTGCTTTTTGCAAGACTTCAGTAACCCCGAGCTTTTCGGCACTAGCTGCCCATCAACAATGGACTTTGAACGCCCAAGCACCCAATTTCGGATTCGTTCACCGCATCCTTCTAACGGGTCCGGGATTCCAACTTGTCGGCGTTGTTCTTCCATACTCCTCCATTTCTTCACTTTAGCCTTGTATCCTCCTGGTCCCAGATTAGGATGCAACTTGTTCTTTTTACTCAAGCTTTGGAAAATCTCGCTCTTCTTTTTAGCATCGTCGGAGGAGACTTTCTCGACGAACGAGTTCCAATGATTAGGCGTGATAAAACCGTACTTCTAGAACGGTGTGCGATCCTTCTGGACAAACTTCGTATTAAGGGTTGTCCTGAATGTCCTTAGGCACCTCCCCATGGTTTTCGAGTAGCATTTTTGGCCCGCTTGGAGACTTCGGGTGGAAAAATGTAGGTTCTACTCAAGTTCTCCGACAACGTGTCCTTTTCACTCGGTTGGCACGTCAAGCCAGCTGTCATACTTAATGTTGATTGCGGTTCGGACAATAGATATATAGTCTCGGGTATCTCAAACATAAACATGTTCTTGCAACGGGTACAAGGACAATAGATATATTGTGTACCCCTTCTTCTTGCGTGTCGCTTCGCTTCTTCAACGAAATCCGTGACCTTTTGGAAATATACAACAGCATCACCACCCCCACCAGTGTACATCCAAGATCGATCTTCCATCTTTCTATACACATGTATCGTAAATAAAGAAATGAATAATAATTAAAATCTAAGTCAAAAAGGAATTATATGCTAAAAAGCAAAAGTAAAGGCTATATTACAGGTTCATAATAAAATCTAGACACAAGAATATTACATACTATAGTTACATGTGATTTAAAAGTTAATAATAAAATCTCTACATAAATTACTGTTAAAAAAAGATTTATGAATAAAACCTAGATCCCAAACTAGTGTAATAGTGTTACACCCCGATGACGTCAGCAATGGCACCCAGCGATAGCGTTTTTTGTGTGCTCGCTATTGCTGAAAAATGACCCCTGATATTGTTGGCTCTTTTTGTAGTAGTGCCCCCGGCGTGCAAGCCTATGCCGTCAAGGAAGCAGGGGGTGTCAAACGGCGTGCGGCGATGCGGTCAGCCGAGGGTGTACTAGGTGCAGCGTGACCAGTAGGTAGGGGCGTGAAACCACCAAGTGACGGCACAGATCATTGTCATCCTGTAGTACCTGGGTATCACGAAACATGTATGTGTCTTGGGACAGTTGTGAGCGGTTGGCAAAAGGAAAATTTGTTTCATGAAATACGACGTGTCGAGAGGTGATGATTCAGTTTGTATTCAGATCTAAACACCTATAGCCTTTGTGCTCAGCAGGATAATGGAAGATGCATTCAGCGGACTGTGGGGTGAGTTTGATGGGCATAGTGGTGGAGTGACTATGCTCTCTCGTAGTTCTGCATCTGATTTGGTAGTCTACTCTACATCCGGTTTCTATGTTTTTCTTGGCTCCAATCTCATCTCATGGTCGTCCAAGCGCCAAAACAAAGTTTCACGATCTAGTGCGGAAGCTGAGTACCGTGATGGCACCAATGGGGTCGATGAAGCTTGCTGGCTACGTCAACTCCTTGGTGGACTACATCATCCTCTTCGAAGGCTACTATTGTCTACTCGTGACAACCTAAGTGCGGTCTATCTCTCATCAAATCCCATTAATCATCAGCGCACCAAACATGTGGAGTTCGATTTGCATTTTGTTAGCGAACGCGTGGCACTCGGTGAAGTTCGAGTTCTTCACGTTCCCACTTCTCTTCAGTATGCTGACATCATCACAAAGGGACCGCCAACCTTCATTTTCAATGAGTTTCGGTCTAGTCTCAACGTCCGCTCCTCTTCGGTTGACTCCACGGGATACTCGTTAGAATACATAAATATGTAACGTATGTATTAATTTTCTTTCCTAGCAAGTCACCCTACCGAAGTTGTCGTACTATATATGTTCGGCATGTTGGAACTATTGGGCCAAAGCACATTTATAATTTCTATAATTTCTAGAAAATCTCAAAGGCCCATATAGGGATGGTGGGAGTGCAATCTTTAGTACCACCTTGCTAGTGGAGGTGGAGGGACACCAACTTATAAACTTGGATGCTCTTGACTTCCTTGCAAGTGTGAGAAAGAGAGAAGGGAAGACCACACGCGCGTGCTCACTCGCCTCGCCTCGTCGGGTTAGGGTTTTGCCTCGTCTTGCTGCTGCGTCGCCAAGGCTTCTCCATCCCGATCATTGGCGTGCACCGACGAACGGGGAGTAGATCTCCGGAACCAGCGCCTTTTGCGATCCTGCACCGGGAGAGGGTGAATAAGGTTTTTGAAAAGCGCCCTGCGCGACTCGCTCGGTCGCTTCCACCATGCGCGTCTTTGTCCTTGCCACGTGAGCCAAGCACGTCGTTGTCTTCGCCGTGACGCTGCCGAACGTCGTGGTCGACTCCTCTACCCCGTCGGCTGGAAACATACGTACCTTCTGCTTGCGCTATGTCTTCCATACTAGGCTTCGTGTTCGATCTCTCGCATGATAGTAATGGATAGTATGGTAGATGTGTTCATCTTCTCGTGCTTATTAGACATGTCTAGATCTTGTGTAGGCGTGTCTAGTTTATTTAGCAATCTATTTATCATGTTTAAGATTTATTTCTAGATTAAATTAAAACTGAAAGTGCTTATATTTCTAACAATCCAAAAACCTTATTATAGGCAATTTTCTTTTATGGCTGGAATTGTGCAGCACCGAGGTCGGAACGTTTTACCGTCGTGCACTTCAAGAGATGGCAAGTGAAAGTCACTCGTGGCTTAACGCCATGAAAGTGTTTGAGGTATCCAATGGAAAACCCGAAGGTACTCTTACTCCGGATGAGGAGAATAGGTACAAGGAGGTCAATACTCTTTTTCGGGCACGGTGATTGGAAACCTTGCAGATCATCCGCAAGATGTGTACATCCATCACACAGATGCTAAAGAGTTGTGAGATGCTCTATGCGCCGCCTATGGTGGTTCCGATGTCTGGCACCGAGTTGTATGTCATGGAGCAGTACCATGACTATAAGATGGTCGAAGGCAAATCTATAGTCGAGCAGTGCTCATGAAATACGAGTGTTTGGTCAAGGAACTCGACATGCTTAAGATCACATTACCCGACAAGTTTGTGGTCAGGGCGTCATTGCCTAATTGCCTCCATCATGGAGGGATTTCGCCACTTCTCTCAAGCACAAGAGGATCGGCATTTATGTTTCAGATTTGATTGCGTCTCTTGATATTGAGGAGAAAGCTTGGGTTAAGGATGGTAGATCTAAATCTATTGAGGGTCGGACCAATGCCAACATGGTGCACCAACCACAGTCGTCTCATGGCAATGGTGGCAAGGGCAAGGGCAAGAACAATAAGCCTAAGCGGACCACTACCTTCAAGAAGAGGAAGAACAAGGAGAACGAGGGATGCTTCATTTGTGGCTCCACCGAGCATTAGGCAAAGAAGTGTCCACAGCGCAAGGGAGGAAGCATCCTCGGTAGAAGTCTCGTGAACATGGTGAACAAGTGCTGGTGACACTACCGGTACCGTAATTTACTCGTCTCGTATTTTCAGAATTTCAATCTACAAGTTGGTGGCTTGATACTGGTGCAAATGTTCTTGTGTGTGCTGATGCTTCTCTGTTTTCTTTTTACCAGGTCACCCAGGATTCTTCCGTCTTGATGGGAGATGGGTCACATGCTTCTGTTCATGGTGTTGGCACGGTCGAGCTGAAGTTTACTTCGGGAAAGATTGTCCAATTGAAGAACATGTAACATGTCCCTTCTATCAAGAAGAATCTCGTTAGTGGCTCCATTTTGTGTATGGATGGTTTTAAGGTAGTGCTCGAGTCGAATAAAGTTGTCGTGTCTAAGAGTGGACAATTTATTGGTAAAGCTATGTGTGCGGAGGCTTGTTCCTCTTTTTCCTTTCAGATTATTACAATAAGTCATTGAACTATATTTGTGATGGTATTAATGAGAGTCATGCCAATGTTTGTCATTCACGTTTATGTCATCTGAATTTTTGTTCTATGTCTCGACTTTCCAGCTTGAATTTAATTCCAAATTTTTCCATTGTCAAAGGTTCTAAGTGCCATACTTGTGTGCAATCTAAGCAACCTTGAAAACCTCACAAGGATGCCGAGGAGAGACACTTGGCACCGCTAGAACTTATACATTTAGATCTTTGCAAAATGAATGGTATATTAACGTAAGGTGGAAAAAGATATTTCATGACTTTGATTGATGATGCGTCTAGATATTCCTATGTGTATTTATTAAAAACGAAAGATGAAGCTCTAAACTACTTTAAAATCTACAAGGCTGAAGTTGAAACTCAACTAGAGAAAAAGATCAAAAGAATTAGGTCCGATCGCGACGGTGAATATTTCTCTAATGATTTCGACTTATTTTGTGTGGAACACGGTATGATTCATGAGAGGACGCCTCCCTATTCGCCCCACTCAAACGGGGTTGCCGAAAGAAAGACTTGCACTTTGATCGACTTGGTTAACACCATGTTAGACAATGCGGGATTATCTAAGGCATGGTGGGGGAGGCTATATTGACATCATGTCATGTCCTAAATAGAGTTCCCATGAAGCATAAGGAGAAAATGCCATTTGAGGAATGGATTGGGAGAAAACCATCGCTCTCTTACTTACGTACTTGGGGTTGTTGGGCCAAGGTTAATGTGCCAATCAATAAGAAACGTAAGTTGGGACCCGAAACCGTGGATTGTGTTTTTCTTGGATATGCTCATCATAGCATTGCCTATAGATTTTTAGTAGTGAAATCAGAGGTGCTCGATGTCCATGTTAATACTTTAATGGAGTCTCGTGATGTGACTTTCTTTGAGAACATATTTCCTATGAAAGATTCGCATAGCATGTCTAGATTATCTACCGATGTGATTGCTGAAACTACTCCTAAACCCGATGTGTTTTCCGATCACGCTCGAACAAACACTTGAACCAATTAATGAGGAGATAGATAGTGAAGCTCCTAGACGAAGCAAGAGACAAAGGATTATAAAATCTTTTGGTGATGATTTCACTGTCTATCTTGTGGATCATACTCCTAGAACCATTGCTGAGACATATAGATCACCCGATGCGGATGATTGGAAATAAGTCGTACGGAGTGAGATGGACTCTATTCTTTCTAATGGGACATGGGAGGTCATTGATCGACCATATGGGTGCAAACCCGTGGGTTTCGAGTGGGTGTTTAAGAAGAAGCTTAGGCCGGATGGTACTATTGATAAGTATAAGGCTCAGCTTGTGGCTAAGGGTTATACCCAGAAAGAAGGTGAAGATTTCTTTGACACTTATTCACCTGTTACGAGATTGACCACTATTCGTGTACTACTTGCTCGGCTACCTCTCATGGTCTTCTCGTTCATCGGATGGACGTTAAGACAACTTTCCTTAATGGAGAGTTGGATGAGGAGATCTATATGGATCAACCAAATGGTTTTGTAGTAAAGGGTCAAGAAGACAAGGTGTGTAAGCTGGTGAAATCTTTATACGGCCCGAAACAAGCACCTAAGTAGTGGCATGACAAATTTGTCTCCACACTCATATCAGCAGGCTTCTCGATCAATGAGGCTGTTAGATGTGTGTACTACCGCCATGGTGAGGGTGAGGGAGTTATATTGTGCTTGTATGTGGATGACATACTAATCTTTGGGACAAACCTTGACGTGATTAATGAGGTCAAGCCTTTCCTGCTCCAAAGTTTTGATATGAAGGATTTGGGTGAGGCCGATGTTATTTTGAATATTACTCTTGGTTTTTCCTCGTTCTTACTTTTTGTTTTCATTATTTTATGTGACGTAGCTTACGCACTAACGCCGTCTCGTAGACGAGGAGAACCAGGGAGCAGGAGCCCGAAGACCCCGACTACGAGGAAGACTTCGATGACGCGTTAGGAGGCAAGCTCTATCAATTCCTTGATCATAATTGATCCTATTACTCTACTTATTCTCGCACCTATATAGGAAGCTATTCTTAATATGCATTTATCCTTGCAAATATTTTGCTAGAGCCCAATTGTTATATGATAATGTTCAAATCACTATAGATGCGAACATTATACCCTTGATTGCCATTAGATCACTATAATCAACCTAGATGTATTGTTAACTATGTTAATAATATATTAGTATCTTTCTTAGAAACTCGTTACTATCTTTCACCATACACCCAGCTTTATGGAAATGTGTTTAGTTGTAACACCCTGATTTTCAAAATTCGCAATAAAATAAAATTTGATTTATTTTATTAGGATGCTAGTATTTATCATAGGTTAAGAATTAAATTTCTAATTAAATTAATTATTTTATTATTATTTACAAAATCATGTTTGTTGCATTCATGCTGATAGTTGCATTAGGTTTTATTTGTTTGAAAACTTGATTTCGAAAATAGAATAGAATTCGTTCGAATTTAAATTTGCAAATTAGAAGTTAGAAATAAGAAAAGAAAAATAGAAGAAGGAAAAGAGGAACACTCCCTCGGCCATGGGCCGAAACCTCCCGACCCATCTCCCTCTCTCTTTTTTTCCCTCTCCCCTTTCTCTCTTCTCCGCCCCGGACCCGACTCGGCCCAGCCTAGCCCATCCCCAAGCCCGCCTCAGGCCCACCCCGGACCCGACACGGATCGGAGCCGATTCCGCACCCAAACCGGCCATCCTCGGCGTGCGTGCCGCGGACTTGCCTCCTAGATAAGTGCCGCACCCGGACTCTCGTTCCGCACCCCAAAGACCTCTCAATTTCCGTGCCCTAGTCGCCGCAACGCCGCCGATTGGCCCATCTCCGTCGCGCCGCCGTCCGGAGCCACCGTACCGGCCGTGGACCCCGTGCCGCCCTCCGCGTCGACCCACCGCAGCCGCCGCTCAAGCCCGACGCCAAGCCGTGGTCCGAGGAGCCCCGCGACGCCGCCGAAGCCTTCCACCCGGCCGTCACCGTCGCGAGTCGCCGCCGCCCTCTCCCGTCGTCGCGCGATCCCCTTGGTGAGTTCGCCGTGCTCCCGCTCCGCGTAGGAACCACCCGCACCGAGTTTAGGGCACCGGAGAGCCCGGACGGCCGGCTTCCGGCGAGCTCCCGTGGCGCCGCCGTCCGTCGGCCGCCGCAGCCCCGGCCGGACCGATCCGTGCCGTTGGATCTCGGATCCGCGGTCCGGATTAAAAGCCCAACCGTTATCCGGACTTTTTACATAAACACCCTCGCCGTCTTAAATATTTAGTAAAGAACCCCCCACTTTTACATAAGCACCCTTAGGTTAATTAATAATTATAATTTAATCCTGTTAGGGCACAGTATTGTAAATTTACACTTAAGCCCCCGAGTAATTTTATAATTATGTTTAGGTCCTGTAATTTTACATAAACACCCCTAAGTTTTTCCTAAATTATATTTTAGTCCTGTACTTTTTCATTAAGGCCCCCGAACTTTCCATAATTACAAATAAGTCCCCGTAACTTTTCAATAATTACAAATAGGTCCCCGAAGCTGCTGTTTTACAATCTAAACCCTAGAACTTAAAACCTTCATAACTTTTAGCTCGTAACTCCGATTTAGGTGATTCTTGCGCTCACAAGTTCGTAGTGACGAGTACTATTTAATGGTACTGTTTTCATAGATAATAGGCATTGTTTGGTGTACTGTTTCTTATTTGCTATGTATGTGTGTTTTCCGGCGTGACGAAAATAGACGAGGAAGAGTACGAGGATTTTCAGGACCCGTAGTTTGAGCAGCAGCGAGCAAGAGGAGACAGGCAAGTGTCCTTGATGCACATTGCGCCTACTTTCTTACTTTCCGAATTTACATTTCATGCATTATCGCTTAATTTGAATCCTATTTGTGTCGTACCTCGTTCCCTATTCTACCTTGTCGCCTTGGTTATGGTGTAGTATGTTAGGATGGGTACGTCATTGCTAGTTGCTTTTAATGGGGTTCAAACTGAACTAAATGCTAAGCTTGATTAATTATTCACTTGAACATAATGATCATGAATTGGGGGATGCTTTTTAGCAACATGGAACTTAGGTGATCCCGACGAGAGGATGTGGATGATGGTGCGGGAATGCACAGTACTCGTAGTAGTACTATTGGGTTGCGGTAGTACCTGTTGGGGATCATAAGGACCGGTTCTTGGAGCGGCAACCCAGGACTTCCGCACAAAGCACGTGGCTGATAATGGGTAGGTAAGGTTTAGTACCGAGGTAGCTTCCCGGTTCCGCAAGCGTCGAGGAAGGATGAAGGAAGAAGGTGTCTTCCGGATTCGGGCGAGGAAAGGCGGAGTACTTCAAGCCACGGTGCAAGAGGGGGCCTCCGGGTGATGCGTCACTTTTACGGCGGTGAAACCTTAGCATGGACGTTTTGCAAGCTGGGAAGTCCTTAGAAAAGACCTTGCGGTGATCTCTTGGCCTCATACCTTGGGAAGTGTGCTGGCATAATAGAGGTTTTAGTCACCGAATAGTGATGGAATCACCGACCTGTGGGTAAAGTTGTGCAACCTCTGCAGAGTGTAAAAAACTGTTATTAACAGCCGTGTTCACGGTCACGAACGGCCCGGATCCTCACGAGAGCTAGAGGGATGGTTTGGGTGGAGTAACCTTTTGGTAGCTACAAGCGGGGTAACTTGTAGTGAGGTGAGCTACGAGCGGGGTAACCTCGTAGTGTGGTTTCTGCAAGTGGGGTAGCTTGCGGTGGTTAACAGTGGGGTAACCTGTTGGTGCTTTTATCACATAGTAAATAGGTTGTTTAATTAACTTGACTAGTATAGGTGCTTCTATTGCAAACCCCGTGTCGGCTTTCCTTTTTATACAGCTTGCATGTCATTTTTCCCACACTTGCTGAGTACGACATGTACTCACTCTTGCTATTTCCTGTTGATATACACTACTCGCTGCTCGTAAGCTGAAAGGAGGTACCTTGATGAAGACTACTATTAGGCATGCGTTTCCCAGGTTGATTGCCCGTGGCGTATGGAGTCTTCCGCTGAGTTTAGTTTAGTCCTTTGAGACATTTTAATAAAGTTATGTAATAAAGATACGCTTGAGACGATGTAATAAGTTATACTATGACATTGGTTATACTTGTTATTTCACTATTGTCTCTATATGTGTGATTAACCGATCCCGGCACACATATAGCTATGCATTCGGTCTTGGCCTTAAGACTGGGTGTGACAAAGTGGTATCGAGCCGTGTCAACCGTAGGATGCTAGTTTAGTTAGAGTCTTCGTGTCTTAGCTATTATTTGAAAAGCTTATTCTCAAAACTATATATATTACTTAAAACTTGTTTATCTATACTCATCTTGTTGCTTTTACTACCTTCTTGTTTATGAAAACACTTTACTAACCCCTCTATTCAAAACTTTATAGATGGTTCGTTGTAAGCTCACTCCGCGCAAGAGAGTGGTTGTTCAGCCCACTCGCATCCCCGAGGGCGCTGCTTGGATGTGCCGACCCGCCATGGTGGCTCACTCCAATGGACCGCATGCCGGCTACTACCCCAACACTCTGTCGTACATGCTTCAAGGGCTCGGTTTCCACGACGCTCCTCTCTACATTGGAACCAGGACAGCGCTGCGTGGGAGAGGCTACCGGTGGAGGGTGTCGGTGATCCTCTACCGCCGGTGCACAAATGACGGCATGAGCCGCACCCTTCGTGAGCACCACGCCACCGCCCCAAGATCTACCTTCGATGCTGGGATTCGCGATGCTGCTCGTCAAGGTCTTCTTGTGTTACGCGCCGGGAGGGACACCGATATGCGCCACTCCCGGCTTGCTCACTTCCCCTACGAGAGATAGCTGCAGCTTGGACACTACGGTGATGCCCGCACCTGCTGGAGACACCGAGTGACAGACTTCGAGAGCAAGTGCGCCTCACTAGAGCTATGGACTTCATGTCGATCGAGGCTTTGGATGAGATTGAAGATCTACACCGCCGCAACGAGGAGCAAGAGGAGAGGATCATGTCTCTCCATGAGATGCTGACCCCCGAGGATGAAGAGGACGAGGAAGACCACGAGGAGGCGCCACCATCACCCACCGTGCCGCCTAGCTCCCTCCTCGCGGAGAGCTTCGCGTTTGGCAACCGCACCACCCCCGCCACCTCCGGAGGAGTAGTTGTCCAAGAGAGTCATCACTTAGGTCCATGAGGATAGGTCGAGTAGTTAATCGAGTTAGTTAAAGTTTACCGTCGATAGATAGTCTTAGTCTTAGTACGTCCTCATGCTTGGTTTGCTACAATGTTTGGAGTGATGCTTGTCATTTGGAGTTTTTGCTTGAGTGTCGATGGGATGTAAGGCATGTCTTACAACCATCCGTTTATCATACATTAATGAGTTAATAAAGTATTAGTTTGGGTTATATTCTCTCTTTAGTTCTTTTATCTATATCCTTATCACCTCTCCATATCATTTGTTTATACTCATTCATAGCTATTTATTTCTATCTCATGGAATATCTATGTTGCCCGTTGATATGTCCAATTTCCTATAATATTGCTCGTCTCCTACTTAATTCTTATTATCTACCCTTTATCTTACACTTGTCGCTCTATTTCTACCTCCATCATGTCCTTGGTTATCTTTATCATGATCTTTCCCTTGTTGACCGTGCAAACATGAAGTGAACTTTTCAATCCTGTTTGACTCAACAAATGGCGAGGCGCAACAACAACAACAACGACAACGATGGGGATGCACCACCGGAACCTACTCGGCGCAAGTTTTGGCCATGCAAGCCCGGATCCTTCGGACCATGCAGCAGAACATGATCCGGATGCAGCAGAACCAGCGAGAACCACCGGAACCGGAACCACGAAGCGCCGGCTCCGCCACCTAGGGATAAGTTGGGAGAGTTCCGGAGGACCAAACCCGTGCCATTCTCACAAGCTAAGGATCCTCTTGATGCTGATGACTGGCTGAAGACCATTGAGAAGAAGCTGCTAATTGTTCGGTGCAACGACAGGGAGAAGGTGTCTGTATGCTTCACACCAGCTTGAGGGCCCGACTGCTGAATGGTGGGAGGCATTGGTGAATGCCCATCGAGACCCGACTAATATCACTTGGCAGGAGTTTGTGACCAGCTTCGGGGCTCACCATGTTCCTCGTGGTGTCATGAAAGTCAAGAAGAAGGAGTTCCAGGACTTGGTGCAAGGTTCCATGTCCGTCGGTGAGTATCCGCACCGCTTCACCCGGCTTTCACGCTATGCTCCGGGAGAAGTGGACACCGATGAGAAGAAGCAAGAGCACTTCCTGGAGGGACCGAATGATGGTCTCGCTTATGCTTTGGAGTCTAGGGACTTTGTGAACTTCCAGTCCCTAGTGGATCGCGCACCGATTCTGGAGAACAGGAGGGGTAGGATGGATCGCAAGCGCAAGCTAGAGCGCCGAGCACAGCAGGAAAGGAACAACTCTAAGCCCCGTTTCAGTTCTTCATCTGCGGGACCTGTCTACCGTCCAGCTCAGCGGGGTGGACAGCAGGGTGGCCAGCGAGAGGACCCAAGGTGCTGGACAAGGCTATGGTACTCCTCGGCGTCGGATGCAGCGTCCCAACAACAATCGGGCCTTATCAACTCAGCGAGAGGCCCAACAATGGACAGAACACTGGAGGCCGTGGACCCTGTTTCCGTTGTGGACAGGTAGGGCATTTTGCTGATAAGTGTCCTCGGAATCGCCCAGCTCGGACCCCGGCTCAAATGGCTAACAACACTCCGAGCCGCAATGCCAATGCTGCACCTACTCCAGCTAAGCGAGAATCAAGTCCGTGCTCGTGTCAACCACGTGGAGATTGAAAGTGCTCGGGAATCTCCGGACGTCGTGATTGGTATGTTTTCTGTCTATGATCAAAATGCAGTTGTCTTATTTGATACTTGGAGCATCGCATTCATTCATAGCTGCCGTTTTTGTTCAAAAACATAATCTACCCATGTCAATGCTTAAGAACCATATGATAGTTACTTCCCCGGGGAGAGATGCATGCTAGGCAAGTCTGTCCTAAGGTAAACCTTATCATAAGGGGGTAGATTTCTCTGCAAACCTAGTCGTTCTCGAGTCAAAAGGGATTGATGTCATTCAGGGAATGGATCGGTTGAGTAAGCACAAAGGTCCGATTGATTGTGCTAAGAAGGCAGTAAGGTTGACAGCTGGTTCAGGAGAGGAAGTGGAATATGTGGTTGAGGCACTCATCACTACCCAAGGGGCGATTAACCGCATTGTGTTGAATAATTTGGAGGGTACTTCGGTTCAGGAGATCCGTGTGGCCAGCGAGTTTCCCGATGTCTTCCCGGAGGAGTTACCGGGTATGCCACCCGACCGTGACATTGAATTTGTTATTGAATTAGTTCCTGGTACAGCTCCTATATTTAAACGACCCTATCGGATGGATAGTGAACAGTTAGCTGAACTTAAAACCCAATTGCAAGAACTCTTAGATAAAGGTTATATCCGCCCTAGTGCATCACCATGGGGAGCCCCGGTTATATTTGTTGATAAGAAGGGAGGTGATCGGAGAATGTGTGTAGATTACCGTGCACTCAATGAGGTTACAATCAAGAATAGATACCCTCTACCACGGATTGATGACTTGTTCGATCAGCTGAAGGGAGCTCGTGTATTCTCCAAGATTGATCTTCGTTCCGGATATCACCAATTGAAGGTCCGAGCCTCCGACATCCCTAAGACGGCCTTCATCACTCGGTATGGATTATTTGAGTATACCGTTATGTCCTTTGGTTTGACCAATGCTCCGACCTACTTCATGTATCCGATGAACAAGGTCTTTATGGAATATCTGGACAAGTTTGTGGTTGTTTTCATTGATGATATCTTGGTATTCTCGAAGAATGAGGAAGAACATGAGGAACATCTTCGTCTTGTTCTACTGAAGCTTAGGGACAATCGGTTATATGCCAAGCTCGGTAAGTGTGAATTCTGGTTGAAAGAAGTTGCTTTTCTTGGTCACGTCATCTCGGAAGGAGGAATATCCGTGGATCCTGGTAAGGTCGATGATGTGTTGAGTTGGAAGTCACCGCAGAATGTCTCGGAAATCGAAGTTTCCTCGGTTTGGCAGGATACTACGGACGGTTCATCGAAGGGTTTTCCAAGATAGCAAAGCCGATGACAGAATTATTGGAGAAAGGAAAGACTTTTGAGTGGTCACCTCGGCGAGAAGCTAGTTTCCAGGAGTTAAAGCAGAGGCTTACCGCAGCACCCGTTCGACCATGCCCGATATGGAGAAGCCTTTCTCTCGTGTATTGTGATGCATGTGGACAAGGCATAGGATGTGTGCTCATGCAAGAAGGAAGAGTCGTAGCCTATGCATCGAGGCGGTTGAGGAAACATGAGGAGAAGTACCCTACGCATGACTTGGAATTGCTAGCGGTGGTTCACGCTCTCAAGATTTGGAGACACTATCTCATTGGGAAGAGGTGTGAAATCTACTCGGATCATAAGAGTTTGAAATATTTCTTCACTCAGTCCGATCTGAATGCGAGGCAGAGCCGATGGTTAGAACTCATCAAGGATTATGACTTGGAGATCAACTATCACCCCGGCAAGGCGAATGTGGTCGCAGATGCATTGAGTAGGAAGTCTCATTTGAACACATTGGCTACTAGAGAGCTACCGCGGATATATGTGAAGAGTTTGAGAAGCTTAACCTTGGTTGGGTGACTAACATGGAAGCCGTTGCAATGGAAGTGGAGTCTACACTAGAGAGTGATATTCGAAAAGGACAGCTTGAGGATGCTGCCATTCGGGAGATCAAGTTACGAGATCCAGGAGAACAAGGCCCCGAGGTTTCACTATTGACGATCAAGGAACACCGTGGTACAAGCAACGGATCTGTGTGCCGGATGTTGAGGAAATTAAAGAGTTGATACTTCGAGAGGCTCATAACTCGGCATATCTATGCACCCGGGAGGCACTAAGATGTACCATGATTTGAAGACTCGCTATTGGTGGTCCGGAATGAAGAGAGCCGTAGCGAGTATGTGGCTTTGTGTGATACATGCCGGAGAGTCAAGGCGGAACGACAACGACCAGCTGGACTCCTACAACCACTCAAGATACCCGAATGGAAGTGGGAAGAGATCGCAATGGATTTCATTGTGGGTTTACCTCGGACTCGGGGAGGTTATGATTCTATATGGGTTATTGTGGATCGATTGACCAAAGTTGCACATTTTATCCCTGTCAAGACCACGTATATCTGGACGAGAGACTTGCAGAGCTGTACATAGCAAGGATAGTGTGTCCGCATGGTGTTCCAAAGAAGATTGTGTCGGATAGAGGTACGCAGTTCACCTCCGGGTTTTGGGAGAAGTTACATGAGTCTTTGGATACGAAGTTGAATTTTAGTTCAGCCTATCATCCCCAAACGGACGGACGGACCGAGAGGGTGAATCAGATTTTGGAGGACATGTTGAGGTCGTGTGCACTCCAATACGGTAAGAGTTGGGATAAGCTCCTTCCATATGCAGAATTCTCCTACAACAATAGTTATCAAGAGAGTATCAAGATGGCACCGTTTGAGTTCCTATATGGTCGCAAGTGCGAGAACACCTTTGTTTTGGGATCAAGTAGGAGAGAAATTACTGTTTGGTCTCGAGATTCTTCAAGAGGCTGAGAGACAAGTTCACATCGTGAGGGAGAATTTAAAGCTTGCTCGGTCTAGACAGAAAAGTTACGCAGATAACCGAAGAAGAGAATTGAGCTTTGAGGTTGGTGACTTTGTATATCTCAAGGTATCTCCTATGAGAGGTTTGCGACGCTTCAAGATCGGAGGCAAGTTGGCTCCTAGATACATTGGTCCTTTCAAGATCATTGCTCGGATGGGTGAGGTAGCGTATCAATTGGAGTTACCACCGCATATGTCGGATGTCCATGACGTTTTTCATGTCTCTCAATTGAGGAAATGTCTACGAGTGCCGGAAGAACGAGTTGCCCATTGAGGAGTTGACGAGTGGGAGAGGATCTTACTTATCGGGAGTACCCAGGTGAAAATTTTGGATACCCTTGAGAAGGCCACAAGGAATAAGAAGTACCGTATGTGCAAGGTTCGGTGGAGCAACCACACGGAGGAGGAAGCTACATGGGAGAACGAGGACGATCCGAAGAAAGAGTTCCCTAATCTTTTTCCTGATCCATCCGAATCTCGAGGGCGAGATTCATCTTAAGGGGGTAGGTTGTTTGTAACACCACTGATTTTCAAAATTCGCAATAAAATAAAATTTGATTTATTTTATTAGGATGCTAGTATTTATCATAGGTTAAGAATAAAATTTCTATTTAAATTAATTATTTTATTATTATTTACAAAATCATGTTTGTTGCATTCATGCTTGATAGTTGCATTAGGTTTTATTTGTTTGAAAACTTGATTTCGAAAATCGAATAGAATTCGTTCGAATTTAAATTTGCAAATTAGAAGTTAGAAATAAGAAAAGAAAAATAGAAGAAGGAAAAGAGAAACCTCCCGGCCCATCTCCCCTCTCTCTTTTTTTCCCTCTCCCCTTTCTCTCTTCTCTGCCCGGACTCGACTCGGCCCGGCTAGCCCATCCCCAAGCCCGCCTCGGGCCCACCCCGGACCCGACACGGATCGGAGCCGATTCCGCACCCAAACCGGCCATCCTCGGCGTGCGTGCCGCGGACTTGCCTCCTAGATAAGTGCCGCACCCGGGACTCTCGTTCCGCACCCCAAAGACCTCTCAATTTCCGTGCCCTAGTCGCCGCAACGCCGCCGATTGGCCCATCTCCGTCGCGCCGCCGTGCGGAGCCACCGCACCGGCCGTGGACCCCGTGCCGCCCTCCGCGTCGACCCACCGCAGCCGCCGGTCAAGCCCGACGCCAAGCCGTGGTCCGAGGAGCCCCCGCGACGCCGCCGAAGCCTTCCACCCGGCCGTCACCGTCGCGAGTCGCCGCCGCCCTCTCCCGTCGTCGCGCGATCCCCTTGGTGAGTTCGCCGTGCTCCCCGCTCCGCGTAGGAACCACCCGCACCGAGTTTAGGGCACCGGAGAGCCGGACGGCCGGTTCCGGCGAGCTCCCATGGCGCCGCCGTCCGTCGGCCGCCGCAGCCTCGGCCGGACCGATCCGTGCCGTTGGATCTCGGATCTGCGGTCCGGATTAAAAGCCCAACCGTTATCCGGACTTTTTACATAAACACCCTCGCCGTCTTAAATATTTAGTAAAGAACCCCCCACTTTTACATAAGCACCCTTAGGTTAATTAATAATTATAATTTAATCTCGTTAGGGCACGGTATTGTAAATTTACACTTAAGCCCCTGAGTAATTTTATAATTATGTTTAGGTCCTGTAATTTTACATAAACACCCCTAAGTTTTTCCTAAATTATATTTTAGTCCTGTACTTTTTCATTAAGGCCCCCGAACTTTCCATAATTACAAATAAGTCCCTGTAACTTTTCAATAATTACAAATAGGTCCACTGAAGCTGCTTTGTTTTACAATCTAAACCCTAGAACTTAAAACCTTCATAACTTTTAGCTCGTAACTCCGATTTAGGTGATTCTTGCGCTCACAAGTTCGTAGTGACGAGTACTATTTAATGGTACTGTTTTCATAGATAATAGGCATTGTTTGGTGTACTGTTTCTTATTTGCTATGTATGTGTGTTTTCCGGCGTGACGAAAATAGACGAGGAAGAGTACGAGGATTTTCGGGACCCGAGTTTGAGCAGCAGCGACAAGAGGAGACAGGCAAGTGTCCTTGATGCACATTGCGCCTACTTTCTTACTTTCCGAATTTACATTTCATGCATTACTTGCTTAATTTGAATCCTATTTGTGTCGTACCACTGTTCCCTATTCTACCTTGTCGCCTTGGTTATGGTGTAGTATGTTAGGATGGGTACGTCATTGCTAGTTGCTTTTAATGGGGTTCAAACTGAACTAAATGCTAAGCTTGATTAATTATTCACTTGAACATAATGATCATGAATTGGGGGATGCTTTTTAGCAACATGGAACTTAGGTGATCCCGACGGGAGGATGTGGATGATGGTGCGGGAATGCACGAGTACTCGTAGTAGTACTATTGGGCTGCGGTAGTACTCGTTGGGGATCATAAGGACCGGTTCTTGGAGCGGCAACCCAGGACTTCCGCACAAAGCACGGGGCTGATAATGGGTAGGTAAGGTTTAGTACCGAGGTAGCTTCCCGGTTCCGCAAGCGTCGAGGAAGGATGAAGGAAGAAGGTGTCTTACGGATTCGGGCGAGGAAAGGCGGAGTACTTCAAGCCACGGTGCAAGAGGGGGCCTCCGGGTGATGCGTCACTTTTACGGCGGTGAAACCTTAGCATGGACGTTTTGCAAGTCGGGAAGTCCTTAGAAAAGACCTTGCGGTGATCTCTTGGCCTCATACCTTGGGAAGTGTGCTGGCATAATAGAGGTTTTAGTCATCTGAATAGTGATGGAATCACCGACACTGTGGGTAAAGTTGTGCAACCTCTGCAGAGTGTAAAAAAAGCTGTTATTAACAGCCGTGTTCACGGTCACGAACGGCCTGGATCCTCACGAGAGCTAGAGGGATGGTTTGGGTGGAGTAACCTTTTGGTAGCTACAAGCGGGGTAACTTGTAGTGAGGTGAGCTACGAGGCGGGGTAACTCTGTAGTGTGGTTTACGCAAGTGGGGTAGCTTGCGGTGGTTAACAGGTGGGGTAACCTTGTTGGTGCTTTTATCACATAGTAAATAGGTTGTTTAATTAACTTGACTAGTATAGGTGCTTCTATTGCAAACCCTGTGTCGGCTTTCCTTTTTATACAGCTTGCATGTCATTTTTCCCACACTTGCTTGAGTACGACATGTACTCACTCTTGCTATTTCTGTTGCTATACACTACTGCTGCTCGGAAGCCGAAAGGAGGTACCTTGATGAAGACTACTATTAGGCATGCGTTTCCCAGGTTGATTGCCTGTGGCGTATGGAGTCTTCCGCTGAGTTTAGTTTAGTCCTTTGAGACATTTTAATAAAGTTATGTAATAAAGATACGCTTGAGACGATGTAATAAGTTATACTATGACATTGGTTATACTTGTTATTTCACTATTGTCTCTATATGTGTGATTAAGCGATCCTGGCACACATATAGCTATGCATTCGGTCTTGGCCTTAAGGCTGGGTGTGACATTAGTGGTGTGTGTTGATGGGTGAGTGATTAGACCAAGCTGTGTTAAGGTGAAGTTGGGTGGAAATGATACCTGTCGTGGGCGAAACTCCTAGTACTTGGTGTAGAGTACTTGATGTTTAGGTGATTGTCCATTTGCGATGGACGAGTGTTTGTCCTGCCATATAAGGACCGGTTTTCGGACCCCAAATTGGTGATTTAGTGTACAACCACGGAACCTGTTATGGGCGGGACTGTGCACCAAACCTCGGGTTACGTAGCAAGAAGTTCCACCGGTGTAGCAGATGACGGAGGTCCGGGGATCGTTGTTTTGGTGAAAGTCCGAGTACTTGGCACATATATGGTGGACGGTATGCTTGTGTGATATGCGTCGGATCCCTAGGCATTCGGGGTGGACTTGTGGGCGTGCCTAGTTGCGGTGACGAGCGTTATGTGTTCCGTAGCTAAGAACATATAGCTTGTGGATAAAGTGTACCAACATCTGCAGAGTGTTTAAAACTATCCGGATGTCCGTTGTCATGGTATATTGACACGCCAAACCTTGAGCTCTCATTGATTAGCCACAAATACTAAACCCTTGATGTGTGAGTGGGCAGCCTTGTGCCCGTGTGTTTTGGAAATGGTGTTGGCCTGGAGTGCCGAGCTGTTTTGACCTTCGGTCGGAAGGCTCATATAAAAAGAATGGGAAGCTGTCGGGATTGATGAATATCTCCCCCGGGTTCGACCAACTAAAATTATGAAAATTGGTTTCCTCTTCAAGAACCCCATTGCTTACGTAGCGAGCCCTACATCGGCGCTTTCGCTAAAACTCGACCTTGCCTTGTCCACGACCAGATTGCATAAATAATGTCCCTTGCTAGTGGTAGAGCTTGTTGAGTACCTTATGTACTCACCCGTTGCTTATTTGTTCGAGACGAAGATGGAGAATACCACGAGGATGAGGAGTAGGTCGCGTCCTTCGCTCGATGTTGCCTGTGGGGTTTATGACGCTTTCCGGTGTGTTTTCTTTTATGTGAGGTTGGCCTATCCTCCTCTTTGAATGTAATCCGGACCATGTATCCCCTAGCTACTATCCTTTTGAGGAATAAATAAAGGTTGATGTATCGGATTTATATCATCTATGTGTGTACCAACTATTGTTTCGGGGATTGGTACGTATACACGGTGTAGTCCCGAGAACGGGGCACCGCAGATATTGCCGTGCTGGTTTCTCGATAATAGGTAAGTCCATCAAGAGCTCACGTAGCGTGATAAGCTCTGCTTCTATGGTAGACCTCGTTAAGATGGTCCGTTTACATGATCTCCATGAAGCAGCGAGCACCACCAAGAGTGAAAGCATATCCACTCGTGGCATACAACTCATCGACATCGGATATCCAATTGGAGTCACTATATCCCTCTAGTACTGCAGGATATCCGGAATAATGAATTCCATAACCCGCAGTACCAACTTGGTAGTGCATTACTCACTCAAGCGCACGCCAATGATCATCTCCCGGATTAGAAGTAAACCGTCTCAATTTGCTCACGACAAAAGAGATGTCGGGCCTAGTAGCACTAGCCAAGTACATAAGTGATCTAATGATCTCGGAATATCTCAATTGCTCTCTACCAATTCTCTTATTCTTTCGAAGGATCATGCTAGGATCATAAGGAGTTGGAGAAGGTTTGCTTGTCCTTGTTGCGGAAGCGACTCGAGCATCTTTTCCACATAATGAGTTTGCGTTAAATTAATGTCATTCTCTCCTTTGATTAGCTTAATAACCAAATAAAATGGAGTTAAGAGGAAGGTTTCGGGGGCTAGGGTTCGTCACGACGATTCCAACGGCGTCGGAATCGTCGGAAACGGAGCTACGGTTCAAAAGTTATGGTCTGTGGAAAGTCCGGGGGTATTTTTGTAAAAATCAGCTGGGGTTTCTATAAAAGAATAAATAAATTTCGGTAATTTTGGAGAAGTGGAGGGGCTAAAATGCGAAAATGCATTTTCGGGCTAGCTAGGGACCTATTTGTAATTTTTCAAAAGCTCGGGGGCTTTATGTAAAATTTGGAGGGCTCTTAACTAGTATGGGAAAAGGTTAGGGGGTTTTATGTAAAGGTGGCTTTTCCCGGGGATATAGGATTTATATCCTTATAGGAAATTCTGTGGAATATGTCCGGAGGTCCTGTGGACCAGGCCGGAGGAGTCGGTCCACGGGTCCATGGTGGACCCGGGGACGAGGCGCGGCCGGGGCTCGCCGGAGTTGGCGATTCCGGCGGCCCCGGCGGTCGGAGGAGGGAGCTAGGGGGTGTCCTGGTGACCCTTGGGCCATGGCGGAGCGGGTGACGGGGCGAGCGGGTGTGGTGGTGGTAGGGTCTGGATGGCTGGCCGGCCGGAGGTCCGAGCGACGACGGTGGAAGGGGAAATAGGTCGGGCGGCCGGGTTTAGGATGGGGCTAGGGGGCTGCGAGGTGTTTGTGAGCTTGACGGAGGTAGGCGACGCTCGAGCTTGGCCCGAGGGAACGAGAGGCGGTCGGGCGACCGGAGGGAAGGGGGAGGCGGATGGCGGGCGGTGGCGAGAGCGGAGGCGGGGAGGGAGGCGAGGAGCTAAGGGGATAGGGGCTTGCGTGGGGTTCTCCGGGAGGCGGTGGCGAGTAAGGGAGGGGAGGGGAGGCTTTTATAGTGGGGAGGAGGGGGAATGGCGACGGTGGCGCCATGGCCGTGGCGGCTCTGCTCGGGGCGCGCGAGGAAAAGGAGGGGGGTGGCCCGGTACGGGCGGAGGAGGAGGGCGAGGCGCGGTGTGCGAGGCCGTCATGTCGGCGCTTGCCGACAAGCGGGCGGCGCGGGTGGCCGGAGGTGGCGTCGACGGGGAATCCGGGCACGGCGGCGACGGACGGGTCACGCGTGGCTTGACGTCGGGTCGGCGCGTCCATCCAAGGGAGGGCGGCGGCGGCTCGGGCGCGGTGCGGGCTTGTCCGTGCGTGCGGAGTTGCGGTGGGGGACGGGGCGGCGGCGATGGCGCGAGCGACACGCGGCGTGCCCGCGTCGTGCGCGAGAGGAGGAAGAAGGGGGGGGGGCGGGGGGTGTTGGGCTGGGCCGGGTTGGAGAGAGAGAGAGGCTGGGTGGGGGAGGGAAAAAGAGTAGGTTTACATATCAAGCTGATTCTATTTTTCCCTTCTTTACTCCTTAAGCCAAAATGAATAAATGAAAAAATAGAAGTAAAATCAAATAAATTCCAACGAGTCAAAATAATATGAAGTAAAATAAAAGTAAAGCAATTGAAATAGAAACAACCAAGTTTGCAAGAGTTAGGTTTTTATTTTTTAAAAACTTCTATGTGTTTTTTTCCTATGTATATAATTGGGTTTTAAATTCCTAGTTAATTTTCATAAATATTTTTCTGAATAAAATAAAATGATTTATTTAGTGATTTTTTTAATTTGGCCAAAAATTCGGGGTGTTACAAATACTGATGAACTGTGACAATCAAACTGTGATAGTCAAAGTGAACAATTCATAGGACAATACGAAGTCATCAAGACATATGAAGAGACGTTTAAAGTCCGTCACGAAAATGAGAAACTCAAGAGTAATATCGGTGGATTACATATCAAGCGATAAGAACTTGGCAGATCGGTTTATGAAGGGGTTGTCACGTGATGTGATAGAAAGTGCATCAAAGGAGATGGGTATGAGACCCATTTGAACTATTCCATAGTGGTAACCCAACCTATGTGATCGGAGATCCCGTGAAGTAGGACACTGGGAAGAACAAGATATTGGTCGGCTAGAGAGTATCGTTTTAATCTTCTCGAGATGATGCAATACTCAAAACACCGCATGGCAGGTTGTCGAATGCCTATGTATCCTGTTGGCTTTAATTAGCGAAGATGCTATCCTGCAGCGCATTCTTGAAAGAATACACCTATATGAGCCCGACTGTTGTAAGGTCGCAATTTGTGAGACTTGGGTGATCTCTATTAAGCTCATGAAAGACCGCGGAGTACGACCTATATGCTCCACCCGCGGGTAGCCTACTGGAGGTCCGAGTACCAGCTGTGACTCTAAGTAAAGTTTGTTTGCACAAAACCTGCAATTCAAGGCATAGTCCATTATACAAGTCGTAAACGAGTGTAGCTTATTGTTCTAGGTGAAAGTTCAACTTAACAGTCTCCATTGAAACACTGGTATATTGAAAAGAAGTAGGATGAGGCAAAGTCTCGATGGGACTTTGAGATCTGGTGGGGGATTATTGGAATTATTGGGCCAAAGCCCATTTATAATTTCTATAATTTCTGGAAAATCTCAAAGGCCCTATAGGGATGGTGGGAGTGCAATCTTTAGTACCACATTGCTTGCACGTGGAGGGAGACCAACTTATAAACTTGGATGTGCTTACCTTCCTTGCAAGTGTGAGAAAGAGAGAAGGGAAGACCACACGGGGCGCGGCTTCCTTTTGCACTTTATTTTTGCTGTGTGTCCAATACGTTTTCTATTTTGGAAACCGACTCAATTTTGGTTCGCCTAACCCTAGCGGTCTCTCCTATATAAATGTACGGGCGCTGCCGCAGAAAATTGGCTTAGGGTTTTGCCTCGTCTTACTGTTATGCCGGCAAGGCTTCTCCATCTCGATCGTCGGCGTGCACCGACAAACAGGGGAGCAGGTCTCCGAAACTAGCTCCTTTTGCGATCCTGCACCGGGAGAGGGCGAATAAGATTTTCGGGAAGCGCTCCGTGCGATTGCTGGATCACTTCCACCACGGCGCATCTTCGTCCCTGCCGCATGAGCTAAGCACGTCGTCGTCTTCGCCGTGATGCTGCTGAACGTCGTCGTCGACTCCTCTACCCCGTCAGGCCGAAAACGTACGTACCTTCCGCTTGTGCTATGTCTTCCATACTAGCCTTCGTCTTCTATGTCTGCATGATAGTAATGGATAGTATGGTAGATGTGTTCATCTTCTCGTCCTTATTAGACATGTCTAGATCTTGTATAGACCTGTCTAGTTTATTTAGCAATCTGTATATCATGTTGATAATTTATTTGGGATTAAATTAAAACTAATAGTGCTTATATTTCCAACACGGCATACATCAATAGAAATCCCATCGAGGATCTTCTCCAGAACCTACTCTCCTTCAGTAAGAATTACATGCATATCTCAAAGATTATCAAACAGAGGTAATGATCTTAAAGTGACCAATTTATCCTCTTTTGCCATCAGATTCGGTACAAACACTTGCTGTTGCTAATTACCCACTCCTTCTCATGTTGTCGAAAGACATGGGGTTGAAGTCACTCTTCTTTTCCTTTCTAAAAATATCGCTTCCCGTGAGCCCTAACTGTACAAGCTTGATACGACTTCCCAAACATAGAAAGAACACGCCTTCTAGCCACATAAGAATCTGTTTAAATATCCTTGCAGTCATGTTGTTCGACTTTGATACTTACATTTAGACGTAAGTGGTGAAAATACCGCAAAGGTTGGTGAACTCCAGGTTGGATAAAGATAAACCATCCAGGCTGAAACTACGGAACCAATTCCTTCTTTGATTTGACATACCTCAGTTTTCAATGCCATTGCTTGACCGTTCTCGAGTGTATTACACCATTGCAAGACAATGTCTTTGAAAAGAAAGGGGCAAATTGAATATCTCCTGTTCTGGGAGAATTGAATATTGTACCAGAAAATAAAGCAAGTTTCTACTCTATTTAAAGCTACTCAAGACCTGTTTACCAGGAGATAGAGTCTGAAATATTCACTACTACGGAAAGAGCCAGCAATATCAGGGGGCATTTTCCAGCAATAGCGGGCACATAGAAAAACGCTATTGCAGGGTGCCATCGCTGACGTCATCACGGGGCGACGCTGTTACAGAGACCCCTGCAATAGCGGGCGTAGGTGACGTCATCGGAGGCAACGCTATTACAGATGGGGGTCACACATTAATAGCGGCCGCCGGTGACGTCACCGACGTCCGCTATTACTCGGGTGAGCCGATAATAGCGGGCCAACAATGACGTCACCGACGGCCGCTATCTGGACCAGACAGCAATAGCGGTCTCCGGTGACGTCACCTCGACCGTTATTACAGGGCTCCTGTAATATCGTCGTCAATGTGACGTCATGGTGCCCGCTATTGAAGGCAACGAGTGTATAAATTCGTCCCCTTCCTCCCGACGAGAGCTCGTTTCGCGAGCTCACGGACGAGTTGTCCGTACGGAGGGCGGAAAAAGCCAAAAAGAAGGGGGAAGGTTTTGAACCTATTTTTTGGAAGGATATTGTTCTAGGAGGTAAATCCATACCGTTCCATGTATTTCTTTTGTGTTTAACCATAGTTTTAGTCTCTTTTTTTATGGTTACTTTTCCTAGGGTTTGGATCTATTTTTTTACCTATAAATGGCATGGTTAGGGGTCCTCATACATATCATAGGGTGTTTAGTACTTAAACTTATCCTCTCCATACAATATGTAGGCTTTTATATGTAGGGATCTAGTTTTGGATGAAGACCTAGTTTGGGATCTATGTTTTATTCATAAATCTTTTTTTAACAGTAATTTATGTAGAGATTTTGCTATTAACTTTTAAATCACACGTAACTATAGTATGTAATATTCTTGTGTAACTACTTTTGCTTTTTAGCATATAATTCCATTTTGACTTAGTTTTTAATTATTATTCATTTCTTTATTTACGATACATGTCTCGTAGAAAGATGGAAGATCAATCTTGGATATACACCGGTGGGGGTGGTGATGCTTGTTGTATATTTCCAAAAGGTCACGGGTTTCGTTGAAGAAGTGAAGCGACACGCAAGAAGAAGAGGTACACAATATATCTATTGTCCTTGTACCCGTTGCAAGAACATGTTTATGTTTGAGACACCCGAGACTATTCGTGAGCACTTGTTGGAGAAAGGATTTATCAAGGACTACTATATCTAGATAAAATACGGTGAAATAGGACCTCATGCACAAGGTGACCACGTTGAAGAGGTGATAAGAGAAAGAGCCGACCACGACGAGCGTAGGGTGAGGGGTGAAAGTAGCACGAGAATATGCAACGACATCGGGTCCCACGGATGGTCCGGAACTTGTGAATGAAAGTGAGGACTTTGACGGCGGTCTCGATGTGGAAGAATTGTTAATGCACATTAACAACGAGAACCTGGTCCAAAAGAAAAGGCGAGCTTTAGATAACTTGGATGCATTGGAGAAGGCGTCAAAGGAGTTTCAGTACGAGGAATCCATGGGGTGTCAAAAGGATTGCACGGTCTTACGAGCAGTGTTAGAGCTTGTCACACTTAAGGCTAAGAATGGGTGGTCGGACACAAGCTTCAACCAACTTTTGGAGCTGTTAGCCAAAATTTTACCAAAACCAAACTCTTTGCCCACCAACACATACAATGCAAAGAAAGTGTTGGCACCGTTGACCCTAGGCGTACGGAAAATACACGCTTGTCCAAACCACTGCATATTGTACCGTAAAGAGCATGCCAATAAGACTAGATGTCCAACGTGCAACGCCCGTCGATACAAAACTAATGATGGAACCGATGATACGGACATCATGGATAAGTCCGAAGTAGAAAGAAAGCTGGCGGAAGAGGAAGAAAACCAATACCGATCGTGTTCCACATGATGTGCGGGAAGATGTGGTTGATGAAAGAAAAGTGCCAGCCCTTGTGATGTGGTACCTTACGATAATCGATCGCTTGAAGCGTCTTTTTGCCAACAGTAGAGACGCTAAACTCATGACATGGCACGATGATGTTGACGGGCGCAAGAAGGATGGGATGATTCGTCACCCGGTCGACGCTCGACAGTGGAAGAACTTCGACATTAACCATCCTGATTTTGCGTCGAAAAGAGGAATCTAAGAATGGCCTTAAGTACGGATGGAATGAATACTTTCGGAGAGATGACAAACCCGCACGATACTTGGCCGGTGATTTGTTGCATCTACAATATTCCATCATGGTTGTGCCATAAGAGGAAGTACCTTCTACTAACTACACCGATTTCTGGTCCGAAACAAACTGGAATCGATATTGATGTCTTTCTTGAACCACCGATGGAAGACATGAAGTTATTATGGGAACAACGGGTGAAGGTTTATGATGCGTACGGACAGGAAGAGTTCACCACCGCACGCCATCTTTCTTTGCACCGTCGGTGATAACCCGAGCACGCTCGGATCTCAATGGGCGAGATCAAATGTAACACCCGGAATTTCTAATTCGGGATGTGCATGAAATTCACAAAATTTTAAAACTTTTTTTTAAAGCATATTTAATTATTATCTAAAAGATAATATTTTAATTACATTTCTCTCTCTTCCTTGCAAAAGAGGAAGAGTTAGTTTTAAACCCAACTATTTAAAAGGAGATATTTTATTTATAAAGTGTATCTATGATTTGTTGTGATTATGAAAATGACTTAATAAAAGATTGTATTTGTTTATTTTAGAAAACAATATTTCACACAAGGTACTTTCCCTTTGTAAGAAAAACAGAAGTGTGTTGTCACTTTATGTGAACTAAAGAGTTGTTTTTGAAAGATAAATAAAGTTTGAGCTAAAGGGACATTTCTTTAAGAAATACTTTTGATTTATGAAGGTAATCTATTTTAAGAAAATGATTTAAGAAAATAAATTAATAAACAATTATATTTGATTCATGAAAATAAGTTTATTTCAAAAAGCATTATTTTATATAAGATGTTTCCTCTTCGTAAGCAAAATGAGAGCTTTTATCATTTCATGAGAGAAAAAGGAGTTATTTCCAAAACTAATTAAAGTTTGATTTACACAAGCTTTTGAAATACATTTGGTTTATGGTCTAAATAATTTAAATGTGTGAAAAGGGTTTATCAAATAACTGTATTTGATTTGAGCAAATATAGATCTATGAAAAATATTTTATTTTATCAATACATGGGGTTTATAAAGAATTTATGAAATAATATTTATTTTTGTTTAAAGTATTTTATTTTGTTTTGGCTCCAAGATATTTCCAAACAATTAAAATGTTTGTCTTTAGTTGATAAAAGATTGGCTTTAAAAAGACAATTTATAAACCCTTTTAAGCAAAAGCCATTTATTTTCTAAATTTAATTAATTAATATGGATTATATTTTGGCTGTAATGCATGCGTGTTGATTAGGTTACATTTGGTCTTTATTGTGTGATTATTTCATTTCAAAATCCGAATAGAATTATTTGTGTTTAACTAGCTAATAGAAATAGAATAGGAAAGAAATAAAATAAGAAAAGAAAAGAAAAGGAAGAAACCCAACCGAGGCCATGGGCCGAATTTCTCCCCTTTCCGGCCCATTCCCTCTCTCCCTCCCTTTCTTTCTTTTCCTCGGCTCTGCCAGCCTGCGGCCCGACCAATCCGCCGGCCCGCACGCCCCGTAGGCCTGAGCCGCGAGCCCGGCCGCGCCGCAGCCCGCGCCGCAACCCTAGCCGGCCGCCAATCGCCGGACTCCGCCGCCGCAGCCCTTGGCGTGCACGCCACGACCATCCTAGGGCGTTGTGCCCAATAAGAGGCAAGACCGCACCCCGCGCCACCTTTCCCCCCCCACCTCGTCGTCTCGCGCCTACCCGCGACGCCGCCCGAGCCGCCGCCATTGCCGCCTTTGTCTCCCCTCCGACGAGCTGCCGCGGAGGACCGCCCCGGAGGACGCCGAGGCCACGACGAGCTTCGCCTCGCCTTGCCGCCGCGCCGGCGCCGACCCGACAAGGCACGGCCCACCCGGACGCCTCCCCAACGCCGCCGAACCTATCCATCCCCATCTCGCCGCCGCGAACCCGTCTCCGACCGCCATCGCCTCGCGCGACACCCCGGTGAGATTCCCCATCCTTTTCTCTCCACGTAGAACCACTCCCCATCGAGATCCGCCTCCCGAAGCGCCGGAACGGCGAGCTCCGGCAAGTCGTCAATGGTGCGCCGCCGCCGTTGCTCGTCGGCGTCGACCAAATCAAGGCCGGACACCCTCCGCACCGTCCGATCGCTCATCTCGCGGCCGAGATTAGATCGAGTCGAACCGTTATGAGATCGGTCCACCATGGACTACGGACCGCCGGTCCTGAGCCGGTCTACGGCACCGTGGACTCGGTCCACGGAATTAAAGATTTAATTTAATTCATTTAAAATCCGATAAATCGACGACCTTACAAATAAGCCCCTAACGTTTCATTTAATCACAACTACATCCTCTCGTTTTTACATAAACTCCCTTAGTTTTAGTTATAATTACGTTTAAGCCCCGGTTCCCGATTAAATGGTATTTTTACAAATAAAACCCCGTGGTTATATTTATTTATGTTTAGGTCCTGCACATTTACAAAAACAACCCTATGTTTTTCATAAATTATATTTTAATCCTGAACTTTTACATTTTAGTCCCTACACTTTCTGAAAATTAGGAATAGGTCCCTGGACTTGGCTATTTTGCATATAAGCCCTTATAGTTTGACTATTTTACGTTTATGCCCTTTATTTCATAAAAGCCACCCTAACCTTCGTTTTAGTTCCGTTTTTGACCTAATCTTTTTCGTTACGACTTTTAGTTAATTGTTAAACTCTTTCTAAGTCTTTAAGTCATATTTATTTCAGTGTTTTAATAATGGCCTTTTTACGAAACACCCCTAACTTTTTATTAAATTACGTTTCGCCTCTGTTTTCTCAAACCGCATTAAAGTATGTTCTTTTACAAAATGAACCCCGGTGTTTTATAAACTTACATTTGTAGATCTTAACCTTTTTACACTCTAGTCCTTGAACTTTTCCATATTTACAAAATGATCCTTAATCTGCAGTTTAAACCCTAGATCTTGAAACCTCCGTAACTTTTCGCTCGTAACTCCGATTAAGCCGATTCTTGCGCTCACGAGATCGTAGCGACCTATTTATTAGTACTGTTTTCATAGTCATTAGGTATTGTTTGGTGTACTGTTTCTTAGTTTGCTTGTATGCTTGTTTCTTGCATGTTTTGTATCGGTGTGACGTTAAATAGAAGAACGTGCATTTCGAAGATCTCAAGAGAAAGACTTGAAGACATGAGCAGCAGTAAAGGGAAACAGGCAAGTGTCCTTGATGCACATTGAGCCTACTTCTTTACTATCTGAATTTACTTTTTATGTATTGCACTTAATTTTGAATCCTATTGTGTCATATCCTGTTCCATACTATTTCCTTGTCGCCTTGATTTTTGGTGTAGTGTTATAGTATGGGTATGTCATTGCTTAGCATGCTCACAATGGGGTTTACAACTGAATTAAATGCTAATCTTGATTAAGTATCCACTTGAACCTAATGATCAAGAACTGGTAATGCTTTTTAGCAACATGGAACTTAGGTGATCCCGACAGGAGGATTGTCGATGATGGTGCCTGGTGCACACTGCTAGGTGCACTACTCGTTTTTGACCTAATCTTTTTCGTTACGACTTTTAGTTAATTGTTAAACTATTTCTAAGTCTTTAAGTCATATTTATTTCAGTGTTTTAATAATGGCCTTTTTACGTAAACACCCCTAACTTTTTATTAAATTACGTTTACGCCTCTGTTTTCTCAAACCGCATTAAAGTATGTTCTTTTACAAAATGAACCCCGGTGTTTTATAAACTTACATTTGTAGATCTTAACCTTTTTACACTCTAGTCCTTGAACTTTTCCATATTTACAAAATGATCCTTAATCTGCAGTTTAAACCCTAGATCTTGAAACCTCCGTAACTTTTCTCTCGTAACTCCGATTAAGCCGATTCTTGCGCTCACGAGATCGTAGCGACGTGTACTATTTATTAGTACTGTTTTCATAGTCATTAGGTATTGTTTGGTGTACTGTTTATTAGTTTGCTTGTATGCTTGTTTCTTGCATGTTTTGTATCGGTGTGACGTTAAATAGAAGAACGTGCATTTCGAAGATCTCAAGAGAAAGACTTGAAGACATGAGCAGCAGTAAAGGGAAACAGGCAAGTGTCCTTGATGCACATTGAGCCTACTTCTTTACTATCTGAATTTACTTTTTATGTATTGCACTTAATTTTGAATCCTATTGTGTCATATCCTGTTCCGTACTATTTCCTTGTCGCCTTGGTTTTTGGTGTAGTGTTATAGTATGGGTATGTCATTGCTTAGCATGCTCACAATGGGGTTTACAACTGAATTAAATGCTAATCTTGATTAAGTATCCACTTGAACCTAATGATCAAGAACTGGTAATGCTTTTTAGCAACATGGAACTTAGGTGATCCCGACAGGAGGATTGTCGATGATGGTGCCGGTGCACACTCGTTGGGTGTGGTGGTACCTGTTTGGGATCATAAGGACCGGTTCTTGGAGCGGCAACCCAGGACTTCCGCACAAAGCACAGGGCTGATAATGGGTAGGTAAGGTTTAGTACCAAGGTAACTTCCCGGTTTTGCGGGCGTCGAGGAAGGATGAAGGAAGAAGGTGTCTTCCGGATTCGGGCGAGGAAAGGCGAGTACTTGAAGCCACGGTGCAAGAGGGGGCCTCCGGGTGATGCGTCACTTTTACGGCGGTGAAACCTTAGCATGGGCGTTTTACAAACTGGGAAGTCCTTCGAAAGATCTTGCGGTGATCTCTTGGCCTCACACCTAAGGAAGTGTGCTGGTATAATGGAGGTTTTAGTCACCGACGGGTGATGGAATCACCGACCTGTGGGTAAAGTTGTGCCACCTCTGCAGAGTGTAAAACCGTTATAACAGCCGTGTTCACGGTTACGAACGGCCCGGATCCTCACGAGAACTAGAGGGCATGGACGGGTGGAGTAACTCGTAGGATGCTACGAGCGGGGTAACCTGTAGGTGTTGGGTAGCTACAAGTGGGGTAACCTTGTGGTGAGGTTGGCTACAGGCGGGGTAACTCTGTAGTGTGGTTGGCTACGGGCGGGGTAACTCTGTAGGTGTGGTTTTGCTGCAAGTAGAGTAGCTTGCGGTGGTTGACGAGTGGGGTAACTCTGTTGGATTATTTTCACCTAGTAAATAGGTTGCCTTAATTAACTTGACTAGTGTAGGTGCTTTCTATTGCAAACCATGTGTTAGCCTTCCTTTCATTGAGCTTACATGTCATGTATTCCCACACTTGCTGAGTACGACATGTACTCACCCTTGCTATTTCCTTTTTGCTACCAACTACTGCTGCTCGGAAGATGGAGAAGATCACCGATGAGAAAGGTCTAGGCGTGCGAAACCCCGGTCGATTGCTCGTGGTGTTATGGAGTCTTCCGCTAGCGTATATTGTATTTAGTCCTTTGAGACAATATCGATGTAAGTATTCAATTTATTAAAGACATTAATCTTTTATCACATTATTTGTCCTGTGTGCGTGAAAACTTGTTCCCGGGCACGCATACGGATGCATTCGGTTTTGGTCGTTAAAACCGGGTATGACATCAAAGGGAAGACAAGCATGTTCAACATGTGTGGACCAGACTCGCATCGTTGTACCTTCCTTTCTTGCGTAAGTTGGTGTATGTAAAACATCGAAGATGGTTAGCAAAAAGGCACCAATATCGTCAAAATACGGATGAATTTGATGGAACAGTTGAGACAGAGTTGACTCCTAAACTTCGAGACGGTCAATTTGTTTTCGAAATGGTGAGAAATATCAAATATACCTATGGGAAAAAGAAGAAGGGAAAGAAAGGAAACATTGCCGATACGGGCGTGCCGTTTAAAAAACAATCGATCTTTCATCGGTATTTAAGTTATTGGAAAGAATTGGAGATCGCCCATGCTACGGACCCTATGCATGTCGGAAAGGGTGTCTTTGACAATTGCAATGGCACTTTTATGGACATTCCCGGTAAGACAAGGATGGACTCGCGGGCACGAAGAGACCTAGAGAAGTTAAATATAAATTATGGGCTTCACCCTAAGCCAAGAGGGAATGGGAAGTATTACCTTCCACCAGCTTGTTGGAACCTAACCATCGAGGAGAAAACGGCATTTTGCAAGTGTCTGCGAGGGATAAAAGTCCCCACAGGTTTCTGTTCAAACATAAAGAAGCTCGTATCAATGAGTGACTTGAAGATAAGTGGCTACAACACACATGAGTGTCATATGATGCTTTCGCTGTTTCTCGTGATCGCAATTAGGGTTGTTAAGCAACCTCATATCAAGTTAGCTATCATCCGGATGTGTCATTTTTGGAATTCCATATCTAAGAAGGTGATAAGCCTTCCCGAGCTTGACACGATACGTAAAGAGATGATAGAGACAATGTGCCAACTAGAGATGTGTATGCCACTGTCTTTCTTTGATTTGATGGAGCACTACATGATTCACTTAGCTGATCGGATTGCCGTTCTGGCCCTCCTTACTTGCATCATATGTTTTCGTATGAGCGCTTTATGTCCATTATGAAGGGACATGTTCGCAACCGGGCTCACCCCGAGGGTTCCATGATAGAGGGATATACGACTGAAGAGGTTCTTGAGTTTTACAATGATCACAATCAAGATGGAAGAACAATTGGTCTATTGAAATCACGCCATGAAGGAAGAATTTTCGGTCAACGAACCACAGGAAAGAAAACATATAACGACGAGAACTATCAATTGGTGAGTCAAGCACATTTCAGCCTCCTGCAACGGTTACAACTTGTTGAGCCATACATCCAGCAACACTTAGAGCAACTACGTGCAGAAAATGAAAATTGCACTGACGATCTGGATCATGAGAGAGCACAAAAAAACTTTTAACGGGTGGTTGAAGGATCAAAACATTCCAATTGGTGAAACAAGGGATGAAAAGACAATGCATCTATTGGCTAGAGGTCCGCAATGATTAGTTACAACATGGCAAGGCTATGATATTAATGGTTTTACATTTTACACTAGAGAAAAGGACAGGAAGAGTCGAATCAAAATAGTGGTATTAGTGTAACAACGACAGGACAACACCTTGAAAGAGAACACCTATTATGGGTATATTGAAGAAATTTGGGAACTCACCTATGGGACTACCGTACGGATACCCATATTTAAGTGTCAATGGGTCAAGCATCCGCAAGGTGTTGAGGTAGATGAATATGGCTTCACTCTCGTTTCCCTCAATAATGTAGGCCACAAAGATGATCCTTGGGTACTCCTGAACGTGTTGCACAAGTGTTTTATGCTAGTCGAGCTCGAGCATGAAAAGAAGCATATTGTTCTCTCGAGGAAACAAAGAATTATTGGACTTCAAAATGTGAAAGATCCGGAAGAGCACAACCAGTTTGACGAGGTCTCCTCTTTGCGGACATGAAAAAGTTAAAACTCATTCAAACACAGCTCGGTTATACATCAATGGCACCATACATGCGTGTCGATGACGATGAACGCAACGGAAAGTTGGTTAATGGCTGATATATAGTATTGTGGTGTAATGTCTAATTAGTATTTGTGACATATCATGGAATTTTAATTAAATGTAATTTGTATTTTATTATCCACTTTATTCATATATTCATATAATATATGTGGGCCATGACTTAATTAAGATTGTTGGTTATTCTAATTAAAAAATTATTACGTAATTTAAATTTTTTTACCCACTTTTATTCATATTAATATAATATTTTATTTAATCTTCTCATTATATTGATATGCATATAATCATATTTTTATTATTTTTTAATTTTATTTTCTTACTATGTGTTCCTTATTAATTTTCTTTTTAGTTATATATTTTATTTAGTCTTATCATTATTCGGAAATTAAAAAAATGGTATTTGTGACATATCATGGAATTTTAATTAAATGCAATTTGTAATTTATTATCCACTTTATTCATATATTCATATAATATATGTGGGCCATGACTTAATTAAGATTGTTGGTTATTCTAATTAAAAAATTATTACGTAATTTAAATTTTTTTACCCACTTTTATTCATATTAATATAATATTTTATTTAATCTTCTCATTATATTGATATGCATATAATCATATTTTTATTATTATTTAAATTTATTTTCTTACTATGTGTTCCTTATTAATTTTTCTTATTATTTATATATTTTAACCTTATTAATTTTTCTTATTATTTATATATTTATTTAATCTTCTCATCATTCGAAAATTAAAAAAAATTTGGTTCCAAGCCCTTAGTTGGGCTTGGACGAGTTCACGGGCCCGAGGACAACAAAGCCCATCAAATCAAACAGGCCACAAACACCAGCTCAACAGGTTTCGAGAGGAGATCGATTGTACAGGCGCGACGCCCCTTATAAACGAGGCAACGCGTCGTTGTGTGAGCGATGTGGTACTAAACCACATCGGCTCGGCGAGTGCCGCCTCGTAATAGCGGCGCATGACGTCGACAGCTTCGCTATTACGGGCTTGTCCGAGCTAACTAAATTAAATTAGTTCCGTGTTATTTAAAATAAATTAAAAAATCAGAATAATTAAAAAATAATATAAAAATAAATAAAAATAAACTAAAAACTAATTCAGAAAAAATGAAGACAACTCGTAATAATTAAAAAAATGAAAACGACTCGAATAATAAAAAAGAAATCAAAATAAATGAAAATAATTCAGAATAATTCGAATAAATAAAAATAATTCAAAATAATTAATAATAAACTAATTGAATTCAAAAGGCCAAAAAAATAAATTAGTTAAAAATAATTAAAATAATAAAAATTAAAAAGTAAAAAAACTAAAATCTTGAAAATTAAAATTAAAAAATAATTTAGTTTTTTTAAAAAAATATTTTGATTCATAATAACTCAAATGAATTCCAAAACCACCGGCCCTTAGTTCAATGACACGTGGGCCCCACATGTTGGCCCTAGTTCATGCACTCGGTTCGTCGGGATAAGTCTCTTTTCTTCTTTTCATCCGTGCCGACGTCATCCGAGCGATATTACGAGCTCCGATGACGTCGGCCGGCCGATATTATAGGGTAGCCCGTAATCACGGGCGGTGTCGATGTCGGCGGTGCTCGATATTATAGGCTTCGCCTATAAATAGCTCCCGTCCTCCGGGACTTAGTCGTTTTGACGCCGTCTCTCTGCCCGCCGCGCCGCCGCCCCGTCTCTCGCTCGCCAAACCCTAGCGCCGCCGCCCCGTCCGGGCGCCGCCGCCGCCTCCCCAACTCCGGCTCCCTCTCCCCTTTCCCTGCTCTTCTCGCCTCGAACCCTAGCCGTCGCGTCGCCCCGTCTCTCCGCCCGCGAAACCCTAGCGCCGCCGCCCCGTCTCTCTCGTGAGTCCCGTCCGGCACCGCCGCCGCCTCCCCAACTCCGGCTCCCTCCTCGAGCCGACCGGCCGCCGCCGCCTCCTCGAGCTCGTCGCCGCCTCCCTCCTCGAGCCGACCGGCCGCCGCCGCATCCTCGACCTCGTCGCCGCCTCCCTCCTCGAGCCGACCGGCCGCCGCCGCCTCCTCGAGCCCGTCGGCGCCCTCCTCCATCCTCGAGCTCGTCGGCCCCGCTCCCGGTACGGCCCTTCCTCACCGCCGCCCTCCTCGCGGCCCTCCCACGACGCCGGTCGTCGCTGGTACGCCTTCCCCCCTGTGACATCCCATGTCACGATTTAGGGTTTAGCACGTAATCACTACCCTAATCACATCCTTAATCGAGTGCTAATGCTAAATCACCCAACTAGGAAAAAGAAAATAAGAAAAATAAAAGGGAAAAAGGAAAACCTAAGCCTAAACCCTAGCCTTAACCAAAATGTAAAAATTATAAAAACACTACCCCTAGATTTTTGCACCACTGGATTGCTCATGTAAAAAGAAGAATTTACAACATTTTTACCAAATTTTTGAACAAGGTTTTGAATGCCCAAAAATTGAAATTCAAATCTAGAACACTGTCATTTGTGAATTTTGTAGGAATTTTAGAAAGCAAGTTTAGAACTTCAAACTAAAAGATGAAAATTAGAGCACATCATCCTGAATCTCCCCATATTTTTGGTTTTATTTTTGGAGCAACAGAAGTATGATTTTTCGTCAAGGTTTCAAACTGTAGATTCAAAATCTAAATTTTGACCTCGAGCTACGAGTGCCCATCGGGCAATGGCGACCGGACCGCCGGTCCGGCCAGCCTGGCCGCCGCCCCGAGCACGCGCCTGACCCGTCCCATCCGCAGCACCCTCCCTGGCCACCTCCCCAACTGCTTGTACCCGCGAGCCAACGGGAGAGGCCCGGCATTGAAGCCGCGCGGACCTCCCTCGCCGGCCGTGCGCCGCCCGTCCGTCGCCCCCTAGAAAACGGCGTCAAGGCTCTCAACTCGCCGCCACCAATTATTGCCAACCCCTCCCCAGTCCTCTCCGCACCGCTCCACCGCTCTCTCCTCACCGCAGCTCGCGCAGAGAAGAAATCGCCGCCGCCGGCCTCTCCGACCGCCATGGCCGCCTCCGCGCCGCACGCGAGCTAGGCGAGTCGTGCGCCCCGTTCTTCTTCGCCAAAACGCGCGCAAGAGCTTCACCTTCCTCCCTCCCGACCAGCTCCTCTCCCCTCTGCAGACAATCGCCGGCATTTCGGAGAAAACCGACCGCCACCGCCGCCGGCCTCGGCACCTCCCCGACGAGCTCGCATCTCCGGCCGCCTCTGCTCCAGCTCGACCCCACGCCGCCCTCCTCCGTGAGCAGGTGAAGCTTCCCGGCCAACCCTCTCCCTCTCCCTCCGCCTCGAGCTGGACGCGCGCCGTCGCCGCACCTCCGCGAGCGCCGCCGCCCGTCGCCGGCCGCCTCCGGCCACCGCGGGCCCCGTGGACCCCACCATCGTGTTCCCCGTCGCACGCGCACCTTCCACCCCAAAGCACGGAGCATGAGCTCCAGCGCAGCGTCGCCGCGAGCGAGCTCGCCGGCGCCGGCCGCCGCTCGCCGGAGCCCGCGCGCCGCCCTCGTTTAAAATGAACCGGTGGCATTATCGTAAATATACCCGAACTTCGTTTGAGTTTGAAAAATTCATATCTAGCGTTTGAATCGTCTAAAAATTACAAACTAAAATGTTTTGGAAACTAGAAGACCTGTACTTTCATAAAAGTAACATGAACTCATCAGATCTGGTCATTTTCACATTTTTACAAAAATGACAAAAGTCAACCCCTGAAAACTTAACTAAGCCATAACTTTAAAAATATAAATCCAAATTAAATGTCACTTGGCCAAAGTCTTCACCCAGACACACATGAATTTTTGGCACTGGAAGATCTGCATTTCATTTCATATTTTTCAAGTTATTGCATTTCTTGCATTATCTGTATTTAATTTTTAATTAATTCTGTATAAATTATTTTTGCATGAAACTTGGCAATTAATTTCCTTTTGGTACTGTGCATATGTAGAAAATCCCATATTAAATTTTGAGCATGTTAAGTAATGATTTTTGCAAACCCTAGATCTAAATTTCAAAAGGGTCATTTTCAGCACAAGCATAATTAGTTTTATGTCAATAAAAATCATGTTCATGCATGTTTAAGTAATTTCTACTGTTCCTTATGTCCTTTAGCACCTCATGGCAGGTTTAGTCAAAAGGTTTCATGTATTTCACGTATGTATGAAAGTTGAAATCGAATTTCTATTCTAAAAGGAAATCGTCATCGCATGTGATGTAAAACACCCAAGCCTAGATTTCTTCGTTTTGTATTATAAAACTTGCTAAGATATTAGTGCTAAACCTACACTAACCACAGCACTCATGTCTATGCCGTCAAGTCATTACTCATTATGTTAGTATGACCATGCTTGTCATGTATTTGGACCCCCCTTAAATAAAACAAGAGACATGTCATGCTTGCTAGGGTTTGAGCAAACAAACTTGTGATTAATGTGTTCATAGGCATCTTTACAAAACAGCACCCATGCATTACTCTCATCATCGACCTTGTACTCATATGACTTATGCATTGCATTTCATTCCTTAGGTGACGACGCCGAATTTATCCCGCCGGAAGAAGCTATTGCCACGCTCAACGCTTGTGAGGCTAGTGCTAACTTCGATCACTCTCAAGGCAAGCCCCGGTGCATTCCTATTATTTTGAAATGTCTTCTTTTTAATCACTATATTAAGGATGATGAATGTGCATTTAAGTTCTAGGAATTGCTTGGAAATCCACGTGCATAAATCCCTATATGTCCTATGTAGAGTATGTGTCATACCTCCGATAGAAATGCTATGCTCGGTTTATGGAGTCCACGATAGAATGGGGAATCTCACCTATGGTTTATGATTAAACTTGAACATGATGAATGTGGTTAAAATTGAGAACACCCCATTGTGGCTCCGCGAACAAGTTTGAGTTGTGTACCACTTGCATACCTTTCTTATGGGGATTGGTAAACCTATGTAGCTTGTAAGTTGTAAAGTGAGCCGGATATCTCACCGACCCGGAGGTGATGTGTTTGGCACGGTGGTTGCACGGGTTGAGGACCGCTGGAGAGTACATGGGTTAAGCCTTGGGCGCGTTGTTGAACGGTCGCACGGGGGACATGTACTCGGGGTCGGTGGCCCCGTGTTTTACTTTATGATGAACTCGCGAACGGTGGCCATACGTGTTCTTAAATGATGCGTATGTCGTGCATTTGGGTTCTTTCCTGCAGGATTAATAATTCGATAATTATCGCCGTTTCCTCTCGGTTAATGAGTACCACTTGATTCGAGCTGTTCGCAATGTGTAGTAATGGAAGGAGATTGAATAGCTTGCTGTTTTATATTGATATAAAATTGTATTGCAAACTCTTGTATTGTTAGCATGCTCACTAAAGTTTCTTTTATGCAACAACCCTATTAATTTGGCTAAGTAATAAATTTGCCAACCTAATTAGCATAGGTGCTATTTACGCAAAAGGCCAAGTTAAACCGGTCAAGCCCCATGCATCTAGGAGTCGGTCTTAGATGGCCAATTTGACGGGTAAGACTTGCGGAGTATGTTAGATACTCGAGGCTTTGCCACTACATGTTGATTACAGGTTTCTCGCAAGCCGGTTTTTGTGATTGTTGTGGTAAGGTGGTTTGGGATGGAGAAGAGCCCAAAGAGTGGACCATTGAATGGGTCCCTAGCTCTCCGACCCTTGATGAGTGAGCCATGGCCTAGGCCGGCATGGTTCCTTTAAGTTATCTATGTATCGTCGAGTTATGTATTTCGCTTCCGCACTTTAAATTCGAACAAAGATCATGGTTATGTAAGACTTAATCTCGAACCTAATGTATCTTTTATTCGAATTCTATGTTGTAATCAAGACTTAATTATGTAACCTTGCAAATCGTGTATGTTTGTTAATGTGATGCTATGTATGGTTGCTTCGTCAATCATCTCCCAAGGCGATCCGTACCACACTTAACTATCTTTCGGGATAGGGGTGTGACACGTGGTATCGTAGCCGACTTGGGATTTGTGCACGCTAACACTCATTCTAAAAATCTTAAAAAAAAACCCGTTTTTGAGTCACGGTGAGGCACGAGTCTAGATAGAAAGGCCAATATAAGGACTATATAGAATGGTGGCAAAACTAACCCCGTGTTATGGTTGTTAAATATTTTGCAACTACGGCTTGAGCAAAGGTATGTGATTGAGTGTGTCAAATTTTCGCATAATATTATTGGTGTGACTCGAATACACTCTTATTCGAGAGCTCTCCATGTGAGGCGAGGTGACATGGATTTATTTTTGGCTTGTTTCTTTTGAATTTGATGTAATGTTTCTGGAATCCATCTCTTGCAGGTACATAACAACTCTTTAGTTCGTATAGTATCGTGCGAGAGGTGTGTGTGCCACCAATGCGCTTGTCCGATACTCGTATCGGCGGGCGCGGTCTTTTGATTTTGTGAGGACGTACGGAACGACATATTGAGCATCCATCATCTTTGCATATCATGCCATCATGTCAAACATATGCATGTAAACTTGTCTAAATGAATCATCACCAAAAATTTGATCACCTAGCTTAATTCTCACAAAAGGTTGAAAACCGAAACACTAAAACATGGCAAACCGTGGCAGATTTCTTGACTTTCACAAAAAAGAGCATAACTTCCAAGTTACTTATCCAAATAAGGCAAATAAGGACTTTCTGGAAAGCTTGCATTATGCACTACAACAATCTCCTAGTCTCAGGTCTTGTAAAAATCTGGAACGTAGCTAGAATTGCCCATTACAGAGAGCTGTTCTGGAATTTTTCAGAATGTGCTCCGGTTCTGTCCCTGTCGTAGATCGTGCATAACTTTCAAACGACAAGTCGGATTGAGCTGTTCTAGGATGCGTTGGAAAGATTAAGAAATTGTCTAAAACTTTCGTAACAAAACAAAAGATTGATTCAGCCCAGAAACAGGAGTAATCATCGAGTTTCGGTAGCATGTCAATTCTGTCCAGAAAAAAATGGAACCGTGTTAGGATGGTGCGAAAAGTTTTGTTGCATTCTTTTGCTAAGTTGGTGCCATTCTATCATTCATGCCTTACTTATTTAGCATGTTTTGTTGTTGGATCTTGAGTTTTGACTTATGTTTCAAAATTCTCCGACAGATGGCCCCCGGCAAGCTCATGTTGGATCGTGAGAACCTCGCGAGGCGGGTGCTCGAGTTGGAGCAGGAGCGTGCTGCCCTGCAGGCCACCCTCGCCACCCGCGACGCCGAGCTTACCACCCGTGACGCCGAGCTCGCCGCTCGCGACGCCGAGCTTGCTGCCCGCACCGCCGAGCTAGCCGAGCGCACTACCGAGGTGGATACCCTCCGTACGCAGCTCGAGTATAGCGAGACGGAGCGTTGGAACTTCTTCGAGCAGCTCCACGATGCCCATCTTGCCCTTGAGGGCAATGGAGCCGCCGCTCTGCAGGCCACGCTTGATGAGCGTGATGCCCAGCTCGCTGCTGCGAATGAGGAGAACTACGTCCTCTCCGGCCAGGTGGATGCCCTTCTCGAGGAGAAGGATGAGTTGGATGTTATTCTCCCGGAGGCTCGGGGCGCTAGGGACGCTTTGGAGGGAGACCTCCAGTAACGCCCAGGCAACCATAGCGCATAACAACGCTACCATTGAGCATCTCCAAGCCGCCAACAACGCCCTGCACGCCATCCTTAATGGCGGACCTCCCGAGCCACTTGAGATCATCCCACCCGAGGAGGATGTGGAGATGAGTGATGGCGAGGATGTTTCCGACGTCGAGGACGGAGCACCACCCTCTCCCATGAGGGATGACGCCGACTACTACGGCGATGACGACGAGTAGTTGTCACGACCGGTGGTCGTAGCTCTATGTGTGTAGGATTTGTAATCTCGTGAGGCATGTAACCGTGTTGGAAACAATCCGCGTGTTGTTAATTAAGCTCTCCGAGATTTGTGTTTGTTCGTGGGTCACATGTGATGTAACCTAAGACCGTGTTGTATCGGATTCGTGGTTTCCCGTGTATCAAAAATTTCTATCATGTTGCTACTATGTTAGAATCTATGGAATATGTGTGTTGCCGATGCATTATGCTTATTTCATCAATATTTTCTTCGCACATGCAATCTGAAATTTTTGGTCCCTTATGCCAAATGTCATGTTTTCTTGCTATTTTAGCTCTTGGTCTAATGAGCTAACGTGAGAAAATTTTTCATGTATGACAGATGGTGAATACCCGCCGTGGTGAAGCTTCCGGAAGTGGGCATGGTGCGAGGGAAGAGCAACTCCCTAACCCTCCACCCCTCACGCCGTTGGAGCAGCTCGTGTCCAACCAAAACGAGATGTTCCGCTTGTTCTTTGCAAGTCAAACCAACCAAGGACAAGGCCAAGGACCGCCACCCCAAGGGCCGAGGAATTCCACCTATGCCGACTTTTGGGCCACTCAGCCGCCCAAGTTTGGTGAAGCTACTACCGATCCGTTGGAGGCGGATAATTTTCTCCGCATCATTGAGTCGAAGTTTGCTCTCCTCAATTGCACATCGGAGCAAAAGGTTCTCTTTGCGGCTCAACAACTTCGTGGCTCCGCTAGTGCATGGTGGGCAAGTTTCACCGCCGCACTTCCCGCCGGTACTCAAGTGAACCGGCCGGACTTTTGCACCGCATTTCGCGCGCATCACATTCCCGCCGGTCTCATGAAGCGCAAGTTGCAAGAGTTCCTTAGTTTGAAGCAAGGTGCCGGAACCGTGCAAGAGTATGCACGGAAGTTCAACTACTTGGCTCAATATGCATCCTATCATGCCGACACGGATGACAAGAAGAAGGATTGCTTTCGTTCGGGACTAAGCCCGAAGCTACAAGATCGCTTGGCTCAAGTCACTACCGGCACGTTCAATGACTTGATGAGTGCCGCAATCGTGCAAGAAGATGCTATCCGTGCTCACCAAGAGGACAAGAAGAGGAAGCGTGCCGTAGGAAATCCATCCGGCTCCGCTCCGCCCAAGTACAAGCTAGCTATCACTTCCCCGACCGGACGAAGTTTCGGGCCGCATTGCCGCAGACGGGGGCTCACGTCGCTTGTGCCGCAGCAACACCACCACTCCCACGGTGGAAATCAGCAGCATACCACCTCGTTCCGCCCTCCACAGCAGCAATACCAAGGTGCTAGGCCCGGTCGGCAAGGTCCGTGCTTTAATTGTGGACGTCCGGGTCATTTCGCAAAGGATTGCCGTGTTCCGACACGCAACCCGGGCAACAACGACAACAACAATGGTTCCGGAAGCGGCAACAACAACCAAAACCGCAATGGGAATAATGGGAATGGGAATCGTAATCAATCCTCCACTCCAAATGCTAAGAATGGCCGAGTCAACTATACCACGGCCGAAGAGATTCAAGCGGGAGAACCGGTACTTTCGGGTATGTTTTCGGTCAACAACCACTCCACTTTGGTTCTTTTTGATTCGGGTGCAACTCATGATTTCATTAGTCAAGCATGTGCAAAAACCCTACAACTCACCCCCACCGTTTTGGATATTCCCTATATCATCACGTCACCCGGTGGAAAGATAAAAACAAACCTAGAATTGAGGCAAGTCCCACTACACCTAGAAAGAAAAATATACCCCTCTTCTCTCATAGTTTTGTGTGGGCAAGGAATAGATATAATTCTAGGTATGAGGTGAATGAAACTCCATAGAGCCATTTTACACAACGATTCTCGTGAAGTTCACCTAAACTCCCCACTCCATGGTTCATCTATTCTCCGATTGCCCCATCCAAAATTCTCCACTTCAAAAATCTACCATCTTGAGGGAAAACGGATTGAGGATATTCCCGTGGTATGTGAGTTTCCCGATGTTTTTCCGGATGACTTACCGGGCATGCCACCCGATCGGGATGTCGAGTTTAAAATTGAGCTCCAACCCGGTACGGCACCAATTTCCCGTAGGCCGTACAAGATGGCTCCCAATGAGCTAACAATCTTAAAAGAGCAATTGAGTGAGCTTATGGATAAAGGATATATTCGCCCTAGTTCATCTCCGTGGGGATGTCCCGCTCTCTTTGTGAAGAAGAAAGACAAGACGCTACGTCTATGTGTGGATTACCGCCCTCTCAATGCGGTGACTATCAAGAATAAATACCCGCTCCCTCGGATTGATATTCTCTTTGATCAATTAGTTGGTGCTAAGGTTTTCTCTAAGATTGATCTCCGATCCGGTTACCATCAAATCAAGATCCGAGCCGAAGATATTCCCAAAACCGCATTCTCTACGCGGTATGGTCTCTTTGAGTATCTCGTCATGTCTTTTGGGCTCACGAATGCCCCGGCTCATTTTATGTACTTGATGAATTCGGTATTTATGCCCGAGTTGGATAAGTTTATCGTGGTCTTCATTGACGACATTCTTATTTATTCGAAGTCCGAAGAAGAGCATGCCGAACACCTTCGCATTGTTCTCCAACGGCTTCGTGATCATCAATTGTATGCCAAGTTTAGCAAATGTGAATTTTGGTTGAAGCAAGTGCCTTTCTTGGGTCACATTATTTCCGCGGAAGGTGTCGCCGTTGACCCAAGTAAAGTGGGAGGCGTGCTCGCTTGGAAATCCCCAAGGTCGGTGAGACAAATCCGGAGTTTTCTAGGTCTTGCCGGCTATTATCGGAAATTCATTCCCAATTTTTCAAGCATAGCCAAGCCTATGACAAAATTGTTGGAGAAAGATGCTAAGTTTAAATGGAGCCGTGAATGTGAAGAAGCCTTCCAAACTCTCAAGAAGCATTTGACATCCGCTCCGGTGTTAGCACAAGCCGACATCACCAAGCCGTTTGACGTGTATTGTGATGCGTCCGGCACCGGTCTAGGATGTGTGTTAATGCAAGAAGGTCGTGTCATTGCTTATGCTTCTCGTCAACTTCGCAAGCATGAACAACATTACCCCACTCATGATTTGGAACTAGCCTCGGTTGTTCTTGCTTTGAAAACTTGGAGGCATTATCTACTTGGAAATCTTGTCAATCTTTACACCGATCATAAGAGTCTCAAATATATCTTCACCCAACAAGAGTTGAATATGAGGCAACGAAGATGGTTAGAATTAATCAAGGATTATGAGTTGGAAATCCATTATCATCCGGGTAAAGCTAACGTGGTTGCCGACGCTTTGAGTCGCAAGGATCAATGCAATCATATTACCGGTTGTTCTATGGAAAACTCGGAAATTTCAGATTCTAGTGAACCGAGTCTTCGAGTCATTCCCTATGGTTCGCTATATAATCTAGCTCTCATTCCTACCCTTCGTGAGGAAATTATTGAGGCGCAAAAGAAGGACGAAGGTATGGAGTTTATTCGGCAAAAGATTGAGAAAGATGAAGCTACATGTTTCCGACAAGATGACAATGGTGTATTATGGTTCAACCAACGTCTCGTTGTTCCGAAGGATATGGAATTACGGAAGAAAATAATGGATGAGGCACATTTGTCTAAATATTCCATACACCCCGGTAGCAACAAGATGTATCGCGGCCTAAGAGAAAAGTTTTGGTGGACACGCATGAAGCGTGAGATTGCACGGTATGTGGCCGAGTGTGATACTTGTCAACGAGTGAAAGCCGACCACTTGAGAAAGGCCGGATTATTGAACCCATTGAAGATTCCCGTTTGGAAGTGGGAGGACATTGCTATGGATTTTATCGTTGGATTGCCTCTCACATCAAAGAAGCACGATTCAATTTGGGTTATTGTGGATAGGTTAACTAAGTCCGCACACTTCGTCCCCGTCCATACTACCTACAATACCAAGAAGTATGCCGAGCTATACATCTCAAGAGTGTTATGTTTGCATGGAGTACCTAAAACTATTGTTTCCGATCGAGGTCCGCAATTTGTATCTCGCTTTTGGGAACAATTGCATTCTTGTCTTGGTACCACCCTCATTAGAAGCTCCGCATATCACCCTCAAACGGATGGACAAACCGAAAGATTGAATCAATATTTGGAGGATATCTTGAGGGCATGTGCTATGGAAAATAGAGGAAATTGGGATGATTGTCTTCCATTCGCCGAATTCTCGTACAACAATAGCTATCAAGTGAGTTCGGGAATGTCACCGTTTGAAGCGTTGTATGGTCACTCTTGTCGTACACCTTTAAATTGGTCGGAAGCGGGAGAGAGAACTACTTTCGGTCCCGATCTTGTCACCCAAGCCGAGGAGAAGGTTCGACAAATTCAAGCCAACATGAAAGCCGCACAATCTCGTCAAGTGAGTTACGCTAACAAGAGGAGACGCCCCTTGGAATTTGAGAAGGAAGATCACGTTTATCTTCGTGTCTCTCCGAATAAGGGCGTATCCCGGTTTGGAATTAAAGAAAAATTAGCACGCCGCTATATCGGACCCTATCCGATTGTGGAAAAGCATAGCGCGGTTGCTTACCGATTGCAACTACCGGAAAGTCTTGCTCGAGTGCACAATGTGTTCCACGTATCTCAACTCAAGAAATGTTTGAAGCCTCCGATAGATGTGGTCATTTCCGACACCGATCAACTAGAAGAAGATCTCTCCTACCCCGAATATCCCGTCCGGATTATCGATCAAAGCGACCGAGTAACTCGCAATCGCACCATCACCTTCTACAAAGTGCAATGGAGTAACCACACCGAAGAAGAAGCAACTTGGGAACAAGAGGATTTTCTAGAGAAGAATTTTCCCGAGTTCCTCGCGTCACACAAATCGGTAAATTCTCGCTCTCCCTCTCCTTAATTTGTAGCGATTCTCGGGACGAGAATTTCTTTAAGGGGGAGGGCTGTGACATCCCATGTCACGATTTAGGGTTTAGCACGTAATCACTACCCTAATCACATCCTTAATCAGGTGCTAATGCTAAATCACCCAACTAGGAAAAAGAAAATAAGAAAAATAAAAGGGAAAAAGGAAAACCTAAGCCTAAACCCTAGCCTTAACCAAAATGTAAAAATTATAAAAACACTACCCCTAGATTTTTGCACCACTGGATTGCTCATGTAAAAAGAAGAATTTACAACATTTTTACCAAATTTTTGAACAAGGTTTTGAATGCCCAAAAATTGAAATTCAAATCTGGAACACTGTCATTTGTGAATTTTGTAGGAATTTTTGAAAGCAAGTTTAGAACTTCAAACTAAAAGATGAAAATTAGAACACATCATCCTGAATCTCCGCATATTTTTGGTTTTATTTTTGGAGCAACAGAAGTATGATTTTTCATCAAGGTTTCAAACTGTAGATTCAAAATCTAAATTTTGACCTCGAGCTACGGTGCCCACCGGGCAATGGCGACCGGACCGCCGGTCCGGCCAGCCCGGCCGCCGCCCCGAGCACGCGCCTGACCCGTCCCATCCGCAGCACCCTCCCTGGCCACCTCCCCAACTGCTTGTACCCGCGAGCCAACGGGAGAGGCCCGGCATTGAAGCCGCGCGGACCTCCCCGCCGGCCGTGCGCCGCCCGTCCGTCGCCCCCTAGAAAACGGCGTCAAGGCTCTCAACTCGCCGCCACCAATTATTGCCAACCCCTCCCCAGTCCTCTCCGCACCGCTCCACCGCTCTCTCCCTCACCGCAGCTCGCGCAGGAGAAGAAATCGCCGCCGCCGGCCTCTCCGACCGCCATGGCCGCCTCCGCGCCGCACGCGAGCTAGGCGAGTCGTGCGCCCCGTTCTTCTTCGCCAAAACGCGCGCAAGAGCTTCACCTTCCTCCCTCCCGACCAGCTCCTCTCCCCTCTGCAGACAATCGCCGGCATTTCGGAGAAAACCGACCGCCACCGCCGCCGGCCTCGGCACCTCCCCGACGAGCTCGCATCTCCGGCCGCCCTCGCTCCAGCCGACCCCACGCCGCCCTCCTCCGTGAGCAGGTGAAGCTTCCCGGCCAACCCTCTCCCTCTCCCTCCGCCTCGAGCTGGACGCGCGCCGTCGCCGCACCTCCGCGAGCGCCGCCGCCCGTCGCCGGCCGCCTCCGGCCACCGCGGGCCCCCGTGGACCCCACCATCGTGTTCCCCGTCGCACGCGCACCTTCCACCCCAAAGCACGGAGCATGAGCTCCAGCGCAGCGCCGCCGCTGCCGCCGGAGCCCGCGCGCCGCCCCTGTTTAAAATGAACCGATGGCATTATCGTAAATATACCCGAACTTCGTTTGAGTTTGAAAAATTCATATCTAGCGTTTGAATCGTCTAAAAATTACAAACTAAAATGTTTTGGAAACTAGAAGACCTGTACTTTCATAAAAGTAACATGAATTCATCAGATCTGGTCATTTTCACATTTTTACAAAAATGACAAAAGTCAACCCCTGAAAACCTAACTAAGCCATAACTTTAAAAATATAAATCCAAATTAAATGCCACTTGGCCAAAGTCTTCACCCAGACACACATGAATTTTTGGCACTGGAAGATCTGCATTTCATTTCATATTTTTCAAGTTATTGCATTTCTTGCTTTATCTGTATTTAATTTTTAATTAATTCTGTATAAATTATTTTTGCATGAAACTTGGCAATTAATTTCCTTTTGGTACTTTTCATATGTAGAAAATCCCATGTTAAATTTTGAGCATGTTAAGTAATGATTTTTGCAAACCCTAGATCTAAATTTCAAAAGGGTCATTTTCAGCACAAGCATAATTAGTTTTATGTCATTAAAAATCATGTTCATGCATGTTTAAGTAATTTCTACTGTTACTTATGTCCTTTAGCACCTCATGGCAGGTTTAGTCAAAAGGTTTCATGTATTTCACGTATGTATGAAAGTTGAAATCGAATTTCTATTCTAAAAGGAAATCGTCATCGCATGTGATGTAAAACACCCAAGCCTAGATTTCTTCGTTTTGTATTATAAAACTTGCTAAGATATTAGTGCTAAACCTACACTAACCACAGCACTCATGTCTATGCCGTCAAGTCATTACTCATTATGTTAGTATGACCATGCTTGTCATGTATTTGGACCCCCTTAAATAAAACAAGAGACATGTCATGCTTGCTAGGGTTTGAGCAAACAAACTTGTGATTAATGTGTTCATAGGCATCTTTACAAAACAGCACCCATGCATTACTCTCATCATCGACCTTGTACTCATATGACTTATGCATTGCATTTCATTCCTTAGGTGACGACGCCGAATTGATCCCGCCGGAAGAAGCTATTGCCACGCTCAACGCTTGTGAGGCTAGTGCTAACTTCGATCACTCTCAAGGCAAGCCCCGGTGCATTCCTATTATTTTGAAATGTCTTCTTTTTAATCACTATATTAAGGATGATGAATGTGCATTTAAGTTCTAGGAATTGCTTGGAAATCCACGTGCATAAATCCCTATATGTCCTATGTAGAGTATGTGTCATACCTCCGATAGAAATGCTATGCTCGGTTTATGGAGTCCACGATAGAATGGGGAATCTCACCTATGGTTTATGATTAAACTTGAACATGATGAATGTTGTTAAAATTGAGAACACCCCATTGTGGCTCCGCGAACAAGTTTGAGTTGTGTACCACTTGCATACCTTTCTTATGGGGATTGGTAAACCTATGTAGCTTGTAAGTTGTAAAGTGAGCCGGATATCTCACCGACCCGCAGGTGATGTGTTTGGCACGGTGGTTGCACGGGTTGAGGACCGTTGGAGAGTACATGGGTTAAGCCTTGGGCGCGTTGTTGAACGGTCGCAAGGGGGACATGTACTCGGGGTCGGTGGCCCCGTGTTTTACTTTATGATGAACTCGCGAACGGTGGCCATACGTGTTCTTAAATGATGCGTATGTCGTGCATTTGGGTTCTTTCCTGCAGGATTAATAATTCGATAATTATCGCCGTTTCCTCTCGGTTAATGAGTACCACTTGATTCGAGCAGTTCGCAATGTGTAGTAATGGAAGGAGATTGAATAGCTTGCTGTTTTATATTGATATAAAATTGTATTGCAAACTCTTGTATTGTTAGCATGCTCACTAAAGTTTCTTTTATGCAACAACCCTATTAATTTGGCTAAGTAATAAATTTGCTAACCTAATTAGCATAGGTGCTATTTACGCAAAAGGCCAAGTTAAACCGGTCAAGCCCCATGCATCTAGGAGTCGGTCTTAGATGGCCAATTTGACGGGTAAGACTTGCGGAGTATGTTAGATACTCGGGCTTTGCCACTACATGTTGATTACAGGTTTCCCTGCAAGCCGGTTTTTGTGATTGTTGTGGTAAGGTGGTTTGGGATGGAGAAGAGCCCAAAGAGTGGACCATTGAATGGGTCCCTAGCTCTCCGACCCTTGATGGGTGAGCCATGGCCTAGGCCGGCATGGTTCCTTTAAGTTATCTATGTATCGTCGAGTTATGTATTTCGCTTCCGCACTTTAAATTCGAACAAAGATCATGGTTATGTAAGACTTAATCTCGAACCTAATGTATCTTTTATTCGAACTCTATGTTGTAATCAAGACTTAATTATGTAACCTTGCAAATCGTGTATGTTTGTTAATGTGATGCTATGTATGGTTGCTTCGTCAATCATCTCCCAAGGCGATCCGTACCACACTTAACTATCTTTCGGGATAGGGGTGTGACACCCCTCCCCTTTCCCCTCCTCTTCCCCCTTCCCGACGGTGAGGCCTTGACCTCCTCGTCGGCCCTCCCCGGTACGCCTGCCCCCTCCCACCCTCCCCGACGGTGAGGTCTCCTTCCTCACCGGCCCTGCTCCTCACCGGCCCTGCTCCTCACCGGCCGTGCTCCTCGCCGGCATGCTTCAAGCCGGCAGGCCCTTACTTGTTCCCTGGTATATTTTGCCTCGCTTGCCTTGTTAGGTTAACTATGCATTATTGCTTGTGAATTGCTATATCGATAAGATGTGTGGTAGTTCCTGATTGTGGTCGATCGGATGAGATGATATGTCCATTTTTAGTGCTGACGAGTGTGCCTTTGTATCATGTCTCGTAAATACTTTTTAATTCCTGTTGATCGAATGATAAAATTTGGCATTTACGTTACAATGTAGTGCATGGAGCTATTTACATGTTACACAGTTTGTTTGACCCAATGCTTGTTCAACCAATAGCTTTGTTCAATCAATCTATGTATGCCACAATGATAGGGTTTCTATTTTTATTCAATGATCTCAGTTCCTAAGAGCGAAACATAAATAATAGAGACCTCGAAGAATTGATCTAGCAGAATAGGAGTTTCAAAGATGTTGCTACTTTTAGGTAGTATTTGATTATAAATGGTTTTTTTGAAACTCTGTTCTTTGGTTTCACTTCTACTAGCTGATAGGTTGCTATGTGTGATGGGTGTTGTATCATGTCGTTTGATTGTTTTCTAAGTTCTCTAAGTCACAACGAAAGAAAACAATATGCATATGATTATGAGATCCTCCGAGCATTTATTTCTGTAATTTAAATATATCATCCATTCATTTGAAATATCAGTTTCCAGTGGATATATTTTCACATTGTATAATTAATTAATGAAACTTAGAAATTACTGTTGATAACTATAAAGTACATGCATTTTCTGCCATTGCATAAATATTTTTTTGTTAGATTGCAGAGATAAATTAAAAAAAAACTATGTTCGTCGCAAATGATTGTCACTATTTAGCCAATTCTGAAAATTAGCAATAGTTTGTCTTATTCCTGTTTTTTTCTTGCTTTACCATCAATTCCTAGGGCCTGATCCTTATCCTCTTTAGTCTAATTACAGTGTGCAATGCCTAGTATTATGATCACACATGATAATTGTGATTGATTTTGTATTCTGATGTGAATAGGCTTGTTTTCAGGATATGCTAAGTCAAACTTGCTAAATTTTGAACGGGTTTATAGGAATCCCTCACTGTTGTGCTCTATGTCATCTCCTACTACCCCATGTTTCATTATGCCATCTGTTATATGTTCTCCTCTACTTTTTCCCTTGTTTCCCGCTGTTCTGATTGACCTGGCTATATATATCTTTGTCTTGTCACTGTTTAGCCAATTCTGAAAATTGGGAATGACTCTCCGATTATAACAGATCGATGTTCGAGTCTCATATGATAGATGTGCTTTTGTTCAGATTATGATAGGTTATGCTCGCTTGGTTAATGTTGTTCGATAAACAGCAGCCACATACGACCGCTTGCAGTCATGCCTGCTATTTATGATCAAATATGATAATTGTGCTTGCCACATACGACTGCTTGCAGTCATGCCTGCTTACTTCTTCCCCGATTCAGTCACATATGACTTTTTTTCTCCTCGTGATTTCTGTTGATCGATGATTGATGATTGATGATATATTGATGCAATGTAGGCAGTAAGAATATATATAACTGCCTATGTTGCACCTATTCTTCCTCTATATTTTCATAAGCCCTCAATTTCTGCTCTTTTCTCCTCTTCCTCTCTTTAATGGCTAGACATCTTTTTTAAAATAAAAACTATTTTCTCTTCTGCTCTCTTCTCTTTTTCCCCCTCTATTTCCTCTCTTTTCTCCTCTCTTCCTCTCTTTAATGGCTAGACCACTTTTTTAAAATAAAAACTATTTTCTCTTCTACTCTCTTCTCTTTTTCCCCCTTTCTTTCCTCTCTTTTCTCCTCTATTTCCTCTCTTTTCTCCTCTCTTCCTCTCTTTAATGGCTAGACCACTTTTTTAAAATAAAAACTATTTTCTCTTCTCTACTCTCTTCTCTTTTCTCCTCTATTTTCTCTCTTTTCTCTCTTTTATCCTATCTTTACTCTCTCTTTGTCTCTCTCCTTGGTCTAGCCATGCTCGATGATGAAAGCGGGCAAAGTGAGATGAGCGTGGCAGCATGGACCGCATCCTCGGATGTTGGAAACAAGTTGCCATACGAGTCGATGAACTTAATGATAGCGTTGGATGGCCGTTAATTCGGCAACCCGCACTGAGAGCATCTTTACGGCAGATGATGACTTTTAATAGGAGACGAGGTAGATGGGGTGGAAGAATGTAGAATGTAGGGTGTGTTTCATTAGGAAGGTTGGTACAATAAAATGCAAGACATACCGCAACTCGTACGACCTGGGGTAGACATGGTCGGATGCTTGGGTATTCTCCGGATTACCTTTGTGATGTGTATGGCACATTATATTTGGTTTTTCGGAGGATACCCAAGTATCCTGACCTGTCTATCCCGAGGTCGTATAAATTGTGGTATGCATTGCATAGTGTGCACCTGCCTTTCTTATGAAACTGTTCTACATTGTATGTCCTTCTATCTCGTCTACCTCCTCTACTATATGATTACGATGCTATCCCTTCTTTCTTTTTTTCTTTTAATTGTCTCCGCCAATAATTGATGGCCTTTTTAAATAGTGAGAGCCGTTAATTGATGGCCTTTTTAAACACTTTCGTAGCGATATTCTTACGTGTTATCAACGTAAAGAAGCTTAACAATATGCATATCTATTTTTTTCTTTTAGCAAGCTTAACAATGGATCAAGGCAAAGAAGCTGAACCTGTTCGAGCCCCGTGTCGGCATGAATCGGAGAACGGTTCCGATCATTCAACATCGTTTGAGGAACCTTCTCCTCTCGAGATTCCCTGCGGTAAAAGGCAACGGGTTGAGCAACCTGACCCTGATTACAACCCAAACGATGACGTAGATGATGAGGTATCGCATCGTCAACATCATATTTCATGGACAATAATTATTGTTTAATTAAAACGTCCTCTAACTATATTTTCAATAGGTTGTTGAAACACGTCGTAGTGCTCGACGTTTATTTCTTGAAGATGCTCCTCCCACATCGTCGAGACCGCTGCTGCAACAGCGTCCACCGTAGAAAGATGAAACAAAGGGCAAAGAAATACAAACAAGCTGCATACTGCAGTTCAAGCTGTTACGGCAATAGACAAGGATGGGGCTCCGGTTGAGCCTCAAGGCGTCAACGCGAACGGCGCAATGATTGCGGTGTATTAGTCCGAACCGCAATCAACATTAAGTACGACAGCTGGCTTGACGTGCCAACCAGATGAAAAGGACACGTTATGGGAGAACTTGAGTAGAACCTACATTTTTCCACCCGAAGTCTCCGAGCGGGCCAAAAATGCTACTATGAAAACCATGGGGAGATGCCTAAGGACATTCGGGACAACCCTTAATACGAAGTTTGTCCAGAAAGGTCTCACACCGTTCCGAAGTACGGTTTTATCACGCCTAATGATTGGAACTCGTTCGTCGAGAAAGTCTCCTCCGACGATGCTAAAAAGAAGAGCGAGATTTTCCAAAGCTTGAGTAGAAAGAACAAGTTGCGTCCTAATCTTGGACTAGGAGGATACAAGGCTAAAGTGAAGAAATGGAGGAGTATGGAAGAACAACGCCGACAAGCTGGAATCCCGGACCCGTTAGAAGGATGCGGTGAACGAACCCGAAATTGGGTGCTTGGGCGTTCAAAGTCCACTGCTGATGGGCAGCTGGTGCCGAAAAGCTCTAGGGTTACCGAAGTCTTGCAAAAAGCAAAGCAAGTAGCCGCCCAACGGAAGGAAGGTACTCTCAATCCACGGACGGATGAGTTGATTGTTGCCATCGGGACCGATGAACATCGGGGTCGTACAAGAGGGGTCTCTTCAACGGCACGATTGAAAAAAGTGTCGTCTGCTGCCACGAGTGAAGAATGTAGTAGGTGTGGGCCACGAGAGCAGCAGGGTATCGATCATGAATGGTGGGTACAAAACTTCTACGAATTCATGAAGAATAATCCTCAAGCTGTCATCCAACCTATCGTGGTACCGGAATTTCAACTCAACATTGACAACCCAAGTCCGTATGCTCGACCTCCAAGCGAGTCATGGCTCTGCGCTGATGCCACCAGGTACCCTGTGGATGACATCACGGAGAATACACCTTGTGAGCTGCACATGACGCTCGGCAAGAGAGGGAAGACCGTCAAGGTAGCGAGAGGGCATTGCGATCCCTGGACGTACATTTAACGATGTACCAATTCCGCAGGAGTGTGCTAGAGTCCAAGTTATCAAGGTTCGGGACAACTATCTTGCTTGCGACCTTGATTATCTACGAGGAGGATGATGGTATTGAGACACTCGAGGATGCGATTAATCATATCATCCTTTGGCTTCGACGCGAGATCGTCGTTCTTCTAGCGCATTCTTCGCCTGCACCTACGCCTCCTCCTACTCAAGAAACACCGGTTGACCACGAGATTTCTTTTGAGCCACTACCTTCACCTCCGCCTTCTCCGACGCATGAGGACCGGATCCCTCTAGAACATGGCTTCTCCACGCCGCCTCGTCCGGATGTTGGGAATGAGGCAGCTCTCCTTCGAACAACATCGACTCCGGCTCCGGCGACACCACGTGACAAAGGGGCTAGGGCGATTCGTAGCTCCTCCACCCCGCCTAATAACACCGAACCTTTGATCGTGCCTGTTCCACCTCCGCCTCCGAGGAAGGAGTTATCTAGCGCAGAAATAAGTAAGTACACTTTTGTAGTACTTATGAATTCACGACTATGTATACGATTCTTGATATATTAACGACTTGGCATGCGGTCGCAACATGGTATAAAGGCGTGGCGGCAGCATATAGGAGCGAGAATAAGGAAGTGGTCCCACATGTTCTGTTACGCCTCCCGGCGTCCCGGAAGGAGGTTGGGATCTCACACAAGAAGACTTCCCTATCTATAAGCATGGCATGCCACTACTACCAGCGAGATGTATTGAAAAAGAAGCCATGGATATTTAAGTACTTTCATCCATGGTACTTAAATGCATGTAGTAAGGGTGTCCAAGTTATCGCGGCAAGGGATCCCTAGAGAGGTTTTTGGACAAGAGGGATATTTTGACTTAAATGTGCCTTTTGAGGAGATCCATGCTCTGTACCGTCTCCAACGCATGGATGCCACTCTCGTTACCGTCCGGTGCACTGTAAGTGTTTTCCACCTTTATTATATTTCCAAGCAAATGGCACATGAATTCAAGCTGACTACCCTTTTTCATCGCTCGGAATGTGTCATCACTCCGGTGCCTCGGATGAAGTCGGATATCTAAACCCAACCGCCATTAGCCAAAGCGCTATGAATCCATAGATTACCGATAATCATCCCCTGTTGGTCGGAAAGAAGGTGACCAAGGCCGAGAAGGCAACAAGTACATGTCCAAGCGGTTAAGGATGCAAGGAGATGTATAGCAACATACATTGGGAGACGCATGTACGAATGGAAAGAGAGACGATGCATTATGGCTCCATATAACTTTGAGTAAGTTTTCGTAACCTGCTACTTCTTGTGCAAATTATTATTTCAATTAGATAATAACATAATGACATATTTTATTGTGACCATTGGATTGCTTTCATGATACATCCGAAACTCGCGGGAGTTTGGGTGTTTGACTCTTTGGATTATGATCCTAAGAGGTATAAGGATTTCATGGACACCCTTAATAGGTAATTTCAGATATTCAATGAACTATTATTTTTTATAGATTGCATTATGCTCGTTGCTCATTTGCTTTTTTATATTAGTGCCTATAAATACTATCTCGAGCTTGGTGGTGACCCTCATCCCAAACGGACCAACCTTGGATACAAAACGCATTATCCGGTACTATTATCTCATATCATGGTCATTTCTTTTATTCAATTAATTAATGTCTTTATTTGTAAAGTAACTTAACCATTTCCTTGTTTTGTAAAGTATTCAAAACAGCGTCCCGGGACCGTGACCTGTGGCTACTATGTGTGCAAATACATAAGCGTCGAAAATGGAGAATATACTACATTCCCTACGGAAGAACCGGCCCCATAGAAAGATGTAAGTATTTAGTGTGTATTTTCTTGCATTAGTATATTAGTTTTATATTACTTAACAAACATGTATTAATTCCATAATTTATTTGTGGCAGCAACGCTATGAAAAGCCAAAAACAGGTTCCTACTTAGAAGAAAGCACGCTCGAGCTCATTGCAGCCAAACTCCTCCGCTTCATGATTCGTGAGTTTTGTAATGAAAGAGGCAAGTATTTTGATCCTCTAAGTGATGTTGCAATGCATGAAGACCTGTATAGCTACAACGGTCAAAAGGGCCACCAAGATGCAATTGTGCACAATTCAAAGACAGAGGAGCGAGAGATTGAAGGCACTAGAGCCGAAGTGGCCGGATAAATTATAATTTTGTTGTGCTTTGATGGATGAATACTATATATTAGAAACAAGATGTATATGTATGTGGATATTGTGAAATGAATGACAACTATGTTGTATGTACATATAAATGCTTTAATGATTATTTCTATGGTCTTGCGTATATAGTGTGAATGTATTTTCAGTTCTGTAAAAATATTTGAATTTGTCACCTGGAAAATAAAATAAATAGCAATAATTGTTTCAGTTCGGAAAATGCTAGTAATATCGGACAAGATGATGTCACTAGACGATATTGCTGTCTAGGACAACAATATCGGGCAGATGACATCATCGTGCACGATATTGGCAAAACCACAGCAAAATCGGGCACGGTGATGTCATCTGCCCGTTATTGAAGGGTCACACAGCAATATCGGCCGTCGTGATGTCATCTGGCCGCTATTGTAGGATGACCCTTCAATAGCGGACATGCTGATGTCAGCTGCCCGCTATTGAAGGGTTTCCTGCAATAGCGGGCGGGTGACATAACCACGCCCGCTATTGAAGGGTTTCCTGCAATAGCGGGCGTCCGTGGGCGCTATTGCTGGTCGGACCCTGCAATAACGTGTGCGTAATAGCGCCCGGAATGGCCGATATTGCAGGGCTCTTTTCCACTAGTGATTTCTTCAGCGCCTGAGCAATCATTCCTTACAAACTGAAGACCATAAAACAGGTCAAGAGTTGTGGAATCCGAGTACGGATGCATCTCTGTCAAGACCAAATCCTCAGTTTCTTGCTCAAATTAAAAGAAATACAAATTTCAAATGAACAAATATACCCTCAAACAAGATCAAAGCAAAACATATTATTCGATACTATTACTGCTGAGAAAAACTATTGTCTGATCCAAGGAATTATAATCTACACCTACACCTTTCATTCTGGCAATAGAGAAGGAACAATTAGAATAGTCAACATGCCACAGTGAGGATTTGAAGATGTGTATTGTAGTTGCAGGTTCACTGCAAATTGCAATATCTTACCGATCTTGAAGTTCAGACGTTCAGACATTGCCAGTTATGTGAATAAAAGTTGATAACAAATCTTAGGCAGGGTTCTACTGAAAATAACGAGAAATAAATTTCTGGTTGGAAGCAGCGGTTTATTCTTTCAGAAGAAAAGATGTAATAGAGCCTTCATTCAGTGATACAGATATGAAGGAAACGTTGTGGGGTATTTGGATTTTTTTGTAGCTGTTATTACTAGAACAGCGTTGTGGAATTTAAATATTTATGTTACAAGCATTTCATGGTTTATGTCATCATCACACTAGGCTGATAAATAGTTAATGATGCACTGGGAAAATGGTGAAATAATTATGATACATTTGTTGAAACAGTTCATATGTAGATGGACAGGCATTATAAAATGCATATGATGCTTCTTTTACAAAATATTAGAACCAAATGCAAGGAATAATTTGGGAAATTTTAATAGAAGAAATGACTGCTTAAATTGCAGTTGAGATGAATAACCTAAACTTAAAAAAAAAAAAACTCAACCTGCAGGGGCGGGGGGGGGTGGGGGGTAGGGGTAAGACGACCCATGGGCATTAATTTTAAGAAGAAGACCTTCTCACACAGGTCTAGAAACCCCCAACCCCCCCCCCTACATGGCAGCCATGTGAGCACCTGGGCCGAACCACCACGGGTTCCTGTTGCTTCCAGGCGTCAAGGCGCGGCTTTGACCACATGCTTTGGTGCGGGGAGAGGCGAGGGATTTTTTAAACCCAGTCTGAAAATTCGCTCTCCCTGGGTGTTGAACCAGGGACCTAGGAGGTGGTACTCAGGCACTTTACCTGTGAGGTAAAGGCCTTTTCGCAAATAACCTAAACTTAACATTGTAAAGAATGCTATTCAACTAATTTTTACAGGTCAGGCATCTTCCAAGTATGCCTCGGACTGCTTTTGATGCTGAATTGGTTTTGGGGGTTGAGACACAACTATTCAAGGAAGGGGAGTATGTAAATTCCTGATCTACCTTGCCATTTTTTATTTATAAATATTGTACATTCCAGTATCTCCAAAATAATGGCTGTTGATAGGCAAATCATTGATAGGAGAAAAGCATGAAGGGTTATTCTCGATCCAGATGTGTTCCTGTTTTGTTCCGGGTCGAGGACCCAAAGTACTTAGATCTATGATGGAATCTTGAGCTTTGCACGCATCCATCACCGTGTCATATGATTTTGCAGGAAGCTCAAACCCTTGACCAAGAGCCTTAATGTACATCTCATATGCAAGTCTTGCTTTCCCATCTTGTATAAGTGCTTCGATTAACATCTGATACGTTATTTCATTTGGCTGGATACTCTGCACTTTCATCCTGTGAAACCACTCGAAAGCAGTACCGCCCATATTGTTCCTCACGCATGCGCTAATTATAGCATTGTAGGTCACAACAGTTGGTTCTATCTTTTCTGCCTGCATCTCATGAATAACAGCATCTACCATAGCATGGTTTCCCTTACCAATGTAAATCGATACCAAAATTGTATATGCATACAGGTTTGGTTTTGTTCCTACCTTGCACATGTGCTCCCAGACTCTCAGGGCCTCATCATACATCTTGCCTTTCTCAAGAGCACTGAGCAATGCTCCATAGGAGACTACATCTGGTTTCAGCCCATGATCTATCATTTTCTTGAATAGATCGACTGCAGCTGATGGTTCGGAAGCTCTTGAACAAGCTAGAAGAATAGCGTTCCATTCTTTGCATCCAGGCTTCAAGCCCTTCTCTTCCATCTTGTTAAGTAGCCTAACACCCCACCTCCAAATGCCCCTTCTCTTCGCAGCATTCAGAAGAATATTGAAATGAGACATGATGAGCTCATAAGATAAATTGTTAGGCTTTGGTCCCTTCTCCAACAAATCCTCATAAATTTCAAGAGCAGACCACCACTTCCTGGCCTTGCCCATTAGCCAAATCAGATGGTTGCAGACTGACAGGCTAATCACCCCATCATTGAGCTCACGAATCCTCTGATACAGCTCCTTGGCAATAGTGTAATGCTCCTTTCCTGTGCATGCCCACACAAGCCGCTCATAGTCTCTCCTCTCCGGCCTCACCCCAGCTTCATCCATGGCAAAGAGAACCTTCAACACTTCGCCAACCGGATTCTGCCCACCAACAAGGACCTGTCGCATTGACATGTAACACACTCGAGCAGCAAGTTTCTCAAATTTGACAAACTCCTGCAGCCAGTCTTCGTTTTCCCCCACCAGCTCACCCTTCTCATACCTCTCCTTGAGCTTGACAAAGAAATTGATGGCCGCAAACGCGTCACCAGCCTTCTTGTACGCCGACATCACTGTCGAGTATGTTGCGGCTGTGGGCACAAGCCCACGTTCCTCGATGTCAGCATATACCTTGAAGACATAATCAATCTTACCCTGCTGAACGTAAATGGACATAAGTGTGTTCAAGGTGACAATGTTTGGAATAACCCCTTGCGCCTTCATATCAGCAAGGATGTCCTCAATCCTCTGGAACTCGCTGGAGTTCTTGACCGCGCCCAACAAGCAATTGTACACGAACTGGTTAACGCCGCTGCCTCCTCGCCTCTTGAGGTGGTCGACGACGGCGAACGCGGCGTCGAGGCGCTTCTCCCTGCCGAGCCCCCGAATCACGGAGGTGTACACCTGAAGAGGCAATCGGTCCTCCTCGCCCAGGAAATCTTTCACCAAGGCCTGCACGTCGTCGGCCGTCCTGGCGTCCCGCAGGACGGCGGCGACCGCGGCGACGTCGACGCCCCTCACCCTGCCGCCGCCGGGGACGGTGCCGGCGCCACCGGTCGCGAACTGCGGGGATCCTAGAACGGAATGCGTCACACATTCAGATGTTCATTAATCAGCTGCAAAGGGTGAGAATGGGCAGAGTTCGGGCGTACCTCGGCGGCGAACCGGCGGGGCCAGCGGCGGGGAGCCAGGAGGCGGAGCAGGACAAGGGAGCTGCGCGGGTGGGCAGGGAGCTGACGGCGTTGAGGTCGGGGGAGCTGGCCGGAAGAGTGGAAGGCGGCGAGCGATGGCGCCATCGCGGCGGCTGGATGGCTGGCGTGGCGTGCCGCACGCGGGTGGCCGTGGAAGACTGAATGAGTAGGATGCGCGCGCTATCTGTTTGTGGCGGGCACGAGCCCATGACCACGAGAATCTGGGCCGGGTGGATGAACGCCCACGTGGCACTCCGGTAACCAGTAGTAAAACTGTTTTGCTGTCACGTTGGCATGCCCGGGCCTGGAGCAACAAGGGTACTCGTCTCGGCACGATTGCGTACTGTGCAGTAGCGGACACAGGATGTATTAGATGGTTTTTCAAATACATAAATAGAAATATTTTTTTAATGATTCATGTTGTTGAGATTTTTTTAAAAAAAATGATGAAATTGTTATTTTGTCTTATTTTCTATGCTTTAAACTAAAAGAAAGATTATTTAACCCTATTTACTTTTGTATAAGTACACATAACGAATATGTTTATATGTTTTGGCTAATTTTTTAAGCATTTGTTTCAAGCCCTTGAATCCACGGAGGTCCGTCCTTGAGAGTGTATGCTTGAACCTTCTTTTTTAACCTCTCATAACTGACTATAAATGTACTATGTGTTCATATGCGTACAAAAGGAACCTAGTCAACGCATGTTATGCACACAAACTCCTAGATCTTTATAGAGCGGATTAAACGCGTCCTTTGAAAGATAATCAGAATCGTCTCGATATGACGCGACGAGGAACGTCACACTCCCTTTATATCGCTATTAGTGGTTTGTAAGTACCCTTTCTATATGCCCAAAACCACCAACATCGTACCATATTCTCATCATAATCATGTATTTTATCTCTAATATTGATGATTTCCACATATATTGTTTTAGTGCTATGTTGCATAAACATGTGAAAAAACGACAAAAAGGCTCTCATATGAGAACTGCCGACATGAAACCCAACTCGCCATGCCAGGAGGGGGTCCCAATAATCGTGACAGACCCACCTCTTGAAGAGGCGTTTCCGTCTCCAGGATCATCATGGGTGGCATCACGCGCTGTGATACCCGATATTACAACATACAAACGAAGCACGATACAATGAATATAAGTACAAGTCTCTTACATTCATCCCGAGTGCATTAGTACATCGAGTTTCATAAGCACCGGAAGCAAATAAGTTTGGAAAATAAACTAAATAGCGGAAGCGTTAAGGTACAATCGCTGTCTCGGCGATACATCACGGGTATCCGGCAGAGACAGATATTCTTGCCCTAGAACACCTTACCGGCACATCATCAACACTACTCCTCCGGGCCGCACCACTCCCAAGTGTAGTGGCCGTCCCCGGAGTCCGATCCTGCCGGACGTCATCTCCGGCGTCGAAGTACCGTCTCGCGAGGTCCTCTCGAAAACCACATAGAGCAAAGCCCCGAGCAACTAGAGCTCAGCAAGACCGACCCGTCAAAGTGGCCATCTACAGCCGACTCCTAGACATGCAAAAGCCAAGGGGAGGGGGGGGGTAGGATACATTTAAGCACTAAGCCGGCCTACAAGTGCATCCTCACTTTCATCTTTTAGCGGTTTAATTAAGTTGCATGAAAGAGTAAATTTAATTTGCACTATGCTACTGCATTACATGTTTCCAAACAAGTAATTAAGCAATAGGGCAAATTAATCATAATCATCATCATCTTTCTCTTCTTACTACGTTCGGTCGACGGGACAAGTGGTACTCGATTCATCGTGAGGGGCAGCGATTCGAATCGATTTACATCCTGCAGGAGAAACTCGATCGCACGTCACATACGCGCTTCCGGAAGCCGCATGAGACAACCTTTCCCAGCCGGTACCGTAGTGTTAGTCGGGCCTAGCTCCCCGAGAAGGGTCCCCACGCGATGCCGTCCCGGACGTCGTCCGTGAGTAGAGTGCTCCCTTCTCTCCTCCCAAATTCCTGCCAAGTAACCAAGGGAGCAGGGTATCTCTCTAACATACGAGCAGCCAACGGTACGTCGGTTTACTCGGGCCCATTAACTCCAGCATGCAAGCGATACGTTCAAACTTATCCGCATGGGCCGGACACGACGCGGTCCTTGTGTGCACGAGACGGGGCTACCACCTTGAAGACTCTTTCAGTCCTTCACTTTCCACCTAAGTTGTCCGTCCGGCCTCCAATTTTCCTTTCTCTTCTCAATACTTAGCATCGTGTTCGGAAAGGTGATTGTCCTATCTACGAGTGGTCTCCGTACCACTCGACGGATCATCGCCTTATTTAAGCAAGCATCTAGCGTAGGGCGATCGGACGAGGATAAACAGGGTCCTACTACATGCTAGGGTTTTCATGACAACTCCTGTAGACCTAATGCACAATACGGACCTACAAACACAGGTGATGAAATTAAAATACTTAATTAAAAGGTTGTGCACCGGGGCTTGCCTTGAGCTTGACCCCGAGTAGCTGGGTCAACAACAGCAGCAGCTTACGGCTCCTCCTCGCCGGTTACCGTGTTCACCACCACGACTACATGATGCAAAGGTGATGTGTGAATTTGATGAAATTATGATATTAAATATTTTATAGAATACGTGCGAATTTCATCAAATACATTTAATCTGTGAGTATAAAATAACTTGGTGTCCAGCGAGGTGCAAAGGTTTAAGAGTGATTAACTAATTTAATCTACTTCATCAACTCCCATGAAGCATTTAAATCATTATCGCATGTTCAAGAAAATAATCCATTAATCCTAGCAAAACTAGGTAAAATAGCAATTAAATTGCTCCTGGTCCTTAGGCACATGTTAAAAATAATAATTAAATTAAGCTTCATAATTTGGGGGTAATTAAATAATTAATTAAGCCTTGATCTTGAATTTCTTAGAAAGAATTTAACCTAAATAAATTGCCTCTGATCATGCCAAAGTAAATGCACTATAAAATAGTACATGTCTCAAGGATCCCAACAAAATTTAGTTTGCAATTTTTCGAGGTCCAGAACTCTAGATATGAATTTTCTAAGTTCAAATGGATTTCGGCCCTATTTACAAAAATGCCATCCGGGATTTAATCTAAGTTTTTCGCGCTCTGTGCCACACCGGGGACCACAGGGTTCCGGATCCGCGTGTTCCTGGGTCGCTGTCAGGTGGGGCCCGCCCGAATATGCTTTGGCATCTTTTCTTTTTCCTCCAATTTCCAAATGTGGCCCGATTCGAATTTGAAAAATCAAATGCAAGGCCTTCCCAAGCTCGAAAATTAAAAGGGGAAATTTTTCTGTGTAGTACAATTCTAGAAAGTGACATGCACGTTGAGTTTAGTCAAAAATTCCTTCTAGATTAATTCTGGAAATTCAGAGAAAAGGCTTAAAAGCTAAGTTTCTCTGATTTATTTGGGGTATCAAACCTTGGTGAAATCAAGTGGAGTTTCGTCCTAGATTTTTCTTTTGACATGCCCTACAACATATATTTTTGGTTGACCATACTTGTGTTGTAGAAATTTGAGTTGTAGTTCAAACCAAAGTGTATTTGAATTTATTCGCTGCCCAAAACACTTTGCATGTCAATGAATTTTCTTGGGTAGGTCGATCCAGTGCTGAGATTAGTTTTAAAATTGCTAGCTTACAAAAATATGACACGAAGTGTCACAGCCCTCCCCTTAAAGAAATCTCGTCCCGAGATTAAGATTAAGGAAGGAGGAGGTGATTTGCGTACCTCTAGGCTCGAGCGGAAACTTCGGGTAGTGAGTGCGAAGAAAGTATTCGGAATCCCACGTAGCTTCCCTCGCGGAGTGATGACTCCATCGGACCTTGAAGAACTTTTGCGTGCCATGTCGGGTAACTCTCTCCTTTGTATCCACAATCTTGATCGGCCGCTCGGAGTAGGTCAAATCGGGCTGCAAGGGTACCACTTAATCTAGCACTCGATCAACGGGTGCCGTGAGACACTTCTTCAGCTGCGAGACATGGAAAACGTCATGCATGCCGGCAAGAGTGTCGAGCAGCTCAAGCTTTTAAGCAACCGCACCACATCCGGCCACAATGGGGTAGGGTCCGATGTAGCGGGGTGAAAGCTTGCCTCTAACGTCAAACCTTTGTACACCCTTGGTCGGTGAGACTCGAAGGTACACAAGGTCACCCACTTTGAACTCAAGTGGTCGGCGTCTTTTATCCACATAGCTCTTTTGCCTTGATTTCGTTGCCTTGAGGTTTGCTTGTATTTCCAACACTCGCTCCTCGGCTTGTTGCACAAGTTACGGCCCAAAGATGGTTCTCTCTCCGGACTCGGACCAAGCCGAGTGGGGTACGGCATCGGCGACCATAGAGTGCCTCAAACGGTGCCATCTTAATGCTCTTTTGGTAACTATTGTTGTAAGCAAACTACGCCAAGGGTAAGCATTCATCCCATTTCTTGTCATGATCCGGAACATATGCTCTCAACATGTCCTCCAATATCCGATTTACTCTCTCCGTTTGCCCGTTAGTCCGTGGGTGGTAAGCTGAGCTCCGAATCAATTTTGTTCCTAGGGAAGCATGAAGTTGCTCCCGAAACGTCCCGAAACCGTGACTCTCGATCGAAACGATTGTCCTCGGCACACCATGCAAACACAGAATTCGCTCAATATACAAGCTGGGCATATTTGGGCATCCTATAGCAAGTTCTCACCGGTATGAAGTGTGCCACCTTTGTCGAGCGATCGACAATTACCCAAATAGAATCAAACTTCCGAACGGTGGTGGGCAAGCCAACAATGAAATCCATGGTAATATCGTCCCACTTCCAAGCTGGAACACCGAGTGGCTGCAACGGTCCAGCGGGTCTCAAACGGTCGGCCTTGACCCGGCGACGGGTATCACATTCAGCGACGTAGCGAGCGATATCTCTTTTCATCCTGGTCCACCAATACCTCGTCCTCGGATCATGATACATCTTACTGCTTCCCGGATGCAAAGCGTATTTGGCAACATGAGCCTCATCCGAGTATCTTCTTACGAAGCTCGGGGACCTTTGGCACCACAATGCGGGTCTTGAACCAAACGACTCCCGCATCGTCCTCACGGAAACATGCCACTTGCCTATCTCCTTCTTTTATCCTCCTCCTGAGGTGAGTAATGCAAGCATCCGTCTTCTGCGCTCCCATCACTTCTTCCCGCAAGGTGGGTATCAAAGCCAAGTTGTAGAGCGACCCGTGCGGTACAATCTGGATGTAGTGCCCATCCCCGATCGATCGAGTGGCTCGAAGGAGGTTGCAATGTGCCTTCCTGCTAAGTGCATCGACAACGACATTAGCTTTCCCGGGGTGGTAGTGCACTTCCAACTCATAATCCTTGATCAATTCCAACCAACGGCGCTGCCTCATATTCAGATCATCCTGAGTGAAAATGTACTTCAAGCTCTTGTGATCGGTGTAGATGCGAACGAGATTGCCCAACAAATAATGTCTCCACACCTTCGGAGCGAGTACAACTGCCGCTAACTCGAGATCATGAGTAGGATAATTCTGCTCGTGCTTCCGGAGCTGCCTGGAGGTATAAGCAACAACTCGGCCCTCCTGCATGAGAACTCCACCCAAACCTCCGCCCGATGCGTCACGAGAAAACATCAAAGGGCTTCTCAAGGTCCGGTTGCGCTAGCACTGGGGCATATGTCAACAATTTCTTCAAAGTTTCAAAGGCTTCCCGACAAGCCCGACTCCACTCAAACTTCTTCTCCTTTTTCGGGAGCTCGGTCATAGGTTTGGCATTCTTGGAGAAGTTCGAAATGAACCTCCGATAATAACCAGCCAAGCCTAGGAAGCTGCGAATACGTGGTACCGACTTCGGGGCCTTCCAATTAAGTACCTCCTGCACCTTGCTTGGGTCATCGGATATGCCCTTCTCTCGAAATGATGTGACCCAAGAATGGAACTTCCTTAAGCTAGAATTCACACTTGCTGAATTTCGCATACAGCTGGTGATCTCACAATCTCTCGGAGAACAATGCGAAGATGCTCGGCATGCTCTTCCTTGGACTTGGAGTACACCAGGATGTCATCAACGAAGACCACCACAAACTTGTCAAGCTCGGACATGAATACAGAATTCATAAGATACATGAAGTGTGCCGGCGCATTTGTCAACCCAAAAGACATCACCAAGTACTCATACGGGCCATATCGTGTAGAGAAGGCTGTCTTAGGCACATCTTCCGCCCTGATCTTGATCTCGGTGATAACCTAAGCGGAAATCAATCTTTGAGAATACCTTGGCTCCCATCAAGTGATCCAACAAGATATCAATGCGAGGCAATGGATACTTGTTCTTGATAGTGACTGCATTGAGAGGTCGGTAATCCACACATAAGCACAATGATTTGTCCTTCTTTTTGACAAAGAGAGTCTGGGCAGCCCCAAGGTGAGGAACTAGGTCTAATGTAACCTTTGTCCAGTAGTTCCTTCAATTGTTCCTTCAACTCAGCCAATTCCTTGGGTGTCATTTTGTACGGTCTTTTTGAGATAGGAGCCGTGCCTGGCTGCAACTCGATTTTGAACTCAATATCCCTGTCCGGAGACATTCCCGGAAGATCATCGGGAAACATGTCGGGAAACTCACGAACAGCTGGAATATCGGTCGGACCCTCGACAATAGCTTGGTGTACTGCGGGAGCACAATTCTTAGGATAGGTCGGTTGGAGAACGTCCCGACCATGCAATGGAGAATTCAAGCCGACGGTGAAAGCATCTATGTCCAATACTGCCTTGTGGTATTTCATCCACATCATGCCCAATATCACATCAATATTACTGCCTGGAAGGATGATGCAATCTGTGGGGTATACCTTAGTTTGTAGGGTGACCGGTGCCCATCTAACCTCATCTCTAGCGGGGATCCGACCACTAGCCGACTTAATCGAGTACGATGATGTCATTGTGCTACGGCATAACCCAAACTTCTCCACAAACATGCTTCGATGAAGTTTATGCGATGCTCCAGAATCAATCAATATGAGAGCGGGATGGTCTCGAACATAAAACATACCAGCCATCATCGGTGCGTCGTCGGGATCTACTCGGTGGATGTGTAGTTCACACGCCCTATCTTCGCCGGGGCCCGGTCGTTGTTCCCGCGCTGCTGGTTAGGAGCATTACCCCTCTGCCGACAGGGGCAATCCCTAACGAAGTGTCCTGGACGGTCACAACCAAAGCAAGGGGCTCCGGGTGGTGGTGGACGGTTCCCTGCAGCATTCTGCTCGCTGCTGCGGGGGCCTCTGCTGCTGTGGGGGCCTCTATGGGGGTGCCGGCCGGCGTGGCGCCACCATAGGCTGTGAGCGGTAGCGCTGCCCGGAGGGGTCGGTGTAGATCATGCCGTACTTAGCCCGGGGCGGGTTGGATGGCCCCGTATCACTCGCGGATCTCTTCTTCTCCGCCTGGACCCTGCGGTAGCCTTCCTCGGCGAGGATGGCGTTGTTCACGAACTCCGAGAAGCTACCCCCCAAGTTGAGGGTAAGGCGGTCCTGCAACTCAGCACCGAGTCCCTCCATGAAGCGATCCTTGCGCTTCGATCCGTGTCCACCAACTCGGGGGCATAGAGCGCCGGCCTGTTGAACTGCCGGGTGTACTCATGTACACTACGGCCTCCCTGGGTGAGAGCCATGAACTCCCTAGCCTTCCGGCGCATCACACCCACCGGTATGAAGTGAGCGCGGAAGACCCTTTTGAAGTCCTCCCGGGTGGTCTGCGTACCAGCGGCCGGCGTGGCCGGGTGGGTAGCCCACCAAGTGCGGCGGCGCCCTCCGGCTGCTGCGCAGCAAAGAGCGTCTTACGCACGTCGGTACGGTGAAGCGGTCCAAACTTGGACTCCGTGAGGCGGATGAAGTCCTCCGCCCTGATCGGCTCACCGGAGCCATCGTACCTCGGGGGCTGAGTACGCAGGAATTCTCGGTACGAGGCCTCTCGCGGTGCCGCGTCGCGGTTCCGACGCCCGCGGTTGCCGTCCCCGGTAGGTACCTGCTGGCGGAGCTCCCGTAGGAACTCGTTCTGCTGCTGGTGGTTGTCCCGCATCGCCGCAAGGAATTGAGCCATCATGTCCATGGGATTAGGGACAGGTGGCAGCGGCGGTACTTCGTTCCTAGCACCCTGGGCCGAGCTCTCGGGCCCATCACCATGGAGATCGTTGGTGTTGCGGGTTCTCACCATTCTGTCAAGCAAAATTTCGAAACCCATTGATTCAATCGATCCACAACAAAATACACTTTCGACATGAAAGTAAATAGGTGCTCAATTAAATAACCAACAGCAATAATAAAATAATGTAATGCAGAAATTACAGAATGAGAAACATCATCATCCCACACATCATACTGCATTAACGGAATTCCAACGTTGTACCATAGTTAAGTACATAATTCACTAACATCACGATACGATCATGATCCATCTAATACAAGTTCTGGTTACATCATGTGATAAAGCTAGATACAAGTAGGGAAGTCGACCACAATCCTTGCAACGCGTACAACGGTGCTTGCTCGGTCCTCCTCTGCGTCGTCGGGATCCTCAAGCTGTTCTCCCTAACGGAGAAACAAAGTCACACGAGGACCTGGTCCACGGGGACCGTAGACGGTGAGGAAACATAGGTAACGGGCGTCGGCTGCGTCTCGCGCTGCCGCTGCCTCGTCTCGGCTTTGAGCTGTCGTCCGCACCTCCTGCTGCAGGTTTGCCACGAGGGTCTGCTGCTGCTGGAGCTGCTCACGAAGCGTCGCGTTCTCCGCGGTGAGTGAGGTGACCTGCTGGTCCCTCCGGGCGACGCTAGCGTCATTCCCTCGCATGGCCCCTACGAGGATGTTCACCTCTCTGCTCTCGGAACTCGTGCTGACGGTACGGCTCGTCGGCATAGCACACGGTATTCGCCGGCATGGGGTTGTAGTGAGGCATGGTGGGGCCACACAACACCGCCATGCGGCGCCTCCAACGGTGATCGTAGGGGTCACTAACCGGCAAGTACATGTAAGGTGTCCCTACGAGGTCGGGGGCATGAAGCTCACAAAACCTGGTGAGAGCCTCCAACGGCTGCTGCGTCCCGTGCGCTGTGGAGCGTGAGACCCGTCGTGGTCACTATCCACAACTCCTGTCGCGGGGGTATCGCCTTGCCCGGCACGATCACGTGCATGGTACAAGTGATCAACCCTCGCTCCACGAACTGCTTCCCTACGTAGGCGGGGGCTTGGTGTACCCTAGGGTCTGCTTTGCCTGCCACAACATCACGGGTAAACCACCGCGGTGCAAGCAATCGGACCACATCCATCCGTTGCCCAAAACCTCAACGACATTAGCCATCCGTAAGGAGATAAGATTCTCGGAATCAATAAATGACTTGCGACTATAGTATGAACATATAAGGGAATGTCTCGTATGGAAATCAAACGCAACGCAATTTTCACAATCTAGCACAATATGCCACAAATTTCCATAATATTCATAGTTCATACATCCATCATCGACTCGTCATACAAATACACTCACACCTCCAAATATCCCTCACTAGATTGCTAGCTACCAGTCAATCTACTACAAACGCCCTCCTGCCGAAGGAGGTTACTCCTACGGGTCGTCGACGTCCGACGCGTCATCGTGTGGCGGAGGAGGTGCCGGGGCAGCCTGCAATTGCTGCTGCAACTGCACGACCTGCTGCTCCAACGCCTGTATGTCGTGGTGCTGCTCCTCCGCCATCTGCCGGGAAGCCAGCAGGTTGGTCCGGAGGTGGTGTATGTAGTGCTCCTGCTCGAGCCACTTGCGCGTGGTGGCCCACCAGCTGTTGGCGTGCCTCGTCACGCTCCCTAGTCCGGTCGTCCCTCTCCTGCCGGAGCTCGTCTCGCTCCTCCAGCAGGATGTTACGCTGAACCAACGGGGCATCCCTCTCACGGATAAGGTCGTCACGCTCGTCCGTGACTCTCGCGACCTCCTCGAGTCTTGCTCTGCGGACTCCGGACGGTGTCGGAGTGGGTCTGCGCGAGAGTGTCCATGCGCGCCCTCGGCTCGCGATAGGCTGTGGATAGCTGGGTAACACGGTCTCGGAGGCGCGATGCCATCACGTTCGCATCTCGGTGTATCCGAGAAAGCCTCACGAGCGTAGAGGGCGACGCCGTGATAGCCCAGCTCCATGCGAGCAATCCTCCTGAGACGTCGCTCGATCACCTCGTCAAAGTAGTCGACGGTCGGGATCAGCTCAAAGGGGGTGCCCGACAAGGAGTCCTTGTGAGAGCTCACGAACTCCGCCATCACGAGCTGAGCCATCTTAGATCGGCCCTCGTAGGTGCCCCCGGCGAACACGTGGTACTCCGTGTACCCTGCCTCTTCGTCGGGGTGGTTAGCAACATCCGCCTTCACCTCGTGAAGGAGGACTCCAGAAACTACGATGCGCTGTATGAAGTACAACGGGGGCTGGGTGTGTCCGAAAGTCTTCAAGAGTGCCCACAGCATGCCAGGGAGAGCCTCTGTCAAAGCCTCCTCCCGAGTGGACCACATCACGTCGGCGTGACCGCGATCGGACTCGCTGTCGGACGGCATCTGCGAAGGATAGGAAAATATTTTTACCACGTAATCATGACGCACTGAATTATGGACGTTAAGCCAAAAGCATCATATAAGCAAGTATTCGGTAAAAATTATCGAAACGGTATGTTCCCCCAATAAATCAGATTTCTGTACCGACAGTCCCATGTCGTACAGTCAACAAACCTGTACATTTTATCCAAGAAAATGACAGAATTGGTCTTTTATCATACTGACAACATTTTAGATCGTCATCTAAGCTTTCCATCAAGTATTTGATCAACTCATTCCGCTGCACGAGCGAAAAGTTATGATCATTTCTTGACAGACTAACCATTCTGCACAGCAACGGGTACAGTGAAATAGATTGACCAAAATGAGCCAGATAGATTCGGATCTGGTCTTCCAAATGCATACAAAAATATTAGCCCATGTTTCAACCTTTCCAACGAGTACAAAATCATCAGTATCTAGTTCATGAGCACAAAGATATGACCGGAAAGGTACAGGCGAAAAATTCTGGAAACAGTACTGAGGCAATTTCGGTTCAGAGGGAGGGATAGGAAATTTTCACCCATACGAACCCAGAACCAGTCCTTCCTCAGAATACCAACGTTGTAGCTCGTGATTCAGGCTTTCAAGAAAGTGCTCGTTTGCCTTATTCCGACAATCGAGCTGAGAATTATGGGGAAAACCAACGAGGCTGTCGTTCCGAAAAACAGGAACAGCACCTCTGAACAAAACAGCGCATAACTCTCTCATTCTGGATCCAAACATCACAAAACCAAATCGACAATTTAATTGACTTCTTTAGGTTTCCAGAACACTTGGAAACATTCAAATCCGAGATTTGAGCAAAAAGTTATGAATTTTCTTCACTTAGCGCGTTTCCGAAATTTTCAGGTTATAAAATTTCAGACCTTTTAGGGTTGCCATTTTTATCATGAATGCATCTTATTCATCCTATTCGTCCTCACCCAACGAAAAGAAAATAATAATAATAATAATAATAATACCGTCTCAACGGTGTACGGATTTCGGGGTGACGACCCGCACTCAATCACGTAAGTTAGTCTAAATTATCGACTCACACCTACTAGCGTTGTTATGTACCTACGGAACATTCATTCTAGAAACAAGTACATCAAATTCAAAAGAAACTACAAAAATAAACACAGTTCTACAAGTAACGACCCATAGAAAGGATCGCCCGTGGTAAGCCACGAGCTAATTTAAATGCGGACATACCCGAGTCACGGCTAGTGGATGCAAGTAATTAAACAATCATAACCCAGGGTTAGCATTGCCACTGTTACAAATAATATAATCCTTACGGGCACGTCCTCACACGATAACGTCCTAGTTTTCGAAAATAGGCTGCTTAAGGTGTTGTAATATCCCCAAGACGGCTCCGATACCACGCTGTGACGGACCCAACTCACGAAGAGGCGTTTCCGTCTCCGGGATCATCATGGGTGGCACGCGTCTGTGATATCCGATATTACAACATACAAACATAAGCATGATACAATGAATATAAGTACAAGTCTCTTACATTCATCCCAGGTGCATTAGTACATCGAGTTTCATAAGCACCAGAAGCAAATAAGTTTGGAAAATAAACTAAATAGCGGAAGCGTTAAGGTACAATCGCTATCTCGGTGATACATCACGGGCATTGTAACATCCTGTTTTTTCTAAAAAACATAAAAATGTCAAGTAAGAATTATCATTTCTTGTGATAGTTTAGATTAAGTATATTTTTTTCTCTCTCTCTAAATAAAATATTAATTCAGGTTGCATTTTGCATATCATGTGCATTTATTTTATTTCCCAAACCGTAGTTTAAACCTTTGTTTTTATTTGGTGTTTAAATCTTGAAAAAAAAAACAAACTAAGAACATCTTGTTTTTTTTTATATACGGCCGAGTCAACCTAGTGGGCCATAAGCATCGTATCCCTCTCATTTTTCTTTTTCTTTTTTTTTTCCGTTCTTTTTCCCTCAAAATCACGTGGGCCACTTAATTTCTTTATCACAAACCTTGTGCTCAGCAAGGGCGCGGCCCAGGAAGCCCAGCAGGCAAGCCAGCTTCGTCTTCCTCTAGACAAACGAAGCGACACCGCTGCCGCCGCCTGGAGAAGCAACCGCCGTCGCTGCTGCTTCCTCTCCCCATTCCCGCATCTCTTCGCGAACCGACGCCGTCAGTGCTTGTCACACGCATCCCCTTCCCCAATCTCGGGCCTCAGTGGCAAAAAAAACGGAGCACATGGTGCGCCGTTGATCCCGGCAACCATTAATTCCCGGTGAGCTTGTGCCTCTTCGAATCCGTCGCGTTTCCGCCTATAAAATCGACCCGCAGGACCTGCCGTGCCGTCCCCTCCCCTCGCCACGACGAGAAGCGACTCAAAATCTCAGCCTAGCAATTGTCGCCCCATCATTTTTTTCCCCATTTTCTCCGGTGAAGTACCACCCCCTCGATCTCCCGTTACGAGCTCCTCCGCCCTCTGATCTTTTTCTTTGTGGATGCACAGAAACTCCACGGTGCTTCGAGGAGCAGCCCCGTCATCTCTAAGCCACGGAAACCAGGCTCCCGACAAGCTTCATCCACCGCCGCCGCCTCTTTTCATCGCCGGCCATCTCCGAGCTCTTATCCTCGTTGACATTCAGGTGAGCGCAGTGTTGTCCCCTCTGTCTCTCGAGCTCTTCGCGGCAAGGATCCGTGCACCAGAGTGTTTCGCACGCACTGCTCCGGCAGCTCTACACACTGGCACCGCCCGTTCACAGCAACCGGTCCATGGTGGATCGATGGACCAGCCCCTGTTCCTGGTCTACGGGCTGTAGACCCAGTCCACGGGATTTCCCGTTTAAAATTAATTTATAGAAAACCTTTCTCAGCATGTTTTACAAAATAGCCCTCCAGTCAGTGCGTAATATAACCCGCAGTCCACTCACTCTGTTTTTCTTTCACTTAAGTCCCTGTATTTTTTTTGTTTAATTAAACCACAGCCTTAGCAAAGAGTTAAATTTTTACCTGCTAGCCCCTGGTAGTTAGGTTTAATTGAAATCTGGCCCCTAGAACCTTTAAACTTTAATATCTTTTAAATCGTAACTCCGATTTAGTTGATTTTTGAACCAAAATTCTTGTAGCGACGAAACCTATTCAACCATTGCATAATCATACTGTTTTATCTCTGTTTATTATGCTGTTTTTCTTATGTTTGTTGTTTTGGGCTTATGTTTCCGATGTAACGGTCGATTAGAGAGCGAGCCGGTGGAGAATTTTCAAGATTATCAGTTTGAAGAATCTGAGCAGCAGCAGCAGCATCACGCGGATAGAGGCAAGTGTCCTTGATGCACATTGCTCCTATTTCTCTATCTATCCGAATTTAAATTTCATGCATGCTTGTCTAATTTGAATCCTATGCTAGGGTTTACTAGAACTTGTTGTGATCCGTTTCCTTGTCGCTTTGTTTTGGGTGTAGTTGACTAGTTAAGGGTAGGTCCTGCTTAGCCTAGCTTAATCTTGGGACAACAACTTGACTAATAATTTTGACTAATTATATACTTTAACCTAATTAACCTTGGGTTAATCTCTTTTTAGCAAACATGGAACTTAGGTAATCCCAACAGGAGGATGTTGATGATGGTGCGGGTATGCACGGGTACTTGGTATAGTACCATTCGGTTGTGGTAGTGCCTGTTTGGGATTCTAAGGACCGGTTCGTGGAACGCGTAACCATGACAACGGCGCAAAGCACGGGGCGATATGGGTAGGCTTGGTTAAGTAGGAGACCACTTCCCGGTTCTGCGGCGTCGAGGAAGGATGAAGGAAGGGTGTACTTCGGATTCGAGGCGAGGAAGGGTGTACTTCAAGCCACGACGCCGAGAGGGTCTTTTGTAGGAAGGGTGTACTTCGCAGCGGTGAAACCTTAGCGTGGGCGTTTTGCAAGTTGGGGAGCTCTCTGAAAGATCATGTGGTGATCTCTTGGCCTTACACCTACGGAAGTGTTTTGGCAACATGGAGACTTTAGTCACTGAATAGTGATGGAATCACCAACTCTGTGGGTAAAGTTGTGCAACCTCTGCAGAGTGTAAAGCTGTTATAACAGCCGTGCTCACGGTCACGAGCGGCTTGGACCTTTCACATGGACTAGAGGGGTCGGGTTGGATCCGGTGGGGTAACCGGATTCGGGTGGTGTAACCCGTAGATTACTACGGGTGGGGTAACCTGTAGTGGTTGTTCGGGTGGTGTAACCCAAGATGTTGGTACGAGTAGGGTAACTCTGTATCTGTGCAACAGTGGGGTAACCGGTTGGTGTCTTAACGTAGTAAATAGGTTGTTTTAATTAAAAGGAACTTAGACATAGGTGCTTTCTCTGCAATAAACTTTATGTTAGCCTTTCCTTCTATAAGCTTGCATGTCATAATTTTCCCCACTTGCTGAGTACGTTATGTACTCACGCGTGCTACTTTCCTGTTTTTGCTACATCTACTGCTGCTCGGATGATGAAGACTTGGACTTCTTTGACGAGGATTACTACTAGGTGTGCGACTCCCCGGTTGATTGCTCGTGGAGTGATGGCGTGCCACTGCGTTGTGTTTTTGCCTTATGAGGCATGTAATAATTCGGGTATTGTAATTTACTTATGATATAATAATAACATGGTTTTTACTTGTTACTTCACTTTTGTCTCTATGTGTGTGAAAAATTGATCCTGGCACACACATAGTTATGCATTCGGTTTTGTTCTTAAAGCTGGGTGTGACAGCATCCGGTAGAGACGGATGTTCTTGCCCTAGAACACCTTACCGGCACATCATCGACACTACTTCTCCGGGCCGCACCACTCCCAAGTGTAGTGGCCGTCACCCGGAGTCCGATCTCGCCGAGACGTCATCTCCGGTGTCGAAGTCCTGTCCCGCGAGGTCCTCCGAAAACCACATAGAGCAAAGCCACGAGCAACTAGAGCTCGGCAAGACCGACCCGTCAAAGTGGCCATCTACAGCCGACTCCTAGACATGGAAAAGCCGGGGGGGTAGGATACATTTAAGCACTAAGTCGGCCTACAAGTGCATCCTTACTTTCATCTTGTAGCAGTTTAATTAAGTTGCATGAAAGAGTAAGTTTAATTTGCACTATGCTACTGCATTACATGTTTCCAAACAAGTAATTAAGCAATACGACAAATTAATCATAATCATCATCATCTTTCTCTTCTTTCTACGTTCCGGTCGACGGGTCAAGTGGTACTCGTTCATCGTGAGGGGCAGCGATTCGAACCGATTTACATCCTGCAGGAGAAACTCGACTGCACGTCACATACGCGTTTCCGGAAGCCGCATGAGACAACCTTTCCCGGCCGATGCTTGTAGTGTTAGTCGGGCCTAGCTCCCCGAGAAGGGTCCCCACGCGATGCCGTCCGGACGTCATCCGTGAGTAGAGTGCTCCCTTCTCTCCTCCCACATTCTCGCCAAGTAACCAAGGGAGTAGGATATCTCTCTAACATACGAGCAGCCAACGGTACGTCGGTTTCTGGGCCCATTAACTCCGAGCATGCAAGCGATACGTTCAAACTTATCCGCATGGGCCGGACACGACGCGGTCCTTGTGTGCACGGACGGGGCTACCAACTTGAAGACTCTTTCGGTCCTTCACTTTCCACCTAAGTTGCCCGTCCGGCCTCCAATTTTCCATTCTCTTCTCAAAACTTAGCATCGTGTCCAGAAAGGTGATTGTCCTATCTACGAGTGGTCTCCGTACCACTCGATGGATCATCGCCCTATTTAAGCAAGCATCTAGCGTAGGGCGATCGGACGAGGGATAAACGAGGTCCTCTCGCATGCTAGGGTTTTCATGACAACTTACGTAGACCTAATGCACAATACGGACCTACAAACACGGTGATGAAATTAAAATACTTAATTAAAAGGTTGTGCACCGGGGCTTGCCTTGAGCTTGACCACTGAGTAGTTGGGTCAACAACGAGCAGCGACTTCCGGCTCCTCCTCGCCGGTTACCGTGTTCACCACCGCAGACTACATGATGCAAAGGTGATGTGTGAATTTGATGAAATTATGATATTAAATATTTTATGGAATACGTGCGAATTTCATCAAATACATTTAATCTGTGAGTATAAAATAACTTGGTGTCCAGCGAGGTGCAAAGGTTTAAGAGTGATTAACTAATTTAATCTACTTCATCAACTCCCATGAAGCATTTAAATCATTATCGCATGTTCAAGAAAATAATCCATTAATCCTAGAAAAACTAGGTAAAATAGCAATTAAATTGCTCCTGGTCCTTAGGCACATGTTAAAGATAATAATTAAATTAAGCTTCATAATTTGGGGTAATTAAATAATTAATTAAGCCTTGATCTTGAATTTCCTAGAAAGAATTTAACCTAAATAAATTGCCTCTGATCATGCCAAAGTAAATGCACTATAAAATATTACATGTCTCAAGGATCCCAACAAAATTTAGTTTGCAATTTTTCGAGGTCCAGAACTCTAGATATGAATTTTCTAAGTTCAAATGGATTTCGACCCTATTTACAAAAATGCCATCCGGGATTTAATCCAAGTTTTTCGTGCTTTGTGCCACACCGGGGACCACAGGGTTTCGGATCCGTGTGTGGCTGTGGTCACACGGGATCCGGGTCGTGTGGCCCGCCTCGTGGCCCCACCGGCGCATGGCCGGGAGGCGGCGCGCGGCGGCCGAAGGGGCGCCGCGCGGCACGGCGGACTCGAGGTTGTGCCTCACGTGGCCAAGGGCTCACCGAGAGAGGCGGCGCGACGGGCGACGGCGGTGCGGGGTGGTTCGGCGGGGACGCTCGTCGCGGAGGAGGCACGGGAGGAGGGGCGGCTTGGCCGTGAACCTTCACCGGAGCACGAGATCCACCGGCACGACCTTGGTTGAGGATGAGCATGACCCGAGACGGCCGTCGGCGTGGAGGTGGCGGCGGCCGGAGCTCCGCGGGCGGGAAAACTCAAAAATCCGGCGACCTCTTGGGACAAAACGGGGAGGTTAGGGTTTGAGAGGGTGCTCCATCAACGTGCGCATGCACCGGCACAAGAATGGGGAAGAAATGCTCACCGGAGTGGGTGAATTTGGCGGGGAGGTCGCGGCGGCCGGCGTGGGGAAGATGCTCGATTCTCCGCCTACGGCCCACGGGGGTCCGTGCGACGGCTCGTGGAGCGGGAGGGGGTCCAGGCGAAGCTCCAGCGGATACGCACGCGGGGGGGGGTGGCTCAGCTGCGGCGGGACGACGAGCTTCTAGGGGCGGCGGCAATGGCGGCGGGAGTGGGAGGTCGGGAGGGAGAGAGAGAGAGAATGGAGGGGGGGGTTCGACCGGACGGGGTACCTCCCCTTTGTCCCTCCGACAAGGTGGGGACGGGCCGAGGCGCTGGCGCCACGCGGCGCCGGTCGAGCGCGGGGTGCGGCCCCGGGTCGCTGCCAGTGGGGCCCGCCCGAATATGCTTTGGCATCTTTTCTTTGTCCTCCAATTTCCTAATGTGGCCCGATTCGAATTTGAAAAATCAAATGCAAGGCCTTCCCAAGCTCGAAAATTAAAAGGGGAAATTTTGCTGGGTAGTACAATTCTAGAAAGTGACATGCACGTTGAGTTTACTCAAAAATTCCTTCTAGATTAATTCTGGAAATTCAGAGAAAAGGCTTAAAAGCTAAGTTTCTCCGATGTATTTGAGGTATCAAACCGTGGTGAAATCCAGTGGGGTTTCATCCTAGATTTTTCTTTTGACATGCCCTACAACATATATTTTTGGTTGACCATACTTGTGTTGTAGAAATTTGAGTTGTAGTTCAAACCAAAGTGTATTTGAATTTATTCGCTGCCCAAAACAATTTGCATGTCAATGAATTTTCTTGGGTAGGTCAATCCAGTCCTGAGATTAGTTTTAAAATTGCTATCTTGCAAAAATATGACACGGAGTGTCACAATAACCCAAGAAGCATACAAGACACTCCAAGACGTCCATGAGGCCCAATGTGCAAGCCCAAGGTCGTGGCACAATACCTAAGGATTTCTATAAGGTTTATCCGGAAGGAAAGTTTAATTCGTGGAGTACATAAACAACACTGCATTGTGACGTGATTTTGGAGGCCAAGACATGGTCATTTAACAAATCTCAAACTATCAAAGTTTTAGATCTCATCGAGATATTTCTGGAATATATATTATTTGCATTAATTGTACTCCGGAGCTATGAGATATGACCTCGCAAGGAGACCTGCGTATAGGAGTCCGATTCGGGACAAATTTTATGTTGTAGCAATTTTGGGTATCTAAAGGGCCAAATCGAAGATCCAAATCATATCGAAGTTGTAGACTTTTTCAAGGGCTATGAGAAAGAGTCCAGGTTTGCCTCATTTTGATCGAGAAAGCAAAAGTTACTATTAAAGTAAGTCGATGCTATTATTGTAAGGTACAAAACCGATTTGGATTCAATCTCTAAGAGCTAAACTTTGTGGCCAAGCAAGGGAGGGCATGAATAGAGGCCATATAACCCCCATGTGATGTCCAAGACAAGAATTGGACGTTAGGAGGTACTTAGACAAGCCTAGGACCTGTTGCACTTCGCCGGGAGGCCACCGGAGTTGAAGAGCCACCATATCTAGAGATGTAGTCTAGTCGGGTAGTCGTCCTGCGTGGTGCACTACACCGGAGCTAGGAGAAGTTGAGACATGTACCCTAGGAGTCGTCTAATGTTGCAACAAGGAAGTGTCGCTTGGCACTTCATTGACGGTGATCATTTATAGTACAATTTATCAATATCTACGTTATCTATCTTAATTCTATCATTGGCTTCAATTTATGTTCAGTCTGGATTGATTGGTCTTAAATATGCTTATTCCATTGCTTAGTCAATTACTAAGTATTTAGATGATATCTTAATCATGGTGATTAGGCTAGTTAGCTGGATTATGTAATGAATCATGATTACTTAATGATGCTAGATGTGTAGTTTAGTCATGACATAGCTAGGCTAGTGCAACACTTTTAGATAGTTAAGTAGGGTAAGATACTTGCGCAATTAAGGGATTGCTCTTAGCAGTGATAATCTGGGGTCTCTCCGGAAGGTGAGTGGTCTTATCCATCTTTGATATTTACCAATTGTTTAAAGTGCCAAGTAAGCTAGGATTAAAAAGATAATAAATACTGCTTCAGTTCCTATCGGCGCACTTGTTGTGCTGATTGGCACATCCTTTCTCCGACCACTAGATGCATACAGGTTAACTCCAGGTGTTTTCCTTCTTGGTCTATATATATGCTCCTACAAGTTTTTGTTTAAGCCATCTCTGATTAGGCCTTGGTGGCAATCGGCACATTCATGCGCCGATCGACACAACACTCAATCCCAACCTTTTCATACTCTTGTATGTGCAATATGTATTTCATGCTAGGATTGATTTGTTAGATAAAATGATAAACCCTAAACATGGTTCTCTTGTTGATCCTTATGGATTCGATATAAACCTTGGAATACTCTGTGGGAAAAAGCTATAACGTACACCGTCCTCTTGTGGTATAGAAGTGGGTGTATATAGATGACCAACAGTCACCACATGAGTGAGAGGTACTTAAGATGCCGATGAACTCCCCTACAGGTCCGACAGACCCCAACTCCACGAGCTCCTAAACAGTAACAGGGAGGCCATCGCCACCGAGATGGAGAGAGAATGGGATAAACTACTCTAGGAAATGTGCAGTCACCTCCACTATTCTGACGCACCAGACATCACATCCGTGGTCAACAAAAAGCTGACACCAAGAAACCCAACCATCGCAAATCCCACTAAGAACACCTTTGTTGCATCACATAGCATGAAGTCTCACTCCCGACACAGACTCAACGGTCACAAAACACTACAGGAAATTTGACATTTTGAGATGTTTCACTTTCATTGACGATGATGATGTGAAGAAACACCCTGCCACTGAGCAGGATGTCGTACCTCTCAAGCACGCCGCAAGCTACAGGCCCGCAGCCGCTAAGTCGTCGCCGGAGAAGGAGCAGCAAAATGGCCCAGTCGAGCTCATCAACATGGGCAGAAGAGCTCCTACCCTACCTATATATGGACTAGAAAGGAAGAATATGTACATCGGCTGCCAGATCCACGGTTATCCATCTCCGCCACCAAAAATGCAACCGGAAACGACGGAGAACCAATGGAATCGGCACCGTACGCTAAGTCGCCTCACTTCCGCCATGTTGTACTGTAGCAGAGTGGAGGAGTCGAGGAGAGGTGTGTGCTTGGACGTGTCTGAATGAAAACATTTGTTAGGCATCCAAGACCAATATCAGCTTTAATCCACATGTAAAAGATAACATATCTGCTTTGCTAAAAGAAAAGATAACATCTCTACTAATCTTTGTGACACGCCGGGTGTCACCAACCTGTTGACACCCTTTGTGGAAGTTTGGAAAACCTCAATTGGTGCAGATTGATTTTGCTTCAAATTTGAATTTAAATCACATTCAGGGTGGCTTGAACTATAAGTCCAATTTCGGAACTCCACAAGTATTTTATTTAGCCTTTTCATTTTTGAGAGAAACCACACTTAGGAAAAATCAAGAAAAGAAAAGATGCCAGCATATTCTACCATGGGCCCTGCCGGTCAGCCACAGAGGCCCAGGTCAGATGTGCGTGTGTACCAGGCACCGCCCCGATATCCGTACGTCACCCTCTAGGTGGCCAGCGATGCTTAAGCGACGGCCACCCTGGTCAGCCACCAATCCAAGACCCCAAGGCGCACCCTTGCCGCGCTCCACTCCTCTCTCTTACTCATTCTTCCGTTCGCGTGCAAGCAACCCACCAAAAGCCGCCATTTCCGCCACTGTCTAGCAGCTCGTCGTCCGGCCGCCAGCTCACCGCCTACCACGGATCAAACCACCTAAAGCTCCGCAAGCACGTGTTCTACCACCCAGGACAAACAACGTTATAAAGATGGCCTGAGCAACGAGAATAAATCTATTTTCCATTGGAAGCTCGTCGTCGACCACTCGATGCTCCGCCCCAAAATGTGTCACCTCGACGAGCCTCGATGCTTATTTATCAGTCCTTCACGTGAGCAGCCCATCCACGCACTACTGTGACCTCCTTTTCTTTGATTTGGTCCACTGAAATCGTCAGAACCTCACTTTTGCTCGCTGCCGTCAAAGACCACCGCCCCTATGTCGCTGCCGACCTGCTTCCCGCCACCTTCGTCAACAATAACCTCGATGCCGGTCTCCAAGTCACTACCTTGAACTTCTAAGAAGAAAAGACACTCGATGTGGTGGATTATACCAAGCGCACGACCTCGTCAAATGATGTCCGACTGCGAGCTCACGCGTGCTTCACCGTCGGTCAAGCTCCGGTCATCCCCGATCACTGGGAACAGCTCAGTTGGATGCGCATCGAGCTACTCTATGTTTGTGATACCCTGATTTTCGGCCAAATAAAAACAAACCTCATAAATCAATTCCTTTTATGCAAGAAAAATACTTTTCAAATAGATAGGAAATTAAAACCCTAATTTAGACTTATAGAAAAAATACAAATTTCTAAGAAAATAAAATATGGAACTTGACAAAGTGATTGGATTTTATTTTTCCCTTCCTTGGATTTTATTTCCTTTATTTATCCACAAATTATTTGTTTGAACTTAAATTGGATTTTAAATGGAGTAGGAAGAAAGCCTGAAAACGGAAATTAAAAAACCTTTTACTCCTTATCGAGCCGGCCTCTCGCCATTTCCCTCCCGGGCCTAACACCACCCGACCTTGCGCCCTATCCCACACCCAGCCGGCTCCGCCCTTCCCTCTCTTCCACCTCGCGCGCGCCGTGCGCTGCGTGCCGCTCTGTTCGTGAAAGTGCATCTAGGCCCTCTAGTAAGTTTTAGTGAATTAATGACGAATTACTTAAGGTACTAATGATATTTGTGAGCATCTCGGACAGTTCAAAACATACAAAAAGTGAAAAAGAACGGTGAAGGACCCTCCAATCACTTGACGCATTGTGGAAGCCTTTTCTCATTTGAAAATTGTTCCTTAATCCAAAATTGAGTATAGGCATGTCGTACTATCAAGAGGGATGCGAAATATTGCGTTGGAAGTGCCAACAAGTCTCTACAAAAAGTACCAAAAAACATCCTAACCCGACACCGCCCACCGAAAGTTCCTACTCCAATAGGAAGTTCCGACAGCCATAAGCATCTCGGACGAGAGATAACCCACCGGGAGTTCGTACGCCAACCGAAATTTCCGCCGGTAGCCATAAGCATCCCAGACAGAGACAGCCCACCGGAAGTTCCTACTCCAATCGGAAGTTCCGGTAGCCATAAGTTTCCTAGATAGAGGCAACCGACCGGAAGTTCCAGTTCAAGTCGAAGTTCCGATAAAGTCCGTCCTGCATCATAACAGCTGGTTTTGTGGGCTTGGGTATTTATACCCACCCCCCCTCACCCCCAACGGTCACTCGCTCTTGTCAACCACAAAAAAGACACTCCCAAGAGCAAAAACTCATCTCCCTCACTCCCTCTAAGGATTCCACTCCAAGATTTGAGCTAGGGCTAGTGAGTGAGCAAGATTGAAAGATTGAGAGCACCAACGTCTTTCCCGAGAGCATTTGAGGCACTTCCAAGACTTGGTTTCGCATTTGTTACTCTTGGAGCTTTGCTCCTAGACGGCTAGGTGTTGCCCGTGGATCCTGAATTGTTGTGGTGAGACCCGGGAAGTTTGTATTACCCTCCCGCAAGGGAACCCATAGTGGAAAACTCAAACTCGACCTTGGTGGTCATTTGAGTGAGAAAAAGAGTTAAAAAGTCCCGGTCCTTTGTGGACCTCTCAACGGAGACGTAGGGTCCTTGGTGGACTTGAACTTGGGAAGAAATCCTTTTCTCTGTGTGCTTCTTCTTACTTGTCCTTGCCTTCATACATGTTCTATGGTTATTGCTAGTTAGTGGTTTAATCTCGTCCGATCTACTTGCTAGCTTGTTTCCACTTGTATCTATCACCTTGAACTGCTTAGGGTTGTTGTTTCTAGTCTTTTGTTTCAAATAGAATCGCTAGATCTTGATTAGTTTATCTAGCCCACCGAAGTTCCTACTTCTATTAGAACTTCATGCCCCATCGGAACCTTCGGTTGGTGTCGAAGTTCCAGTATTTAATTGTGCGCTAAGTCTTAATTTGTAGAAAGTTTTAGGTTTGCCTATTCACCCCCTCTAGGCAACTTTCAATTGGTATTAGAGCAAATATCTTCGTAAAAGCTTCACCGCTTGAAGATCAAAGATGGAATTACCAACAACTAGTGATGTCAAGTTAAAAGGGGTTGTCCCCATAACGGCAGCGAGCACAAGATGTCACGAGATGTTGATCGAGAAGATGAAGCCACCAAGGCCAATAGACATGCAAAAGCAATAGAGGATGCTAAAGCGAAGTAACGATCAAGAGACATTTTCAAAGACATTCAACCAAATTCCATTCAACTATGCATAGCTCAAGGATGATCATATTGGACCCGGATCCGGTAGACTTCCTATTTTGATGGTAATTCTTTGACCATTGGAAAATTAAGATGTTGCTATACTTGGTCTCCACGCATCCTAATGTCGGAGAAGTCACCCAAAATGGTTTCATATTGAAAAACAAAAACAATCCAACATCACAAGACTTGTTCAACATGAAGTGTGGCATCACAACGGCTAGTTCAATTGTATTCGCACTTAGCCTCGATGAGTAAGATAGAGTTGCCGGAATGGAGGATTCCCATCAAATATGGTTAAAGCTTGAGAAGGTCCATGAAGGAATAGATTGCATAAAGGAAACAAAGCTAGAAGGGCTCGGAGAAGAATTCAACTACTTTGTCATGAGCTTGGAAGAAGGACCAAGAGAAGCACATAATACGCTTATGAGGATACTGAACAAGAGAAGAGCACTTGGAGAAAGAGTATCGAGACTTGGATGTCAATAGAAGATTGCTACAAGCCTTGACATCATGGGATGCCAACATAGTGGCAAACATAAGGGAAAAAGACGACTTCAAGTATTTCACTATCGATGATGTGATTGGGAAGCTCCTAGCCCAAAAACAACAAATTGATCAAGTCCATAGGATAAATTCATTGCTCAAAAACAAAGAATCAACTAGTGAAAGAAAAAATGATGTGGCCCTCAATGTCGATCAAGAAAAGAAGAAGAAGATGGTTGAAGATAGCTATGATGATAGTGATGATAAAATGGCTCTGTTTATGAAAAGGTTCAACAACATCATGACAAAAAGAAGCTTCAAAAAAAATGATGAAGACAAGAGCAAGACAAGAAAAGCATAGAACAAGCACTACATATGTGGAGAAAAAGGTCACTACATGGCGGAGTGTCCGAAAAATTACAAGAACAAGCAAAACAAGAAGGATGACAAGCGACTCAAGAAGCATATAAGATATCGTCGCGGTGAAGCTCATATTGGGCAAGAGTGGAACTCCGATGGATCATCTTCCTCCTCCGAATTGGAATCCGATAACGAGAAGGGAGGCATTGCATCACTTGCTATTGGGATCACCCCCACCAACACCTCCTTGTTTGGAAGCTTGGCCGATTATGAAGATGACATCGGGCACAAGTGAATGATGGCCAAAAGCTCAAAGGTAAATGCTAATGGAAGTTCTCAAATTTCTAGCATGTTTGAATTATTGGATATAATTGAGCAGGAAAAGGAGGCTAATGAGAGGCAAGGGGAGATTCTTGAGAAACAAAAGGAAATGCTTGTTCAAGAAAAGAAAAGAAAAGAGTTCTTGAGCTTGAGAATCTCCTAGAACTTGAGAGGAAGAAAAATGAGGACTTGATGGAGTCCCTCAAAATTGTTGAAAATAATAGTGAGACACTTAAATGCACAAAAGTGTCACTTCAAGAGAAGCGTGATGAATTGCGAAAGATTCACAACTCTCTTAAAGTGTAACACTACTTCCTCTCAAGGTTTATGTTGAAGCTTGCACAAGAAATGTCAAGATCATTGATGACTTGAAGAAGTAAGTGCAAGTGCTTGAAAGGCAAGTACAAAACAAGAAGAAGGCCAAATAAAAAGGCTGAGTATGCAAGAGGTGCATACACAAATGCAAGACGACCACAATTGAAGGATAACATTGGCTATGACCGTGTTGCCAAGCACAATGCAAGGGAGAACAAGAACGACACCAAATTCATCAAGTTCACCAAAGAGGGTGAATACCAAAAGAAGCGAATCAAGAAGGAGAAGCAAATCAAGAACACTAACAAATCTTCTCTTATTTATAATTTGTGTACTAATGGGCCTAGCCCATCTTGTGCTCTCTTTAGACATGCTTAGTTGCAAAGTCCAACATGGGATGGTTACGGTATAGCCGACTAGCCCATGTTGGTATGAGAAATCTTCACAAACTCGAAAAAGGTGGTCACATCCTTGGACAAACGGATGTTTGCTTTGAGAAAGATAAAATTTGCAATGCGTGTCAAGCCGAAAAGCAAGTTGGAGCACCGCATCCCGCCAAGAACATTGTGACCACCACAAGACCTTTGGAGATGTTTCACATGGATCTTTTCAGTCCCGTTGCCTACATAAGCATTGGCGGTAACAAATATGGTCTTCTTATTGTTGATGATTATTCTCGCTTCACGTGGAGTATTCTTTTTGCATGGCAAAGGTGAAGTGAAGGATGTGCTCAAGACCTTCTTAAAATGAGCACAAAACGAATATGAAGTGAAGATCAAGGCAATAAGGAGTGACAACGGCACCGAATTCAAGAATACTCAAGTTGAAGAGTACCTTGATGAGGAAGGCATCAAGCATGAGTTTTTGGCACCCTACTCCCCTCAACAAAATGGGGTGGCCGAAAGGAAGAAGCGCACTCTCATTGAGATGGCAATAACCATGCTTGATGAATACAAGATATATGATCATTTTTGGGTCAAAGCCATCAACCGCACATGCCACGCCACCAACCGGTTGTATCTCCACCTTCTTTTGAGGAAAACTCCATATGAGCTACTAACCAGGTAAAAAGCCTAACATCCGGTATTTCCGTATTTTTGGGAGCAAGTGCTTTATGCTCAACAAGAAACCCAAGGCCTCAAAGTTCTCGCCTAAAGTCGATGAAGGTTCCTTGCTTGTCTATGGATCAAATTGTCTTGCCTATCGTGTGTTCAACAAAACCACCGGTTGTGTTGAAATTGCACGGGACGTGACATTTGATGAATCTAATGGCTCTTAAGGGGAGCAAGTTATTATTGATGTGACATTTCATATCACGATTAGGAGTTAAGTACCTAATTAGACCCTAATAACACCATTAGTGGAAACCCTAGTGCTAATTACCCTCCCTAATTTAAGAAAAAAGAAAAATGGGAAAAATCTCAAAAAAAAAAAATAGCAAACCCTAGGGCAAAACCCTAGCTTTAAGGAAAATGCAAAAATTACAATAGCACTACCCACATATTTTTGCACCATCATGTTGCTCATGCAAAATCATGATTTTACAGCTTTTTACAAAATTTTTGGATCAAATTTTAGAAGCTCAAAAATTCAAATTTGAATTCAAAACTGTGCTGTTTATGAATTTTTTATGAATTTTTGAGAGCAGAATCAAAACTTCGACCTAAAACAAAAAAGGTAGATAATTTCGTTCTGAAGATCCCTATATTTTTTTTTATTTTTGGAGTGAACAAAGTATGAATTTGTACCAAGTTTCAGAAAAGCAGAAATTTAAATTTCAAAAACCAGATTGGAGCTTTGCCCACCGGGCAATGGCGGCCATGCCCGCCGGTCGGGCGCCCGCGCCTCCTCCTCGGCACGCGCCCGCCCAGTCACATCACCACGCCATCCCCCTGCCAACCCCCAACCGTTTTGGTACCCGCCGGCCAACGGGAGCACGTCGGATTCAATGGGCGACGCCCACCCCTGCCGACCTCCCCCTGCCGCCGTCCTTCTCCCTCTAAAAAATGGCACAACAGCCAAGACCGCTTCGCCCAAACGCGTTCGCCAGCTTCCACATCTCCCTCTGCTCCTCTCCGCACCGCCGCACTGCTCCCTCTCCCCACGTAGCTCGCGCACGACCGGAAATTGGAGCCGCCGCCACGCCATGGCCGTCCCGAGCGCTGCGGCGTCGCACGCCGCCTAGAAAGGTCGGGCCCCACTCCCTCCTTCGCCAAAGCATGCGCAAGAGGTCTCCCCACCTCCCTCTTTAACCCCTTACCTGCCGTGCCCCAAGTCGCCAGAATTTTGGACGAATCCACCGCCGCCGTCGACCCGACTCGCCACCCCGCCGTCGAGCCCTCATCTCCGACCACCCTCACCGCCATCCAACCTCACGCCGCCCTTCCCCATCCGCAGGTGATGCTCACGGGCCATGCCCCTCCCTCTCTCGCCCCTCGTGCTGGACGCCCGCCGCCGCCGCACCTCTGCCCGTGCCGCCGCTCGCCGCAGCCCCGCTCCGGTCACCGTTGGGCCCCACCGCCTCCACCATCGTGCTCCCGGCACCACGCGCATCATTTCCACCCAAGCGCGGTAAATGCTCTGCCCTAACGCGCCGCCGCGCCGACCTTGTCGGCGCCGGCCGCCGTCCGCCGGAGCCCGCGCGCCGCCCCATTCAAAAATTCCCCAGTGGCGGTTTCGTAATATAGGCCAAACTTTGTTTCTTTTAGAAAAATTCACATCTTTCGATCTAAAATTCCAAAAATTGCAAACAAAATTGTTTTGGAAACTACACATCATGTACTTTCAGAAAAGTAACATGAGCCCGTATGTTTTGGTCATTTTCATATTTTTACAAAAATGTTAATAGGCAATCTATGAAAAATCACTTAAGTCATAACTTTAAAAATATAAGTCCAATTTAGGTTCCACTTGGACTTTGCATGCATCTGAGTAACCTTGAATTTCTGACACTGGAAAATCTCCATTTCATTGCATATTTTTCAAGTTATGGCATTTATAGCATTCTCTGTAATTATTTTTTAGTTAATTGTTTATAAATTATTTTGGCATGAAACTTGGTAGATCTACTCACCATAGCCCTGTACACTTTCATAAAATCCCATGTTTAATTTTGATCATGCTAAATAATTATTTTTCTGCCCCTTTGTTTAAATCAAGAAAAGGTTTAATTTCAGCTTATGAAATATTGTTTCATGTTTCTAAAATTTACATTTTTGCATGTTTATGTAAATCTCACTCTCCATAACATTGTTTAGTCCATCATGATCAATTTGGTAGAAAGTTTCTGTTAATTTCATGCATGTGTTAATTTTGTAAGTGTGTTTCTAATTCGTAGTCACCTGTCATCGCATGTGATGATAAACTTCAATTAACCCTAATTGCATTGGAATCCACATTTAAAACTTTGCTCATCCTTGTAAACCTGAACCACAATGTTCAAACCACAGCACTCATGCCATTTTGGAAAAGCATTGTTTTGTCTATGTTACACTACAGGTGGTAATTTAATTTCACTCGATTAAAAAGAAAGAGAACGATACGTTCATGCATGCTTTAATTCCACGAACTTGACCTTACTAAATTATGCACATGACATTCATATGAAACAGTACCCATACGTTACCATTATCATCGACCTTGTATTCTTTTTACTGATGCATTGCATTTCATCCTCGAGGTGACGACGTCGAATTGATTCCGCCGGAAGAAGCCATTGCTACTCTCAATGCTTGTGAAGCTAGTACTAACTTCGATCACTCTCAAGGCAAGCCCCGGTGCATTCCTATTATTTTTAAATGCTTTCTTTTATCACTATATGGGGGATCATGATTGTGCATTTACGTACCAGGAGTTGTTTGGAAATCCACGTGCATAATTCTCCCGATATGTCCTATGTAGAACATGTGTCATATCTTCGATAGAAATGCTATGCTATGCTTATAGGGTCAACGATAGAATGGGACCATCACATATGGCTTATGATTAAATTTGAAGATGATGAATTGGTTAAAATTGAGAACACCCCATTGTGGCTCCGCGAACAAGTTTGAGTTGTGTACCACTTGCATACCTTTCTTATGGGGATTGGTAAACCTATGTAGCTTGTGAATTGTAAAGTGGGCCGGATATCTCACCGACCCGGAGGTGATGTGTATGGCACGGTGGTTGCACGGGTTGAGGACCGTTGGAGAGTACACGGGTTAAGCGGTGGGCACGTTGTTGAACGGGTCGCAAGGGGACGTGTACTCGGGGTTGGTGGCCCCGTGTTTTTCTTTATGATGAACTCGCAAATGGTGTCCATACGTGTTCTTAAATGATGCGTATGTCGTGCATTTGGGTCTTTCCTGCAGGATTAATAATTCGATAATTATCGTCGTTTCCTCTCGGTTAATGAGTACCACTTGTTTCGAGCAGTTTACAATGTGTAGTAAGAGGAGAAGAATGAGATGTTCGCTGTTTTATATCGATATAAATTTGTATTGCAACCTCTTGTATTGTTTAGCATGCTCACTAAAGTTTCTCTTATGCAACAACCCTATTAATTTGGCTAAGTCATAAAAGTGCAAACCTAATTAGTTAGACGCTGTTTTATGCAAAAAGCCAAGTTAAACCGGTCAAGCCCCATGCATCTAGGTGTCGGTCTTAGATGGCCAATTTGACGGGTAAGACTTGCGGAGTATGCTAGATACTCGGGCTTTGCTACTACATGTGTATATTCGGGATTCCCGCAAGCCGGGTTTTGCGATTATTGTGGTAAGGTTGTGTGGGATGGAGAGGAGCCCAAAGAATGGACTATTGAATGGGTTCCTAGCTCTCCGACCCATGATGAGTGAGCCGTGGCCTAGGCCGGCATGGTTCACATAAGCTATCTATGTATTGTCGTGTTATGTAATCGCTTCCGCACTTTATTTCGAACAAAGATCATGGTTATGTAACTTAAATTCGAACCTAATGTATCTTTTATTTGGAACTCTATGTTGTAATTCGAGACTTAACTATGTAAACTTGCAAATCGTGTATGTTTGTTAATGTGATGCTATGTATGGTTGCTTCGTCAATCATCTCTCATGGTATCGAGCCGACTTGGAATTTGTGTCACGCTAACACTCATTCAAAAAATCTTAAACCCCGTTTTTGTGTCACGGTGAGGTACGAGTCTAGAAAGGCCAATATAAGGACTATATAGAATAGTGGCAAAACTAACCCCGTTTTATGATTGTTTAAATATTTTGCAACTACGGCTTTGGCTAAGGTATGTTTGCAATTCCAATTAGCGCTCCGTGCCCACGGAAGTAATAATACGGGACAATGCCGGCTCGTGGCGATACCACGAGGCGATCCCTTCCATGGATCGTAAGAGTAGAATTGTGACTTATTTTTGGTAGTTTCTTCTATTTTTGGTAGTATCTTCTGGAATCCATCTCTTGCAGGTACATAACAACGTTTTAGTTCGTGTAATATCGTGTGAGAGGTGTGTGTGCCACCGATGCGCTTGTCCGATATTCATATTGGCGGGCGCGGTCTTTTACTTTTGTGAGGACATACGAAATGACATATTGGGCATTCATCATATTCGCATACCATGTCATCATGTTAAACATATGCATATGAACTTATCTAAATGAAACAATCATGAAAAATGGATCACATAGCTTCATTCTCACAAAAAGTTGAAAACCGGAACGAAAAACGTGGCAGATTTGTTAGCTTCACGAAAACAAGCATAACTCTCTCGTTACTTAACCAAATAGGGCAAATGAGGACTTTCTGGAAAGCTTGTGTTATGCACTGAAACTATCTTCTAGTCTCAGGTCTTGCAAAAATCTGAAACGTCGCTAGAATTGGCCATTACATAGAGCTATTTCTGGATTTCCAGAACGTGCTCTGGTTCTGTCCCTGTCGTAGATTGGTCATATCTTTCAAACGACAAGTCAGATTGAGCTGTTCTAGGATGTGTTGGAAACCATAAGAAATTATCTAAAACTTTCATAACAATTTCAAAATTTAATTCTGCACAGAAACAAGAGCAAATGTCGAGTTTCCAGAACTAGTCAAATCTGTCTAAAACTGAGGCGTGTTAGGTCTAAGTGTTGAGTTTTGTTGCATCCTTTTGCAAGCTTGTGCCATTCCATCTTTCATGCCTTACTTATTAGCATGTATTGTTGTTGGATATTGAGTTTTGACTTGTGTTTTCAAAATTCTCCGACAGATGGCCCCTGGCAAGCTCATGTTGGACCGCGAGAACCTCACGCGGCGTGTGCACGAGTTCGAGCAGGAGCGCACTGCCCTGCAGGCCGCCCTCACCACCCGCAGCGCTGAGCTCACTACTCGCGCTGCTGAGCTTGCTGCCCGCACCGTCGAGCTCGCCGAGCGCACCACCGAGGTGGACACCCTCCGTACACAGCTCGAGTATAGCGAGGCGGAGCGTTGGAACCTCCACGAGCAGCTCCACGACGCCAACCTCGCCCTTGCGGGCGATGGAGCAGCCGCTCTGCAGGCCACGCTAAATGAGCGTGAGGCACAGCTTACCGCCGCGAATGAGGAGAACTGCATCCTCTCCGGTCAGGTCGACGCCCTTCTTGAGGAGAAGGACGAGTTGGAGGTTACGATCTTGGAGACTCGGGATGCTAGGGATGTTCCGGAGGGCAACCTCCATAACGCCCAGGCGACTATCGTGCAGAACAGCGCCACCATAGAGCACCTCCAGGCTGCCAACAACGCCCTGCACGTCATCCTTAATGGCGGACCTCCCGAGCCACTTGAGATCATCCCACCCGACGAGGACATGGAGATGAGTGATGGTGAGGATGATTCCGACATCGAGGACGGAGCACCACCCTCTTCCATGAGGGGTGACGACGACTACTACGACGATGACGACGAGTAGTTGTCACGACCAGTGGTCGTAGCTCTATGTATTGTAGGATTCGCAATCTCGTGAGGCATGTAACCGTGTATGGAAAACGATCCGCGTGTTGTTAATTAAGCTCTCCGAGATTTGTTTTTGTGTATGGGTCACATGTGATATAACCTAAGACCGTGTTGTATCGGATTTGTGGTTTCCCGTGTATCAAAAATTACTATCATGTTGCCAGCTATGTTGGAATCTATGGAATATTGTGTTGCCAATGCATTGTGTTTATTTCATCACTAGTTCTTTCATACATGCAATCTGAAATTTTTGGTCCCTTATGTCAAATGTTATGTTTTCTTGCCATTTTAGCTCTTGTTCTAATGAGCTAATGTGAGAAAATTTTTCATATGTGACAGATGGTGAATACCCGTCGTGGTGAAGCTTCCGGCAGTGCTCAAGGTGGGGAAATGAGCTACCTAACCCTCCGCCTATGACGCCGTTGGAACGACTCGTGTACAACCAAAACGAGATGTTCCGCTTGTTCTTTGCAAGTCAAGCTAATCAAGGACAAGGCCAAGGACCGCCACCCCAAGGACCGAGAAATTCCACCTATACCGACTTTTGGGCGACTCAACCGCCAAAGTTTGGTGAAGCTACTACCGATCCTTTGGAGGCGGATAACTTCCTCCGCATCATTGAGTCGAAGTTTGCTCTCCTAAATTGCACATCGGAGCAAAAGGTTCTCTTTGCGGCTCAACAACTCCGTGGCTCCGCTAGTGCATGGTGGGCAAGTTTCACCGCCGCTCTTCCCGCCGGAACGCGAGTGAATTAGCCGGACTTTTGTACCGCGTTTCGCGCGCATCACATTGTCGCCGGTCTCATGAAGCACAAGTTGCAAGAATTCCTCAATTTGAAGCAAGGTACCGGAACCGTGCAAGAGTATGCACGGAAGTTCAACTACTTGGCTCAATATGCTTCCTATCACGCCGACACGGATGACAAGAAAAAGGATTGCTTTCGTTCGGGACTAAGCCCGAAGTTGCAAGATCGTTTGGCTGAAGTCACCACCGGCACGTTCAATGACTTGATGAGTGCCTTAATTGTGCAAGAAGATGCTATCCGTGCTCACCAAGAGGACAAGAAAAGGAAGCGTGCCGTAGGAAATCCATCCGGCTCCGCTCCGCCGAAGTACAAGTTAGCCATCTCTTCCCCGTCCGGACAGAAGTTTTGGGCCGCATTGCCGCCGACGGGGGATCACGCCAATTTGTGCCGCAGCAGCACCACCACTATCACGGTGGAAATCAGCAGCACAACAACTCCTCTCGCCCTCCGCAGCAGCAATACCAAGGTGCTAGACCCAGTCCTCAAGGTCCGTGCTTTAATTGTGGACGTCCGGGTCATTTCGCAAAGGATTGCCGTGTTCCGACACGTAACCCGGGCAACAACAACAACAACAACACCAACAATGGTTCCGGAAGTGGCAACAACAATCAAAACCACAATGGGAATAATAGAAATGGGAACCGCAATCAATCTTCCACTCCGAATGCTAAGAATGGCCGAGTCAACTATACCACAGCCGAAGAGATTCAAGCGGGAGAACCGGTACTTTCGGGTATGTTTTCGGTCAACAATCACTCCACTTTGGTTCTTTTTGATTCCGGTGCAACTCATGATTTCATTAGTCAAGCATGTGCAAAAAACCTACAACTCACTCCTACCGTTTTGGATATTCCCTACATCATCACATCACCCGGTGGAAATATAAAAATAAACCTAGAGTTGAGGCAAGTACCACTAAACCTAGAGAGAAAAGTATACCCCTCCTCTCTCATAATTTTAGGAGGGCAAGGAATAGACATAATCCTAGGTATGAGATGGATGAATTTCCATAAGGCTGTTTTGCACATCGATTCCCGAGAAGTACATCTAAACTCACCACTCCATGGTTCATCTATTCTCCGATTACCCCATCCAAAATTCTCCACCTCAAAAATCTACCATCTTGAGGGAAAACGGATTGAGGATATTCCCGTGGTATGTGAGTTTCCCGATGTGTTTCCGGATGACTTACCGGGCATGTCACCCGATCGGAATGTTGAGTTTAAAATTGAGCTCCAACCCGGAATGGCACCAATTTCCCGTAGGCCGTACAAGATGGCTCCTAATGAGCTAGCGGTGTTAAAAGAGCAATTAGGTGAACTTATGGATAAAGGATATATTCGCCCTAGTTCTTCTCCGTGGGGATGTCCCGCTCTCTTTGTGAAAAAGAAAGACAAGACCCTACGTCTATGTATGGATTATCGCCCTCTCAATGCTGTAACTATCAAGAATAAATACCCACTCCCTCGAATTGATATTCTCTTTGATCAATTAGTTGGTGCTAAGGTATTCTCTAAGACTGATCTCCGATCCGGATACCATCAAATCAAAATCCGAGCCGAAGATATTCCAAAAACTGCCTTCTCCACGCGGTATGGTCTCTTTGAATATCTTGTCATGTCTTTTGGGCTTACAAATGCTCCGTCTCATTTCATGTACTTGATGAATTCGGTTTTTATGCCCGAGTTGGATATGTTTGTCGTGGTCTTCATTGACGACATTCTTATCTATTCGAAGTCCGAAGAAGAGCATGCCGAACACCTTCGCATTGTTCTCCAACGGCTTCGTGATCATCAATTATATGCCAAATTTAGCAAATGTGAATTTTGGTTGAAGCAAGTTCCTTTCTTGGGTCATATTATATCCGCGGAAGGTGTTGCCGTCGACCTGAGTAATGTTGAAGAAGTGCTTACTTGGAAGTCCCCAAGATCGGTGAGACAAATTCGAAGCTTTCTTGGTCTTGCCGGTTATTATCGGAAATTCATTCCCAATTTTTCGAGCATAACCAAGCCTATGACAAAATTGTTGGAGAAAGATGCTAAGTTTAAATGGAGCCATGAATGTGATGAAGCTTTCCAAACTCTCAAAAAACATTTGACCTCCGCTCCGATGTTAGCACAAGCCGACATCACCAAGCCGTTTGACGTGTATTGTGATGCGTCCGGCACCGGCCTAGGGTGCGTGCTAATGCAAGAAGGTCGTGTCATCGTTTATGCTTCCCGTCAGCTTCGCAAGCACGAACAACACTACCCCACCCATGACTTGGAATTAGCCTCGGTTGTTCTTGCATTGAAAACTTGGAGGCATTATCTACTTGGAAATCTCGTCAATCTCTACACCGATCATAAGAGACTCAAATATATCTTCACCCAACAAGAGTTAAATATGAGGCAACGTCGATGGTTGGAATTAATCAAGGATTATGAGTTGGAAATTCATTATCATCCGGGTAAAGCTAATGTGGTTGCCGACGCTTTGAGTCGCAAGGATCAATGCAATCATGTTGCCGGTTGTTCTATGGAAGATTCGGAAATTTCAGATTTTTGTGAACCAAGCTTTCGAGTTATCCCCTATGGCTTATTGTACAATCTAGCTCTTATTCCTACCCTTCATGAGGAAATTATTGAGGCACAAAAGAAGGATGAAGGAATAGGATAGAAAAAGATGAAGCTACATGTTTCCGACAAGATGCCGATGGTGTGTTATGGTTCAATCAAACGTCTCGTTGTTCCGAAGAATATGGAATTACGGAAGAAAATAATGGATGAGGCACATTTATCTAAATATTCCATACACCCCAGTAGCAATAAAATGTATCGCGGCCTAAGAGAAAAGTTTTGGTGGACACGTGTGAAGCGTGAAATTGCACGGTATATGGCCGAGTGCGATACTTGTCAATGGGTAAAGGCCGATCACTTGAGAAAAGCCGGATTGTTGAACCCATTGAAAATTCCCGTTTGCAAGTGGGAGGATATTGCTATGGATTTTATCGTTGGATTGTCTCTCACATCAAAGAAGCATGATTCAATTTGGGTTATTGTGGATAGATTAACCAAATCCGCGCATTTCATCCCCGTCCATACCACCTACAATACCAAGAAGTATGCCAAGCTATATATCTCAAGAGTGCTATGTTTGCATGGAGTACCTAAAACCATTGTTTCCGATCGAGGTCCGCAATTTGTATCTCGCTCTTGGGAGCAATTGCATTCTTGTCTTGGTACCACTCTCATTAGAAGCTCCGCTTATCACCCTCAAACGGATGGTCAAACCGAAAGGTTGAATCAATATTTGGAGGATATCTTGAGAGCATGTGCTATGGAAAATCGACGAAATTGGGATGATTGTCTTCCGTTCGCCGAATTCTCGTACAACAATAGCTATCAAGAGAGTTCGGGAATGTCACCGTTTGAAGCATTTTATGGTCATTCTTGTCGTACACCCTTGAATTGGTTGGAAGCAGAAAGAACTAATTTTGGTCCCGATCTTGTCACTCAAGCCGAGGAAAAAGTCCGACAAATTCAAGCCAACATGAAAGCCGCACAATCTCGCCAAGTTAGTTACGCTAACAAGAGGACACGCCCATTGGAGTTTGAGACGGGAGATCATGTTTACCTTCGTGTCTCTCCGATCAAGGGTGTATCTCGGTTTGGAATTAAAAGAAAGTTAGCACCCGCTATATCGGACCCTATCCGATTGTGGAAAAGCATAGCGCGGTTGCTTACCGATTACAATTACCGGAAAGTCTTGCTCGTGTGCACAATGTGTTCCATGTCTCACAACTCAAGAAATGCTTGAAGCCTCCGATAGATGTGGTCATTTCCGACACCGAGCAACTAGAACAAGATCTCTCCTACCCCGAATACCCCGTCCGGATTATCGATCAAAGCGACCGGGTAACTCGCAACCGCACCATCACCTTCTACAAAGTGCAATGGAGTAATCACACCGAGGAAGAAGCAACTTGGGAACAAGAGGATTTTCTAGAGAAGAACTTTCCCGAGTTTCTCGCGTCACACAAATCGGTAATTTTCGCGCTCCCTCTCCTTATTTAGTAGCGATTCTCGGGACGAGAATTTCTTTAAGGGGGAGGGCTGTGACATCCCATATCACGATTAGGAGTTAAGTACCTAATTAGACCCTAATAACACCATTAGTGGAAACCCTAGTGCTAATTACCCTCCCTAATTTAAGAAAAAGAAAAATGGGAAAAATCTCAAAAAAAATAGCAAACCCTAGGGCAAAACTCTAACTTTAAGGAAAATGCAAAAATTACAATAGCACTACCCACATATTTTTGCACCATCATGTTGCTCATGCAAAATCATGATTTTACAGCTTTTTTACAAAATTTTTGGATCAAATTTTAAAAGCTCAAAAATTCAAATTTGAATTTAAAACTGTGTTGTTTATGAATTTTTTATGAATTTTTGAGAGAAGAATCAAAACTTTGACCTAAAACAAAAAAGGTAGATAATTTCGTTCTAAAGATCCCTGTATTTTTGTTTTTATTTTTGAAGCAACAAAAGTATGAATTTGTACCATGTTTCAGAAAAGCAGAAATTCAAATTTCAAAAACCAAATTGGAGCTTTGCCCATCGGGCAATGGCGGCCGTGCCCGCCGGTCCGGCGCCCCGCGCCTGCTCCTCCGCACACGCCCGCCCAGTCACATCGCCACTCCATCCCCCTGCCAACCCCCAACCGTTTTGGTACCCGCCGGCCAACAGGAGCACGCCGGATTCAATGGGCGGCGCCCGCCCTGCCGACCTCCCCCTGCCGCCGTCCTTCTCCCTATAAAAAATGGCACAACGGCCAAGACCGCATCGCCCAAACGCGTTTGCCAGCTTCCTCATCTCCCTCTGCTCCTCTCCGCACCGCCGCACTGCTCCCTCTCCCCACGTAGCTCGCGCATGATCGGAAATTGGAGCCGCCACCGCGCCATAGCCGTCCCGAGCGCCGCCGCGTCGCACGCCGCCTAGAAAGGTCGGGCCCCTCTCCCTCCTTCGCCAAAGCATACGCATGAGGTCTCCCCACCTCCCTCTTTAACCCCCTGCCCAGCCGTGCCCCAGGTCGCCGGAATTTTGGACGAATCCACCGCCGCCGTCGACCCAACTCGCCACCCCGCCGTCGAGCCCTCATCTCCGGCCATCCTCACCGCCTTCCAACCTCACGCCGCCCTTCCCCATCCGCAGGTGATGCTCACGGGCCATGCCCCTCCCTCTCTCGCCCCTCGTGCTGGACGCACGCCGCCGCCGCACCTCTGCCCGTGCCGCCGCTCGCCGCAGCCCCGCTCCGGTCACCGTTGGGCCCCACCGCCTCCACCATCGTGCTCCCGGCACCACGCGCATCATTTCCACCCAAGCGCGGTAAATGCGCCGCCCTAACGCGCCGCCGCGCGACCTTGTCGGCGCCGGCCGCCGTCCGCCGGAGCCCGCGCGCCGTCCCATTCAAAAATTCCCCGAGTGGCGGTTTCGTAATATAGGCCAAACTTTGTTGCTTTTAGAAAAATTCACATCTTTCGATCTAAAAGTCCAAAAATTGCAAACAAAATTGTTTTAGAAACTACACAACATGTACTTTCAGAAAAGTAACATGAGCCCGTATGTTTTGGTCATTTTCATATTTTTACAAAAATATTAATAGGCAATCTATGAAAAATCACTTAAGTCATAACTTTAAAAATATAAGTCCAATTTAGGTTCCACTTAAACTTTGCATGCATCTGAGTAACCTTGAATTTCTGACACTGGAAAATCTCCATTTCATTGCATATTTTTCAAGTTATGGCATTTATAGTATTCTCTGTAATTATTTTTTAGTTAATTGTTTATAAATTATTTTGGCATGAAACTTGGTAGATCTACTAACCATAGCCCTGTACACTTTCATAAAATCCCATGTTTAATTTTGATCATGCTAAATAATTATTTTTCTGCCCCTTTGTTTAAATCAAGAAAAGGTTTAATTTCAGCTTATGAAATATTGTTTCATGTTTCTAAAATTTACATTTTTTCATGTTTATGTAAATCTCACTCTCCATAACATTGTTTAGTCCATCATGATCAATTTGGTAGAAAGTTTCTGTTAATTTCATGCATGTGTTAATTTTGTAAGTGTGTTTCTAATTCGTAGTCATCTGTCATCGCATGTGATGACAAACTTCAATTAACCCTAATTGCATTGGAATCCACATTTAAAACTTTGCTCATCCTTGTAAACCTGAACCACAATGTTCAAACCACAGCACTCATGCCATTTTGGAAAAGCATTGTTTTGTCTATGTTACACTACAGGTGGTAATTTAATTTCACTCCATTAAAAAGAAAGAGAATGATATGTTCATGCGTGCTTTAATTCCACGAACTTGACCTTACTAAATTATGCACATGACATTCATATGAAACAGTACCCATACGTTACCATTATCATCGACCTTGTATTCTTTTTACTGATGCATTGCATTTCATCCTCTAGGTGACGACGTCGAATTGATTCCGCCGGAAGAAGCCATTGCTACTCTCAACGCTTGTGAAGCTAGTACTAACTTCGATCACTCTCAAGGCAAGCCCCGGTGCATTCCTATTATTTTTAAATGCTTTCTTTTATCACTATATGGAGGATCATGATTGTGCATTTACGTACTAGGAGTTGTTTGGAAATCCACGTGCATAATTCTCCCGATATGTCCTATGTAGAATATGTGTCATATCTTCGATAGAAATGCTATGCTATGCTTATAGGGTCAACGATAGAATGGGACCATCACATATGGCTTATGATTAAATTTGAAGATGATGAATTGGTTAAAATTGAGAACACCCCATTGTGGCTCCGCGAACAAGTTTGAGTTGTGTACCACTTGCATACCTTTCTTATGGGGATTGGTAAACCTATGTAGCTTGTGAATTGTAAAGTGGGCCGGATATCTCACCGACCCGGAGGTGATGTGTATGGCACGGTGGTTGCACGGGTTGAGGACCGTTGGAGAGTACACGGGTTAAGCCTTGGGCACGTTGTTAAACGGGTCACAAGGGGGACGTGTACTCGGGGTTGGTGGCCCCGTGTTTTGCTTTATGATGAACTCGCGAACGGTGTCCATACGTGTTCTTAAATGATGCGTATGTCGTGCATTTGGGTCTTTCCTGCAGGATTAATAATTCGATAATTATTGCCGTTTCCTCTCGGTTAATGAGTACCACTTGTTTCGAGCAGTTTACAATGTGTAGTAAGAGGAGAAGAATGAGATGCTCGCTGTTTTATATCGATATAAATTTGTATTGCAACCTCTTGTATTGTTTAGCATGCTCACTAAAGTTTCTCTTATGCAACAACCCTATTAATTTGGCTAAGTCATAAAAGTGCAAACCTAATTAGTTAGACGCTGTTTTATGCAAAAAGCCAAGTTAAACCGGTCAAGCCCCATGCATCTAGGTGTCGGTCTTAGATGGCCAATTTGACGGGTAAGACTTGCGGAGTATGCTAGATACTCGGGCTTTGCCACTACATGTGTATATTCGGGATTCCCGCAAGCCGGGTTTTGCGATTGTTGTGGTAAGGTTGTGTGGGATGGAGAGGAGCCCAAAGAATGGACCATTGAATGGGTTCCTAGCTCTCCGACCCATGATGAGTGAGCCGTGGCCTAGGCCGGCATGGTTCACATAAGCTATCTATGTATCGTCGTGTTATGTAATCGCTTCGAGCACTTTATTTCGAACAAAGATCATGGTTATGTAACTTAAATTCGAACCTAATGTATCTTTTATTTGGAACTCTATGTTGTAATTCGAGACTTAACTATGTAAACTTGCAAATCGTGTATGTTTGTTAATGTGATGCTATGTATGGTTGCTTCGTCAATCATCTCCCAAGATTGTCGGGGGAAAGATTAGCGATGCCACGTGGCACCATCTAGACCCCTTAACCATGAATTAGACCCCGAGACCTATAACCACGTCAACGGTCAAAGCTGGGCCCATTCCCGTACGACCTCCGTAGAGGGACGGACCAAACGAGGGCCGACTCAAGCTTGCCCTCCGAGCTCGGGAGAGTTCCGCCTCGCACGACCTTGCCCACGGGACTCGGGGGACTCCGTCTCGCGCGACCTCCGGGATCGCCTGCCGGCTGCATTAACTCCACCCACCCCGGCTCCCACGTGGGCGCTCCCCGGCAATCATTGCCGCTGACTTGCGCCCCATTCCCTCTCGCCGCAGCCATCTGCTCCCGTCGGAACACGCCGATGGGACGCGCCATCCCGAGTGGCCTGACGGGGAAGGCGTGGACCATAGACCCCGAAACTCAGCCATCATCATCCGACGTACGGTGGTACGATTCCCCGCCTAATCCATCGACAGGTGGAACTCGAGCTCGGGCTCGAGTTACTCTCCGCCTCGCACGACCTTTGTCCGCGACCTTGAAGCTCGATGAACCACCGCTGCGACCTCGACCTTCGGTCCCGTCATCAATGCCCCGGACAAGAAAAGGACGGGTATGGACTGTCTTTTCCTTCCAGCCACTCCGCTGCGATGCCATCCCGGGCTCCGCCGAATGCGGCACACTCCGCCCTTGCTTCCCCGACGCGACGAGGCTACGGTAGCGACGGGACGGGCCGGTCAAGGCCCCCGGCGCACGCATGAGAAGCTCCGACGGGACAGCACGGACGCACGGATAAGCACGCTCTCTCTCTCCCCTCTTATGTAACTCGGGCTCGACCTCCGCAACTATAAAGAGGAAGGGCCCCCTCTCTCTCGGGGAGAGCTTCTTCCCGAGACACGCACGTTCAAAACCACGCACACACACTCACGGGAAGGGACTTGGAGCACGCTCCTCTCCCACCTCCTCCGTACGCCTTCGATTGTTTGACGCAAGGAACACGAGCGTCGCCACACCCCAGCTGGACGTAGGGAGCTTTCCCGAACCAGCTTAAACCTCTCGCGTCTTCCCTTGTGTACCATCCGGCCAAAACGCGCACCCCGGGACTAAATTCTACTAGCCGGTGGTTCGAGCACCGACAATGATCAAGAGGTTGATAAATATTGTGGTCAAGCAAGCTCACGTCCACCACACCCAAGAGTACACCAATATGTATAACATGATCACCCCGTGGAGCAAATTCTTGGTGATATTGAAAAGGGGGTAATAACTAGATCCCGAGTTTGCAATGTTTGTGAACATTACTCTTTTATCTCTTCTTTGGAGCCATTTAGAGTTGAAGATGCACTCGGAGATTCGGATTGCGTGATGGCCATGCAAGAAGAGTTTAACAACTTCACAAGAAATGAAGTGTGGACGTTGGAAGAAAGGCCAAAAGACAAGAATGTTATGGCCACCAAATGGATGTTTTGCAACAAACAAAATGAAGACGGTGTGGTGACAAGGAACAAGGCAAGTTTAGTGGAAAAAGGATATTGTGACATCCCCACCTTGCAAGGCAAGAGGGATTGTCGCACGAGACCGCATCGAGAGACATTCGACGAAACGAAGGTTCATTGCACATACGTTAACGATACATCCACAATTTTCATATACATGTTTAGATACATGAGTGACATCTTTTACATCTGAAGTTCAAGTTATTATTATACATAGAGTTCGAAATTCAGATTTAATATACATTAATATACAATGAGCGGAAGCGTAAAGATAATCTCGACGATAGTTGCCTAAAATGTAACACATCAAGCCCGTAGATGTGCCCATTCTTCTCGACAATCTCACCTGCACAAAAATGTTAACAACAAAGCCTTGAGTATCTAATATATTCCGCAAGTCTTACCCGATAAAAATGGTTTCTAAAACCGACTCCTAGTATGCAGGGTGCTGACCGGGCTTGCTAGGAATAGCCAAAAACAGCACCTATGCTAAGTCTAAAATTCCATGTTTTAGCCATATTAAGAGGGTTGTGATATAAATATAAATTTAATGAGCATGACTAACAAACATGGTTGCAATATAAAAATTAAGTGCTTCAAAATCTGCAAGTATAATATCCATATTCACTTCATTACTACGATGCGATCTGCTCGAGACAAGTGGTACTCATCACTACGAGGGACAGCGGTATATATCGATTTACATCCTGCAGGAGAAACCCAAATGCACGACATACGCATCATTTAAGAACACGTATGACCACCTTTCACAAGATCACCATAGATATGAGCTGGATCCACCCTTTGAGTGTGTGTTCCCCTTACAACCACGATAGCGTCGGGTCCAAGAATAAACAACACACCCTCCATCTACTCACAAACCCGTGCATCCACCGTGACCAACACTTAGCACAAAGGGTGGAGATACCGTCCAACACTACGACTCTCAAGTTATATCAGTTTACCAACTCCCATACGAAGGTATGCATTTGGTACACAACTCAATACTTGCTCGCGGAGTCACAACGAATGGTCCTCAACCGACACGCACGGGGCTATGGCGAACAAGGGCCAACCTTGTCACCGCATCCTACACATGCTCTTTCCCGTACGGTCTCCAATTAATTTCATGTGAGAGGTAACAATATTTGAAACCTAAACCGAGAGGTCTCCAAACCACTCGGTGTTGCTACCGGTGACTCATTTAAGCATAGCCATTATCGAAAAAAGATTATACCTATCCAAAGACCATAGGCAATAGGGAACATAATGCAACTAGGGTTACGATCAACTCCTAAACATAGGTGCACAATACATAAACATAGACATATGTGAATTTAAACTAAAAATTAAACAATTGGGATTATGCACCGGGGCTTGCCTTGGCTTTGCTCGAAGTTAGCACTCTCAACTAAGTTCAATTCAGCGGGATCCTCTTCGTGATTTCTTTCTCTAGTCGGGGTCCCTATATGGATGCAATGCATGATGTGAGTATGGATGCATACACAGATATTTAGTTCATGGAACTTTCTCAATAATGAATTAAAATGATAATGTGTTCATGAAATGAACATGCTTATATATGAAATATGATGCTTGCATATGGATGATAGATCATGACTACATGTCAAGGGGACAAACTTCTAATTAAGAAAAACAAGGATAAAGCAATACATAAGGACATTACACAGAAGCAAATATAAAAATTTCTCCTCTCCTAGCTGAATAAAGCATGGTACACAAGTGAGAGTATTTAAACTACTAACTTCTTATTACGGCATAGGGTTATGTACGAACATAAGCATAAACATGGGGTATGTCAAAATAAATATGCACATGATATACTCCTACCATAATTAACCATATGGCCCATGACAAATATGGTCATGCATAAAATGCAAGGTTTTGACATGAATTAAGCATATAAGGGTATATGACAATATGTGATGCAACCAATATTAACTTAACAATCCTAAATGAAGAAAATGGTGCTACAAGCAATTTCATACATGATCTCTATGCAAATACATAAAAGAATCATAAACAAGCATAATAACATTTATGTACTACGTATAGGCCTTTTCATGCATGAAAATATGTAATATGGCAACATGACATATTATGACAATATAGAATGGCAACTTTCAAAATTAAGCAAGTAGTGTTACAAAACACTCCTAAACATGAATGCTGTGGTAGAACATGATTTGCATCATGATAAGTACCAGAAACAAATAATACATGCAGTTTTTGACATGTTTCCTAAATAAAGCATTTGTAGGAAATTATATGCTACATAAGCCAAAATGCAAATTATGATAAAAACATGTATGAATGCATCAAAATCATGTACCAGAGGGTCCAATATGTCATGACAAATGTTCATGTCAATTTTCATGAATTTTACATTCTTCAAGATTTAAATATCGGTTTTAAAAGATTAACAAGATGCCATTTCTTTTTGCATAAAACTTTATTTTCTTGCACAGAAACCTAGATAAAACATTTGACCATTGCAAAGTTCATGTTTCGAGTATTCCAAAACATTTTAGTTTGCATTTTTCTCATTTTTATTTTGGGAGATATGAATTTGTTTAAAGTAGCTAACAGATTTATCATTTTCTGGATTTAGGGTGTGTGCACAGCAAAAATAAAATTAGAGCTCATGTCTAGCTTGGATCTTCTACTTCCCTAGGCTAGGGCTGTGATTTGAGCATGAGAGATGGTTGTAAAAGATGGGTAAGGAAGTGATACAACCATGGAGCTTAAGTACAATCAAGAGCTCACCGAGAGAAGCAAAAATCGACGGTGAAACTCGAAGCATTCTTGATGCCATACTTGAGGAAGAACTTGGGGATCAACCAAACCACACCATGCAAGAGTTGGAGGGAGTCCAAGTGAAGCCTTTTGCTACCCTTGCTCATGCCAAGGTGAATCATGGCAATGGAGTTTGAAGGTGAGTAGCCATGGTGGTTGCTTTTGGAGAGGGGAAAGAAAAGAGGAAGAAGATGAAGACTTGACTTGGGCTCTTGATCAAAGAGATGATGAGGGAGAGGAGTCCCTGGACGTGCTGATTACCTTGTGCTGGCTACTTGGTGTGTTGCTTGGTAGAGAAGAAAGCAAAGAGATAAGAGAGAAAGTGGGTCCCACAAGTTGGAAAAAATCTGCCAACCTTACTGTTCCCGTCAAGAGCATGTCAACGTGATTTTTTTTTGGGTTGCCAATTTTTGTGGTAGTGTAGAATGAAATTTGGGACAACTTTTATATATAACTTTTCTTCATATTCGGCCTACAAAAATTAATAAAAATCCTACACTTGAAACTGTTTTCTACTTTTACTGAATTTGTAGGGCTATTTAACCTTTACCAAAAATTATGGTAAAATCACTAAAATTCCTATTTTTGAATACCCTTCATGATTATGCAAAAATATTGGTATGGTTATGTTAACATTTTTGCAATATGAGAGCACTTGCATATGAGTTAAATATTGCAATATGGCTATATGTCATTCTATGCACATTTTAACATAGCAACTTATAAACAGCAATTAAGCAATAAAACAATTCTAAATACAATCCTCATGATGAAACATGAATTTTCTTATGATTGAGCACCAGAAGCAAATAGATTTCATTTTTACTCATTTCTTAAAATAGAGCACTTTTCCCTTTTAATCAATTATGGCATTTATGCATCGGGAAGGCTATCATTTAAACAAGTAAACCTACAATACTCACTGAACATAGCATCTATGTTGAAACATAATTTGGCTCATGATTGAGCACCATAAGCAAATATCTAGGCATTTAAATATGCACTTTCTGTATTTAGGCAAATATAGCAATTATGTACTATATGAACACATTATGACCAAAATGATGCAAACATGATCAAATGCACCAAACTTATGCAAAATATGGTGGAACATGTCAGTAAGAGTGATGGGGCCAACTTTGGTGAAGATCCACTACTTAAAACATTTAATTTATGGTCATTTTAGTGCTTAACGTGATAGCATCTTAAAGTCCTCGGAACTTTAATTTTTACCACATAAACCTATATGGAAACTAGTCCGATTGCAAAGTGGACTTCTCAAGCTTTCCAGAAAGTACTTATTTGCCTAAATCCGAGATACCTAGCAAAAGTTATCGATTTAATAAAATCTAATGTTTCTCGGGTTAGTAAACGTGATAACATCTTAAAGTACTCGGAACTTTAATTTTTACCACAGAAACTACTTGGCAAATGGATTCATTGCAAAGTAAAAGTTCTAAGCTTTACAGAAAGTCTTTATTTGCATTTTTCCTAGTTGCCTATCAAAAGTTATGCAATTTTTAATTCCCTTAATATTTTGCTGAAATTACAAAACTGCCATCGCGTTTGAATTTCACTAAGTGTGGCGCGCGACGGGGAGCTCGTCGGAGCAGGCGGCGCTGCTCATCGGAGTTGGGCAAACGGGGTGCTCGGGGGCTGGGACTCACCGCACGGGGGTATCTTAACGCGGTGAAGCGAGCTGGAGGAGTCGCACGGCTAGAGGCTCACACGGCGATGGTCCACGGCGAGAGGCGGAGGGAGAGCAGCTTCGGCGGTGGTGTTCGTGTCGTACGGTGGCCGAGGCGGTGGGGTCGGTGGTCGAGGAGCTTCGGGAGGGTGCGGAGATGGCCGAGGTTGAGCTGGCCCGGAAGGTAGAGCTCATCGGGAGGCTGCGCGCGGTGGTTCGCCGGCGATGGGAAAAACTCCGATTTCGGCGGCGTCGAGTTCGACCCAACCTGGGAAGGAAAAAAGATGATTGCTCGGGACCTTGAGCGAGCTCCGAAGGAGAAAACAAGCATGAGCTCGCCCCTGGCTTGCTGGATTGGTCGTGGCGGTTAAGGTGACCGGCGGTGGGAGCTCGGGCGATTCCCGCCGATTAGCTAGGAAGGAGGGGAAAAGCGGGGTGAGGTGCTGCGCCGAGGTGTGGGAAAACTCGCGCAACCTGGCTCAAGTGCTGGAGTGAGGTGGGGAGGTGCAGGGCAGGCGGGCGGGGCGAGCTACTCACGGTGGCGAGAGGAGAGAAGGAAATGGCGATCGACGGCCGGGAAGACTGCGTGAAATTGACGCAAATTACGATGTCCGACGCGTGGGAGGGAGCACAGGGATCGAGGACAGCGGCTTGTCCGGCCGGGATGGGCACCGGCGCACGGATGAGGCTGCCGATGGCCCCGGCTTCCTATTTGGACACTCGTTCATCAAAGGTTCCAATTATTTACCAGTTTACCACTGAACTACTCTACTGTTTTTGCCTCAAAATAACACTTCTGCTAAATATATTTCAACGCCGATTTTTGTGGCTACTCTACACAATATGTTGAACATTTTTCCTTAAATGCCAAAGCTCTAGTTTTGCTTGAAAAAATTTATAAAAATTCAGAGAGATGTGCTGTTTTTCTACCTTCTCCTATTTTTCTTGGGACTCTGTGCCATGGTAAAAATTTGGAAAAAAATATCCTAAAATCATGTTTTGATCTACTCTACAAGGATCTGCAAAAGTATTGGCATACTTTTGTTGAGGATCATTGAGTTTTAAATAGTTGGGCTTAAACTAAATTTAAATTTTAAATTTTTCAAACACCCTAGTTCATTATTTCATGTGCTTACTCAATTAATTATGTTTTAACTTCAGTAATCGGGGTAGTGGTAGGGTTCACACGTGTTTTTGTGACATGGGATGTCACGAGACATTCACGAGTAGAAGGATTGGGTTTTGATGAAACCTTTGCCCCGTGGCAAGGCTTGAATCAATAAGAATACTACTTGCCTTTACCACTCACCACAATTTCATGTTTCATCCAATGGATGTTAAAAATGCTTTCCTCAATGAGTCGATCAAAGAAGAACCTACGTATCCTAACCATGTTTACAAGCTCCATAAGGCGCTCTATGTGCTTAAGCAAGCACCAAGAGCATGGAATGAATGCCTTAGGGAATTCCTTTTGAAAAAGGATTTCAAAATGGGAAAGGCCGATGCAACGCTCTTCACTAAGCGTTTTGACAATGATATCCTTGCTTTACCTTTGTGCATCTAGGCCCGATATTATGCTTAATGTGTTTATGTGTGCACGTTTTTAAGCCACTCCTATGCGAGTGCCACATGGTGGCATCGGAAGAATCTTGAGATATTTGGTTCACACACCTAACCTAGGGCTTTGGTACCTCAAGCGTTCAAAGTTCAACCTAATAGGCTATTCCGATGCGGATTATGTCTGGGGACAAGGTGGACGGGAGTGAAAAGTTGCCTAGAGGGGGTGAATAGGCAATCTAAATAAAAACACTGAAAATCACAACACTTAAAACAAACCGGTCAAATTTACCATTGACGGAACTTCCGTCGGGGTGAGGTGAGGAAAGTGCTAGGGATTGACAAAGAGAGGGAATCTCACGATTCCACTTGAATGGAAACTTTCCTTCTTGCCTTGAGAGTGTTGTACCTACAGGAATTCAATAGACACGCAACACACAAGTAGATCGGGTGATGAAACACCCGAGAGGGAAAACAAACAAGCGCACAACAAAAAACAAGAAGAGAGGCCCCTCACAAAGAGGTTCCTACGTCTCCGTTGAGGAGCTCACAAAGAGCCGGGTTTCTTTCAACCCTAATCCTCCCAAGTGACCACAAAGGTCAAACTCGGTTTTCTTCTTCTTCCTTTGATTCTTTTCCTTGCGGAGGCGAATCACAACCTTCACAAACTTTCCACGGCTCACCACAAGCTTGGGAGCTCTAGGGTGACACCTAGCCAATCTAGGAGAACGAATCTCCAAGAGTAACAAGTGAAAACGAGATTAGTTGCTAAGGGAAGATGTGCTCTAGGTTGGGGTGATGCTATCAAGCTTGGAATCAAGATGGGAGCTCTCTCAAATGGCCTTGGATCTCGAAGTGAATGGAAGGGAGTGAGAGAGAGAGCTTGAGCAAGATTTGTGAGTTCAAAAAGCACCGGTGTTGACGGTCCTTACGATCCATTTTTACCGTCAACTTTATGCACCTTTTGAAATCATATCCACCACCAAGAGTAGACATAGGGCTTTTATCTAACCATTTCCACAAGTCTTGGTGAATTCGTGAGTGCAGGTGCAATCCATATGAAAACGGGGACAAGTATGCATAAAACATGGGCTTCGCACTTGCCGAACTTTCCCCGACATAAAAGACAACTCTCTCAGCCCAAAATCCAGAGAAACAGGCTCCAACTCTATCCCTAGCAACTGGACCAAGGAAGGAAGCAACACGGAGAGCCACCACGAAGAAGACCGGACCCAGTGGGGCCCAGCCCGGCTCGGCCGACCTGGATTTGGGTTCGGCCGAACCGTGGTGGTGGCCCCACCGGCCCATTTTTCTCCGGCGGTTCACTACCGACGTCCGGAGGTCGGTTCCACCTGCATTAAATGCCACCGACGTCAGGAACCGCCTCCAAGTTGCCGACCTTCCAAGGCTATAAATAAAGGGCTATACCCCCTCTCTCAACACACCACCAACATCAAGATAGAAGACAAAATTCTCATCCTTAGGCCAAGGGCCTCTTGTATCTTAGTAGAATAGGAGAGAGGGCAAGGAAAAGGAAGGAGTGTTCCTCCCTTTTATAAAGTGGAGTAGTATTTCCTTTCCTTTTACCTTGGCGTGTAAACACTCTTTTAGGTGATTTATACGTGGTGATCTACTTATCTATCGTGACATATCTTTGTTAGACGTAATTCTTGTTATACTTGTTTACGGGATCATCGCTTCGCAAGAAGTGCTCTAGCTTTCGAACTCGGTTCTAGGCCGAGGCTAGAGTAGCGGTCAATAGCATAGACGTGGTGTCTAGGCCGGAGATCGCCTTTGTTTGCTGTGTGCCCCACGGTTTGTAGAGGTAGGTGGCAGGAAGTGACAGCCCCGTCATCCAAAGGAACCCTCCACGTTCGGGTACATAGTAGAGCTTTCGTAGACCGGAGTGGCTTGGCGGACCAAGCCTAAGACGGTGCCCGAAGTAAACAAGTCTAGCTTGCGTTCGTCTACCTTTAAAGGATAAATAGATAAGAGTCACCCTCTCGACCCTATTTTGCTACGTTGTCTTGGTTGTCCTTGGGTAAACTAACCTTGTTGCAGAAATACTCCGTTCCTCGCGGATATAAATACGATACCTTGGAATACTCCCGGGTGAAGTGCTACAACGGTATTCCGTGCGCTTGCGGATTTATTCGTGACGTAAGAAATACCAACAAGCATTTCTGGCGCCGTTGCCGGGGAACGGTTGTTATCTTTGTAACGAATCAGGTTTGCCCTCGTAATCTATCTTACTTACCGTTCTGTTTTTATTTTTCCTTACATTCAAAATTTCACAAAAACATATCATGGAGTCACACCCAACCATCCAATCCTTCTCCACTCCACGGGGTGAATTCTTAGAGCCACCATCATCATCACAACCTATTTCTTCACCCGGCTATGAGTTCTCCCCGATTACATTTCGACGATTAGAGGTTTATCCTTTTCGGGTTTTAAACATGAAAATCCTTATGAACACTTGCGAGAGTTTGAACATTTGTGTTCATGCCGATTGATCCATGGCATGACACAAGAAACATTGAAGTGGAAGTTGTTTCCCTTCTCTCTCAATGAGAAGGCGAAGCAATGGTACACTTACACCGCTAAGAGAGTGAACGATGATTGGAAAGAATTGCGAGACAAATTTTGTCTAGCATTCTTCCCCGTATCTCGTATCACTTCTCTACGAGCGGAAATAATAGGCTTTCGACAAGAAGAAAAGGAAACCTTAAGTGCGTCATGGATTCGGTTCTGTTCTCTAACGGACTCCGGACCAGAATTATTGCTCCCCGAACCCGTTTTATTACAACACTTTTATTCGGGATTGAGCAACGATACCGCACTTTATATTGACTCGGCCGCGGGTGGGTCTTTTTCTCATAAGACCATAGCGGAAGCACACGAACTTTTGGATCGAATTGTGGAAAACACACCTTTTTCCGCCGACTTACTCGTTGAGCCGAAGTCAAAAGATGAAGAACTCGTTGTGCAAGAAACACAACAATTGGTGCCTACAAAGGTAGACCCAACACTCGAGTCCTCATCTAACACAAGAGCAATGATAGAGGAAGATGAACCTCTTGAGTTCCCTTTTGAGTTTGAGGAAGAAATTTTTGAAAATTTTGGAAACACCTCGAATTACACATGGGTAAAGACGCCACCTCCTTCTCCTCCCGATCCTCCTAAAAACCCTTTTCATAAGGAGGATATGACGGAGAATCATGGGAGAACCGTTTTCACCACCACCACCACTCAAAATCCTTTGGAGAATCCTCATCACAATCATGAACCACTTGAGCAAGTGAAGTTCATATCCCGAACCCGATCGCTCGAGCCTTCATTATATGAGGATGCAAAGTTTTCCACCCATGAAGAGGATGAGTTTGACGAAACCTTTTATGCCTATGAACCCAAACGGTCCTCTTCACCATTTGAGCCTTTTCCCTCTCGGCCCTTCACGCACCGTTCTTGATGATGATCAAGAACTTTTTGAAAACAAACCTTGGGCCATGGAATTTCATGAGGCATCGACTCTAGAATCTAAAGAGGAATCTTTGAATGAGCATGGGAGCTTCTTCTTTGAACAACCACATGACACATGCTCACATCATGAATCTCTAGGGTCAATGCCTCGTTAGTGCCAACACCACTTCTGCTGCCCACAACCACCTTGGTGCCTTGTTTTGCTATATGTTCTTTAGGATGGTTGTAGATACTTTTGTTTATCATAAATATTGCAAATATCGTGCTTGTATATTGTTGGCACTAACCTTGCAGGTCCTTCTCCGGGACTTTATTGACAAATCATGATGATGGAGAAAAGTCTTGCTCATCGGACTTAAAATGATGATGCCCTTGCCGATAGGATAATCGGTAGTTATCTCATATTTGCTTCCTCCATATTTGATTTTCTCCTCAACATGCATATTCGGATTTTTTCTGATTTACTGGTGAAAAAAATATATATATATATATATATATATAAATGCAAACCATTTGTTCTTCACATGCATGTTTGTTTTCCCACCGTACACCGCATTCCTTGCATATTTGCTTTCTGCATGTTTGAATTGTTCCAAACCATTTTGGGATTCTTCAACCCTTTTTGTATTGGAAAATGAGTTTGAGGCAATCTTTTTATGAAAAATGCTTTGAGCAAAATTTTGGAGGAATTTTGGCACAACTCCCTCTCGGCTTTCTAACACATAGCCATCATGGGGTTGTCAACCAAAAATGGACTTCATTTCATTATATTGGTTTTCAAGAGTGCTTCGTGCCTTCACTTACACTCCACTCAAGCACTCTCTTCCAAAATTCTTACTCTTGCATTTTCCGAGAATTTTTATTGTTTGCCCCAAGTTCAAGAAAAAGATTTTTCCTTCTCTTTCTCCTTTTGGTTTTTCCATTTGAATAATTGGAGTTTCTCCAAAATAAACTCCCTCCTTGTTGGAATCATTCTCCAACTCCTATTTTGTTCTTTTTTTTTCTCCTTGAAAAAAAAAATAAAATCTGAGAGAATAAGTTTGGTAAAATTTAACTCGACCCAACCTTTTGGAAAATGCTTTGAGCAAAAGTTTTGATGGAATTTTGGCACAACCCCCTTGACTTTAAAGCCTATAGCCATTATGGGGCTGTTGACCAAGTTAAACTTTATTTCTTTTTGGATGCAAGGGTGTTTGAATTCTTCAATTTCATCCCTTCTGCATTCAAGCACCCTTAAAAGCTAAATTCTTGCTCTCGCATTTCCCCAATTTTCCACGATATTTTGTCTCAAGTTTAAGAAAAAGATTTTCTCTTTGGTTTTCTTATTTGCATAGTTGGAGTCCTTCAAAAATAAACTTCTTCCATCTTCGATCGTCTCCAACTCTTCTTTTTTCTTTAGAAATTTATTCTCAAAGAAAAACAATTTTGAGACAAACCATTTTGGCTTTTCGTCCGGAAGTTAAGAAAACGGTTTCCCTTTCTCTTCTTTTCTATTTGTTTAATAAATTAAGTTGCGAAAAAAAAAAAATCCTTGCAAAGGCAACCGACGGGAAATCCATTTGGTTTTCACTAACATAACCCGTGCTCGAGTTCGCTTTTGTGTTCTTGCTCTTATGTGCAGCCAGGAGAAAGGACAATAATCAGCTCATCAACACGTTGAAAAAGGCGACAAGTTCAAGCACAAGTCACCCCCGACGTGACACATACTCGTCCCCTCCATTGAGCTCATGCCTAATGTGAGAAGGTTGGCATGAAGAGCCTCACGAAGATCCCATGGAGGAGGACCTTGATGAAAACAACATGTCAAGACTCCTTTTCGACACCAACCTTGTTGTGGTGTGCGAAATGAAGGAACAAGCCTACAACTTCAATTTGATATCTCTCGCACAACAAAGGTATGACCACATTTTTTGCTAATAATTGGAAGCCCAAGGGTGATATGGTTTTTATTCGTGTGGGTGAGTATGGCTCCCACCTACTTACCACATGATTTTCCATGCATCCTTGTAGTAGTTAGGCAATGGTACTACCCTTTGGTTCTCCCATAGGGAGTATCACCCTTCATGCATACATCCTTGCTATCTACTAGGCTTTCATAAGCATTGCTTATCAAACTTTGAGCCTACAAACTCCCGATCTTCACAAGCATGCTCATTGGCAATGAATCATATTCCTTCTTGTGCTTGATGCATGGTTGGCTTGCTATGACTTGTGTTCCTCAAAGCAATCATAGACATATCTCGTATGAGGAATGAGCTTAGAATCCTCTCGCCATGGTTAACGATATCAAAATCCCTCCTATGCAATGCATGAATGGTTAAGAACTTTCCAAGCAATTAGGACTTCTTGAGTGCACCTCGTTGTTTTATCATATCACTCCTAGAGTTGGGGCTTACACTGTTTCAAGTTTTCATATCACTAAGCCCCAAGTTGTTTTTATCAACGAGGAATATCTTGCCCATGATCGCACTCAAACATGGTCCACATGACATGCTTGTGCCTTTCTTCCTCGGCTGTACAAATGAGGTCCGGTCATCTAACCCGGACCTTGTTTGTATGTGCTCCGAGAGCTAACCTTGCCTCTCCAAGTTGGAGGAAATTGCTTGCAGGAGTAGTGTTTTTGGCAGGATTCTCAGGTGCAGAGAACAAGTGTGGGGGGAGATCTCTCGAGTTTTCATCACGCACATGCTCGAGATCTCCCCACCAAAACATTGCACCAACATCACAGCCACACCGCACAAAGGCCTTCCACAATCACATTGGGTTCAACCCCAAATCAAACGCCATGAGCAAAAGAACAAGTGTGGGGAGGTTCCCTCCCCCACAAAGGTAACTTGTATCGCAACTTGCATCCTTTTTCTTCCACCTTGAAAATGTCAAAATAAAATAAAAATTATAAAATGAAAAATCGAATAACACTTGAAAAAGAAATAATAAGTAAGGTGCTTCATCTCTCTTTGTTTCAAACACATAAGGCACCTAAAGTTTAATTCAATAAATCTAGGCTCCCTGGTCTTTAACCCCGGTAGAGTCCTCTTTGTCTTCGCTTTGTTTTTGTTTGTTTCGAATAAATAAAGCAGATACAAGAACAAGTGTGGGGGGAGATCTCTTTAGTTCTTCATCACGCACACATTTGAGATCTCCCCCACCAACATGATGCACAACATCGCACTAATCGACACAAAAGAAGGTGGAGCCATCGAGACAAGAAAGCAAGGTTTGGCCGAACCTTTGGTTCGATCAAATATCCTATGGTCCACTTGGCCTCCACTTCACCCAAGGCGATGGTTTGCGCATTCTACCCCACTACTCTATCTCTCCAATTCATGAGTTAAACCAACCTTTTGAGCCAATCACTAAAATTTAACTCAAGAATAAAATGAACGTTATTGTTCCCTCAAACTACATGCTTCTAGACGGTTGGCCTGCATACTCTTTATTCCTCGCATCATATGCTCGTTGCTTGTGAACACCAATCTCATAGGAACCCATGTTTATCTAAGTTGTTGGCGAATGTGATATGGTTGGATGAGATGAATCTTGCTCCTCCTGCATAGAGTAATTGGGTATTTATCTTGAAAAATTTAAAATTTATAGCTTCATGCTCCTCAATGATCTTATATTCCCACCAAAGCCATATGTTGATCACATTGCAAAGCCTACACACATATGCTCGCTTGTCATTGCATTGAGCTTTATCAAAATTGTGTGACCCTAGTGAGAAGCTTGTTATACTCTCATGATCAAGATCACATACACTCCACCTCACATGCTAAACTTCTACACCGGAAGTTAAGCAATACGCCCATCTATCCACCAAAATAAATACTCCACATTATTACCCTTCTCTCTCAAGTTATCATCGGAGACATGGCTATGCAAAAGAAAGAATAATCCCTGCTCATACAAAAGTAGAGCATGTTGAAAAAAAAAAAAAAAAAAAAAAGAAGAAGAAGAAGAGAAAAGAAAGAAAGAATCATAAGCCATGTCCTCCTCGAACAATCAAAAAGAGAAGGAGAGAATGAACACAAAAAGGAGTACAATTTCCACAACACCACCCTCATACACACTTGCACATCTTGATCACGGTTGTATGACTTGCATTCTCCATGGATCCACTCTTTTGGTTCAGCAAAATATGTGATACAAGTATGCCTCTCTTTCATTCCCTACCAAGCTCCACATAAAGCCTTTTGTAGAAGTAAGATGAAAAGAGGAAAATCATGCCTTGGTGAGGAACCATAAACATTGAGCGATTTGAGAGTGATCATTTGAGGAGTATGAGCCATGTTTTTACTTTGAAAATCTATCAAAAACCCGAGTTACTCAGACAGAGGGAGTTATGATGACTTGAATCATGACCGTTCCATTCCTCAACCGCCCAAGATTACATGGTAGACACATCAAAGTTCACGGGTGCAGGTATGGCTTGGAATAATTTGTATGCTAGCATCATACCATGAGAAGTATGCTCCCGCTTATGCTCACTAGCTTTACTCGAGGACGAGCAAAGAGCTAAGTGTGGGGGTCTTGTTGACGGTCCTTACGATCCATTTTTACCGTCAACTTTATGCACCTTTTGAAATCATATCCACCACCAAGAGTAGACATAGGGCTTTTATCTAACCATTTCCACAAGTCTTGGTGAATTCGTGAGTGCAGGTGCAATCCATATGAAAACGGGGACAAGTATGCATAAAACATGGGCTTCGCACTTGCCGAACTTTCCCCGACATAAAAGACAACTCTCTCAGCCCAAAATCCAGAGAAACAGGCTCCAACTCTATCCCTAGCAACCGGACCAAGGAAGGAAGCAACACGGAGAGCCACCACGAAGAAGACCAGCACCAGCTGAGGCTCAGCCCGCTCGGCCGACCTGGATTTGGGTTCGGCCGAACCGTGGTGGTGGCCCCACCGGCCCATTTTTCTCTCGGCGGTTCACTACCGACGTCCGGAGGTCGGTTCCACCTGCATTAAATGCCACCGACGTCGGGAACCGCCTCCAAGTTGCCGACCTTCCAAGGCTATAAATAAAGGGCTATACCCCCTCTCTCAACACACCACCAACATCAAGATAGAAGACAAAATTCTCATCCTTAGGCCAAGGGCCTCTTGTATCTTAGTAGAATAGGAGAGAGGGCAAGGAAAAGGAAGGAGTGTTCCTCCCTTTTATAAAGTGGAGTAGTATTTCCTTTCCTTTTACCTTGGCGTGTAAACACTCTTTTAGGTGATTTATACGTGGTGATCTACTTATCTATCGTGACATATCTTTGTTAGACGTAATTCTTGTTATACTTGTTTACGGGATCATCGCTTCGCAAGAAGTGCTCTAGCTTTCGAACTCGCTCTAGGCCGAGGCTAGAGTAGCGGTCAATAGCATAGACGTGGTGTCTAGGCCGGAGATCGCCTTTGTTTGCTGTGTGCCCCACGGTTTGTAGAGGTAGGTGGCAGGAAGTGACAGCCCCGTCATCCAAAGGAACCCTCCACGTTCGGGTACATAGTAGAGCTTTCGTAGACCGGAGTGGCTTGGCGGACCAAGCCTAAGACGGTGCCCGAAGTAAACAAGTCTAGCTTGCGTTCGTCTACCTTTAAAGGATAAATAGATAAGAGTCACCCTCTCGACCCTATTTTGCTACGTTGTCTTGGTTGTCCTTGGGTAAACTAACCTTGTTGCAGAAATACTCCGTTCCCTCGCGGATATAAATACGATACCTTGGAATACTCCCGGGTGAAGTGCTACAACGGTATTCCGTGCGCTTGCGGATTTATTCGTGACGTAAGAAATACCAACAACCAGCAACTTTGCTCACGGGGTAGGTCAAAGCTATATATAGAGAGGGCTCTCAAGGAGCCGTTGGTAGGTCAATAATTGACCTGACGGAACTTCCGTTGGTGACGGAACTTCCGTCACCCCTTAGAATCAAAGGCGAAAGAAGTCAAGACGAAACTTCCGTCAAAGTTTGGACTTCCGTGCCAAACTCTCCGGAATTGACGGAACTTCGTCGGATACGATGGAACTTCCGTCGGAGGAGATTTGAACTAGGAAAAGTTCCAGGACGGTACTTCAGTCACGTTTAGCACTTCCGTGCCAAACTCTCTGGAACCGATGGAACTTCCGTCGGACCCGACGGAACTTCAGTCCGGTTTGGCACTTCCGTGCCAAACTCTCTGGAACCGACGGAACTTCCGTCTTAGGACGGAACCGACGGAACTTCCGCTCTAGGCGAGTGTGGAGTGGAATTAGGTTGTCTTTTTGATCTTTGAATTTTGGTATTTGGGTTCCAAGTTGTTTGAAGGTAGCTAGAGCACATTCTTCCTCGCACGTAAGATCGTTTCACCCCTCTTAATAGTTTGGCACACCTATACTCAAAAAGCTACAAATCTAAACTAGAGGCTCTTGCTTTTGAGTACTTTGTTCACTTTTGAATGAGGGATGTACTTTCTCACATTGTGGGTATGTTTCATTTGATATCCTGCACATACACTCAATAACACATTAGAGTTTTTAATTCTTTGTCATTTATCACCAAAACCCACTAGGGGGCCTAGTTGCATCTTCAAGGAGGAGTTCCTTCAGGACACGCCAATTCTTGGGTAGGTCCTTAGTGTCATGGTCATCCAAGAAATAAAATTCCTTTGCCCTATCCACTGCCGAAGTGGAGTATGTAGCAGCCGGCAGTTGTTGTGCACAACTATTATGGATGCGACAAACTCTAAGGGATTACGGTTAGAATTTGAACCGTGTTCCAAAAGGTAGCATATAACCCCGTTGAGCGTCCTATCTCCCTTGGGTTTGGCGAATTTGCCTTCAAACTCCTTTAGATGATTATCCAATGATCGCAGTCTCTATCTTGGTATACTCTCCGATGTCCGTGGATACGCACACAGGGGTCGAGGCGCCATCACGTGACACTACGCCGATCGGCGCAACCGTCTCGCTGATCAACGCGGCAGGGCATTCGACCACAATGGCCTCTATTACTAGTTCTAGTTCCTTGGACTGTTGTTCAAACTATCACACCCGATTTGAAGATAGAGGTACGAGTTGGTCCGGAGACGGTAGAGAAAGTTCTCTAAGCGATAGGGATGACTCCGCTCCGCTCATCCTAAAAAAATCACACAAAACACTACAAAAGGTGGGATTAGAAGTTTGAAAATAATAATTTAGTAAAAGACCCGGCTTGTTCCCCGGTAACGGCGCCTGAAAAAGCAGCTTGTTGGTCGTAACTACGCACCCACTTATATACCGCAAGAGGACGGTGTAAAATTGTACCTCTTTTTCACTTAGAGCATTGCAAGGTTTAATTGAATCCACATAGGGCTATTAGCCTCCGGGTGGCCCGAACTCGGGAAAAATCACCCGTGTTTTATTTGCTTTATTTCGCTATTACTTTTGGAGATTGCAGCGTATTTCATCCCTTAACCGAACTCTCAAGGGGCGGTTTGGCTAACCCCCCCCAACCCATATGTTGATATTCACACATCGACAACGATCGATGATCCACCGACCGCCGACCCAAAGATCGGTGACACCGGTACATCGGCAGTGCTTGGATCCAATTCTTAGGCTTGTTGTATGCTGTAAAAACAATTGAACAAGTGTATGAATGTACTCATATGAAAATAGATACTCTAATATTTTATTTACTGCAAGTTTCATATTATTACCAAATTTCCGACCGGTCTTATACAGTTCCATGTTTCCGCGTATAATAATTTTCTCCATTCGTGCAAACTACAGCGTTTATATTAATCATCATATGCTAAAATAATTCAACTATAACAACCGGCCACTTAACACAATGTATCCCGCTTTTACCGGTCTAGTCTATAGCTAAACAACGACGGTTAACTCAATACAGCCAAGCCATGACATGACTGCTGGCTCGTAATGTCACTGGGTGTAGCTCACGGGGACGGTCTATTAACGAGGTCGGGCTGCTTCAACATTCGACCAGTCTTACAATTTAGGATATTCAAACCATTAACTAACCACTATCAAATAGTAGCCCCCGGCTCGGTAAATTAATTCAAAATTAAGATGCTTGAGAGACACACGGAACTATGCAAATAGACAAAGATTGATATATTCCATATTATCAAAAAGCTATCACGAGCATAGCATTACATAAGTTTTTATACAAAAGCTTAAGTGTAAAAACGACGTAGTTGATCAATATTCCAAGAATTTGGAATTTCCTCCTCGTATATGGTCATAAGCTTATAGGCACCGGGTCTGGAAGCTAATTTGACGATGAACGGTCCCTCCCAGCACCGGTGATAACTTATACCGATTCTTGGTAGACTGTATCTTCCTGAGCACCAAATCTTCCACTTGAAATTCTCTTGATCTAACATTGCGGTCATGATAATGCCGCAAGCCTTGGTGATACTTAGCCACTCAAATGCGAGCTTGTTCGTGCAATTCCTCTGCTGCGATTAACTCTATCTAGCGTTGATCATCATATTTCTCTTCATCATAACATTGCACTAGGGCAGAAACCATATTGACCTTCGTAGGTAGCATTGCTTCCTATCCATAAACAAGAGAAAACGGAGATTGCCACTGTCGCTCGATCGGTATTCGTACGTAGCCCCCACAAGACCCATGGCAACTCCTTGACCCACTTCCTAGCATAAGGCTTCAAGCAATCATAAATCTATGGCTTAAGACCGGTCAAAATCATGTTGTTTGCTCGTTCCACTTGACCATTACTCTGTGGATGTGAGACTGATGCATAGTTAATCTTGGTGCCCAAATCATCTGTAGAGTTTCAATGAAAATTTCCGAAGTAAACTGCGGTCCATTATCCGTAACGATCCGGTATGGTATGACAAAAAGAACAAAGATATTCTGCAACAACTTGATTGCCTTCTATGTCGTTGTCCTAGTCACGACCTTTGCCTCAACTCACTTAGAAAACTTGTCGATCGCAACAAACGGATGGGTGAAGCCCCTAGCGCCTTCTTGAACGGACCAACATTGTCGAGCCCCCAAGTAGCAAACGACTAGGTCATTGGTATCATACGCAATTCATGTGCATGAACATGAGATTGGCGCACAAAGAACGGCATCCTCCACATATTCGACCACTTGCTTCGCATCATCAACTACCGGAGGCCAATAAAATTCTTGTCCGAACGCCTTGGCAACCAATATCTTCGTAGATGCGTGATTTCCGCAAATTCCACCATGTATTTCTTCTAATAGCTGAATTCCATTGGTTGTAGAGACACATTTCATCAACATGTTATCACCTCCACGCCGATAAAGTTCATCGTCGACTAGCAAATACTTTACGGCTCTAACCTCCAGATCGTTGCCGAGCAATTTTATCTTCTAGCACCACATCCGGTCGCAAATTAATGGTCGTAACTACGCACCCACTTATATACCGCAAGAGGACGGCGTACAATTGTAGCTCTTTTCCCCTTAGAGTATTTCAAGGTTTAATTGAAATCGAAAAGAACAAGCGGAACCTTTACTAGTTATTGACTACTAACAGATTGCAAGGGTTCGTGTGTGTGAAATTGACGAGAGTGAGAAGTAGTAAATACTAAAAAAGATATAACAGGATAATAAAAGGTTCTCTCCTTCGGATTGGTTCACTAGCATGCAAATACAATCTCATTAACTCATGATGATAAACTTAGTATTCTACAAGACATGGTGGTTTCGTTCACCCCGGCTTGTCACATGCAAGAGGCTATTAGCCCATCGGTTTCTTGCACTATACGATGAGCAAAAGCGTAATTGTAATTTACACTAATGATAAGAATAGATGGGTGAAAGTCGCCTAGAGGGGGATTGAATAGGCGATAATCCCGAAAATCACTTAATTTAACAAATTAGAAATGCAGGAAAGATTTGTCCGATTCCAATGTCCGAATATAGTAGGACAAAGTCCGACTCGGACTAATATCCGACTAGAGTAGGACAATGTTCGATCGCCTCGTGTGGAAAGTAGATCACCAGCCAAGTTGGAAAAATCCACGGGTAATAAACAACAAGCAAGCAGCTAGCAACACATGAAAGCTAGGGCAACAAGGGCACAAGCAAGCAAGCCACCTACACAAGTTAATCTAGGAATTTATGCAAGAACAACCTAGAGCTATAGCACACAAATTGCAAGAAACAAAAGGGAGACAAGAAAACACGCGATTTTTCACCGAAGTTCAGCTCCACCAAGAAGCCTACGTCTTCGTTGAGGAGTCCACCAAGGACCGCCTTGCTCTCAACCCTAAACCTCTTCAAGCCACCACAAAGGCCGGCTTAAAATCTACTAAAACAAAACTCCACGAAGGGAGGGGCAATACAAACGACCCGAGTCTCAACCACAAGCTTGGGAGCTCGCCGGGTAACGCCTAACCGTCTAGGGGATGAATCCCCAAGAGTAACAAACACAACAAGCGCCGGCGATGAGAATGAATCAAGTGCTCTTGAGATGGTGATGAAGCTCAACGAATTCTCCTCAATCTTCTCACAAATCTGCCAAGGATTGGAGTGGGGAATCAATTTGGAAGGAGAGGAGTGCTTGGGAGAGTTTGGGAGTGTATGAGTGTGGGGAAAGTGCCAACCGGCCAAATGGGGACGAAGTCCCCTTTTATAGCCGGGGCACTCAAAAGAGCCATTGGGCTCGATCTAACTCGGACTTTGTCCGAGTGAGTCGGACAAAGTCCAACTCAAAAAGGTGTTTTCGCTCCGGAATCCGGTCGAGAAATCCGACATAAGTCGGATATGTCCGAGTGTATAACAGAGTCGGACATTGTCCGATGGAGTCGGACAATCTCCTAGGGTTTCGAGGAAGTGGCGGGCTCTCCGGACTCCGAGTGAAAGTCCGAGGAGGTCGGACATTCCTGGAGTCGGACTTTGTCCGACCGAGTCGGACATTGTCCTACTCCCCGGTTGTGCGGCGCTACGGAGTCCGACTCCCCTTGAATTTCACGAATGGCAAGTTCTCCGGAGTCCGACTCAAAAGTCCGAGTGACTCGGACTTTGTCCGACTCCTCGGAATTAAAAAACTGATTTTTGATTTGGAGATGGAATTTTGAGCAGTTGAATTCTCACACTTCATACTTGTGTATCCCTCTTGATAGTACGATGTTTCCTATACTCAAGACATAAATAAAAAGCTTCACATCTTGATCTTGAGCATAATTGGACCATTTTCCAAATCTTGTAAATATGAACGTACTTGGCCACTTCCTTTTTGTGTTTCTTTGCTCTCAATTGAATTTTAAATATAAACTGCGTACAAGCTCATTTGAAACATTAGTCCTTTTTAATTGTATTGACGTCAATCACTCAAAACCATAATTAGGGGCCTAGATGCACTTTAAATCTCCCCCTTTTGATGATTGATGACAATACATCTAAAATTCACAATTAAGCATAAAAAGAGCTAGAACGAAGAGAGGAAATAGAAGAGAGCTTTCCCTAAATGTGTGCATGAGTTGAATTCATAATTGGTCATTTCAAAACCGAGTAGCACATGTTTGAGAGAAAAACAAGAGAGCTCCCTCTATTTCCATGCATTTGATACATAAGGCATATAATTAAAAGAAGAACAGCAACAATGCATATGACATGTGATTCACACAAATGCAACTAGAAACGACACAAATAACATTACACCATTCATCATCCATAAAACATAGTTCATCACATAGGAATTTAAAACAAAGTCTTACAAATAAAACACACCACATAGTTCATCACAAATCACACATCCTAGCAACATGTCCATAAATAAAACAAGATACAAGAGCAACCCTCACTTTCTCTACTCATCATACTGGCTGAATTTTACTTCTCCCCTTTGGCATCAAAACACCAAAAAGGAAGAAAAGGGGAGTCTACTCATCATCGCCCCAGTCCTCGTCATCATCCTCATCATTGTCATCGGCCTCTTCCTCAACATCGGCGGGGCCCTTTCCCTTGGGATCATCATCCTCGGTCTCCTCCTCATCTTCTTCCTCTTCCTCGAAACTGCAGTTATCTCATGCTCAGGTGCATCTTCCGGCTCATCCTCCTCATAGTGAAACCTAGTGTGAGTGGAGGTACCGGTGCTAGGTCCTGTAAGAGCGAGTGGTGAAAGCTAGACCAGAAGAGAAGGGTGGAGGTGGAAAGTAGCCAAAATAGTAAGACTCATCCGGAGAGAATGAGTCCCACGGATACTCAACCGGTGGAGGAATAGGAACCGGCTCGGAGAGGGGGCTCTAGGAGTAGTGATCCGGAGATGATCATAAATGACTTTCTGCCTCTCATTGAGCACATTCCGACACTACTCAATGTTCTCCATCCGTGCATCCATTCTCCGGCACATGCTGAAAACAAGCATCTTGAAGAGCCCACTCTTGTTGTTCGAGCTAGGACCACGACCACGGGCCCTATCCGGACGAGGAGCGAGTGCTCTGCTAGGAGGAGCAGCACTACTAGACCCTGGAGCAGCTGAAGGTACATCCTGTGACGGAGTCCTAGGAGCATTGGTCGGCATCCTAGGGTCGAAGGGGGTTGTGCTTGCAATCCTTGTTGAAAGTCTTCTTGGAGACCCTCTCAATCATGCACATCACGGACGGTGCATACACACAAGCACGCCTAGCATCCATCGATCCATGCCACATCTCACTGAAGATGAAATCCCATACATTGAATTTGCGCTGAGTCGGCAAGATGTGGAAAAGGTCCTTTGCATAAGAAGCTACATGATCAGCATTCCCGCCCCGAGGAGAAAGGGTGAGGCGAAGCATCCTATGCAAGACCACGTAGAGAGGCTTGAGACCCGTAGCATAGGGTGGGTTGCACAAGGTCTCATCCACATACATGTACCTCATGAGCTTCGGGTTGAGAGAATCCGATTCATGCGGACGTACATTCCTGTCCATAGTATCTCTCAAACCAAGGATGTTAGCAAATCTTGAAAAGGTGCAAGAGAGCTTCTCTCCATTTGTCATCCACCACATCCTCCATGCAGTCTTGTCAAAGTAGACAGGTGGAATAAAACTAACACACGATCTCCTTGTTTCGATCATACTTGAAGCCCATGATCCCTTTAATTCCATGGAACTCACACATGGCAATGATCACATCAAACAGAGCTGTCTGCCTGCTTGCCATGTACTCCCGATCGATGTACTGCATAGGCACTCGTGGACTTGACCTTGCTCCTGTAGGCACACATGTACCAATCGGTGTGAAAGTGAGACCAAAACCTGTTATCAAGTGTCTCACGATCCATGTTAAACCAATTGACCTCCCTAGCTTCGTAGCTACCGACTCTACCCCTTTAACATAATTTATCATCACTCGTCCAAGGTAGGATCCATCACCACATCTCTCATCTCCCGGTGAATCTCGGTGGGTTCTTCTTCTTCCCTCGGCTCAACAATGGGAAGGCTCACGAGTCCTAGGCCTTCTCCTCTTCTTTCTAGACTGTTGTGCATCCTCGGAGTACTTGGTCCTCTTTTCTGGAATGGGGTTGGTGAAAGAGCGACCCATGCCGACAAAAGAAGATCAAGGAATGGTATAAGCTAGATAGCATAGATAGATGAGATGAGGTAGATCAATGCGCAATCTCGGACTTGGTGAAAATTTCCGTCGTAGTCGGATATGTCCGACTGGGTCGGATAATGTCCAACTCATTAGATGGAGTCGGATATTGTTCGACTCACTCGGACATTGTCCGACTACAATAGGAACTTCACCAAATTTGCTATTCGGCATGGATCTACTGCACATTCCTAGCCATATTGCATCTACGAGCATGTATAGCATCCCAGGAACAAATTCTATGCATCATCTAGGCAGGGAAACAAAGAAACTCCTAATCCATCAAAGTTGACCTTAAACCCTAGGTGAGAAGTAGGGATTAGGGTAAAAAACCTTGAAGCCGACGATGGAATCGGATAGAGTCCGAGTAGGAGAAGCTTTTCCCCACAAATCTCCCCAAAACGCCGGTGGAAGAGGGAGATCGCCGGAGGAGAGGTTGGGCCGCCGGTTGGGTGAGGAGAGAGAAAGTTTTGTGTTGAATGAGGGAGACAGGTTGAAGAGGTAAGTTGGATTCGGGTTAGGGTAAAAATCCCGTTGAGTCGGACAATGTCCGACTCGGTCGGACAAAGTTCGACTTTACACGGGAGTCGGACATTATCCGACCGAGTCGGATATATCCGAGTCCCTAAAGAATTTCAGACTTGCTCCAAGCGCAGGAAATTGCTCCAAATTTCTCTTCTCGCTCTTGACCTCAATTAAACTCATGGACATATGCTAAGGCTTCATTGGATGTAACCAGCCACATTCAATCATTCCAACAATGATTACATCCAAATATGCATGATCCAACGATCAAGAACCAAATGATTTTGAAAATCAAAACATACAAGATTTTTCAAGAATTTTATTTTTCAAAGCAATTACTCTACATCACAGCAGATATGCAAGCTTTCAAGCCACATTACTAGAATCAAGGATATTTAGCTCACTCCTTATATGACAAAAACGGCTTTCATCTAGTGGCTTGGTGAAAATATCGACCAATTGTTCATCTGTTCTCACATGGCTCACTTCAATATCCCCTTTGATAGAATGGTATCTCAAGAAATGATGACGGATATCTATATGCTTTGTGCGCGAATGCTCAACGGGGTTATATGCTAGCTTTATGGCACTCTCATTGTCACATAGGAGTGGAATACGGTTCAACTTGTAACCATAGTCCCTTAGAGTTTGTCGCATCCATAATAGCTGTGCACAATAACAACCGGCTGCAACATACTCCGCTTCGGCTGTGGATAGGGCAACGGAATTTTATTTCTTGGATGGCCATGCACTAGGGACCTACCCAAGAATTGGCAAGTCTCGGATAGGTACTCTTCCTATCTACCTTGTCCCCGGCATAATCCGCATCGGAATAGCCTATGAGGTTGAACTTCGAACCCTTGGGGTACCAAAGTCCTAGGTTGGGTGTGTGCACCAAATATCTCAAGATTCTTTTAACGGCCACCATGTGGCACACCATATGGAGCGGCTTGAAAACGTGCACACATACATACACTAAGCATGATATCGGGCCTAGATGCACAAAGGTAAAGCAAGGAGCCGATCATAGAACGATATACTTTTTGATCAACCGGCTTGTCCTTCTTGGTGAGGTTGAGATGGCCGTTTGTAGCCATGGGTGTCTTGGCGGGCTTTGCCTTGTCCATGTCAAACTTCTTCAATATATCTTGAGTGTACTTGGCTTGACATAGGAAGATGCCCTCCTTGAGTTGCTTTACTTGAAATCCTAGAAAGAATGTCAACTCTCCCATCATAGACATCTCGAACCTCTTGGTCATTATCTTGCTAAAATCATCACAAAACGTTTGATTAGTAGAACCAAATATTATATCATCGACATAAATTTGGCACACAAAGATATCATTGTCAAAACGCTTTGTGAAGAGCGTTGCATCGGCCTTGCCCATTTCAAAAACCCTTTCTCAAAAGGAAATCCTTAAGGCATTCATACCATGCTCTTGGTGCTTGCTTAAGCCCATAGAGCACCTTATGGAGTTTGTAAACATGGTTGGGATACTTTGGGTCTTCAAAGCTCGGTGGTTGCTCCACGTACACTTCTTCCTTGATTGGCCCGTTGAGGAATGCACTCTTCACATCCATTTGGTACAACTTGAAGTTTTGTGATGAGTGGCAAAGGCAAGTAGTATTTTTGTGGATTCAAGCCTTGTCACGGGGGCAAAGGTTTCATCAAAATCCAATCCTTCTACTTGTGAATATCCTTTTGCCATTAATCTTGCTTTGTTCCTTGACACAACACCGTCTTTATTTTGTTTATTGCGGAACACCCACTTGGTGCCCACAACATTCTTGTCTTTTGGCCTTTCTTCCAATGTCCAAACTTCATTTCATGTGAAGTTGTTCAATTCTTCTTGCATAGCCATCACCCAATCCGAATCCTCGAGTGCATCTTCTACTCTAAATGGCTCCAAAGAAGAGACAAAAGAGTAATGTTCACAAAAATTGCAAACTCAAGATCGAGTGATTACCCCCTTTTCTATATCTCCAAGAATTTGTTCCACGGGGTGATCACGTTGCACACTTTGTTGTACTCTTGGGTGTGGTGGATGTGAGCTTGCTTGACCGCCATCTTGTTCAACCTCTTGATCATGTGATGTAGGTTCATCATCTTGTGCTTGAGCATGATCTTCATTGCTAACTTCTTGATCTTGATCAACTTGATCATGATTTGTGCATGGTTGGTCTTGACTTGGGGGAGGAGGTTGATCCTGATCATTTTGTTGTTCTTGCGGTCTCACATCACCAATGGCCATTCTCTTGCTTGCTTGTCTAGGAGCTTCAATATCTACATTATCAATAACAACTTGCTCCCCTAGAGAGCCGTTAGATTCATCAAACATCACATCCCGTGCAACTTCAACACAACCGGTGGTTTTGTTGAAAACACGATAGGCGTGACAATTTGATCCATACCCAAGCAAGAAACCTTCATCAACTTTAGGGGAGAACTTTGAAGCCTTGGGTTTCTTGTTGAGCATAAAGCATTTGCTCCCAAAAACACAGAAATACGAGATGTTAGGCTTTTTACCGGTTAGTAGCTCGTATGGAGTTTTCCTCAAGAGTCGGTGAAGATACAAACGGTTGGAGGCGTGACATGCGGTGTTGATTGCTTCGACCCAAAAACGATCGGAGGTCTTGTACTCATCAAGCATGGTTCTTGCCATCTCTATGAGAGTGTGATTTTTCCTTTCGGCCACTCCATTTTGTTGAGGGTGTAGGGTGCCGAAAACTCATGCTTGATGCCTTCCTCATCAAGGTACTCTTCAACTTGAGTGTTCTTGAACTCGGTACCGTTGTCGCTTCTTATGGCCTTGATCTTCACTTCAAATTCATTTTGTGCTCTTTTAAAGAATGTCTTGAGTACATCCTTCACTTCACCTTTATCACACAAAAAGAATACCCACGTGAAGCGAGAATAATCATCAACAATGACAAGGCCATATTTGTTACCGCCAAAGCTAATGTAGGCAATGGGACCGAAGAGATCCATGTGTAGCATCTCCAACGGTCTTGTTGTCATCACAATGTTCTTGGATGGGTGTGGTGCTCCAACTTGCTTTCCGGCTTGACATGCACTCGTAAATTTTATTTTTCTCAAAGCAAACATCCGTTAGTTCAAGGATGTGACCGCCCTTTCGGAGCTTGTGAAGATTTCTCATATCGACATGGGCTAGTCGTCTATGCCACAACCATCCCATGTCGGACTTTGCAACTAAGCATGTGTCAAGTTTTGCTTTATCCGTGGTAAAATCCACAACATAAAGCTTTCCTTTGAGCACACCCTCAAAAGCAATCGAGCCATCACTTCTCCTTGAGACAATCACACGCTTATCGTTGAACAAGCAATTGTAACCCATTCCACAAAGTTGTGAAATAGACAACAAATTGAAGTCAACATTGTCCACAAGCATAACCTTCGAAAGCGAATGCGGAAAGGTTAAAGGAATGTTACCATAACCCAACACATAGCCCTTTCCATTGTCTCAAAAGGTGATATACTTGTTTCTTTCTTTGCTTGGTTCAAATGATTCGAACATTTTCTTGTCTCCGGTCATATGATTGGTGCATCCACTATCCACCACCCAAGATGAACCGGCGGAGGAGTATTCCTACAAAACAATTTAAGCTTTGTTTTTAGGTACCCAAAATTGCTTGGGTCCTCTCACATTAGTAACAAGTGCCTTGGGCACCCACACACAAGATTTATGGGTCTTGTTGCGTGGCCCAACATATTTTGCGTAGACACGGCCATGCTTGTTCCTCATTAGCACATAGGTTGCATCGAAATCATTAAAGAGAGCACAAGAGGGGTTAGGCAAGTTAGTACGCAAATCACAAATAAGAGAAGATTTGTTAGTGTTCTTGATTGGCTTCTCCTTCTTGACTTGCTTCTTTTGGTATTCACCCTCCTTGGTGAACTTGATGAATTCGGTGCCATTCTTGTTGGTTCTTGCATTGTGCTTGTCACCTTGCTTGTAGCTAATGCCATCCTTCACATGTGGCTTGCATTGGTGTATGCACCTCTTGCATACTCGGCCTTGGCATCATCAATGGCATTCACCTTCTTTTGTGCTTGTTCTTCAAGCACTTGTACTTGCTTCTTCAAGTCGTCGATGATCTTGACGTTTCTTGTGCAAGCTTCAACATCAATCTTGTGGCACCTAGCACACTCATTGCTAGATGAGGGGCAAGACAAAGATTGAGAGGAAGTAGTGTTACACTTAATTTCCTCAAATTGCACTTTAAGAGAATTGTGAGTCTTTTGCAAGGCATCACACTTCTCTTGAAGTGACATATTTGTGACTTTAAGTGTCTCACTATCATTTTCAGCCACTTTGAGAGACTTCACCAAGTCCTCATTTTTCTTCCTCTCAACTTCTAGGAGCTTCTCAAGTTCAAGCACCCTTTGCTTCTGTTGTACAAGCATTTCTTCTTGTTTCTCAAGAATCTTCCCTTGCCTCTCATTAGTCTCCTTTTCTGTTCAATGATGTCCAACAAGTCAAACATGTTAGGAATTTGAGACTTCTATTGACATTTACCTTAGAGCCATTGGCCATCATGCACTTGTGCCGGTGTCATCTTCATCATCGGTCAAGCTTCCAAGCAAGGAGGTGTTGGTCGTTGTGAGTCCAATAGCAAGTGATGCAATGCCTCCCTTCTCTTCATTGGATTCCGACTCGGAGGAGGAAGATGATCCATCGGAGCTCCATTCTTGTCCAATGTGCGCTTCACTCCGACGATACTTTCTATGCTTCTTGTACTTCTTGTCACCCTTCTTTTTTTGCTTGTTCTTGTAGTTCTCTGGACACTCCGCCATGAAATGATCTTTGTCTCCACAAATGTAGCACTTATTTTTGGCTTTCCTCAATTTGCTCTTGTCTTGATCATTCTTCTTGAAGCTTCTTTTTGACATGAGCTTGTTGAACCGCTTCACAAAGAGAGCCATATCATCATCGCTCTCCTCAACCACCTTCTTTTTCTTTTCTTGTTCGGCATTGAGAGCCAAATCATTTTTGCTCCTACTAGCCCGTTCCTTGTCCCTAAGCAAAGCATTGATCCTATTGCCTTGATCAATTTGCTGTTTTTAGGATAGCACTTTCCCAATCACATCATCGGTGGTGAAGTATCTAAAGCCATCTTTATCTCTTATGTTGGTCACTATGTTGGCATCCCATGATTGCAAGGCTTGTAGCAACCTTCTATTGACATCCAAATCCAGCACTCTTTCTCCAAGTGCCCTCCTCTTGTTCACTATCCTTATCATCCTTTCATGTGCTTCCTTTGGTCCTTCTTCCGACCTCATGACAAAGTAGTTGAACTCTTCTCTAAGCCCTTCTAGCTTAGACTCCTTTATGCTTTCAATGCCCTCATGAACCGTTTCAAGCTTCAACCAAATTTGATGAGCATCCTCCAATCCGGCTATCTTGTCATACTCGCCGGGACTAAGTGCGGATACAAGAGCACTTGCCGCCGTCACATTGCACCTTACATTGAACAAGTCTCGTGTGGTTGGTTTGCTTCTACATTCCCACAAAAATCCATTTTGAGTGACATTTCTCACATTTTGATACATGGAATCCAAGTGTAGGAGCATCTTTGTTTTCTAATGATCAAAGTATTGACCATCGAAGTAGGGAAGTCTTCCGGAGCCCGGACCAATGTGCTCATCCTTTGGATCACTATAGGTGTAGGGCATTTTGTTGTATTGCTTGGGCACATCTCCATCCTTAGCACCCTCTTTATCCGATGAGTTGTCATCACCTACTTCAACGGGTGATTTTGGTGGAACTTCACCACTAACGGTTGCATCTTTGTCTTCCTTATTGTTTGTCATCTTTAATCTTCAAGCGGTGAGGCTTCAACGAAGATACCTGCTCCGATACCAATTGAAATTCGCCTAGAGGGGGTGAATAGGCGATAATCCTGAAAATCACTTAATTTAACAAATTAGAAATGCAAGAAAGATTTGTCCAACTCCAATGTCCGACTATAGTAGGACAAATTTCGACTCGGACTAATATCCGACTAGAGTAGGACAATGTCCGACTGCCTCGTGCGGAAAGTAGATCATCAGCCAAGTTGGACAAATCCACGGGTAATAAACAACAAGCAAGCAGCTAGCAACACAAGAAAGCTAGGGCAACAAGGGCACAAGCAAGCAAGCCGCCTACACAAGTTAATCTAGGAATTTAAGCAAGAACAACCTAGAGCTATAGCACACAAATTGCAAGAAACAAAAGGAGACAAGGAGACACGCGATTTTTCACCGAACTTCAGCTTCACCAAGAAGCCTACGTCTCCGTTGAGGAGTCCACTAAGGATCGGGTTGCTCTTAACCCTAAACCTCTTCAAGCCACCACAAAGGCCAGCTTAAAATCCACTAAAACAAAACTCCACGAAGGGAGGGGTAATACAAACGACCCGAGTCTCAACCACAAGCTTGGAAGCTCGCCGGGTAACGCCTAACCGTCTAGGAGATGAATCCCCAAGAGTAACAAACACAACAAACGCCGACATGAGAATGAATCAAGTGCTCTTGAGATGGTGATGAAGCTCAATGAATTCTCCTCAATCTTCTCACAAATCCGCCAAGGATTGGAGTGGGGAATCAATTTGGAAGCAGAGGAGTGCTTGGGAGAGTTTAGGAGTATATTTGAGTGTGGAGAAAGTGCCAACCGGCCAAATGGGGACGAAGTCCCCTTTTATAGCCGGGGCACTCAAAGGAGCTTTCGTCCCCTTTTATAGCCGGGGCACTCAAAGGAGCTGTTGGGCTCGATCCGACTCGGACTTTGTCCGAGTGAGTCGGACAAAGTCCGACTCAAAAAGATGTTTGCGCTCCGGAGTCCGGTCGAGAAATCCGACATAAGTCGGATATGTCCGAGTGTATAACGGAGTCGGACATTGTCCGACTCCTAGGGTTTCGAGGGAGTGGCGGGCTCTCTCGAGTCCGAGTGAAAGTCCGAGGGGGTCGGACATTCCTGGAGTCGGACTTTGTCCGACTGAGTCGGACATTGTCCGACTCCCCTAAATTTCACGAATGGCAAGTTCTCTAGAGTCCGACTCAATAGTCCGAGTGACTCGGACTTTGTCCGACTCCTCGAAGTGAAAAAACGGATTTGTTTTTATTTGGAAATGGAATTTTGAGCACTTGAATTCTCACACTTCATACTTGTGTATCCCTCTTGATAGTACGGTGTAAATAAAAAGCTTCACATCTTGATCTTGAGCATAATTGGACCATTTTCCAAATCTTGTAAATATGAACGTACTTGGCCACTTCCTTTTTTGTGTTTCATGGCTCTCAATTGAATTTTAAATATAAACTGCGTACGGGCTCATTTGAAACATTAGTCCTTTTTAATTGTATTAACATCAATCACTCAAAACCATAATTAGGGGCCTAGATGCACTTTCAATGGGTCCGTCTTCGGGATAACCGAGTGCATCGCATAGACATAATTCATCGACGAGTTTCAATGAGAATAAGAGTTTTACATAGCTAGATCCCCGCACTAGACTTGGTGGAGGATGATGAGTGGCGCTGGAACGCGCACGTGACGACCGGTGCAATCGTTGTGCCGATCGGCGCGACCTCCCTTTTAGTGGATCCGACCGGATTTTGCCGCATTTCGCCGCCACTATCCTGAAATCCTAGTTTTGTAGTGGTTGTTCTCTTCGATTGGTGTCCTCTTCTTTGGGTATTCTTTCTTTCTTTACATACGATGGTTTTGGCTCGAGCGTCCACCGACTCCAACTTGTATTGGACTGGGCTCTTCGCATTCTAAGACAAGTGTTAACGGAAAAATGCGCGAGTGACGCCTAACCCACCGAAGAACACACGGGAGATCTGCTTCACTCCAAGGAGGACCAAATCATGGAACGCGGTGACGAATTTCCGGGCGTGCTAGATGGTTTTCCCTGCAAGCCAACAAAGACAAAGTGGAACGTATAAAATTCCTGGGTTATCAGCCGAGACAGGCCAATAAGTAACCGCAGCTAAAGATTTAAAATAAGACATAAAGTAAAGCGCATCGGCCATCATTTACTCGGTTTATTGACACCTAATACTCGGTTTATTTAATAAGACATAAAATAAATAGGACATGAACTAGACATAGATTCGTCTTGGTAGATTGGTCCTGATATCTAATACTGTCGATATCATCATAATAAGCTTTTTCATGCAAATCGGTATTCGAATATGTATAAATCGGCAGGTAAAGTTAATCAACAGCAATTATGCCGATTTACGTATAATTTAGTCTAATTCATGAAATCAAGTACTTAAAGCATGTAAGGCATGTGAGATCACTGAATTATCAAGATAACAAGGTTTAAGTCTAATATTAACCGACAGATTTGACAAGTGAAAGTTTATGCAAGATAGATCTAAATGTGGTAAGCAATCGGCTAAACATCCCGATTGGATGGTTAAACCACTAACACAAATCATATCTCATATTCTATCTATTATCCTTCACCTAGGACAGGTCAACTAAGCAAATACAAAATAACATATGACAAGTCAAGTATATTGCACTAATCGATACGTACAAACTATGATCGGCGAGAGTAATCCCAGATATATTACTAATTCGATCTTAACCCTAGCACCCGCTCTATCGTAGGACAAGTCAACTCCAACAGAGCAATACATGACACGTCAATGTACTATTACGAACGCTAGGGAACAGATTGAATCGGCAAGGCATCTTAGCCATGAGCACTAGCACCAACAAAGAACGAAATAGAACAAGTTAACTGAATCGAACAGGATAGGACGCGTCAACTACCCAAGTCGCTGATATTCGTAACTAAAGCTTCGATCGACTGAAACTACCGGATAACTAGCAGTTACATCGATTCTAGCACAGACAAGTCGACATGAAAGATTCGATGCACTTACCTACCGAAATCCTTGCCGATGCCGGAGCCCGAGGGCTCAAGCAGTTGACGAGAAAATCCGTCGAGTTGATTGTGGCGATGCGTCGAAAGTTGTATTTGATTGATTCATTCATTACAATGGTCCTAGTCTACTATTTATATCCTGGTCACACTGACCGACTATGATCATGTCCTATACTGACTCTGACATTCTTTTTTTTTATTTTACGTGACTTTTCCTAAACAATGACTTTGGAAATAAAACGAAGATCTTTCATAGACGCCACCCGGCTCCTCGTTTCTCAGCTCCACCGTGGCAACAGCTTCACTAATCTTTCCTTCTTTCCTCGTCAGCGTCTCTTCAATTCCTCAGACACACATTCCTAGAACTTGCTCCCTTTCGCCATACGATGGTGCTTTTGTGTTGGTTCGTGTCCTAGAGATGCATGTGAGCTTTAGTAGGTGCGATGAGAATAGGTTGCATATAACAAAAGATTTGAAGATTAGAGAAGTGTTTAGCTTCATCTTCCCACGCAGGGAAGATTCCAAGAGCTTTGAGCGGATTTTTTTTTCCATTTTGTGAAAGAAAAGGGCACCGTTCCGAAGAAAGGAACTAGTGCTTCCTCTGTTCCAAACGGTAAATGAACATTCCATAGGAATGAGCCCCCTTTGAAATTCCTCCTAGCCAAACAGGACCTCAACGGCTCAATGGCTTTGTGATGGATGGGGGAGGACAAAGTGAGGACCCGTGAAGGCATGATAGAGACGATAACCGTTGATGGCCTCCTGCTCCTCTATCTGTTTTGATATGGCTTTGTTATTTGTCGTTGGAGAGTCCAAATTACTCCCCTCAAGTTTTACCAAAGTCTGGATAACCTCCAAAAGTATTGTTTGGTTCAGTTTAACCACCAAAATAGTTTATTTAGTTCAATTCACCCCTCAATTGAATTTATCTTTTTTATTTCTCCATGCACAAGTGGAATATTAAGTTAAAATTTTATGAGGTGGTAGTTAGTATCACATTGCACGTCCAAAATTATAATTTTTTATTTTTGTCATTGTTTTTCATACACTTTTATATGGTTAACCATATCGATATTCTATTAAATTTCATTATCTATCAAAATAATGATAAAAAATCATAATGTATTTTTCTAAGATGTGTTACAAATTGTTCTAACATCCTATAAAATTTTATCTTAAGACTTCACTTATGTGTGAAGAAATAAAAAAAGGATAAATTATGTTAGGGGTAAAATGAATTAAATTACACTATGTTAAGGTTAAACTGAATCAAACAATAGTTTAGTAGGTTATCCAGTCTTTGGCTATACTTGACAAGAGTAATTTTGACTCTCTTTTGTTGTTAGACACTTGTGTGAATTAGTATCTTTTTTTTAGATAATGGGAAGAGTTCCCAGCCTTCACCTCCAGGAGAGGCTACAGCCAATTATTACAAAATCGTCAAGTATTACAAATGCAGTGCATCCGTCTGCCACAATGGAAAAACCCACACCAAACGTTTGGATGATAAGATACATCAAAAAGCAATTCTATTTGAAAATGTCCATCCATAGTGTGCGAAGATATGCATTGCCAACACCTCCGATCGTTGGCATGCCTCCTTTATTATCTCTTTGGCCTTTTCTTTCTTCCGTAGATGCGCCTAGAAACGAAGCCAGTAGGTTCCTCTATAAAGTACCTGCATATATGTAAGCATAGGAGTTTTATTAAAGACAATATCATTCCTACTTAACCAGATGGCCCAGCAAAATGCCGATGTGCCTACTAGTAATTGTTTCTGTAGTTCTTTATCCACCCCGTTAAGCCATGACCCAAATATGTTTGCTATACTATGTGGTGGATTCAGGTTAAAGCAAATATGTACTATTCTCCAAAGGAATTTAGAATAGTGGCAGTCAAAGAAAAGGTGCTTGATAGTCTCATCCTTACTACAAAAACAACATTTTTTGTTGCCATTCCAATTCCTTTTAGCCAAATTATCCTTTGTAAGAACTACTCCTTTATGCAGATACCACATAAAGATCTTAATTTTCAAGGGTAGATTTAGACTCTACAAATGCTTATGTTGTATGACATTTCCATTATTTAATAGTGCATTATACATAGATTGCACACTAAAAATTCGAGATCCTGTAAGATTCCACATAAATAAATCTTCTTCATCATTTAATCTAGTTTGAACCACTCTAGCTACTAATTCATGCCATAGACGTAGATTATTATCATGCAATGACCTTCTAAATGAAACATTTAGAGGTATTCTACTGAACACATTAGCTACAGATCGCATTCTTCCTTCTCACTATACTATAAAGTGTGGGATACCGGTCTTTGAAAGTCATACTTCCTAGCCATTTGTCCTCCCAAAACAGAATTTGTTGTCCATTGTTTAGTTGTAAAGACCCCAAGCCAATAAATGTATCTTTAACTTTCATTAGACCAGACCAAAAATGGGAATCACATGGCTTTCTCTCTACTTGAGTTATCGTTTGGCTTCTTAGATATTTATTTCTCAACAATTGTTGCCATAGACCATCTTCATTAATTAGCTTAAAAAGCCATTTACTAAGAAGACATTGGTTTTGAATTTCCAAATTCTTAATTCCTAAACCGCCTACCTCCTTTGGTTGGCATAATATATTCCATCTTGCAAGCCTATATTTCTTTCTATGTCCTTCTCCTTGCCAAAAAAGACGAGATCTATAATAGTCTAGCTTTTCAAGGACTCCCTTAGGAACCTCAAAAAAAGACAACATAAACATCGTTAAGCTAGTTAGAACTGAGTTTATTAAAACCAAACGACCTCCCACCGACATATGTTTCCCTTTCCAACTACTTAACTTCTTCTCAAATCTATGCTCGATTATCTTCCAATCGTCATTACTTAATTTCCTATAATGCATTGGAATCCCAAGGTACCGAAATAGGTATTGTCCTAACTGACATCCAAAAAGCTGAGAATATTGTGTCTCCACCTCTTTTGCTTGTCCAAAACAAAATAACTCACTTTTGTGAAAATTTATTTTGAGACCTGACAATTGTTCAAATGCACATAAAAGTAATTTCATGTTTGTTGCTTTTTCCATATCATGATCCATAAATAAAATTGTATCGTCTACATATTGTAAAATTGATAACCCTCCATCCACTAGGTGTGGAATAATTCCTGTTATCTGACCATCACATTTTGCTCTATTAATTAAAATAGCGAGCATATCAACGACAATGTTAAATAATAATGGTGACAGAGGGTCGCCTTGACGCAACCCCTTTTTCGTTTGGAAATTCTGGCCTATCTGGTCATTGATTTTTATTCCTACATGACCACCGTGAATAAAAGCCTCAATCCATTGACGCCATTTTTCAGAAAAACCCTTCATTTTCAATGTTTGTTGTACAAAAGGCCACTTGATCTTATCATATGCCTTCTCAAAATCAATCTTGAAAATTAGGCCACTCTTTTTTTTCTATGTAACTCGTGTATGGTTTCATGTAAAATGACAACTCCTTCCATAATGTTACGCCCCGGAATAAAAGTCGTCTGTGTTGGACTTATTACCTTCCGGGCGACAGTAGAAATTCTTATTGTTGCTAGTTTTGTAAATATCTTAAAACTCACATTTAATAAACATATAGTCCGGTATTGCTGAATTTTGATCGCTTCCTGACATTTAGGCAACAAAATTATTGTCCCAAAATTGAGTCTATACAAAGGTAGTGTACCTCTATGGAACTCAGCAAACATAGCCATCAAATCATATTTAACTATCTCCCAGAAGGCCTGATAGAACTCTACCGAAAACCCATCAGGCCCAGGAGCTTTATTGTGTTCCATCTGAAAAATAGCATTTTTTACCTCCTCTTCCATGAATTCCTTTGTTAATAATTCATTTTCCTCAGGTGTGACTTGTGTAATATCGTCTGTTTGGGTCTCATCCAGATTAAAGTTATTATTAACGGGTGGGCCAAACAGACCTTTGTAGTAAGTTGTTATATATTTTTTTAGTTCTTCATCTCCATGAATAATTCTATCTCCATCTCTCAACTGAAATATTCTTGTTTTCCTATGTTTACCATTTGCCACAAGTTGAAAGTACTTTGTATTAGAATCTCCTTCTAACAAATCTTTCACTTTAGCACGTTGATACCACTTAATTTCCTCTTCTCGTAATAAATGTGCCAGACGATCCCGCAAACAATATTTTAAATCCACTTCTTGTTGTGATAACAGTGAGGTCTCAGCTTTTTTATCTAGACTGTCTAATTTATCCAATATGTTTTTCTTTTCTTTTTTATATGCTCCACTAGAATGTTTTGCCCAGCCCCTAAGGTGTTGCCTTACCCTTCTTATTTTCAATTGCCATATTTGCATAGGACTAGATGCCATAGTGTCTTTCGACCATAGTTCCCTAATCATTTCAGTAAAACCATCCCGGAGGAGCCATCCTAATTCAAATTTAAATAAAGGACTGCTACTTTGCATTGATGGGTCACCGAAATTTATGAGTAGTGGCGTATGGTCTGATATGTCTCTATTAAGTGCTGTTACTACAGAAAGTGGGTATTTATGCTCCCACTCGGTACTAACAAGTACTCTATCTAGCTTCTCATAAGTTGGGTTAGTCATATTATTAGCCCAAGTAAATTGTCTACCGGACATTTCCAGTTCTCTTAAGTTAAGACCATCGATTATAGCATTAAATAGAAAAGGCCATCGATGATCAAACTTATCCTTATTTTTTTCTGTTGGGCTTCTCATGATGTTAAAATCACCACCAATTAAAATTGGTAAAATTTCATGACTACACATATATACTAATTCAGCAAGAAATTTTTCTTTCAGATCATGTTGTGCTGGACCGTACACTGCTACTAGGGTCCACTTGAAATTATCTACTTTATTACAAAGATGAAATTTAACAAAGAACCCTCCTTCATCTATTGAGCCAATGTCGTAGATATCTAGATCAATGCCCAACAAGATGCCCCCTGATCGACCTTTAGGATCTTTGCTGTGCCATAAATAATTTCTACCCCCACATAAATTTCTAAGAAAGGGATCTGTAAAAGATTTCCGTACAGTTTCAGAAATTGCAATAAAACTGAGATTTTGTTCTTTAGATAAGTCCGAAATAAATCTATGTTTTTTGGGTCTTTGAACCCATCACTATTCCAAAAAACTCCCTTCATGATGAACTATTATTCTGTCTCCTATTTTTCTTCTTTCTTACTGATGAGTCCTGACGACCATGATTAGTACGAGCTAACACAATATGCTCACTACTCATGTCTAGGACTTCATCCATAATATCTGTACACAAATTATTCAATATTAATCGATCAATTTCCTCTTCATTTGCCAATTCTTTCTCCTCGTTCTCAAAAACAGTATCTCTAACATCTACTTTAGTCTCTTCTCGCAATCTAGTTTGTTCTAATTGTTTAATATGATCAATAGAATTTGAAACAGCATTAGAATTTAATCCAAGAGATATTCCTATCCTACTAAACCTTTCAGCAATAAAACCATTTTTGAATTTAAGGAAAGATTCAGATGTTGTTACTGTACCTTGTGCGAATTCATGCTCCAGATTGCGACCGGCTTTGAGTCGTGCTGCGCGCTGCATGGTATCCTCGTCCGCAGTTGCTGCCCGGCGCTTGCTGCTTCGTGTCGCCGATGCACCCTGCTGCACCTCCGGAATTGCGGCTAGTGACTCTGGAGTCGCCAGCTCTGCTAACGTCCCGATGTCGTCTCCAGCCGTCATGACCGAGCCCGCAGCTCCAGGGCTATGCAGCGTCGAATCATCCATGCTACTATCCTCAATAGGCAGCACCTGCAGCTCCTGTGTTGGATGTGCTCCCATCACCTTGTCCTTCATATCCACAACACGGTCACTAACAGAATGGGTGATGCCCGGGATAGTAAGGTGCACGACCTGGCATGCCGTCTTCTCTCCCAAGCTTGGCCCTCCATTGCCAACCTTGTTTGTATTAACAGACTTGGACCCACGATTTTCAGTGTGTGTTGCATTTTCATCAGTCTCCATGTTATCATTACCATTCTGTCCATTGCCCTTTCTTTGCTCACCATTCTCATCTTTGCTACCAGCATCCATGTCCATAGGTTTTGGATTAGTATCATCCAAGTTATCTTCAACTCGAAACTGGAGCTCATACAAGTAGTCACCAATCACGACATCCACATACTGTGGGATGAGATTGGGATCGAGTACCATGATTTGTAGACGACTCCGGTCATACTTCCGAGTGAACTCCATGTCAATTTCTTTGGACACACCTAGAATAGAACCGACTGCCCATATGACTTCAAATTCCCTGAGCTCTAGTGGAAGACCTGTGAATTGGATCCAAACGTGTGGCATGACATACTTGACTTGTTCTCCCACAACCCTCTCCTCAATGCGCATAGTTGCATTGTACTTTGTATGAACAATACCCCATTCGATCATATGCTGAAGCTCTTCCCTTGACGGAAACATGACCTTGAAGGTATTGTTGTTGTTGTCATTAGCCTTCCACTGCCACTTGTTTGAAACCAACCTAGACAACTCTGCCGCCATCTGATCCACTGTTAACTTCCCCTCGATCACACGTACTAGTGCTGTACGTGACTCGTTCTTCTGCTTTTGAGAGATAGTATGAGGTATATAGTAGAACCCCAACCCATCAACTGCATAACCACAAGGAGTAGCAAACAACTTTGCAGCTCGATACCGAGGACATCTATCGGTCAGGTGTGCACGAGTGTCACATATTGAACAATATAGCTCCACCGTGCAGGTATCCATAGAATGTCCTTTTGTTAGACATCTATAACAATACGGTGGCTTACCACCACCAGGCCTCTTTACCTCCTTGTGCTGATGATTCTGGTTTATCTCTTGTGGTTGTCGGCTTTAAAATCTTCTCAATGTTTTCCAGCTTACTCTCTTCTGCAACCCCTTTTCCTTTAGCTTGTTTAGCACGGTCATCATTGTGTGGAACACCCAAATTTCCTGGCGCCCCGGCAGTGTCTTGTGCACCCATATTGCACGGCGCACCCGCCATAGCTTGCTGTAAGAGAGCTATAGCTCTGACAACAACATCAGCCGGCATCGCGCTTAGCTGCGTTAAGGCTTCCGTCTGTGATAGCTGTTGAACATCCCCTCCTCCAGCGGCAAACCCACCTGCGCTAACCCCTCCTGCTCCGGTCGCCTGCCCCCCTGTTCCTGCAGTGTGTCCATGACCATGATCTAGCCCGGCTGAATGCATTCCGCCTCTTCCACCACTTGTAAGATTAGGTCCCGGATAGTTGCGACCACGGTACCCGCCATAGGTAGTTCCGGTGGTCCTTCCACGACCTCTATAGGTGTTGGTGTGACTTCCAACATCCCGGCCGTTGTAGCCCTGGCCGGCAGCACCCCCATAGCCAGGATTGAAAGGTTGCGATTGAAAACCCCTTCCAATCATACCAGTTTGTCCGGCTCCACGTCCAGCTTGAGGAAAACCACGTCCGTTACCCCTGTTGTTCGCATTTCCGCGACCATGGTTCGCGCCGCCAAGCTCCATTGCCTGTTTCGCAACCTCGGTGTAAGTTCCGAGACTGCGATGCACGCGTATGTGGGGAGCTCTAGGGTTACAGCGGCGGCGTGTCCCTGTTTTAGCGAAAAAGGCAACAAGGCCGGCTGTGGGCCGAAAGGGAATATTTGGGCCGAGTTTCAATGTTTGATGATCTGGACTAAACGTCCTATCTGATCCAAACACCGATCGGTTTTTGAATTTTGAAAATGCATCTCCGGAAATTTTGGCTGGATAACCGCTATCAGCGGATCTCGGTGTGTTCACCTTCGCCGGCGCTGATGAACGGCAACCTGGCGAGGAAGACAATCTCCGGACGATGCTTCGACCATTTGATGTAGAAAACATCGCAGAAGAGGCACGAGTGGAAGAGTTTACCTTAGCTTTTGCCAATGCCGCACCAAAGGTCATCGGCGGTGATTTCCTTGGTTTGGGCAAAGCACCTTCCCAAGGTTTACCGGCGTCTACCTTCCGCTGCAGAACAGTATCGATGATCTTTTTTGCCAAGGATTTTTCACCCAGATTATTGTACGATCCTTCACCGTCTTCCGCTGCAGCTTGAACCATCTCCTCCATCGTGAAACCCGCCGCCATCACTTGTTTCACAAACTCCGACGTGTCAATGGATTCTGCATCTTCCTCGCCACTGCTGGAATCATCAGAGTCCAGCGCCCAGAATCTCGTTCCTTTCCGATCTTCAACCCCATGGATATGAGGTCCAGGTCGCCATGAATTAGCTAAGGCGACCTCGATTCCTCTAGATAACCTTTCCTTATCCAGGAGGCGTTGCGCCTCCGAGATCTCCCTCCCCACTTGTGGTTCCGGCGATGCCGCCGGCGCCAAGGTTAGCCGTCGCACCCGCAGTCGCCCTCTCATCCATGCACTCCGTCCCCCTGTCCGTCCCGTGTGAATTAGTATCTAGTAACTACCGACTGGTTCCTCAAGCAAAGCTCATATTCAAAAAATCATAGAAACTTCATACAAAGTTGAATAGAGGTCGGTGCACCGGATTAGTGGTTATATATTTAAGAACAATAAGATATCCAATGACTTCATTTAAGCATGAGTTGATAGAATTGGCCTTCATACCTCCTACGTCTGTTAGTGGTACGGTCCTTTCAGACAGGGATTTTATACTAGCTGCAGTTGAAAGCATTTGGTCAGAAATACAACACAGATAACAAATAGATATTGAATTCATCTTGACTCCATCCATCATAATTCATCCATGAGTTTTATTGTAACAGTCATCTTGAATTAGCATCTAAGAACCAACTGTACAAGTTTGATTGTAACAGTCAGTCCTGTAAAGACTTCATGGCAGCAACAATGACTGGCAGCCATAGAAACACAAAAGCAGCAATAAGAAGAAATTACAAAGCCATATTGCACCTAAATGATACGCATAAAAACTGTTGTTTCAGCAATCTGCTACCCTCAATTTTCGATTAAAATTTAAACTTCCAGAACATCGATGAGTGAGAGTCATCTACAGCATAGCGCAAGCTATCACTGTTGCGGTCCAAATGACCATATCTCCCAATTTCTTCTGTCAACAACGCCAATAAATCCTTGTAACGTGATTGCTTTTTTTGAAGCACCCGAAGGTATGCAGATAGGCCAAGCCACATGGTTTCTTTTCGCCTAAGCTTGAGAACTGGCCGCACACTGTACTGTAGTACCACATCTTGGGTCCGCCTAATGACGAGACTATGCATGTATCTGCTTTAGCCAAAATGGAGTCATGAGGAAAATCCAAATCCACTAATATATAGAAAATATAAAACCATGTTGATGCAGTAGTCATAAAATAATATAACAGACGGTTATAGTGCACAGTTCCAAGTATAACAGAAAATGACAAATATGACTGGTACCTGCAAGTTCTCTTAATTATAAGCAGCACCTCTGGTTTGCGTCTGTCAATATCAGGTATGGACTGGACGTAACAATGAAACTTCATGGCGCATAACAAGAAGGCTTGATAGAGATTCAGTCTTACGGTCCTTGGCGAGTTGATCATGGAGTCATAGAAAATGGGATGACACTTTGGACGCATGTAGTGACATAGCTTCTTCTGAAGGTATTTTGTTGTAGAATATTTCTTCACAGTGATGGTGGAGGAAATAACAATGTCCAAGTACCTAGTTATGAAATATACACTCCATTACTTTTCACTAACAAAATTAGATGAGAAAATTAGTTTCTGACACTTGCAGGCAATTAAATGTCTGACAAACTAGAAAAAAATAAGTCTGATGGAAAATAACTTTGTTTTTCTATGATAATTTTTTTTAGAAAAGTGACCAGAGATCTGTTGATATCTGCTATTATATAAAGAATGCAAATTTCGTGCCCACTGATTCGGGCGTCCAGCCCTACCACTGCATCGAGCCATGCTATCCTTGATCGGTCAAGCCGAGTGAAAGAAGTGGGATTAAGAAGAAAAAATAGCCGAACGCTACCTCGAAATCTCACGCGAATGCCGCGAAGCCAAGCTGCGTGAGTATGGGGACATCGTGTCATCGCACGCTCGCTCCAATCGTACTAGGACAGCTAGTGGTCGCCGGCGTTCATTGAGGAAGCTATAGCTCGTCAAGGATGGGTCCCCACTCCCGTCCATCTCCTCCGTCGCCGTGCACACACACACACCATGTCGTTGCTCGCGCTCCCATTGCGCGCATGTCGAATGTGTTGCGTCGTCGTAGAGCGTCAGCCCGAAGGCGCCACCACGCGCAGCCACGCTGCCCTTCCCCACCATGCTTTGCCCTACCTCGTGCTCGTCCAGCTCCTTTGTCTCGTACAGCGGCGACTCGGATGGAAGGGAGAGGAAGACGAGGACTCCCACGGAGGGCATCACACAAACGGGAGAGAGACGCCGTTGGTGTGGAAAGAGTTGGTCCGACCGATTTTCGGGGGTGAGCTCGTCCCGAATCTCAAGCGAATATTCCCATATGTGGGGATGGACTCGTCCCCTGTCTCGTGCGACAAACACTACCAAAACTGGGACCGCCCCGTCCTTCGAATCAAACGACTAAAAAGTATGAAGAGGGTTTCAAAAACAAGTCCAATCAGACATGTATGCGTTTTTAAGAGGAAGACCACAGGGGAGCCCCTATTCTTGTTCGTATTTATGGAAACAAAAAATTGAGAAGATTTTACCTTTTTTCAAAACATTGAGGTTTTACATGTATTAGCTAACTATTACCTCAACACAAATAGGTACTCCCTTCGTTCCAGTATACTTGTCATCCTGGAGAGATTTTTTTGTGTCTAGGTTCAGAGAATGTTCAATGAATCTGGACATATTGTTTGTCCAGGTTCAGAAAATGTTCAATGAATATGAAAATGAGCCAGGATGACAAGTAATTTGGGACAGAGAGAGTACCACTCTTTTCTGGACCGATAAATGGATTCAAGGTAAAAGTATTGAGGGGCTGGTGCCCTAGCTTTTTGCTGCGATTCCACGAAGACAAACCAGAACCCGCACAGTTAAGGATGCTCTCACCAACAGGACATGGATTTCAGATATCTTGGGAGCCCTCTATGTTAGTGTCGTGATAGAATGCCTCCAAGTTGGGACATCATGGAAGACATAGTGCTGCAACCTGAGGTCAAGGACACCCACTCACGGCGACTCTCCACGGGGCAGTACTCGGCAAAGTCAGCCTATGAGGGAATGTTCATAGGTACAACACAATTTGGGCCACGGGAGAGGATATGGAGATCCTGGGCACCACCTAAGTGCAGATTTGTCATGTGGTTAGCAGCGCACAATAGGTGCTGGACTGCAGGCCGTTTGGCACGGCACGGGTTGCCTTATCAGTGTCCGCTCTGATCAAGAGGAGTCAGTGAACCGCCTTGTAGTAGGATGTGTGTTTGCAAGACAATTTTGATTCCTTATGCTGCAACAGGTCGGCCTGCACTCCATAGCTCCACAACCGGAAGAGCAATGCTTTGATTCTTGCTGGAACAGGATGGATGAGGCAGCAAGTGGACTACATTGTGATGAGATCAACACCCTAGTACAGGATACTTTGGAACCGTAGAAATCGGTATGTCTTTGATGGTGCAGTACCCAGCTTGGCTGGTTTACTGGTTGCAACAGGAGAGGAACCACGCCCCTGGATGCTGGCTGGTTTGCTGGTTGCAACAACCTCTTGACTGCTTCCCAGCCTGGCAATTAGTAGCATGTGTGTGTTTTCAGTCGCAACCTTTCTAGTACAGGTGCGAATGTAAAAGCAAAATCAGGGGTGCGTGTGGTGTGTGTTGTACCGGGTTCTCATCCCGCTTTCTTCTTTATATAATGAAGCGCAGCTCTCCTGCGTTTTTCGAGGAAAAAACAAATAGGTACCACTTTGGGCATAAGCAAAGTCAAAAACATAACTTTTGATTACCCACTGCTAGCACAAAATATATGCATAATTTTGCAAAGCATACTACTGTGGAACTATTATATTAAGGAGAATCTATATTTTTATAAAAGTAAAGTGTTCATAGGGGTGAGTGCTCGTACATGTATTCAATTCGCAAAAAGGTGTTCGAAGTGATTTTTTTAAAAAAATGTAAATTCAAAAAGATATTGATAGTTAAGAGTTCAGAATGACTGGCAGTTAGGTTGTTAGTAATACTCTTTATCTAGAGGCACCCTGCATCTGTTTGAGCAAGAATTGTCTCTACTCTAACCGAAGTTTCTGCCTAATAGCTATCTCCCACTTCCTCTGGTCCCACTAATGCATGTTAATGACTATGTCAATGTCTAACACAGTTTATTTGTGACTGAAGGAAGATTTAATGAACTGGATTGAACAACTTAATTAGATATATGCAGGCATACCTCGTATAATCAGCTTGAATTTCCAAAGTTTCACAGTTTATAAGCAAACCGCTCCATGGTATGAAAGAGAGCCCATCAGCACCCCTGTAGAGCCTATTACAGCAATGCTCACTGTTTGCAACCTCAAAGTTAAAACCATATTTGCGGTCATTCATGTAGCAGTTGTAATAAACAAAGCCTCTTCTCATCCTATTGAAAAAATCAAGAGCATGCTTCCTTGAGAAAGATATGAATATAAAATCGTCAATGAACCTCATCAGTAAACTATTAGGCACTGAACCATCCTCTCCTGGATTTATTTTGCCATCATGAAGAAACTTTAATAGCACAGAATTTTCAAGGTGGCCATAATACAACGAACAAAGGTTGGGAGATAACTTGCATCCCTGCGCAATCCCTACTCTCTGTAAGTAAAACTTTTTACCAATCTTCAAAATGTTGTGCTTGACTTGCTCAAAAAGGAGACGTTGAACTTCTTTCTTCTGTATTGTGCTGTTTTCCCCTAAATTTCCATAAAGGGAGAAGTTTTTTACACTCCATGGATTGATAATTAATTGTATGACATGAACAATGGGTAGTAAAATTTTTGATAAAGTCAAAGCTACATCACAGAAAGTATTACAGACTCGCTTTATAGCCACTTAAAGTTAGAGTCATCCTAGTCCTTCACAGAGGCATGAAAAAGGTTACGCAGGTTCCTACTGTAAGTGGTCGTATTAGAATTATATAAGACTAGGAGAAAACAAATAACTTAGGAAATCCATATCCCCTTTCTTCTCATAGCTGTTTGCACATCATGGTAAAGCCTCAAATGGCGGACAGACCAGTATTTGACCATATGGGAAGATTATTATTCATTGCCCAAAATTTGACCCATACAGAAAGAAGATTAACTACTACACAGAACAAAGAATTAGTGTCATATTCAAATAATCAAATGTAACAGTATGTCCGTGGCCCCTTGTGTAAATTGGTAGGTATATTGCTTCAGATAGTTTAACTCATCACACTACTAATTAATATTGACACTTTTCAATATGTAACTACATACATTACAAACAATATCATGTTCCACAATCAACTGATTAAGATCATATGAAAAGAATTATGATATAGACATAGTACCTGATCAACTAAAATGCCGCCACCTGATGACAACTGAATTGAGAAATCATTGATATTGTCACCATTGCTGATACAGAAATTTGAATCAAAACGGTAAATGGCATTCTTAGACCTATTGCAAACAACTTTGGTGCATTTCCTCATAACATAGTTATCACACTTTAGAACACTGTCCATAACTTTTAGTAGCATATCGTGATTTATACAATCGAATGCCTTTGATACATCAGCAACGATAATATATATCTTCTTTTCCTCCTTCAAGTGACTTCTTACTGAGGAAATAAAATGGGAAAGATTCTTGTGTACATTATTGTAGTCAAAAACAGAAGAACCAAACATGTCTGGGTTTTCATCCCTAATTTTTTTAAAAATCAAATGACACTTATTGAGAAGTTCATCCTTTGATTGAGCTTTAAGATTTACCAAAGGTCTCATATCTTTTGCTTTTGGAACAAACCTCACTCTTGATGAATTGCATAATTGTTTTGTTGCCCTTCTGGAAATGCCATGTAAAATCTTGAAATTTTGCCCATTTAGAGAAGCAATAGCAATGCTAGTTAAATCTCTCCAAACAGGTTTTGGATAATAGAAAACATCATATCGTCTTGATTCCCTTTCAGTAATGTAAAAGAATGCTTGAATCAGTGGTATCACAATATCAGAAAACAACCAATTAATCCAACAGTGAAGAAGATTCAAGCATTTCTGCTCAACTGAACCACTTGATAACCCTATTTCTCTCACTGTCTGAGCGGAACAAAAGCAAGATGACATAATATTGGATATCCAAGAATAATCTGATATTTTCAGCTCACGAATAGAATCACATAGGTGAAATGTTTCAAACCTACGCAACTCTATAAACTTCCAAATGTTTAGCCTCAATGATCTCTTGCTTTTAGAGTTTCCAAGTAATGGATCTGGTACAATCCGTGTCAGCACAGCCCAGATAAACGAAACTACTTGCCAATGTGTACTGTAAGCATCCAACTGAGCAAAAGATTGGTCAAATGATGACGAATTTCCTCCAAATGAACACTGTGAGTTTCTACTATTGTTGACCACATTAGATGTAACCTGCTTTATAGTTAAAGGGAAAAAACAAACAAACATCAATCGTGTAGTTTGCCATTCTCAGCAATGTTTATGCAAATGCCAAAAGTCGAAAACCATACCTTGTAGGTAACTTTGTTCTCTTTAGAACTACAAAATAAGTTACGCCCAAAATCCTAAGCTGATGGGGAAAGGTGTGCAATTCACTTATGGTTCAACACGCCCCCTCACTGCACCTCTCGTGGGCGCAAACAGGGGAATATGCGGTCACCAAGCTTTGAACTCAAGATCTCTCGCTCAATACCATGTTAAGTTACTACACACTAACCAGTTGCACCCAACAACTAAAGCTGATGGGGAAAGGTGAGTGTTATGTGCAATAGTTGGGGCTAGGGCTGCAGGCGACCTAGCTAGGGGTGGTAAATGGGTCCTATCCATGGATCCTTTCACAAGCAAAATAGATCCTTTTACTTTTTTAGGTCAAAAATGAATAGAATTTGAGTCCGATCCAAATCCGATCCAATCCTCTCCATTTCTAGTTCATTTTTGAGGATCCGTTACCACCCTTAGACCTAGCTGGCCAGCAGCTGCTGCTATGGTGGTGGTGGTGTGTGACTAGGGCAGGGCGCAAGGGAGAGGAGAGGCACAGGGAGAGGCTGGAGAGTAGAAAATAGGGACTAAGCCCTTCTTTTTACTTGATTAGATTTGATTACAATCTTCTCATTATATAGAGAGGCTTTCTTGACTCCTAAGCAACCTATTATAATTTATGGAAATACCTAAACATCTTGATTGTTAAGTAACCCTAGGTGGGCTTGGTGCTACAGTGCTGAGTGGGTACTGTTCACACGCATGAACCTGGGCCAGCCCAATAGCACCCTGGTGGGCCATAGGCCCTTCTGCCCATAACACCGAGCAATTCACTTATGGTGCAACAGTTAGTGTAAGCACACTGTATGGCTGATTCTGCCTAGCAAAGAGGCTGATCAGGAGCCTCTGTGAATGTTGAGGAATCTAAGCTACTAAGTTAACTTAGCTGAGAAGAATAGAAGTAGAATTTGCCCTGCTATTACAGGCTAGTTGCTTCAGGCAGTTGATATGCAAACCAACCTGCATATGTACTAGTATATAATAGCCTCAGATGCATATGAATCAATTCAGCTGTTCCAGTCAGAATCAAAGAGTAAGCTGAAACCTGTGTATGTGTGTGTGATTCCAGTCCAACACTAATATCTGATACTATGACCGTCTCAAAAAAAAAATCTGATACTATGACAGCAAACCATTCTGCAGATTTGGATGGATAACCAAACTTTCTTTCAGGGACACGAGTCTGAATTGGGCACTGAGAGTTCGTTGGCGCTGGTTAAAGAAGACGTAGCCTCAGCGGCCTCGGTCGAGCCTCCCAATTCAGGTTCCTGAGCAGGCCCGGGCTTTCTTCTCGATGGCAGTAGCGTCCGAGGTTGGAGATGGGGAGAATATCCTCTTTCGGACTGATAGCTGGATCCATGGTAGAAGCATTGAGGAAGTTGCACCTAGACTCTTTGCTGCAGTCCCGCGTAGAAGAGCTAACATTGGCACAGTCAAAGAGGCCCTCACCAATAATGCTTGGATCTCGGATATATTGGGAGCTCTCCATGTTGGGGTCCTGGTCGAATATTTGCAGATTTGGGACATTGTGGAAGACTTTGTTTTACACCAGGACGTGGCAGACACACGTATTTGGAAGCTGTCCTCTACTGGGAAATACTCTGCAAAGTCAGCCTATGAAAGCTTGTTCATGGGTGCAACTCAATTTGGACCATGGGAGAGGATTTGGGCGCCACCAAAGTGGAGGTTTTTCATGTGGATAGTAGCGCACAAACGATGTTGGACTACGGACCGATTAGCACGCCATGGGCTGCCACATCAGGAACGCTGCCCTCTTCGTGATCAGGAGGAAGAATCAGTTGAACATCTCCTGGTAGGGTGTGTATTTGCACCGCAGTTTTGGTTCTATCTGTTGAGACAAAGTGGCTTGCACTCCCTAACTCCACAGCCGGATGAGCAAGTCTTTGATTCATGGTGGGAGCGTGTCTCCGGGTCTTGGGGGCATGGATGTTATGGAACCACAGAAATAGGTGTGTGTTTGATGGGGTGGCGACTAGCCTGACGGGGCTTTTAGCCCTAACAGGCGAGGAGTGCCGCCTCTGGTCGCTAGCTGGAGCCCAAGGCTTGAGCCACTTGACAGCTTCCTTGGCTAGGGATCACTAGTAGTGTCGCGCTTTCTATAACACAGGCACAATGTAATCTTGATCATTGACTGGGTGTGGTGTGGTGTGAGTTGTACCGGGCCTTTCCCGTTCTTTCTTCTTAATATAAATGAAGTGCAGCTCTCCTGCGTTTTCGAAAAATACAATTTGCACTTTTTGAAAAAATAAGCTAGGTTCATCCATTTGAGCCCCTAGAAACCTAGGTAGATCTATTCATATATACCTTTACCTTGGACTTAACAGGACAATGCTTCAGAAATAGTTTCTTATATTGGCATCGTCTAGAATTCCTTGTGATATTCTTCATTAGTTTAAGCAGGCACCTAGTAATAGAGAGCATTACAATTGTTTCAATAACAAAGTTAACAAAACAACATTGATAAGTGTGAAAGAAGGGAAGAGTAAATACGAACATCTAGCACGTAAACAAAGAAAAATTCTAGTGGGTTATATAAAGATGTGTAGCTGTAGGGAAAACACATCATATGAAAAAAACCGTGAAATGATGCTCCTGCCATTGATTTGTTAAAAATTGCAAAACTTTAGTGGCATAAGCCGCATAACTTTGGTCCATGAATATGAGCATCATATTAACATGATGTTGGAAGTGGCCCTGCAACAAGCACTTCTTCAACTTCATGTACGGTGGTGCCAGCTATAAGGGTTGGGGGCCCTTCTTTGTCCTAAGCTCTGAGTGCCTACCCTCCCTTCCGCGTGTTTATTGTGTCGTCGGGTGCCCTTCCTCCCTCCCGCATGCTATTGTTTCTGCTCCCAACTACCCTCCCATGTGGAGGACGCCACCACCACCTGTTAAGCATCACAACAAGAGCAACAACCCAACCAGACCCAGGACAATAAACCCAACTCTTGAATTGGGATGGCATCCAGGGGTCACAGATTGATGGAATAAGTCTTGTGCCGGTCAAGCTCCTGTGCTGTTAAGTGTACTGCTGGTCCTTGCTAGGACAGCATCCCAACTGCTGGTCCTTGTTAAGGACAGCATCTCTGTACCGCTGGTCATGTTAAGGACATCATCCCAACTGCTGGTCCTTGTTAAAGACAGCATCTCTGTACCGCTGGTCCTTGTTAGGACAGCATCTTAGACTAGCTTTAGACTAGCTTTTAGACTAAACTAGCAGCGTAGCATCTAGCATATGCCTGGCTGTCCAGGCAGCTATAAATATGTATCCCCAACCTCCCTGGAGGTATGGCATTATGTGAGAAGAAAACCAGAAAATTGCCCCAACTCTCCTAGTGTCATCTCCTCTCGATGAGAGTGAAAATTCTGCTACTAACACAGATCATGTTGATAATCCCTGTGCGTGTGCTTTAGTTGTCTAACAGTCGTGTGTTAGTGTCTTTCTTTACTTAGTAGTCAAGTTTAGTCAGTTGAGTCAAAGTCAAGTCAGAGTCAGGCCACTAGGCCATGTATCCCGGCCAGTGTTTTCCTAAACGGCCGTTTAGGAACGTCTAAACCGGTTTAAACGGTAAACACAAGCCAATTGTGTAGTTTAGGGGCTAGGCGGATATTAAACCGGTGACCTGTTTAATCGGTCAAAAACAGTAAAAACGCCATAAATGGCCTACACGGGACGGTCCCATGACGGATCGAGACGTCGTTTTGTCCGATTAGAGGCCTGTTTGCGGGATGGAGGTAGAGGAGCGGAAGTCGAAAAAGTTGTGTTGGAGACCAAGCGGGAAGAAAAACTCAAAAAAGGAGGAAGGATGGGAGGAAAATCTAACAGGAGGACCATCAGTCATCATTTTCTCGTTTTCCCTACCGGCTCGACACTATGGCTGTGGATCTAGCGACCGGAGGAGCAAAGAGGGCACGGTGGGAAGGGGAGGAACAGGGAGCCGAGGACCGGAGGCGGAGCAGGTGAAAGCAGGGGGTGAATCGTTGAGCAAAAGAGGAAGGCAAGAAGACCTGGGGAGGAGGTGAAGCACCGGTGTTTCGCTGCTGTACGGCTGTTGTGCCTCTAGACTCTTATCCATTCGTTGGTAGATAGGGGAAGAACAGGTGGGTGCCGAGGTGGCCTAGCTGGCCCGGGAGATGGTTGTGGGCTTGTTCATGGGCCGGATGCTTGATGGCTGTGCACTTTTTTTTTCTTTTTATACATGTAAATCTATGCTACGGTAGCAAAACGTTTAGGCCGTCTAAACTCCGTCTAAACCCGTATAATCCGTTTAAACACCGAACGATGGCTCACCGACCGTCTAACGTTTACCGTCTAGAAAAACATTGATCCCGGCCTATTAGGCCATGTATCGTGTGTGTGGAGTCCGCATATATATAGACAGAGTCGAAACGCAGCCGTTACCACGCTGCACAAAAATTCCTCATCTCTTCCACTTTTCGTTTCGGAGTTTAGGCCAACAATTGGTACCGGAGCGGTTGAGATCTTGGGATCGTGAGAGATGTCGACGTCCGCACGCCGCTAGGAGGCCGATGCAGCCGCCAGCAAGGCAGGGAAGAAGGTCCCTCCGTCGCCGAGCGGTTCCTCACGGGACACGCTGCTCCACGGCCCGAGAGGCGTGTTCGATCGGCGGCAATCGCCGTCGCCGCCGCCACGCCGAGGGCGCCGCCGCGAGCGCGTCCAGCCCGCGGTTCGGCGCGTGATCAAGGAGATCGGCGGCACGGGCACCTACCCTACCTCGACCAAGACCAACTACAACGAGTGGAGTTTGTTGATGCGAGTGAAGTTGCAGGCCCGTGGCCTCCGGGATGCCGTCCGCTACGGCGACACGGAGTACCGGGAGGATCGGTTGGCTCCGGATGCGCTACTCGGCGCGGTGCCGGCAGCAATGATTCCGGCACCGGCGGTTAAAGAAACCGCCAAGGAGGCGTTGGACGCCATCGCCGAGCCCGCATTGGCGCGGATCGTGCGCGCATTGCAACGGCGGAGAAGCTTCGCCGGGAATGGGATCGCCCGGCATTCCGTGATGGGGAGGATGTCGAAGATTTCGCCCTTCGCATTGCCGGTCTGCAGCAGCAATCGCTCACGCACGGAGACGACGACATTGATGAAGAGAAGGTCGTGCGCAAGCTGTTGCGGTGCGTGCCTACCAAGTACCGCCGGATCGCGCTCTCAATTGAGACACTCCTTGATCTCTCGGAGCTCTCAATTGAGGATGTGTCCGGGCGGTTGGCGGCGATTGATCGGGAAGAGCAGGCTCCTACGGAGCCGGTGACCATCGGCGGCAAGCTCATGTTCACGAAGGAACAATGGCTAGCTCGCCGGCGTGAGAAGCGTAAAGGAGAAGGTTCTTCCGGTGCCGGTCAAAGCGGGCGCCGCGTGGAGAAAGGCGCCGCAAGCCGCGCAGAAGGAGAAGCCCGGTGGTGGCGGCGGCGAGCAGGCAGCGGAGATCGTTTAGGCGGTGGCGGAGGCGGTAACCGCGACGGCCGTTGCCCGAATTGCGGACGTCGTGGTCACCGGGCCCGCGAATGCCGGCAGCCCAAGAAGGGTGGAGGCCGATCAAATCCGGCGCGAGCCGAAGATGATGATGAGCCGTCCTCGTTTCGGCACATGGTGGCCCAATCTCAACCCTAACCGCCGCAGCTGCAGCTCCCGCTCAATCAACGGCGCCGTCTTCCTCGACTCCGGCCTCCGCTCTCGCTCCATCTCGACGAGACCAGGGCGAAAGCTTTCCTCGGCTCCGGCGAGTCGTCCGATGAGAAGATTGAAGAATGGTTCCTCGACACCGGAGCCACTCATCACATGACCGGGCAGGAGTTCTTCTCCGAGCTCGATCGCGGCGTCCAAGGCTCGGTGAAGTTTGGCGACTCATCCGCGGTCAAAATTTGCGACATCGGCACCGTTGTCTTCCCGGCTAAAACCGGGGAGCACAAGGCGCTACACGGCGTCTACTACATCCCCGCGCTCCGAACAACATAATCGGTCTCGGTCGACTGGACCGAAGCGGTGCACGCGTGGTGATCGACGACGGTCTCCTCGAGATTTGGGACCGGCAGCGGCGCCTTGTTGCCAAGGTGGCCCGCGGCCGGAACCGGCTTGTACGTGCTGTAGATGGAGGTGACCCGGCCACTCGCCTCGCCGCTAGCCGTGACGATGAAGCGTGGCGTTGGCATGAGCGGCTCGGGCATCTTCACTTCGACGCGCTCAAGAAGATGGCACAAAAGGAGATGGTGCGAGGCATGCCACAGCCTGGATCATCCCGACCAGCTGTGCGACACTTGTATCCTCACCAAGCATCGCCGGCGGCCCTTTCTCGCTCAAGCCAAGTACCGCGCGCGAAGCCGCTCGAGCTCGTCCACGGTGACTTGTGTGGTCCAATCACGCCGGCAACGCTAGGAGGTCGGCGGTACTTTCTCTTGCTGGTTGATGATGCTACTCGCTTTATGTGGGTGGTACCGCCGGCGGAGAAGTCCGGAGCAGCGGACGCCATCAAGCATGTTCAGAGCCGCAGTCGAGGGCGAGAGTGGCAGAAAGCTGCGCGTTCTACGCACCGACAATGGCGGAGAATTCACGGCTGCGAGTTCGCCGCTATCTGCGCCGATGAAGGAATCAAGAGGCACTTCTCCGCGCCGTACACGCCGCAGCGAGAATGGTGTCGTTGAGCGGCGGAATCGGACGGTGGTGGCGACAGCTCGTGCGCTCGCTCAGCGAGAGGGCATGCCTGCAGAGTTTTGGGGAGAAGCGGTGTTGACGGCCGTGCACATCCTCAACCGTTCGCCCACCAAAAGCCTTTCCGGCATGACGCCGTACGAGGCGTGGCATGGGCGCAAGCCGGCGGTGAGCCATCTCCGGTGTTCGGGTGCTCGGCGTTTGTCAAGGAGCTGAACAATGTGAGCAAGCTGCAGGACGAAGCTCCCCGGTTGCTCGCGCTACATAGCCGGCTCCATCGACTATGGTCTCGCACTACGGGCGCTAGCCTGGGGCTGCGCAATTCGTGGGGTATTGTGACTCGATCTCGCTGGCGACATTGACACGAGCAAGAGTACGAGCGGGGCTCTGTTCTTTCTCGGCAACTCGTCTCGGTGAGTTGGCGTCTCTCAAGCAGCGTGTGGTAGCATTGTCGAGCTGTGAAGCGGAGTATATTGCTGCCACCACTGCCACTACTCAAGCAATTTGGTTGGCTCGGCTGCTCGGGGAACTCCTTGGGAAGAAGACCGCAGCAGTCGAGCTTAAGGTGGACAGTAAGTCTGCCCTGGCCCTTGCCAAGAATCCAGTCTTTCATGATCGCAGCAAGCACATCCGACTCAAATACCATTTCATCAGAAGCTGTTTGGAAGATGGAAGCATCAGGGCCAGCTACATCAACACAGTGGATCAGCTTGCAGATATCCTGACTAAAGCTCTTGGACGAATTAAGTTCCTGGAGTTTCGTTCTAGGATAGGTCTGGTCCAGATTTCGTAGACACACAGGGATTAGGGGAGAAATGTTGATAATCCCTGTGCGTGTGCTTTAGTTGTCTAACAGTCGTGTGTTAGTGTCTTTCTTTACTTAGTAGTCAAGTTTAGTCAGTTGAGTCAAAGTCAAGTCAGAGTCAGGCCACTAGGCCATGTATCCCGGCCTATTAGGCCATGTATCGTGTGTGTGGAGTCTGCATATATATAGACAGAGTCAGAAACGCAGCCAGTTACCACGCTGCACAAAAATTCCTCGTCTCTTCCACTTTTCGTTTCAGAGTTTAGGCCAACAGATCAGGCTCTCGTACCAGATCTCGGTGACAACAAGGCACACCGACAATTATCAGGATATTCATCACAATTTCAAGTTTTCGGCGCTCATTGGTCTCCTTTGTAAACAAAATCTGAAGTTGAAACTTGATGAAATAATATACTCCCTATGAGTTTTAGACAACACTAAGTTGTTGACAGAAAGGGGAATAGCAGACAAAATGATAAATATGCATCATGTGTTAGCTGTCATGTGTTATGAATGCCTTAATCCAACTTGTTCATAAAGCAGCACAATGGATATCATTTTCCTCTTTTATTATTGTTAGTCACATGCCTCAATTTTTGTGGGGAAATTTTACTAAATGGTGAATGTAGAATGTAAAGCCTGTCAACAATGCTCAGTGAAATTTCCTTCAAACAAATTAAAAGCCGCTGCACTGAAATCATAACATAAACCTCACTAGTAATTAGTTATAATGGAATCTACTCACAAGAAATTAGAACTTGTTGTAGTAGACTCATGGCCGACACATTTCAAGTACTTGGCACAGCATCCCATTCCAAAAACATGCTTCATAAGAGATCCTCCGTCTGATCTTTTTCTTTTGTTCAATATGTCTAACAGCAATAAGAAAACTCAGACATGAGAGTATAAATGATACATACAACACTACGTTGTCAACACAAAGTTAATGAGTAAAAGTAGAAAAACATGTTAGACATGATGCTCTTTGCATTTGCAAAAAAAATGAATTATTAACCTGCAACAAGAAAACAAAACATACAAAGATAGAAAAAGAAGTGAAAGGATACGGTTTCCATGAAAGATATTGTAGGAAGTCTTTCTGTTATAGAAGATATTGTGTCTTGGTATCAATGAATCCGCCGACAAATATTTGGATGAATTCAGAATTAAGCAATTTAAGCAGATGGCACTAGTCTGCAAGATTATAAGTATGAATAATTTTATTAATTTATAATACTTAAATTTCAGTTTTCTTGAATTCAGGAAGTTCTTAATATAAACACTGGAACATATAACAAATAAATGATATAGACAGGCCGTAGATATGTGAAAATTATATTTGCAATGGTGCTTTTTAACCCATATGCTGTGACCACCAAAGAAAAATGTTAATGAACTTCATGGTCATTGCCTAAATGCAGACCATATGGTTATAGAAACAATATCGAGAGAATAAATGATTGAATGAAATAATTTGTAGAACCACATATTGTCAGAAGCGAAAGGATAAAAGGAAATGGTAAAAAAATATTACTCCCTTTGTCCCAAATTACTTGTCATCCTGGCCTTTTACTAGGTTCATTGAACATTCTCTAAACCTATGTCCAGATTCACTGAACATTCCATGAATCTGGACACAAAAATACGCTTCCAGGATGATAAGTAAATTGGGACAGAGGGAGTAAAAAATATCAGGAAGGAACTAAGATTCAGATGTAAGAAGCTCACTGGTCCATGTAGGGGACGTGATGGCTTGCATCTTGATGTAATGTAATCACACAAACACTCAGAAAGCCTCATATCAAACACAGAACTAGGTGACATTTCAGAGGACAATACATCTACACCATGTGACTCTTGCAAGTCTATAGTCTGCAAGTAATTAACGTCTCTCTTTGTTAAAGAGTTTGTGTCTCCTGTACGATCCAAAGGATGTATTTCATTGCTGACTTTGGCACCATTGAAATCAGTGTCGTTTATTTTTATCCACACTATTGATGATTCACCCTCACAACAAATCTTCTGTTTGTTGCAGCGCTGCCACCTGTATAGCCTTTTTCTTTTGCTAGGATTCTGAGCATATAAACTGGAGCATGTTGTAGATTTACTGATGGAATGAAATCTGGCAAAATTGCACCCTTCTGGTGAGCAATTGGGCTCTGCAATCCTTGCAGTGACATAATTTCCAGAGCTTTGTAGTGCATCAAATTTACAGGTATTGGCATCAGAAGAATGAAATCCAACATGTGAATCCTTGACACAATTGCCTCCAGACAGTTTTGCTGCTACCTCTTTTTCACTCCATATGTAGCACTGAGACACAGAAATGGAATGAGCTAACATCAACAATAACATTTCAAGCAACAGAAGAGAAACAAAAGATAGCTTAACAGAAAATTAGGCACCATCTTCTATATATCTGGATTGTTTTCAATGCTTACTTGTTTTTCTCGAAAACACAGGATATCTGAGCTTCATTTATATTAAGAAAAAGGGATAAAACTCCCACTACAACACACGACACACACTATTGTTTAAAGTTATATTCCTGCCGATTACAAAACAAAGAACAACTGCATCACCCTACAAATGCTTAGTTAGTCATATAGAAAGCTAAAATTGAGTATGCACCAGTATAATGCTCTTTTTTTAGGAATTACCCTTTAGATGTATTTACCAAAACTCAATACTAAGTTAGTAGGAAAATCATAATAACAGGCCAGCTTCCATATACATCATTGGCAAGGGTAACTGAAGCCAGGTATCAATTTGCTAATGTTATTAACAATGGACTTCATTTGAGAACCTATTGAGAAGACATGCTTAAAACAAAAACAAATGAGTGGAAAGATTGGTCTGCTTAGCAAGTCATTGAAATTAAGCTCCAATTACGTAAAACAGGATCAACAGACAATGACCAAACTATTATAATATGCTAATATACTTTTTACCTTGGAACATTTTTCTTTATTAGAGAAGGGTCTTTGTTCTCTCGCCTTGGCACTCACAAATATAGGCTTTTGCAGGACCACATTGAGTGGGAGACCAGATACTTGAACGTAATCATTCTTCTTAACAGACAAAAAAATTGATGAATGCCGCAGGATATAGCACATGAGTAGATCCCCGATCTGAAAACAGCAACATTGTCAAAAAAAAAGAACAGTGCAGACATTATTTATCATAAAACATTTCCCTTTGTACTTACCCTGTTCAAGAGAATTTCCCAAGATGGCGAAGAAACAAGATCATTGACACATCTAGACTGCCCACCCTGGTATGAATAAACAGTCCAAAATTGTCAATGGAAGGATAAAGTGGAAAATGTAGGCATAGCAAACTATTACGAACATGCCATTCAACCAGTCCAAAGAATAATTCAGTTGTTAGAAGCTGAATATTATAACAGGCACATAAAGAGCATAATGAAACGTTAAATCATAGTCTATAAAATCCCTGGTAGTCGGCTGTTATCTTGTTCTTATCTAACAGCATACGCATCACCATTGGCGCATTCCTAACTAGCTAAGAATTCTTTAACATAAGTTTTGACAGGCAGGAGGCCAAGGGCCAGCATGATAACTAGCACTACAAGAATAACCCACTATAGCGGCGGACGCCCATTTGACCACGGTGGCGGTCACTTGAGGTAAGCGCCCGGCGTGGCAATCACGGTTCCTGGACCCTGACTAATTTTGGTTGTAATTAGTGACAGGGCCTCGTGGCGTTTATCGTGTCTGCCATTGAGGCCCTTTTTAGCCCGCCGCTACAGTGTTAATGTAGTAGTGTAGGACACCAGTTAATCCATATAGATTTTGCTGCGCATCTACATCTTATATTTTTTGTGTAGGAAAATCGCAAATACGGAGTATATAGAAGTGGCAACTGAGATACTAGGACAGTATGAATAAAATGTGTCGGGAAGGGAATAGGAAACGGGAAAGTCGTAGGAATCAATGGCGCAGCGGGAAAAGTTGTGAAAGTTTGGCAGTCAGTATCCGCTATACCTCGCGGCAACCAATGCAGAGGACGTTCCTGGTTGTGCATGACCGATTCGCGATGATGGACTTGATGGTCTCGCGAACGAGCTGTGCGACGAGCACCGTGCAGGAAGACAAAACAGCATATTCAGATACGCAACCAAAACCGAGGTGGCGAGATCCCAGATCTCAGAACATAGTTGGAAACAGAGAGACGGCGACGAAGAGGAAATGAAGACGAAACCTTGGCTTGCGAGTGGCCGGCGTTCCCCGGCGTGTACCGTGGCGGCGGGGGAGCGGCCCCGGCGGGCGCGACGGCGCAGACCGCGCGGATGACGAGGCAACGGTACGCGACGGGGTCGCCCTCGCGGAGGAGGTGCGCCCAGCGGCGGCACGCGAGGCACCCTGCGCTGCTGTGGCAGGTGGGGCAGGGAGCGCCCAGCGGCGGGGGCGGCGGGAGGAGCGAGAGGACGGCGCGGCCGAGCGGGAGCGCGCGGGACCCGTAGGCTAGGCGGAGCTCCGGGGAACGCTGCGGTGGGAGCCCCGCCGCCGCTGCCGGGCCATAGTTTTTGCGGCGAAGGGGTGGCGGCGATGGTGCGGTTGGGCGGGCACTGGAGTTTTTGAGGGCTGGGGCGAGTTTGAAACGGCGCGGCGCTCGTGCAGAATTTTTCTCGGTTTCGTCGCTTGCTTGTTCGAATCGATGGGAAACTCGGAACTTGGAAGTCAGCCTTGGGACTCGGGAAATATAGCAGCTGCCCACATCCACCAATCTGCGAACCATTATCTCTCTAAGGCTTCGTTTGCATGTAGATATTGGAGGACTTGGCATTGAATTGAGATCAATACTAAATTAGCCTAGACATTGAATTGAGTTCAATGCCAAAGCCATTGTTTGGATGTAGATAGAATTGCAAGATGATAACAATTTCCTCTAATACGGAGGGGGTTAGCTTGGTATTGGGAACAAGGGGCTGACTAGGTGATGAATTCTGGTTGGTATTGAGTTAAGTTTCCAATTCCGAATTCCATGACATCCAAACAACGGCATTCAGATCTACCAATGCCAATTCCAAATTCTAAGGCTGAATATCTACATCCAAACGCAGTGTAACATCAGCTTTCCTGCATTGAAATCATTGTTTTTGTTTTAGAAATTATTTTGTAAATTTCTTTTTCAATTGTATCCAGATGTTACCATCGTAATCCACTGTGTGTTCCTCAATCTTGAGCAATAAGATCAGCCAAACCACATCACATCCAGCAATTTTATCTGATCCAGCAGCATGGTTGAATGAATAGAATCAATATGGGTGTGTTGGTTACCTGACCTAGTTTGGGCCTGGCTCGGGGTGGATGCAGACCTAACTGAACGAGTATACACTTATGCAGGCTTGCATGTTTGGTAGCCTGGTTTGGTTTGAGCCTGGCCCAAGCGAGCTCGTGTTTAGTTGACTGCTTTTGAGCCTTAGGCTGCATACGTGGGTGTAAGGAATGGATGATTGGTTACATGGATGGTTGTTGGGTCTGGTTACCTTAGCTCAGTTTGGTAAGGTTACCATCATGAATGCTACTCATATATAAAAAAATGGCCTAGTCCCATTAAATAAATACCACATCCCCTCAAAAAAAACAACTTCAAAATTTTGTACGCGACACAAATGTATTTTGTTATAGTATTACAAATACTTTCCATACAAGTATATTTTTCCAGCTAATTTGGCTTTGATCCAAGACTTCATTTCTTTACTGATAATGGGTAAAGGAAAGAATCATATGTAATACTTGATCATAGGATAGCCTCTTGCTTTATGGAACAGTTTATGTAGGAGTCTGTAGCTTTTAGATGTCACATCCACTTTGGCATTTCAACAAACACGGCAAATGCATCAAATAACAATAACAATTAAAGTGACATTTCTGAATCCTGAGATCTAAACCCAAATAATTTGATTCCCTAGAGTACATATATTTACAACTCAATATGCAGGTACACGATGATTGATTCCAAAAATAACGCTATCAAAATCTCTAAAACAGAATGCAACTACAAACATTCGAAGGGCAAACCATTTGCTACTTAACCAAAGCTAGTTAACATCAATTCAGAAGGATGAACACCTTTGTTACAGGAGCAATACGAGGGACTCTGATGCTATTAACATGGGTCTTACTGGCAGTGATTCTGTTGGTGTTAGCAAAAAGTATGCAGCAAGATGTAGACTGCAAATAAAAATCGAAGCTCGGTGCTCGACAATGACGACAAAGCACTGATTGCTCATCGCAACATTCGTTTCCACGGCAAGACATGACGGCCTGAGCTTTTTCTCGTCTAGATCTGAACAGCAGAGGACATCAATTGTGTAAATCCAGAGTTACAAATAAGGGAGCAGGACTACAATATCATCGGGGGTACCTTCTTGACGAACCTCAATGAGATTCGCAATCTCCAAAAATGGTTTGTGTGGCAGTTGCGGCGGAGAACATAAGAGAGGACAGGGAGAAAAACCAGAACAACAAGCAATCGCAAATCGAAGCCGAAAAGTGAGAGGATTCGATGGCGACGAGCCGCGCCGTCCATGGCGAGGAGGAAGGAGTAAGGTCGCGTGAGAGAGGTGAGCGAAGCGAGGCAACGGAGAAGAAAGCGGCGCAAATGACCGTACAAGGTAACCCTAGCACACCGGGGCTGGCTCACCGATTTTTGTTGCCTGCATGTGCGGGTGCATCCTCGCGAGCCGCAGCTGCACCAGCCGAGCCTGGCTCGGGAGCGAAGGTCGAATCCTGCGTTCCCCTCGGGCCGGGCTACGGAGCTCCTCCTACATCAACCTAGCTAGGCCCAGGCGCCTCTTCGGGTAATCAAACATCGCGACCCTGCATGGATTGGGCCTGGTCGAGGCTCGGGCCAGGTAACCAAACACACCCTATAAAGATGGTTAGTTTATTTTAGAACGAGAAAGGTAGAATCGATATAAAGATGGTCGGGGATAATTCAGTTTTTTAGTGTCTAGTTTATGGTCTAGTCTCACCCCTTTTGGTGTATTTTTTATAGTGTCTAACAATTTCTAATAATTTTACTCTCAAAAGACTGGTTGCAGAGAGTTATTATATTTCTTAGGAGAAAAAAAAAGATATGCACTCTAACAATTCCAATAATCGTTTCCTAAATAGTTTAAATATGCTTTCGGGAGTGAGAATTAGGTGGCTCTGAGCATGTTCCCTAAATGAGATTGCTAAATCGAATTTTAGCATGTGATTAGTAAAAATCATTCTCCAAACGTTTTCTAAATAAGAGCATCTCCAACGGTTCCCAATAATTTTACTCCCAAAAGACTAGATTTAGGGAGTTGTTATATATATTGGGAGTAAAAAGAAGACATGCACTCCAACAGTTTCCAATAATCATTTCCTAAATAGTTTAAATATGCTTTCGGGATGAGAATTAGGTGGCTAAATGTAGCAACCTCCAGGCTGTAGGTTAGGAGTTAGTAAATTTGGCAACCTCATTTAGGGAACGGATGAAGAATGGGTTTTACTAATCACATCCTAAATTTTCATTTAGTAACCTTGTTTAGGGAACGGTTGGAGATGCTCTAAGGTTGCTAAAACCAACTCCCAACCCATAACCTAAATGTTGCTATATTTAGTTACCTAATTCTCACTCCCAAATGAGATTTAAACTATTTATGAAACAATTATTGGAAACTCGTTAGAGTGCATGTCTTATTTTTACTCCCAATAGATATAACAACTCTCTAAATTTAATTTTTTGGGAGTAAAATTATTAGGAACGATGCTCTAAATGCAGCAACCTCCACGCTATAGGTTGGAAGCTGGTAAATTTAGCAACCTCATTTCGGAAATGGTTGGAGAATGGTTTTTACTAATCGCATACTAAATTTTGATTTAGCAGCCTCGTTTAAGGAACGGTTGGAGATGCTCTAGTATATGACTCCATCATAACTCGGTTAAGAATGATGCGCAACGTTTGTATAGAGGTTGTTCTGTCTTCTCTATCAATAAAAAAATAATACGCAACTTTTGTGAGTATTTGAGAAAAAAAGTATATCCCTATTTTGTTATTTTTTAAATAAAATTGACAGTTCTATCTTTGTTCCTCTTGTAATGTTGTATTGTATCATGGATAACCTGATGCTAAGATTCAGTAAAATAAATATTATGTAATTACACCTTTTCTTCATATTACATTGATGCTAAGGCATATTTATTGAATACTTTTTATACTTGTCAGGTGTTCGTAACCACCGCCAAGTAAATTTGTTCTCTTGAGCCGCGCGTTCAAGGTTGGATGGTTTCCAAGAGGTGGACACGGGAAGACACAAAGGTTTATACTGGTTCGAAAAAATCTCTACGTCTAGTTCGAGGTGGCTCCACTCGTGTTACTTGTGGGAGTGTACAATTGAGGTGAGGGAGAAGCGGACTTCAAGTCTCAAGTGCGTGTGCAGGTGCTGCTCATACGCCCATGCTCCACCGGAGAGGGCAGCACCAGGTGGTGCTCGTAGGCCCGTGCGTACATGATAGCATCGTTAAGGGTGGTGGAACACCGGAGACACACGTCGGTGCATAGAGGCTGGTCGAGACCCACGGTGAACAGTTGGATCTGTTGGTCTTCAGAGAGGCCCTCAACGCGGCTGTGACATCCCATGTCACAAAGTACATGTGAACAATGGCAATATATTTAAATTTGCATTTCCAAATTTCAATTGAATAGAAAGAAAATTAAATGGCTAGGATTTGAAATTTAATTTCACATTAAGCTCAAACTAGCAATTGCCAATCCTCAACATTTTCCACAACAACATGTCAATTTTTTGCAAAATATTGTGGGGAATATCAAAATAGAATTTTGGGACATTTTTCCAGGATGTTTAGTAAGGCACAAAACCCCATAAAAATTCAGTAGGCACAAAACCCCATAAAAATTCAGTTTATTCAGAAAAACAATAGGCATTCAAGAATTTTTGTGAGCAAAATTTGAAGTTTTGCCAATAACAAAAGTTGCTCAAAATATCTTTCTACACCTCCACAAAAATCGGCAACCCCAACAAAAATCCGGTTGACTTACTCTTGACTGCAATGAGTAAGGTTGGCAGATTTTTCTACCTTGTGGGACCCACTTTTCTCTCTTCTCTCTACTTCCTTCTCTACCAAGCAACCCACCTAGTAGCTAGCCCAAGGCAGGAACCACGTCCATAAGATCCTCTTTATCCTCTCTTTGATCAAGATCCAAGTCAAGTCTTCCTCTCTTCATCCTTTTCTTTCTCCTCTCCAAAAACAACCAGGCTACTCTCCTTCAAAACTCCATTGCCATGGGTAGCAAGAGGTTGCACTTGGACTCCCTCCAACCCTTGCATGGTGTGGTTTGATTGATCCCCAAGCTCTTTCTTAGGTATGGCATTAACACTACTTCTAATTTCACTTGTCGATTTTTTGCTTCTCCGGTGAGCTCTTGCTTGAACTTAAGCTCACCATGGTTGTATCACTTCCTTATCCATCTTTTGCAACCATCTCTCATGAGAAAACACAGCCCTAGCCTAGAAAAATAGAAGATCCAAAGCTACACATGAGCTCTGTTTTTTTACTGCTCACAAGCAAAAATCAGAAAAAGAGAAAAATAGTTAGCAAGTTAACAAATTCATATCTTCTGATTTAAAAGTGATAAAAATGTAAAATAAAATGTTTTGGAACCCTTTAAAGATGAACTTTGCAACGGTCAACTTTTTAACCTAGGGTTCTGTGCAAGAAAATGAAGTTTTAATTAAAAAGAAATGGCACCTTGTTAAGCTTGTAAAGTCCATATTTAATTCTTGAAAATTGTAAAAATCATGAAAATTTGCATGAGCACTTAGCATAACATATTGGACCCCTTGGTGGTTGCTCATGATGCATTCATACATGTCTATGATATTTAGCATTATTGCTCTTGTAGTAGATAAATTCCTATAAGTAAATTACCTAGGAAATATTGTCCAAAAATTCATGCTTATTGTTTCTTATGCTTTCTATTGCTCTTTTATGCATTTCCACAGAGGATCATGTATAGGATAGCTTTGGAAGACATTTTTCTTAATTTTGAATTTGTTAAGTTCAATGATGACCTAGCATTGCATAATTGTCATATTGCATTATATGCTTAATTCATGTAAAAGTCTACAATTTATGCATACATGTTTATTGTGCGTAATTATTGTTCTTTTATGCTTTTTCGTAGAATTCATGCATAAAGTTGAGTTGTGGTACTTCTTGCTTAAGTTAGGGTTTATTAAGTGAAATGTTGATATTAGCATAGCATATTTTGCCATATTGCTCTATATGTCAAGTCATGTAACTTCTTACATTTTATGCATAACATTGTCCATCATGAACTTGCTTGTGATGCATGGCAGTAGGGTAGCATGTACATGTTTATTTCGACATATTGTATGTTTATGTCCATATAGCTCTATATCATATCGACAAGTTAGGATTTAAAGAATTATGCCTTGCTTGTTATTAATACACTTATCCATGCAAACTTCCATGTTACATGAAATCCCTATTCTTAGGTTGTTACCACCATAGCCATTTTCTTTTGTACCATGTTCTTGTCTACTAGGAGGGAATTACTTCTTTTTATTTTTACTTCTAAGTAATATGCTTATGTAATGTTATATCCTTGTTTTTCTTAATTAGAAGTTTGTTCCCTTGACTTAGTTTATTATTCAACATACGTATGTGAACATGTCATTTCATGCATACTCATTGTCATCGCATCATCATATAGTATCATTATGTATATTTATTGAGGAAGTTCCATGCATGTCTATGTATTCGATTATACTTATGCATTGCATTGCATTCATCTAGGACTCGAGACCGAGGAAGAAAACCATGAGGAGAACACCGCTGAGCTAAACGTCGTTGCGAATACTAACATTGAACAATCCCAAGGCAAGCCCTAGTGCATAACCCTGTTTTATAAGTTTTTGGTTTCACTTCACTTATGTTTATGTCATGTATTGTGCATTTACGTTCAAGAATTGATCGCGACCATAGTTGCATTATTTATTCCTTATGTCTATGGTCTTATTCAGTTTAGGTATAATCCTTTTTCGTTAGCAATGCTATGCTTAATATGAGTCATGGGTAGAAAACGCCGAGTGGTACGGAGACCTCCGATATAGGTTACTTAATTGATATCTCCCACATGATGATTATAAAAATGGAGACCGTACTGGGAAGTGCATGTGTAGGATGCGGTGTAAAGGTTGGTCCTTGTTCGGCCCTTGTTCGCCATAGCCCCGTGCGTGTCGGTTGAGGACCGTGTGACTCCGCGAGCAAGATTTGAGTTGTGTACCAAGTGCATATCTTTATTATGGGAACCGGGAAACCTAGTAGCTTGAGCACCGTAGGGTTGGACGGTATCCGACCATTCTTTCGAGAAGTAGATTGATGGTGGCATCCTGGGTTCAATGACTGGACGAGTATATGGTCTACCCATGGATGGCTCCGACGTGGGCATCGCATGTGGGGACGTATTACTTGGGAGAGGTGGGAGTCGTACCGACACTATAGCTATCTCGCAAACAGTGGCCATACGTGTTTTTAAATGATGCATATGTCGTGTACTTGGGTTTCTCCTGCAGGATGTAAATCGATATATATCGTCACCCCTCGCGGTTATTGAGTACCTCTTGTCTCGAGCAGATTGCATTGTAGTAAGAAGTGAATATGAATATACTTGTTGATTTGAAGTATTTAAATATTGATTTGCAACCTTATATAGCTAGGTCTTGTTCACTAAATTTATATTCATGTTGCAACCCTCTTAATATGGCTAAAAGTTGGATTTAGAACCATTGTAGGTGCTGTTTTTGCAATAAAATTTCAGCAAGCCCAGTCAGCCTCCTGCATGCTAGGAGTCGGTTGGGCCTATTTGGTTGGTGACTAAGGTTGCCACACCTAAGATTAGTCAAGTGTTGTGACATCCCATGTCACGATTTAGGGTTTAGCACGTAATTAGTACCCTAATCACAGCATTAAGGAAGTACTAATCACCCAACCATGAAAAGAAAATAAGAAAAATAAAAAGGAAAAGGAAAAACCCAAGCCTAAACCCTAGCCTAACCAAAATGCAAAAAACTATAAAAACACTACCCACATATTTTTGCACCACTGGATTGCTCATGTAAAAAGATGAATTTACAACATTTTTACCAAATTTTTGAACAAGGTTTTAAATGCCCAAAAATTCAAATTCAAATCTGAAACCCTGTTACTTGTGAATTTTGTACGAATTTTTGGAAGCATTTTTGGAACTTCAAACTTTAAGATGAAAATTAAAGTGAATCATCCTGAACCCTCCCATATTTTTGGTTTTATTTTTGGAGCCATAGAACTATGAATTTTCGTCAAAGTTTCAAACTGCAGATTCAAATTTCAACTTTTGACCTCGAGCTACGAGTGCCCATCGGGCAATGGCGACCGGACCGCCGGTCCGGCCAGCCTGGCCGCCGCCCCGCGTGCGCCCTGACCTGTCCCGTCGCCACGCCGCTCCCTGGCCACCTCCCCAACTGCTTGTACCCGCGAGCCAACGGGAGAGGCCCGGCATTGAAGCCGCTCGGACCTCCCCTGCCGGCCGTGCGCCGCCCGTCCGTCGCCCCGAGAAAAACGGCATCAAGACTCTCAACTCGCCGCCACCAATTATTGCCCAACTCCCTTGGCTCCTCCCCGCACCGCCAGCTCCCCCTCGGCCGCCACAGCTCGCGCGCGAGGAGAAATCGCCGCCGCCGCCGGTAGCGCCACCGGGGACGCCGCCTCGGGTTTCCTCCGTCTAGGCAAGCCGCTCCTTCCCTCTCTTCCACCCATCCGGTGCGCAGGCAACCCCTCCGCCCTCCCTCACGCTCGGGCTCACCGTTGTGCGGCGCCACCTCGAATTTGGGAAGAAGTCTCGGACCACCGCCACCGTTCACCACCACCTCCCCGACGAGCTCCTACTTCCGGCCCTCCTCCGCGCCGTCCGACCGCACGCCGTCGACCCCTACATCCAGGTGGTGCTCACGGGCCTCGTCCCACCTCTTCTCTCCTCTCGTGTCGCACGCGCGCCGCCGCTCGCCGCACCACCTCTCCGGCCACCGCGGGCCCCCGTGGACCCCACCATCGCGTTCCCCTTCGCACGCGCACCATTTTCCCCAAGGGCCGGAGCATGAGCTGCCCCGTAGCGCCGCCACGGGCGAGCTCGCCGGCGCCGGCCGCCGTCGCCGGAGCGCGCGCCGCTCTGTTTTTAAAAATGAACCGATGGCATTATCGTAAATATACCCGAACTTCGTTTGAGTTTGAAAAATTCATATCTAGCGTTTGAATCGTCCAAAAATTACAAACTAAAATGTTTTGGAAACTAGAAGACCTGTAATTTCATAAAAGTAACATGAGATCATCAGATCTGGTCATTTTCACATTTTTACAAAAATGACAAAAGTCAACCCCTGAAAACTTAACTAAGCCATAACTTTAAAAATATAAATCCAAATTAAAAGCCACTTGGCCAAAGTCTTCACCCAGATACACATGAAATTTTGGCACTGGAAGATCTGCATTTCATTTTATATTTTTTAAGTTATTGCATTTCTTGCATTCTCTGTATTTAAATTTTAATTAATTCTGTATAAATTATTTTTGCATGAAACTTGGCAATTAATTTCCTTTTGGTACTGTACATATGTAGAAAATCCCATGTTAAATTTTGAGCATGTTAAGTAATGATTTTTGCAAACCCTAGATCTAAATTTCAAAAGGGTCGTTTTCAGCCCAAGCTTAATTAGTTTTATGTCATTAAAAATCATGTTCATACATGTTTATGTAACTTCTACTGTTCATTATGTACTTTAGCACCCCATGGCAGGTTTAGTCAAAAGGTTTTATGTATTTCACCTATGTATGAATTTTGAAATCAAATTCCTATTCTAAAAGGGAATCGTCATCGCATGTGATGTCAAAATACATAAGCCTAGATTCTTCGTATTGCACTATAAAAACTTGCTAAAATATTAGTGCTAAACCTACACTAACCACAGCACTCATGTCTATGCCACCAAGTCATTACCCATTATATTAGTATGACCATGCTTGTCATGTCTTTAGACCCCACTTAAATAAAACAAGAGACATGTCATGCTTGTTAGGGTTTGAGCAAACAAACTTGTGATTAATATGTTCATGGGCATCTTTACAAAACAGCACACATGCATTTCTCTCATCATCGACCTTGTATTCATATGACTTATGCAATGCATTTCATTCCTTAGGTGACGACGCCGAATTGACTCCGCCGGAAGAAGCTATTGCCACGCTCAACGCTTGTGAGGCTAGTGCTAACTTCGATCACTCTCAAGGCAAGCCCCGGTGCATTCCTATTATTTGAAATGTCTTTCTTTTATCACTCTATTAAGGATGATGAATGTGCATTTAAGTTTAGGCGTTGATTGAAAATCCACATGCATAAATTCCTATATGTCCTATGTCACTTATGTGTCATATCCTCGTTAGAATTGCTATGCTATGTTTATGGAGTCAACGATAGATTGGGGATCTCACTCATGGCTTATGATTAAATGTGAACATGATGAATTTGGTTAAAAATTGAGAACACCCCATTGTGGCTCCACGAACAAGTTTGAGTTGTGTACCACTTGCATACCTTTCTTATGGGGATTGGTAAACCTATGTAGCTTGTAAGTTATAAAGTGAGCCGGATATCTCACCGACCCGCAGGTGATGTGTATGGCACGGTGGTTGCACGGGTTGAGGACCGTTGGAGAGTACATGGGTTAAGCCTTGGGCGCGTTGTTGAACGGTCGCAAGGGGACATGTACTCGGGGTCGGTGGCCCCGTGTTTTACTTTTTGATGAACTCGCGAACGGTGGCCATACGTGTTCTTAAATGATGCGTATGTCGTGCATTTGGGTTCTTTCCTGCAGGATTAATAATTCGATAATTATCGTCGTTTCCTCTCGGTTAATGAGTACCACTTGATTCGAGCAGTTCGCAATGTGTAGTAATGGAAAGAGGTTGAATAGCTTGCTGTTTTATATTGATATTAAATTGTATTGCAAACTCTTGTCTTGCTAGTATGCTCACTAAAGTTCTTTTATGCAACAACCCTATTAATTTGGCTAAGTAATAAAAATTGCCAACCTAATTAGCATAGGTGCTATTTATGCAAAAATGCCAAGTTAAACCGGTCAAGCCCCATGCATCTAGGAGTCGGTCTTAGATGGCCAATTTGACGGGTAAGACTTGCAGAGTATGTTAGATACTCAGGCTTTGCCACTACATGGTTATTTACAGGTTTTCCGCAAGCCGGTTTTTGTGATTGTTGTGGTAAGGTGGTTTGGGATGGAGAAGAGCCCAAAGAGTGGACCATTGAATGGGTCCCTAGCTCTCCGACCCATGATGAGTGAGCCATGGCCTAGGCCGGCATGGTTCCTTTAAGTTATCTATGTATCGTCGAGTTATGTATTTCGCTTCCGCACTTTAAATTCGAACAAAGATCATGGTTATGTAAGACTTAATCTCGAACCTAATGTATCTTTTATTCGAACTCTATGTTGTAACCAAGACTTAATTATGTAACCGTGCAAATCGTGTATGTTTGTTAATGTGATGCTATGCATGGTTGCTTCGTCAATCATCTCCCAAGGTGATCCGTACCACACTTAACTATCTTTCGGGATAGGGGTGTGACAAGTGTGGCTTGCCACAAAAAGTGTGGCTAACAAATTGCTAGCCACAAGTGTGGCAAACTTAGGCAAAAAGTTAAGAGCATGACGTGTGGGACAGGGTGCTAAGAAACTATGGCAAGCCACAAGTATGGTAGTCAACCAAACAACTCGCCTAAAAATCTATGGCGCGACTAACCTTAGACGTGGCAACCTTAATCACCAACCAAACATCAAACCACTTTTGTCGGGTAAGACTTGCAGAGTATATTAGATACTCGGGGTTTGTTGATAAATTATTTTCCGTGCATGCCATAATTCGAGTACTACGATAGTTGTGGCAAGTTATGTGGCAAGGTGAGGAACCAAGGAATGGACCCATAGAGTGGGTTCCATCTTCACCGACTCAGGAGTGATGCCATGGCTATGGGCTGATGTGGTGTTATAAGTTTATGTATCGTCGAGACTTTTGCCCTTCCGCGTGTATATTAATGTAATGTAAAATTTGAACTTCAAACTCTATATATTGTAATACTTGAACTTCATATGTAAAATATTCTACTCATGTTTCCTAAATATGTCTTTGTAAATTGTGAATGTATCATCTGTGTATGTGCTATGACGTATGCTTCGTCGGATGTCTCCTGAGGCGAGTCCTGTGTGACAATCCCTCTTGCTTTGCAAGGTAGGGGTGTCACGATGGCAGACTCGATAGGTGGGAACGGTCACAAAAACTCGTCGATCGATCCCTCATGGCAGAGCTAGGTGAGCTCACCCGGAAGGCTATTTTGCAGCGGAGGGCTAAAACAACTGGTATTGACCAGTTGCACGAAGCAGCGCCACTAAGGTTGGCCGCCCTTGAGTTCCGGGCGGTGGTACCACAATTGCGCGTCGTTGGTGAGGTGGAAGGAAACGTATGCCACCCTCCTTTTATCCGACGTCCGGCGGCTACGGAAGTACTCGCTCGCACTGGGCTGAGCCAAGCTAGTTGATTGCCCTTGCCGTCAAACTTTGGAAACTCCATCTTGTGGTACGTCGGCCCCCGTCATCGGCGTTATGGTCACCGGCAAGCCGACGGCCGTGTGATCTTCATTGCTCAAGTTCTCCGCGGGGCCCTTGCCCTTGTTGTATGTCTCCAAGTGTGTCAAGACAAGGTTCGACATGCCATCCGTTGGGTCCGGCCGTGTGACACCCCTACCTTGCAAAGCAAGAGGGATTGTTGCACTCGGACCGCCTCGGGAGACATCCGACGAAGCGAACGTCATCGCACATGCACAAATGGTACATTCACAATTTACAAGACTTAGGGTACATAGTAGCATATTTTACATATGAAATTCAAGTCTTACAATACATAGAATTTGAAGTTCAAATTTTACAATACATTAATTTACATACGGAAGCGTAAAAGAGTCTCGACGATACATAAACTTATTGAAAACCATGTCAGCCCATAGACACGGTCTCACTCCTTAGTCGGTAACAATGGAACCTATTCTACGGTCCATTCCTTGGGTTCCTCGCCTTGCCACACAAACTTGCCACAACAGTCACGATAATCGGGCTGTGACACTCTTCAAAAACAATTATTGACAAACCCTGAGTATCTAATATACTCCACAGGTCTTACCCGACAAAAGTGGTTATAAAACCGACTCCTAGTATGCAGGGGGTTGGCCGGGCTTGTTGGAAATAAGCAAAAACAGCATCTATGTAGTTGTCTAAATTCATCTTTTAGCCATGTTAAGAGGGTTATAACATGAATATAAATTTAGTGAGCAAGACTAGCGATACAAGGTTGCAATTCAACATTTAATACTTCAAAAACAGCAAGTATATATTCATCTTGACTTCTTACTACGATGCAATCTGCTCAAGACAAGTGGTGAATAATCGCGAGAGACGGCGATATATATCGATTTACATCAAGAAACCCAAGTACACGACATACACATCATTTAAGAACACGTACGACCACCTTTCACGAGATCATCATAGTGATGAGCCGGGTCCACCCTCCGAGTGTATGTCCCCCTTACGACCACAGTACGTCGGGTCCAAGGCTAATAACTCCCAAATCTAAATTTAGGATGTCATTAGCAAAAACCAGCCTCCAACCTTTCTGAAAACAGGGTCTCCAAATTTACGTTCACCCTATTCTCCCTCAAACACTCGCCACATTTGGCAAAGCTTTTCGCACTCCCATTCGCCACCGCCATGAATTCCGCAAGAAAATCGCCTATGCACTTCGGATTCCTGCCCCTAGCATACTGCCTTTTGCCTGCATCTATGGCACCCACTTGAGCCTAGTGAGGAGGAAGTTCGATTGCGATTTTGTCGCCCAGCAGCAAATGAGTTCACGCCACCATCGTGTCCTGCTTCGGAGGTTTGCGCTGCCACTGCCATGCCCTACTCCAACGATTCGTTCTGCCACCGTTGTTTCCAGTTTGCATCCCAAACGAGGAGCCCCTGACTTTCTCCACCGGTGTTTGAGCAGCAAGGAAAGAAGACAACTAGCCTTGGAGTCTCACGTGACACGTGCAGGATGAGATTAACTGCCATTCCACGTCAATTACACCACAATTGGTCCCACAAAAGTGATGACATGTCCATATTTCGGCAACCCAAAATTGGGAATTGTTGGAGGAGTTAGGCTTTTTTACTCCAAGTAGCTCTTTAGAAACTCCCTAAATGAAGTGATAATTTACATAACTATTGAAGATGCTTTTAGGTGACTATAAATGTAGCAACCTTCAGGTTATGGGTTGGAAATTGATAAATTTAGCAACCTTATTTAAGGAACGGTTGGAGAATATTTTTTACTAATCATATTCTAAATTTCAATTTAACAATCTCATTTAGAAAACGGTTGGAGATGCTCTTAGTTTAACATGCAGTTATTGTATTTAGAAAAAAATATTGTGTTGGTCCACAAATCTATATATGACTTTTTACGTGAGTCAAAATGTTTTTTATTCTTCTCTACTATATGCACTGAACTTCCTAGCCAAAGTTGATTATAAGCAGTTAATTAAAAATTACCAGATTGCTACATGTTTATTGTTAGGGTGTTGTTGCATCTTCTAATGAAGTTGTGTATCTCGATTGTTAAATGTTGTCTTTTTTTTTGTTTACGTTAGCTACCGATTTTTACATTAATTCCAATACCTTTATGTTTGTGAAATGGAATGTCATTCTGATATGTAAAGTCTAACTACTTCATAGTATGAAATTGATTATGATGTAGTGTGCACTCAAGGATAAATCGAGAAATATTTTTTGAGTAATCTACATATATATAAAAGACGCAACCCACTATATGTCACTGATTGGTATTTCTCTGCAACCATACTGAGCCACATCACCTCAATAATCCAGTCCATTGAATCATCAGCATATTCAAGATCTTAACCATCCACTCCAAGAGGTATTTCTCTCTCTTATCTTCACCTCTACAAACAGTAGTCAAACTGACGACAAAATTCTCACCTTGCGTCTCTTTGCTTGTAAAAATCATAAATGATTAATCAATTAGCTTTCATTTCGTCAATGCTTATTTGTTTCTGCTCTTTTAATGACCGTGCTATTATAGATGGCCGTTACCATTCTACAACCGATACAGTCCACTATTTAGCAGCCTTGAAAATCACCATGTCCTATATATAATCATCCCATCAACTACTATAGCTAATGCTCATCCATTATATCCTAATTATATTTCAACAATATAGTAGATTATTTCTTAGACAGAGTTACAAATATTTTCCTTTATCCATGATAAAAATATTTAAAGGGTTCTGTAAATTCATAATACGGCGTACCGTTCTTTTTCTTACAAGCTATATCACCTTGATGAGATCCTTATTTCGGTTTCCTTTTTTTTTCCTTTATTTATCTGAATGAGTAAAATATTAGAAGACTTCAAAATAATCGAGTATTCTTTTGCTCACACATTTGATTTAGGCAGACCCAGGCTTCCCTAATTTTTCACATTACGATATTATGTATATACATTCTTCAATTGCTCAAAGTGCCCTCTTTAGAATACTAGTAGTTATGCATGTGCGGCATACACTGGAAAATTCTTCTAACGCGAATATGTATGGTTGAGAAAATTTGGTATATACATCTATATTATTTAAACAAACACAATAAAAAAATATGTCTATTGTTCATTCCAAAACAATAAAAATGATGCAATATATTATTAGATCAACATATTAAAATAAAGAAAAAGTCCATTTAACTTCCTTGGCCAATCAACTTTATCCATGTTATACCCGAAATAAAATCTGAGCTCGATTTAAACAATTACAATACAAATATCTATATTGTTCATTCCAAAACAATCAGAACGATATAATATATCATCAACATATTAAAATAAGGAAAAAGTCCATTTAACTTTATTGACCAATCTACTTTGTCTAAATTAAACCCAGAATAAGATCTTAGCTCAATTTACTCTCCAAAACAATTTAAATTGGTGCAATCTAGTACCTTATGCAATTTATCTTTTTTTCCTCTTTGTACGATTTAAGTTTGGTACTAAATGATAATCTTCATAAAACCTTACATCAAAATGATATAAGTATATGTTCTATAGTTTAATAACCTGGCATATTATCTTTTTTTTTGACCCGAACGGCAGGAGAACCCCTACCTATTTTTTTATATTGATTTTGTAAAAAACAAATTTACCTGGTACAAGGCCGTAGGCTCACAACCCTTACACTATTGCATTACAGGTTTATGTTACAAAGTCATTCCTCTAACAAAGCCTTCAATGTAACTAACATCAACTCCTCTTTAAAAGCAACTTTCCATTTGTTTATGCAGCTTGAAGTTTGATTAAAGATGATTTTGTTTATGTGACACCAGATGCACCAAGTAGATAACATCTCATATTATCCTAACTATATAGTTTAAAATTGTATAAAACTACAAGACGTGGTTGTGCTCAAACCCTAGATCCACTCTCGTGCCGACTATCACTGCTAGATCCACTCCTTACGGAGATGCTAACATCTATTCTATAACTACATGTATGACTGGCAAATGCAACACCCCCACACTGTCATCCTCCTATGTCCTCGGTGCCTTTCGCCGCCTCTATGGAGCAATACTCTTGCGGAGCAGATTGATCCTAAGATATGCCCATACTATTTGTTTCCAAAATTTGAAAGCTTCTGCCTCCTCACCTTAAATACCATTCACTTTATTTCTTTTTAAAACACAATGATTTTTCTATTTACATTTTCAGAAATTTCAAATTACACTCATGATCTCTTGGGAGCATGCTCTAATCATGCAAATAGTATGTGCACGTATGTGCTACACTCCGATATGAATTATCAATGAAAATAACCAATCCACAGAAGAAGTTATTGTAAAAACAAAATATACTAATAGTTTTGGAACACATGATTCGTTTCCTACGGTATCAAAATCTAGAAGGTAACATGTATTGATAAGAGGTAACAAGACAGATATTAAAACAAGAGAAATTTGAGTGTAAATAAAATTTGGGTGCAATGGTGCAAACATACAATTCTATCCGTTTCATTGTAATCTAAAGACTCCTTGCTCCTTCCATAATCCCACGTATGCTACTTTGGAAATACCTCCCAGATCGTCTATCTCTTTGTTTTGAAAATATTTAGAAGGAACAATGGTCTTTAGATCACGATCAAACAGGACACATTTGCACCATTGCACCTAAATTTCATTTGCACAAAAATTCCCCATTAAAACAACCAATGCATAAATATGTAACACCTGATTTTCGAAACATAAAAATGCCAAGTAATAATCGTCATGTCATGTAATCAACTAGACTAGTAATAAAATAAAATAAAATATTAATTCATGCATTTCATATCTTGGCATATAGGCATATAGGACGAGTAGATTATTCTAGTTTTCTCGCTCGGTATTTTTTTTAGTGGAGTTTTTATAGCAATTTTATGCATAAGTTATAGGGTAGAAATTAGAAAAGAAAAGCAAGGCCAGCACGGGCCTAATCCCACGAACCTACCTCACATAGCCTACTTAACCACACTGTAGACTGCACCCGCCCAAGGCACTATCAAATTTTCTTTTCCTTGCGACCCAGCCGACCAGCCAAGGCCCAACAACACCCTGGCCTCACTACGCACGACCCAGGAAACCAACCAGGAAGTCTTCGTCTTCCTCGCGTCCAAAACGCCGCCGCTGGAAACATTAATCGTCGCCACCGCTCTGTTTTCTCTCCCCTGCAACCGCTTCCCGAACCGGCAGAGCCAGAGCGTTGCGCCGCCTCCCCTTCCCCACTCACTAGCCCCGGTGCCCACAGCAGCACCTCAGTGCGCGCTAGTGCGCGTTAATGGCCGTAGAGTCATTGATTCACCGACGAGCTTCAACCCGTTCACCTCCTCTCCGGGATTCTTCTATAAATAGAGCCAAGATCTCGCCGTGCTTTTTCCCCTCTGCAGAGCAAGCAAGTTCTTTTTTCCTTCGCAACAAATCGAAGCTCTCCCCGCTGTCGGTAAGACGCGCTGCCGCTGTCAATTCGCTGCCGTGGAACCCCTATTCTCCTGTATGACTCCCTTGTCGGGTTCGCAGAACTACACCGCCGCTTTGGAGTAGCTTCCCGTCAAGCTATCGCCGCTGCAACCTCTTTCGCGTCGACACGAAAATGGAGCTCCACCATCCCTCTCAACGCGAGCCTCTTCCCAACCTCGCGCCACTCCGCGAACCTCTCTGGTGAGTCCGTAGTAAGCTTCTCTCCCTCCTCGCCCTGTTCCTTTCAACCACTGGAGCGACGTTTTGTCGAACTCCGGTGAGCTCTGCGCGGTAGCGCCTGTTAGCACTAATCGTCCTGACTTGCACGTATGTGTTAGATTAGTTTGTTAGCACGTGTGTGCGTGTGTGTTAGATTGGCAGCTGCGTGTGTTGCAGTGCGATTAGATAGAGGAAATTTATTCTCCAAGTTGGTTAGGATTTGGTAACATGCGTAGGAACCGGAGTACAAACAGCATGGCTGCGTTCAATGTGGAGAGCGCCCGGGTCGCACGGAAGGCGAATGGCTCACGTTCGTTGTAAGAGCAGGTCGCCGGAGATAGTGCGTGTGTGTGGCTTGATCGCGGGAGTTAGTTGCTAGGTGTTGCCGGCTATAAAACGCCATGTACTCTATGTATTTGTTTGAGCCGAGAGAAATACGGAGGAAAAGTCCTGGCATTTGTCGCCAAGGGGTATCCGATGCCCACCAAATTGTGTGTCTCGTGTTCTTGTGCGGCAATCCTCTGTTCCAACAGCGCCGCCGCTGCGCCACCCCGATGTATCGTGAACCGTAGTCCAGCAAGTCCCTGCAGTCTATAGTCGTATGGACCTAGTCCATGGGATTTCCGTTTAAAAATAATTCAAAGAAAATCTTTTATGAGCATTTTGTAGTTTAGCCCCGGGTTTTGCGTAATAGAAACCGCAGTCCGGACTAGTTCTAGAGTTTTTGCGCTTAAACCCCAATAGTTTTGTTTAATTATCCCGCAGCCCTACCAGTGTGTAATTTTTACCTACTAGCCCCTGAAAGTTAGGTTTAATTGAAATCTAGCCCCTAGAACCTTTAAATTTTAATATTTTTTAAACCGTAACTCCAGCTGATTTTTAAACCAAAATTCTCGTAGCGATGAACTCTTTTCAATCATTGCATAAACATACTGTTTTTCCTCTGTTTATTGTACTTGTTTTTCTTATGTTTGTTTTATTATTTGTTTTTCCGATTTGATGATCGTTTAGAGGGCGAGCTCGTGAGAATTTCCAAGACTACCGGTTTGAAGAATTTGAGCAGCAGAAGCACGTGGAAAGAGGCAAGTGTCCTTGATGCACATTGCTCCTACTTACTTTCTATCTGAATTTAATTTCATGCATGCAAGTCTAATTTGAATCCCACATTAGGGTTGACTAGACTTTGTTGTAATCCTTTCCATGTCGCCTGATTTGGGTGTAGTAAGTATAGTTGAGGGTACGTCATGCTTATAATGCTTTGAAGGGATTAAAATATGATAAATAATATTGACTAATGATTTCACTTGAACCTAATTATCATGGGGTTAATCTCTTTTTAGCAACATGGACTTAGGTAATCCCAACAGGAGGATGATGATGATGGTGCGGGTATGCACGGGTACTAGGTTGAGTACCATTGGTTGCGGTAGTGCCTGTTTGGGATTCTAAGGACCGGTTTGTGGAGCGGCCACCCGGGACAACCGCACAAAGCACGGGGCTGATACGGGTAGGCTTGGTTAAGTAAAAGATGACTTTCCGGTTTCGCGGGCATCGAGGAAGGAGGACGATAGGGTTACTTTCGACCTCGGGTGATGAAGGGGTACTTCTAGCCACGACGTCGGAGGGGCTTACGTAGGAAGGGGTACTTCCGCAGCGGTGAAACCTTAGCATGGGTGTTTTAGCGGATCGGGAAGCTCTTTGAAAGACCATGTGGTGATCTCCTGGCCTCACACCTACGGAAGTGTTTTGGCAACATGGAGACTTTAGTCACCGAATAGTGATGGAATCACCAACCTGTGGGTAAAGTTGTGCAACCTCTGCAGAGTGTAAAACCGTTATAACAGCCGTGCTCACGGTTATGAGCGGCCTGGATCCTCACACGAGCTAGAGGGTTTTGGTATGGTTGAATCCGGTAGGGTAACCAGATTTGGGTAGTGTAGCCCGTGGATTTAATACAGGCAGGGTAGCCTGTATTGTGGTTGAGTTTGGTTACTACAGGTAGAGTAGCCTGTAGTAAGGGGTTTATTATCACTTAGTAAATAGGTTGCTTTAAATAAAATGAACTTAGACATAGGTGCTTTCTATGCAATAAACTTTATGTTAGCCTTTCCTTCTTTAATCTTGCATGTCATAATTTTTCCCCACTTGTTGAGTACGTTATGTACTCACGCGTGCTACTTTCATGTTTTGCTACATATACCTGCTGCTCGGATGATGAAGATTTGGACTTCTTTGACGAGGATTACTACTAGGTGTGTGACTCCCCGGTTGACTGCCTGTGACGTGATGGAGTGCCTGCTGCGTTGTGTTTCTGCCTGTGAGGCAATGTAATAATTCGGGTATTGTAACCTATATTATGATGATATAATAATAACTTGGTTTATACTTGTTTACTTCACTTTTATCTCTATGTGTGTGAAAATTGATCCTGGCACACACATAGTTATGCATTCAGTTTTGTTCTTAAAGCTGGGTGTGACAAAGTGGTATCGAGCCATATCGACCGTAGGACGCATCCTAGTTAGAAATGGTCGTTTTTTTGAAACATATTTTTGGTAAAAATCATTTCCTATAAAACTCCTTGGATGTTAATTTCTCCTTAACTAACTCCTTCCTCTCTCCTTGGATTCAAAGTAAAACTGGTTTTAAACGAGTTGTTATAAGAATTAGGATATAAGTTTCCCATATCCTAGAATAGTTTTTACGGTGTAGTCACGATTGTTCGCTTGTAAAATGCTTGCATCTTGTTGTGGATTGCTTTCTTAATTATTCTGGTTTTAAAAACTTATCTTTGATGCATATAGTTGGGAATCTCTTTTTATTTATCGCCGTCATCTAAATCTTGTGCAATCATCGGATGGCGAGGCACGAGGAGGAGCAATAACAACAACAATGAGAATCCACCTCCACCTCCGCCTCCATCAATAGAGCAAGTTCTAGCCATGCAGGCTCAAATTCTTCATACTATGCAGCAAAGTAAGGTCCGGATGCAACAAGGAATCCAGAATGCATCCGCACCCCCACCGAGAGACAAGCTTGGTGAATTCCGAGAGAACTAAGCCTATTCCTTTCTCTCATTCAGTGGAACCAATGGCTGCAGATGATTGGCTAAGGACTATTGAGAAGAAGCTGGAGGTGGTGCAATGTACCAACAGGGAGAAGTTTTGTTCACTTCTCACCTTCTTGAGGGCCCTACAGCTGATTGGTGGGATGCTTATGTTGCAGCCCATGAGGAGCCAGAAAGTATCAACTGGAATGAATTCAAGGCAAACTTCAGGTCACACCATGTGCCTCACGGTGTGATGAAATTGAAGAAAAAGGAATTTCAAGATCTAAGGCAGGGATCTATGTCCGTCAATGAGTATGTCACCCGCTTCACCCAGCTCTCACGCTATGCTCCGGATGAAGTGGACACCGATGAGAAGAAGCGAGACTGTTTTCGAATGGTCTCAATGATGGTCTTGCTTATGCTCTGGAGGCTCGTGATTTTGTGAACTTTCAAGATATGGTGGACAAGGCTCTTGTTCTAGAGAACAGGAGGGGAATGATTGACCGCAAACGCAAGATGGTGCGTCAAGGTCAGCAGGGAAGCAGCTCTAGACCTCGCTTCGGTTCTTCTTCAGCTGGACCTGCTTTTCGTCCAGGGCCAAAAAATACTCAGCAGAGGACTTAGCCTACAGGACAGGGATATAATACTCCTCGACGACAGATTCGACGCCCTAATGTCCAATCTCCTCGTACTGCACCTCCAGCTCCGCAAAGGGCTAATCCTGGACAAAACGGTGGAGCTCCGGGACCTTGTTTCCGTTGTGGAGAGACCGGGCAATATATTAACAGGTGTCCTCAAAGACGTCCAGATCGGGCACCAGCACAGGGCTTAACTCCTAACCGCAATGCAAATTCTGCAGCAACCCCGAGCAAGGCAGAATCAAGCTCGTGCTCGTGTCAACCATGTGGCAATCGAGGATGCTCGGGAGGCTCCGGATGTCGTCATTGGTATGTTTCTTGTCAATGATAATTATGCGGTTGTATTGTTTGATTCTGGAGCATCACATTCTTTCATAGCTGCTGCATATGTTCAAAAATACAACCCACCTATTTCCATGCTAAAGACTAGAATGGTTGTTAGTTCCCCTGGAGGAGATATGCAAGCAAGTCGTGTTTGCCCTAAAGTAAATCTGATCATAAGGGGGTAGACTTCACGGCAAATCTCATTATTCTTGAGTCCAAAGGGATTGATGTCATCCTTGGTATGGACTGGTTAAGCAAGCATAAGGGACTTATTAATTGTGCTAAGAAAGCGATCAAGCTGACAATCAAGTAATGGGAAAGAATTGGAGTATGTAGCAGAGGCACTCATCTCTAACAAAGGGGCAACCAATCGCATTGTCTTGAACCAACTGGATATCATCTCAACCGATGATATCAAAGTTGTCGGTGAATTCCCGGATGTTTTTCCTGAAGAGTTACTGGGTATGCCACCCGATCGTGATATCGAGTTTGTTATTGAATTAGTGCCTGTATCTGCATCCATTTCTAAAAGGCTGTATAGAATGACTCAGCGACCAACTAGCGAGAACTTAAAGAACAACTTCAAGAGCTTCTAGAAAAGGGTTATATCCGTCCTAGTGCATCACCATGGGGGCCCCGGTTATCTTTGTTCCAAAAAAGGATGGTACCCAAAGAATGTGTGTTGATTACCGTTCTCTCAATGAGGTAACCATCAAGAACAAGTACCCCCTACCTAGGATTGATGACTTGTTCGATCAACTTCAAGGAGCATGTGTCTTCTCTAAAATTGACCTCCGGTCCGGATATCATCAACTCAAGATCGAGAGCTAGTGACATACCCAAAACAGCTTTCACTACTCAATATGGTTTATACGAGTACACTGTTATGTCATTTGGACTAACCAATGCTCCTGCATACTTCATGTATCTAATGAACAAAGTCTTCATGGAGTATTTGGACAATTTTGTTGTTGTATTCATTGATGATATCCTAATATTCTCAAAGAATGAGGAGGAACATGAAGAACATCTCCGATTGGTGTTACAAAACCTCGAGAAAGAATCAACCGTATGCTAAGCTTAGCAAATGTGAATTTTGGTTGAAGGAAGTCTCTTTTCTAGGACATGTTATCTCTAAAGGAGGAATATCTCGTGGATCCTAGTAAGGTCAAAGATGTGTTAAGCTGGAACACACCTCGGAATGTCTCGAAATCAGAAGTTTCCTTGGCTTAGCAGGTTATTACGAGCGATTCATAGAGGGATTCTCTAAAATAGCCAAGCCTATGACTGAATTGCTCGAGAAGGGTAAGACCTTTGAATGGACGCCTCGTCGAGAAGCCGGTTTCCAAGAGCTGAAGCAAAGACTTACTACAAGCACCGGTCCTAACCATGCCTAATATGGAGAAACCTTTCTCGGTCTCATCGTGATGCTTGTGGACAAGGCATAGGTTGTGTGCTCATGCAAAAAGGCCATGTTGTGGCTTATGCTTCAAGGCAATTAAGGAAACATGAGGAAAAGTATCCAACCCATGACCTGGAATTGTTAGTCGTGGTCCACGCTCTTAAGATATGGAGACATTATCTTATCGGAAAGAGGTGTGAAATTTATTCTGACCACAAGAGTTTGAAATACCTCTTCACTCAGCCGAGCTGAATCTCAGGCAGAAGCAGATGGTTGGAACTCATCAAAGATTATGATTTGGGAATTAATTACCATCCAGGCAAAGCTAATGTGGTTGCGAGATGCTCTTAATAGACGGTCTCATCCGAACATGTTGGCCACTAGAGAGTTACCACGAGAAATTTGTGAGGAATTTGAAAAGCTTAATCTTGGATGGGTGTCAAACACCGAAGTTGTTGCTATGGAAATTGAGTCCACACTGGAACAAGATATTCGTAAAGGACAGCTTGGAGATGCTAAGATCCAAGAAATCAAGGAACAAATCAAGGAGGATAAAGCTCCAGGTTTCACTCGTTGATGATCGGGGAACCCTATGGTACAAAAATAGAATCCGTGTGCCGGATGTAAAGGAGCTCAAAGAGTTGATACTCGCGTGAAGCTCATAACTCGGTCTATTCCATGCATCCAGGGAGCACCAAGATGTATCACGATCTAAAATGTCGCTACTCGGTGGTATGGAATGAAGAGAGCTGTAGCCGAGTACGTCGCTTTGTGCGATACCTGCGCGAGGGTCAAAGCAGAACGACAAAGGCCAGCAGGACTCCTACAACCATTAAAGATACCTGAATGGAAGTGGGAAGAAATTGGCATGGATTTCATTGTGGGATTGCCAAGAACTCAGGCAGGTTATGACTCTATCTCGGGTTATTGTAGATCGCCTTACTAAGGTCGCCCATTTCATTCTCGTGAAAACTACTTACAAGTGGGCCAAGACTTGCAGAGCTCTACATATCCAGAATAGTGTGCCTACATGGTGTTCCCAAGAAGATTGTATCCGACGGAGGGACCCAATTCACTTCAAGGTTTTGGGAGAAGTTGCATGAGTACATGGACACAAAGTTGAATTTTAGTTCAGCTTATCACCCTCAAACAGATGGACAAACGGAAAGGGTAAACCAGATTCTCGAAGATATGTCGAGGTCATGTGCCCTTCGAGTACAGAAAGAGTTGGGACAAACTTCTTCCATATGCCGAGTTCTCCTACAATAATAGCTACCAGGAGAGTATCAAAATGGCACCATTTGAGTTTCTATACGGTCGCAAGTGTAGAACTCCTCTTTTCTGGAATGAGGTTGGAGAAGAGCGACTCTTCGGGCCGGATATTCTTCGAGAAGCTGAAAAGCAAGTTCATATTGTTAGGGAGAACTTGAAGCTTGCACAATCTAGACAAAAGAGCTATGCTGATCATCGCAGAAGGGATTTGAGTTTCGAAGTCGGTGACTTCGTGTACCTGAAGGTGTCTCCTATGAGAGGGCTTTGCCGTTTCAAGGTCGGAGGCAAGCTTGCACCCGGTATATTGGCCCCTTCAAGATCATAGCACAAAGGGGTGAAGTGGCATATCAGCCACCGCATATGTCGGATGTACACGATGTCTTCCCTGTCTCACAACCGAGGAAGTGCCTACGAGTTCCGAGAGGAACAAATACCTCTAGAGGACTTGACTGTTCGTGAGGATCTCGTCATATCAAGAGTATCCCGTGAAGATTTTGGAGACAGAGAGAAAGTCACAAGGAAGAAGAGGTATCGCTTGTGCAAAGTGCAGTGGAGCAATCATACGGAGGAAGAAGCCACTTGAGAACGAGAAGATGCACCGAAGGCGAGTTTCCAAACTTCTTTTCCGATCCGTCCGAATCTCGAGGGTGAGATTCATCCTTGATGTGAACCCGTGAGGGTTTTGGCGTCGATCTTTCGATGAGAGTGGAAGATAATTCGATTGGTGATGAAGTCGACGTTCACGGCCCGACTACAACCGTCCAAGGACGTTGCGCCTTAGCAACCGATACACCGCCTCCAATGGTCGCCGCGATCTTGTGGGAGCGCGACCACCGGCCACGAGGGCACTCGTCCCGCAAGCAATCGAAGAACCGGCAAGAACAAGTAGAACAAGCACTGAAATTGCTAGATTTAATTGAAGGTTCACAACTGAAAACACAATATGGTGGGGTTCCGAAGATGAACGGGCAGAGCGGCACGAGCACGCCGCAACAAGTAGCAAAGGCTAACTCTAATCAACAAAACCCAATCTGAAAAGTGGCGGCTATGGAGTATATGGGAGGGTGGAGGACGACCAGGACGTGGTGGGGGTCGTCCCCAAACCCTAAGACGCGGCCCCTATTGGGCCCCACTTGATACACGGCCCGTCGGGCCCAAAACTAGACAGATTTATGTCTCTGCAGCAAAACGACGATTGCGGTTGATCTCATCGGAGCAGATATGGAGTTGATCTCAGATCCGTTGGAAAGTAGACTCTGTAAGCTTTCCAAATTGTGCTTGCACGCCCAAAACGGAGTCCGGATGAAGTCGTGGCGTCTGTCACAAGTTGACCCTGTCCTGCAGTCCGAATCCAACACGCGAGAATCCCCTCCCCTTCTTATCCTATCCATCATTCCTAAGCAAAACAAGAACACACGTGTCTCGAGAGTCTAAATCAGATGGACATGAGCTTAGGAATGAACTCACTTGATAGTTTAGTTGGCGAGCACGAGCGCGGGTAAGAGGGCCAGCCGGAGTTGGTGTTATTGATGTTGTGGGAGGCGTGGGTGTAACGGAAGTAGTGATGTCCTCATCATCCTCCCCTTCTTGCATTTGAGTCGTCCTCGACTCAAGCTCATCTTCTTCTCCCAAATATGGCTTCAAATCTGCAATGTTAAATGTGGGGCTAACCCCATAATCTGTAGGAAGATCAAGCTTATATGCATTCTCATTAACTTTTTCTAGCACTTTAAAAGGACCATCAGCTCTAGGCATCAATTTAGATTTTCTCAATTCAGGAAACCTATCCTTTCTTAAGTGCAACCAAACCAAATCTCCAGGTTCAAAAATCAGTTGCCTTCTACCTTTATCACCAGCAAGCTTATACTTTGTATTCATGCGCTCAATATTTTGTTTAGTTGTTTCATGCAACTTCAACATAAATTCAGCACGTTGTTTAGCATCAAAATTCAGTTTTTCAGAAGTAGGCAAAGGCATCAAATCAATAGGAGCACGAGGCAACAACCCATAAACAATCTCAAAAGGGCACATCTTTGTAGTAGAATGCATCGAACGATTATAAGCAAATTCAATATGAGGCAAACATTCTTCCCACATCTTAAGATTCTTCTTTAAAACAGCCCTTAACATAGTAGACAAAGTTCTATTCACAACTTCAGTTTGACCATCAGTTTGGGGGTGACAAGTGGTAGAAAACAAGAGCTTAGTTCCCAATTTGCCCCACAAAGTTCTCCAAAAATGACTAAGAAACTTAGCATCACGATCAGAAACAATTGAATTTGGCACACCATGTAAGCGAACAATTTCCCGAAAGAACAAATCAGCAATATGAGTAGCATCATCAGTTTTATGACAAGGTATGAAATGTGCCATCTTAGAAAATCTATCCACAACCACAAAAATACTATCACGTCCCCTCCTAGTCCTAGGCAAGCCCAACACAAAATCCATAGAAATGTCTTCCCAAGGAACGCTAGGAACAGGTAAAGGCATATACAAACCATGAGGATTCAACCGTGACTTAGCCTTTTGACATGTAGTGCAACGAGCAACAAATCTCTCCACGTCCCTCCTCATCTTTGGCCAAAAGAAATAACCAGCAAGTATGTCCTCCGTCTTCTTTGCTCCAAAATGCCCCATCAAACCACCTCCATGCGCTTCCTGTAACAACAACAAACGAACGGAGCTAGCTGGAATGCATATCTTGTTAGCTCTAAACACAAACCCATCACTAACAATGAATTTGTTCCATGCCTTTCCATCTTTACAATTTAGCAACACATCTTTAAAATCAACATCATTCACATATTGTTCTTTAATTGTTTCCAAACCAAAGATCTTGTAATCAAGTTGTGTCAACAAGGTATATCTCCTAGACAAAGCATCAGCAATAACATTCTCCTTGCCTTTCTTGTGTTTGACAACATAAGGAAAAGATTCAATGAATTCAACCCATTTGGCATGTCTACGATTCAATTTTCCTTGACTACGAATATGCTTTAAAGATTCATGATCAGAATGTATGACAAATTCTTTGGGCCACAGATAGTGCTGCCAAGTTTCTAAAGAACGCACAAGAGCATATAATTCCTTATCATAAGTGGAATAATTCAGAACTGGCCCACTCAATTTCTCACTAAAATAAGCAACAGGTTTTCCATCTTGTAACAAAACACCACCCAATCCAATTCCACTAGCATCACATTCCAACTCAAAAGCCTTATTAAAATCTGGAAGTTGGAGAAGAGGTGCATGTGTCAACTTATCTTTTAGCATGTTGAAAGCGTTCTCCTGTTTGGTGCCCCAACAAAAGGGCACTCCCTTCTTCGTAAGCTCATTCAAAGGTGCAGCAATGGTGCTGAAATCCTTCACAAAACGGCGATAGAACCCAGCAAGTCCTAAAAAGCTCCGCACTTGGGTGATGGTCTTAGGTACAGGCCACCCATCAATAGCCTCAACCTTGGCCCGGTCAACTTCAATTCCCTGTGGAGTAACAACATAGCCAAGAAAAGAGACTCGATCCGTGCAAAAGGTGCACTTCTCAAGGTTACCAAATAAACGTGCATCACGTAAAGCATTAAAAACAGCACGTAAATGATCAAGATGTTCATCCATAGTTTTGCTGTAAATCAATATATCATCAAAGTAGACAACAACAAATTTTCCAATGAAAGCACGCAAAACCTCATTCATTAATCTCATGAAAGTGCTAGGTGCATTAGTTAACCCAAAAGGCATGACTAACCACTCATATAAACCGAACTTAGTTTTGAAAGCAGTTTTCCATTCATCTCCAAGTTTCATGCGGATTTGGTGATACCCGCTACGCAAATCAACCTTTGAAAACACAACAGCACCACTCAATTCATCGAGCATATCATCTAATCGTGGAATAGGGTGACGATATCGAATGGTGATATTATTTATAGCTCTACAATCCACACACATACGCCATGATCCATCTTTCTTAGGCACTAGAATAACCGGAACAGCACAAGGACTAAGAGACTTACGCACATAACCTTTATCAAGTAGTTCTTGCACTTGGCGCTGAATCTCTTTCGTTTCTTCCGGGTTTGTCCTGTATGGTGCACGGTTGGGCAATGAAGCACCGGGGATGAGATCTATCTGGTGCTCAATTCCTCGAAGTGGTGGCAGCCCCGGTGGTATTTCACTTGGAAACACATCAGCAAACTCCTGCAAAATGTTAGCAACAGCAGGAGGCAAAGAATGTTGCATATCGTGAAGGGAAATCAAAGCATCTTTGCATACCAAAGCATAGGCAACAGAAGTGCAAGCAATTAGTTCAGTTATATCAGATTTAGTAGCAAGCAAGCATTGTCCCTTCAAAGATATCTCATTTTTCTTATCACATTCAGATTTAGCATTCTTATCATTCTCACTTTTAGCAAGCTCCTGAGATTTAACCTTTCTAGTTCTAGCTAGATCATCATGTAGAATAGCTTCAGGAGACATAGGATGCAAAACAATTTTCTTATCATGGTATAGAAAAGAGTACTGATTTGTTCTACCATGATGCATAGAATCTCTATCAAATTGCCAAGGTCTACCTAGCAGAATATTGCAAGCTTGCACAGGCACAACATCACATTCAACAACATCCTTATAAGAGCCAATAGCAAAATTAATTCGCACAAGTCTAGTTACCTTTGCCTTACCACTATTATTCAGCCATTGAATGTAATATGGATGTGGATGTGGTTTGGTAGTAAGTCCAAGCTTCTCCACCATGTCACTGTTAGCCAAGTTGTTGCAGCTACCTCCATCAATGATCATGCGACATGAACGCTCCTTAACTACACACTTTGTTTGGAACAAGGTGTGTCGCTGATTTTGCTCCGCCTTCTCCATCCGTGTGCTGAGCACACGTTGGACAATGAGGCTCTCATAACGCTCAGCTTCAGCTGCACCAATATGTTCTTCTAGATGTCCATCACTACCTGCATGGTCAGCCGCAAGCAATGCAAGTGTATCATCATCAAAATCACTAGCAGAAGAATACTCACCATCATCTTTGATAACCAAGACCCGCTTGTTTGGACAGTCACGCATCACATGTCCGAAGCCCTTGCACCTATGACATTGAACTTCCCTAGTTCTTCCCGTAGATGCAACCGAAGCAGCGCTCTCCGTAGGCTTGATGGGAGCCTTGGTTGCTGCAATAGAGGGAGTAGAGCGTGGCTTGTTGGGTGTAGAAGATGTCGTCCGAGCGGAGGAAGAAGGTGGTGGTGGAGCACGTGCACTTGGAGAAGTAACAGTGCGTGGCTTCCATGAAGTATTTTTCCCTGCAGAAATGTTAGCCTTGAAGCTTGCATGTCGTCCCTGCACTTCCCTTTCAGCTTTACAAGCAATATGAAACAAACTTGTGAGGTTAGTGTAATCTTTATATTGCACAATGTCAAAAATCTCTCTGTTTAAACCCCCCACAAATCTAGCCATAGCAAATTCTTCTCCCTCCCGCAAATTACAACGAAGCATGCCCATTTGCATTTCCTGGTAATATTCCTCTACACTTTTAGTTCCTTGTCTCAAAATTTGCAACTTGTTTAACAGATCACGTGCATAATATGAAGGTACAAATCTACCCCGCATGACCCGTTTTAAAGCATCCCAAGTCTCGTGGTATGTTATTAGGATTTTTCTTGCCATGTTCTATCCACCAAACAGAAGCAAAATCAGTGAACTCACTAGTAGCAGCCCTAACTCTAGCATTTTCAGGAAAATCATGACAAGCAAACTTTTGATCAACAGCTATCTCCCAAGTAATGTATGCATCCGGATCATATTTACCATCAAAAAGAGGTATCTTAAATTTAATCTTTGAAAATGCATCATCGTTGCGTACCTCACGGCGACGGTGACCACCCATACCACGACGATTACGCTGTAGTCGACGGCGAGGACGAGCGTCAAGATCATTGAGCTCACTATCCGCACCATAGTCTTCACCCCAGCTTGTCCTCAACCTCTTCCTCGTCTTCTTCACCTCTCCTGTCCTCGTGTCGCTGGTTGCCGCCGTTAGCCATGAGATCGTCAAAACGCCTCAATAAAGCACCAAGGCTTGTATCCATACGAGTAATGGATGCCTCCATGGTCCCAAGCTTGGTGTTGGTGGTGATTTGGGAGGCCTCCAGCTGCCCAATCTTCTCATTCGTCACCTGCAAATCTCCATCAAGTCCTTCTCGTGTGCAGCTTCACTTTGCGCTCAAAGTACCCTATGATGCCCTTTGTGCGAGGAGAATGTCCTTCCAAGTCTTCTTTGTCCGAACCTGCCATGGTTAGGTGCACAAGAACAAACAAATAGAGAACAAGTGAAGAAACAAAAACCAAACCCTATACTACTAGGATGTAGCTAATGCAAGGCTCTCACTCTCAAGCTGAACCACAAGCTCTTACCAATTCTTACCTTGCTCGACAAGAGGGGTCGGCAACCAACAAGTCAAGCAACCTAGGAGGAAGTGTATCGGTGCCGTAGCAACAAACCCCGTCAAGCTATATTCGAGTATGTGGAGCTATAGGTGGGCTGAAAGTAAAGAACAAGGAAGTACTAGCACCACGTTAGTTATAAAAAGCAAGCTGAATAATCGTTCAACGGCGGTACCTTGCTGGTCCTAGCCTAGACCGTGTTAGAGACGCGAGCCTAGACACAAGAGAAGTCACCAAGCACCACCGAACAAAGAAAAATAATCAGCCCCTCCTTTGCTCTCTCCTTTTCTTTTCTTTTTCTTTATATATATATTTTTTTCTTTTCTTTTTTTTTTTGATTTTTTTTTCAGGGGTTCCTCAAAACTGAAAATAGGAACAAAGGGAACACAAAAGAGCAAGTCACCACATAAACTTTTTCTGGAGAGAGCAGGGGTAAAAAGGTAATTAAAAGAGTAAGGCCGAGCACAAATATGAATGATATGTGTGTGCTGATTGCGGAATATGGAGTAGTATTGAACTATACCGAAACCGGTGGGAAAGCGGCCCGGATACAAAACTGAACTTGAGTCAAGCGCGGCCTGTATTCTACTCGGTTAACACATCCGGAAACACTTGTTCTTCAACTCGGACTTAATTCAAAACCAGATACAGAGTGGGACTCGATCAAGACTATTGAAAGGAGAAATAGAAGTGACCAAACGTGTTGCAAACTCGAAACTCTAAACGACTAGACTTATGACCAGCAATTCGACGCAACCGTTGCAACCGAAAACTCAACAAGCCCTAACTAAGAAGTACTAGTAAAAGGCTCAAAGAGTCTTATGGGATTGCAGGAAACTAATCACCTATTTTTTTTTTGGCTTTTCCGGACGAAAGGAAAAATAAAAACAGAAAAGAACAGGAGGTCTCTCACCGAACAACCTTGCTCCGATACCAATTGATGTGAACCCGTGAGGGTTTTGGCGTCGATCATTCGATGAGAGTGGAAGATAATTCGATTGGTGATGAAGTCGACGTTCACGGCCCGACTACAACCGTCCAAGGACGTTGCGCCTTAGCAACCGATACACCGCCTCCAATGGTCGCCGCGATCTTGTGGGAGCGCGACCACCGACCACGAGGGCACTCGTCCTGCAAGCAATCGAAGAACTGGCAAGAACAAGTAGAACAAGCACTGAAATTGCTAGATTTAATTGAAGGTTCACAACTGAAAACACAATATGGTGGGGTTCCGAAGATGAACGGGCAGGCGGCACAGGCACGCTGCAACAAGTAGCAAAGGCTAACTCTAATCAACAAAACCCAATTTGAAAAGTGGCGGCTATGGAGTATATGGGAGGGTGGAGGACGACCAGGACGTGGTGGGGGTCGTCCCCAAACCCTAAGACGCGGCCCCTATTGGGCCCCACTTGATACACGGCCCGTCGGGCCCAAAACTAGACAGATTTATGTCTCTGCAGCAAAACGACGATTGCGGTTGACTCGGAGCAGATATGGAGTTGATCTCAGATCCGTTGGAAAGTAGACTCTGTAAGCTTTCCAAATTGTGCTTGCACGCCCAAAACGGAGTCCGGATGAAGTCGTGGCGTCTGTCACAAGTTGACCCTGTCCTGCAGTCCGAATCCAACACGCGAGAATCCCCTCCCCTTCTTATCCTATCCATCATTCCTAAGCAAAACAACAACACACGTGTCTCGAGAGTCTAAATCAGATGGACATGAGCTTAGGAATGAACTCACTTGATAGTTTAGTTGGCGAGCACGAGCGCGGGTAAGAGGGCCAGCCGGAGTTGGTGTTATTGATGTTGTGGGAGGCGTGGGTGTAACGGAAGTAGTGATTTGTAACATCCTGATTTTCTAAGGGGGTAGGTTTGTAACATCCTGATTTTCGAAACATAAAAATGCCAAGTAATAATCGTCATGTCATGTAATCAACTAGACTAGTAATAAAACAAAATAAAATATTAATTCATGCATTTCATATCTTGGCATATAGGCATATAGGACGAGTAGATTATTCTAGTTTTCTCGCTCGGTATTTTTTTAGTGGAGTTTTTATAGCAATTTTATGCATAAGTTATAGGGTAGAAATTAGAAAAGAAAAGCAAGGCCAGCACAGGCCTAATCCCACGAACCTACCTCACATAGCCTACTTAACCACACTCTAGACTGCACCAGCCCAAGGCACTATCAAAATTTTCTTTTCCTTGCGACCCAGCCGACCAGCCAATGCCCAACAACACCCTGGCCTCACTACGCACGACCCAGGAAACCAACCAGGAAGTCTTCGTCTTCCTCGCGTCCAAAACGCCGCCGCTGGAAACATTAATCGTCGCCACCGCTCTGTTTTCTCTCCCTGCAACCGCTTCCCGAACCGGTAGAGCCAGAGCGTTGCGCCGCCTCCCCTTCCCCACTCACAAGCCCCGGTGCCCACAGCAGCACCTCAGTGCGCGCTAGTGCGCGTTAATGGCCGTAGAGTCATTGATTCACCGACGAGCTTCAACCCGTTCACCTCCTCTCCGAGATTCTTCTATAAATAGAGCCAAGATCTCGCCGTGCTTTTTCCCCTCTACAGAGCAAGCAAGTTCTTTTTCCTTCGCAACAAATCGAAGCTCTCCCCGCTGTCGGTAAGACGCGCTGCCGCTGTCAATTCGCTGCCGTGGAACCCCTATTCTCCTGTATGACTCCCTTGTCGGGTTCGCAGAACTACACCGCCGCTCTGGAGTAGCTTCCCGTCAAGCTATCGCCGCTGCAACCTCTTTCGCGTCGACACCAAAACGGAGCTCCACCATCCCTCTCAACGCGAGCCTCTTCCCAACCTCGCGCCACTCCGCGAACCTCTCTGGTGAGTCCGCAGTAAGCTTCTCTCCCTCCTCGCCCTGTTCCCTTCAACCACTGGAGCGATGTTTTGTCGAACTCCGGTGAGCTCTGCGCGGTAGCGCCTGTTAGCACTAATCGTCCTGACTTGCACGTATGTGTTAGATTAGTTTGTTAGCACGTGTGTGCGTGTGTGTTAGATTGGCAGCTGCGTGTGTTGCAGTGCGATTAGATAGAGGAAATTTATTCTCCAAGTTGGTTACGATTTGGTAACATGCGTAGGAAGCGGAGTACGAACGGCATGGCTGCGTTCAATGTGGAGAGCGCCCGGGTCGCACGGAAGGCGAATGGCTCACGTTCGTTGTAAGAGCAGGTCGCCGGAGATAGTGCGTGTGTGTGGCTGATCGCGGGAGTTAGTTGCTAGGTGTTGCCGGCTATAAAACGCCATGTACTCTATGTATTTGTTTGAGCCGAGAGAAATACAGAGGAAAAAGTCCTGGCATTTGTCGCCAAGGGGTATCCAATACCCACCAAATTGTGTGTCTCGTGTTCTTGTGCGGCAATCCTCCGTTCCAACAGCGCCGCCGCTCGCGCCACCCCGATGTATCGTGAACTGTAGTCTAGCAAGTCCCTGCAGTCCATAGTTGCATGGACCTAGTCCATGGGATTTCCGTTTAAAGATAATTGAAAAAAATCTTTTTTGAGCATTTTGCAGTTTAGCCCCGGGTTTTGCGTAATAGAAAACGCAGTCCAGAATAGTTCTAGAGTTTTTGCGCTTAAACCCCAATAGTTTTGTTTAATTATCCCGCAGCCCTACCAGTGTGTAATTTTTACCTACTAGCCCCTGAAATTTAGGTTTAATTGAAATCTAGCCCCTAGAACCTTTAAATTTTAATATCTTTTAAACCGTAACTCTGATTTAGCTGATTTTTAAACCAAAATTCTCGTAGCGACGAACTCTTTTCAATCATTGCATAAACATACTGTTTTTCCTCTGTTTATTGTACTGTTTTTCTTATGTTTGTTTTATTATTTGTTTTTCCGATTTGACGATCGTTTAGAGGGCGAGCCTCGTGGAGAATTTCCAAGACTACCAGTTTGAAGAATCTGAGCAGCAGCAGCACGTGGACAGAGGCAAGTGTCCTTGATGCACATTGCTCCTACTTATTTTATATCTGAATTTAATTTCATGCATGCAAGTCTAATTTGAATCCCACGTTAGGGTTTACTAGACTTTGTTGTAATCCTTTCCTTGTCGCCTGGTTTGGGTGTAGTAAGTATAGTTGAGGGTACGTCATGCTTATAATGCTTTGAAGGGATTAAAATATGATAAATAATATTGACTAATGATTTCACTTGAACCTAATTATCATGGGGTTAATCTCTTTTTAGCAACATGGACTTAGGTAATCCCAATAGGAGGATGATGATGATGGTGCGGATATGCACGGGTACTAGGTTGAGTACCATTGGTTGCGGTAGTGCCTGTTTGGGATTCTAAGGACCGGTTTGTGGAGCGGCCACCCAGAACAACAGCGCAAAGCATAGGGCTGATATGGGTAGGCTTGGTTAAGTAAAAGATGACTTTCCAGTTTTGCGGGCATCGAGGAAGGAGGACGATAGGGTTACTTTCGACCTCAGGTGATGAAGGGGTACTTCTAGCCACGGCGCCAGAGGGGCTTCTGTAGGAAGGGGTACTTCCGCAGCGGTGAAACCTTAGCGTGGGTGTTTTAGCAGACTGGGAAGCTCTTTAAAAGACCATGTGGTGATCTCCTGGCCTCACACCTACGGAAGTGTTTTGGCAACATGGAGACTTTAGTCACCGAATAGTGATGGAATCATCAACCTGTAGGTAAAGTTGTGCAACCTCTGCAGAGTGTAAAACTGTTATAACAGCCGTGCTCATGGTTATGAGCGGCCTGGATCCTCACACGAGCTAGAGGGTTTTGGTATGATTGAATCTGGTAGGGTAACCAGATTTGGGTAGTGTAGCCCGTGGATTTAATACAGGCAGGGTAGCCTGTATTGTGGTTGAGTTTGGTTACTACAGGTAGAGTAGCCTGTAGTAAGGGGTTTATTATCACTTAGTAAATAGGTTGCTTTAAATAAAATGAACTTAGACATAGGTGCTTTCTATGCAATAAACTTTATGTTAGCCTTTCCTTCTTTAAGCTTGCATGTCATAATTTTCCCCCACTTGCTGAGTACGTTATGTACTCACGCGTGCTACTTTCCTGTTTTGCTACATATACCTGCTGCTCAGATGATGAAGATTTGGACTTCTTTGACGAGGATTACTACTAGGCGTGCGACTCCCCGGTTGACTGCCTGTGGCGTGATGGATTGCCTGCTGCGTTGTGTTTCTGCCTGTGAGGCAATTTAATAATTCGGGTATTGTAACCTATATTATGATGATATAATAATAACATGGTTTATACTGTTTACTTCACTTTTGTCTCTATGTGTGTGAAAATTGATCCTGCACACACATAGTTATGCATTCAGTTTTGTTCTTAAAACTGGGTGTGACAAAATACATCTCAGCATAGAGCACAATGACTAAATAAACTTCAAGATAGTTTTTATTCACAACACATACTTGTTAATCAAGCTAAAAGTACAGAACATAAAACTCAGGATAATATAAGATGTCATCAGATACTCATTGATCTAATAAACTCACAGATATTCATTTAGCTATAATGTCTAGTCAATCAGTCAACTTATAATTCAGGAATATAAGCTCATTGTGCCTTCAATCACACGCTGCACTATCACCACATCAGTACTAATAGTTGTTCACAAGTAATAAATATAAATTCTAGTTATACAACCCACCATGGAGGAATCACTACATGTCATCTCAACGGCAGGTTAAAGTCATGGGATATCAAAATTCACCAGCTAGTAATGACATAATTTCAACACCGTCACAGGAGCTTACGCATCAGAAGCTATGTCATGGAAGCATGACTGAAGGGAGAGGTACTACCATTCTGATGAGGGCTGTAGTTACATTTATAATGAAACCAAGTCAACTTCTCAAGTGACGCAAACCATTCGTAGGTTCTCAAGCCTTTGAAGTTCTGCATAATAAACCGTCAAAGACTTGTTACAAAAGAGATGAAGTACAGGTTGGGCATGCCACTCTTCTATTTGTTCAGTCACGGCAAGCAAACTGGGAGAATAATTTCATGTTGGCACAAAATAATCCATAAATGGCCCATATCCAGTACTTAATGGAATTTCAAACAATTTAGTAGTGGATTGCTCATTTCCTTGATTACTCTTAAGATGCAATATGGTTAGCTCATGACTTATAACTTATTACAGTGTGATGACTCATAAGAATGGATGTAGAGTGAGTGTTACACAATAGTAATATATACACAACAAGTCTTCTAGCCTGTGGTATATATTAGTGAAAGTGAAACCATCATTGAAACACCTATATTATTTTTCTTTTTCATTTCTCCTTCGCACAAGCTATGATTCAACTTCAGTGTCATACATTACACGATGGCATAATGCAAAACCCAAGTGCTGAAGAATAGCACAATAACTTTAGTAGCTAGCACAAATAGAAATACCTCAGGAATCAGGATGCATCCCATTCCACGGACCAAAACCATTTCCACAAAAAATTGGCACCCGGGGTGATGGATGCATAGGATTTGGACTCGCAACTGGCAGCCTCTCTCTCATTTCATATACTCCAAGGTGCGAAAGCGATAATTCCATTATGTCTGCACAACATGGTTGCAAGAGAGCCCAAATCAGCAATCGGCATTAGCATTGTTGAAGAATGGATTAAACAATGAACAATGAGACCTACTCCATATGAATTATTTTTCTTGACATCAAGAGAAAAGGAAAAGGCAAGTTCTTATAACACAAGGAAAAAGGTCTTGGTAAGTTCTTATAACACACATAGGGAAAAGGAAAAGATAAGTTCTTATAACACAAATAAACCTTATAGATCATGTTGTGTGTCCTCACTATCTTGCTACCTATTAGCTGAGAGAAATCTTCTGTCACTCCTGATCTAGATATATTCCCTCACCAAAATTGATCATTTGTAAACCTAAACTTTTAAACATAAATAATCAATCAGCTGAGAAAAATCTTAGCTCAAGAAAAACAAAGATTATGTCCGATGAATGCTTTTAAATAAGCACAATCAAATCCTTATCAAGAAACACATTATTGGACCTTTAATTCTGCATGCTAACATTTGTTAGGGTTCTATTATTAGTTAACATGAAACTATTATGTATACAAACATCTTCCTAAGGTTCTACTATTAGTTAACCTGACACTATATTGTAACGAAGCATTTAATAGTGCATTACTACAAACTATGAATTAGAATCCCTCTAAGAAAATATTTATCAGTATACATCATATACTTTTTATTCCCCACTTTTTTTATTTGTATATGGAAAGGGGTACAGTACCCGCCATTAGAAATAAAGGGTACAATTCATCATACTGTATTCTTGTACCACATACATTTATTCAAAGAAAGAGAGCATATACATTACTTAAGAGATTCCATGGGTTCAGATTTCCACCTTAGCAGCACTTATGGTTGTCAGTCAAAATAGAATATGGGGTGAATTTGATCATTAGTCATCACATTCACATATGCATCCCTGTTATAAGAAAGATATGACATGCTTAAGAGGGATAAGTTTTTTTTCCTTTTCCTTCCTCTAAAACATTAATTTGTTGATGCACTTATATTCAGTTAGCATGGATTTATTTTTCTACATGAATAAATAGCTAGCAATCCGTTCTTGTTTGGGATCTCTCCTTTTATCTTGTGTTCTTTCTGGATCTCTTCTTTTCGTGTTTCCTTGGGTTTCATCTCTAGCCTACCCCAACTTGCTTGGGATAAAAGGCTTTATTGTTGTTGTTGTTCTTGTAATAAATAGCTAGCAATTCGTTCTCTGTCACATGCTCTAGCAAAAGTGTGATCTCAATTGACCCGAGCATCGTGAAAATACGACACAACTGTTAGCTTTTCATGGTAGCTACCAAGCAACATGCTGCTAGCAGGACAAAAAGAATTTCCAAAAGCACATTGGCTCAAGACCGGTTCACATAAAAAACATTTTCAAAGACTAAATAATATGATGGGCTTATCAGTTTTATTAGATAGGCTAAATATATAGTTAGATTAGAAACTGACAATATAACCCATCTAATCTAACATATCAATAGTTGGTAGGACAGACAGAATGTTACTTACCTCATACCCTGGATCAATGGTATACCATTTGAAAGCTTCTCAATAAAATCATGTAAACAATACTGCCAGAAATATTAAATTTGCACCGGTTACCTGCATATTTTTATCACCATACATATTACCATTTTAAATAGGACTGAGGCAGAAAGTACATCAAATAAGATACTGACATATATATTACCATGTAAACAATGCTTGAACTTACATGCTAGTAGGAACACAAGACCTGGATTAATTCAAGTTCACCAAGACAGTTTTAACGCCCATGCGGCCTACCGATTTTCAAATATGTGTTGGGGGCCAGGCGCGGAGCAAACACCACGGCCCCCGTATCTAACTTTTGTGACTAACCCTAAGTCTCTAGGCAAACGTGTAGGTCAACAGGCGAGCGGAGCACCGGAGGCACCCCGGGCAGAGCCGGGGGGGCAACAGAGGAGAGAGCCCCCGATGCGAAGGCCTGCGACCGGCGGGGCGACCACCGGACCAGGCGAAGCCGCACCCAGGCGAAGCATTGGGGGTCGAGCGAAGCACCGAGCCGGAGTGCTCGCCAGCCATAGGCCAGCTAAGCCGCGAATCACGCGTGCTTGTCCGGTTTTCCCGGATTGCCCTCAAGAGTTACTGCCTTCCAATAGAAACGAGGGCAAGAGACAGGGGTAGAATGGTCTTGTAAAGTGCGGCTCCCTAAGACTATAAAGGGAGTGAGCTAACCTTTGCTTATACTAAGAGTCGTTACCTCACCACTCTGTTTATTTACTTCGCATATTAGTTCTTTATGTTCGGTGTGCTAAGTGCGCATTGCCTTCGCCGCTTAGTACACCAACAATATGCATTCACTAAATTTCAAGGTTAAATGGCACAATACCTACAAATCACCTGGTTCACAACCATATGAGTTTCATAGTTATCAACACAGCTCAAGATAAGATCAACTCCAGTGCTACGCTCAGGAGTACTTTGGGCTTTTAGGCTCACCAAAAATGTTTCAAATCCATTGACAGTAGTGATATTGAGCGAGAAGCTCTGCAGAGCAAAAGATAAGTGAACACCAGTTTTATTATAAGCATGAGTGCATGATGAATACAACTACGTGGCACTACATCTAAAAATCTAGCTCGTGCACATAAATTAAGCCGTGTACCTCGTGCGATAAGCCGATAATTTAACCAAGAGAGTAAGACATGGCCTTTAATGATATCAAATATTTCTTGGAAACATATATTAATTAAATATGAATAAAAAAGTAATGCATTATTATGTACCAACATGGAGGTAGTGTAAAAATCTAGCAAATATATAATTCTTATAATTAAAAAGCTATTGCCAACAATATTTGTATTTTTCCTTAACTACCATTTTAGTCAAAATGTATTATGTGTGATGTATCTCCAAGTATTTCTCTACCACCTGTTGCAAATAAAACATGTATGTCAAATAATTTAGCAAAATAATAATAATAATAACAACAAACTATTACTATTGAACTATTGATCAATCTTTTTAGTGCACATGGATCATATAGTTGTCCTTTAGATTACTATTTCTTAGGTAGCCTAATTAAAAGCATTCATGATCCATTTTTAGTAAGAATGTTGAACAAGAACAGAAAAATTGTCCCTAACAAAGTTTTGAGCTGCTATTAAAAACTGGATTTTGGGGTCAATTTCTTAGGAGCTCTTAGAAATGCTCTAAGCCAAGTCATTTCTGGTACTCACGCTATGAGATGTTTGGTCAGTGATATCTGGCAAGTTTGGTAGAACAGAAAGCCCAAAATCAAACATGACTGTCTAAACAGAAAATTAAGGATGGAAACAAAAGGATACTCAGAATAACATTTATACCTCAATACAAGCTTCAAAATGGACGTGAATAGCATACAGAATGAGGGCAAGCTTCAGATTTGATAACACCGTATAAGTCAACTTTGGATGAAGCGGAGACATATAGCAGTATCGAACTTCTCCATCCCCTAGCATAGAGCAAAAAAAAAAAAAAAAAATGAATCAAAAGGGTAACAGAACTAAACTGCTCTACAGGCACAATGCAATCTTAATTTTAGGTGTATAATCTGGTTCGACTCCTGTAACCAAAAGGGTGAGTAAAAAACAACGATTCCAGACCTGGATGTTTTTGCACAAACGATATCAGCACAAAATGAACTTGTTTTATGGTGGACACAAACATCAACTGTTTGACTGCGGACTGGATCGTGTATGTGCCTGCCGCTCCGCACGGTGGAATACTCTACAGCAGCTAGAGATACTGGGGCAGGGGCAATTCCTTGACGTCATGCTGCAGAGACTCACCGACGGATGCCCCAATCTCGATGATCTTTGAAACTCGAAGGCCATCCGCCAATCGCGAGAGCTCGCTCCATGCCGTTAAATCCAGGTGCGTCTTGACGTTACAGGGCTGAGGCGAGCTTCATCGACGTCCAATGATCGTAATCTATAGCAACAGGAAGCGACGAGGTGATTGGCAGTAGATAAACGAATCAAATCGGAAGACAATGATCAACGACAAGAGATCACGGTGTGCTTCATTGTGTCGGATTGATTCAGGTTCTCGCACTCGCCTCCAACTTCAACACCGGTGGCAACTACCGACCAAAAAGACCGAATCAAACATGCGAAGGCAAATGGGAAAGTACCAAGTACGTTTGGTTTACCAGACCAAGCGGAATAGATATGGACGGCGAAACAGCGGGCAACTCCAGTGACCGTGCTTGGCGTGAGCTCCTGCCGAGGCACCGTACATTTTCCTTTTCTTGTGATCGTCGACGGCCATTATCACATGACATCCAGGGCGACGATGGCCACTGCACCCTCGCTCCCTCCCTTCCTTCCAAGATTGATGCCTCGACAAGAGATTGAAATAATTAATTGAGAGGAGATTACGCGATGAGATTGAATTGAAGAATGGAAACCGTGCATGGTAGAAACGGAAGGACCAGACGTTGCATGCGTGAAAGGAAGTAAGGATACATGGGTATATTTGTCAGTGGCGGACCTAGAATTTGAACTAAGGGTATGCCGTAAAAAAAAATCAAAAAATAATGTGTTGTTAGCTGGGAATTGAACTCATAACCTCCACATTAATAAGTTCACATTTGACTGAGAAACCACTTGAGCTATGCCTATTTCCTTGATTTTGATAAGCAAATTATGGTTCTTATCCTAAAACTAGCCTATATGTATTGATGTTTGCCGAAATCATAGGGTATGCCATGGCATATAGGGCATACCCCTAGGTCTTTGTGGGTTAGGAAACTCTTGGTTCCCATGCGTGAAAGGAAGTAAGGATACATGGGTATATTTGTAGGTTAGGAAACTCTTAGTTCCCAGGTGGGTATGTTTCTAGGTGAGAAAAGATCCGAGGGGTGTAACTTGAGGCAGCGATTTGGCTTAAAATTGGGTCAGGTGTAACATGTAACCTTCAAACCTTGTAACATTTGTGGGCCTAAAACAAATCAATGATGGGAGATTAGCATAATATCATCATCCAAGGCTCCAGATTGGTGGGTATAGAATTTTCTGAGTGACTAGATGGGTCGCAGGAACTCATTATTTATTGGTTTAGATCCGCAGCCACGCCTGGGTATCACCTAGTGTTCATCTAAAATAATTCCAATTACCTTCTATTAATCTCTTTTCTATGTGCATTTTTTGTGCATACGGCGCGTAAGTGCGTGCAGCATTACACTAGTTATATGAAAAGTAAGTGTTTGCAGGTCACGAGAAATCACAATGCATATGTATAGTATCCTTATGGTACTGCAGAAAGAATCAGTTGTCTGCATGTTCAGGCTTTGCAGTGCAGGAAAAAGGGAGAAAAGAGTAATCCGTAGGCGCGCACACCCCCTCTCTGGGATGAACGCGACGGGGGCGAGGACGGCCAGCGCGTCGAGATCACGGTAGACACAGAAGACGACCCGGTTCACGCCGACGCCGAGCACGTCGTAGCCGCCGTAGGCGAGCTGGGCGACGACCATCCCAGCGTGGGTCCGTGACGGCGCGCTCTTGGAGTGACGAGGACAAGCGCCGGAGCAGCGTCGGCTTCCCCGCTCCCCTTCCTCCATCTGCTGCGCGCGCCTCCGCTTCTCCTGCTCTTGTAATGGCCGTGGCCGACGCCTATTTTATTGGAATTGCTCCCGATTCTTATTGGCGCGTGAGTGCCAGGTAAGCAAGAGCGTCGGTTGCCGGGAGCTTTTTGTGGGCCACGTCATCTGGTCGTTTCACTCACTCAACACGAGACTCTCTACTTAGCATGTCCCTAACCAAAACTATATTTTACGGAAATGCTTGGTACGGCCAATATTTTTTTCGGACGCCGCACACCCACCGTCGCACCTACACTCGAAGGCGGCGAATGTGGGTTTACAGAAAAACTCCCACATTCGGCATGTCGAAAAAAGAAAAAAATCACCACAACGTACATAATCACACAAGAACACTTATTTGATGCTTTGCAATATCAAAACGATCCAACACACTAAAAGTACATATTCCCTTGGCTTCAATGAACAGAAATGCTTTCAGTCAATGGCTTATTGGCTCCGGAGGCTTAACGGGTCCTTGAGCTGTCATACGGTTTCGTTTTGATGATTTTGTATAAGTTTGTAATTTGAAAATTTATAGGATTATATGTTTTATAATATGTATTAAGTTTTTAAAAAATGAGAAAATAGTACGTATATCCATAAGTCATACATAGATACTCACAGTATATAGGATAGCTATGATGTCAGTTGGTGTTACTGCCCACTCGTGGCCATTGGTTGCCAACACACCGGTTAACACCATGTAGATAGCGGCAAAGGCATAGGAATAAGCAGTCAAAGATAAATTCGCAGGATATTTTATCAGCCCTCGAGCCTGAATCATCATCAACACAAAAGGGCGCCAACATCCTCTTATGAACGTGCTTATGAACGTGGAGCGTGCTTATGAACGTGGCATGTGAAGCCCATCCTCTTGGCGAGTCTCCTTCCTAGTCCTGGTCCCGCCTGTTGATGCCGCAAGCACTGCCGTGACGGTCAACTACGTGGAGTCCGAAGTCCAAACAACTATATTGCTCCCTCTACATGAGGAAGTTGGCGGTCGACTCTGCAGAGCCCTGGGCGCTGTAGCGCAGGCTCACGAAGGCGATGAGCTATTGCTGGCCCTTTTCCTCCTTCCAGTTTCAGATTTAATACATGTTCAATTTGGTCCATGTCTCCATGATGCAGGATTTGTTGAATATAGAGCACCATTAGGCTGACTTCAACAATAGGAGGTAAACTGGAGAGGCAAGACTCCATTTGCCTCACCTCTACGGTAGCAAGACTGTAGTACATTTTCTATTATCTCTAACAACAAGAGGCAGATGGGATATGCAAAACTCCGTTCACGGAGGAGGAGAGCTCCTCAGTCGCTGTCATGCGAGCTCCATCGCGACTCCTCCGCGCTTGTCGCCGCGCGCAAGCCCGCTAGGTCTGCCCATCCTCGTTCCACCTCCCTCCACTGCTCTCCCCCGTGCTGTCATCCCCTCGTGTGTAGCGCCTCCATCCGCGCCTTCCTCCTCCGCATTGCCGTGGGTGACACCTCCCTCCTCCACACCGTCGCTCTCCCCCAGCTGTCGTTCCCTCAAGCGCGGTGCCTCCCTCCTCCATGCCACCGCTCTCCCCCGCGCTGTTGTTCCCCCGCACGCAACGCCTCCATCTGCCATGCATGGCGCCTTTCTCCTCCGCGTTGTGCCCCGCATGCTGCAGAAGGCCTCCAACTGAGCATGCGTGTCCTAGCTCCCTCTCGGTGACCTCACCACCCCCCACGCTGCTCCCCTACCCGCTTCGCCCTCCTCAGCGAGCGCGCCAGTCGCCTTGCACCACCGCTTGCCCTATTGCCACAAGTCCCTCCCTCGTGTGTCGCCACTCCTTGTCATGTGCCGTCCTCCTCGCCTACGCGAGCTGTCGGATCCTGCGCACCGGCCTGACTCCTCCTCCACGACGGCGTCCTCACCGGCGACCTCCGCCGCGCGCTGCTCTCCCCGTGCACCGCAACTCCCTCCCTCCCGTGTCGTTGCTCCCCCACCTACGCCACCCTCCTCGCCTGCACGAGCTACCGGATCCTGCGTGCCGGCTCGACTCCTTCATGGTGGCGTCCTGACCGGTGACATTCACGCCCTGATGACGCCCCCCCCTTCTCCGCTCCCTACCGTCCTCCTCGCCCCGGGTCACCCTGCCATGTGTCGCAAGCCAGTGTATTCGGCGAATGCATTCAAGGAGAGAGGATGTCTATTTCTACCTTGCTTTTCTCCTTGAAGGCAAAAATGCCTGGTCCATTGCCTCCTCTGTTGGAGAACCAATTCGCGTGAACAGTGCTCTTTAGAGAGGCAATTTTGGATATGCCAACCTTAGGGGCACCGTTGTCTGTTTTGGCCGTTGGGATTCTATAATTTAGTGATTGTATTTGTATCTCAGAATTGGCAATTAAGCTAGGAGTTGGGATTTCGTGGAGATGTGACATGCTCGACCCAATCTGCAGTGCTCGTGAGTTGGGTCAATTAAGCATTTGAATTGTCGTGCCCTTACACGGACGGATGCGTTCTGCACCTAACAATGCAACAGCAGAGTGATGTGCGAGAGTGTGCCGCTATGGTTAGGGGCCAGCTAAACGGGGTCTGGAAGAGAAGGGACAAACATTGCAATGGAGAAGACGGCGGATGGGAATCATGATGGAGTGGTGAATTTCTAAACGGTGAATCTTTTGTTAGTATTAAAGTGAACTTTAAAAGTTGGATGGTGAATTTCTAAAAGGAGAATCTGTTGATGTCAAGAATCCAATTTTCCCTTTCATTATCAGTAGTCATTAAGTGTTTGGTCCAAAATTTTTCTTACCTGCACGACTAGATAAACGCCCGTCAAGATCAAGAAGCAGTTTTCAATGATGCACAGTATTACCAAGATGCCATGTTTCTAAACCGTAGTGGAGCAAGGTTGATGTGAACCACTGAGCATCGCAGGGGTTAGCATTTTCATCTGGTACATTGGTTGGTGCCTCCCAATCCCAAACCAATCAATGACCGGCCTCTATAGAGAGCCATCAAAACGGCGCCGGAGATGCACACTGCCGCGCCGATAACTTTGAGGATGTCGTCTCTCGTGCAGACGTTGGTTGCTTCGACGCTGGAAAATGCGAAATTCGGTTGGCCTCTCATAGCCGGGCGGTGCTCTGTAAGATGTAATAGTAGAAGCGTACACATCGGACTATTACCCAGCCATTGTAGACAAGAGAAACGTGAATACCGGTACCACCGACTGGAAAAGCTGCGGTATAGGAAGCATGCCTGCAGCAATTGAGGCAGGAGAGCCATGTCAGTGGTGGAAGACTGAATTGTTTGTGCAATGTGCAGGACGGTAGGATTACCTACACAGTGAAGCTAAGAAGAGCAAAGGAGGCGAGGAACTGCAGTGTCAATCGAGGCCTTACACTTCTTCAAGACTAGGCAGCGGAGAGGCACACACCTCTCTTGGAGGAAGGCGATTGGCGCGACGACGACATCTTTGCGGTAGACGCAGAAGACGACCCGGTTCACGCTGACGTCGAGCACGGACTTGGTGAGCACGTCGTAGCCGAAAGCGAGCTGGGCGACGGCCATCCCGGCGCGCCTGCCACGGCTCGCTCCGGACCGGCGAGGACCAATGCCGGAGCAGCGTCACCGCCATCTGCTACTCCCACGGTGGCCGCCACCTTTTCTCTGGGCTTGCTTAGATTTTTATCGCAGTTCGTGTTCGACGAACCCAATTCTGCAGCATTCAGTGGCACATCTGCACTGTTCCTCATTATCCAAAAAGATACACTGTTCTTCATTTGGCAGGGGTGCAAACGAAAGTAGAAGACCAACTGCACAGGCCTTGCAACAATGTGTGGTAAGAAAGGTTGAAACAGAAACCACTTACCCACAGGTTAGGCAAAGGAGAATACTACAGGTTCAACCAGTGTACAACCAAGACACAAGCAATGTTTTTGGGCCTATATACTTCCATGTTTTTTTTGTATTGGTTGGACATATGTTGTGGACTCATTTGTGGGTCGCACCTATAGATGCTGTTATGAACGATGACGAAATGACGATGAAGAACGAAAGATCAAACCACAAGGGACACAAGGATTTAACGTGGAAAGCCCTTCCAATGCGGAAGAGAAAAACCCACGGGCGCCAGCCAGCAAATACTTCACTATCAAGAGCAAATACTTCACTATCAAGAGTCGGGATTACAACGCCTAACGGCGGCTTACAAGAATCTGATCGTGTGTGACGGTGAAAACCCTAAAACGAGTATATATACTGTACCGCGGGGGCAAGCCCCCGCACCCCGAACCGAGTCGGGTTCGGGCTTCATGGGCCAGCCTCCCATTGTACAGAATTTGGATCACAACTCAACAAAACTCCACCTTGAGATAAATTCTTCTTGTAGCAAAAAATCAAAACCTTCATCCTGAACACAATAAGAGAAAGAAATGCTTCTGGCGCCAAATAGTCTCTAGGGCTAATCCATAATGCCGACTAAGCTTGAGCATAGCTCAAACTTAGCAACAGGGACCGGCTTTGTCAACATATCAGCAGGATTATCATGAGTACTAATCTTGCATACCTTTAGCTTACCCTTCTCAATCTGATCACGAATGAAATGATACTTGATCTCAATGTGCTTTGTTCTCTCATGAAACATTTGATCTTTAGTGAGACATATAGCACTTTGACTATCAGAGAATAGCTTAATGCAAGAATCAACTCCAGAGAGTTCCGCAAATAACCCTTTCAACCAAATCAACTCCTTACCCGCTTTAGAAATAGCAATGTATTCAGCTTCAGTGGTGGATTGAGCAACAACAGACTGCAAAGTAGCCTTCCAACTCACAGCACAACTACCAATTGTGAAAACATAACCTGTGAGTGATCTTCGCCTATCCAAATCACCAGCAAAGTCTGAATCAGAATAGCCAGTAAGTCCCTTATCAGTTCTTCCAAACTTCAAACAATAATCAGCCGTCCCTCCGAGATACCTGAGAATCCACTGAACAGCTCTCCAGTGTTCTCTACCAGGATTAGACATGTATCTGCTCACTAAGCTCATAGCATATGATAAATCCGGGCGAGAGCAAACCATAGCATACATCGAGAGAACCAACAGCATTAGAATATAGAACCTTTGACATATATTCTAAATCATCACGAGTACTAGCACATTGCTTAGCTGACAACTTAAAATGCAGTGCAATAGGAGTACTAACTGGATCAGCATCATGCATGTTGAAACGACGAAGAACCTTTTCAATGTAACCATGCTGACTAAGAAACAATAAACCAGCTTTACGGTCTCTAGTAATTTCCATACCTAGAATTTTCTTAGCAGCACCAAGATCCTTCATGCCAAATTCACTACTCAACAGTTTCTTTAGTGTAGTGATTTCTTTACTACTCTTAGCAGCAATCAACATGTCATCAACATATAACAGCAAGTATATAGGTGATCCATTAACAAACTTGAGGTAGGCACAACTATCATAATTTGATCTTTTAAAGCCATGTAACCTGATAAATGAATCAAACCTTTTATAGCACTGACGAGGGGATTGCTTCAAGCCATACAATGATCTCTTCAGCTTGCAAACATAATTCTCCTTGCCAGGCAATATGAACCCTTCAGGTTGGTCCATGTATATTTCTTCCTCAAGCTCACCATGCAAAAATACAGTTTTCACATCTAACTGCTCAAGCTCAAGATCATGTGAAGCAACAATACTGAAGAATGTTCGAATTGAACTATGCTTTACCACAGGAGAAAACACATCATTGTAATCAACACCAGGAATATGACTGTAACCTTTAGCTACTAACCTTGATTTAAATCTAGGAGGCTCACTAGGAGATAAACCCTCCTTTTTCTTGTAAATCCATTTGCAGCGAACAATCTTCTTTCCCTTAGGCAAGGGCACAACATCCCAAGTACAGTTTTTCTCCAGAGATTGCATCTCCTCTTCCATAGCTGAAATCCAATTCTCACGATCATCACAATCAACAGCTTTAGTATAAGATGTAGGCTCATGAACATTCTCCACCTGTTCAACACAACTCAAACTATAATAAGCCATATTACATTCTTCAATAAGGCGTGGTCGAGGACCACAATCCCTCTTAGTTCTACGATGAGCAATAGGAGGTGAGTTTTGCTGAACATAATCATCATGAGCATCACTGTCAGCAACATCATTTTCAGTATCAATCACAGGCTCCACCTGCTCGACTTCCCCATCATCTACATCCTCCACCTGCACACTTATATGCTGCAATTATTTTTCAGAATTATCTGGAACATGATCTGAAGCCAAACTATCATTAAACATCACAGATTCATTGAAAACTACACTCCTGCTCATGAAAGTCTTTCCAGTTTCAGGATTCCACAATTTATATCCTTTAACTCCTGAACCATAACCAACGAAAAGACATTTGATAGCTCTAGGCTATAATTTTCCATTATCAACATGAGCATAAGCAGTGCAGCCAAAAACTTTCAACCGTGAATAATCAGCGGGTGTGCCAGACCATACCTCTATAGGAGTTTTCTTGTCGAGTGGGATAGATGGCGACCTGTTAACCAAGTAACAAGCTGTTGCAGCAGCTTCAACCCAAAAACGCTTGTTCATCTTTGCATTGAACAGCATACAACGATCCTTTGATATGATGATTCTATTCATATGCTCAGCCACACCGTTTTGCTGCGGGATATGCGGTATGGTGTGATGCCTAACAATGCCTTCTTACTTGCAATAATCATTAAAAGCATCCGAACAGAACTCTCCACCATTATCAGTACGAAGCACTTTTACTTTATTTTCAGTTTGCCTCTCTATCATAACTTTCCACTCTTTAAATGCAGCAAAGGTATCATCCTTATATTTCAGAAAATAAGGCCACACTTTTCTAGAGTAATCATCAATAATAGTAAGCATGTAACGAGCACCACCAAGAGAAGGCTTACGAGAGGGACCCCATAAGTCAGCATGTACATAATCAAGAGTACCTTTGGTGGAGTGGACAGCGGTATTGAACTTGACCCTTTTATGCTTGCCGAAGATACAATGCTCACAGAATTCCTTGTTACCCAAAGTGCAACCATCCAGCAGGTTTTTCTTCATCAATTCTGCCATACCAAACTCACTCATATGTCCAAGACGCATATGCCAAAGTTTAGTCTTACTAGGTTCAGATTTAGAAATAGCAGCAGCGGAAATAGAACCTTGTAAAGTACTTCCTCTAAGAACATATAAGTTAACAGAATTCATATCACCAACCAACCAAACAAGGGAACCTTTTGAAATCTTTAGAACTCCATTAGAACCAGAGTATTTGAAACCTTCTGCATCAAGAGTACTAACTGAGATGAGATTCTTGGTCATTGTTGGTACATACCTCATATTTGTGAGTGTGCGAATCATGCCGTCATGTGCCTTGATCTGAACAGAGCCAATGCCCACAATATCACGTGGGTTATTATCTCCCATGCGCACAACATCTCCCTTCTGCACAGGCTTATAAGAGCTAAACCAATTTCTGTTAGTGCAGACATGGAATGAACATGCAGAGTCAAGTATCCGTTCATCATCACCAGAAACACAGGCAACATGAACTACCGGACAATCTCTAGAATCTGAAGTACCAGCAGCAACAGAAGCTTTACCATCGGAGTTATTCTTCTTGTTCTCCTTGTTTTTCAACTTCCAACCATCCTCAATAAAGTGACTTTTCTTCTTGCAGTACCTGCAGAACTTCTTGGGCGGTTTGGAAGTTGAGTGGCTTCTACTGTCATGGCTCTTGTCGCGATCGTTGCCGCCATGGGAGGATCTCCGATCGGTTCGACCTCTGCTCACATGAAGTGCATCGCCGCCCTTAGACGACGACGACCCATCGAGTGCACCATCCCTTTCATCTTTTCCCTAGATTGAAGTGCCTCATAAACATCCGCTAGGGATAGTTCATCACGGCTCGAAGTATGGTGTCCCGAAAATTAGCAAAAGAACTGGACAGAGAACATAACAATAAGAGACCTCGATCCTCATCATCATACTTGACCTCCATCACCAATAGGTCGGCAACGATCTCCTTGAAAACAGATATGTGGTTCATGACCAAACCACCCTCCTGCATCTTGAGCGTGAACAACTTCATCTTCATATGCATCTTACTGGTTAGATCTTTGGACATGCAGATCGATTCCAGTTTGAGCCAAAGTTCTGCAGCACTCTTTTGCCGCAGCACTTCTTGCAAAATATCATTAGATAGATGAAGCTGAATTAGAGACAGAGCCTTACGATCCTTGCGCTTCTCCTCGTCGGTCCACGCATCCTGCTTCTTCTTGCCAAAGCTATCTAGCACCTCATCCAGATCTTGAGTCGGCGCCGGAATAGCCCGCATCTTGACTTGCCACAGTGAGAACCACGTGCTGTAATCCAACAGCGGTAGATCATACTTCATCGACGACATCACGAAACCCTAGACGGGAAACCACCAGGCTCTAATGCCACTTGTTATGAACGATGACGAAACCACGATGAAGAACGAAAGATCAAACCACAAGGGACACAAGGATTTAACGTGGAAAACCCTTCCAATGCGGAAGAGAAAAACCACGGGCGCCAGCCAACAAATACTTCACTATCAAGAGTCGGGATTACAACGTCTAACGGCGGCTTACGAGAATCTGATCGTGTGTGTCGGTGGAAACCCTAAAACGAGTATATGTACTGTACTGCTTCGCTCCGGCCCAAGCCTCCGACGACGGGCCTCCGCTTCGCTCCGTTAGAAGTCGGCCTCCTATTGTACAAAATTTGGATCACAACTCAACATATGCTAGAAGAGACAGCCGGTGAATCAGGAAAGTAGCTGAGTGTGCAGCCGGATAATTAGCAAATAATGTGGGAGATTAGTTTGAGTATGTTAGTCAGTTCAGAATTGGTTAGTTAGTTTCAGATTGAGAGTTCGGTGCCTAGTCTAAAAAGGCACTGCGAGTAGATTGTAAAAGGTTATCGAAGAAGTAATAGATCTCCCGGTTTGGGTGCTCTGTTCTTCGGTCACCGTGGTAGAGGACCTATCTCGTCGCGGCGACGAGGACAACGTACCGTCGTCGTCCACTCAATACGCTCGCTGTTCTCTCCCTCAAAGCCACCTTGTGCTCCACTCTCTCCTCTCAGATCACCTAGACAACCACGCTGTATCAATTTGGTATCAGGGACAGGCCCCGATGCATCAACCAAGATGTCCGGCGTCGACAAGGATTCTAGGGCGTCCACGCTCTCCGAGACCCTCAAGGTAATTCAGGCGGACTTGACGCGACTCCTGGCGCAGCAAATGATGATGAACAATCGCTTGGATTCACATGACACACGGCTTACGCTACAGGAGAAGGCAAAGGATACCGTCGCATCGGACGGCACTTCCGACTCCCATCTGTTCGTGCCCTCCTCCCATCATGGTGGCGGCTGCGGAGGTGGGGGCGGTAGTGGTGGCAGTGGCGGTAGATTCGGCTGCGGGCATCATGAAGACAACCGCCTCGCCATCAATAAGCCCAAGCTCTCCTTCCCACATTACGATGGCCTCTCCGATCCACTTCCATGGCTCAACCGCTACGAGTCGTACTTTTGGGGTATGTGGACCATGGCGGCGGAGCAGGTGTGATTGGCTTCCCTACACCTGGACAGGGTGGCCGCCGAATGGTACTACGCCTTGGAACGGAAGCACGGCCTTGTCTCTTGGTCCCGATTTGCGGAGTTCGTCAATCTCTGATTTGGACCGCCTATTCAATCGAATTCATTGGGCGAGCTTGAATTATGCCGCACAGGGTCGGTGGAGGATTACCAGCGTCAATTCTTGGCGCTGTTGTGTCGCTGCAATGATCTCTCAACTCAGCATCAAATTGACATGTTCACGGCGGGTCTGGGATAGCCGCTCTCCTCTACGGTACGGTTGAAGTGTTGAAGCCGACAGACTTGCAGATGGCCATGGCCTACGCGCGTGCACAGGAACGCGCGAAGGAGGCCGAACTTGCGGCACTGGCCTCCTCTGGTCGCCCATATCGTGCTAGGGCCAACCTACCAGCACCAGTGTCCCAATCAGCGGTTGCGGCGGTGCCAGCTGCCGACTCCCAACAGACAGCACCATCAGGTCCACGGCACCGCTTCAAGCGACGTACGCCGGAAAAATGGCGCAACCAGGAGTGCTACTTCCGCAACAGAAGTACTCTAGCGATCACAAGTGTGCCAACAAGGGGAGTGTGTTTCTGCTCGAATTGGATGAAGGCGCTGTGATTTCGAACGTGGAGGAGGAACTGGGGATTTCCCTCCATGCTTCACCAGTATTTCCACCGCGGATGATGCAGCTGACAGTCCGCGTCGGCGACAAGGATCTCCTAGCACTGGTGGACACGGGCTCGACACACACGTTCATACACGCGGACATCATCACCAAGCTTGGCCTCCTCATCACACCACGCCCCAGCCTTTCAGTGAAGGTGGCAAACAGCGACAGGGTCGCCAGTCCTGGAGTCTTCTGTGCTTCCACGCTGCTCATCAAGGACGAGTCCTTCTCTGTTCACTGCTATGCATTACCACTCCAGGGCTTTGACATAATCCTAGGCGTGCAGTGGTTAAAAAACACTTGGCCCAATCACATGGGATTTTGAGGCCCTCACCATGGCGTTCTAGAGGGGCGATCGTGTCGTGTGCTGGACTAGCATTGGCGGTTCTCCCTTCCACCTGCGCACCCTAGTAACGTCATGCCAGCTCATCGATGCACTCCTGGCAGACTACACTGACATCTTCGAAGAGCCACAGAGTCTGCCACCACCACGCTGCCATGACCGCAAGATTTACCTCCTGTCGGACACAAGCTCGGTAGCAGTGCGGCTATTCCGTTACCCATAGCTGCTGAAAGATGATATTGAGAAGCAGTGCGATGCCATGTTAATGTTACAGCAGGGCATCATCCGGGAGTCCACATCACCATTCTCCTCCCCAGTTCTGCTGGTTCGCAAGGCTGATGGTTCCTAGCGCTTTTGTGTTGATTATCGGGCGCCGAATGACAAGACAGTGAAGGTTCCCCGTTTCCATTGTTGACGATCTTCTGGATGAGCTCAAAGGTGCTCAATTTTTCACCAAGATCGATCTTAGGAGTGGGTACCACCAGGTTCGCATGTTTCCGGCAGATATCGAGAAGACCGCGTTCCGGACGTAACAGGGCCATTTTGAATTCTTGGTCATGCCTTTTGGGTTGTTGAACGCACCCTCGACCTTCCAGGCGCTGATGAATGGCATCCTCAAGCCCTTCATCCGCAAGTTCGCGCTTGTCTTCTTCGATGACATCCTGATCTACAGCTCCACATGGGCCGAGCACCTCCAGCACATCAAGGCAGTGTTCCAGCAGATGCGCGATCACAAGCTCTTCGTCAAGTGCACAAAATGTTTCTTCAGGGAACAATCGGTGGTGTACCTAGGCCACATCATCTCTACAAGCGGCGTAGCCATGGATCCTAGCAAGGTGTCCGCAGTTGACGCATAGCCGCGACCGTGCACGCTAAAGGCTCTTTGCGGGTTCCTCGGCTTGACGGGGTACTACCGCAAGTTCATCGTGTCGTACGGCGTTGTGGCGGCGCTATTGATGGCCTTGCTCAAGAAGGAGGCTTTCTCCTGGACGGAAGAGGCACAATAGGCGTTTGAGGGACTCAAACACGCACTCATGACCGCACCCTTGCTCTAATTGCCAGATTTCAGCCAACGATTCAACGTTGATTGTGATGCATCGGGATCGGGCTTTGGCGCGGTACTGCACCAAGGAGACGGCGCCATAGCATTCTTCAACCGCGCGGTTGCGCCGCATCACGCCAAGCTCCCAGACTACGAGCCTGAGCTCATTGGCTTGGTCAAGGCAGTTCGGAACTGGCGGCCATACTTGTTGTGGGGACGCCCGTTCCTGGTCCGGACTGACCATTATTCCCTCAAGTTCATCTTGGACCAACGGCTCACGACGATCCCTAAGCACACATGGGTAAGGAAATTATTTGGTTATGACTTTGTGGTGGAATACAGACCAGGCAAGCTGAACATCGTGGCAGATGCGTTGTCCCGACGTGATGAAGAGCCCATGGTGGTGCACGCACTCTAGTCTCCATCATTCGACTTGCTCACTGAACTACGCGCTGAGTTGGCAGCGCACCACACAGCCGTGCAGCTATGGGATCAGGTGGCGGCCAACACTACGCCGGTGGGTTGGGCGTACTCTGATGGCTTGCTGCTGTTCAACGGCCGCGTATTCCTTCCCGACGATTCGGCGCTGTGGCCCAAAGTGATTAGAGCTGGCACATGCTGCCGGCCATGAAGGCGGCCAGAAGAAATTACATTGCTTCAGGGCCACATTCTACAGCTCGCAGAGACGCAGACTCACCGCCGCGTCCGCAAATTCGCTGCGGCTATGCTGTCTGCCAGCGCAACAAGACAGAGCATCTACACCCTGCCGGTCTGCTGCTGCCTCAGCCCGTCCCTAACAATGTGTGGTACTGTGGTGCGACATCGCCATGGATTTTGTGGAAGGTTTCCCTAAGGTTGGTGGCAAATTTGTGATCCTGACGGTGGTGGACCGTTTTTTTTAAGTTTGCACACTTCATACCACTTGGACTCCGTACTCAGCTAATTCGGTGGCCAGAGCTTTCTTTGATAACATTGTCTGCCTTCACAGACCGCCCTGCTCCATCGTAAGCGACCGCGACCCTGTCTTCACAAGCACATTCTGGACAGAGCTTTTCCGCCTTTCCGACATCCAGTTGCAGCTCAACTCGGCCTTTCACCCCAGACGGACAAACAATCGGAGGTGGCAAATCGAACGGTTGGAATGTATTTGCGTTGTCTAGCTGGCGATCGGCCCCGATCATGGTTACAGTGGCTGCCCTGGGCGGAGTATTGTTACAATTCCTTTTACCAGTCGCTCTGCGCGCCACGCCCTTTGAGGTAGTCTACGGCCGCGCTTCCCCAACACTGCTGCAGTATCAGCCTGGTGCGGCCTGAGTACAGGCCGTCGATGCACAGCTTTGATCTCGGGATGAGATTCTGGCAGAAATCAGGGGACGACTGTTGCTGGCTCAAGATGTCATGAAGAATCAGTACGACAAGAAGCATCGCGCCGTCGACTTTGCTATGGGTGAGTCGGCTTGGCTTTGCCTGCATCATCGTTCTGTAGCCGGCATCACACGGGTCCATCCATCTAAGCTCACTGCGTGGTTCTACGGGCCCTACAAGATCCTAGAGCACGTGGGCGAGGTTGCCTATCGGTTGCAGCTGACACAGAAGGTCAAGATCCATGACGTTTTCCATGTTGGATTGCTGAAGAAATTTGATGGCGTGCGGCGTGCCACCATAAACCACGGTACCGAATCTTGCCATCTCCGTCTACGATTCTACGAGCCCGGCTCAATCGAGGATCATGGGAGCTTTTGGTTCAGTGGCTTGGTCGTCCGGCGGCGGATGCAACATGGGAACCACTTCTTCAGTTCAAGGAGGCATACCCAGATGTTCAGCTTGCGGACGAGCTGTTTGTCGGGGAGGGGGAAGTGTTGTGGACTCATTTGTGGGTCGCACCTATAGACGCTAAAAGATACAGTGAATCAGGAAAGTGGCTGAGTGTGCAGCAGCAAATAATGTGGCAGATTAGTTTGAGTTTGTTAGGTGAACGAGCCAGCGGCTCGGTGGCTGCGTGCCCGGTTGGCAGCGCGCCACCTGAGTTCGATCCGTGGGATCGACTCGGGTGTCGCACAGGGGTTTATCCTCGAGAAAAAAATCCCCTCGCTCTCCCGGATCAAAGCATAGATAAAGACTCGCGCCACAGCTCACAAGACCAACTGAGTCCTTGTGTATGGTTGGGAGGAGGTTCGGGTGTTTTCTCGGCCTACGGTGAGAAGGCTCTTCTTCTTAGATAATGGCTTCATTCCCCGGCAGGTCGAGTTTTTTTTAGTTTTGTTAGTCAGTTCAGAATTGGTTAGTTATTTTTTTTGGGTTAATTTGATCTATGCCATTCTAATTTTCGCGAGCTAGAGATCTACCATTGAACTTTTGAAAATCAGATGGATGCCATTATAATTTTATCAAAATTGAAAATATGCCATTACATACGTTTTCGGGTGTTTTAGATCCATCTCAGGACAAATGTATTTCCGTTCGTCCCATTTTGCCCCTGCCCTTATCCACTTGACCGACGGCAACAACTCGATGGACCAAGTCGCCATCAGCGGCATCGTCTCGCATGTTGCCGCACGCAGGCCACGGACTCCCTTTGCGCGCTCCTGCCATCGCGGCGCACGCCCGCCTAAGTCGCTATCGTGCATGACCAGCTCCTGCCGGTGCTGCCCACGCGTGCCTGCCCTACGATCACGGTCCGGGCCATGGCCTGGTCCGCCGCTCTACGCGTCGCCCTGCCTCGGTCCGTCGGTCTGCCCCTCGCCGTGTGCTATCTGCGCCAGGACGTGCCGCTCCGACGAGCTTGCCTTGCCATCGGCTCGTCTCGGTCCGCGCGAGGTCACCACCACTCTGCTGGTCCGCAAGCCAGCCGGAGATTGGAGCGGCAGACTCGAGATGTCGGAGGCTGTAGAGTGCAGACCGGTAAAACGGGGAGATGCAAACGAAGAAGGTAGGGGTAATATAGGAAATACGGAAATTTGGAGACCGACGTATGGGCCTAAAACGTCAAAAAATGTAGAGAATGGTATATTTCCAACCTCGAGCAAAATTATAATGGCATCCACCCAATTTCCAAAAGTTCAATGGCGGGTCTCCAACTCTTAAAAATAGTAATGGCATGAATCCAATTTGTTGTGGAACAACCGAATCAGCTCATGGATCACTCCACTAATGCACACACAGTATGGATGAACACAAAATATGGGGCAGAATAGGAGCTCTGTTTATTTCTCTTTGGGTGATTACAACCGGGAGCTGCTATCTCTCTTACTCCCGTCGGTATCACTTGGCCCCTATTTATACTAGGGAGGAGGCCGGTAGCAACAACCGGATAGGGATGATTCCCAACTGCCAACCACCTCATCAATTCGCCCATAAATGCCATCAATTAATTCCCCCAAATCATTAATACGATGGCAGTTTCATAACACTCCCCTTGGACGAATTATCACGTCGTGCCTATGCCTCGTTAAAAACTCCTCCAAAAACCCAGTGGGAAAAATGGTAGGAGAAAAGAGCACATAGCATGCGCAAGCTGTGTTGCACCTGTTGCCTCGTTAAAAACCTTGCGTGAGAAAACCCAGTGGGAAAAAATCACCAAGGAAAAAAGAGTACAACAGTTGGTTGGTAGTCTTTAGGACTACGCAAGTGATCTGCAGGATCGGTCCCATGATCTTTAGGATCACGGGTATGGGCTAACCCTTTTGGTGATCTTCAGGATCACCACATGATCTTCGGGATCATGATTTCATTCTCCCCCGATCCTTGCAACTCTCTAAGTCGTCTCATGTCAATTCCCCGAACGCATCTATAGAAGCTAGATGTCTGGCAGAGACTTTGTGAATAAATCTACAAGATTTTCACATGACTTAGTGTGCAGGATACTGATTTCACCGCTCTTCCGGAGCTCATGGGGGTAGAAGAACTTTAGAGCAATATGCTTCATATAATTGCTCTTCACATAGCCCATATGCATCCGTGCAATACAAGCAGCATTATCCTCATAAATAACGATGGGAGTACTGACGGTGTCCAAGCCACATGACTTCCGGATGTGGCCAACCATCCGTCTCAGCCAAGCACATTCTCGTGTGGCCTCATAGAGTGCAACGATCTCTCGAGTGGTTGGTAGACATGGCAACCAGGGTCCGCTTCACGGACCGCCAAGCAATGGCTGCACCACCACAGAGAAACACGAAACCAGTCCGGGATCCGGCATTATATGGGTCGGACATGTAGCCAGCATCCACATACCCCACCATGGTTGGATCTTGGTTCTTCGGGAACCACAACCCAAGGTCCTGTGTACCTTGCAGGTACCGGAGAATGGTCTTGACGCCAACCCAATGCCTTCCGGTTGGGGCTGCACTGTACCTAGCCAACAGATTGATCGCGAATGCAATGTCGGGCTTTGTGCAATTCGCAAGGTACATCGGTGCTCCAATGGCGCTCAAGTAGGGAACTTCAGGTCCCAAGCATTTCCTCATTCTCCCCTTTGGGTCCGAACGGGTCCTTTTTCACGTCAAGTGAACGGACCACCATGGGGGTTCTCGGAGGGTGGCACTTGCCCATATTAAACTTTTCAAGTACCCTCTTTATGTAAGTAGACTGGTGCACAAACACTTCCCCGGGGAGGTGCTCGAGCTGCAGGCCCAAGCGTAACTTGGTTTTACCCATGTCCTTCATCTCAAACTCCGTCTTGAGGTAAGCCATAGCTTCCTCAATGTACCCTGCGGTGCCAATGATATTCAAATCATCGACATAGACGGAGATGATACAAAATCCACTCCGGGATTTCTTTATGAACACACAGGGACAATCATCACTGTTTGTGTAACCTCTCTTCAGGAGATAGTTACTCAAACGGTTGAACCACATCCTTCCGGATTGTTTCAACCCATACAGATGCACGCCTGCAGGCGTATACTATACATGTTGCGATCTCGGATTCGGTCCAGGGATCTTGAGTCCTTCAGGGACTCGCATATGAATTTCCGAATCCAGATGACCCATACAAGTATGCGGTCACGACATCGATCAACTGCATTTTGAGATTTAGATTAGCTGCCATAGATATCAAATATCGGAACGTGATCCCACTCATGACGGGAGAGTATGTTTCATCATAATCGATGCCGGGTCTCTCGCGTGAACCCTTGTGCCACCAGCCTCGCTTTATATCTTACCACCTCATTATTTTCGTTCCTCTTCCGAGGAACACCCATTTGCATCCCACAGGGATGACCTTTGGGGGTGTTGGGACTGCAGGCCCAAACACTCTTCTTTTATAAAGCGAGCGCAACTCGCCTCGATTGCTGCTTTCCATTTGTCCCAATCCGAGCGCATTCGGCACTCTGCCATGGACTTTGGTTCTGGATTCGGATCCATTGAGCAAGCAATCTTTGAGACAAAGTTCACATTTACAATGGTGGTCTTTCTGTTAAATAACTCTCCCGTGTGCACATAATTAGTGGAGATCTCATCCATATCCTCCAGCTCGTCGTGATTTCCCAAAACGACCGAGCTAGGGCATTCCGATTTCCCGGTGCGTTTAAGCGTGCGCGATGCACTAGGATTTCCATCTTCGGGATGGGGTCCTTCAGGGACCATCCCAACTTCAGGTTGGGTCGCCTCTTCGGGGGCTCCGTCTTCGAGACGGTGTCCTTCAGGGACATTCTCAACTTCGAGTTGAGCTTCTTCAACCGAATCTCGGAGTGGGACAAGTGGCTCGTAGTCGTGCCTCCGCGGACGTATCCGTGGGGCTTTGTCCCGAGCACCCGGAGGTCTCCCCTCTTCCTAGGTTGGGGGTGACACCGAGTCGCAGCCTTCGGGGCTATCTACACTCTCTCCGGCGCATCTACCGCAGGTATATGCGATCTTGTCACTCTCTTATAATCGGTGAAGGCATCCGGCAGCTTATTTGGAAGATTTTGCAAATTTATAATCCGCTGAACTTCCGGTTCAGCCTCGCTAGTGCGTGGGTCTAAGGACTGCATCCCGCTTGCATTCCACACAATTTTCCGGCATTCTTCAGGATGCCGGTCTTCCCTAATGCTGGGAAATTGTCCTCATCAAATATGCAATCAGCGTACCGAGCCGCATGAAGATCCCCGATCATAGGCTCTAGGAATTTGATTATGGACGGAGTCTCATAACCAACATATATCCCCAACTTCCGGTGGGGTCCCATGGAAGTACGCTGAGGAGGTGGTATCGGCACATATACTGCACAACCGAATTTTCGCAGATGGGAAATACTTGGCACTTTCCCACGCACTAGCTGCAAGGGGGATGTCTCATTATATGCAGTTGGCCTGAGTTGGATCGGTGCAGTGCTGCATGCAGCACCGCATGGCCCCAACAATTGGTTGGCAGCCGACAATTCTGCAATAGTGGACGTGCAATCCACTTTATCCTTTTAATCAAGGATTCAGCTAGGCCATTTTGAGTGTGGACATGTGGTACTGAATGCTTTACCTTAATGCCCATGGCTATGCAATAATCATCAAAGGCTTTCGACCTGAACTCACCAGACATTATCCATACGAATGGATCGTATGCGGTTATCGGGAAACTTGCCTTTAATCCGATGATCCGAGCAATAAGCTTAGAAAAGGCGCGGTTCCTTGTGGACAGCAGGTCCACATGACTCCACCCGGTAGAAGCATCAATCGGTACCATGAAATACCCGAACGGCCCCGAGAGGGGCTGAATAGGTCCACATATGTCCCCCCGTATCCTTTGCAGGAAAACAGGTGACTCATCCCTAATCTTCAGGAGGGATGGACTAGTGATCAATTTCCCTTTTGCACAAGCCATGCAAATGAATTCTTCAGATTCGAGAAGTTCTTTGGCTCAATTTCATGGCCGGCAGAATTGTTGATGATTCTTCTCATCATCCCCAACCCAGGGTGACCCAGCTTTTCATGCCATGACTTGAAGGCATCCGGGTCACGAAAGACTGTCTTCATCGCAACATATTCCTCGACGGGTTTAATGTACGTACGGTACAAACCCGATGGCGATGAAGGGAGTTTTTCAACCACATGCTTTTGATATCCATCAAATCTTGTGATGAGCAGGTACTCAATACCGTGGTCGGTCTCGGTTTTCAGTGGAAATCGTTTGCACGGATATCTTTAAAGCTCACAAGGGTACGCTTGGATTCTGGATAGAGGATAGCATTCCTCACAAGTATCCGCGTACCCATCGGAAAACTAGTGTGGCACTTCCGGTGCCAACAATATGAGCATTGCTTCCGGCAATGGTCATAATATTTCCGGACTTCTTGGTCAAAGTGTGGAAATACCTAGTTTTCCTTAATATGGTATTGGTGGTTGCGCTGTCTACGAGACAACACTCCTCATCCGCCATGAGACCCAGCCGAACCCGTATCGGATATCCTGGACATGATAAATAAAGGTGCTGGAAATACAAACGCAGGAATAACACGCATAAAATAACGATAATTCGGGAAGGCTGTTTGCAAAGACTTCGGGCTTTACAACAGCTGCTCTTCAGAGCATATTCATTACCCAGTGCTACTTCGGGAGCACTATTTACAACTACGGTTCTTCAGGAACCGTGTGCTCTTCAGGAGCATGACCCATAACCGTGGTTCTTCGGGAACCACGAGCTCTTCAGGAGCTTTATTACAGTACTTCTGGATCGCAACCGATAGCATGCGGAACATTGCACTTGACATGGAGGGGATTATTCGAGGTCCCGGAATATGTCAAAGTCATCATCAAGAAGGTCGTCCCCGTTGTCGTCCTTTCGGACGTCTTCACCACTCGCAATGACCATATCATTGGCGTGAGTTTCGAGCTCGGTGGTGAAGTGGGACTCGAGCCCGCCCTCATTCTTACTTCCGGAAGAACGACGACGGGCGTCAATCAGTGTCCGGGGACGCGACGATTACGAGACCAATGTCCCGAACGTCCGCATCTATAGCATGCATTCTTGCTTCCCCTAGATGATTCACCTGTGACCTTCTTGTCACCTTTACCTCGGGGCTTACCCTTTCCTCTCGCCCTTAAACATACCATCCTTCCTACCCTTCCATTTCTTATGGCCATGTTTCGGGCCTTCGGGTCTCCCGGCAACATTGGCGTGTGCTTCGAGCACACCCATTGACCCGTGGGTCGAGCAGAATGGTTCTCGCATGAGAACCTCATTCTCGCTGTTCCGCAACCAACAGGGTCCGAGCGAGCTGAGAATATCTCGTATATTTTTGACACATGTACTCGTTGTTGCGGAACGATGTTGCCCGGGTGGAACGTGTTTAGAGTTTTCTCGATCATCTCGAGCGTCGTGATCTGCTGACCACGAGAGACGCAACATTGAGACGATTCGATGAATGGCAGAGTTATACGCCGCCACGGACTTATAGTCTTTGAAGCGTAGGGTAATCCAGTCATTCCGAGCTCGTGGGAGTGCAATGGCTCGTTGTTGGTCAAAGCGATCCTTCAGGGATTCCCACAGAACCCGCGGATCCTCCTCGGTCATATATTCAATTTTCAGGTCCGGGTGTATGTGATGACGCAGGAAATATAAAGCTTTTGCACTCTCGGCGTCATCAACCACAGCCTTTTCCTTGCCAGCTTCGGGCTTGGCAATGGTATGACCGAGGCGCATGGATCTCGGGTTAATGACAATATCTTGAGCCCGGGTGAGGTAGTTGCTGCCATCCAAGGCAAGCTGGGTGAACTCCCTTTTTGCAATGTCCGACATGCTCGCAATATCATGCAATTTACTTCGGGTAAATAATGCATGTATATATTGCGATTATGCGGGTCATGAATATTCCCGGAGTCACTCCCTGCATGTTAGTGAGCAAAATAATACTGCATAATTCACTTTAAATAAAATGCAGGGTTAGTCAAGGAAATAACGCGATTAAACGCTTCGAGGTGTAATCCGCAAATTTCCGTAGTCCGAGAAAAAATAATTTCGCGAATTAACCGAACCTTAGGGGTTAATCTGCGAAATCGGTTCGGTCTAGAGTTCGGCCCGATCCGATTTTATTTTATTCTTTATTCGTGTGCGCGGGTGCCGGTTTAATCCGACCTCGGGCCTTATTCGTTCCATGGGCTAAAAACCCATTAGGTGGTGACCTTCCGGGCCGGATCCACCCGGCCCGTTTCCCTCAAACCGGCTAGGGTTTAACCCGAGCCGGTCCGGCATGCGATATCAACCGCAATAGGGCGGCGCCCTGTTTCTCTCCCTTTTCGCCTAAATGGAGGCGGTGCCCCGCCCCTCAATCCCCGATGGCGCTCCCGACGGGAGGCCCCTTGTGGTCCGGCGCTCCCGTTCCTGGCGAGATCCCGACCGGATCCGGTGGATCCGGGACCATGGGGTGCGAGCGAATGGGGCGGAGCTCCCACGCGGCGTCGGTGGCCGGGACCAAGGGGTCACGGCGGCGCGTGGTGGGCCGGTTTGGGCGGAGCCCCGGGTGCGCGCGGTTCGAGCTGCTACCGACGGCGGAGGGCGACAGCTCACGGGACGGGAAGGCCACGGCGCGATTCGAGGGCGGCGGCCCGGCCGGATCTAGCGAGGGCTCGGCCGCCGGGCGCGCCCGGCCGGGAGGAGTCCGCGGATCCGTGTGGCGGCCGATTGGGCGAGGCCCGCGGCACGCAGCGGGTCCGAGTGGACGCCGGTGGCGGCACGCGGGCCCGGTGGCTACGACAGCGTGCGTGCGGCCGAGGCGGCGCGCGCGGGCTCACGGCCGGCGGCCGAGGCGCGGGGCACGGGGCACTTCGGGCCTCGGACAGGAGGAGGCGGCGACGCTCGGGGCCGCATGGCTCCGGTTCACGGCGGCATGGCGGTGGTGGCGGCACTTCGGGGCCGCGCTCCCACTTGTGGGGATCCCCTACCGGTTCCGCCCGGGCTACGACCCGGGCACTCGCCTTGCTGCTCGCGTGGGGTACAACAACCACTCCACAGCGGTGGCAGGCGGCGGTTTAACGGGGTGTACGACGGCAGCACGCATGGGGCTTTCTCCCTCACGGCGGTGCCGGAACTTCCACGACGGTCCATCGCATCCACGTCGACGACGCGCATGGTGCAAGGTGATCGCCGACGGAGACGACACATGAAGTGCGTCAACCCGCAACACTTCGGGGCTGCGGGTGCTGCGAGCTCGGAGGCATCGCGCCGACCTGCTTCCGGAGGTCCTAGCTATGGCGCTTCCGGGCCATCTCTATTCGATGCTCGGACTTCGGGACCGGCACACAGGTGAGCACCAACTGGTGATACCTTGTGCTAGCTTACGGTAGCACTTGCATATGTGTATAGAAAAGTAAAGTAAAAAGGATAGATTAGTGCTATCTTCAGGTAGCACTTGCTGCACCGTATTTGGTTATGAGGTGCATGTTCTGCCGTCCGTTGTTGCTATTAACAGCAAGCCGTGTTTGTGTTTGCACTTACCATTATGCATCAGCAAGTAGGATAGCGTAGGCTGATTCTTACCTTATAGCTCGTACGTGCTGATAACGTGTTGTGGAACAACCGAATCAGCTCGTGGATCACTCCACTAATGCACACACAGTATGGATGAACACAAAATATGGGACAGAATAGGAGCTCTGTTTATTTCTCTTTGGGTGATTACAACCGGGAGCTGCTATCTCTCTTACTCCCGTCGGTATCACTTGGCCCCTATTTATACTAGGGAGGAGGCCGGTAGCAACAACCGGATAGGGATGATTTCCAACTGCCAACCACCTCATCAATTCGCCCATAAATGCCATCAATTAATTCCCCCAAATCATTAATACGATGGCAGTTTCATAACACAATTAACCTTTTTTTTAGTTTGAGTTTGTTAGTCAGTTCAGAATTGGTTAGTTAGTTTCAGATTGAGAGTTCAGTGCCTAGTCTATAAAGGCACCGTGAGTAGATTGTAACAGGTTATCGAAGAAGTAATAGATCTCCCAGTTTGGATGCTCTATTCTTCGGTCACCGTGATAGAGGACCTCCCTCGCCGTGGCGACGAGGACAGCACACCATCGTCGTCCACTCGATACGCTCTCCTTTCTCACCCTCAAAGCCACCTTGTGCTCCACTCTCCTCTCAGATCACCCAGATGTCCGCGTCGTATTAACATATAGCAATACTCTTAAGCAAATAACAAACATCACTTCTAATTAGTATAACTGATAACAATATTGGCCTTGAAAGAACATGATCAATTTCATGGGCTGCAACTACAGATCCCCGGTGAGTGACAAGAGACTGCCAGGCCCCAGCCAAAGATGGAATTTAAAATGCAAAACATCAATTCTACCAGATGCAATATCAAAACCATACAGATTATAAATAACTGTCCTTATTGACTCAAAAACGAGATGGATCTAGTAGTATGTTCGTGAACCCCAGTCTACATCATGCTTCTAAGTGCACATGTTGTTCTCAATGTTGTAATGCGGCAACTCGAGTAGAGGTGTCAAGCTGTTAACTTCTTTCTAGAGCGCAACAATACCTTCCAAGATGTCTGCTTCAAGACAATGCCCTTCTTCCTGGGAGGAGACGACCTCATCCTCCTAGTAAAACATATCAGTATCAACTTAAGTTAGATAATACCGTTTACGCAAGACATGCACATAACTCATGTTTTATTGATCAGCAAGAGAAAACATAAGCTATACCATAGTCATTCCATATTCCAATGCTTAACTAGAGCACTTGTCCTAAGGTCATTTGGATATGAAGGGGATAACCAATAAATTTCCAAAAGAAACAAGCTTTTTATTTAGAGAGCTTATTTTCCTTGAATGGAGAAAAGAAAACAAGCTCAATCCTAGTGCCCAGTTGCCAACCAAACTTTGACATTCCTTCAAATCTATTTACAAATGGATCCACATATGAAGACATCCAAATAGTGTACTGTCATCTCCTATCAACATAATACTGTCAAATGGTGTAACCTAAGATCTGCTACCAACGTCAGGATTCAGGAGTGCAACAATTCCACCAGACAGTAGTCCTTCGACTAATGAACTGCTTACCCACATTATCATCAAATGATTGCACCTGGTCCAACATTTTGAACAAAAACAATCTAAGCTACTCCACAGAAGAAATCTACAGACCCTTTAAAAATACTAATCCTCTGTTGTCTCAACCAAAGGTTTATATAGTTCACTCCATTCAGGATTATACTAAAATTTATTACACCATCATCCTACCAAGATTGTGGTTGCAGACTTTTACGGGCAAAACTGCACCAGCTGACTTTAAAAACAGTTGGACTAACGAAGCCGAATAATCCAACAGTCATCCACACCCATGTCAAGAAACTCAGACCTGACCAAACAAGTGGGTTAATACTGGGAATAGGAAATCATATTTCAGACTCAGTAGGACAGAATCATTACTACTCAACCTAGCCAGGTAAAGAGACTCGCAAAACAAAATCTTGGTAAGAGTACATTTAATAACTCTTTAACATCTTACCACTGACACAATCTAAGGAGCGAATTTCTCAAATCTAAAAATAAAATGCAACGAAATGTCACACTTGTGCGACAAGCCAAAACAGTACTGGCTTTCGATCTCAGGTTTCGAGGATCAGCATCAGCTAGTATCAAGAACACCTGTATTTGCACACAAAGGGATCTCATATCATCGCACGTTGTCAAAGGAAAGCACCTATTAATTCTTATCTTAAACTAAAAATTGCAACAGTAGCACCTCCTCAGGTCGCAGGTTCGATCCCCAGTGGGGACGAATTTCAGCCTGGGGTTAAAAAAATCCCTCGCCCCTCCCCAAAGCCAAAGCATGAGTTTAAGACCCCACCTATGCACCTGGAAGCTGTGCGGTGGCCACGGTGCCCCCGGCCCAGGATCTCACATGGTCGAGGGTCCTCATGTCAGGTGGGGAGGGGGTTCGGGAATTTTCTCGGTCGGCGTGAGATGGCCATTCTTCTAGTAATGCAACGTCCCGGGGGGACTACCCCTGGCCGGCCGAGTTTTTAAAAATTGCAACAGTCTATTCAATGATCCTTTTCAGTGCAACAGTCGTGTAGTGACATTACTGTCAGGCTTTCTTGATGCTGACTTGATTACATTAGTCGCTAACATAAGTACATAACTTTTGTCATTTTAATCCTTGTGTCATGTATCGAGTCTATGTACATAGCATCTAGTATTAGTTTCAGTTTCAGTCCAGTTAAGTTAGTACTAGTTCGGATTCAGCCAAAATTGTTATTTAGATGTGGAAGCACCAGGAGGCAGCACATTAGGATGTTGGCAATGAATGATGGAATGGAATAGGAGGACACTATGGCCGAGGTTAAGGACCACTAGGGCTGGGCAGGGGCCAATAAGGCCATGTCTCGCTTTATAAATTGAGCAATTACAATCACAAAAGGTACAGCTTCCACAACATCAAAACTACCTTTCTCGAGTTCAGTTTTTAACAACTTTCACTTGTGATTCAAGTTCTAAATTCTTTGATAGTGCAATGATTCTATTTTTCGTCATATTTTTCACAAGTGCTGAATTTTCATATAATCTTTTGCATTTAATCAATTAACTTTGTTTAATTAGTGCTTTTTAGTTTAACCTGACAGCTTATCTGTCTTACATTGGTGATCATCAATAAGGTGAATGCTTAGGAGGCAGTAAGTTGAGATGGAACCTACCCAATTTCACTGCATCAATAGAGTACATAGTGTATATTTGCCGGAAAAAAAACTACAATGATCATACATTAAAAAATCTCTCGGAAATGCAATCTTTTAAATCTCCGTAGGTCCTTTTTATCCCAAGAGCCTCACAAAATTAAATAGATGTCTGTTTAATAATATGTCTTCCAGAGTACACCGATTGCATCTCCATTTCCAGCAGGCAGCAAGAAAGGAAAGAAAATGTCTTGAACATTTTCATGGATGCATTCATGTGCTTAACACTCTTGTCGTTGGAAGCATGATCACCCCTGTGTCATTATACTATGTGCTTACGCAGGGGTGATTCTGGTTTATGAAAAGCAAGGTGCACAAACAAATAGGTATATGTACCATGGAAATGGAGTGGTGAAATTGTTTTGTCTAGTAATGAAATCCGCAATAAGAAATGAGTATGAAACTACCATTTCCACATTCCAATCCGCAATTTTATCGTGAAAATGCAACGTTGACATATAAATGCGTGGACATTTCGGCGCAAATGTATTCTTTTGAACTAACAGAAGATGCAGAGAGCTCAGATCCTCACCTAGGTTTCTTCTCGGTAGCCAGACGCGTGCCGGACCATGGGAACATGGCACCCTCGTCCGCCGCTTCCCTCTTCACCTTGTGGCTTCCCCTTGTCTTCCTCACCAACCTTCCTGCTGGATAACCGTACACAATCTTGCCGCGGCCGGCCCGGGAAAACTCTTCCTCCCTCTCGTCCTCCATCCAGTGCTTCCCCTTGGCGTCCCCGCCTTGGGCTTCGGCTCCCTCAACCGTCTTCCTCCTGGCGGCAGCAGCGCTGGCCTTCCGCTCCCTCTCTGCGAGGATGGCGCCGATGGGGAAGAGATCGCGGGAGACGGTGTGCGGGGCGCGGAGGGTGACGTAGGCCTTCTTGAAGTCCGGCTTGGCGGCGAGGAAGGGGCCCCTGCGGATCTTCTTCCCCTCCATGTTGAGGGTGCGCACCTCGGCGACGGAGAAGCCGTAGACGGATTCGAGGCAGCGCCGGATGTCCACCTTGGAGGCGGAAGGGACGGTCCGGACGGCGAACTCCTGCACGGAGGTAAGCGGGGCCGGCGGAAGCATGAGCTTCAGCGGGAGGTTGGCGAAGTGGATCACGCGGCGGCCGAGGCGGGTCCCCATGGCTAACCGGCGGCGAGGGGCGGTAAGGACGTGGCGGCGGAGGGTTTAGTCGAGGGCGACGGTGCGGGCGCGCGTTGGCGGTGGCGGCGCGGGCCAGAGAAAACAGGGGGACAATTGATGATTTGCCCTGTACCAAACCGGACATATAAATTTATTCCTATAGTAAAATTTTTTAAATTTTTGTCCAAGATCTTTACAAATACTTTGGGTGTGATTGATTTCCTGGTTATGAGGCAACCAGGCCCGCTAGATGCAGGGAGGCCGTGTTTGGTTACCTGGTAGCGGTACTGGGTCCGGTCCGAGCGATGCAAGAGGCACCCCTCCGCCCGGCTCCTAGGGTGCGGATATTTTCTCTCGTTTCCGCGGAGCCTGGCTCGGGCGATGCGAGCATGAGGTCAATGGCGAGCAGGAGGGAGGCGATGCGTGTGTGCAGGCGGGAAGTAGGCGCGCGCGGAAGATTGGGGTCACCGCCTTCCTTTCGCGCCATCTTCTCGCGCCATCCTCCCACCATCCTCCCGCCATCTTCGCGCGCCATCTTTCCTCGCGGGAAGAGCTAGGGTTTGCGACCGACAAGAAGCGGGAAGAGCTAGGGTTTGCCCCTATTTTTGCTCCATCCATCTATAAATCTTGCCCGCCGCCGGTGCACACTCGCCTCTTTGCCATTACTCCCCGTGAGCTTGAGCTCTTTTCCTCACCTCTCTTCCATTCTTCTCTTTTCCTCACCTTTCTGTCTCGGAAAGAGCTAGGGTTCGCAAATCCGGGCATGTGACCCTCCTTTTCTCTTTCGATTCGATATCAGAATCTATTCGATTGGTTTCATTTACTTTCGATTCACTTGTTTGCATGCCTTTGTTGTGTGATGTGTGCAGGCTCGGGTTGGAGCTGTGGTGAGACTTTGTTTTGCTTTGCTTGGTTGAAGGAACTATCCATTCTTCCCGGCCCTCTATTTCCCCGTCTATATCCGGTGATTGGTTGAATATGTCGCCTGAATTATTCCGAGCATATGTGCCCATGCTTATGATGTCCTGATTTATTCCGAGCATTTGTCCATGTCTATGATATATTGGGATGTGATGTGTTATGGCTATGATTGAATTATTCCGAGCATGGTTGCCCAAATGCCAATGATATTCTGGTTTATTTGTATGTAGCATATCTCGTCAATGCTTATTATGTCCTGGTTTGTTGTGACCTTAAGAATAATTACGAGCATATTTGTCCAAATGTCAATGATGTATTTGCTTAATATTTATATGCAGCATATCTGTTCATGCTTATGATGTCCTGGTTTTTTGTGACCTTGATAGTAAATCCGAGCATATTTGCTCAAATGCCAATGATGTCCTGGTTTTTTGTGACCTTGATAATAAATCCGAGCATATTTGCCCAAATGTCAATGATGTCTTGGTTTTGTTTGTATTATCTAGCAGATTTGCCCATGCTTGTGATTTTCCGAACATGATGCTACAATCCGAGCATATAAGCATGTACCTAAGCCTCTGTTATGTTCAATTTTCATTTGCATAGATGTCGCCGGAAGATAGGAGAAACATGCTCATCATTCGAGCAACTGCTCTAGTCAACTGCTATGTATGCTTTCATGTTTAGTAGGTTGCTTGCATATGCTGAACATTCACATCCTAGAATCACTTATGCCCCATTGAGTGCAATGGATGAAGAAAGGCAAAAGAATTTGAATAAAATTTATAACTCGTAATGATGTGGAGTGTGTTAACATGCTTAGAATGAGAAGAGCACCCTTTTCCAATTGTGCAACTTGCTTAGGGACAGAAACTTGCTTAGAGATAACATACATAGCAGTGTTGAGGAGCAAGTTGCCATGTTTCTGCATGTTGTTGGCCATAACCAACGTTTTAGAGTCATACATTAAAGCTGGAGGCGATCCGTTGAGACAGGTGGGCCGTTATATTAAGGAGGTGTTGTATGCTATTGGAGAACTTAGGCAAGAGATGATTAAGCCCCCATCTGGTGACACCACTTAAGATCGAAACAGATCACGAGATGGTATCCATATTTTAAGGTACTTAATAAGTCATGAATATGTAGCTATACATTTTGCATGTATGACTGAACTAATGCATCATAAGTCATTGGGCCACATGTAGGATTGTGTTGGTGCAATAGATGGCACACATATCAATGCTAGAGTGCCAGCAAAGATGCAAGCTGCATTTAGGGGAGGAAGCATACACCAACTCAAAATGTGCTAGCTACTGTGGATTTTGATTTAAAATTTACATATGTGCTTGCTGGTTGGGAGGGATCAACACATGATGCTACCATTCTTGTTGATGCACTAGAGAGGCAAGATGGATTAGTAGTTCCAAAAGGTAATGAATAAATTGGTTAGCTACATTAAATTGCAAATCAACACAACACTAGGACTTATACTCATGTATGTTTATTTTAGGGAAATTCTACCTAGTAGATGCTGGGTATGCTTGTCGCCCTGGATTCCTTCCTCCATTCGGAGGCACAAGATACCATTTAAATGAATATGGTGGTAGAAACTATCGAACCAACCCAAGGGAGCTCTTCAATTGGAGGCATTCAAGTTTGAGAGTTACTTGTTGAGAGAGCATTTGCAGCTTTGAAGAATCGATTTCGCATAATTGACACAAATAAACCTTTTCATCCTTTTAAGACACAAGTAAAATTAGTGCTTGCATGTTGCATTTTACACAATTGGATACTCCAATATGGTGTAGATGAGGTGATTCCACCAGAATCTACTTGGGAGCCGAATAACGGTGAATCCTCAAACAATGGGAATGACAATGTTGAAAACTTGGCTTGGTCAGCAGTTAGAGATGAAATATCTAATCAGATGTGGGCAAATAGGTGTCACTCTCACATTTAGAGGCTTTGGATACCAAGTTTGTAATATGCAATGATGATTGTAGTCTTAAACTTGAGGCTATGGACAACATGCCATGATGATCTGTTATTTCTTTTCTTAAACTTGAGACTTTGGGCAATATGCAATGATGATCTGTTATTTCTTTTCTTATAATTGAGTCTTGGGCAATATGTAATGATGATCTGTTATTTCTTTTCTTATAATTGAGGCTTTGGGCATTATGCAATGATGATCTGTTATACATTTTCTTATAATTGAGGCTTTGGGCATTATGCAATGATGATCTGTTATACATTTTCTTATAATTGAGGCTTTGTGCATTATGCAATGATGATGTGTTATACATTTTCTTATAATTGAGGCTTTGGGCATTATGCAATGATGATGTGTTATACATTTTCTTATAATTGAGGCTTTGGGCATTATGCAATAATGATGTGTTATACATTTTCTTATAATTGAGGTTGTGGGCATTATGCAATGATGATCTGTTATACTTTTTCTTATAGTTGAGGCCATGGATATAATGCAATGATGATCTGTTATTTCTATGTCTTATAATGCAATGATGATGTGATTAGGCCATGGCTCTTGAGAATGCTGCGGTGGACTTGGTTGGTGAGGTTGACCCTTTGCTCCCAGCTGGTGCACGACTTGTTGCGAGTGTACGATGGTGCTCCAGCTGAAGCTGTCAGCTGGGCAGCAAGGTCGGCAGGGCTATGAGATGGACGAATGCAATGTCCTCTTTTGTTCTTCGCCGCTTCGCCAACTTATTGCAACCGGGGTTAGAACCGACAAGGGTTTCAAGGAGGTGCACCTGAACCAAGTTGCAAAGGATCTTCCGGATTTCACTGGGAATGAGGTCACTGGAACCCAAGTGTACAACCATCTTCGCTAGTGGAGGCGAGAGGTGGATTAGGGTGACTAAACTCGGGGAACTTAGTGGTGCTTTGTGGGATCGGGATAACTTTATGATATCATTGGAGGAGGAGCACTACAAGGGCCATGTGAAGGCACACCCTAAAGATGCTGACTTGCTTAACAAGCCCATAGAGAACTACCAGCAGATGCAAATCATATTTGCCAATGGACTTGCCACTGGCAAATTTGCCATGGGTTCTAGTGAGCCATTGGGCACCCCTTCGATTTTGCCGAGAGTTCTCTTAAGGCGAGAAGAGGTGAAGGTGCCTAAAGAGCCATCTAAGGTCTAGGATGCTAGTGCTGCTAGTGCATCCGGTGTGGGCAGCAAAAGGAAAAGGTCCATGCTCAATGATGAGGATTACAATGCCATGAGTGGCATGACTGCTGTAGTTAGAGATGTTGTTGATGCTATTCGTGAGACCAAGGTTAAGCCATCCCATCCTGACCTCTATTGTGCAGTCATGTTCATGCCCGGCTTCACGGAAGAAGCTTTGATTGTGGCCTATTTCCACCTGCTTGACAATAGGGCTCATGGCAATGCATTTGTGAACATGACTGATTCTCACCGTGTGCTTTGTGGCTGAGGACTTTCTTGGCCAAGCACTACTACCGAGTGAGCTTGATCATGCTTTCACTGCTAGTTGATCCATCTTTTGTGCGATCGACCTGTTGTTAGCTGCTTTGGTTGGTTGAGGGAACTCCTCTTCGGGTGGCTTCTTTTGTGGATTGAGGCTGATCTCTCCTGTTGGATTGAGATTGCTCCTCTCCTGTTGACTTGTGCGATTGATCCGATCCTGCATTCTTTTGTGCAGCTAACACCTATACTTTGGCTAGGCTTAGCTTTTAGTTGATAACTTACTACATATGCTACTTTAGAACTTCTAAATGTAGTCTAAATCTGTAACTCCATTGTGAGTTATGCTATGTGCATCGGACACTTTGTGGGATCAACCATGGCCAATGATGATTTTATGATCTGTCACTTGTTTTCTTATTTATATTTGAGCATATGTCCATGGCCAATGATGATTTTGTGATCTCTCGCTTGTTTTCTTCTATATATCTAAGCATGTGTCCATGGCCAATGATGATTTTGTGATCTCTCACTTGTTTTCTTCTTTAAATCTGAGCATATGTCCATGGCCAATGATGACTTTGTGATCTCTCACTAGTTTTCTTCTTTATATCCGAGCATGTGTCCATGGCTTGTGATATGTTTCTAATGTTGTCATATTTGCTCGATTGCTGGTTATTGCATTTTTGCTTTCGATCATTTTCCATGTTTACTTATTGCCTACTGTTGGGTGGTAACCTCACCATTGTATGCAAGAGGTGACCACAACAACTTGTATCCAATCAACCAAACACAAGGCTGTTGCATCTCATTTTTGAATCCTTGCATGCAACCATGCAACCAATCACCATCTCTGCTTGGGCCTGATTGGTTCAAACCATGCAATCAATCATGACTACGTTGCATCACCAAAACCTGGTTGCTTGAGAGCTGGCTCCCTAATACGAGCCAGTGCGGGCTGTCCGAGAAACCAATCACACACTTTATGATTTGCCCTTAAGGGGCTAAAATACCCCTTCAAAATAGAAGGGACATGCCACATCACCCTTTTTAGCATTTTTTCGCCATCCGTACGTTTTTTGCCACATGTTCCTTTACGAACAGCCTAAATTGCCCCTAACCCCTCCCCCCAAACGGACCGGGTCGCCCTGGCCCTGCGACCACTGCCTAAAGCTGGCTCTGGTCCAATCGGATCGAGTCGCCCTATCCTCGCCTAAAGCTGGCCTGGTCCAACCGGACCAGGTAGCCCCGGCTAGGCTAAACAGGTCCGGTCGAAGCAAACCAGCTTGCCCGGACCTGGTGAACCGAGTCCTGGCTGTGGTCTCTGTTCCGAACAGAGACAGAATTGAAACTCCATTAAAATCTCAAATTCAAACAGAATTCAATACAAGATGCCCATATTCGAACCAAAACACTCAAATTCAAACAGAATTCAACAAGAGACCCCAATTCAAACCAAAAGACCCAAATTCAAACATAATTCCCCATATGCAAACAAAAACCAGATTAACATAGAAGTACCAACTTGCCATTTACTTAATATAAGTCTTAACCATCATCTGCAGTTGTTCCAACCAACTACTATTAACAATTTCAACCAACTACTATTAACTACTTATAAACATCAGATGATCTAATTAAGTTGTCCATCAAGCAAAATATCACAGCATATCATGCTGTTCATCAACACAAGTCAACAAAATTTCCATCACCGAACCACCAGTGACCTTCACTTCTTGACCATGAGCACCACCAACACCACCACGATTAGAGCAATCACCAGGATTGCTAGCATCCAAGCACCACATGCCTTGTCCTTCTCCTCCTTGATCTCTGCAAGCTTCTCCTTCATGCTCTTCTCCAAAGCTTCCATCCTCTACACTGCCTTGTCTATCGGGTCCACTCGCTTCATCACGGTGCTTTGAAAAACAAGCTTGAGCTTTTCATGGACCTTCTGCTGATCAGTAGTAGCCAAGTCCCCCAATTTCCAAAGATCCTTGATAAATCTCTGGAACCTCCTAGAGTATGGTGGATCATAGTAGTCCACATAGTGGCGAGTTCTTCATCCTGCAATGTAACAAAAAAATGTTAGTAAATAGACACATAATAGAGGTAAGGACAACCTAGCAGAGGTACAAATCACGGATTAAACCAGCATTGATCAACCTAAACATTCTAGAAATGAAGACTTATAATTTATTTTTTCTAAACAGGAAACTACATATGAGATTCAGATACATTGATCAAGATGTGTTTCATCAAGATTTAAATAAAAAATAACAGAGAGCATAGTTTTGTTCATTCTTAAATCCTAAAAACAAAATCAACACGACAATTGATTTATTTTATAGTCAAGAATAGTAAGGAACAAAGCATGAAAGAACCCAACTTTCGGAAGGTACAGATCATGCTTCATTTCTTGGATTATTTGAGTTACCAAGATGTGTTTCATCAAGAGTTAAACAACAAATCATAGTGACATACATTGATCAAGTTGAAACTCAATACGTAAACAATATCTTTGGCACTGAAAAGATAATAAAATTGGATTGCTAGAACTAGTAATAACTAGCAGAACAATCACAATATAAAAACATAGCATCATAAAAATGTAAGAATGAACATAATTATCAGGTCATCATCACAATGTCATAATCTTCACATGACAGATCAAGTAAATTGACAGAATCATGACAGAAAAATTGGAAATTCACACGATCGGAGGCGGAAACTTACAGTCGGCTGCATTCGTAGAAGCGGCGTCCGGTGTCCTTGCCTCCAAAGCACACCTTTTTCCTGGCGCGGATGCCAAGGAAGCGTGTACGGCCCTCAAGGTCGTGGCCGTGCCGATCGAAGCTCATCGATGAGCTCCGGAGGTAGCGAGTCGGACAAGGAGGAGACCTACAAATGTAAACGAGACATTGTAAAATTGACATGAAATAGACAGAAAAGAAACACGAATGCACCTAAATCTACCCTAAATCTAGACGGACAAACCCTAATCATCAGGAATCTACCCTAAAGCTACATGAATGCACCCTAAATCTAGACGGACAAACCCTAATCATCGGGAATGTACCCTAAAGCTACACGAATGAACCCTAAATCATCATGATTCAACCCAAAATCCTCACTAGCCTAAATCCGCACTAATCTACCCTAAATCCACAGACAAATGTAGAAAGATAGCTTTCTTACCGTGGCGAAGCTATAGTCGCCGTAGCCGTTGCCGCTTTTGTTGGAGCTAGAACCGTAGTCGTCGCTGCTACTCGTCGCTTTTGTTGGAGCCCGACCCACCACCGCCGTTGCCGCTCCTGCTTCCACCGCTGCTGCTTCCATCGCTATAGATGAACACGTCCGGCAAGTCCGTGCGGTGGAGTCGGCGGGACTCCGGCGCCGGAGCGTACACCCTGGTCACCGAAACCATCTCGCAGACGATGGAGACGACGAGGTGAGGAGGTAGGTTTGGGGAGGGAATGGGCGTGGGAACCGAGTGAGTGGAGTGCGGCGAAGTGGAGTCGAGTGGAGTGGCGGCAGCCTTGGATTTTATAGACGGCGCACACATGTCGCTTCGTCTTCACGAGAGGACCCACATGTCATCCACCAAGAGCATGTGGACCAGGGACAAAATTGGGCCCGCAAGTCGGTGACATGGAGTATAGCGATGCGAGGTGAAAATAATTTTGGTGCGCGCCCCGACCCGTGCGTCGCTTGGTCTCCCGTGCATGCGAGAAGTTACCCATGCGCCAATGACATGTGGACCTAGCAATCCCACGTGGCTCCTTGCCAATAGTGGGTGCGTCGTGCTAGGCCTAGCTTCGCCCCGCCCCGTCGCGCGCCAAGCCTTCTCTTTAGTACCACATGGCTCGCCAAACCTGCGCGATGCCGGCTTAAAAACCCAACCGCTCCGCCTCGTCTCGAACTTCCGAAAACAACCGAATGCTTGCTTGTGGCCCGTGGGCCGCTCGGTATGGGCCTTCCGAACGTGGGCCCGCTTACGAACGCGTGGGCTAGTAGGGCGGTCGACGGGCCGTTTGAACGCCCATGATGCTAGTAATGGCGGCCCAGCTAGTACGACACCCGGACCCGGGGCTCGGGCTCATCGGCCCAAATTTTTTTAGCCCTCTATCAAGGTGGGTCCCACTAGTCGATGATCGATTGGCTATAGAAACATGTCATTTTTGTTTAGTTCTACATAGATGGAAAAATTCAAAATATTCTAGCAAAATTACAGCACCTTTAGATTGTCATTGTGTTGCTATATATAGCAAACCAGCTTATAAAACATTTCAATTTCGTAAGATACAAAAAACAAACAAGCTCAAACTCATTTAGGCAATTTTTTGGTTTATTTTTATTTTGCAAAATACATGAAGTTTTGCATGGCATTGTTTTGTGACAATGCCAACACACTTGTATTTTTTTTTTTAAAAAAATCAGTTTCCAAAAAAAAAAGTTCTGTTGAAATAGGCACATGTGCCCTATATGATTCGAGTTATAGACCCAAATACATGGTAGAATGGCCATGTACATGTTCATACTTTTTAAAAAATTCACACAAAAAATCCATGAGTTTTTCTCGTCCAAACTAGGCACACAAATCAAACACCAGTGCCAAATGACTTATGGTTTGAAAAATTAAAATATTGAAATAAATGTTAAAAATGGATCAATATTTGTGTACATGTACAAATTTAAATTAAATATTTCATGTCTAGATAAAAATAGTACTAAATAATAAAAAATGTTTTCATGATAATGTAGGGAAAAAAATCACCTCGTTTGGACAAGAGATGAAGAAGATAAACAAGTTTGAAATTTTTAAATCGAATCAAAATGAGAAAAAAGTTCGGCACAAGAACCGGTGAAGCGCGACACGTGGCTGGAGCGCCACACGCGGGAGTCTACCCGTGCCTCTATGGCATCCGGGTCTAGGCCGACCACGTGGCTGCTTGCCACCGGTCGGTGCGCCCGGCCTGTGCCAACTTTGCCCCGCGCCCGCCCGCGCCGCACGCCAGGACCTCCCTTTAGTACCACATTGCTCGCCAATGTCACGCGATGCCAGCTCAAAAACCTAGCCGCTCTTCCCCGTCTCGAACTTCCGAATACAACCGAATGCTTGCTTGTGGCCCGTGGGCCGCTCGGTACGGGCCTTCCGAACGTGGGCCCGCTTATGAACGTGTGGGCTAGTAGGTGGTCGTCGGGCCGTCCGAGCGCCCACAGTGGTAGTAGGAGGGCCCTTGATCTCGGGGATTGGGCTCACAGGCCCAAATTTTTTTCTCCCTCTATCAAGGTGGGTCCCACCAGTCAGCTGACTCATTGGCTATGATACATTTCATTTTTATTTAGTTCTGCATAGATGAAAAAATTCAAAAAATATAGCAAAATTACAGCACCTTTAGATTGCCATTGTCTTTCTATATATAGAAAATCAGTTATAAAACATTTCAAATTCGTCGGATACAAAAAAAACAAGGTCAACCTCATCTTGGCAATTATTTGGTTTATTTTTATTTTGCAAGATACATGGAGTTTTGCCTTCAAACTTGGCATGGCATTGTTTTGCGATAATGCCAACACACTTGTATTTTTTATACTTTTTTCTCAGTTTTGGAAAAAAAGTGTGTTGAAATAGGCACATGTGCCCTATATGATTCGGGTTGTAGACCCGAATACATGGTAGAATGACCATGTACATGTTCAATCATTTTAAAAAATTAAAACAGAAATTCAATGAGTTTAAGTGTCTAAACCAGGCACACAAATAAAAAATCAGTGCCAAATGACATATGGTTTGAAAAATAAAAATGTTCAAATAAATGTTGAAAATGGATCAATATTTTTGTGCATGCACAAATTTAAATTTAATATTTCATATCTAGATAAAAATAGTACCAAATGATAGAAAATGTTTTTATGAGATTGTAGAAAAAAATCACCTCATTTGGACTAAATATGAAGAAGATAAACAAGTTTGAATTTAAATGAGAAATCGGGTCGGCGCAAGAACCGGTCACGCCCGAGCGCGACACGTGGAGAGCCCGGGCCCCAGCTATTTGTACAAGTGCTGTGCGCGACACGCGGGATTCTACCCGCCGCTCCATGACTTCCGAGCCGGGTGACCACGTGGCCGCTTGCCACTAGTGGGTGCACCCGGCCCGGCTCGCCTTGCCCCGCGCCCTGCCCCGCCACGCGCCAAGCCTTCCCTTTAGTACCTCATCGCTCGCCAAAGCCGCGTGATTCCAGCTTAAAAACCCAACCGCTCTGCCCCGTCTCGAACTTCCGAATACAACTGAATGCATGCTTGTGGCCTCGTGGGCCGCTCGGTATGGGCCTTTCGAACGTGGGCTCGTTTATGAACGTGTGGGCTAGTAGGACGGTCGACGGGCCGTCCGAACGCTCAAAATGCTAGTAATGGCGGCCTAGCTAGTAGGAGACCCAGCACCCGGGGCTGGGGCTAACAGGCCTTTTTATTCAGAGAATCTTAGAGAAAAATTTGAGAGAGCACTTGATCAAAATTTCGGAGAATCTTGGGAGCAACATGATACATAATCTTGAGCAAAGTTTTAGAATCTTGAGCAACAGGAGATATATTTTAGAGATACATAATAATCTTGAGCAAAATTTCAGAGAGCAATACTTGAGCAAAATTTCAGAGATACATAATAATCTTTAGCAAAGTTTCAGTGCTGTACAACTCATCGAACAAAACTCATCCAAACAAGAACAACCCAAAAACATCCATGCACAGTTGGCTGACCTGATTCAGGGACTATATAAGTTTTAACTATTGGTGTAATTGTTTGAGCTATATCTTTAATTTTCTTGGTGTAAATTGTTTCTTTCTAGAGAACTCTTTTGAGCACTCCAGTCTCTCCCAGGGCATGTACTCTTCCACTGGATCAGGAACATGTACATGTCTTCCCCTTCTCTTCATTTGGTTGGTTAGATAATCAGCAACCTTGTCTTCCTCTTGAGCAGCATCACACATTTCTCTCTCTTGACCAGCAGCAATCCTTTCTTCCTCTTGACCAGCAGCAACCTCCTTTGGATCAGCCACATGGATAATCCTCTTTCTTTTCCTCTTGATTGTTGGTTCTATGACTTCAAGCTCTAGATCGTCAACATACATCTTTTGTTTTCTTGCCAAGCTTATCTTGCTCCTAGAGCACCTGACCCTATAAAAAAGCCATGACATGTAAAGTGGTCAAAACAGCCACAACTATTACATGAATCAAGACAACAACATTATATGTAAAGAGGTGGTCTTACCTCTTCTTGGGTACATGGAACAAGCATTGTACGCTGTTTTTCTGGTGCCCATCTTTCCCACATCTACTGTAGATGGACTATCTTTTGTGCTTTCCATTTGCCTTACCCTTTTCAAGACAGGAAGGGAATCTGCTCTTCCTTTGCCTTCCCGCCTTCCTCTCCTTCAGTGTTGGTGGCATGCAATAGAAACATTTGCCATCTTCTCGGCCACTGGTTCCTGTCACAAAGAGCTGGGATTTCCCCTCATATGCAACCTCATTGAGGTAGGTACTGTAGAACATGTCACAATAGAGGCTGAGATTTGGATTTCTCAAGGAAGTGATGAATGCTAAAGCATGGCAGCAAGGCTTGCCGGTGACTTGCCACTCTCGGCAGCTGCATTGTTGTGATCTGAACTTCACAACATGCCTCACCAATTCTACATCATTGTGCATCTCTCGCCACATGAGCCGTCTCTTCGGAGCCTTTCAACACCCCGAGATGCTTCAATCCTCTAGACCTAGCATTCAACTCGAACTGGATTGCAGGAAGGACCCCACCCTTGGGAAGCATTTTGGAAATCTTCCTCCTCTTGTACCAAAGGGTCATAACCTTCTCCCTATAAGCATCGGCTAGGGAATCGAGAGGAAGATCTTTTAGGTCCTTTACCCATGCATTCCAAGACTCCGTGAGGTTGTTGTTGTTGATGTAGTTGCATTTTATCTTTTCGAGAGAACATGCTCCTAGACCATATCATCTTGTGGTGGTCTTGGATCCATGTCCGTACTTCAGGGCAAGCATTGTACACATAGCTCGGGTGTCTCTCGCGCCTATCGGGCCTATAAGCTTGTGCAGCAACCCACATGTGGTGAAACACTTCGCCACTCCATTGCTTCTTCAAATTATCCATTAGATGGTTGAAGCACTCCCGGTGCTTAGCATTAGGGAATACATCGGTAACTCGCTGTTTCAAGCCCTTTGCAAGCATCCGACGATATGGCAAGGTCGGGAGGATCATCGATTGTTGCTTTGATCTGCTTCAGGAACCACTCCCAATTGTCCTTGGTCTCTGAATCAAAGAAGCCAAAGGCAAGATGATACATCCAAGTATGCCCATCTACCGCATTGGTCGAAGCAAGCCGTCCCTCCCACCACCCATTCGGAGCTGTAGCATCTAAGCTAATGTATGGCCTCGATCGCACGATCGAATCCAACCCGGCAAGCCTCAAAGGAGCAGTAGAATCTTTTGAACCTCTTTGTGCCATCACCACAATCTTCAACATCTATCTCAATCACACTTCCAGGACTCTCAGCTAAAACAGTAGCCTTGAACCTCCAAAGCGAATTGAAATCTGTCATCAAAGGAACAGAATAATTTGTTGGAAGCCTTAATCATGCCTCGCATAAACCGTGTAATAATGAATGTTTATTCCATATCTTTCCAACAACATCCTCTCGTAGCTCCCTTGCACCAATGCTAGGTCTTTTCTTCAGATCAACCGCAACTTTATCTGCTACCCATGCTTGGTTGGCCATTTTGGATGTCCGTAGAGTGGAAGCACACGTGTGGACTCCACTATTTATCCGAACCTGCAATACAAATGTCACAAGTAAGAAACATGAATAAGAGGTCAAATATAAATAAGAGGACAAGTATGCATAAGAGGACAAATAGGAATGTACCACGACGGTTTTGTCTTGTTAAGTTTTAGCATGTATCCTCCATGGACATCATTCAGCTGAGCATTTGCCGGTGAACCGACTCGTGTCAGATTTCAATGTGTCAAGTTCAAATTCTTCGGCAATTGCATGATGCCGGATAGCAAGTCTGAAATCGATCATGCTTTCGTACACAGCTCCAACTGTCATATCAAGATCCTCTCGTATCCCGGTTGTTCACCTGCTCATCACCTCTCTCAATAATAGGAATCGCTGCCTCGTCCATCGCTTTCGCAGATCGGGATGAGTTACTGGAACTTGAGCAGTTGGTCTCCTAGAGGCTTTAGCCTCATCTCTTTTGCTTTGGCAATGGTACCTCCGAGCTAAGCTTCAGTGAGCCCAAAAGCTACGTACACCGCCTCTTCATCGGGAATAAATGGAGCCTCTTTTCCAATCTCATCAATTTCAAATGGTTCAACCTCCAACATTTCATTCCAATCAACACCATTCTGTTAAATGATGATAGGTGGGACATATGGCTCAGCTGGAGTTCCTTCTTCTTTAATTAATCCAAAAGGTAGTGCAGGTGATTTGCCTTTATGTGATGCTGTTGGAGCACAATCTGGTGATGGATGTGATGCTGCTGTTGGAGCACAATCTGGTGATGGAGCTGCAACTTCTGTTGGAGCTTGTGCACAAGCAATTGATGGAGCTTGTGTTGCTGTTGTTGCACAACCAATTGATGGAGCTGTTGCTGCATTTGCTTTAGACTTTTTCACAATCTTCCTGGTCCTAACTGGTTTCGAACCTCCATACTCATGAATTCCTGGATTGCTATCATTTTCATGTTTATTGACCAAGTACTCAACTCTTGCAGCACCAACTCTTTGGTGGAACCTTGTGGAACAAGCCTAACAATCAATGGTACGAGCCTGGTATCACTAGCAGAAAAGAATATCGTGGCCAAGTCTAGAGTGTTTCTAACCGGTATCGTGAAACAAGCAAGGTTGTGCATTCCATAGAACGCAACTTCTCTCTCATAGTGTTTCCCAAATTTTTCCTCAATTTCCTCTAGCATCATTGCACCATTTGTCCACCAATCATGACGAGCTTTGAATTGTCCTCCTTCTCCTTGAGTAGTAACAACCACCCCGAATGCGGTATCGGATTCAAATCTGCATTGACATTCAAAGAAAATAAATAATATTACTTACAAGAGCTACTGAAATATGATAATGCACAAAACTAACACAAGAAATTTACTCACCCTGGAGGAACCTTAAACTCAAACATGCAGACACTACGACTTTTGGCACTTTCTCATTTGCAAGCTCAACATAATCAATTGTTGCCTCCGGTTCTTGCATGACTTGCACAACTTCTTGCTCGAGGCACTTGCACAGCCTTCTTGCCGAGGCACTTGGATAGATTCTTGCTGAGGCACTTGCACATCTTGTTCTTGAGCTGCTTCAGCTTTTCTTGCAGCACGTGCCGCTTTCGCCTTTTTCAAGCTTGGTACCTCAATACCCATCTTCTTCATATCCCCGACATGCTGCCTCTTCAACTTTGCCCACCTCTTTTTTCCTCTCCTTTTCTTCCTTAGGTTCAAGATAGCCTTTCGGGAAGATTTTGGCAAGGATAGGCATAACCTTACTCTTATCATATTGCATGAAAAGAGAGTAAAGATGGATATTCCTCTCAGGGGACAACAAAAGCTTTTGACTCCTTGTCATAGCCTTCAAAAACAACATCGTTGTCTTCACCACATCTTGCCTCCCTAAGCCTAGACTCAGCCTCAAGCTCTTCCAATAACATCACACCTGGGGTCCACCATTCATGCTGCCCAATAAAACCTCCATCTCCATCTTGTGTGCTTAGAAGGATTCTATATGCACACTAGGGATCAAAACTACAAGAAAAATTGAGTTCAAAAGAAAAAAATCAGTTCTATGGAAATCCATGATCAGCAAAAGTTTCTGGACACATATGAACAGGGGCATGTCATAATTAAGTTAAATAGCCTACAATCTGTCCCTACAAGATTTTCAACATAATTGGAGGTCAACATAATTTTCTGGACAATGCTATAGCCTACAATCTTGGTCCTACCAGCATGAATGCATGGCTAGGAAAATTTGGTCCAGAATTTTCAGCATAGCCTAAAAGCTTTTCAGCATGAATGTTCCTACTCTAGCTATAGCCTACAAGATTTCCATCATGAATGAATATGCAGGGCGTGAATGTAGCATATTCATCTTTTGCCAATTAAAGTTCAGAAAATAAAACATAACAATTCCGAGATGCTTATATTCTAACATGCCACTAAGATTCAGACATCATCCATGAACAATTAAGATTAAATTCTTTGAATGTTCAGTTCAGAGATGCTTGAAATTTTTTCATAATCAAGAGGCTAGAATTTTTTTAATCAATTCCAATATCCTAGACATCCTCCTAAGGATCTAGAACAATATGGCGGATACTCGTTTTTCACCATTTCGGAGAAGTTTCTAAGCAAGTTTTAAGCAAGTTTTACATGCATCCTCCTAAGTTTCTAGCAGGGATGTAACTTGTCACTTAATTTAGCTAAATTAAGAGATCCTAACAGCCACTGTTCCAGGACAAGAACACTCGTGACAAAGGAGGGAGGCATTCTGTAGATTCAAACTTCAAATTAAGTGCCTTCTAACAACTAAAATTGCAATATGGCAAGCACATCAATTCAGACATTCCAAGGAACAATTCGGAGATAAATTCAGACATCATCCATGAACAATTCACATCAATCCACTAACCCCGGAGGACATTCTACAATTGAATGCATCCTGGACCCGCCGCCGTCGTCGGTGGCCTAGGTAGGGTGCGGAGGAAGGAGAAATCTAGCAGGTTTGGGGTTCGAGGGTGCGGAGGAAGGAGAAATCACCGTCATACCAGCTCAACATGGTCGGAGACGACATGCGTCGTCGGAATCGCTGCCACCGCAACTTCGCTCGGCGGTCGGGACGAGCCTCGGCCGACAAGCGCCAGCAGCGAGGCGCGCTTCCGACCAGGTGCCGCGCGAGCTGGTTTGGTTCGACCAGATGGCGCGCACCGGTCCGGTTCTTTCCATCGGGGTAAAATCGTAATTTCGTAGGTCCTTGCCACGTCATCGGGGAAAAACCGATGTGGCGGGCTCTAGGGCAAATCATAAAGTTTTTCGAAACCTTGGGCAAAAAATCAAGAAATTTTGCTATAGGGGTAAATTTATAAGTCCCATTTGGTATAAGGGCAATTCATGAATAGTCCCGAAAACAGGAGGAGGAGCATCTAGGGTTGTGGCGCAGTGCGGATGAGCGAGTGACGGGTGGTGGCGTGGTGGGACGACGGCGCGGGTGAGCTACGACCAATGGGCGATGGTGATGGGGATTTTGGGTTTGGGCCGGGCGGCGTTTGAGGAAATCTGGTGGGAAGGTTATGTAACACCCGCATCCTAGTGTTACAAGTACGGTTGGCGTACGTAAGGAAAGAGCGCTTTCATACTAGGGACACGGATAATTCGGATAGGGAAGGCATCTCACTATATCTATATGTATTTTGTTGTGTCGGACCGAGTTGGGCCGTATTGCAATGGATCAAGCCCGGAGGGTGTATTGTAATCATAGATAACAAAACCACTATAGTACTGATTTTTAAAACCGCCAAAACCGAACGATAAATCGAAGAAACCGAGCGGGTACCGCTTTTGCTACGATAACTTAGCTCGGTTTTTGAGATAAACCGGAAGTTCCGTGCTATCGAGCCGGATCGGTTAGTCCGGTTGCCGCAGATAACCAACCGGTTTTTGACGGTAAGTTAAACCATGATTGTAATCGGCTGCCTATAATAGGCAAGACCCGACACCGTGGACGATACGAAAAATAAGAAACAAGTTGGGGAAACTCCGGTGAGCAACCTTGAGCACCTCACGCCGCAGCCTCACCGGCGCTAGCCCCGGGGTATCATAGGTGGTATCGAGCCTCTTCTTTCCTTGGGCAGTTTGTGGCACCGGATCCGTACTCCTTCGGACCGAGCGGTAAAATCCCTATAGGTTGGTGGGTTGAGATTGAGCGAGGCGCGTAGCGTGGAGCTCAATCTCCTGTAATTCCTTCCTTGGTTCACTCGTCTTGAGGTGTGATCACCACGGCTCCCTAATCCAGCCCAAAACCTTCCACTCAAACCAAGTTTGTGTTGGATGCCATGGTGAACGCGGAGAAGCGGAACAAAGACCGGTGGAAGGCGAACGAGGAGAGCCTAGATCTGCTCTTCACGTAGGTCGGGGCAATTGATGCAGCACAACAGCAGTTGTTAGCGTAGGCGGAGCTCGGTGCTAAGGCATTCAACCAGAGCACTCAAGACCAATTGCTTCGTCCAAGCGAGTTGCGATCGACGGGCGATGTCGTGGCCCGACTTACCTTGTGGCAAATGAAGATGGACGCTGCAGGCCAGCCGGAGTCACCCCGGTCCGACTTTGATGAGGAAAATCCTTTCTCCTCTCGCCCCACCAGGAGTTTCTTCAAGCCGGACCAGAAGCGATCCCTATCGTTCCGGCCACGGTCGAGTACATCAGCCCCGTCAATTCCTTCCTAAGATGTCGTTTCCTCGTTTTAATGGTGCGGGCCCTAAGATTTGGAAGGATAAGTGTGAAGAATATTTCAGTTTATACAACATAAGTGATTCTATGAAAACTTCTGCAGCTTCTCTGCATTTGGATGGTAATGCTGCCAAATGGTACCAAGTGTACAAGGTTCAGCATGGATTGGTGGATTGGAACACTTTCAACGCTGCTGTTATTGGGATGTTTGGTGCTTATGATTACAGGAATGCTCTAGATGAGTTGTTGGAACTGAAACAGGAAAGTTCAGTGTAGGAATACACCAAGAGTCTTGAGTCAATTTGATACCAGGTTGAGATGCATAACGCTGGTTATGATGAGCTCTTCTTTGCATCACACTTTGTCGGAGGTCTCAAGGAGGAATTAAGGCATGTGGTGCACTCTCAAGCACCCGAGACAGCTTGATAGGGCTAGTTTCCTGGCGAGAGTGCAGCAGCAATTGCAAGATCGGAACAAGGGTAAATTTCATAAGTCAGCCCCTCGGAAGAATATCACCTTTGGTCCTCGGACAAAGCCCAAACCACCTTCTGTCAATTTTCCTTTGTGGAAGGAGAGGCAACCGAGAGATTTTCGTAGACCTAACAATCTGTGCTATTTACGTGGCGATAAGTATGAACCAGGACATAATGAGAAATGTCTCAAACGACCCAAGCCTCAGCTGAATGTGATAGTGGTGAATGACTTGGATACAGTACTCACCGAGGACACATTAAACAAATTGGAGATCGAAGATGTTCCGTGCCGAGAGCTTTGTCGGCTCTCTTTACATGCTATTTCCGGCACGTAATCTTCGAGCTCTATGTGCATCCGGGCATTGGTGGATAACCAAGTCATGCTTGTGACATCCCATGTCACGATTAGGACTTAAGCACTCAATTAAGATCCTAATGACGTCATCAACCCAAACCCTAATGCTAAGCCTACAAAAGTAAAACAAGAAAAGAAAAAATGAAAAAAATAAAAGAAAAAGGGAATCTAGGGTTAAACCCTAACCCTAACCTAACCCTAAGGGAAATGCAAAAATCATGAAAGTACCACCCATATATTTTTGCACCATTGCATTGCTCATACAAAAAGATGATTTTACAGTATTTTTACAGAATTTTTGGACAAAGTTTCAAAAGCTCAAAAATTCAAATTCAAATTTGAAATGCATCTGTTTATCAATTTTATATGAATTTTTGGGAACAAAATTAGAACTTCAAACTAAAACATGGAAATTAGAGCACATCATGCTGGAGCTCTCCATATTTTTTGTTTTCATTTTTGGAGCACCAGAACTATCTTTTTCGATCAAATTTCCGTAAACCAGATTTCAAATTCAAAGTTTGGACTCGAGCTCATTGCCCAGTGGGCAATGGCGGCACCGCCCGCCGGTCCGACGCCACCACGGCCGCCCCGCGCGTGCCCCGCCCTGTCCCATCCACCACGTCTCCCCTGGCCACCCTCCCAACCGAAATTGTACCCGCCGGCCAACAGGAACGGCCGGGCATTGAAGCCGCGCCCGCCCCGTCGACCGGCCGCGCGCCGCCCCTGCTCCCTCCCTTAGAAAACGGCACAAAGGCCAAGCCCCCATCCATTCTTCACCACCAATCATTGCCCAGCTCACCCCGCTCCTCTCCGCACCGCCGCCCTGCTCTCTCTCCCACCGCAGCCCGCGCACGACCGGAAATTCGGGCCGCCGTCCGCCATGGCCGCCCCGAGCTGCCCCGCGTCGCGCGCCGCCTAGGAAGGTAGGTTTCCCCTCCCGTCCACGTCGGACCGTGCGCAAGAGGTGGCTCCACCTCCCCTCTAACTCCCCTGCCTTGGCACGCAGCACATCGTCGGAATTTTGGGGAGAAATTCCCGCCGTCGCCGCCGGTTCGCCACCACGCCGTCGCGACCCCCTCCCAAGCCTTCCTCCGCACCGTCCGACACCGCGCCGCCGCTCTACACGCTCGGGTGATGCTTCCCGGCCAAATCCCGCCCCCTCTCTCCTCTCGTGCTGCACGCGCGAGCTCGCCGGTGTGACATCCCATGTCACGATTTAGGGTTTAGCACGTAATCACTACCCTAATCACATCCTTAATCAGGTGCTAATGCTAAATCACCCAACTAGGAAAAAGAAAATAAGAAAAATAAAAGGGAAAAAGGAAAACCTAAGCCTAAACCCTAGCCTTAACCAAAATGTAAAAATTATAAAAACACTACCCCTAGATTTTTGCACCACTGGATTGCTCATGTAAAAAGAAGAATTTACAACATTTTTACAAAATTTTTGAACAAGGTTTTGAATGCCCAAAAATTGAAATTCAAATCTGGAACACTGTCATTTGTGAATTTTGTAGGAATTTTTGAAAGCAAGTTTAGAACTTCAAACTAAAAGATGAAAATTAGAGCACATCATCCTGAATCTCCCCATATTTTTGGTTTTATTTTTGGAGCAACAGAAGTATGATTTTTCGTCAAGGTTTCAAACTGTAGATTCAAAATCTAAATTTTGACCTCGAGCTACGGTGCCCACCGGGCAATGGCGATCGGACCGCCGGTCCGGCCAGCCTGGCCGCCGCCTCGAGCACGCGCCTGACCCGTCCCATCCGCAGCACCCTCCCTGGCCACCTCCCCAACTGCTTGTACCCGCGAGCCAACGGGAGAGGCCCGGCATTGAAGCCGTGCGGACCTCCCCTCGCCGGCCGTGCGCCGCCCGTCCGTCGCCCCCTAGAAAACGGCGTCAAGGCTCTCAACTCGCCGCCACCAATTATTGCCAACCCCTCCCCAGTCCTCTCAACACCGCTCCACCGCTCTCTCCCTCACCGCAGCTCGCGCAGGAGAAGAAATCGCCGCCGCCGGCCTCTCCGACCGCCATGGCCGCCTCCGCGCCGCACGCGAGCTAGGCGAGTCGTGCGCCCCGTTCTTCTTCGCCAAAACGCGCGCAAGAGCTTCACCTTCCTCCCTCCCGACCAGCTCCTCTCCCCTCTGCAGACAATCGCCGGCATTTCGGAGAAAACCGACCGCCACCGCCGCCGGCCTCGGCACCTCCCCGACGAGCTCGCATCTCCGGCCGCCCTCGCTCCGGCCGACCCCACGCCGCCCTCCTCCGTGAGCAGGTGAAGCTTCCCGGCCAACCCTCTCCCTCTCCCTCCGCCTCGAGCTGGACGCGCGCCGTCGCCGCACCTCCGCGAGCGCCGCCGCCGTCGCCGGCCGCCTCCGACCACCGCGGGCCCCCGTGGACCCCACCATCGTGTTCCCCGTCGCACGCGCACCTTCCTCCCCAAAGCACGGAGCATGAGCTCCAGCGCAGCGCCGCCGCGAGCGAGCTCGCCGGCGCCGGCCGCCGCTCGCCGGAGCCGCGCGCCGCCCTCGTTTAAAATGAACCGATGGCATTATCGTAAATATACCCGAACTTCGTTTGAGTTTGAAAAATTCATACCTGGCGTTTGAATCGTCTAAAAATTACAAACTAAAATGTTTTGGTAACTAGAAGACCTGTACTTTCATAAAAGTAACATGAACTCATCAGATCTGGTCATTTTCACATTTTTACAAAAATGACAAAAGTCAACCCCTGAAAACTTAACTAAGCCATAACTTTAAAAATATAAATCCAAATTAAATGCCACTTGGCCAAAGTCTTCACCCAGACACACATGAATTTTTGGCACTGGAAGATATGCATTTCATTTCATATTTTTCAAGTTATTGCATTTCTTGAATTATCTGTATTTAATTTTTAATTAATTCTGTATAAATTATTTTTGCATGAAACTTGGCGATTAGTTTCCTTTTGGTACTGTGCATATGTAGAAAATCCCATGTTAAATTTTGAGCATGTTAAGTAATGATTTTTGCAAACCCTAGATCTAAATTTCAAAAGGGTCATTTTCAGCACAAGCATAATTAGTTTTATGTCATTAAAAATCATGTTCATGCATGTTTAAGTAATTTCTACTGTTCCTTATGTCCTTTAGCACCTCATGGCAGGTTTAGTCAAAAGGTTTCATGTATTTCACGTATGTATGAAAGTTGAAATCGAATTTCTATTCTAAAAGGAAATCGTCATCGCATGTGATGTTAAAAACACCTAAGCCTAGATTTCTTCGTTTTGTATTATAAAACTTGCTAAGATATTAGTGCTAAACCTACACTAACCACAGCACTCATGTCTATGCCGTCAAGTCATTACTCATTATGTTAGTATGACCATGCTTGTCATGTATTTGGACCCCCTTAAATAAAACAAGAGACATGTCATGCTTGCTAGGGTTTGAGCAAACAAACTTGTGATTAATGTGTTCATAGGCATCTTTACAAAACAGCACACATGCATTACTCTCATCATCAACCTTGTATTCATATGACTTACGCATTGCATTCCATTCCTTAGGTGACGACGCCGAATTGATCCCGCCGGAAGAAGCTATCGCCACGCTCAACGCTTGTGAGGCTAGTGCTAACTTCGATCACTCTCAAGGCAAGCCCCGGTGCATTCCTATTATTTTGAAATGTCTTCTTTTTAATCACTATATTAAGGATGATGAATGTGCATTTAAGTTCTAGGAATTGCTTGGAAATCCACGTGCATAAATCCCTATATGTCCTATGTAGAGTATGTGTCATACCTCCGATAGAAATGCTATGCTCGGTTTATGGAGTCCACGATAGAATGGGGAATCTCACCTATGGTTTATGATTAAACTTGAACATGATGAATGTGGTTAAAATTGAGAACACCCCATTGTGGCTCCGCGAACAAGTTTGAGTTGTGTACCACTTGCATACCTTTCTTATGGGGATTGGTAAACCTATGTAGCTTGTAAGTTGTAAAGTGAGCCGGATATCTCACCGACCCGAGAGGTGATGTGTTTGGCACGGTGGTTGCACGGGTTGAGGACCGCTGGAGAGTACATGGGTTAAGCCTTGGGCGCGTTGTTGAACGGTCGCAAGGGGACATGTACTCGGGGTCGGTGGCCCCGTGTTTTACTTTATGATGAACTCGCGAACGGTGGCCATACGTGTTCTTAAATGATGCGTATGTCGTGCATTTGGGTTCTTTCCTGCAGGATTAATAATTCGATAATTATTGCCGTTTCCTCTCGGTTAATGAGTACCACTTGATTCGAGCAGTTCGCAATGTGTAGTAATGGAAGGAGATTGAATAGCTTGCTGTTTTATATTGATATAAAATTGTATTGCAAACTCTTGTATTGTTAGCATGCTCACTAAAGTTTCTTTTATGCAACCACCCTATTAATTTGGCTAAGTAATAAAATTGCCAACCTAATTAGCATAGGTGCTGTTTATGCAAAATGCCAAGTTAAACCGGTCAAGCCCCATGCATCTAGGAGTCGGTCTTAGATGGCCAATTTGATGGGTAAGACTTGCGGAGTATGTTAGATACTCGGGCTTTGCCACTACATGTTTATTTACAGGTTTCCCGCAAGCCGGTTTTTGTGATTGTTGTGGTAAGGTGGTTTGGGATGGAGAAGAGCCCAAAGAGTGGACCATTGAATGGGTCCCTAGCTCTCCGACCCATGATGAGTGAGCCATGGCCTAGGCCGGCGTGGTTCCTTTAAGTTATCTATGTATCGTCGAGTTATGTATTTCGCTTCCGCACTTTAATTTCGAACAAAGATCATGGCTATGTAAGACTTAAATTTCGAACCTAATGTATCTTTATGTTGAACCCTATGTTGTAATCAAGACTTAATTATGTGAACTTGTAATCCGTGGATGTTTGTTAATGTGATGCTATGTATGGTTGCTTCGTCAATCATCTCCCAAGGCGAACCGTACCACACTTAACTATCTTTCGGAATAGGGGTGTGACAGCCGGAGTTCCGCGAGCTCCGCCGCTCGCCGCGCCGCCTCTCCGGCCGCCGTTGAGCTCCGCCACCCCACCAACATACTCCCGCGCCGCGCCCATCAACCCCACCAAAGCACGAGGCTTGAGCTGCCCCGTAGTGCCGCCGCGCTCGACCTCGTCGGCGCCGGCCGCCGCTCGCCGGAGCGCGCGCGGCGCCTCGGTTCAAAATCGCCGGTGGCAATTCCGTAAATAACCCAAACTTTGTTTGATTTTCAAAAATCCATATCTCCCGATTTAAAAGTCCAAAAATTGCAAACTAAAATGTTTTGGAAACTACAAGACTTGTACTTTTATAAAAGTAACATGAACTCAACAGATCTAGTCATTTGAATATTTTTACAAAAATGACAAAAGTCAATCGACAAAAACTCCCTTAAGCCATAACTTTAAAAATATAGATCCAAATTTAACGCCACTTGGTCAGAGCCTTCACATAAGCATACTTGAATTTCTGGCACTGGAAAATCTACATTTCATTGCATATTTTTCAAGTTATTGCATTTCTTGTATTCTCTGTATTTAATTTTAGTTTAAATATGTATAAATTATTTTGGTATGAAACTTGGTAAATCTGCTCATCATAGTCCTTAAATTTTGAGCATGCTAAGTAATTATTTTGCTGCCCCTAGATTAATTCAATAAAAGGTTAATTTCAGCACGTGTAAAAATGGTTTTATGTTTCTAAAAGTTATATTTTTGCACGTTTATGTAAATTTCACTTTCCACAATGTCACTTAGCCCTTCATGACAGGATTAGTAAGAAGGTTTCGTTAAAATCATGCATGTATTAATTTTGTAATCGAATTCTTGCTTTAGAGTGCGATCGTCATCGCATGTGATGACGGGTCTCACTTAACCCTAAATGCATTTAACTCCCTTTAAGCTTTTGATCATCGATTCAATCATGACTCACCATATTAACCACAGCACCCTTGTCTTACTACTTGAACCATCATTTTTCCCATATACGTTCACACATGGTAATTGTTTTAACCCTAGTCTAGAGGAGGGCAATATTATATGTTTATGCATACTAGGATTTCACGAAACTAAACCTTTACTCAACGTATTCATATGTGCTCATGCAAAACAGCATACATGCATCACCATATTCATCACCCTTGTATTCTTGCTATTTACGCATTGCATTTCATCTTCTAGGTGACGACGTTGAATTGATCCCGCCGGAAGAAACTATTGCAACTCTCAACGCTTGTGAAGCTAGTACTAACTTCGATCACTCTCAAGGCAAGCCCCGGTGCATTCCTATTATTTTTGAAGTGTCTTTCTTTTATCACTATATTAAGGGGGATGAATGTGCATTTAAGTTCTAGGAATTGATTTGGAAATCCACGTGCATAAATTCCTATATGTCCTATGTAGAGCATGTGTCATATCCTCGCTAGAAGTGCCATGCTACACTTATGGAGTCCACGATAGAATGGGAATCTCACCTATGGCTCATGATTAAATTTGAAGATGATGAATTGGTTAAAATTGAGAACACCCCATTGTGGCTCCGCGAACAAGTTTGAGTTGTGTACCACTTGCATACCTTTCTTATGGGGATTGGTAAATCTATGTAGCTTGTAAGTTGTAAAGTGAGCCGGATATCTCACCGACCCGGAGGTGATGTGTATGGCACGGTGGTTGCACGGGTTGAGGACCGTTGGAGAGTGCACGGGTTAAGCCTTGGGCACGTTGTTGAACGGTCGCAAGGAGGACGTGTACTCGGGGTCGGTGGCCCCGTGTTTTGCTTTATGATGAACTCACGAACGGTGGCCATACGTGTTCTTAAATGATGCGCATGTCGTGCATTTGGGTCTTTTCTGCAGAAATTAATAATTCGATAATTATCGCCGTTTCCTCTCGGTTAATGAGTACCACTTGTTTCAAGCAGTTTACAATGTTTAGTAAGAGGATAAGAATGAGAAGCTTGCTGTTTTATATTGATATCAATTTGTAATGCAAATTCTTGTTTTGTTAGTATGCTCACTAAAGTTTCTTTTATGCAACAACCCTGTTAATTTGGCTAAGTCATAAAAGTGCCAACCTAATTAGCATAGGTGCCATTTTATGCAAAATGCCAAGTTAAACCGGTCAAGCCCCATGCATCTAGGTGTCGGTCTTAGATGACCAATTTGACGGGTAAGACTTTCGGAGTATGCTAGATACTCAGGCTTTGCCACTACATGTGTATTTTCGGGATTCCCGCAAGCCGGGTTTTGCGATTGTTGTGGTAAGGTTTTGTGGGATGGAGAAGAGCCCAAAGAGTGGACCATTGAATGGGTTCCTAGCTCTCCGACCCATGATGAGTGAGCTGTGGCCTAGGCCGGCATGGTTCATTTAAGTTATCTATGTATCGTCGTGTTATGTAATCGCTTCCGCACTTTATCTCGAACAAAGATCATGGTTATGTAAACTTAAATTCGAACCTAATGTATCTTTTATTTGGGAACTCTATGTTGTAATCAAGACTTAATTATGTAAACTTGTAAGTCGTGTATGTTTGTTAATGTGATACTATGTATGGTTGCTTCGTCAATCATCTCCCAAGGCGATCCGTACCACACTTAACTATCTCTCGGGATAGGGGTGTGACACTTGGTATCAGAGCCGACTTGGGATTTGCGTCACGCTAACACTCATTCTAAAAATCTCAAACCCCGTTTTTGTGTCACGGTGAGGTACGAGTCTAGCTAGAAAGGCCAATATAAGGACTATATAGAATGGTGGCAAAACTAACCCCATGTTATGATTGTTTAAATATTTTGCAAGTACGGCTTTGGCAAAGGTATGTAATTGAGTGTGGTCAATTTTGCATAATATTAACTGGTGTGACTCGAATACACTCTTATTCGAGAGCTCTCCATGTGAGGCGAGGTGATATGGATTTATTTTTGGCTTGTTTCTTTTGAATTTGATGTAATATTTCTGGAATCTATCTCTTGCAGGTACATAACAACGCTTTAGTTCGTGTAGTATCGTGTGAGAGGTGTGTGTGCCACCGATGTGCTTGTCCGATATTCGTGAGGACGTACGAAACGACATATTGAGCATCCATCATACTTGCATATCATTCATCATGACAAACATATGCATATGATCTTGCCTAAATGGAACAATCATAAAAGTTTGGTCACATAGTTCATTCTCACAAAAAGTTGGAAACCGAAACCCTAAAAAATGTGGCAAAATTTTAACTTTCGCAAAAACGAGCATAACTCTCTCAATATTTAACCAAATAAGGCAAATGAGGACTTTCTGGAAAGCTTGTGTTATGCACTACAACAATCTCCTAGTCTCAGGTCTTGCAAAAATCTGGAACATATCTAGAATTGCCCATTACAGAGAGCTATTCTGGATTTCCAGAATGTGCTCCGGTTCTGTCCCTGTCGTAGATCGGTCATAACTTTCCAATGACAAGTCGGATTGAGCTGTTCTAGGATGCGTTGGAAAGACTAAGAAATTATCTAAAACTTTCGTAACAAACTAAAAAGTTAATTCTGTCCAGAAACAGGAACAAATGTCGAGTTTTCAGAGCAAGTTAAATCTGTCTAGGAAAAACTGAACGGTGTAGGTCTTGTGCGAAAAGTTTGTTGCATTCTTTTGCTAGTTGGTGCCATTCCATCATTCATGCTTTACTTATTAGCATGTATTGTTGTTGGATATTGAGTTTTGACTTGTCTTTTCAAAATTCTCCGACAGATGGCCCCCGGCAAGCTCATGATGGACCGCGAGAACCTCGCGCGGCGTGTGCACGAGTTGGAGCAGGAGCATGCTGCCCTGCAGGCCGCCCTTGCCACCCGCGACGCCGAGCTCACTACTCGCACCGCCGAGCTTGCTGCCCGCACCGCCGAGCTCGCCGAGCGCACTACTGAGGTGGACACCCTCCGTACGCAGCTCGAGTATAGCGAGGCGGAGCGTTGGAGCTTCTTCGAGCAGCCCCACGACGCCAACCTCGCCCTTGAGGGCGATGGAGCCGCCGCTCTGCAGGCCACGCTGAACGAGCGTGAGGCCCAGCTTACCGCCGCGAATGAGGAGAAGTACATCCTCTCCGGTCAGGTGGACGCCCTTCTTGAGGAGAAGGACGAGTTGGAGGTTACTCTCTTGGAGACACAGGGTGCTAGGGATGCTTTGGAGGGAGACCTCCGGAACGCCCGAGCGATTATCGTGCAGAACAATGCTACCATAGAGCACCTCCAGGCCGCCAACAACGCCCTACACGCCATCCTTAATGGCGGACCTCCCGAGCCACTTGAGATCATCCCACCCGAGGAGGACGTGGAGATGAGTGATGGTGAGGATGCTTCCGACGTTGAGGACGGAGCACCACCCTCTCCCATGAGGGGTGACGACGACTACTACGGCGATGACAACGAGTAGTTGTCACGACCGGTGGTCGTAGCTCTATGTGTGTTGTAGGATTTGCAATCTCGTGAGGCTTGTAACCGTGTTTGGAAAACGATCCGCGTGTTGTTAATTAAGCTCTCCGACATTTGTGTTTGTTTATGGGTCACATGTGTTGTAACCTAAGACCGTGTTGTATCGGATTTGTGGTTTCCCGTGTATCAAAAATTTCTATCGTGTTGCTAGCTATGTTCGAATCTATGGAATATGTGTGTTGCCAATGCATTATGCTTATTTCCCCACTATTTCTTTCGTACATGCAATCTGAAATTTTTGGTCCCTCATGTCAAATGTTATGTTTTCTTGCTATTTTAGCTCTTGTTCTAATGAGCTAACGTGAGAAAATTTTCCATATGTGACAGATGGTGAATACCCGTCGTGGTGAAGCTTCCGGCAGTGGTCAAGGTGGGAGGGATGAGCAGCTACCTAACCCTCCACCTCTCACGCCGTTAGAGCAACTCGTGTCCAATCAAAACGAGATGTTCCGCTTGTTCTTTGCAAGTCAAACTAATCAAGGACAAGGCCAAGGACCGCCACCCCAAGGGCCGAGAAATTCCACCTATGCCGACTTTTGGGCGACTCAACCGCCAAAGTTTGGTGAGGCTACTTCCGATCCTTTGGAAGCGGACAACTTCCTCCGCATCATCGAGTCGAAGTTTGCTCTCCTCAATTGCACATCGGAGCAAAAGGTTCTCTTTGCGGCTCAACAACTCCGTGGCTCCGCTAGTGCATGGTGGGCAAGTTTCACCGCCGCCCTTCCCGCCGGTACTCAAGTGAATTGGTCGGACTTTTGCACCGTGTTTCGCGCGCATCACATTTCCGCCGGTCTCATGAAGCGCAAGTTGCAAGAATTCCTCAATTTGAAGCAAGGTACCGGAACCGTGCAAGAGTATGCACGGAAGTTCAACTACTTGGCTCAATATGCATCCTATCATGCCGACACGGATGACAAGAAAAAGGATTGCTTTCGTTCGGGGCTAAGCCCGAAGTTGCAAGGTCGCTTGGCTCAAGTCACCACCGGCACGTTCAATGACTTAATGAGTGTCGTAATTGTGCAAGAATATGCTATCCGTGCTCACCAAGAGGACAAGAAGAGGAAGCGTGCCGTAGGAAATCCATTCGGCTCCGCTCCGCCCAAGTACAAGTTGGCCATCACTTCCCCGTCCGGACAGAAGTTTCGGGCCGCATTACCGCCGACGGGGGGTCACGCCAATTTGTGCCGCAGCAACATCACCACCCTCACGGTGGGAACCAGCAGCATACCACTTCATTCCGCCCTCCGCAGCAGCAATACCAAGGTGCTAGACCTGGTCCTCAAGGTCCGTGCTTTAATTGTGGACGTCCGGGTCACTTCGCAAAGGATTGTCGTGTTCCCGCACGTAACCCCGGCAGCAACAACAACAACAATGGTTCCGGAAGTGGCAACAACAACCAAAACCGCAATGGGAATAATGGAAATGGGAACCGCAATCAATCTTCCACTCCAAATGCTAAGAATGGCCGAGTCAACTATACCACGGCCGAAGAGATTCAAACGGGAGAACCGGTACTTTCGGGTATGTTTTCGGTCAACAATCACTCCACTTTGATTCTTTTTGATTCCGGTGCAACTCATGATTTCATTAGTCAAGCATGTGCAAAAACCCTACAACTCACTCCTACCGTTTTGGATATTCCCTACATCATCACATCACCCGGTAGAAAAATAAAAACAAACCTAGAGTTGAGGCAAGTACCACTAAACCTAGAGAGAAAAGTATACCCCTCCTCTCTCATAATTTTAAGTGGGCAAGGAATAGACATAATCCTAGATATGAGATGGATGAAACTCCATAAAGCCGTTTTGCACATCGATTCCCGAGAAGTTCACCTAAACTCACCACTCCATGGTTCATCTATTCTCCGATTACCCCATCCGAAATTCTCCACCTCCAAAATCTACCATCTTGAGGGAAAAAGGATTGAGGATATTCCCGTGGTATGTGAGTTTCTCGATGTGTTCCCGGATGACTTACCGGGCATGCCACCCGATCGGGATGTCGAGTTTAAAATCGAGCTCCAACCCGGTACGGCACCAATTTCCCGTAGGCCGTACAAGATGGCTCCCAATGAGCTAGCGGTGTTAAAAGAGCAATTAAGTGAACTTATGGATAAAGGATATATTGGCCCTAGTTCATCTCCGTGGGGATGTCCCGCTCTCTTTGTGAAAAAGAAGGACAAGACGCTACGTCTATGTGTGGATTATCGCCCTCTCAATGCGGTGACTATCAAGAATAAATACCCGCTCCCTCGGATTGATATTCTCTTTGATCAATTAGTTGGTGCTAAGGTCTTCTCTAAGATTGATCTCCGATCCGGTTACCATCAAATCAAGATCCGAGCCGAAGATATTCCAAAAACCGCATTCTCTACGCGGTATGGTCTCTTTGAGTATCTCGTCATGTCTTTTGGGCTTACAAATGCTCCGGCTCATTTCATGTACTTGATGAATTCGGTCTTTATGCCCAAGTTGGATAAGTTTGTCGTGGTCTTCATTGATGACATTCTTATTTATTCGAAGTCCGAAGAAGAGCATGCCGAACACCTTCGCATTGTTCTCCAAAGGCTTCGTGATCATCAATTATATGCCAAATTTAGCAAATGTGAATTTTGGTTGAAGCAAGTTCCTTTCTTGGGTCATATCATATCCGCGGAAGGTGTTGCCGTTGACCCGAGTAAAGTTGAAGAAGTGCTTACTTGGAAGTCCCCAAGATCGGTGAGACAAATTCGAAGCTTTCTCGGTCTTGCCGGTTATTATCGGAAATTCATTCCCAAGTTTTCAAGCATAGCCAAGCCTATGACAAAATTATTGGAGAAAGATGCTAAGTTTAAATGGAGCCGTGAATGTGAAGAAGCCTTCCAAACTCTCAAGAAGCATTTGACCTCCGCTCCGGTGTTAGCACAAGCCGACATCACCAAGCCGTTTGACGTGTATTGTGATGCATCCGGCACCGGTCTAGGGTGTGTGCTAATGCAAGAAGGTCGTGTAATTGCTTATGCTTCCCGTCAACTTCGCAAGCATGAACAACACTACCCTACCCATGATTTGGAATTAGCCTCGGTTGTCCTTGCTTTGAAAACTTGGAGACATTATCTACTTGGAAATCTTGTCAATCTCTACACCGATCATAAGAGTCTCAAATATATCTTCACCCAACAAGAGTTGAATATGAGGCAACATCGATGGTTGGAATTAATCAAGGATTATGAGTTGAAAATTCATTATCATCCGGGTAAAGCTAATGTGGTTGCCGACGCTTTAAGTCGCAAGGATCAATGCAATCATATCACCGGTTGCTCTATGGAAAATTCAGAAATTCCAGATTCCAGTGAACCAAGCTTTCGAGTTATCCCCTATGGCTCATTGTATAATCTAGCTCTTATTCCTACCCTTCGTGAGGAAATTATCGAGGCACAAAAGAAGGATGAAGGGATGGAATTTATTCGGCAAAAGATAGAAAAAGATGAGGCTACATGTTTCCGACAAGATGCCGATGGTGTATTATGGTTCAACCAACGTCTCGTTGTTCCGAAGAATATGGAATACGGAAGAAAATCATGGATGAGGCACATTTATCTAAATATTCCATATACCCCGGTAGCAACAAAATGTATCGCGGCCTAAGAGAAAAGTTTTGGTGGACACGCATGAAGCGTGAAATTGCATGGTATGTGGCCGAGTGCGATACTTGTCAACGAGTGAAAGCCGATCACTTAAGAAAAGCCGGATTATTGAACCCGTTGAAGATTCCCGTTTGGAAGTGGGAGGACATTGCTATGGATTTTATCGTTGGATTGCCTCTCACATCAAAGAAGCATGATTCGATTTGGGTTATTGTAGATAGATTAACCAAATCCGCGCATTTCATTCCCGTCCATACTACCTACAATACCAAGAAGTATGCCGAGTTATACATCTCAAGAGTGTTATGTTTGCATGGAGTGCCTAAAACCATTGTTTCCGATCGAGGTCCGCAATTTGTATCTCGCTTTTGGGAGCAATTGCATTCTTGTCTTGGTACCACTCTCATTAGAAGCTCCGCTTATCACCCTCAAACGGATGGACAAACCGGGTTGAATCAATATTTAGAGGATATCTTAAGAGCATGTGCTATGGAAAATCGAGGAAATTGGGATGATTGTCTTCCATTCGCCGAGTTCTCGTACAACAATAGCTATCAAGAGAGTTCAGGAATGTCACCATTTGAACCATTGTATGGTCACTCTTGTCGTACACCCTTAAATTGGTCGGAAGCGGGAGAAAGAACTAATTTTGGTCCCGATCTTGTCACTCAAGCCGAAGAAAAAGTCCGACAAATCCAAGCCAACATGAAAGCCGCACAATCTCGCCAAGTGAGTGACGCTAACAAGAGGAGACGCCCGTTGGAATTTGAGAAAGGAGATCATGTCTACCTTCGTGTCTCTCCGAATAAGGGCGTATCTCGGTTTGGAATTAAAGTAAAGTTAGCACCCCGCTATAGCGGACCCTATCCGATTGTGGAAAAGCATAGCGCGGTTGCTTACCGATTGCAATTACCGGAAAGTCTTGCTCGTGTGCACAATGTGTTTCATGTCTCTCAACTCAAGAAATGTTTGAAACCTCCGATAGATGTGGTCATTTCCGACACCGAGCAACTAGAAGAAGATCTCTCCTACCCCGAATACCCCGTCCGGATTATCGATCAAAGCGACCGGATAACCCGCAACCGCACCATCACCTTCTATAAAGTGCAATGGAGCAATCACAGCGAAGAAGAAGCAACTTGGGAACAAGAGGATTTCCTAGAGAAGAATTTTCCCGAGTTTCTCGCGTCACACAAATCGGTAAACTCTCGCGCTCCCTCTCCTTAATTAGTAGCGATTCTCGGACGAGAATTTCTTTAAGGGGAGGGCTGTGACATCCCATGTCACGATTAGGACTTAAGCACTCAATTAAGATCCTAGTGACGTCATCAACCCAAACCCTAATGCTAAGCCTACAAAAGTAAAACAAGAAAAGAAAAAATGAAAAAAATAAAAGAAAAAGGGAATCTAGGGTTAAACCCTAACCCTAACCTAACCCTAAGGGAAATGCAAAAATCATGAAAGTACCACCCACATATTTTTGCACCATTGCATTGCTCATACAAAAAGATGATTTTACCGTATTTTTATAGAATTTTTGGACAAAGTTTCAAAAGCTCAAAAATTCAAATTCAAATTTGAAATGCTACTGTTTATGAATTTTATATGAATTTTTAGGAACAAAATTAGAACTTCAAACTAAAACATGGAAATTAGAGCACATCATGCTGGAGCTCCCCATATTTTTTGTTTTCATTTTTTGAGCACCAGAACTATCTTTTTCGATCAAATTTCCATAAACCAGATTTCAAATTCAAAGTTTGGACTCGAGCTCATTGCCCGGTGGGCAATGGCGGCACCGCCCGCCGGTCCGGCGCCACCGCGGCCGCCCGCGCGTGCCCCGCCCTGTCCCATCCGCCACGTCTCCCCTGGCCACCCTCCCAACGGAAATTGTACCCACCGGCCAACAGGAACGGCCGCGCATTGAAGCCGTGCCCGCCCCGTCGACCGGCCGCGCGCCGCCCTGCTCCCTCCCTTAGAAAACGGCACAAAGGCCGAGCTGCCCCGCGTCGCGCGCCGCCTAGGAAGGTAGGTTTCCCCTCCCGTCCGTGTCGGACCGTGCGCAAGAGGTGCCTCCACCTCCCCTCTAACTCCCCTGTCTTGGCACGCAGCACATCGTCGGAATTTTGGGGAGAAATTCCCGCCGTCGCCGCCGGTCCGCCACCACGCCGTCGCGACCCCCTCCCAAGCCTTCCTCCCCACCGTCCGACACCGCGCCGCCGCTCTACACGCTCGGGTGATGCTTCCCGGCCAAATCCCGCCCCCTCTCTCCCTCTATGCTGCACACGCAAGCTCGCCGGAGTTCCGCGAGCTCCGCCGCTCGCCGCGACGCCTCTCCGGCCGCCGTTGAGCTCCGCCACCCCCACCAACATACTCCCCGCGCCACGCCCATCAACCCCACCAAAGCACGAGGCTTGAGCTGCCCCGTAGCGCCGCCGCGCTCGACCTCGTCGGCGCCGGCCGCCGCTCGCCGGAGCGCGCGCGCCGCCCTCGGTTCAAAATCGCCGGTGGCAATTCCGTAAATAACCCGAACTTCGTTTGATTTTCAAAAATCCATATCTCCCGATTTAAAAGTCCAAAAATTGCAAACTAAAATGTTTTGGAAACTACAAGACTTGTAATTTTATAAAAGTAACATGAACTCAACAGATCTGGTCATTTGCATATTTTTACAAAAATGACAAAAGTCAATCGACAAAAACTCCCTTAAGCCATAACTTTAAAAATATAGATCCAAATTTAACGCCACTTGGTCAGTGCCTTCACATAAGCATACTTGAATTTCTGGCACTGGAAAATCTACATTTCATTGCACATTTTTCAAGTTATTGCATTTCTTGTATTCTCTGTATTTAATTTTTAATTAAATATGTATAAATTATTTTGGCATGAAACTTGGTAAATCTGCTCATCATAGTCCTGTGCATATGTAGAAAATCCCATGTTAAATGTTGAGCATGCTAAGTAATTATTTTGCTGCCCCTAGATTAATTCAATAAAAGGTTAATTTCAGCACGTGTAAAAATGGTTTTATGTTTCTAAAAGTTATATTTTTGCACGTTTATGTAAATTTCACTTTCCACAATGTCACTTAGCCCTTCATGACAGGATTAGTAAGAAGGTTTCGTTAAAATCATGCATGTATTAATTTTGTAATCGAATTCTTGCTTTAGAGTGCGATCGTCATCGCATGTGATGACGGGTCTCACTTAACCCTAAATGCATTTAACTCCCTTTAAGCTTTTGATCATCGATTCAATCATGACTCACCATATTAACCACAGCACCCTTGTCTTACTACTTGAACCATCATTTTGCCCATATACGTTCACACTTGGTAATTGTTTTAACCCTAGTCTAGAGGAGGGCAATATTATATGTTTATGCATACTAGGATTTCACGAAACTAAACCTTTACTCAACGTATTCATATGTGCTCATGCAAAACAGCATACATGCATCACCATATTCATCACCCTTGTATTCTTGCTATTTACGCATTGCATTTCATCTTCTAGGTGACGACGTTGAATTGATCCCGCCGGAAGAAACTATTGCAACTCTCAACGCTTGTGAAGCTAGTACTAACTTCGATCACTCTCAAGGCAAGCCCCGGTGCATTCTTATTATTTTTGAAGTGTCTTTCTTTTATCACTATATTAAGGGGGATGAATGTGCATTTAAGTTCTAGGAATTGATTTGAAAATCCACGTGCATAAATTCCTATATGTCCTATGTAGAGCATGTGTCATATCCTCGCTAGAAGTGCTATGCTACACTTATGGAGTCCACGATAGAATGGGAATCTCACCTATGGCTCATGATTAAATTTGAAGATGATGAATTGGTTAAAATTGAGAACACCCCATTGTGGCTCCGCGAACAAGTTTGAGTTGTGTACCACTTGCATACCTTTCTTATGGGGATTGGTAAATCTATGTAGCTTGTAAGTTGTAAAGTGAGCCGGATATCTCACCGACCCGGAGGTGATGTGTATGGCACGGTGGTTGCACGGGTTGAGGACCGTTGGAGAGTGCACGGGTTAAGCCTTGGGCACATTGTTGAACGGTCGCAAGGGGACGTGTACTCGGGGTCGGTGGCCCCGTGTTTTGCTTTATGATGAACTCGCGAACGGTGGCCATACGTGTTCTTAAATGATGCGTATGTCGTGCATTTGGGTCTTTTCTGCAGAAATTAATAATTCGATAATTATCGCCGTTTCCTCTCGGTTAATGAGTACCACTTGTTTCGAGCAGTTTACAATGTTTAGTAAGAGGAGAAGAATGAGAAGCTTGCTGTTTTATATTGATATCAATTTGTAATGCAAATTCTTGTTTTGTTAGTATGCTCACTAAAGTTTCTTTTATGCAACAACCACTGTTAATTTGGCTAAGTCATAAAAGTGCCAACCTAATTAGCATAGGTGCCGTTTTATGCAAAATGCCAAGTTAAACCGGTCAAGCCCCATGCATCTAGGTGTCGGTCTTAGATGACCAATTTGACGGGTAAGACTTGCGGAGTATGCTAGATACTCGGGCTTTGCCACTACATGTGTATTTTCAGGATTCCCGTAAGCCGGGTTTTGCGATTGTTGTGGTAAGGTTGTGTGGGATGGAGAAGAGCCCAAAGAGTGGACCACTGAATGGGTTCCTAGCTCTCCGACCCATGATGAGTGAGCCGTGGCCTAGGCCGGCATGGTTCATTTAAGTTATCTATGTATCGTCGTGTTATGTAATCGCTTCCGCACTTTATCTCGAACAAAGATCATGGTTATGTAAACTTAAATTCGAACCTAATGTATCTTTTATTTGGGAACTCTATGTTGTAATCAAGACTTAATTATGTAAACTTGCAAATCGTGTATGTTTGTTAATGTGATGCTATGTGTGGTTGCTTCGTCAATCATCTCCCAAGGCGATCCGTACCACACTTAACTATCTCTCGGGATAGGGGTGTGACAATGCTGTTGTTAGTGGATTCTGGGAGTTCCCATAGTTTTATCAGTTCCACAATGGTTGCAAGGGCAGGAATTCAAACATAGAGTATGTCCCCGAGTGACGAGTACAAGTAGCAAATGGTGATAAGATGGTCACGAGATAGATTTGTCCCAAATCTGAAGTGGTGGGCACAGGGCAACACATTTTCTAGTTCTATGAGGGTACTAGACATGGGAGCATATGATGCCATACCTGGTTATGATTGGTTGAGAGCACACACTCCTATGATTTGTGACTGGGAGGAAGGACATTATCTTTTACAGAACAGGGGAAATCAGTTACTTGTCAAGGGTGTCCCTCCTCCGGAACTATCATTGCAACAAATTTCCTCCGAGCAGCTAATGAAATGGTGCATTGGTAATGAGGTGTGGGCTTTTGCTATTGTGCAACATGTGGATGCAGTGCATAATTCAACCACTACATCAGAAATTTCTAATCTGTTGGAGGAATTCAGTGATATTTTTGGGGAACCTAAGAACTTGCCTCCTCATAGGCCTTTGGATCACACTATACCTTTACCTCCTGAGGCAGTGCATGTAAACTCTAGGCCTTACAGGTATTCTCCACTTCATAAGGATGAAATTGAGAGACAAGTAAGGGAGCTGCTGGCTGCTGGCCTTATCACTACTGGCACAAGTCTGTTTGCTTCACCCGTGTTACTAGTTCAATAGAAAGATGGGACCTGGCGTTTCTATGTAGATTATAGGCGTCTCAATGCTCTCACCATCAAGAACAAATTCCCAATGCCTATAATAGAAGAAATATTGGATGAGCTTGCTTGAACACAGTTTTTCTCTAGTCTGGATTTCACCTCGGGCTTTCACCAGATAAGAATGAACCCAGCAGATGAGTATAAGACTGCTTTCAAAACTCACCATGGTCATTATCAGTTTAGGGTAATGCCATTTGGACTCACTAATGCACCTGCTACATTTCAATGTGTGATGAACTCTATCCTGGAACACTTTCTCAGAAAATTTGTTATGGTTTTCCTAGATGACATTTTGGTCTATAGTCCTGATTTGTCTAGCCATATCCAACATCCGAGACAAGTGTTTTTGCTGCTAGGAGAACACCAATTCTTTGTTAAGAGAAGCAAGTGTCAATTTGCTCAACAGAGACTACCTTACCTTGGTCACATTGTCTCTGCTGCCGGTGTATCCACCGACCCTGCTAAGATTGAGGCCAAGGTACAGTGACTCACACCAAATAATTTAACTAAACTAAGGAGTTTATTGGGACTTACTGGTTACTATCATAGATTTATCCGAAATTTTGGCATCATGGCTAAACCTCCGACTAATCTACCGAAGAGGAAGACTTTTGTTTGGGATGATATTACATAGAAATCTTTTGAAGCTCTGAACTTGGCAATGACAACAACACCTGTGTTGGCTTTACCAAATTTTTCTCTACCATTTGTCATTCAAACTGATGCTTGTGATGCAGGGTTGGGTGTTGTCCTTATGCAGCAAGGCCAACCAGTGGCATTTCTTAGCAAGGTATTGGGTGATCAGCACAAGTATAGTTCTATATATGAAAAGGAATTTCTGGCTCTTATCATGGCGATGGATCGTTGTCGTCCATACCTATAGTGATAAGAGTTCCTGATCCAGACCGATCATAAGAATCTGTGCTTCTGGAGGACCATCATCTTCACTCGGAACTGCAAAAGGAAGCTATGGCTCGTATGATGGGTCTACAATTTCGGATAGTGTATAAAAAGGGAAGGAAAATGCAGTAGCAGATGCATTATCCCGGTTCGATCATGTGGCATCACTACGGTCGGTTTCTTAGGTATAGCCTAGCTGGATTCTGGAAGTTATGAACTCTTATGCTACTGATCCTCAAGCTCAACAATTGTTAACTAGCCTCGTCAGTGATTTCACATGATGAAAATGGCTATTCATCGAACAACGGAGTCATCGGACTCCATCAGCAAATATGGATCGGTGATAACTCGCTCTTCGCACCAAGCTCATAGCAGCGTGTCACTCTAGCGCTACCGGTGGACACTCCGGTGTTTAGGCTACTCTACACCGCATGAAACAGATGTTTGTTTGGAAAGGAATGAAAATGGATATTGATAACTTTGTAAAGTAGTGTGTGGTTTGTCGGCAAGCCAAACACGAGAGATCTCATCCGGCTGGTCTCCTACAGCCGTTGCCCATCCATGCCGGCCCTTGGCAAGACATCTCGATGGATTTTGTCGAGGGTTTCCCTCGTTCCGACGGCTATAATTCCATTTTAGTCGTGGTGGACCGCCTGACCAAATATGCACATTTTGTGCCCCTCAAACATCCGTTTACGGCACACCAGGTGGCCTCTGCTGTACCGAATCATGTCGTCGGACTCCATGGTCTTCCCATTCCATTGTTCGGACAAAGATAAAATCTTCACTAGTGTCTTTTGGAAATAGTTGTTCAATTTGTTGGATACTAAACTGCTTGAGTACGTCCTACCACCCGCAAATGGATGGCCGGACGGAAAGGGTCAATCTGTGTTTGGAGATGTACCTCCGTTGCAATGTTCATGACTCGCCTAAAAAATGGCGATCTTGGCTACCTCTAGCAGAGTTATGGTATAATACCTCTTATCACGCATCGTTGAAATGTTCCCCATTTAAGGCTCGTATGGCTATGAACCTAGATTGGGATCATTTTCAGTTATGTGTGAGGAGCCAGCCTCGCCATTACCACAATTGATTGCTGAACGCGATGCTCATCCGGAGGTCATGAAGAAGAACTTAGCTGCTACTCAAACACGCATCAAACACCAGGCTGATAAGCACCGTACCGATCGGGAGTTCTAGGTTGGTGATCTTGTGCTACTCAAATTACAACCATATGCTCAATCCTCTCTCGGTCGGTCGCCCCTTTCCGAAACTGGAATTCAAATTCTTTGGCCCCTACAAGGTGCTTTCAAGCTGGCGTCCGAAGTGAAGCATTGGTCCACAAGATTGGAAGGCGTAATCGAAACCTTACCATGACGGCGTCGTAGTGCTTCAAGATAGCAGATGACTATGCTATTGGAGAATCAAACGTGGTCAATTTGCGCGGGAACAAAGGGAAGGAGCCGAAGCACGACCAAGGCAACCGGTCTAGATCCAAGAACAATAAGCGCAAGGCCGAAAACCTTGTTGCGGCTGTCGACCGGTCTCATGGAGGGGATCGGCCGGCGCCTCCTAAGAGGGGCCCGAAAGAACAACTTTCATTTGAAGCACCGCTGGAAGGTCCTTGCATGATTCACAATGGGAATCATAAGGCCAAGGAATGCTTCCTGTTAAGACCATTCGCTCGCTTCGCTTTAAAGGTGGCACCCCGGTCCGGACATCGAAACCAACGGGATGATAAGGGCAAAGATAAGGAGCATGATGATAATGAAGATGACGGAGGCTTTCGGGAGCCAGCAAGAGAGGTGAACTTCATCCATGGAGGGCCGGACGCGTATGAGTCAAAGCGAAAGCAAAAGTTGGCGCTTAGAGAGGTCAACGCCATTGCTCCCGCTACTCCCGAGTATTTACGATGGTCGGAGGTACCGATTACGTTCAGCAGGGCCGATCATCCGGAGGTCCTACCTAAAGCTGGTAGATATCCGCTCATTCTAGCTCCCATTGTCCGGAAGGTACGATTGAAGAGAACTTTCATTGATTGGGGAAGTTGATTGGATATCGTTTTTGCTAAAACCCTGCCGAGCTTGGCATTTCTGTGGCAGACTTGGATCGCAGCGTTTCACCGTTTCATGGTATAATACCTGGTCGAAACAGTTATCCTTTGGGGCAGATTTCTCTGCCGGTGACTTTTGGTATGAAGGAGAATTACGGAAGGGAGAACATTATCTTCCAGGTAGCCGACATCGATTCAAGCATATCATGCTATACTAGGAAGACCGGCTCGGCAAAGTTTATGGCCATCCCCAACTACCAGTATTTCATGTTAAAGATGCCAGGACCAAATGGGGTCTTATCGTTCCGGTCCGATATCAAGACCGTGTACGCTTGTGAAATACATAGCACCGAGTTGGCTACTCGAGTCAATTCGAAGGAAGAACGTCGAGAAATCGGAGAAGCAGCTGATACCCTAGAAGTACAGGCACGGCTGGAAGAAGAAGCTCCGACCAAGAAGATTGCTAAGGAGAAAGTGAAGACCGATGCGATTGCTTCCAAGATTATTCAGCTTGATGAGTCGGACCCCTCCAAGGTCACCCATATAGGGGCTGACTTGGGGGACAAATAGGAAATTGCGCTCATTCTTTTCCTTCAGGAAAATAGGGATATCTTTGCATGGCAGCTTTCCGACAAGCCCGGTGTCCCTAGGGAGAAGATTAAGCACGCATCGTTGGTGCGTTCCGATGCGAAACCAGTTAAGCGAAGCTCCGGAGGTTTGCTCAAGACCGCAAGGAGGCGATTAAGAAGGAGTTAACTAGATTGTTAGCAGCTAAGTTCATTAGGGAGGTGTACCATCCAGATTGGCTTGCCAATCCGGTCCTTGTACCAAAAAAGAATACTAAAGAATTAAGAATGTGTGTTGATTATACCGATCTCTACAAAGCTTGCCCAAAAGACCCTTTCGCGCTGCCTCGAATTGACCAAGTTGTTGATTCGATCGCTGGCTGTGAGCGTCTTTGCTTCTTTGATGCTTATTCGGGATACCATCGATTCCCCTAAAGGTTGAGGATCAGATAAAGACCGCGTTTATCACCCCCTTTGGAGCATACTCGGTATACAACGATGTCGTTCGGTTTAAAGAATGCAGGTGCCACATACCAGCGTGGCATGCAACGTTGTCCGGATTCGCAACTTGGAAGGAACGCAGAAGCTTATGTTGACGACATAGTGGTGAAATCCCAGAAAACCGAAGATCTTCTCTCCGACTCGGCAGAGACCTTCGATAATCTGCGGAGTTTTTCTATGAAACTCAATCTCGGAAAATGTGTGTTTGGAGTTCGTTCTAGAAAATTACTGGGATATCTGGTATCGTGGCGAGGTATTGAAGCTAATCCCGAAAAGATTCAGACGATTGTTAACATGAAACCTCCGAGCTGTTTGAAGGATGTACGAAGTTGACTGGATGTATGGCTGCACTTAGCCGTTTCATTTCAAGACTGGGAATCAGGGGCCTTCCTTTCTTTAAACTGCTCAAGAAGCGGGATAAGTTTGAGTGGACGGACGAGGCGCAAGCCGCGTTTGACCAACTCAAGGGATACCTCGGTAATCCGCCGGTTTTAGTACCTCCGGAACCTGATGAAACCATTCAATTATACATATCTGTGACTACTCATGTCGTGAGCACGGTATTAGCGGTTGATCGGAAGAAGGAAGGACATCTGCAATTGGTGTAGCATCCGGTATACTTTGTAAGTGAGGTCCTTACCGAGTCTCGGATGCGATACCTCCAGCTATAGAAATTGATATATGTCTGTAGTGATAACCTCTCGGAAGTTAAAGCATTATTTTCTAGCGCATCCCATCGAGGTCAAGACTAGGTTTGCCATTGGGGATATCGTACGTAATCGAGAGGCTATTGGCCAAGTTGCCAAATGGGCTATAGAACTTGGACAATATGAGATTACTTTTTCTTCATGAACGGTTATTAAAGGACAAGCTTTGGCTGATTTTATTACTCGAATGGCTAGAGACGCAAGTGCCACAAGCAATTCAGACTTTGGAGTATTGGGAGATGTTTTTTGATGGGTCCCTGCAGCTTTCAGTGCGCGGGGCTGGGGTTGTACTTCTTACCCCACAGAAAGAGCCACCGAGATATGTGTTGTTAATGCATTTTAGCGCTTCAAATAACACCGTGGAGTACGAGGCTTTGCTTCATGGACTTCGGGTAGCTATTTCGTTAGGAGTCAAGCGATTAGATATATACGGTGATTCGATGCTTGTAATCAGTCAAGTTAACAAAGTATGGGATGCTCATGATGATCATATGATAGCTTATCGTCAAGAGGTAAGGAAGCTCGAAGACAAGTTTGATGGCCTGCGGTTTTCTCATATACTGCGCGGAAATAATTCTGCTACGGATGAGTTAGCCGATTGGGATCCTCAAGACAAGCAGTTCCGCCTGGTGTTTTTCTTTAGGTATTGAATAAGCCATCCATTAAGATGATCGCAAGGCTACTATTAAAGAGATAGAGGCTGAAGAAGTGGTCTTAGAAGCAAAGGCTGAGGAAGCGGTCTTAGAAGCAAAAACCGAGGAGGCAGTCTTACAATAAGGGGCACGATTACTCGAGGTCATGATCATTGATTCTAATTGGCGTACCCCGTATCTCGAGTACTTGCGATCTGCTAAAACTCCGGAAGACAAGGTTGAGAAGCAAAGACTGGAGGTCCGGGCACGAAGTTACTTGATTCTTGAAGGAGAACTTTACCGACGTGGAGTTAATCTCTTGATGAAATGCGTATCGGTTTCGATGGTGTTCAATTGCTTGAAGACATTCATAAGGGGATTTGTGGCCATCATACTTCTTCGAAGACGCTAGTTGGGAAGGTGTTCGAGACAGGGTTTTTATTGGCCCACAGCTATCGATGATGCGCATACGGTAGTTAAAAATTGCCAAGGATGCCAATTCTTTGCTCGACAGACCTCATACTCCAGCTCATGAATTACGGATAACTCGATGACTTGGCCTTTTTCAACTTGGGGAATGAATATTGTTGGACCATTCAAAAAAGCGTCGGGAGGGTTTACACACATTGTTGTGGCAGTTGATAAATTTTCCAAGTGGATTGAAGCAGAAGTTATCACCGAGTACGACCACCGATCGGGCAATCAAGTTTTTACAGAATATCTTCGTACGTTTCGGTGTCCCGCATAGTATAATTACCGACAATGCTGAAAGTCCGGGAGTTAAGATACGGTATTTTTCGGTTTCACATCCGCAGAGTAATGGACAAGTGGAGCGAGCCAATGGTATGATTTTAACCGGTCTTAAACCTAGAATTTTTGACCGCTTGAAGCCGTATGCGGGAAAGTGGGTTAAGGAATTGCCCCGGGTACTTTGGGGATTACGTACCAACGTTAGCCGGGCTACGGGACAGTCTCCTTTTTCTCTGGTCTATGGATCCGAAGCCATGTTGCCTACAGAAGTGAATATGGTGTCAGCTAGAGTGTGGTATTATGATGAAGAGAAGTATGAAGACCAGCGCCGGATCGAGTTGATTGCCGCGGAAGAATTACGAGATCAAGCTTTGATTCAAGCAACTAAGTATCATCGAGGGCTGCGTCGATATCATGATCGCAATGTGCGCACACAGGGAATTTCAAGTAGCAGATTTGGTGCTTCGAAAGATCCAGTCCAACAAGAACAGACATAAGTTGTCACCGGTCTGGGAAGGACCTTTTGTGGTTAAATCAGTTTCCGGACCGGGGCTTATAGGCTTATGACCCTGAAGGAAGAGGAAATTCCAAATTATTGGAATATTGATCAACTTCGTCGTTTTTATACTTAAAGATTTTCTTGTAATTTTCTCCATAATATAATAAAGTATTCTTGATGTCCGATATGAATGTGTTTGTGTTTCTTGTGTCTCGATATTTTAATTTTGAATTAACTTATCGAGTCGGAGGCTGTTGTATTAAGAGCAGTCTGTGATATTATGATATTCCTAAATATTAGAACCAGTCATTTAGTCAAAGGGCTGCTGCATTAAGAGCAGTCTATGAGATTGTTTGTTGTTGTTTTCAGCTTCGACTGGCATATTTAGGAAGGGAAATTTTAAGCATCTCTTTCGAATATTGGTCCGTAGGCTGCTATTTTAAGAGCAGTCTGTGATATTATGCGATCTCAAACCTTAAAGACTGGTTGTTTTTTCTATATAGCACGATTGTGTTAAAGTAAGCTACTGCTATGCATTGTGATCTGTGTTTATTAGAACCAGTATTCAATCATAGTCACCAAGCTGAAATAGCCATAGTTGCTTAGGTATAGAATTTCACTAGTAGGAATGAGATGGAGAATTTTTTATAACCAGTATTAGAAGAAAATAGAAGACATTAAGAACTTCAGCATAAAGATAATGATTTATATTACAACGTACTACAATAAAATTGTCTGTTTAACAAAGAAGAAGACCTACGAAGGATAGCTATCGGGCGGGCCCATTGGAATCACCGGTATCTTTGGTTTTAGGGCCTTCTACCAGCTGATCATCAATTGTGCCTTCGTAGTCGAAGAAGAAAGCAATAAATTTGCATCAAGATCTTCATATTCTTCTTCTATTGTGTGTCTAAAGGCGGCGGCAGCATCTTGAGCAGCTTGATCTAGAGCGGGAACTGCTGCGGCTTCATTTAGTGGGACACCCATTGGATCCAAAGGAACATCTTCGATCAGTTTAGAAACGGTACTAATGAGTGAATATTTTAACTCATTAAACCGGTCTTCGCTTGTATATGGGTGAGCACGTTCTCCGATGAAGTTGAAGTCGCAGTCTTCGACCGAAGTCCAAGACTGGATTATTACAGCGATGTGCCCTCCTCCCGATGCGGCAACCATCTTAAAGTGCTCTCCGATCCTTCTAGGGACATCCCGGATAGTTGTTTCAAGATCCAACTTATTTTGATCAATGGGTTGACCTCCGTTCGGATACTCGAGCGTTCGCATACCGCCTGCAGCAAGCTCCGAAGAGGATGAAAGAGTATAAGGAAAGGTTATCGATGCAGACTGGTATTAAAAAGGAGTTTCTTAAATAAAAATAGGAAAGAAGCAACTTACGCTTGTGTCCGATGTCCGCCGCCCTAAACCTTCCTTTGATGTTGACATTAGACTCCATCGGCTTGGTCTCGATCTTCGGCAGACGCTGAATCTCATGCTCTTTTGCTTTGAGAGCAAGCCGAGTAGACTCGTGTGCAGTCCTCGGAGCGCTTTCCTTCTCTCGTCTGCGCCGTTTTGATCGCCTCCGAGTGCTTCAACTAGCTCGACTTTCAAGCGAGCATTGTCGGTTTCAAGCATCTTGTTTGAGCGAAGAGTCCGAGCCGTAATGTTATCCTTGGCAGTGAGCTCGCCTTCCAGTTCTCCAATTCGAGCTGCTCGCTGTTCTTCGATCGGAGAGCCTTCTTTAAGAGCTTGTTCTTGGGCAGCTGCTTTCTCCGAGAAAATTTCTTCCGCCTTTTTGTGAGCAGCAACAAGATTTTCGAGTGCTAGAGCAGACAAGACCGGTCGGAAGGGTAAAAAGTTAATTAAAGAATTTGAAGTTAAAGTTGAAAGCTTACTTTGGATTTCTTTCCGGAGTTTAATGATTTCTTGCCGGCGATCCTCCATCATTCGATGAGTATTCCGCAGATTTGTTTCCCTCTTTAGCAGATCAGCTTCTTTAGACTTCAAACCGGCGATCCGAGACTCAAGTTCGACCAACCGCTCTTGATTTTGATAAAGTTCTTCCTCAAGACGAGCGATGATCGCACTCTTGACCTCGTAGTTTTTGAGAAGAACCTAGAGGATAGAAGAAATAAAGAGTCGATTATAATGTGAAGAAATTAAGAACGGACTAGGAGAGGCATGAAGGCATACCCGGCCGGATTCGGAGAAATTCTTTAAAGCCTCTTCCTCTTGAAGAGAATCCCATTGAGCCGTAGCCGTGAATTTCCCGGCTCCGCTCGAGCTATCAACTTCCACGTCTCCTACGACCATCTTGGCAAGTCTAGGTGCCCCGAAGCCTTACGAGTAGTCCTAGACCGGCAGGGAATTTTCTCGATCCGGACCGGTCCTAGTGGGAGTTCGGCGCGGCCCGGAACAGAGTAGCTTGTGGTGGGGGTCGCTTGCGGTCGTGTCGTCGACATCAATGATGACCCGCTCTTCGACCGCTTTGGAGGATTGTTCTTCGGAAGAGGCAGCAGGGATTTCCTTTGTGGTTGCTGCACTCTTGACTTCGGAGGCTTTTTCGGTGTCGGGGCTGAAGGAGTAGAAATTGAGGATGTGCCACCGATCGTGGCAGGGATAGAAGGCTTGTTTCTCAACAAACTAGCTATACTAGCTTGGAGATTGGAAGGAATTCTGTAGAAGAATTGAATACATTGAAAGACTTAGATGAAAGTGACGAAGACTTTTTAAAAAAAGCTGCATGAGTGTTGCAGAAGACTTACGAAGTGGCTTTTTTGAAGCCGAAGGAGGTCTTGCCCTTTTTGGGGGACCTTGAGTCTCCCCGCTTGAACCCTCTCGCACTCCTTTTGCCGCTGGTTGGACTTGCGGCGCAGGAATGGATCCTCCTCGTAGCACTCCCCGAAGAACCGGTTTGAGTACCATACCGAGACTTCTTGGGAATGTTGGCAAGAGAGCCTCGTTAATTGGGGGATTTCCGAGACCCCTCAGCAGCGGCAGCTTTGAATGCGGCTAGAGCGGCTCGACGATCTCTCTCAAAGGCCTCTTGCTCTTTGCGTCGGTCTTCAAGTTTCTGCGCTTCCGTACGAGTGTCGCCTAGTACGGAAGCAGGGATTGTCGTCGACTTGCCTATGGTTAGTGAAGTAGTACGTTTTCTTGTGCTCGGGGGCTTGGACAACCTTTCCGGACTTGGAGATTTTTGGAGTTGGCCCTGGTCGGCAGAAGAAATGACCGGTCCGAAGTCCCTTGAGTCGAGTGGGGGAGGCGGACCGGCTTGAACAGGAAGAGGAGCGGTGTTGGTCTCGTAATCTTCTCCCTAGGTGTCATTGGGGGAAGTGGGGGATGACTTCTATAGTTGTCCATTATCTCGCATTCAATAAAAATATATGAATAATGGTATGATGATAAAAAATACTCGGAACTCAAGAAGAAGGAGAATACTTACGGGGTCTCGAGGATTTGACGTACTAAATGCCAAACCCACCCTCCGGCATCCTGTTAAATCCTGTCCAGGCTGGAGCATCTTCTTTATACGCTTCTCTAACCGATCTACCTCAGGAAGAGGTGTTCCATCCAATGGATTAGAGATATCCTCATTGAAAGACCATGCTGGATGCTCTTGCCTTTTCAGTGGCTGAACTCCTCGAACAATGAAACTCCAAAGGACCGTCTCGGCGGTGATGCCTTTGACTTCCTTCGGATGTTTGATGCTTGCCGGAGAGCAAGGACTTCTTCATCTTCTTTAAGTTTGTCCTTGATGTCTTTGGAAGGCAAATCTTTGGCTACTTTGGCTCGAAAGGGGGAAGAGCGGGTTGGGGATTGTCATAGAAAAGCCACCCATTTTTCCAGATGAGCCAAGCTTTTATTCAATGACAGGGAGAAGTACTCGTCGAGCTCCAACATTGTATTCCTACTCCACCTACTGCAGCTTGGTTGGCTGATGTGGGGAGCGGACGGATTTGAAAAAGGTACTGGAAAAGCTTAAAATGGGGACGAATTCCAAGGAAAGCTTCACACGGATGAATAAAAAGGCGATCCGGAGGATGGAATTCAGATTTAGATTTACTAACTCCCATCCGTAGAAAAAGAGCAATCCTCTAAAAAAGGAGCAGCAAGGAAGATCGAGCCCGGGAAGGAAGAATGATTTGAATACTAGTTGTTGGGAATCATCTATTCCCCATAGAATTTGGCCAGGAGTAGGGGCACTCCAGTTCGGAATGGGTTGCGGGAGAAGATACCCGTCGAGAACCGCCTCATTAAGAGATGCTTCGGTAATCTTACTGTTACCCAAATCCTGTATGCCAAAAGGAAGTTGACTGCGAGGAACAGCGGATGAGGAAGAAGGATTGGAGGCAGTTTTCTTCTTGCCCATCTTGAAGGACGGAAAAAGGAAATTGGAGATTGGTTTATGCGAAAAGGAAGAGATATGATCGTAATGTCCGAAAAACAAGGAGGTATGATGGGCGCGTGTGGAGTTTCGGGAATGAGTTTGACCTAGGTCGACCCTTCGTTTCTTTTATAGGTACCCGAGCTGGGCTCGGGGTTGGAAAGTTATTGGGCCGTTTTTTAACGGTCATAAGAATAAAGCGACATGATTAGTAGAATCATGAGAGGTTTTTTATGAATAAAAAACCGGTCTGAAATATGAAATTTTCGGATATCTGGATTAATAGTGCCGAATTTAATTATTTGGCGGTATGAAAGAGTTAGATAGAAGATGATTTGGATCTTGCCTAACTCAATTTTAATGGATGCCTTAGGCTATGGGTGTTAATCATCCGGCTGATTATAGGCCTTGGAGACTCGAGTCGATGTGAGAATATAGGGAACAAACTGGTCCGATCAACCAGGATATTGCTTCTTAGTTAAAATTAACTAAATAAATTAAAGTTAAGACCGATTTAAGCGATCTGTTACCTCAATATAGGTATGAATCTTTAAAGGATATGCGGCATGACTAGTTCGACCGGTCTGAAAAATAAGTTCTTGGCAGAAAATTGTAGAAAGAAATGTAATTTGATAGAAAATGATGAAGCAATGTTTATCATGAAGGACTCTTGTATTATTTGCGATCCTCAAATGATACAAGAGTCGGGAGCTATACCCAATTGGGTGCACTGAACGGTGCACCGTGATCCAAGAGCGGTCTATAGAGGTCACGGAAAGCAGAGAATAAAAATTGAAAGAAACAAGTTGAAGAGATTGAACATTAAAGAAAGCAATGACGAATCATCCAAGTAGACTCTTGCATTATTTGAAAAAAGTTCAAATGATTCAAGAGTCGGGGCTATACCCAATTGGGTGCACCTAATTAGTGCACCTCATTTTTAAGAGTGGTTTTTGATAATCACAAGACTTATACAGAAATTTTTTCCATACCCAATTGGGTGGTATGGAAGGAAAAAATGCTAAATTTTTTGGCTTTTTTGAAGTCATATGGAATAGAAAAGAGGTATTGCAGAAGATTAGAGTTCTTTTTAATTTTACCATGGAATCGGACCAACATGCGGAAGACCGGTCGGTCTTATTCAAGGTCAAATCAAAAATTACTCGGAGGCTGCTGTCGTATACTTACCTTATGGATATACGAGATGATAAAGGAATAGATAATTAGAGATACGGTGACAAATCAATGAAGATTGGACTGGTGGAGAGGGCCCACGTAGTGGTTCCCGACCGGTATGGAATAACAGAAGATTCCATATACCGGTATGGAAATAAGACGGGCGTCAAGGCCGACGTATGATGACTTGAGCAACAAGTAAAAGAGCAGTTTATAATCTGTTACGACTCGAATTAACAAGGAAAGCTTAGAGATAGAGCTTCGAATATGTAATCCATGTAATCGACTAGGACTCGCATGTAACCCTAGCTCCCCGGATATATAAGGCCGAGCGGGGACCCCCGAAAACTCTCTCGACATCTCGCAATTAGCAATCCGCTAAAGGCAATACATAACACACGGGACGTAGGGTATTACTCTCAATCGAGAGGCCTCAACCTGTCTAAAATCGTGTGTTCTTGTGTGTTTCGTGTGTTGCACCATCGAATTCCACGCTCGTGAGGGACCGGGTAGTATTAGTGCCGAGTTTAATACTCGATAGGGCCTTCAACCGTCGGAGGGTTGCCCGTACCGGAACTTCCGGTAGGGGTGAACCCTAACCCTAGCAGTGCGGGAAGACAACATCTAGCTATTTGGAATAGTTCTAAAAGCATGCTAGAGTCCTAGAACTGCTAGAGAGTTATCTAAGCAACATTTATACCCTAGGGAATTAAAGATTCCATCCTAGATCTAGAAGTGAGGGTATGGGAAATACCTTCTCCTCTAGCTAGGAAGCTTGGAGATGACCGAGGGAAGAACTTGAAGGGGCATCGCCGAAGAACGCCACCGGAGGTTGAAGAACACCTCCGGTTGATGAAGAACGTTGTGTAGGAGAAAAAGAGTGAAAGGGAGTTGGTAGAGATTCAAATGGGAGGGGACGGGCTCCCCCTTTTCATACTCGCCGCCTCACACGAGAACTTCCGGTAGCAAACCGGAACTTCCGATGTGGGCTTGATCGCACGAGTGAGCTCCCGATCGGAGCTTCCGGTGGAGTACTGGAACTTCCGATCGGGAAATTCCTAACTCGTCCCGAGCAAGCCGACAAGATCCGACCACCCATACCGGAACTTCCGGTAGCCTACCGAAACTTCGGTAGCCTACCGGAACTTCCAGATAGGGGATGAAACACAGAGAAAGAGAGAAGGATTTTGGAGAGATTTTCAAAGATAGTTTTGATGGACTAGTGTGACATCTTGACAATATATGATCAGTAATCAATCAACAAACAAGGCTATGATCATATTTTGACAAGATTTGACCTTTTGGTCAAGAACCAAGAAAAGTTTTTGTAAAATCACTCAAGTGTTTTAGAAAACATGCATTTCCAACTTAAGATCCGAAACGATAAAAACAACAAACAGATGTGCACGCATCTACACCACATTACTATAGTCAAGGATATTTAACTCACTCCTTAGATAGCAAAACCGGCCTTCATCTAGTGGCTTGGTGAAAATATCGGCTAGTTGATCTTTGGTTTTCACATGACTCACTTCAATATCCCCTTTGATAGAATGATCTCTCAAGAAAATTCCGAGTGCTCAACGGGGTTGTATGCTAGCTTTATAGCACTCTCATTGTCACATAGGAGAGGAACACAGTTCAACTTGTAACCATAGTCCCTTAGAGTTTGTCGCATCCATAATAGTTGTGCGCAACAACTACCGGCTGCAACATACTCCGCTTCGACTGTGGATAGGGCAACGGAATTTTGTTTCTTGGATGACTATGACACTAAGGACCTACCCAAGAATTGGCAAGTCCTGGAGGTACTCTTTCTATCCACTTTGTCCCCTGGCATAATCCGCATCGGAATAGCCTATAATGTTGAACTTTGAACCCTTAGGGTACCAAAGCCCTAGTATGGGTGTGTACACTAAATATCTCAAGATTCTTTTAACGGCCACCATGTGGCACTCTATAGGAGCGGCTTGAAAACGTGCACACATACACACACTAAGTATGATATCGGGCCTAGATGCACAAAGGTAAAGCAAGGAGCCGATTATAGAACGAAATACCTTTTGATCAATCGGCTTATCCTTCTTGGTGAGGTCGAGATGGCCATTTGTAGCCATGGGTGTCTTGGCGGGCTTTGCCTTGTCCATGTCAAACTTCTTCAATATATCTTGAGTGTACTTGGCTTGACATAGGAAGGTGCCCTCCTTGAGTTGTTTCACTTGAAAGCCTAGAAAGAATGTCAACTCTCCCATCATAGACATCTCGAACCTCTTGGTCATTATCTTGCTAAAATCATCACAAAACATTTGATTAGTTGAACCAAATATTATGCCATCGACATAAATTTGGCACACAAAGATATCATTGTCAAAACGCTTTGTGAAGAGCGTTGCATCGGCCTTGCCCATTTCAAAACTCTTTTTCAAAAGGAAATCCCTAAGGCATGCTCTTGGTGCTTGCTTAAGCCCATAGAGCGTCTTATGGAGTTTGTAAACATGGTTAGGATACTTGGGGTCTTCAAAGCCCGGTGGTTGCTCCACGTACACTTCTTCCTTGATTGGCCAGTTGAGAAATGCACTTTTCACATCCATTTGATACAACTTGAAGTTATGGTGAGTGGCAAAGGAAAGTAGTATTCTTATTGATTCAAGCCTTGCCACGGAGGCGAAGGTTTCATCAAAATCCAATCCTTCTACTTGTGAATATCCTTTCGCCACTAATCTTGCTTTGTTCCTTATCACAACACCGTCTTCATTTTGTTTATTGCGGAACACCCATTCGGTGCCCACAACATTCTTGCCTCTTGGCCTTTCTTCCAATGTCCAAACTTCATTTCTTGTGAAGTTGCTCAATTCTTCTTGCATGGCCATCACCCAATCCGAATCCTCGAGTGCATCTTCAACTCTAAATGGCTCCAAAGAAGTGATAAAAGAGTAATGTTCACAAAAATTGCAAACTCGAGATCTAGTGATTACCCCCTTTTCTATGTCTCCAAGAATTTGTTCAACGAGGTGATCACGTTGCACACTTTGGTGCACTCTTGGGTGTGGTGGATGTGAGCTTGCTTGACTGCCATCTTGTTCAACCTCTTGATCATGTGTTGTAGGTTCATCATCTTGTGCTTGAGCATGATCTTCATTGCCAACTTCTTGATCTTGATCAATTTGATCACGATTTGTGCATGGTTGGTCTTGACTCGAGGGAGGAGGTTGATCTTGTTGTTCTTGAGGTCTCATATCACCAATAGCCATTCTCTTGATTGCTTGTCTAGGAGCTTCAATATCTACATTGTCAATAGCAACTTGCTCCCCTTGAGAGCCGTTAGATTCATCAAACGTCACGTCCCGTGCAACTTCAACACAACCGGTGGTTTTGTTGAAAACACGATAGGCGTGACAATTTGATCCGTACCCAAGCAAGAAACCTTCATCGACTTTAGGTGAGAACTTTGAGGCCTTGGGTTTCTTGTTGAACATAAAGCACTTGCTCTCAAAAACACGTAAATACGAGATGTTAGGCTTTTTACCGGTTAGTAGCTCGTATGGAGTTTTTCTCAAAAGTTGGTGAAGATACAACCGGTTGGAGGCGTGACATGCGGTGTTGATTGCTTCGGCCCAAAAACGATCGGATGTCTTGTACTCATCAAGCATGGTTCTTGCCATCTCTATGAGAGTGCGGTTCTTTCTTTCGGCCACTCCATTTTGTTGAGGGGTGTAGGGTGTCGAAAACTCATGCTTGATACCTTCTTCATCAAGGTACTCTTCAACTTGAGTGTTCTTGAACTCGGTACCGTTGTCGCTTCTTATGGCCTTGATCTTCACTTCAAATTTATTTTGTGCTATTTTCAAGAATGATTGAGTACATCCTTCACTTCACCTTTATCACACCAAAAGAATACCCACGTGAAGCGAGAATAATCATCAACAATGACAAGGCCATATTTGTTACCGTTAATGCTAATGTAGGCAATGGGACCAAAGAGATCCATGTGTAGCATCTCCAAAGGTCTTGTGGTCGTCACAATGTTCTTGGATGGATGTGGTGCTCCAACTTGCTTTCCGGCTTGACATGCACTTTAAATTTTATTTTTCTCAAAGCAAACATCCGTTAGTCCAAGGATGTGACCGCCCTTTTGGAGCTTGTGAAGATTTCTTATACCGACATGGGCTAGTCGTCTATGCCACAACCATCCCACGTCGGACTTTGCAACTAAGCATGTGTCAAGTTTTGCTTTATCCGTGGTAAAATCCACAACATAAAGCTTTCCTTTGAGCACACCCTCAAAAGCAATTGAGCCATCACTTCTCCTTGAGACAATCACACCCTTATCATTGAACAAGCAATTATAACCCATTCCACAAAGTCGTGAAATAGACAACAAATTGAAGTCAACGTTGTCCACAAGCATAACCTTCGAAAGCGAATGCGGAAAGGATAGCCTTTTCCATTGTCTCCAAAGGTGATGTACTCATTTCTTTCTTTGCTTGGTTCAAATGATTCGAACATTTTCTTGTCTCCGGTCATATGATTGGTGCATCCACTATCGATCACCCAACATGAACCGCCGGAGGAGTATTCCTACAAAATAATTTAAGCTTTGTTTTTAGGTACCCAAATTTGCTTGGGTCCTCTTACATTAGTAACAAGTGCCTTGGGCACCCACACACAAGATTTGTGGGTCTTGTTGCGTGGCCCAACATATTTTGCATAAACACGGCCATGCTTGTTCCTCATTAGCACATAGGTTGCATCAAAATCATTAAAGAGAGCACAAGAGGGGTTAGGCACGTTAGTACGCAAATCACAAATAAGAGAAGATTTGTTAGTGTTCTTGATTGGCTTCTCCTTCTTGACTTGCTTCTTTTGGTATTCACCCTCTTTGGTGAACTTGATGAACTCGGTGCCATTCTTGTTGGTCCTTGCATTGTGCTTGTCACCTTGCTTGTAGCCAATGCCATCCTTCACATGTGGCCACCTTGCATTGGTGTATGCACCTCTTGCATACTCGGCCTTGGCATCATCAATGGTCTTCTCCTTCTTTTGTGCTTGTACCTCAAGCACTTGTACTTGCTTCTTCAAGTCGTCAATGGTCTTGACGTTTCTTGTGCAAGCTTCAACATCAATCTTGTGACACCTAGCACAACCATTGCTAGATGAAGGGCAAGACGAAGATTGAGAGGAAGTAGTGCTACACTTAATTTCCTCAAATTGCACTTTAAGAGAGTTGTGAGCCTTTTGCAAGTCATCACACTTCTCTTGAAGTGACACATTTGTGACTTTAAGTGTTTCACTATCATTTTCAACCACTTTGAGAGACTTCACCAAGTCCTCATTTTTTGTCCTCTCAATTTCTAGGAGTTTCTCAAGTTCAAGCACCATTTGCTTCTCTTGAACAAGCATTTCCTCTTGTTTCTCAAGAATCTCCCCTTGCCTCTCATTAGTCTCCTTTTCCTGCTCAATGATGTCCAACAAATCAAACATGTTAGGAATTTGAGAACTTCCATTGATATTTACCTTGGAGCCTTTGGTCATCATGCACTTGTGCCCGATGTCATCTTCATCATCGGTCAAGCTTCCAAACAAGGAGGTGTTGGTCGGTGTGAGCCCAATGGTAAGTGATGCAATGCCTCCCTTCTCTTCATCGGATTCCGACTCGGAGGAGGAAGATGATCCATCGGAGTTCCATTCCTGCCAAATGTTAGCTTCACCCCGACGATACTTTCTATGCTTCTTGTGCTTCTTGTCACCCTTCTTGTTTTGCTTGTTCTTGTAGTTCTCCGGACACTCCGCCATGAAGTGACCCTTGTCTCCACATATGTAGCACTTGCTTTTGGCTTTTTTTATGTTGCTCTTGTCTTGATCATTCTTCTTGAAGCTTCTTTTCGTCATGAGCTTGTTGAACCTCTTCACAAAGAGAGCCATATCATCATCACTATCATCATCGCTCTCATCAATGACCTTCTTTTTCTTTTCTTGTTTGGCATTGAGAGCCAAATCATTTTTGCTCCCGCTAGCTCGCTCCTTGTCCCTAAGCAAGGCATTGATCCTATTGCCTTGGTCAATTTACTGTTTTTTGGATAGCACCTTCCCAATCACATCATCGGTGGTAAAGTATCTAAAGCCATCTTCATCTCTTATGTTGGACACTATGTTCGCATCCCATGATTGAAAGGCTTGTAGCAACCTTCTATTGACATCCAAGTCCGGCACTCTTTCTCCAAGTGCTCTCCTCTTGTTTACTATCCTCATCATTCTTTCATGTACTTTCTTTGGTCCTTCTTCGGACCTCATGACAAAGTAGTTGAACTCTTCTCTAAGCCCTTCTAGCTTAGACTCCTTTATGCTATCAATGCCCTCATGAACCGTTTCAAGCTTCAACCAAATTTGATGAGCATCCTCTAATCCGGCTATCTTGTCATACTCAGCGGGATTAAGTGCGGATACAAGAGCACTTGCCGCTGTCACATTGCACCTTACATTGAATAAGTCTTGTGCAGTTGGTTTGCTTCTACATTCCCACAAGAATCCATGTTGAGTGACATCTCTCACATTTTGATGCATGGAACCCAAGTGTAGTAGCATCTTTGTTTTCCAATGATCAAAGTATTGACCATCGAAGTAGGGAAGTCTTCCGGAGCCCGGTCCAATGTGCTCATCCTTTGGATCACTATAGGTGTAGGGCATTTTGTTGTATTGCTTGGGAAATGCATTGAACACATCTCCATCCTTAGCAACTTCTTTGCCACTCTCAATCATCTTGTCATTCCGTGCCTTGAGAATTGCTTCATCCGGTGAGTTGTCATCACCTACACCAACGGTTCATTTTGGTGGAACTTCACCACTAGTGGTTGCATCTTTGTCTTCCTTGTTATTTGTTATCTTTGATCTTCAAGCGGTGAGGCTTCAACGAAGATACCGGCTCGACACCAATTGAAAGTCACCTAGAGGGGGTGAATAGGCGATCCTAAAAATTTCTGCGAAATACGACTACGACGAAATCGTCAAATACCGGAACTTTCGGTAGGGTACCGAAACTTTCGGTGTAGGGTGAAAGCTGCGGAATAAAGCCCTACACAATTCTAGTGATTTAAAGGCACAAAGGAAAGCTAACAAGCAACCTAACAAAGTAAACAACAATGCGCTTAATTAAAAGAGAGAAAGCACACGAGACACGGATTTTTCACCGAAGTTCAAGTCCACCTAGGACTCTACGTCTCCGTTGAGAAAGTCCACCAAGGACCGGGTTTCTTTCAACCCTATTTCTCGCTCAAGTCACCACCAAGGTTGAGCTTGAGTTTTCCACTATCAATGCCCCTTTCGGGACGAGTAATACAAACTACTCGGGCGTCACCACACAAGTTGGGAGCCGACGAGCACGCCTAGCCGTCTAGGAGCTCAAAGCTCCAAGAGTAACAAATCCAAATAACAAGCTTGACGGGAGTGAAGATGCTCAACAATGGAAATAAGTCTCTCAATCTCTTGCTAAAATGGTCTCACTCAAATCCTAGCTCAAGGATGGAATTTTAGCTTTTGGAGAGGATTTGGAGTGAGTGGAGTGAGGCTCAAGAGTGTTCTTGTTCGGAATGTGCAAGAGAGAGTGAGTGAGGGGTGGAGTGTGGTTTATATACCACAGCTCCAAAAAGAGCTGTTGGCTTGTCTAAATGACCCGCACAGGAACTTCCGATAGGACATCGAAACTTCCGGTATGGTCAAATTAGGGTTAGATCTAGATTTCCGGCCCGCACCGGAACTTCCGGTAGACTACCGGAACTTCCGGTATGTAGGTTTAGGGTTCAAAGGAGGGGCCGCACCGGAGCTTCCGGTGTCCTATCCGAACTTCCGGTATGGCATTTCGGAGAGCTCAAAACTCTCCGAGTGCCTACCGGAACTTCCGGTACCAGAGACCGGAACTTCCGGTATGGCATTCTAGAGAGTCCAAAACTCTCTCGAGTGCCTACTCGGAACTTCCGGTACCGGGGACCTGGAACTTGCGGTATGGCATTCCGGAGAGTCCAAAACTCTCTCGAGTGCCTACTCGGAACTTCCGGTATCGGAGACCGGAACTTCCGGTATGGCATTCCGAGAGAGTCTAAAACTCTCTCGAGTGCCTCCCGGAACTTCCGGTATGGCATTCTAGAGACTCTAAAACTCTCTCGAGTGCCTACCGGAACTTCCGATACCACATCGGAACTTCCGGTGGGTCCCGAAAGGATAAACTTGGGATGTTTTTTCTTGGATTTTCTCGAGCATCTTCAATTTTTACCAAGAGTGTGATTTGCATCCCTCTTCATAGTACGGCATCCCTATGACTCAAAGAAAAGATAAAACTTGAAGCCCAAGCTTTGAGAGAGATCTTCTCCATTTTTCACTTTATCATTTTGCTCATTTCTTTTCTTCTTTTTGATCAAACTTGCTATGCTTTCATGTTCTTTGGATGGTTTCATGTTCTTTGGATGGTCACTACACACATTCTCATGAAAACATTAGTCCAAATTTAATTGTATTAATATCAATCATCCAAAATAAAATGAGGGGCCTAGATGCACTTACACCTTCGGAATGCTTGTGCTGATTTGGATATTACATGGGATATGATCTGAAGTTGGCTTGGCCATGGGCAGCATGAGAGTATTAGGGAATGCTAAGGCCCAGTTTACAGATGCAAAACACCAGTCTAGCTATATCATGAGAGGATCAGCTTGCATGTTGCTCCATGTGTATTGCCTCCCTTTAAGAGGAATTTCCATCAGCCCTATAGCATCTAGGGTCTCATTGAATAGCATGATATCATTTATGTTTCCCCTTCTCTCGTTTCGTTACCCAGTTCTCCGTAGTAGTTGAATGCAGAAAGAATGCATCCCACAACTGAATTTGATAGAACATCCCACCATGTTTCAGTAAAGAATGCAGCACAACTAAATTTGATAGAACATCAGATTGACAATGCATTTCATAATCTTGCTTGCTAGCAAAAGATTATCCACCAAACTACGGTTACAGCTCACACAACAACAATTGCAAGCATTAACCATCATCTTACAGATAAAACCAACATGATCGACATCAAACTCAAAGTCTGCTGAGCCTGCCCGACTACTGAAAATAAAAAAGGAAAACCAAAACACTTCGGGGCTATGACAGCTTAGCCCCGGGATCCTTCCTTCAGCTTGTTGATCTATCCATCTACTTCTGTTGGTACTTCGGAGCCACCCCTTCTACTTCCATTGGTTCAGCTAGCAGGAGCTCCCTGGTCACCTCCTCAGGAGATATGCCATAGACATCAATAGCAACCTACTGAATAATTTCATTGGAAATTGCAGGTGGGGCTGTAAGATTCTCATCCGGATCTTTGCAGGTTGGAAACTTGGTAGGGCCAGTAAACATATCATCAGCTAAAGGAATAGAGGAGGCAACTAGGGCACACACCTTGTTTATACCTTCCTTTTGCCTACAGCTCTGAACTTGAGTGGAAGGCTCCGGCATAGCCTCGCTTCGGTTTGTGACCTTCGGTTAGCTCGAGCAACCTTGGGCTGCTTCTCAAGCCTGCTGTGGTGAGGGTGTGGCTACTTTCTTTTCCATCTTTCTCTTTTTGTTCTTGTTCCTCCTCTGATAAGTCCTTTCAATTATCCTATTATGCACAAACCGAAACATGTTGAACCTCTTCCGGTAGAAGACAATGTCCCCGACCCTTTTGTGGGACTGGTTCCTGCCATTGTCATGATCTACCTCTTCCTGTACTGCTGGCATGTCCTGCTCCGGGCCTTCCATCACATGTGGGTTATGTTCTTCATTGAGCTGTGCTGCGCTCGGCTGATTCTCGAGCTTCACCTAGCTGCACCGCATTCAGCTGATTCTGAACTTCATCTTGCTATACTGGATTAAACTGATTTTGGGCTTTCTATTCTACCAAACTTGCCAGATATCACTGACCAAACATCTCATAGCGTGAGTACCAGAAATGACTTGGCTTAGAGCATTTCCAAGAGCTCCTAAGAAATTGACCCCAAAATCCAGTTTTTAATAGCAGCTCAAAACTTTGTTAGGGACAATTTTTCTGATCTTGTTCAACAATTCTTACTAAAAATGGATCATGAATGCTTTTAATTAGGCCACCTAAGAAATAGTAATCTACTATGATCCATGTACTAAAAAGATTGATCGATAGTTCAATAGTAATAGTTTGTTATTATTATTATTATTATTTTGCTAAATTATTTGACATACATGTTTCGTTTGCAACAGGTGGTAGAGAAATACTTGGAGATGCATCATAATACATTTTGACTGAAATGGTAGTTAAGGAAAAACACAAATATTGTTGGCAAATAGCTTTTTAATTATAAGAATTATATATTTGCTAGATTTTTACACTACCTCCATGTTGGTACATAATAATGCATTACTTTTTTATTCATATTTAATTAATATATGTTTCCAAGAAATAGTTGATATCATTAAAGGCCATGACTTACTCTCTTGGTTAAATTATCGGCTTATCGCACGAGGTACACGTCTTAATTTATGTGCACGAGCTGGGTTTTTAGATGTAGTGGCATGTAGTTGTATTCATCATGCATTCATGCTTACAATAAAACTGGTGTTCACTTATCTTTTGCTCTGCAGAGCTTCTCGCTCAATATCACTACTGTCAATGGATTTGAAACATTTTTGGTGAGCCAAAAGCCCGAAGTACTCCTAAGCGTAGCACTGGAGTTGATCTTATCTTGAGCTCTGTTGATAACTATGAAGCTCATATGGTTGTGAACTAGGTGATTTGTAGGTATTGTGCCATTTAACCTTGAAATTTAGTGAGTGCATATTTGAAAATGGGTAGGCTGTGTGGGCGATAAAACTGTCTCCGTGAACTTGAATTAATTCAGGTCTTGTGCTCCTACTAGCATGTAAGTTCCAGAATTGTTTACATGGTAATATATGTCAATATCTTATTTGATGTACTTTCTGCCTCAGTCCTATTTAAAATGGTAATATGTATGGTGATAAAAATATGCAGGTAACCGGTGCAAATTTAATATTTCTGGCGGTATTGTTTTCATGATTTTATTGAGAAGCTTTCAAACGGTATACCATTGATGCAGGGTATGAGGTAAGTAACATTCTGTCTGTCCAACCAACTATTGATATGTTAGAATAGATGGGTTTCAATGTATATTGCCAGTTTCTAATCTAACTATATATTGAGTCTATATAATAAAACTGATGAGCCCATCATATTATTTAGTCTTTGCAAATGTTTTTTTATGTGAACCGGTCTTGAGCCAATGTGCTTTTGGCAAATTCTTTTTGTCCTACTAGCAGCATGTTGCTTGGTAGCTACCATGAAAAGCTAACAGTCGTGTGGTATTTTACGATGCTCGGGTCAATTGAGATCACACTTTTGCTAGCAGCATGTGATAGAGAATGGATTGCTAGCTATTTATTACAACAACAACAACAACAACAAAGCCTTTTATCCCAAGCAAGTTGGGGTAGGTTAGAGATGAAACACGAAAAGGAGAGATCCAAAAAGAACACAAGACAAAAGGAGATATCCCAAGCAAGAACGGATTGCTAGCTATTTATTCATGTAGAAAAATAAATCCATGCTAACTTAATATAAGTGCATCAACAAATTAATGTTTTGGAGGAAAGAAAAAAGAAAAAAACTTATCCCTCTTAAGCATGTCATATCTTTCTTATACCAGGGATGCATATGTGAATGTGATAACTAATGATCAAATTCACCCCATATTTTATTTTGACTGACAACCATAAGTGCGGCTAAGCTGGAAATCTCAACCTGTGGAATCTCTTAAGTAATGTATATGATCTCTTTCTTTGAATAAATGTATGTGGTACAAGAATATAATGAATTGTACCCTTTATTTCTAATGGTGGGTACTGTACCCCTTTCCGTATATAAATAAAAAAAGTGGGGAATAAAAAGTATATGATGTATAATGATAAATATTTTCTTAGAGGGGTTCTAATTCATAGTTTGTAGTAATGCACTATTAAATGCTTCGTTACAATATAGTGTCTGGTTAACTAATAGTAGAACCTTAGGAAGATGTTTGCATACATAATAGTTTCATGTTAACTAATAATAGAACCCTAACAAATGTTAGCATGCAGAATTAAAGGTCTAATAATGTGTTTCTTGATAAGGATTTGACTGTGCTTATTTAAAAGCATTCATAGGACATAATCATTGTTTTTCTTGATCTAAAATTTTGCTCAGCTGATTGATTATTTATGTTTAAAAGTTTAGGTTTACAAATGATAAATTTTGGTGAGGGAATATATCTAGATCAGGAGTGACAAAAGATTTTGCTCAGCTAATAGGTAGCAAGATAGTGAGGACAGACAACATAATCTATAAGGTTTATTTGTGTTATAAGAACTTATCTTTTCCTTTTCCCTATGTGTGTTATAAGAACTTGCCAAGACCTTTTTCCTTGTGTTATAAGAACTTGCCTTTTCCTTTTCTCTTGATGTCAAGAAAAATAATTCATAAGGAGTAGGTCCCATTCTTCATTGTTTAATCCATTCTTCAACAATGCTAATGCCGATTGCTGATTTGGGCTCTCTTGCAACCGTGTTGTGCAGAGATAATGGAAATATCGCTTTCGCACCTTGGAGTATATGAAATGAGAGAGAGGCTGCCAGTTGCGAGTCCAAATCCTATGCATCCATCACTCCGGGTGCCAAATTTTTGTGGAAATGATTTTTGAAAGTCGCCTAGAGGGGGGAGTGAATAGGCGATAATCCTGAAAATCACTTAATTTAACAAATTAGAAACACAGGAAAGATTTGTCCGACTCCAATATCCGACTATAGTAGAATAAAGTCCGACTAGGACAAATATCCGACTAGAGTAGGACAATGTCCGGCTGCCTTGTACGGAAAGTAGATCGGCAGTCAAGATGGACAAATCTACGGATAATAAACAACAAGCAAGCAGCAAGCAACACAAGAAAGCTAAGGCAACAAGGGGACAAGCAAGCAAGCCACCTACACAAGTTAGTCTAGAAATTTAAGCAAGAACAACCTAGAGCTATAGCACACAAATTGCAAGAAACTAAAAGGGACAAAGGAGACACACGATTTTTCACCAAAGTTCAGCTCCACCTAAGAGCCTACGTCTCCGTTGAGGAGTCCACCAAGGACCGGGTTGCTCTCAACCCTAAACCTCTTCAAGCCGCCACAAAGGCCAGCTTAAAATCCACTAAACAAAGCTCCACAAAGGAAGGGACAATACAAACGACCCGAGTCTCAACCACAAGCTTAGGAGCTCGTCGGGTAACGCCTAACCGTCTAGGGGATGAATCCACAAGAGTAACAAACACAACAAGCGCCGGCGATGAGAATGAAACAAGTGCTCTCGAGATGGAGATGAAGCTCAACGAATTCTCCTCAATGTTCTCACAAATCCGCCAAGGATTGGAGTGGGGAATCAATTTGGAAGAAGAGGAGTGCTTGGGAGAGTTTGGGAGTGTATTTGAGTGTGGGGAAAGTGCCAACCGGCCAAATGGGGACGAAGTCTTTTATAGTCGTGGCACTAAAATGAGCCGTTGGGCTCGATCCGACTCGGACTATGTCCGAGTGAGTCGAACATTGTCCGACTCCGCGTTGTGTTTTGCTCCGGGGTCCGATCGAGAAATCCGACAAAAGTCGGATATGTCCGAGTATTCATCGTAGTTGGATATTGTCCGACGGACTCCTAGGGTTTCCGAAAGAAGGCGGACTCTCCGGAGTCCGACCGGACCGTCCGAGGGGTTGGACATTATCCGACTCCTCGGGTGCAACGTTCGGAGTCCGACTCCAATATCCGAGTGAGTCGGATATTGTCCGACTCCCCCGATTTTCACGAAGTGGCAAGTTTCTAGAGTCCGACTCAAATGTCCGATACACTCGGACTTTGTCCGACTCCTCGAAGTGAAAACTAATTTTTGACTTGGAGAGGGAATTTTGAGCACTTGATTTTTCATGCTTTATACTTGTGTGTCCCTCTTGATAGTAAGGTGTTTTCTATACTCAAGACATAAATAAAAAAGGCTTCACATCTTGATCTTGAGCATAGTTGACCATTTTTCCAAATCTTGTAAACATGAAAGCTCTTGGCCACTTTCTTTTTGTGTTTCTTTGCTCTCAATTGAATTTTAAATATAAACTGCATACAAGCACATTTGAAACATTAGTCCTTTTTAATTGTATTGACGTCAATCACTCAAAACCATAATTAGGGGCCTAGATGTACTTTCAGTTTTGGTCCGTGGAATGGGATGCATCATAATTCCTGAGGTATTTCTATTTGTGCTAGCTACTAAAGTTATTGTGTTATTCTTCAGCACTTGGGTGTTGCATTGTGCCATCGTGTAATGTATGACACTAAAGTTGAATCACAGCTTGTGCGAAGGAGAAATGAAAAAGAAAAAATAATATAGGTGTTTCAATGATGGTTTCACTTTCACTAATATATACCACACAGGCTAGACGACTTGTTGTGTATATATTACTATTGTGTAACACTCACTCTACATCCATTCTTATGAGTCATCACACTGTAATAAGTTATAAGTCATGAGATAACCATATTGCGAGCCAGCAGCGCCGATGGTGGGTTGCGCGCGCGCCCGCCCGGGTTTGATTCCCAGGAATCACACTCGGGTGTCTCACCCGGCCAGGGATTTAGTCCCTAGAAAAAAATCCCTCATCCTCCCCAAGACAAAGCATAGGTAAAGACTCGCGTCATAGCTCACACGGCCAGCTGAGTCTCTATGTATGGTTGGGGAGAGGGTTCAGGGATTTTCTCGGCCCACGTGAGAAGGCTCTTCTCCTTAGATAATATCGTCGGGGTGGCTTCTTTCCCCGTAGGTCGAGTTTTTTTAACCATATTGCATCTTAAGAGTAGTCAAGGAAATGAGCAATCCACTACTAAATTGTTTGAAATTCCATAAAGTACTGGATATGGGCCATTTATGGATTATTTCGTGCCAACATGAAATTATTCTACCAGTTTGCTTGTAGTGACTGAACAAATAGAAGAGTGGCATGCCCAACCTGTACTTCATCTCTTTTGTAACTAGTCTTTGATGGTTTATTATGCAGAACTTCGGAGGCTCGAGAACCTAAGAATGGTTTGCGTCACTTGAGAAGTTGACTTGGTTTCATTCTAAATGTAATTACAGCCCTCATCAGAATGGTAGTACCTCTCCCTTCAGTCATGCTTCCATGACACAGCATCTGATGCGCAAGCTCCCGTGATGGTGTTGAAATTATGTCATTACTAGCTGGTGAATTTTGATATTCCATGACTTAACCTGCCGTTGAGATGACATGTAGTGATTCCTCCATGGTGGGTTGTATAACTAGAATTTATATTGATTACTTGTGAACAACTATTAGTACTGATGTGGTGATAGTGCAGCGTGTGATTGAAGTCACAACGAGCTTATATTCCTGAATTGATTGACTAGGCATTATAGCTAAAAGAATATTTGCGAGTTTATTAAATCGATGAGTATCTGATGACATCTTATATTATCCTGAGTTTTATGTTCTGTACTTTTAGCCTGATTAATAAGTATGTGTTGTGAATAAAAACTATCCTCATTGTGCTCTATGCTGAGATGTATTTATGCATTGGTTGTTTTAATGGGGATTTTTTGTGCAAATGAAATTAGGTGCAATGGTTCAAATATGTCCCGTTTGATCGTGATCTAAAGACCATTGTTCCTTCCAAATATTTTCAAAACAAAGATATAGACGATATGGGAGGTATTTCCAAAATAGCATACGCGGGATTATGGAAGGAACAAGGAGTCTTTAGATCACAATCAGACGGATAGAATTGTATGTTTGCACCATTGCACCCAAATTTTATTTACACTTAAATTTCTCATGTTTTAATAGTTGTCTTATTACCTCTTATCAATACATGTTACCTACTAGATTTTGATATTGTATTAAACGAATCATGCGTTCCAAAACTGTTAGTATATTTTGTTTTTACAATAACTTCTTCTGTGGATTGGTTATTTTCATTGATAATTCATATCAGAGTGTAGCACATACGTGCACATACTATTTGCATGATTAGAGCATGCTACCAAGAGATCATGAGTGTAATTTGAAATTTCTGAAAATGTAAATAGAAAAATCATTGTGTTTTAAAAAGAAATAAAGTGAATGGTATTTATGGTGAGGAGGCAGAAGCTTTCAAATTTTGGAGACAAATAGTATGGGCATATCTTAGGATCAATCTGCTCCGCAAGCATATTGCTCCATAGAGGCGGCGAAATCCACCGGGGACATAGGAGGATGACAGTGTAGGGGTGTTGCATTTACCAGCCATACATATAGTTATAGAATAGATGTTAGCATCTCTGTAAGGAGTGGATCTAGCAGTGATAGTCGGCACGAGAGTGGATCTAGGGTTTGAGCACAACCACATCTTGTAGTTTTATACAAATTTAAACTATATAGTTAGGATAATATGAGATGTTATGTACTTGGTGCATCTGGCGTCACATAAACAAAATCATCTTTAATCAAACTTCAAGCTGCATAAACAAATGGAAAGTTGCTTTTAAAGAGGAGTTGATGTTAGTTACATTGAAGGCTCTGTTAGAGGAATGACTTTGTAACATAAACCTGTAATGCAATAGCGTAAGGGTCTTTTGTGAGCCTACGGCCTTGTACCAGTTAAATTTGTTTTTCACAAAATCAATATAAAAAGAATAGGTAGGGGTTCTCCTGCCGTTCGTGTAAAAGAAGAGATGATATGCGAGGTTATTAAACTATAGAACATGTACTTATATCATTTTGATGTAAGGTTTTATGAAGATTATCATTTAGTACCAAACTTAAATCGTACAAAGAGGGAAAAAATATAACTTGCATAAGGTACTAGATTGCGCCAATTTAAATTGTTTTTTTTACATAAAGTTGATTGGCCGAGGAAGTTAAATGGACTCTTTCTTTATTTTAATATGTTGATCTAATGATATATTGCATCATATTTATTGTTTTGGAATGAACAATAGACATATTTTTTATTGTGTTTGTTTAAATAATATACATGTATCTACTTATCTTTTAGGGAAAAGTCCATTTTACTCCCCGAACAACCCACTATATCCAAATTACACTCCGAACAAAATCTTAGCTCACTTTACTCCCTCAAACAATTTAAGTTAGCTCAATTTACTCCCTTATGCAATTTCTCTTTTTTGTTTCTCTTTGTACGATTTGAATTTGAAGCTCAAATTTTGCATGATGATAGATAGTACAATTTTCTATATAAAAGAAAATATTTTATATTTTTTCTTAAATATTTTGAATACAATTCTTGAACAATATATCTAAGATGATATTTGATACTATTAACTATATAAACTATGTTTAAAATGCATATTATATTTTTTAACGTAAGGTTCAATGAAAGCTATTGTTGTGCAAAATTTGAGCACCGAACTCAGCTCGTACAAAGAGAAATAAAAAAGAGAAATTACATAAGGAAGTAAATTGAGTCAACTTAAATTGTTTAAGGGAGTAAAGTGAGCCAAGATTTTATTCGGGGTGTAATTTGGACAAACTGGATTGTTCAGGGAGTAAAATAGACTTAGGGCAGCCCACTACGTATCATTAACTCTTATTTCTCTGCAGCCATATCGCGCCACATCATCACCAAAATTATGTCCATCAGATTTAAGCTTCCATTCGATCATATCCGTCTGCTCGTGCAATCAAGTAATATTGGAGCCAGCACCACCTGTTTACTTGCATGCTGCAGTTTCTTCTTCCATTATTGGGCAATCAACAGATCATAAAAAATTAATAGCACCCTTTGTCTTCCTCAACCCGTCATGAATCCATATTGCAGTGATTACTGCTATATTAATTCCTAATCCCGTGTTCTGCACAATACATATGCACACCTGAGACCTGACCCTTCCATTTTCCTTCTAGATGTTGTTGGTCTTGGTCCCCTTGATTCGTTAGTAGTCCTTCTGGTTTTCTTTTGGATGTTGCCAGCATTCCATTCATGAGTACTTATTCTCTCTCCCTTCCACATTTTCAGCCAGCAATCGGATTCCTTTACAGGTTAATTTGTATATCCTCCTTGGCGATGAACTTCCTCAAACCTTCTCAAGAATCTAATTTTCTTCACATGAAGAGAGCATATTTGTATGGTTTGCCCGCACTTAATATCTTAATCTCCCACACGCATGCAACTTTTCGTAACAGGTTCATAGTTCGTCAACCTTTCAGATGATTAGTATTCAGCTCTCTCTTTCCATTGTATGTCATTACTTTGTTATGGTAATATATGAATTTTATATACACCATTGAATACATAATTTTTATCACATTTTTTCGTGCCCATTTATATATCCTGTGATATTCATCTACTTATCTTTTATAAGCGCAGCCCACTACGTATCATTAACTCTTATTTCTCTGCAGCCATATCGTGCCACATCATCACCAAAATTATGTCCATTAGATTTAAGCTTCCATTCGATCATATCCATCTGCTCGTGCAATCAAGTAATATTGGAGCCAGCACCACCTGTTTACTTGCATGCTGCAGTTTCTTCTTCCATTATTGGGCAATCAACAGATCATAACAAATTAATAGCACCCTTTGTCTTCCTCAACCCGTCATGAATCCATATTGCTGTGATTACTGCTATATCAATTCCTAATCCCGTGTTCTGCACAATACATATGCACACCTGAGACCTGACCCTTCCATTTTCCTTCTAGATGTTGTTGGTCTTGGTCCCCTTGATTCGTTAGTAGTCCTTCTGGTTTTCTTTTGGATGTTGCCAGCATTCCATTCATGAGTACTTATTCTCTCTCTCCCTTCCACATTTTCAGCCAGCAATCGGATTCCTTTACAGGTTAATTTGTATATCCTCCTCGGCGATGAACTTCCTCAAACCTTCTCAAGAATCTAATTTTCTTCACATGAAGAGAGCATATTTGTATGGTTTGTCCGCACTTAATATCTTAATCTGCCACACGCATGCAACTTTTCGTAACAGGTTCATAGTTCGTCAACCTTTCATATGATTAGTATTCAGTTATCTCTTTCCATTGTATGTCATTAATATATGAATTTTATATACACCATTGAATATATAATTTTTATCACATTTTTTTCGTGCACATTTATATGTCCTGTGATATTCATTATTACAATAGATGCTCAGGAGATTTAGCATGGCACAATCAAGCAAAATAAGTCTTCCAGCTGATAGAATATAGTTACTCTTCGAATTTCAACAAGCCATAAGCATTGCGATTGCAAAGGTGAGCTTTTTTGTCCCATTTCTCATATTTATATTCCTTCTTTCATATCCCATTTCTCTTAATTATGAAATAATTAACAAATACGTCAAGGGGCATCTTTCTTTGTTCCTAAAGTCAATGGACTCCAAGTGTCTTCTGACAGGTTGGTATATAAATTCTCAATTTGGCTAGACGAGCCTCGGGGTTCACTCAATGAAGATATATAGAAATTGCTTCCTAGATCAATGTTCACTCAATTGGAGTCAAGGTTAAAGAGTTTTGTTCTATTGTATATATTAGTTTATATTCAATCTGATCATGACACATTTGTTAGAAACAAAATGTGACTGTAAATCTTCAGTAACATATATCCAGTTTCAACATTATTTTGGTGTCCTACTATGTAGTTGAATTAGTTTGGTCAATCCCGACGAGAGCATAATACGAAACTAGGTGATACCCCGTGCTTTGCTGCAGAATTCCTTAATAATATATGTGATGCTAAGTATTGTTGTTAAGAAATAAGTAGAGAAAGAGATTGGAACATCTCTGTTCAATGTTGGATTTGATGGATCTAAATTGCTAATTGACAGATGGTCACCGAGACTCAAGCATCACGGTGGAAATTATTGAGATGATGTGGCAGCATGAGAGTTAACAAAATTGGCATTTAAACGGTGGAAATTATAGAGATGATGTGGCAGCATCGTAGTTGAGATTCTCTCCTCTATATCTAGTTTTCATGCACCCGTTCATACTCTATATCCATCATCTATATCAACTACATAATATTTTATTTAACCATCTCCAACTACCATCTCCTTTCATCATCCTCTTTTCTTTTTTCCATTTCTTTCCCTTTTATAATAGTTAACCATGACAGTTCGCCTCCTCATCCAAGCAACATTCAGCTCGCCTTACGGAGCAGGGGCCATATGGAGGAGGAGCTTCGCAGCAACATTCAGCTTGCCTTACGGAGCAGAGGCCATATGGAGGAGGAGGAGGAGCTTCGCGGTAGGATGACAAGCTGTTCTCGTGGATCGAATTCATCGAGTCGCTGGGCCTCACTCGCGCGTCGCGTGCTCTTGTCGCCCGGCCTATCGCTTCCCTCGCCCCGCCGCCTCCAACCCCTCCGCGTCGTCTTCGACCTCAGCCCGCCGCTTCCCAACCGCGCCTAGGGCGGTTCGCGTGATTCCGCCGACGAGCATCACTACTACAATCACGCTCTATAATGGCAGGCTAAAAATGGTCATAGTGACGGAATCAATTTGTGCCACAAAGCCATCATCAATACAGATGACAAATAATAGTAGCGAAAACAAAACCGTCACTAAATAAAGTAGTACTAGCGAACCAAAGGCCACAACTACCGGGCCAAAAGCCCGCTACTACAACAGAAAAAAACAAAAAAAAAAGGAATCCTCGCCGGATCCGTGCGCCGACGGCCGGATCCCGGTGGTTGGGGGGGGAGGCGGGGAGGGACCCGTCGTGCCACCACGATGGGGAGGAGGAGGGCCGAGCGGGGAGGGCGATGCCACGGAGGGGCGTCGATGGGGAGGGGTCCCGTCCGGGGGCCGTCGCGCCACTAGAACGGGGAGGAGGAGAGCTCGACGGGAGGGCGGGGCCGCGGAGGGGTCCTGTCCAGGGGCCGTCGCGCCACTAGAACGGGGAGGAGGAGAGCCCGACGGGAGGGCAGGGCCGCGGAGGGGCACCGACGGGGTGGGGGCCACATAGGGGTGTTGTCCGGGGCCCACCGCACCGCCACGGTGGGAAGGTGGAGGGGCCGGCGGGGAGGGTGGCGCCAACGGTGTGAGGGCAGCGGGAGGGGAAGCCTCGGCAGGGAGAGAGAGAGAGAGAGAGAGAGAGAGAGAGAGAGAGAGAGGAGGGGGCGGGGCTAGTGGGGCGGAGGCTCTAGAATCTAAGTGTTGCTTTTATAATATAGGGTTAGTGGGTAGGTTAGATCTGCATAGTTTATTTCTTATCCAATAGTCTTACATAACTCAAATTTAGCGGTGGACTATGTCGACATCACTATGTCCGCTACTATTTTTTTGTAATAGCGGTCGGAGTAGTCCGTCATTATCGACGCATATTTAGTGACGGTCCGACTATCGTAGCCAACTTTGTAGCGGGCCCTATACATGTCCGCCACTACGAAAAAGTGTGTGTCCGCCACTACGGAGCCGAATTGTAGTAGTGCATGACGGGCCCTCCTCCTCCGCGTTCGAGCATCACGGCCGTCGGCGAGCTCCGTGCGCATGCCTCTTCTCTCTCTTCCCATGATGGTTTCCATCTCCCGACAGGAGGAGTGTGGCTAGCAGCGGGCCTATGCCATGTCGGCGCATCTCGAACGTCCGAGACAACGCCAAGTACCGCGAGAGTCTATCCGGAATTTTACTCTTCCCCTCTAATTATCTCGAGTACCGCGCCTTTTACGTTATGCGAGTACAAGACCATTTAAACACGTGGGAAGACGAAAACAACTTTACGTTTTCCATACTTCGTAAGCATTTACAAATCCCACTTTTGGTGGCGCCTCCGTTCCAGTGAGTCGCGGGTACTCGGAGCCGCCGCCTCGCCGGAAGTGTGCCCTGTCGCCAAGACGACGAGACGCATTCGTTCACCCACCCCGCCCCCTAGACCCACCGGGGCTCCCACTTCCACCTGCTCGCCGGCGTCCCAGCCATCGACTCCTTTCCCCGCCCTGTTCCATTCACCTGGAGACATTCTGACCAAAGACACGCCATAGTACGAGGAGTCGCCGGGAGCCGCCGCCGCAGCGCCAGAAGGGATGAAGCGCTTCTTCCAGCCCGTGCCGAAGGATGGTTCCCCGGCCAGGAAGAGGCCCGCCGCCGCGGCCGATTCGGATTCGCGCGATGGCACTGGTGCGGTCGGCGGCAGCGACGGGGACGGGAAACCTGGCAAGGAGCCGCGCAAGTTCCTCACGTGGAACGCCAACAGCCTGCTCCTCCGGATGAAGAATGACTGGCCCGCCTTCTCTAAGTTCGTCACCCGCCTCGACCCCGACCTCATCTGCATCCAGGTGAGCAGCCAAGGTGTTCGATTCCGCACTCTTCCTTGGCTATTCCTTCCGAGATGCAATCCTAACCTGTCTCCGAAGGTGGATACTGCAATGTGGCATACGCCAGGGTTTTAGATGTTTGTAGAGGTCGTGGTGGATGAAACCAATGCACGTATTTCTCACAAAATTGTAAATGGCAGGATGCAGGGACGTAATGTAATACACTAATAATCGAGATGCGCTTTGAGAGATTTTGGTTATGCATCCTTTGTTTCATTCCGCCTAGAATACTGGACATATTGTTGCCATTTCTTTCTCACATACTTAAGTTTCAAACTTCAAAGTATTTCTGTTGCAGTGATGAATTGGCTTCCTCAGTAATGTTGGGGGCAGGGAAATATATCCCTTACCATACCAACTCATTAGTCCTCATACAAAGCAATGAGCTGCAGATCCTTGTAAATGAAACTGCACACATTTGGTAGATGTGGAAATTGGCTTATTTCCTTGGAACATGTGACCAAATAATAAAGGAAAACAAATACGCCTCAGGGCTTTATTTCCTTGGAATGCGTGGGCAGGATATGTGGAGATCACAACCTTCACACATTTTGAGAATATTTTATAAAATAATTATCCTTAATCTAGCCTTATTTTGTAATAAATAGGTAGAAAGAACAGAGAAAGATGGACATTTCAGGTCTTTTGCTTTCCCCCATTTTCTCTCCCATAGAACTGGTTGGAACTTCTCCCCACCTTCTGAGATAGCTCATCTTTGAGTTGTTGTGATGGCTGCCATGGTTCCCAAACATTGTTGTGTCCATGATGTAGCTAACCGTATGCTATACTATGTACTGTCTTTAGTAAAATGTTTTTTTTTACAAAAAATGTCCGAATTCGTTTCTGTCTCCTCACTCTTCGGCAGGTGTTCTAAACCTGTTGGAAATACGCTACATATTTCATGTAAATATGTAATGTTTCTTTAATTATGGCTATTTTACCTCATTATGACATCATTTATCCCGTCTGCTTAGTTGGCTACCTTTTAGTTTTTTTTTGGACAGACTTCAGATATTAGTATGAATGTTATAGGTATCTGATAACTGAACTTCCTTGTCAGGAAGTGCGGATGCCGGCAGCCGGTTCCAAAGGGGCACCTAAAAATCCTAGTGAACTAAAAGATGACACAAGCTCGTCACGGGACGAAAAGCAGGTTCTGACATTTGACCAAATGATGTCATACTTTTCTGTAATTTTGCTACTGTAGAACTGTGTTTGTTTTCTCAACATTACTGAATCGTCATCCAGGCCAGAATACATTCACTTGGAGCAAAAAGTAGATTTATGATTTTGGTCTTGACAGGATAATATATTATTTGAAAAGTGAAAACCCATGTATTTTTGTTGGTAGCAGTTGCACTTTGTTAATCGCATGGAACCACAAGCATCAGCATTTTCAGGTTTCTGAATAAGTGCTGTATTTATGTTGCCTTGCTCCTAATGTTGCAATTGCAACTGTTCATTTGGCCTTGCTGATGTGAAATAATTGAAATTAGATAATGATGATAGAGATTTTGTTGTTAGTTGAGTTTATTTGCCTATAGATGAATTCTATGTGTCAGAGTATATGCAGTAGAGAGCAAAAATTCTACCTGATAGATTTACGCTGCTAATATTAGTAAACCCTGGGACAATTATTTTGTTTTCACCATCCGTTTATTACAATAGTCATATCAATGATCTTCTACAACCAGTTCCTGGTGTCATGCAGATAGTTCTACGTGCTTTATCGAGTCCACCTTTCAAAGATTACCGTGTTTGGTGGTCTCTTTCGGATTCAAAGTATGCAGGGACAGCTATGTTTATAAAGAAAAAGTTTGAACCAAAGGTGTCTTTCAACTTGGATAAAACATGTAAGTTTGGAGGTGGTTGGTTTCAAATCCTCTTTGACTAATCCTCTCTTCTGTTCCCAATCTAGGTTACATGTTTCATAATCTACCCTGCAACTACAATCCTTTTTTACATAATATAGTTTTATGGTTGTATTGCAGGATTTAGCTTCATTTTAACTTTGATGTTTTCATTGAAAGTCAAAGAACTAGAAACTATTACTCATTTCTGTAACCATAATAGAGAAGAAAAATCAACACCTTGATGGCATACCAATATTCTGCCAGGCCTCTAATCCCTGTGGCAGCAAAGGCCTGTTGCTATAGGCTTCTTTGTTCTTTCAGTGTTATGTGTCCTGCAAGCATGCACTGGACAGCACCTTTGGGGTCTTTTCTTAGTTTTTATTAGAATATGGCCAAAGAGACAAGAGAATAGAGAATGGTGTATCTTGTATTGATCTTTGGATTACATATATATAGGGGTACAAAGGGGGTGTCATTAAGCATGAAAAACTGCCGACATAAATGCCCTAATGGAAATGAAACAGCCCATAACCATGGCTGTTACAACCATGATGATGGCTGTTTTCTAAGGTCATAAACATGGCCTTAAGGAGCCCTTCATTGTCTCTTTGATGGCACTTTGATGAGATCAAATCCCTTGTATTTGTAACACTCCCCTTTTGATCGAATCCTTCTTAGAGATCAATATGCTTTTAAATTCCTTCAAAAACCCTGTGGGAAAAAATTAGGAATAATGTGTTTGATGATCACTCAATCATAAATCTGAAAGATTTAAGGAGTAATCTATGTCTTGATTTTTATCTCTAGAAAAACCCTGATTGGGGAAAAATTGAGATAAAGACATATGCTTGTGTTGATTATTTTATCTCTACAAAAACCCCGATGGGGAAAAATTGAGATATGCTTGCACCAATTATTGTCTCGTTAAAAACTTTGTATGAGAAAAACCTGATGGTAAAAACTCATAAAAGAAAAGAGTACAACGGGACGCGTTTAACTAGGCTCATCGATCGGAGAGTCTCCCCACGATGTTTGCAAGTCTCCGAGCCGTCTCATACCAATCCCCTTAACACATTTTTCAAATGTGGCAGTAGGTAGAGATTTGGTGAATAGATCGGCCGGATTATCACATGATTTTACCTGTAAAATGTTTATCTCTCCATTTTGTTGAAGCTCATGAGGATAAAACAATTTAGGAGTGATGTGTTTAGTGACTTGGCTCTTGATGTAGCCTTGTTTGCATCTGTGTGATACAAGCAGCATTATCCTCGTGGATAATGGTGGGTGATTCCGAGGAACCAATACCACAAGATTGCTCAATGTGGTTTATCATTCTGCGAAGCCATACGCATTCGCGTGATGCCTCATATAGAGCGATGATCTCGGAATGATTTGTGGAGGTAGCCACTAAAGTTTGTTTAGATGACTTCCATGAGATGGTTGTTCCTCCATGAAGGAATACAAAACCTGTCCGTGATCCGGCATTATGGGGATCGGACATGTAACCGAGCATCCGTGTATCCAACTAAGGTGGGATCATTAGTCTTTCGGAAGAATAAATCAAGATCCCTAGTGCCATTCAAGTACCTAAGGATTAATTTTCCTTCGGTCCAATGACGTTTAGTTGGAGCAGCACTGTATCTTGCTAATAGATTCACTGCGAAAGCAATGTTAGGCCTGGTGCTATTTGCTAGATACATGAGTGCTCCAATGAGGCTGAGATAAGGATATTGTGGTCCTAATATCTCTTCCCCTTCCTCCCGTGGTCGGAAAATGTCTTTTTCTTTTTCGAGTGATCGAACAACCATGGGAGTCTTATTTGGATGAGCTTTGTCCATATTGAATTTCTTCAATATTTTCTCGATGTAGACAGATTGATGCACTAAGATTCCTGAGTGAAGATGCTCGATTTGCAAACCTAAGCAAAATTTGGTTTTACCCAAATCCTTCATCTCGAATTCCGTCTTGAGGTGATTGCGGGCCTCATCAATATCTTGGGTGTTGCCAATGATGTTCAAATCATCTACATACACGGATATTATGCAAAATCTGTAGAGGATCTTTTGATGAAGACACATGGGCAATCATTGTTGTTGGAGTATCCCTTACGTAGAAGGTACTCACTCGATCGATTGTACCACATTCTTCCCGACTGTTTAAGACCATAGAGTGATCTTTTGAGTTTCACACAATACATATTGCGATTTTTGTTCTTATTCGGTATAGGGATCCCATCGGGGACCCTCATATATATATCCGAATCTAATGACCCATATAAATATGCGGTCACGACGTCCATCAACTGCATAGATAGACGTTTTTGGGTTGCCGGTGAAATTAAGTATCGGAACGTTATTCCACTCATGATTGGAGAGTATGTCTCATTGAAGTCAATGCCGGGTCTCTGCGTGAACCCTTGTGCTACAAGCCTCGCCTTATATCTCACCACCTCATTGTTCTCATTCCGCTTCGGATGAAAACCCATTTAAAACCCACAGGGAAGGTTTTTGGAGGTGTAGGTATCACCGATGAGAATACTGTCTTTTATTGAGGGAGGCTAACTCTGCTTCAATTGCTTCCTTCCATTTGTTCCGATCCGAGCGCTGTTTGCACTCTGCCATGGACTTTGGATCCGGATCATTTTGTATGGTTTCGGCAATTGATGAGGCAAAGTATGTGTCGACAATTGTAGTCTTACGATCGAATGATTCTCCAGATTCAACATAGTTGATGGAAATTTCTTGTACCCCAATTGGCGGCTCGGTATTTCCCAATACGATAGCGTCGGGGTGTTCCGATGTCCCATCATCGAAATTGAGTGCATCGTTGATGTGGGGTGTGGATTTCTTGAATCCATATTGTGTCTCTCAACTAGAGGTTGAGTTTCATTTACTATGTTAGAGGAATCTTTCCTCTGTTTCCTCTTGCGCTTTCGAGGATTTTCCGTACTTCTCCCTTTCTCGTTGAGTTAGGGAGTTGAATAGTTTTGTTTGGTACCTCTATTCTTTCCGGTACATTCCTTGCAGGAATGAATGATTTTGTGACACTTTTGCTCACGGTAAATGAGTCCGGCAAATTGTTTGCAGCAGTTTGCAAATCAATTATTCTTTGAACTTGTCGTTCGGATTCTGCGGTATGAGGATCCTCCTTTAGGGAATCTAAGGAATCCCAATTTATTTCCGGGCATTCGGTGTGATACTTGAATTCTCCCCTAATGCTGGAAAATGATCTTCGTTGAAGATACAATCAGTGAACCGGGCCGTGAGTAAGTCCCCTGTAAGGGGTTCTAGGTATTTAATGATTGACGGAGATAAATACCCCACATAGATCCCAATTTTCCTGTGTGGGCCCATTGATGTTCGTTTTGGTGGTGAGATCGGTACGTATACGAGCACAACCGAATGTCCGTGAGATGGGAAATACTAGGAGGATCACCACGAACCAATTGCAGCGGGGAAGGCTGTATGGTATGCGATTGGACGCAATTGTATTAAGTCACCAGCGTGTAACATCTGCATGACCCCAACATGAGGTTGGTAAGTTGCAATTTTGTAATAATGGTCCGGCTATGAGTTTTACTCTCTTAATGAGAGATTCAGCTAAACCATTCAGGTATGAACATATGGTACGGAATGTTGTACTTCAATTCCTAAAGCCATACAATAATCATTGAAGGCTTTGGAAGAAAATTCTGTTGCATTGTCCAACCTAATTGATTTTATCCGGTGCTCGGGATGATTTGCTCTAAGTCCGATGACTTGTGCAATCAATTTTGCGAAGGCATGGTTTCGTGTCGATAAAAGACACACATGAGACCATCTTGTGGATGCGTCTATGAGAACCATGAAGTACCTAAATGGTCCGAGATAAGGGTTGAATGGGGCCACAAATATCTCCTTGAATGCGTTCAAGAAATTTTAGTGGTTCAGCCTTTATCTTGAGATGTGAAGGTCTCAAAATTAATTTTCCAATTGCACATGAGGTGCATACAAAATCTGAGGATTGTGGAAATTTTCTATCACTCATACCATGTCCACTTGAATTGCTGATGATTTTTCTCATCATCCCAATGCCGGGGTGACCAAGGCGTTCATGCCAAATTTTGAATGAATCAACATTCGAAAAATTACTTTGTATGCAACGTGTGGAACGGGTTTGATGTATGTGTAGTACAATCCGGACGGAAGAGAACACACTTTTTCAAGTGTTTGTTTGCCATATCCGAGTATCTTTGGTCAAGAGGAGAAACTCCTCATTGTTTTCTTCATGTGTGTGCACATGAATACCATTTTTCCGGATGTCACGATAACTTAGTAGGGTACGTGTTGAATCGGGATACAATAATGCCTCCTCGATATGAATTTGTGTACCCATTGGAAGTGTGATAGTGGCCCTTCCGGAACCAACAATCATCGCATCGCGTCCGCGATGGTCAAAATTTGTCCTTCTCTCTTAGTGAGAGTTTGGAAAAATTTTACTTCTCTAAGTATCGTGTTAGTTGTGCAACAATCTACTAGGCATATCTCTTCTTCCATTGGATTGACTCCCGTATCAATCTATATAATGCAAAAATTGGAAATTCGTAAGAATAATGACAAAATATAGATTGAACATACTTTATTGAAATAAATGTGCATTGTAACAATATGATAGCAACATCATGTCTTTTATTACAAGGGTTACATTTGAAAATGTAAACCCTAAAGCTCGTGGAGCTTAATGGAGGTCTCCAAAAATGTCATTGGAGGAGTACTCCGCGAGTATGTCTTCAAAGTCATCATCTTCACCTTGCGGAGTTTTGGTGATGCTTGGTCCCGCTTCTTGAGAGATGGGGTCCTTAGTTCCAATTTCCGGTTCTTGAGAGGCAAAGTGTGCTTCAACGTCCTTGGTGTTACGTGTACGACCCATGGACTTCATGTATAGATCAACAAGATGTTTAGGGGTTCGGCATTTCTTAGTAACATGATTGTAGCAACCACACCTATAGCAGGCGTTTTTGTTGTTGTTAGTATCATGTTTTGGCTTGAAAATGCCTTTCCCCTTCTTGTTGTTGACACGTGGCTTGTTGGCACTTTTATGCTTGCCCTTGCCGGAAGAATTTCCAGATTTTGTGTTCCCGTTGGGATCACCTTTCTTCGCATTCGCATGTACTTCGAGCGAGTGGAGTAGTGCCCAATGGACGCTGGTTTGAATTCTTGAGTGAGCTCATGATTCTTTTCTCGCCTGTTTCAATGTCCGAATGAGTGAAGAGTATTGGGTGAAATTCTTCTCGCGGTATTGTTGAGTAAGAATCCTTTTCGAAGGGAGCTGTTGGGAAAATCGGTGTCCCTAGACTAACACCGACTTCCTAGAAATGATACCAAACTGGTGTGATACCACTTCTTCCGTGGACCCAAACTCAACACAGGAGACTCGTCACCTTACTCTACTAACTTGGGAGACCAACTCTCTACCAAAATAGCTCAACCTTTATTCACAACACAAACTTGATACGAGGCACACTTCTTTTGTAGGTGGCTACCTATGACTCACCATGACACATACACACTAGCACACCATGGCAACCTTGCCATGCTACCTAGGACACAATGACACTTCAAGTCATGGCCCCTTAGGGGAGGGGAGGCACCCCTATTTATACTTGTACATGATCACTAGGATGTTGCCATGTGGCAACATTCCACACCCTTCTAACCAAAATATCTAGCTCTAGAATATTCTCATCCTTATCCTAATATCTAGATATTTCTTACCCTACATAAATATCTAGTTTCTAGACTATTCTTTACTTTGCCATGAAGAAATAGTTCTAGACTCTTCCATGGCAAATATCTTCTCTCTTGTGCTTTCCCAAATATTCTAGAATATTCCAAGTATGCATTGCCATAACTTAACAGAGCATTGTAGACAAAGTCTTCTCAATTTTCTCCTCTTCGGTTGGTTCTTTCTCACAAAACCGGAGCTTGGAGCATGTCTTATGAACAGCATGGTTGAACTCATCTACAAATTTGAAATCTTGTAGACGTAAATGGTTCCACTCATGCGTTGCCTCGAGGAGGATGATAGCTTTATGCTTGTTCATATCGATTTTTGAGCGCTGTCCATAAAGCACGTGGACTCTCCTCATACATGTATTCCATTTTCAAATCCTGATGGATATGATTTCTCATGACCTTTAAGGCGAGAGAAATTGGACATGTTCGAGGAGCAACGATCGGATCAGTTGTTTCATCTATACATCTGTATAGTCCAAGGGTCGACGGACTCACTTTGAGATCCATCGCCCAAACGGGGAAATTGGAACCATCAAGAGCGAGGATATCAAACTCTTTGGTTGCCATTTCACCTACAATGTGAAAGCCACAAATTTTTGAGAAAATTATGGCATATATATGCAATTTTATGTGAATTCAAAAGAACTCAAATGATATTTAAAATCCTTTAATATTTGGTAGAAATTTGAGTTTTTCTAGAGGGATTGATACATTGCTTGATGCATGATCATCCATATAATCTCATACTCGAATTTCTTCCTATTTAAAGGATTTGATTGCATATAATAAAATTTTAAAGTAAAGGCGATGAAAAGGAATTGCATCGTGATTGTAAAAATAAAGACATGAAAATGCGTAAAGTGCTTGAATATAAATTCATATAGATAAAAATAGAGGAGTACATCTTGCTAAAAGCAATAACATCCTCTAATTACTTGCTGAATTTAAACAAAATTCAAAGTCCGAGGACTTGAATTCAAACACTCAAAATTGTAAAATTGCGAAATATTTAAATAAGAAACGGTCGTGGGCCATTTACGAGTCCAGGAGAGAAGGCTGGGGTGGCGCTGGGCCTTGTGCGGCCCATCCGGTCGGTAGGCCCACGAGGTAGGCGGCCTAAAAGGCCCAACCGGCCTAGGGCACGGGCGAGCACCCTTGGTGCGGCCTCCGCCGTGTGCGTGCGCTCGGGCGACGTTGCCGCCGCCGCACCGCCGCGCGGGGTCAAGGGCCCGCCTACGTCGCGCTCGGATGCGGCTGCGGGGCCGCGCGCCGGGCGTTGCGCTCGGAAGCGCCGCGAGGGCGCCGCGGGGGCCTCTCGCCCGGGGGCGCCGCGGGGGCCCGGCACGCGGGGAGGCCGCCTCGCCGATGCCCCGCCACCGGAGGCTCTCGCGCCCTCGTGTCGCCATCGATGCACTAGGTTCGTTGCCACGTCTCCCCCTCTTCCTCCTGCCCTTTATTCATTCTTTGAACCGATGATCAAGCCTCCCCCTCACCGGGAGGTGGGGGTGACGAACGCCGCCGTGGGCGGACGTCCCGACCGGGATGTGCCCGATCATGATGAAATTGCGTGGAGGAGGAGGGGGATCTCGGGGTCGGAGTCGACGTAGACTGCTGCGACGTCGTCGGAGATGCCGGTGGCCATGTAAAATGGCGGGGCTCCGCGGCATGCAGCAAGGGTTCCTCGGAGGAGGAGTTCCGGCGGGTTTGCCGGTGTAGGAGAGTACATCGGCGTCGCCGGTGTGTAAGTTGGAGAGAGCGCTGCCTCATCCGAATTCTCCTCGGGCTGCTCCCTCCGCCTTGCAGTCCAACCATGGGTTGGGCAATGGCGGGGGACTCCACCGGGATGCGTCCGGTGCAGTGCGATGATCGGGCAGCCTCGGGGCTCCCGACGGGACTCAAGGGGTGAGTTGTCGCTAGCTTCATCATCAGCAAGAGAGCTGGAAGCTCTACGGGCATAGGTGCTGTCCTCATGGCTCCTTCCGTTGCGGCGGAAGTTGCTAAATTGAGGAGACCGGGGCGACGACTAGGACTACTAGTACGACGTCTCCCACCATGTCTTTGACGGTGAAAAGGTGTCCGTAGGAGGGAGTCAAGTTGTTGTTGGATGAGACGACGAATGAGGCGAGGGCGGATGGAACTAGCGGAAGGACGGGCCATCTTACCCTTTTGCTTTGTCTCTAGCTCAAGCGAAGAGCGTGCTGATAACGTATTAGAATATGGCCAAAGAGACAAGAGAATAGAGAATGGTGTATCTTGTATTGATCTTTGGATTACATATATATAGGGGTACAAAGGGGGTGTCATTAAGCATGAAAAACTGCCGACATAAATGCCCTAATGGCCATGAAACAGCCCATAACCATGGCTGTTACAACCATGATGATGGCTGTTTTCTAAGGTCATAAACATGGCCTTAAGGAGCCCTTCATTGTCTCTTTGATGGCACTTTGATGAGATCAAATCCCTTGTATTTGTAACAGTTTTCATGCAAAACCTTATGGTAGCTCTTCCTGTAGGTCTAAGTTGTTTTTAATGGAGTGAGGCTTGCTACAATTGTGAAATCCATAACTCATGTTTCATGGTGGGCCGCGTGGTTGTTTTAAACAAAATCCAAGAAAATATCATCAATTTCAGATGAAGAGGATACTATGAAGTAGGAAAACCATTTCAAGGATAAGATTTTGAAGAAACTGTTTATTCTCCTTACACCTTTTTATCTTCTCTAGATATGTTTATAGGACATATATGCACCTGTTACTGTATTTGTTTACTTCAAGGAGTGATCAGATCGGGTCCAGCAAACTTGTTAACAAACTTGCATCTTAGATTAAGGTTTACATCAGTGTTATAATTCATAATGATAATTTATTTTCTTAGCTTCTGATTTCCTCCCTTTTTCAGCGACTAAGCATGAGAGCGATGGCCGTGTCATAATTGCGGAATTTGAATCATTCCTTCTACTAAACACCTATGCTCCAAATAATGGATGGAAGGAAGAGGAAAATTCGTTTCAAAGAAGACGGAAGTGGGACAAGAGGATGCTGGAATTTGTTCAACAAGTTGACAAACCATTAATTTGGTGTGGGGACTTGAATGTCAGGTAATTAAGTGTTTTTTTCTTAGTGAGAAACAATGGTGTAAGAATTCAAGTATTATTCTACTGGGGTTCCTTATGGTGCATAATAATTATCCCAGTGCAGTTAAATTTGTTAATTCTGAAATCGAAACATATGATATATGTAGTTCTATGTAAAATCAGTTTAGGATCTGCCTTAGGAATTAGTATTGTGCCTACAAATATGTCACATTCCCCAAAACAATCTTAACCCTTACAATTGTATTTGGATCTTCCAGCCATGAAGAAATCGATGTCAGCCATCCTGATTTTTTTAGCAGTGCTAAGCTCAATGGATATACCCCTCCAAATAAAGAGGTAATGCTGATTTACTTTTCAAGTCCTTGGGTGCCTATATATATTCACTATCAAGTGTGGCATGCATCAGAGTGGTCGTATTTCTTTCAAAATGCAGCAAAATCTTCCATCTATTTTTTCCAACAAGCTCAGTGCCCATGTCAAAATTCTAGAAAATAGACCAGGGGCACAGTGTTAGAGTATATTTGGCAGTTTCGATTATGTATCTAGGACTGTCATATGTATCCAAGGAGGTGACTAGCCCCTCAAGTCATGTACTCTCATATATACCGGCCGAGAGGATCAATGCAATACATCCACCACATTATACGCATCCTACAAATCTTACATGGTATTAGAGGGTTTCCGATCTTGTGATCTAAACCCCACCATCGCTTCCGCACCGCGCGCCCCGGAGATCGATCTCCACGATCTTGCCAGGGGCAGCACCCTTGTTTAGCGGCGCCATCCTATTGATCGCTCTGTCGTCGTTCTAGGTGTTATGGTGCACTGCAGATGAGATCTCCACGTTTTGTCGGGTCTTCGTCGGTCTAAGACGTGTTGCCGGATGGTCTTCGTGGGCCCCGACAAGCAGCGCATGTAGCCTTCATCGTCGTCTGCGGTCTTCGGGAGGGGTGTGCTACCAGCCAGCGCTGCCACCCGGCCCGGCCGTGGACGAGTCGTGCGCAAGGGCAGCCACGTCCGCCATGGCAAGATCCAATCGTGCATGCCCTCTCTCTATCTCTTTTTTTCTTTGCTGTTTATCACTGGCAGAGAATAAATAATGCGAGGAGGTGGAGAGAGAGGCAGGGACACCCGAGTTCTACACGGAGAATCTAATCTGCTGCTGTACTTATTATTATTTTTTTAACCCAATCGGTGATTGGGATTGCGTCGCCCTGCCATTCGTCGTCATCATCGCCGTTCTCGTCGACACCCCGAAGGACGAGGTTGTTGCTGCACCTTCTCGCGCAGCTGCAGCGACGATACTCATGGTGGAGCCTCTACCGCCGGTGTCGCTGTTTTCGTGACGACGGCGCCCGCATCGCTCTGGCGCTCCCAATCGATCGCACCGGCACCTCCGACCGGTCACCCAAGCACCGCCCATCGGTGAGTCGGCACCACCGGCGGCCTCGATGCCTAAGATCCGCCCTCGCACCCCCCCTCCCCGGGCACCGCCCGTCGGCGACTCGGCGCCACCCGCAGGTTCTCCGATCACCACTCGACATCTTCGGTCGACCACCCTGCGCCACCGGGCTGCCACACTCGGTGTTTGGTCCTCGTCACGCTGCCCATCGATCCGAGTCCACGCTTCACGCCGCAAACTCGTAGTCACCGCCACCGATGTGTGTTGAAGGATGATCGTAAGTCGCGCTCTTAAGCTGCGTCGTCTCCATCGCCATTAAGTCGCATTGTCCTGCTGAATTTGCTTGGCGTAAGCTGCTGACTTTGTGCCTTTCCTGTGAATACCATTCCGGTTTAGCTATTGGAACGGAATGTTCCAAGTATCGGGCAATACCGGTGTACCTTTCCCGATTTTAATATAATAATATAAATACTTTATTATATTAATTTAAGAACTCTATTCATCACATATTAAAAAGAAAAAGATAGCAATGTCGAAGGATGACTACCGATATCCGGCCCAACCTAGGTTGAAGCTCATCAAGCCCAAACCTGCTGATTATATCCTAATCGATTGTGTGGTCGAGAAGCCACGGACGTGCTCCGGCACCGTTCGATCCAAAGCGCCGAAGGCCAGGAGGCAGCAGTCTTCTTACTCCCGATCTAGAGCACCACCACCTTTGTTACGAGCACGGATCGGCGAGAGATGATTCGTAGGAACCGAACGACGAAGGTAGTATTTGAATGAAGTAACGGGACGTGGCCCCGGACCTCGACGGCGCGGCGGAGCCGTGACGGCGCCGCGCCTCCGAGGCAGGAAAGTTTACGAGTCTAACCTAGACACGAAAACACACACGATGATCCCAATGCCTCTACCGTCTATCATTTATAGAACATGATAGCGGCTAACAAACTAACGAGACTCTATCTTTAACTACACATTCAATCCCTATCTAACGATACTCGCAACTACTCCACGATTATTCCGAAGTCTTGCGTTCAACCTCGATGCCACGGTTGTTGGTTTGCCGCGCCTCCGCATCGCAATCCCCACATGACATCTCTCCCCCCTGGACAATCAGCTCGTCCTCGAGCCGGAAGGACGGGTAGAGTCAGCGAAATTCTTCCAAGGAAAGCCACGACGCATCGGCCGACGAAAGACCCTCCCGAGCGAACCAACACTTCATGGCGGCCACGAGCAAGACGACTCTTCAAGCACCTCCGCAGGAGATAAGCACGCCCGACCATGACGGATCGGTGGCGTAACACCCGGACCAGCTTGGAGAGTCCCCATGATATGGCTTTAACAACCCGACGTGGAAAACATCATGCAGCTTAGCGCCCTCCGGAAGTTCTAGACGGTAGGCGACATCCCCGATCCTCTCGAGCACCCGGAACGGTCCATAAAACTTAGGCCCCAATTTGCTCCTTCCGCGCACATCCAAAGACGCCAATGGTCGATGAAGCAAACGGAGCCGGACCCATCGCCCAATGGTGAACTCAACCTCACGATGTTTGCGATCATAAACAGCTTTGTAGTGCTCGCTGGGCTTGCTCCGGGCGATCCTTGATTTCAACCAAAAACTCATCTCGCTCCTGCAATCGCTGATGGATCGCCGGCGGCCGTGCTTGACCATCAACGTAAGAACGCACGGACGGTGGCGCGCGCCCGTAAACCACCCGGAAAGGCGAGGTCCGAAGCGAAGCCTCGGAAAGCCGAATTGTAGCGAGAACTCGGCCCAGGGCAACCAGGATAGCCATTGTCGTGGACGATCCCCGAAAGACAGCGTAGATACATGGTGATCACCTTGTTAGTTGCCTCTGCTCGACCATCCGCTGCGGGTGAAATGCCGACGTCATATTGAGCTTGACACCAAGCAAGAGAGAACAGCTCACGCCGTAAATGATCGGTAAACACCGGATCTCTATCACTCACAATGGAACTCGGTATGCCATGGAGGCGCACAATCTCCGCGAAGAATGATCGAGCAACGGTTGTAGCGAGAATAGGGATGACCTAGTGGAATGAAATGGGCGAACTTTGAAAACCGATCCACCACCGTCAAGATCACCGACTTGCCATTAACCCTTGGAAAGCCTTCTATAAAATCCATGGCCACATCCGACCAAACCGAAGACGGGACCGGTAACGGTTGCAGCAAACCCGCCGGATGAAGCTGCTCACTTTTGTTACGCCGGCATACGGCGCATGAGCGAACAAAGTCTTGGACCAATGTGCGTGCACCGGGATGTGAAAATCTGCGCGGAGGCGGTGCAGCGTTTTCGAACTCCTTCATGACCCGTGCCGTGAGCAGCGAGTCAAGATCGCTCGAAGTGAAGGGGAAGTGGAGGCCACCACCACCCGACCTCGAACTATGACCAAATCATCAATGAGTGCCCACTTTTCGCCACGAGAACCCGCAGCAATCTCCTCCCGTGCATTAGCCATAGCTGGATCGTCATGTTGCTCCTTGCGAATGTCATCCCAAAGGCTAAATGAAGGCGCCGACGAGTGGCCACCGACATGTCAACCTCTCGAATCCCGGCGGGAGAGCGCGTCCGCCACCACGTTGAGGGCGCCCGGCTTGTATTCCACCCGAAAATCAAAGCCGAGAAGCTTGCTAGCCCACCGGTGCCGAGGGATAGTTGATAGCCTCCGATCCGAGCAGAAATTTGAGGCTATAATGGTCCGTGCGCACCACAAACGCACGCCCCCAAAGGTACGGGCGCCAATGCCGCACCGCTCGGACGAGGCCAATGAGCTCACGCTCATAGGCCGCTAGCTTGGAGTGACGCGGCGCGATCGGACGATCGAAGAACGCCACGGTCCGGTGCCTTGGTGCAGGACAGCCCCAACGCCGGTGCTCGAGGCGTCGCACTCGACGATGAAGTCGATGTCGAAATTGGGCGGTTGGAGCACCGGAGCCGTGGTGAGCGCGTGTCTGGAGCGCCCGAATGCCGATGCCGCCTCCTCGGACCAACGGAACCCGTCCTTGCGCAATAATTTGGTGAGCGGAGCTGCGATGGCGCCATAGTCACGGATGAAACGCCGGTAGTAGCCGGCCAACCCCAAGAATCCGCGCACGGCGCGAACACCGGTTGGCACCGGCCAAGCGAGGACGGCTTGCACCTTCCGTTCGTCCATCGCCACGCCGGCCGCGGAGATGACATGGCCAAGATAGGCCACGGAGCGTTCACCGAAGAAGCACTTTGACCGCTTGAGGAAAAGCCGATGTTCCCGTAGCTTGGACAACACTAGGCGGACATGGCGCAAGTGTTCGGACCAGGAAGGACTATAAATCAATATATCATCAAAAAATACAAGGACAAACCGACGGAGGAAGTCGTGCAAGCACTTCATTCATCGGCGCACGGAACGTAGCCGGCGCATTGGTGAGGCCGAACGGCATGACCAAAAACTCAAAAAGTCCCCGGTGTGTCCGAAGGCCGTCTTCTCGACGTCGGCCGGTGCATCAGCACTGGTGGTACCCGGAGCGAAGGTCCAGCTTGGTGAAGAACATTGCGCCGCGCAGCTCATCCAACAATTCTTCAACAACGAGGATTGGGAACTTGTCTTTGATAGTGGCCGCGTTGAGGGCGCGGTAGTCGACGCAAAAACGCCAAGTCCCGTCGCTTTTCTTTACGAGCAGCACCGGCGCCGAAAACGCCGACGAACTCGGACGAATGACTCCCATACTCGAGCATCTCGAGCACATTGCTTCTCCAGCTCTTCCTTCCGAGCATGAGCATAGCGGTAGGGCCGAACCGCCACAAGACCGGTGCCGGGTTTCGGTGTAATGTGGTGCTCTCGTGTGCGTGACGGCGGCGATCCCGTGGGCATAGCGAAGAGCGGCCGGAACGCGGCCAGGAGGTCATCCATAAGATCGGGTGTCACGAGCTGCGATGATGGCCGGAGATGCTCGGTGCTGTGGTGCCTTGCCAAAGCACGCGCTTGCCGTTACGGACAAACGCCATGGTCTCGGTGCTAAAGTCCCAAAGAATGGGCCCTAATGATTCCAGCCATTGCACTCCAAGCACCATGTTGTGAACGCCAAGGGCCAGGCCGTAGCAAGCGATCCGGAATGGCTCGCCACCAATGCGGACCGGGAGTTCGTCGATGCAGCCGCAACAGTGTAGCCGGTCGCCGTTGGCCACCGCGACATGAAGGCTCGGTCGCGGCCGCAGGGCGATGCCAGCGCGCACCGCAGCCTTCGTAGTCCACGAAGTTGTGTGTGGAGCCGAGTCCAAAAGGGCCGTAAGAGTGACGCCATTGACCTCCACATACACTTGCATAGTCTTGGCCGCTCGCGGATGTATGCCCGTGAGCGCGGACACGGAAATCTTTGGTTCATCGCAGGCCGCCGACGCGACGTCTTCGTCATCACATAGCACCTCGATCACAAAAAGTCGCTTGCACTCCCTCTTGTGGCCCGCTGTAAACTTGTCATCACGGTGGAAGCACGGGCCCTTGGTGCGGCGGTCGGCTATCTCGATGGCGAGAGTTTCTTAGGCCCCGACAATGGCGGGCGGCTTCGGCGGACGGCGAGGAAGCCGTGGCACCGGCCGGCTGGAACGTTGGCCACGGAAGTGGCTCGGCGCGGCGCCGTCCGTGATGGGGAACGCGCGATCGTCGAGGGTGGTAGCTCCGGGAGGCGAGGCGAGGCCATGCGCCGCTCGTATGCCCGTGCATACATAATGGCATCGTTGAGCGACGTAGGCTTCGCAGCGAAACATCCGTGCGTAAAGGTTGGCCCGGACCAGCGGTGAAGAGCTGGATTTGCTGCGCCTCCGTCGAGCCGTCGGCGCGGCATGCCAAAAGGAGGAAGCGATCGCAGAAGTCGTCGACCGATCCTTCGCGGCGGAGCGAGCGAGTTCCCCAAGAGGACCGCTCTGCGAGGCGGCCCGAAACGAGTGTTGACCAACCGCACGAAGCGGCGCCGATCCGGTTGCCCGCCGTTGAGTTCCAAAAGGTGATACCATAGCTGCGCGTCGTCGGTGAGGTGGAAGGAGGCGTACGCCACCCGCTTGTTGTCCGGCGTCCGACGGATGCGGAAATGCTGGTCACACCGGCTTAGCCAAGCCGGTGGGTCGCCCTTGCCATCGAGCGTGGGAACTCCATCTTGTGGTACGAGGGTCCGCGATCTTCGGCGTCGGGATCGTCATGGTGCTCGGCGACCCGTGCGCTCGGTGTGGCGGGAAGGATCATCGGTGCTCTTGCCTTTGTTATAAGCCTCAAGCCGCGTCAAGGCTAGATTGAGCGCCGCCATCCGCCGTGTCCGGTCGGCCAAGGTCTTCTCCAAGCCATCGAAGCGATCGGCCAAGGGTTGCAGGGACGAACGATCGATTCGATCGTGGTGACGCGGCGGGCAAGGTCCGCCGTCGAGACGTCGCCCGTCACGGAATCTCCCGAGTCGCCGGACATGGATGGCGACCGGGCGAAGGTGAGTCCCGGATCGGAATCAAGGTCTCCGGATACCAAGTTGTTACGAGCACGGATCGGCGAGAGATGATTCGTAGGAACCGAACGACGAAGGTAGTATTTGAATGAAGTAACAGGACGTGGCCCTGGACCTCGACGGCGCGGCGGAGCCGTGACGGCGCCGCGCCTCCGAGGCGAGAAAGTTTACGAGTCTAACCTAGACACGAAAACACACACGATGATCCCAATGACTCTACCGTCTATCATTTATAGAACATGATAGCGGCTAACAAACTAACGGACTCTATCTTTAACTACACATTCAATCCCTATCTAACGGACTCGCAACTACTCCACGATTATTCCGGAAGTCTTGCGTTCAACCTGATGCCACGGTTGTTGGTTTGCCGCGCCTCCAGTACTGCAATCCCCACATGACAACCTTCTTATGGATCCTCGATCTTGGCTGCTATCCTCCACCTTTACCGGAGCACACAGTATCTTTTAGTTCCCTTGCGCAACAGTCGGCGGGCTCCCACTTCTTGTGGTTTCGATTAGCGGTGGTCTCGGCACGGGCGCTGTGGCTCACGGCTGCCGGCGTTGAGGACGAAGCGGGCTCGGTGGCCGTTCCAAAGCCGCGGGGATTAGCATTTGTCGGCGTGCAGCGTGGCTGGCGAGCGGGCATCGAATATGGTACCGGAATTGACGGAACGGCTGGTATGGCTGAAATTGACCGGTATTGGCCGGGATGACCGGTATTGTCCGGTAACTTTGCCGGTATGGGAAGTTTCATCTTTTGTACTGGTCAGGTCGACAGAACGGGATATACTGGTCATTCTGGCCGGTATCGGAACGGTATTCACAGGTAAGCTTTGTGCACTCGTGCGCATTTGTTGACGCTTCGGACCCACGCCCTCCACCATGGCTTCGATCACGACCACCTCGACTTCGGCTACTTCGGCACTAAAGGGCTATTATCACCGGTTTTCTCTTCAGCCGCAGCATCCGCAACGCGACAATGCTTCAACTGCAGGGGGATGTCAGTCTGTCAGCTTCAACCTTCGGCTTCTTCTCCAGTCTCACCGTCTGCGATGCTCCCACTGTGACGGCGTGGGGATGCTAGAGTATATTTGGTAGTTTAGATTATGTATCTAGGACTGCCATATGTATCCGAGGAAGTGTCTTGCCCCTCAAGTCATGTACTCTCATATATACTGGCCGAGAGGCTCAATGCAATACATCCACCACATTATACGCATCCTACAAGTCTTACACAGGTTACTTATTTGTTGAGGTGGAGAATACAACTTTTTGCAAGTTTCTGATTACAGTATTGAACTTTTAGAATTGATCCTTTCACTCTTTCTAACCTATCATGAGGATTATCTGATCACCAAGAACCAACTGAGTTTTTTTGTTTTTGTTTTTTTTAACCAAAAGTATCCTTAAACTTGTTCGGGCATGTTTGGATAAGACTTGAGAAACATGCATATGGTATACCTCTTTTTGTTGTATATAGGTGTGTACTGTATTTCATGCAATGAGTTCTTTTTTGTACTCCGCAGGACTGTGGACAACCAGGATTCACCCTATCAGAGAGGCGACGCTTTGGCAACATATTGTCCCAGTAGGTGAAAACAAATACAATCATGCTCTCAAACCCATTCTTTCCTTGTCCATCCTTGGTGAAAAATAACGAGTTAGATTGGTATTTTTACAAACGTTTCAATTTATATTGTTCTGTTCTTACGCTTATAAATTCAACATACAGTCTTGTTCAACTAATATTTTGAAAAATGACTTACATGTTTCATGCAGTTAATAAAACTTGCACTATATATTATGGATGCTTAGCAAAACTACATAACACTATTGGCTAATTTCCCCTGTGGCAATGAATTATATTTTGTATTCTTTTTACTCAAAAACAGTAGGATGGGCTCCCACAGCATTTTTTTTTATAAAAGAAAATTAAAAGGAGTTGTTGTACAAGGATGGAGGCTAGCTAGGGTGCGAGCAGGAGCGGGGGCATGAGAGTGGCCATCTTTCAGCCCCCATTTGACTTTCTATTTTGTATATTTCATCTCATCAAATATGCTAGCCCTCACCTTAAACACAATGGGAAACTCAACGGTGCCCACAGGCACGCGCGTCCTACATATGACGCCGTGAACCTGCCGTTGCCTCCTCTTCAGCCTTATCCCTTTTGCTACCTGCCCTTCTCCTCCATGCCTCCACAACAAGGTAGAGGCTGAGCGGCTCCGCCTCCATGCCGTGCACTGGTGCGCGTTTTACAACTCCCAGTCCCCCCAATTCCTCACTGTCGGACGGCTCGACGATGAGGTTGAAATTCCTCACCAGGCCCAAATGTCATTGCTGCCGTAGAGCTCAATGACCGTGATGTGGAAGAGATTGAAAGAAGGTTAGAGTTTGTGGATTTGGACTTGGTGTTCCCTCTTTCTTTCCTGTCTTTAGAGATTGGGCAGAAGGTCCGTCAAGTGGTGGGAGGCAGTTTGGCAGGGTGGGGAGGCAGCGATGGAAAAACCAACTGGAGCCGCGGGTGGCAGGAGGGCGGGGGCAGCGGCAGGCAATGGTGGGTGAAGGGGGTTGTCATAGGCGAGGTAGGGTCTTGCCGGAGAGCTGCGGCGCTCTGGTGAGACCTTAGCCCTCCGTGGTGGGGCGGCAGCTCGTGTGCCATGTGTGTCGTTGCTTCGAGAGGGGTGGCTCACGGTTTCTAACAGAGCAGGTAGTCCCGCTAAGTGGTATGTTTGCTGTGAGTGCTAGGATGTCAATCCCACGCCTCTCGTACATGGCCCGAGCCTGTGGGCACAAAATCCGGGTTGAAACACAATTCTGGAATCTTTAGTAATTGCTTAATTCACATTTGTGCTACATCAGCTGTTATGGTTGTACTAGTTTGCTATTGATATAAGCTTTGAACAAAAGAGCGTATATGTGTAGGTCACCACATGATCATTATAGATGTGTACAACGAAGCAAACATAAACATATAACTTTAGTATTTTCGGGAAACAATTAGGATCACTTTTCAGGATTTTGTTGAGTTTGATAAAGCGAATGTTAGCTTCTAACTGATACCTAATGGTATCGGTGGTTTAGGTTCAATTTTTAAGAATGCCAAAGGGGACTTTTATTTGTTAAAAAGAAATTGAGCTGTTCTGAGCCATGTCTAACTTGTGGGCTAGCATACCAAAGTTAAAGCCACAGGGGGCTGTACTATCAGCTTGCTGTGATCAGTTTTCAAGGACATGTATAGGTTTAAACACCACAAAATGCCCCTTTATTGATTTTGAGTAGTCATTAATTTCGTGTTTTATTTCTCAAATGTTCCTTTGAATTTTGAATACCTTATGGACAAACCATTTGGATATGCAGAGGAAAGCTGGTAGATGCTTACAGACATCTGCATAAAGAGAAGGACACGGACTGTGGGTTTTCTTGGTCTGGTCATCCAATTGGCAAGTAAGAGTATTCCTGGCTTTTTGCTAGTCTTAGTGTACTCTGAAGGCGATATTTAGATACTTAGCATTTGAACTTTAGGCATGTCCACTATCCCCTTTTACTTTTTTCTAGTAATCTGATCCCATACTGGCTGCACATATGGCTGCTTCATAGCATAAACATGTATCTTAAATTATGATTTGCAATATCTGGAGAGAATTGAACATATTTATTTATGGTAGCAGATATGCAATGTTTTTCTACAGATATTAGCTGTGTATAAGTTTTTTATGAACGATTCAGCACAAAAGTCTTGACAATTAGTTAGAATATTGCTATTTGCACACTCAGTACATCTTTAGGGAATTAATTTTCTTTTCATCTTTGTTACATGGATGTTTTTGTCATGGACATACTTCAGTCAACCCTAAAAAAGGACAGGTGTTAAGGGAATGGCAACTGTGGTCTATTCTTGCTTAATAATCTGTTATCTAGACAATATGAGGCCTGCATGAGTACCGCTGTTAATGTTCATGTGAACACTAATCACACAAACAGTCACCAATCCTAGTATAGCCTTCGGCTGCTCTATCACATGGGCCTTAACTGTATACTAGTATTACATATTTCTTACATAAACGTTAATTTGTATGTGCAGTGTGCAAACTGCTCATGGTATGAATGCTGGTACTGAAATTCATTTGCCTTTTTCAAGTGACACTACCTTTTCTGCATATTCTACTAGGTACCGAGGAAAGAGAATGCGGATTGACTATTTCATTGTTTCAGAGCTGTTAAAGGACCGAATAGTTTCGTGTGAAATGCATGGTCATGGAATTGAATTAGAAGGTATGAAGTTAAAATGTTACCAATTTTCTTTTAGTTGTGAATTGTGATATAGTGCACGAACCTACTGATCTCATGCCAACCAACTTTTAGTTGTCTAGTTTATTTTCGTTCCATTGTCTGTTAATGATCTTCTGCCAAAGAACCGAAAGTTGTCGTGTATACTGTTTTTTCAAGAACAATATGTAGTCTAATGGATATTGAATGCTTAAATGTTCTGTACGGAGTGGATATTTAACACTCCCCAAACTAAGGTTAAACGTCTGGTTTTATGCGTTTGAGCCTCTTGCCAATTCAAATTCTTGTGAAAGGCAATATGCCAATATGTTTACTTGAATGGAAACAGTACATGTTAATCTCTAGGGTGATGCATATGAGGTTCTAATGGGAGAGGGTGCCTTGGAAACCGAACATTAGACAGAACGGGACTCGTTTTATCAGATTAACAAACCATTTTTTTCTTGTTTTTCAATTTAGCTTGTTGTAACATGTGCTTGCTGGTAATGGTGTCTAAATATATTTTTTAGACAAAACTGAAATGTGCTTGCTGGTAATGGTGTCTAGATATCATTTTTAGGGAGAACTGAAATGTGCTTGTTGGAAATGGTGTCTACGGGGGTGGCTTTCTGATAATTGGACCATCCAGCAAAAAAGTATTAAATGAAAAAAAAGGCAGTGCAATAATTATTGGACAAATATTTGTACCTATAACTGAAGCAGTATGGAGGCAAATATTTGTACCTAAATATTTGGCCAGATATTTGCCATGTTTGGACTAAAGGGTTATTTAGTTTGTGGTGGTTATCATTATGGAGGCAACGAAAATGCCTTTATCTCATCTAAAACACTATGGAGGCAATATGTACCTATATATTTTGCCACATATTTGCCATGTTCCCACTAGGATGAGTGCTAAACTTTTAAATCCTTTGTTTAAATCCATTTTTACAGGATTTTATGGAAGTGACCACTGTCCTGTTTCCCTTGAGCTCTCCAAAGCCGAAGAAGTACCAGAGCCCAAGGCATCCATCTAACGGCATTTTATGTTAACTTATGTTAACTATCTCGTCACTTATAGTGTAGGCCAATAGTCTCCGGAATGTGGCATGGCCAGTGTTCAGGGATATTTCTGTAGTTCTGAATATGCCATGCATGCTTTGGCTAGGATCCTGATCGTATTTATTATTAAGCAGGCTTCTATGGCCAGCTATGCCACAACATGTGTTTTAGGCCCTTCAATGGCATTAATGTTATTCAAGTTTGATCTCGTCGAGTATACTTCGTTCTTGCCATATTTGTGCTGCATCTTTGGTTTTTGTTGCATGGCACAGCTGAAACCTTTGATCTAGTGCATTACTCTTGAGTTTTAAAATATATTTTTCTTGCCACAAGAATTCATTTTGGAATGATCTGTCTTGGACCTGACATTTTCTCCAGCATGTACTCCTTGAAACGCTTACGATGATATTCCTGCTCAATTTCTCTGTTTGAGATTGAGACGATGATGAAGCTGATGCGTTTTTGCATCACAAAAATGTTGCTGCAGTAGAACACTGGTGTAAATGCTCGACTACTCAGCGGCCACTGCAACCTCCAACTGCAAGGGTCCACGAGCAATACCTCATTCTTAATGCATCACGCTCGTGCGCTTTCTGGCTTTGGTTCGATTTATAAATAGTTTAGTGTGCTGTACCTGGAACTAGCCTCAGACCTCAAACAACACCTACTGCTTGAGATAAGTGAGGCTGAACCTAGCAAGGGCGTTCGTTCTCTGCCTGACATCTGTAACACCAAAGTAGTGGTCCCACATCTAACCTCTTCTTTTTCTTTTTTGTCCTTGCAAAAACGGTTAATTTTAGAGTCTCTTGAATTAACTTTCCTGTTTGAAATCAGTTTTGTCTCTTGAAAGACGTGGGACCACTACTTTGGCGTTACAGATGTCAGGCAGAGAACGAACGCCCTTGCTAGGTTCAGCCTCACTTTTCTCATGCAGTAGGTGTGGTTTGAGGTCTGAGGCTAGTTCCAGGTACAGCACACTAAACTATTTACTCATTCAACAAAACTCACAAGAAATGATCAAATGTTGACTTGAGCTCTGATTATTTCTTGTGATTCTTTTAGGACCATTCTGTATTTTAGTTCATTCATATTATTCATTTCCTTTTCATTGTTACAAAAGAAAGTCAGGTTCTTTTGCACTAGAAAACCATTCTTCGAATTCAAACAGATTCCGACCAAAAGAGTAAATTCCTTTTGGAAGATTCATAAAAGAATCAAGCACACTTGTCATAGATTGCGATTAAGGTTTGTTTGGTCCATTACCAAACATTATTATATACTTCCAACAAACTTTTTATGGAAGATGTTTGATTTGCCACCGCACAGTGCAGCAGGAGGAAAAGCCACCGACGTCCCCTGCTTCGACCGATATGGCCGCCTCCGCTTCAAACTCGGGCTAGGCGAGCTACTAGTCCCCATCTCCGGCTCAATCGGATGCGCAAAGAACCTAGCTAGCTCCCACCTAACCAACTTCCCTCTTCTCGCAGTGAATCACCGGAATTTTGGAGGAAAATTCGAGTCACCGCCTCCGGCCATCCCACCTCCACGTCGAGCCCCCGGTTCCAGCCATCCCCTGCGTCATCCGGCCCCACGCCATCCATCTCCTCACCTAGGTGATGCTCGTCGGCCAAACCCCTCCCTCTCCCGCGCTCCGTGACGGACGAGCCATGCAAACAAGAGTGTTGCTTTATTACTCATCATCTCATACACATGTATAAATACTTATTCCCCCATGATCATGATCCGAGCATGAGCATGATGATCCTTTTGCTATGATTAAAGTCATGTGCACAATTCCCTTGTATTTCCTCTTGCTTATGTATTGCATTTCACTCCATAGGCAACGACGTTGAGGTGATTATTTCGGAGGAGACCGGTGCCGATCTCAACACTTGTGAAGGTACTAACTTTGAGCACTCTCATGGCAAGGATGTAATTCGATAATTATCACCGTTCCTCAAGGCAAGGATGAGTGATTAAGAGGGAGAGTTGGGCTACCCGGAAAAATTGGTCTATGAGCGTGTGAAGGTTTTTTTTTTCTTTTCCTTTTCTATTTCCTAATTTTCTAAATTACTCTAAAAAGATTTCTACTCGGGTTTTAAAAACATATTTTGCACCCAATAAAACCTAATGCAACTAATCCAAGCATGAATGCAACAAGGAGTTAATTATGTAACCTAAATTATAGTCGGTCTTAAAACCAAATTGATCACACATAAGGAAAAGTCATTTTATTTATTGAAAACATTTTGGACCTACAAACTTCTTGTTACAAAATGAAATACTTTAAACAAAATAAATTATCATTAAATAAACCATTTTCATAAACACATGTATTTATAAAATAAACTATTTTCATACATCAAAGGCATCTTTTGAATAAGTATTATCATAAATCAAAATATATTATTAAAGAAAATGTTTTCATAACCAAGAAAAATAAATGGTTAATTAGTAGAATTCAACAAATCATTTTGATTTTTTTTTGAAATGAAAGATTTTTGTAGGAAAGTGGCTCACATTCCAAAGTTGAAATTTTGGGATGTGACAATCTACCCCTCTTAACAGGAATCTCGCCCTCGAGATTCGGGAAGACTAGGCTTAGATGTTGGATTGGAAAAACTAGGATATCTCAATATGTTAGGCAAGAATATAGAATTGCTAGTGGTCTTATCAAAGTTGAAGGATAAGATTGTTGTACATTAAGGATGAAGGATGAATTCCAAGGATGAAATTGAATATGAGGGAAACATTAATTCAAAAGAATCAACTCACGACAAAGTGAAAAATGAATTCAAAAGAACGAATTCATGACGAAATAAAATTAGATGTCGGAGACCAAGGATGAGAGGATTGCACCAAAGGTAGAAATTTCAGAATAAGGTGTAAGACAAGACAATACATTTTAAAAAAAAACGTTCTTGATGGATTTTTTTGTTGAAGAAGGTTTTCAAAAGAGAGTATATCTTTATTTCATTTTCTAAAAGTAAAGAAGAGAAGAAAGAGAAAAAAAAACCCACTTTAATGGACACCGAGAATTTGGATGAAACAGTCATAAAATAATTTATCTAGGACAAAAGAATACAAAATTAAATAAAAAAATGAGGTGATTATAATAAGGGTAAGCATTTAAGTTTTGAGAGAGAAAAGAAAATTGAACATAGAAATCAAAACTCGTAATAGTTATAATAATTTTTTTATTCAAAACATTTGTAAATACTATATAAAAGAAAGAAAAAAACAAACTTATTAGATTTTGTTAAATAAAATAAAATATTTTGAATAAGTGTAAATAGTTAAGGATTTGGCACAAATCTGTTTTTCTTCTTTATGCTTTGAAAACAAAACTCACAACTCAAAATGGTTTTTTTTTTGTAAAAATCGAAAAATATCATTTATTTTAAAAACAATGAATATAAATCTATTATTTTGAATAAGCAAAACTATTTAAGATTTACAAACTTTTGTTAAAAAACAAACTCATAATTTGTTAAGGATTTGTCAAACAAATAAAAATAATTTTAATATGCATAAATATTTAAGGTTTGTTTTTTTTTGGAGTTATATATACAAATAAAACTATATGAAGAAAATAGTAAATCTATTATTTTGAATAAGAAGAAAAAAATTAAGGTTTTCAAAAATTCTTTTTATTTTTAAACAAAGCTAAAAAAAATTTGTTTGTTTGTTTGACAAATCTGCCACCCTTAACAAGAATCTCGCCCCGAGATTCGTGTGGCTAGCAAGACAAGGGCAAGGCAAATCTATTGGCATTCTTTGACTCGTACGCACTTCAATTGGTTGATAGGATAGTATTCAATGGATAGAGACTGAAGAGATCCCTTAAAGATCTATCAAGCAAACTAACACACAAACCAAGATCCAACTCAAACATGGCACACCACAAGCAATGCAAGCTACACCTACAGGCGTTGTCACTAACGTGGCTATTATGGGAATGAAGGCTCCTAAGTTTTGATTCTTGTGAGGTTCTTCATGTTGCCATAAAGAGATGTCCAACCCTTCAATAAGTATCCATGAGATTCAACTTTTCAAACTTCACTTCCACTCGGAGTCGACTTCGAAATCTTCAACACCAGATCCACCAAGCTAATATTTTGAAAAGTTAAGGTGAGAGAAATAAGATTTGCTCAGATCGTTGGAATAGGTGAGGAAAAGTTTTGTATAAGGGCATAGAAGAATGTTATATAAATAAAATATTTTATTTAGAATACTAGTGTTGAAAATAGGACCTACGGCATGGTCATTCTATCTAGGCTCTGCGTCCGGCGGTCGATATAGCTCGATACCACTTTGTGACACCCGATTTCAATAACCGAAATCGGATTCATCCGTATGCGTGTCCAGGATCAAGTTTTCACGCAACAGGACAAATTATGTGATAAAAGGACAATATCTTTATTAATTCATTAAATATTTACATCAAGGACCCGTAGGTCTAAAGTAAAATATTACATTGCAGCGGAAATTAAACTAAGCGTTGGCGTCCTTCAGCTCCCACAGGAAGTCGACCGGAAGACCGCACGCCTAGATCACGACTTCATTGTCTCCTTCAATGATGTACCTTCGCCCTTCACTTCGAATTGTGGCATGATGCAAAAAGAGAGGCAACAAACGTATGAGTACATTACGTACTCAAGCAAGTAGGGGAAAGTATGACATGATTGGCCACCAAGAAAGGCTAACACATGATTTAATGCATAGAAACACCTATGTCTAGTTCATTAATTAAGCGAGGCTATTTACTATGTGAGGTAACTCCGGAGATCCATCAATTATCCAAATCACGCATGTCTCCTTCCCGAGAACCATGCATCCAAACCATTACCATCCCTCTAATCCGCGTGAGGGTCTATGCCGCTCTTAACCGTGAGCACGGCTGTCATGACAGTTTTCACTCTGCAGAGGTTGTACACATTTCCCCACGAGAAAGTGATTCCATCCCCTCGTTGCCGGTGGACTAAAACCTCCATTATGCCTCGTGCCGATCAAACACATTACACACTTCCTTTGGTGTGTGGCCAGGAGATCACTTCCAAGGCGGTTCACGGTTTCCTCCAGCTTTGTACGCATCCACTAAGAGATCCACTAACCTCGGAGGAGTAAGCCCTCCACTCAGGCAGCTTCACTCCCTTGTGCCAAATGGTTCCGAGACCTCGTCTCTTCACCACGCCTCCCCGGGACTGCCGGTATTCCCCGACCACAGCCCCCTCTCCTTCGCGCGTACTCGATCGGCATCTACCGCATACTAAGCCAAGCCGCGCCCATACTTGGCTCGTGGCTGTACGGTTCAACATGGATGGTCGCTCCACGAACCGGTCCTTATGATTCGGGTGATAGCATTCCATGGAACTACCGGTACACCCCAACCATAGTTCCTCCACCCATCACCAAAATTAATGTTCAAACATTAACAGGCAACAATGAATATTTATGTTCAAGTGGATCATTATCAAGATTAACATTCAATTTGTCTTAAAACCCAATTAAGCAGACTAAGCATGACCTACCTTAACATACATCAAATTCCACCCAGAGCGACAAGGACAAGTATGGAAACAAGCATGACACATAGGATTCAATTTTAACAGCAATGCATGCAGGTGAAGATAGATTGAGAAATAGGTACAAGATGCGTCAAGGACACTTGCCTCTTTCTCTTTTTGCTCTTGATTCAATCTTCGACTCTTGCTCTTCAAATTCCTTGATCCGACCGTCCTCTAATTATGTCGCATCGAGCAAGCATGCAAATAAACATATAAAGAAACTAAGAAACAGAACAATACATCATACCGAAAGACTATAAAAGCATTACTAAAGGAAAGTACGCGTCACTACGATTCCGTGAGCGCAAAAATCGTCTAAATTGGAGCTGCGAGCCAAAAGTTACGAAGGTTTCAAGTTTTAGGGGCTAAAACACGATTTATAAAAAGACTAGGGGTGTTTATGTAAAAAGTATTTATGGCTAACACATTAGGATAAAAAGGTTCAGGGGAATAAAAGTAAATTTACCATTAAATAAAAAGGCTTATTGTAAAAATACCGGGATCAAAACAGAATTAAAACTAAACTAGGAGTTACTTTTCGAAAAGAGAAGAACCTAAGCGTTATTCGTCTAAATGACGGGGGCTAACAGCAAGTCTACCAATTATCCGGTATTAAAAGAATTAAGTTAAATCGTAAACATCGTAGGCTGGGTTCATAGACCTGTGGGTCGCAGCATACTTGGTGATCTATTAGTTCACGGTGGACAGGGCGCTTGGTCAGGTTGTGGCCACGTGCAGACAGCATGAAGAAGATGGTCGCGTTCCCGTTGATTGGATGAACAAAAAAAGATTTCGTTTGAACAAGATTGTCAAGGATAGTGTGGAATATGGGAAACGCAAGGTTTCATTGTTAGGAATGCACCTCAACCGGAGATCAGTGCATGAGGATGAGATGAGGTCGCCGAGAGGCAGATCGCACGCCGACTGCGTTCCTGGATGCATCGTGTTAGATCACGGCGGGGTATTTTGCATACGTGATGTGGACTTCCTGGAACACAACGTGGTATAGGTGGTTCATCAAGAAAATATGGGAATAAATCACAAAAGAGATCATAATTACCATCTAGTGTGCTGGACAGATCCAAAACTGCGAGTAGTGCTCATTGTGAAGCAGATCCCCGTCGATTCACGTCACCTCTGGGCCTGATCTTTGGATATGTTGAAGAAGACTTCATTGAGAACCTGTGGGTCAATTTTAGTGCTATTTGGTTGGGTAGATCGCCGGAAACATCGGCGTCAATCAGCGGCAGTGTGGCTGTTTGCGAGAGCAGGGTGGAGCGGCGGCAGCCTGGCGGCGTGGTGAGAGTTTGAGGGGGTGGGGAGGACGTGGGAGGGGCCTGGTTTTTATAGGGGGTGAGGCTGGTGGGGAGAGGAAAAGGAAAGGGGAAATATGGTCATTAATGGAATTAATTGCGCACTTAATTGCTCATTTTCTTTCCTTTCGAGTGCACGAGACGAATTTGGAAGGTTAATGTGTCCAGGTTCATGCATGTGATACGTGGAGAGAATGTATATGATACTGAGTAGAGATACGGCCATAGTTTATCGGAAGAAAAGAATGTGATGAACGGACATGGAATGGTACAGAAACAAAGATGATGTAAGATAGTGTACACATGTGAGTGATTAAGAGGGAGAGTTGGGCTACCTGGAAAAATTGGCCTATGAGCATGTGAAGTTTTTTTTTTCTTTTCCTTTTCTATTTCCTAATTTTCTAAATTACTCTAAAAAGATTTCTACTCGGGTTTTAAAAATATATTTTGCACCCAATAAAACCTAATGCAACTAATCCAAGCATGAATGCAACAAGGAGTTAATTATGTAACTTAAATTATAGTCGGTCTCAAAACCAAATTGATCAAACATAAGGAAAAGTCATTTTATTTATTGAAAACATTTTGGACCTACAAACTTCTTGTTACAAAATGAAATACTTTAAACAAAATAAATTATCATTAAATAAACCATTTTCATAAACATATGTATTTATAAAATAAACTATTTTCATACATCAAAGGCATCTTTTGAATAAGTATTATCATAAATCAAAATATATTATTAAAGAAAATGTTTTCATAAGCAAGCAAAATAAATGGTTAATTAGTAGAATTCAACAAATCATTTTGAATTTTTTTTGAAATGAAAGATTTTTGTAGGAAAGTGGCTCACATTCCAAAATTGAAAGTTTGGGATGTGACAAGCAAACATAAGCAAATAGGTGTTGTTTTTATGCAAATGTCAAGTCAGCCCAATCAGCTCCCATGCATTTAGATGTCGATCTTAGATGGCCAATTTTGACGCACAATTTTATTCATGTTCGGGTGGGCCCACTATCGACACATATTTTATTGCGTTGGGACAAGTTTTGAAAACTCGTGTTTTCCGCACTCGGTAGTGTCTAGGAGTCCTAAAATGTGTTCAAGAACGACGCGAGCGCTATAGATACTCAGTGCCTTACCATTACATATGTGTTTTTAGGTTTCCCGCACGCGGGCTATTGTGATTGTTGTGGTAAGGTAGTGTGGGACGGAGAAGAGCCCAAGAAGTAGACCATCGAATGGGTTCCTAGCTCTTCGGCCCATGATGAGTGAGCCATGACCTAGGCCGACATGGTTAACGTAAGTTATCTATCTATCGTCGTGTTATGTAATTACTTCACACTTTATTTTGAACAAAGAACATGATTACAATTTCATAACCTATTGTATCATTTGTTGGGAACTCAAGTTGTAATTCAAGACTTAAGTATGACAACCTTGCAAATCGTGTGTATTTGTACGTGTGATACTATGACGGTTTACTTCGTTAATCCTCTCCCGAGGCAATCCGTACACTATCTATTTTTCGGAATAGGGGTGTGACACAAGGAGATTCAAGGCGGCTTCGACACTCGAAAAGCGAAACAAACTTGCAACTCTTCTCGATTACGCTCGGCCAAGGGGGAGTTGAGCTTCCAACCACGCGAAGAAGTCGGCTTCCGGATTAATATCCTCTATGACATTGTAAGGTGGGACGTGAGCACCAACTTCTCCCAGTCGAAGAGCTAAGAAAAGAGCTAACATCTCGCCGTGTCACACCCCAAAACTCTAAGTTTTGGTTTGTGAGCTAGGACTCTCTAAATTCCCAAGTTTTGCTATAAATAAAACTTTATTTCAAAGATGTTCTCAAATTTAAACAAAGGTTTATCATTTTATGTAACAAAGGTTTATCATTTCATGTAACAAAAGTTTATCATTTTATGTTAAAAAAGAGGTCGATTTGCATTTTATAAATTACCTTTGATTTAATTTGATGATGGAAATGTTTAATGAACAAAAATCTCTAATTTATAAAAATAAATGCTTTTTATTTATCAAATTGGTTTATTGAGTAAATGTGTATGATTTATGAAGAATAGTTTATTTTATAAATACTTGTGATTTACGAATATGGTTTATTTAGAAAATGATTAATTTTGTTTAAAAGTATTTTATCAAAGAGTTTTCATTACGAAAACATTTCAACAAATAAAAAGAGTTTTTATCTTCACTGAATTTTTTTGCTAAACCAATTATTTTCATACTATTTCTCCATAATTTAAAATACACATAAATTAGGCTATATAATTATATATTATTATTGATTATTGCATCCATGCTGAATAGAAGCATTAGGTTTTATTGGAGTAAAAAAAGTATTTAGAAATTTATTTAGAAATCGTTTTGGAATTAGTTTAGAAGTTAGAAAATAGATTGGAAATAGAAAAAAGAAACTAAACCCTACCCTAACCTCGGCGTAAACCTCTCTAGGCCCAGCCCCTCTATCCCTCTTTCCTCTCACCCTACGACCCACGACTTGGCCCAACCGAGCGTGGCCCAGTCCGACGCCCCACCCGTCTCCGACCTCCAAGACCCGCCCGACTCCACCGCGCCGCCACCAGGAACCAGCCACACCATCGCCTCCCTTTCCTCCTCGCTCCCTAGAAGAGTCCCAACCCTGCGCGTAACTCCCCGCCATCAATCACTCCCTAAATCCTCTTTAACCCCAAAGAAACAGACCGAAACCGCAACCATTAAGGCCCCGATGGCCATCACCGCCATTGATGGCCGACGAGCTCCGCCCCGGCCACCACACCGCCTCCGCCCCCTATAAATTGGACCCCACAACATCTCTACATCGTTCCCCGCCCACCACCGAGCACCGCCCCTCCTCTCCCTTGCTCCGCACCGCGCAACGCCGCCACCAATCGAGCCATCACCGCCTCCATCGATGCCCGTCCACACGACGCCGCCTTGGACATCTCCGACCCTCGCGCCGAGCACCGCAAGACCCCGCCACCGCTTCCCGCACCGACGCGACGAAGAAACAATGCCGGACGACGACGGGCATCGCCGTCGAAGTACGCCGCCTCCACCTTGGCATGGGCAGTCGCCTCGGCCTCTCCCCTACTCGCATGACCGGCCGGTGAGGACCCCCGTGCGCCCCTCTCTCTCTTTCCCCTCTCGACGTCAAAATCCGTCACCGGATCACCCTCGCGGCCAACTCCGACGAGCCCCTCCAATGGCGCCAACCCCCGTGTGTCGCCGGCCGCCGCCCACATGGCCGAAACCATCCAAGGCTCGTCCGATCCTCGCGCGAATGTCCAAGATTTGATCCCCCGATACCCCCTCAGCCTCGGTCCACGATAGACCCATAGACCCACGCCCAAACCCAGCTCACTACAACCATAGACTTGGTTCACGACTTTTCGATTTAATTAAATTCTGATAATTCCCACTAAATCACCATTTTTGCTCGATAGGCCCCTATAGTTTAGTAAAATAACGTGGTAGCTCCTTTCTTTTATAAAAACGACCCAAAAGCTTTGTTTAAATTATGTTTTGGCCCTAACAATTTTACAAGTATTTTTGTAGTTGCTCTGTTTTGTTGAATATTGCAGGGATTAATACGAAACAGGACAAATATGGATAAGGATCAAAGAGCAAGGAAGGAAACGGCCAAGATGTTGGGTCGCGCCGATCGACACACCCGATGCGCCGATCGGTGCAACACGAGGATAGCCTATATGGCGACCCAATTTGAGAATAAGGGAAGGCCGGTCCAATACAAGTCGGAGTCGGTGGACGCCTGAGCGTAATCGCCAAAGATAAAGGAAGATGTAATACCCATGATGAAGAAGATGAGGAGGGAGATTAGAACAGTAACAATCACCTAAAACTAGGGTTCCAAGACAAGTGGCGGCGAAGGATGGCGAAACCCGCTCGTAACCACCAATTGGAGGGGCTGCGCCGATCGGCTCACCGGCGTTCTGCGCCACTCACCATCCCCCACCATGTTTAGTGGTAGGATGAGTGAGTAGTCTCATATTCTCTTCTCCTGTGCGGGGATCTAGCGATGTAAACTCTTATTCTCATTGAACTCTATTGATGAACTCAGCTTTATGCGATGCTTTTAATCATTATAAAGATGGATGCATGTATTCTTACCATTAGCGTAGAGCTCTACGCTTTTGCTCATTGCATAGTGCAAGAAACCACCGGGGAGCTAATGGCCTCTTGCATGTGAGAAGTCAGGGTGAACAAAATCATTATGTCTTGTGGAATACTAAGTTTATCCTCTCGAGTTAAGGAGGTTGAATTTGCATGCTAGAACCAATCCTAGGAAGAGAATCCTATATTATCCAGTTATAATCTTCGTTATTGTTTCCCACCTTATACTCTTGTCAATTTTTTACACACAATCATTAATTCCTCGTTAGCAATTCATAATTAGTAAAGGTTCCGCTTGTTCTCTCGTGGAGTCAATTAAACCTTGGAATACTCTAAGGAAAAAGTGCTACAATCGTACACCGTCCTCTTGCGGTATATACTACAAGAAATCCAGGCTAATGCCACGGTTTTTGTTGCAACAACGTGCTTTCGGTTGCAATATATGGGGTCTATTGCTACGGTAGTCATTTTTGGTTGCCTTAGGTAGACATATTGCCACCAGTTTTGTAGTGATGCGACTAAATTTGTGGATGTTGCAATAAGTTAAATATAACGCAACTAATATTTTTGCGTTGTAATTAAGAGGAAGGTATCGCGACTCTTTTTCGACATGGTTGCAAGTGGTCCATGTCGCAATGGATATATATTGTTGCTATTAGTCCTTCTGTTCGTTGCAAGAGAGTCGATGTTATTGCAACATTTTGTTTTTATGCGTTGTGATTACCACAAGCGTGTCGCGACGGTTTTTTTTTTTTTTGACATGGTTGCAAGGGGGCCATGTTGCAATGGATATATATTGTTGTTAGTAGTACTTTTGTGTGTTGCAAGAGAGTGAATATTATTGCAACAAACATATTTTTCTGTTGTAATTACGAGGAAGGTGTCGCAACACTTTGTTGGTATGGTTGCAAGTGGTCCATGTCGCAATGAATATATATTGTTGTTATTAGTACTTCTAAGTGTTGCAAAATAGTCAATGATATTGCAACAAAAACATCAAATGTTGCAATGGAATCTCACAAATTGCAACGCAAGGTGTCGTTGTTGCAAAGACATATCGAAATTGCAATGCAAACTAGACTCATTGTAATAAGTTTTAGTTATCGCAACGACCAAAGATCGAATTGTAACACTTTGTGGTTGCTGCTATTTATATGAAAAATTAGAGGAAACATTATATATATATATATATATATATATATATATATATATATACTAAAAATAGAAAAAACTCAAAACCTAGCTACATTCAACCCAAGCACTGAGAAACTGAAAATTGAATTTTCAGAAAAATATGGTGGTCCCCGTGGAGAAAACCGGCTCATATTTGTGGATGAAATTACTTGGATGACAAGGTTGTATTCACCCCTCATTGGAGTTCAGTTTTGGAAACAAATTGATCCGGAAGTGAAGAAAATTATTACAAATTCTGTATTGGTACGTCAACGAGTGGACCATAATACTTCATAGTTGCAACATGTTGTGCATTACTTTTCTCTTACTCACATTATACTTATATGTTTTTATGTCCAACAGAGTGGATGGGAAATGGAGGACAATGATGCATCCAAGAAATTGATTCTAAAGATTGCCAAAGAACGCTACAAAACGTGGCGGTCAGCTTTAAGTGCTACATACAAGGCATACGACGATTACGTTGCAAGAATGAGACATAAGCCGAAGAACTAGACTTTGTGGAGTGGCACTATCTCGTGCGAGTACTTTGGAACAGAAAAGTTCAAGGTATGGCACTCGTTTTGAAAAATTGAACAACTAATGAAGCTCTCATTATTACTTATTAAATTAATAAACTTTTCTTGCTAATTACAGTAAGATTATTACTTATTAATAATGGTTTATTTCTGCTATATCTGTTAGTACATGCTTGTGCCACTCTTTGGTATATTATCATATAATCACTCTTTACTACAAGTTACAATGCAAATGTAATCATTGATAACTTAGCATATTAAATGATATGTAACAGTGTACATAGTAGTTCATTGTTTTGATTATTATAGTGCTAAATCTTGGCCCCTAGTGTATTTATGCGAATTTAATAATTAGTAACTTATCTTGCAGTTTTAGTACAATTTTAGCATCAATTTTTTTATTCATGCATGCAATATATTAACAATTATTAATTAATAAACTTTTCTTGTTCACTAATTACGGAAGATTAGCAGGCAGAACTCTAAAAATCGTCAACAAATGAAAACCGTTCAAGTCATGGGTTCCAAACCTTTCTCACAGTGTAGTTGGGAGAAGGTGAATATCTCTTGCATTATTTTGTCACCTCCTCATACGTTAGTCCATAATACATTGTTGACATTCACTATTGCAATTGTAGAGGGACATAGAAACCGGAGCTGAACCAGGGCCAATGGAATTGTTCAAGATTAGTCACACCAAGCAGGGGAAATGGTCAAATGACATATCCCGGAGTATCTACGTGAGTAATTCCATTTTAAATTTTCTTACATGTTACAAGCTATTTTTTGTGTCACAATATACGACCTTTTTTATTTATACTATTCATTTTGTCACTCAGGTGAATGCATCTAGGAAGTTGTCAATGACAAATTCAGAGTTGGGTGATGAAGGCTCACCAAGCATAACATCTGGAACTGCTCAAGAAAACGATGTTTTCCGGGCAACATACAAGGAAATAACAGGAGCCAAGTCAACCAAGTCACGTGGACATGGCTATTTGTCAAATCCACACAAGAACCAACCGATGCAGGAGAGACTCGAGGAGCAGGCACGTGAAATTCAGGGATTAAAAGAACAACTTGCAAAGGCGGTTGTTGAAAAGGAAGAAGAGAAAAAACAACTTGAAGCATTAATTACACAATCTGTGATGCAGACTGTCCAAGCAATGTTAGCACGGAACCAAAACAAGTGCACCCGTCTATGAGGTAATAATATCATAGTATTTGCGAGTTCAACGGTGCAATATGCTAACGATAGACATAAGTAATATTCTCAGTAATATATTTTCCATCACTATATTCTGATGTTTTGGATTCTACTAATAATATAAGATCGCTCATTTAGTTTCCTTTATCTTTCTTATACTCGTGCAGCCTACCATTGAAACTAATAATACAACACAAGATGCCCCGATGAGCCCTCTTATCAACAATAATAATGCATCGGATGATGACGGGACAACTAACATCAACAAAACAACAAAATGTCAAGATGCAAGCACCGAGGATAACAATGATACAAGCACCAATGCAGAGGGAAGAAATACCAAATGAGGTAACCAACTTGATCCTTCGATTATCGAATGGACTGTCAGGAGATACTCCATGGTGATTTGCGGTGTTTTCCACTCTTGCTTGCAAATGCATCTGCAACATATTAATATGTTACCTTGATCTTTTGATTCGCATGCAAATATTGCTATAATGCAAATAAATTTGTTGTATCCACTATTGCAAATGCATCTGCTTGCTTGCAAATGTGCGTGAAAAAAGTTAGGTTGTTGTAGTAATAGAATTTTCTGCTGGAAGATATATTTTTAGGTGCCTTTGTTTGTTTGGATTTTGTGTGGAAGCATTATTCAGAATTTATGTTGTGCTGTGTTCTGTTCAAGCACAATGAAACGTCACTTATACAAACATGCTATGGTTCTTTATGATTGGTTTGCACACAAAAAAAAGTAACTAACATTGTACAAATAACTCTATAATGCAGATTGAGCCAAGAAGCATTATCACCGTAGAGAAACGAAATATTCCACCCAATACAATCCAAGACCTTCGAAAGTTTCGAAGAATCTGTTCATTGACAAAGCTCGGAATTGCGTTGCAGCATCCACATACATAACTTCAAAGCAGCTTCTAGCGGGTGCTAAAACGCGAGGATGGAAGAAGAAACAACAGGTACAAACATAGGCCAGATGACAATATTTTTCCTATGCCATTTGATATTGTCTTGTCGGTTCTTTTGAAGTAAATGTATATATACTCAAGTAACTGTACTTATCTCATGTCACCACAACTATGTTTTTTGTCATGTGCAGGAAATGCAAGCTCCAGGGCCGAACTAATACTGAAGACATCTTAGTACTCCCTAAACGGTTAAGAGGTAAATGACATGATTGTTTGTTTATGGCCCCCCAATTAGAACACCGCCTTGTCAATTTACAATTTTTCTTTTCCATGTGCAGATCTGAATTTGTATGGTGATACAAGAGAGGTCTTTAGCACTATGTTGTGGCAACGATTAAGATCTAGTGATTGAGTTTTAATAAGTTCTCTAGAATTTTTTTTCCGTGAGTCATGGAACAGTCTCGGTGTGGCAACAATAATGTTTTTCGTTACTCATGTCTATTGGGTTGTAAGTGTGAATGATGGATTTTATATCATTAGTACTATATTTAACATTGGATCAGTTCCTATTTTGGAATATATTCTTCGTTTGCATTACCAATATAATATGGTTGTAAAACCCTCAAAATAAAACCACCCTAATTGGTTTCCTATTCCTCGTTGCCACAACCATGATCTAATGCTATAGCTTGCTATTACAATGATTCACAATTAATGCAATATAATCATATAGTGACCACAATTATTGTATTGCAATTACCTTGTACAGAAATTGGAACCACTCTAAATCCGTTGCGATACCTCGATAGCATATAGCCACGACTATTATTCTGTTGCCATATGTATTACGTATATAGCGATGACTCATGTTCCATTGCTATAGTTTTTAGGTATATAGCGACGACGATACGTCGTTGCAATATCCTATACTCGTATTCCAACAATCTCTAATGTGTTGCGATACTTGTTAAGGGTATAGTGACGGCACAAAATTGGTTGGGATACCTCCGAGTATATTGCAGCATCATAGATGCAAATGCCACTAACATATATCGTTGTCTTATAATGTATTTGCGACACTACCCATGCGTTGCAATCGTCGTTGCTTGCAACTATCATGTGTTGTTGCGTTATAATGTATTTGCAATAGTACCCGTGCATTGCAATCGTGCTTGTTTCCAACTATTATATGTTGTTGCACTAAAGACAAATAGCAACACCTGTCATGGTTGCAAATGCCAACCATGCAACACCCATGGTCATTGCCATTACACCCTTTCTCCACACCACACCTTGTTGCAACACATGAGATTAATTGCAACTCCCTATAATTGTGATGTAATCGGCTATTGCATCGGAGGAAATAGCAAAGCCTCCCAACGATCGGAAATGGTTGCAATATGTTGAAATTGCAACGCAAATGACCTTTTTGCAACATGTTTGGGGCGTTGCACTAGGACAGATCTCTTGTAGTGATAAGTGGGTGCGTAGTAACGAACAACAACTTCTAAAACCATTGGTGTTAGAGCTGATTCATCAAGGTAGGCCTTCTAGATGGTGATGTGTCCTACACTATGTATCTCAACGATGATTGAATACGTTGATGATGGTTTTAGTGATTTTTTAATCTTGATTCTATAATCATGCATATGCTTGTTCCAATTACTTAGTTCTAGGCTACGTATTCAGATATTATCTTAGTTGTGGTGATTAGGTTAGTACTCGGATCTTGTATTGATTATGGTTGCTTGATGATGCTAATGGTGTGGTTTAGTGGTGACAGAACTAAACTTGCGCAAGCACAACACCCTTAGATAATCAAGTAGGGTAAGATACTTGCGTGATTATGGGATTGCTCTCGGTAGCGATAAGTCGAGGGTCTCTCGGACAACAAGATGTTCTTATTCATCTAATGTTTACAATTGATCTACATAATTTATCCATTATGACGCTATCCAATTAAACTTCCTGGTTACGATCTGAACTAGTAGATATCTAGTTACTCACATAGCTTTGTTTAAGCTAATTAAGTGTATGACGTTGCTCGATCTCAACCAACCAGCGCGTTGATCGGCACGATAGTGCGCCGAGCGGCACCACGGGTCTTCGTGCCGATCGGCACTCAAGCCATCAACATTCTCAACCTCATAGCCAACCGTAGCTTAGTTAGATCTTTTACTCGTTAATAGTATTAATTCCCATTACTCCTTGTGGATTCGATTAAACCTTGGAATACTATAAGAAAACGTGTTGCAATGTACACCGTCCTCTTGTGGTATATAAGTGATTGCATAGATACAACCAACACTCATCATTAATTTGCTTAGGTGTTTGGCCACCTATGACTATTGGATGTCCATCATCATGCAAGAACTTGCTAGGTACAAACTTTGGATCTCCCCTCATAAGATTTTTGGTCTAGCGTTGTTGAGCTTTACGTCCATAGAAACACTTACAATTGCCAAGGCCGTTGTTTTTGTGAATCTTACTCGTCTTCATAACTCTCCCAATAGCTGAGCTACTTTGGGAGCACTTCTTCAACCTCGACTCGATCTTCCTCCTCAACTTCTTCCTGGATCTTCTTCTTCTTCCTCGGCAGCTTCCTTTGTTTGATGCTCAATTGCAAGATTATTCTCACTAAAAAGACTAGCTTTATGAATTGTTAGAAAACTCTCCTCATATAATTCCTCCTTTTCCTCTTTAGACAATAGACTCTCAAAATTCATGAAATCATGATATGTCGATGGGCTTTTAAGATCCAAGAGGCATTCCATCGTATATCATTGAGAAATAGCTTTCTCTTTATCAAATATGGTTGATTTACCTTTGTGCACCAAAATTTATTTCATCTTTTTCCTCAATTCAGCATCAAGCATCTTCCCCTCGTGCCACGCATCCGCCTCACTTTTCAAGCATGTATTTCTTCGGAGATATGACCAAACAATAGGGTCATCCTTGGTTGAGAAGATCAACCTGTCTTCTTCTTCCGAGGGCGCAATAGCTCCAAAAGGGGGTAATCCACCTTGGTGCCGATTGGCAGCCACCTTGTTCCGATCGGCGCAACCGTCGTGCGGATCGGCACATGGGTTGCGCCGATCGGCGCCTCTTGCGTTGCTTCTAGATCTGTTGCCTTCCATTGCTTTTGCTCTAGGGTTTCTCAAAAATTGGTATGTGTTTGATTTGATGCATGATCACAAATGTTTCCCATGTAATTACGTTGCTCGACTTCCAATTTGACTAGGACTCTATCTCTTATTTTTTGAATTTCAATGCATATCGTGACGGCATGTTTAAAACAACTTGTAAACAGAGCACGGGATGCTTTTGTTTTACGTTGTTAAGCTCGACCACCCAAACACTTATGTAGTGTAATAAATATCAAATGCTTTTAATTCAAAAGTGTCGGGTTCAAGGTATATGTATTTTTCTTGCCATCCATGATGATCACAACTCGTGAAGGAAGTACCTCGTGAACGAGATAAGGTCTGTCCCATTTGCTCCGCAATTTTCCTTTGCCAAACAATCTAAACCTTAAATTAAATAGGAGCACCGTGTCTCCTTCCTTGAATTTCTTTTTCGAGTAACTTCTTGTCATACCACTTCTTAGTTTTCTTCTTGTAAATTGTTGGATTTTCGTATGCACGTAGCCTCATTTCTTCTAATTCCCAAACATAAAAGACATCAACTTGATATTGTATTTCAAAGGCATAGCATTCCTATTGTTGACATTACCTATCCTTTGACATTGAGTACATCGAGCGACATACCTTTTAGCATCTTCATGCATTGTTGCCAATAAAATCCACTAGCCCATACTTTTGCTTGTGTTCTAAAGTGTCCATAATCCCCCCCCCCCATAATTACAAGAATGACATTTTGACAATAACATTTGTACAAGTAATGATCAACCCAAATAAACTTCCGCATCTCACTCTGCACCCTTCTTTTTGTATTCTTGGTCATGCAATCCATCTTTCCTTGAAAATCTCTCGACTATATCAATCATTCAATTTTCTCTATAGTCATTGGTTCCATATAATTGTTCCCGATGCATCTCATCAGGAATAGGTTCCTTTGATGCTAATTCTAGACGAGACGCATGATCTCGCTACCGAATTCTCAATGCCTTTCTTATCTCTAAATAAAATTCGTGTAACATTAACACCCATCTTAGCAACCTAGGCTTAGATTCTTTCTTGGAAATTAGATATCCTATAGCAGCATGGTCAGTATATACTATCACATTAGAATTGAGAATATATGATATGAATTTCTCAAAATCAAATATAACAACTAGCATCTCTTTTTCTTTGGTAGTATAATTAATATGGGCTTCATTCATTGTTTTACTAGCATAATAAAGAGCATGGACTCTACCTTCCTTCCTTTGCCCAAGAACTACTCCCAGTGCATAATCACTTGTGTCGCACATTATTTGAAATGGAAAATCCCAATCACGTGGTTGCATAATTGGTGTGGAACATATGGCTTCTTATAGTCTTCTGAAGGCATAAAATCTCTCGTCATCCATTAGAAATTATGTGTCTTGTTTAGCTCTATCGGTGGTTTAGCAACCTTTGAATAGTCTTTCACAAATCTACGATAGAAATTTGCATATCCAAGAAAGCTTCGAGTGTCTTAAGATTTGTAGGTGGAGGTAATTTCTCTATTGTAGCCACATTTGCCTTGTCAACCTCAATTCCTCTATTTGATATCACATGTCCTAAGACTATTCCTTCTGTCACCATAAAGTGACACTTTTCCCAATTAAGCCCCAAACACTCATCTTTTCAAAACCTTCTCCAAATTTGCTAGACAATTTTCAAAATTAGTACCATGAACTGAAAAAATCATCCATAAATACCTCCATGATATCTTCTATGAATTCAGCAAATATTGCATTCATGCATCTTTGAAATGTAGCTGGTGTATGGCAAAGGCCCAATGGCATCCTTCTATTAGCATATCTACCAAATGGGCAAGTAAAAGTGGTCTTTTGATGACCTTTTGGTCTCACTCGGAATTTGTAAGAAACCATCATATCCATCAAAATAACAGAAGTGTGAGTTTTTGGCTAACCTTTTCTAGCATTTCGTCCATATAAACGGTAGAGGATAATGATCTTTCTTGGTTGCTTTATTGAACCTTCGATAATCAGTTCACATTCTTCACCCTATTACTGTTGTTAAGGTATCAATTCATTTTTCTCATTGGGCACCACTGTTAATCCTCCTACCTTGGGGACACAATGCACTCGAGCTTACCCATTCACTATCTACGATGGCCTGATTTTCACCAAAGGTGAAAACCGTGCCTTTGTACCTCTTTGTCACTCCCGGGAGGATGTCATGTATAACTAACACAATATAGCATCAAACAACCACAAAAAAAAGATAGAATAAAGGCAAGGAAGAGATATAGAAGTAACATCCAACAACATCTCATAACTTAGCAACATTCACCCATCCAAATGTGAGTACAAGAACGTGGCTGGCAGGCCAACCTTGAAAGAGATAGAAACTAGCGGAAGCATCGAACCATCAACACAGCGGAAGTCTTCAATCCCGGGTCACCAAATCCACAAGCTCTCGAGTGTAGGTGAGACCTTCACTCCTCTCCATCGGTTCCGTCGGTAGGCTCAACTCGGGTCAACCGTGTCTCGAAAATCAAAGTGGAAAAGTTGTGAGTACGTAGAGTACACAACAAGCCACACTACCTAGCAACAATGTTATGCATGCTTGGATATTACAAGGATGGGCAAAGGCTCAAGCATCCTATAGCAATTAACCTAAAGTCTAGGTGAGTCAACTTTTATTATTATGCAAATTTTATTAGTGGCCTCACAGGAATCAACACATTCCAACAAGGATCAAATTTTAAGTCCAAGCACACCTCCACTAGAACCACAGCTCGAAGCCGGAAGTAAAACACCTATCGGAGGGGACAAGTAGTCAATCTAAGTACTCGGGATGCTCTAAGGTAGTGCCCGTATATTGGGGCATGGCTATACGTATAGATTATTACTTTGTAGAGTTTATACACATGTACCCACGTGAAGAGGTATTATAACATAGGGCTACTATCATAACCTAAGTATAGAAACACTCACAAGATCAATCAACAAGCATCGATTGCCGGCTTCCGCTCCTCCAGGGTCGGGATCCCCGCTAAGAAACAAGCAAAGGGTTCCAAAAGTTGTGAAAGGCCTACCACTAGTTAAGTGGGATATCCTTTACTCATGGGTCGAGACAACGCTCTAAAAACACACTAACACAAGCTCTACTACTACGGCAAGCCCACCAGTCCTCCGCAAGTATCATGATCTAGCACAACGCCCATACGGGTCACGTGGTGTGTAAGTAAAAGCGTGGAGACGTATGGTCGGGCCACTAAAGAAAGCACCCGGGGCTTCACTCACTTGCTCGTAGCGATCGACAAGTTCACCAAGTTGATCGAAGCTCGAGCTATCGGCAAAATCCGGTCCGAAGAAGCGGTCGAGTTCTTCCTCGACATCGTTCATCGGTTCGGTGTCCCCAACTCGATAATCACCGACAATAGTACGCAGTTCACAGGGAAGAAATTCCTCCAATTCTGCGACGACTACCACATTCGAGTGGATTGGGTAGCCGTAGCTCACCCCGAGACCAGCGGTCAAGTCGAGCGAGCCAACGGTATGATCCTACGAGGGCTCAAGCCCCGCATCTATGACCGCCTCGAAGCGCTTCGGCGGTCGATGGGCTGCAGAGTTACCAGCCGTCCTCCGGAGTCTCCGAATGACTCCGAGCCGGCGACCGGCTACACGCCGTTCTTTATGGTGTATGGCTCGGAAGCAATCTTGCCGACCGACATCGACTACGACGCTCCTAGAATTTGCACCTTCGACGAGCAAGGGAACGAAACAGCGCTCGAGGACGCCGCCGACCGGGTCGATGAAGCGCGCAATGTTGCACTTCTACACTCCGCCAAGTACCAACAGGCTCTCCGACGATACCACGATCGCAACGTGAAGAGTCGAGGCTTCGATGTCGGAGACATGGTGTTATGCGAGTACAAAGCAGCAAGGACCGCCACAAGCTCTCTCCGCCTTGGGAAGGACCCTACATCGTCACACGCGTCATCCGGCCCGGCTCCTATAGGCTCAAGACGGTGGAAGGTCGAGAGCCGACCAATGCCCGGAACATCGCACGCTTACGTAAATTCTACCCTTAAACCTGCGTTCGTTTCTTTACTTTCAACGATCGCCCACTCGGTACGGTGATCCTCGACCTCTGCAGGGAGGTCGACCCTCACTCGGGGGCTGGAAGGCGGGCGATACCAACGATTTTTTTAAAAAAACACAAAAATCGCTAACACGCGTGCTACTTAGCTCCTTTTTGCGAACGAAATTTGCTAAGTCTTTTTTGGCCTTGAATTCGAATCACAACGACGAACAAAGTAAGCCACGAGCAAATGGATTCACGAGTCTAACCGGTCGGAAGAGCTGAAGCTCGAGCACCCCGGCGGTCCTAGCGATCGCTCACCGTAACGACTAAATCTAACGGGGCTCGGGGGCTCGAACTTTGAGAGTTGGCGAGATAAATGAAAAGGCCAAAACAAATTTGAGTCGAACTTCAAATATTAACGAAGAGCAAGACCTCGAGGGTCGAGCGTAGAACCAAGTTAAAAACTTAAAAGTTATTTACAAGCACGGGGGACGACGCCCCATTGTTCATAACAAAACAAAATAAAATGACTAATGCCCTAATCTGTCTTCATCTTGGGGAGGGGCTCCTCCTCGAGCTTTGCAGCGAAGGCATCGGCGTGGGTGCGAGTCTCGGATCGCAACGCCTCCGGCTCGGCTTCGGTGAAGCCGGGGACAAGGCCGCCACCGACGGCCTCGAAGTCAAGTCCCCGGTAGTGCGACGCCATCACCAATAAAGTCGAGCGCACGCCGGAGCGCCTCGCTCCTTGGATCACCGCTTCGACTTGCTCGGCAAGCCGGCGTCGGCGCGCCGCTCGACTTCGACCGCCGCGAAGGCCCGTCCTAGGGCGGCGTCGAGCTCCCTTTGGGATGCCTCCGCCGCAGCCGGCCTCTGCTCCAAGCCTGCGCCGTTGTGTGCGATCGGCGTCGAGGTCAAAATTCGAAGAGCCAAAAGAAACGAAAGGTAGTTGAAGCCCTTACCTTCCTTCTCGGCCCGCTGCTCTTGGAGCTCCTTGAGGTAGTTAGACGCGGCCCGGAGAGATGCCTCGGCCGCGGCCTCGGCCTTCTCGCCTCGGCTCGCGCTCCGTCCGGAGCACCTCCTTGACCTTCTCCGCGGTGGAGACGGCCTCCTCGGCTTTAGCCAAAACCGCCTCCTCTCGCGTGGCGCGCCTCCGTCGCCTCGCGCTCCGCCGCCTCCTTAGCTGCTCGCGCCGACCCTTCCCGCACGAGCACCTCCCGTAGGCCGACACGAGCTCGGTCCGCCGGGCGCGTGAGCCTATCGGCCCCGGTCTCGAGCCGGAGAAGGAACTCGTGCGCCCACGGGACAAGCTCCGCCAAGAACGACCCCGCCTCTTGCTCCGGTGATGGTTAGGAGTCACCGGAGCTCCGGTGATGGTTAGGAGTCACCGGCCGAACTCGCCGAGCACCGGCTCGGCGCCGGCCACCGTCGTTACCGCGACCTCCTTCCCGGCCGCGGCAGTTCTCGCCTTCGCCGCCTATGCCGCCGAGGAGGTCGGTGACTTCCGCAGAGTCGTCGGAGGAGCCCTTCTCCTCGCCGGCACCGGACGCTTAGGCGCCGGCACGCCATCGCCGGATCCGCCCTCGCGGGCATGCTTTCCAGCCGCGACGAGCAAGATCGACCACCTCCCGCTCGCCCTCCATCATTGGCCCGGCTGGTGAGGAGTCGGGACCCGTCGAGGCCTCCGCAGCACGCCCCGCCGGGCGCAGCAGGTTCAAGGACATCGACACGCGCGTCCGCGTGTCGAGGCGCCGGCTCGCCGAGCGCAGCGGGTTCAAAGACATCGACATGCGCGTCCGCATGTCGGGGCTGGCTCGCCGGCAGCAGCGAGTTCGGGGACATCGACATGCGAGGTCGAGTCCCCGGCGCGGGAAGACGTCGCATATCTACGCCGGCCCGCCGAGCTATCGCCGAGAACCTCCGGCCGCGGCGCACGCTCGACGCTCGCCTCGCCGCCCACGAGCTCGGCGATCATCTCCACCGTCTCCTTCTTCGTGACGGTGGGTCCCGACGGGGAGACGTCGGTTAAGTCCACCACATCCGCTGCCGGCGGCGGCCCTCGTTAGTTCCCGTCCCTCGATGAGAGTCGGCCCTTCAACGCGCGAGCTTGACCCGAGCCTCGGGATCAAGGACAACTCCATCGTCCCGACCACGGAGGTCGGGCAATGGAGCGAGGAGGTCGTGGGGGCGGGGTCGGGCCGCGAGGTCCGAGCCCGAGGACGCAGACTTGGAGCTCGCCGCTCGACGGGCAGGTTCCGCGATCGCATGAAATCCCGCCGCCGCTCTCATTCTAGGTAACCTCGTGCCGGGAGACGACGTACGGGTTCCCTCCGCTCGGACTCGTACCCGCTAGCGCCGCCGTCGTCGTCGGAGTCGTCCGACGGCTCGGTCGAGCGGTCGACGGTGTGTAGGGGTTCAGCCCCGCTGCCACGTACGCGTCTCGCTTCTTTTGGTGGGCGCGATCCCTCGCCGCCTTGTCCTGCTTGGCGCGAATCACGGCCGTCTTCGCCGCTCGCGCGCCGCCTTATCGATCCTCTCTCGCTCGGCCGGAGGCGGTTGGCCTCCCGTTAGGCCGCCCTTCCGGTAGCTTCAACTTGATCCATTTGGAAAATGCGATCCACTTGGACTGCGAGAAAAAAATATAAGCCAAAGTCACCCAAGTCGATCGAAGATCGAAATAAGGAAGCTCGAGTTGCCTACCGGTGGACCGCCTCGAGGATGCGGCTTCATTTACGGCGCATTGGGGACGGGCCACACTTGTGCGATCGAGCCCGGCGCACCCCGGACTCCGTGCGCGACGGCCTCGTCGGAGAGCTCCGTGAGCGCCATCACCGGGTCGGGGACCACCCGGTGGTCGACGGAAACCCGGTGCATCGGCATCGTTCTCCGCACTAGCGGCGCGAATCGCTTCTTGTGGTAGGACCCCACGACGACCGTCGCGTCAAGGTCGAACGAGCGAAGATGGCCGATCGCCTCGACCAACCGGTCCACCCGATGCCGGTGGTCCGAGCTGCAGCCCCACTTCCATTCCTCGGGGACCTACTCGAAGACCCGACCTTCGAAGGCCGGGAAAGGATGCGCCGGGTCCTAGCACGGATAGAACCACCTAGAGTGCCACCCTTGGTTTGACGTGGGGGTGGTCATGGGGATGTAGTCCTTCCCCTTCTTTCTCTTCATCACGATCCCCGCACAGCCAATGTGCGCGGCAACCTCCTCATCCGATCGGATTCGCCGCCGGAGCGAGGTTGATGTTGAAGAAGTACTTCCACGGCTCGAGATTAGGCTCGATGCGAGAGGAAGCCCTCGCAGAGAGCCACGAAGGTGCTCAAGCTGCTGAATGCCATTCGGATTGAGGTGGTGCAGCTCCAGCCGAAACTGGAACAACATGGCGCGGAAGAAATTGATCGCCGGCGATCCCACGCCCGCTCGTGGAAGTGCACGAAAGACACCACATAGCCCGGTGGCGGTTGCGGACTTTCCTCGTCGCCGGGGACCAGCCACCACCTCTCCCGGCCACGCTCCCGAAGCAGCCCTTGAGCCACCAGCCCGTCAAGGTCCACCTTCGTCGTTGCGGAGCGAGCCCGGGTCGACATGGCGGCGAAAGGGCGGGATGGCGAAGGGGCTAAACGACGGTGCAGCGAGAACAAAAGCCGGGCTCGGGAAGAAGAAGGCAAAGAGGCAAGGAAGCTTAGGAAAGCAAGAGCGCATGGGGAACGGAAGGCATGACGGGATCCGCTTAAATAGGCGGCCGCGTCGGAGGGCCACGCCCGTTCGTTTCGTCGCGGGGCCCACGGCCACCTTCTCCCGGGTAAAGACTCTTAACTCCCCTCCTTCCCGTTTTTGCGCCATTATCCCCGGGCGCGACGCTTCGCTACCCATGCACGCCGCCCGGGCCCCACCACGACCGAGATGAAACGGATCCATAGATGCGTCGGCCCCACCACTACACGCCGGCGGAGGATAAGGTCACGCCTCGGTTCCCGGGATATGGATGAAAGGACGGTAAAACTTCTGCGCCTCTCCGTTTTTCCATTCGGTTCGAATCTTTCCACACTCGACACGGTGAGAAAAGACCCGCATCCCGACGAGGCTCGTTGACCTCCTACCTACCAGCTCCAAGGTTGACCGCTTGACCATGAAGCTCGACCAACCCGAGGCTCGACCTCGAAGGTAAGCGGGGATAAGAGGCTGAAAACCGCTCGGACGGCCCCACCCAGCCCGAGGTTCGAAGGCCGGCCCGACCGAAAGGGTTCGACAGTCACCTCGAGCACCTAAATTGAGCCGGGGAGTGCTAACGATGGGTCCACCTAGCGATCGTAACCCACGCGTACGAGCGCAACGGGCATCGGCCAAGCGCGTTCGAGTCCGCGTCGACCTCGAAAAAGGGAATCTCACCGTAGAGAGGCAACGAGCCCTCGAGACCTATCGAACGGTCTTGGGTCCCAATCGAGGATGACAACGCGGATTAACGAAGTCATCCCCGGCGGGCTCGACGGAATCCCTTCGACGGGAAACCGCGACTTCGCTCGATCATTTCCCGTTACGGAGCTCGCCGAGCCCCATGTGTCGACCTTTTCGGGCAAATCGTGGATCTGCTCTAACCTCCGTCGCACGAACGCGACAAGGACGGGGAAATCGACCAAGACGAACCACTCCTCGACCAGCCACCCGCACCGCGCGGGGCTCGGGGCTGGCATCGCAAACACGAGGTCCAATTCGTGGGAACCATTAACGCACAAATCAACCAAAGCACAAGTCTTCGACTTATCCTCCGGCTCGGGAGCTATCGTCCACCGGACGCGCTCACGCGCATCCGGCGGATAACGAGTCACTCTAAAAAACCCGAGACGGCTTGCCACGACTTCCATGGATCCCCCGGACGACTCTACGACTCGCCCGGGGCTCGGGGCTACCGTCGGGGAGAAGGATTAGCGATGCCACGTGGCGTCGTCCGAACCTACTTAACCAAGGATTAGCCCTCGGGAGCGTAGGGACAGGTCGGCAGGAGCGACCGGGCCCGCTCCTATACGACTCTCGCAAAGAAATGGGTACCACGAGGGAAGGCTCGACCTCGACGGCCAAGCCCGAGGAAGCCCCGTTCCGCACGACCTCGCGCCCCACGCTCGGGAGAACCCCGCCTCGCTCGACCTCCGGGCTCGACCGCCAACCGCATTAACTCCACTCGCCCGGCGCCCATGTGGGCGCTCCTCGACAATCATTGATGCAGACTCAAGCTTCATCCTTTCTACCACCGCTACCGCTCTCGTTAGGCCACGCCGATGGGACGTGCCGTCACTATAGCCGGACGGAGTTGGCATGGACCGAAGACTCGGGGCTTGGCCATCATCGCCCGACGTACGGCAGTTCGGCCTCCCCGTTCTACCCGTCGACGGGTGGAGCTCGGGGTCGAGTTTTAGCTGCCCCCGTCCCGCACGACCTCCGTCAACAACTCCGGAGCTCGACGGACTACACCCACGACCACGACCTCGGGCTCACAATCAATGCGCTCGACAAGGAAGGACCGGCATGGCATGTCCCCTCCAACCACTCCGTCACAACGCCGCCCATGGCTCCGCCGGATGCGGAACACTCCATCTCCGACGTCACGGACTACAGGAACAACACGACGGCCCGGTCAAGGCATTCGAGCACACGTCGGGATGAGGACCGGAAGGACAAGCACGGACGCCCGGAAAAGCATACGGCCATTCCCTCTCTCTCTCTCTGCTCTCTCTCTCTCTCATGTAACTCGAGCTCGACCCCGGGGGACTATAAAGGGGAAGGGTCTCTCTCTCACACACACACGTTACGCGAATACGCAAAGACGCGAACACAACTCTCACACACACGCTCTCAACCGGGGACTTGGAGCACGCTCCTCTCCCACCTCCTCTCGTACTCCATAGCTTACTTGATGCAAGGAACACGAGCGCCGCGACACCACCCCAACTAGACGTAGGGAGCTTTCCCGAACCGGCCTAAATCTCTCGTGTCTTCCCTTGTGTACCATCCGGCCCGAAACGCGCAGCCCGGAACAAAATTCTACTAGCCGGTAGTTCGAACACCGACAAGCGCGCTTTCCTATTTGTCCCTCGAGTCGGACCCAATATGGGTGACCTTGGAGGGGTCTGTCTCATCAAGCTCGGATAGTCTTGGAAGCAACCGCATCGTCTTCACTTTCTCGTTAGCAATCTCCTTGTAAGGAACTTTTTCTTCCAGTGGCGCTCGTGCCTCAAGGGCGCCCGCCGCCTCTCCGATCTCTCGGCATTCTTCCTCTAAATTGACTCGAGTGGCCAACTCGGTGCTATGTACTTCACAAGCATACGCGGTCTTAATGTCCGACCGGAACGATAAGACTCCATTGGGTCCCGGCATCTTCAACATCGGATATCGGTAGTTGGGGAAGGCCATAAACTTAGCCAAGGCTGGTCTTCCAAGTATAGCATGATATGCTTGAATCAATATCAGCTACCTGGAAGATGATATTCTCCCTTCCGTAATTTTTTTCGTCCCAAAAGTCACCGACGAGTAATCTGCCCCAAAGGATAACTCGTTTCGACCGGGTATTATACCACGAAATGGTGAAACGCTACGATCCAAATCCGCCACGGAGAGACCAAGCTCTAGCAGAGTTTTGGCAAAAAGTATATCCAGGCAGCTTCCCCCATCAAAGAAAGTTCTCTTCAAGCGTACCTTATGGACGATAGGCGCCAAGATGAGCGGGTATCTCGCCGACTTTAGGCAAGACCTCCGGATGATCGGCTCTGCTCGAACGTGATCGGCACCTCCGACCATCGTAGATACTCGGGAGTTGCGGGAGCAATGGCATTAACCTCCCCGAATGCTAATTTTTGCTTGTGCTTCGACTCATACGCATCGGATCCTCCATGGATGAAGTTCACCTCTCTAGACGGCTCCTCGAAGCCTCCTTCATCATCTTCATCGTCATCGCGCTTCTTGTCTTTGCCCTTGTCATCCCATTGGTTGCGCTGTCCGGATCGGGATGCTACCTTCAAAGGAAACGAAGCAAACGGTCTCAAGCAAGAAACATTCTTTATTCTTATGATTCCTATTGTGAATCATGTAAGGCCCTTCCAGTAGGGCTTCAAACGAAAGTCGTTCTCTTGGGCCTCTCTTAGGAGGTGCAGGCGGTCCCCTCCATGAGATCGGTCGACAGCTGCAACAAGGTTATCAGCCTTGCACTTATTGTTCTTGGATCCAGATCGGTTGCCTTGGTCGTGCTTCGGCTCCTTCCCTTTGTTCCCGTGCAAATTGACCACGTTTGATTCTCCAGCAAGCATAATCATCCGCTATCTTGAAGCACTCGACGTTGTCATGGTAAGATTTCGGTTACGCCTACCGATCTTGTGTACCAATGCTTTACGCCGACTTGGAACGCCGCAATTATCTACCGATCGGGAACATTAGGGATTAAGGCCTTCTTGTTGCAAAAATGTCCGATGAAGTCCGTAAGCGTCTCATCGGGCTTCGCTTCACTCGTTGAGATCGAAGTAGTTTCCTGGCTTTTCACAAGTCGCCTGAAAATTCTCAACGAACTTTTTAGTAAGATCGCCCCAAGAGGAAATAGATTTCTCGGGAAGAGATTGTAACCACAAGCGTCCAACCTGTTCCATGCACATGGGCAGATAGTTTGCTAACACAAAAGTGTCTCCTCCCGCTGAACGGATGGCAGTAGTGTACATACGGAGCCACTCAGCAGAGAGGCTTTGCCACCATATTTGTCTATGGCCCCGGGCTTAAATCCTCGGGGTACTTGCAAATGCGCGGATCCCGTGTAAATGCGGGGTTTACGGAATATTCGTCATCTTCCGGACCGATGATGGCGAACGCCGGCTAGGTTAATGTCGGTAGTTGCGATTCCCGTCGTCATCCGAGTAGTCATAGTAATGATCATCCTGGTTTTTGGTCCCGGAACCGTCTTAGCGATCATTGTTGCCTTGTTTCGGAGGAGGCGAAGGAGGAGGCGGAGGAGGGGCGGAGGCGCCGCCCGACGATTATTATTGTCTTGTCGAGGCTCCCCGTGTCTGTTCCTATTATCACGTCCCCGTCGGTCTCTCGTGGTCACGATGATCATCTCTTCTAGGCCGATCATTGTGCTCGACGATTGTCGATTGGAGGCGGCGCCGGCAGCGCCGGCCTATGCCTAGTCGAACCGATTGTCTGGCGGGCGAGGTGGAACGGGATTCTCCGGACGATCATCTAGATGATCGATCCGCCGTCACTCATCTTCTTCTTGCCTCCGCCGTTCTTCCGCTCTTTCGCATGACGATCAATAAGCACGTTACGAGCGTCACGATTTCCATTGATCGATATGCGCAAGTCCCGATCGGGAGCGCGCTCATGCTCATCCGCGATTGGGGTGTGTCGACGTCCGATTCTTCCTCCGGAAGAAGCTCCTTCGGACCGGGCCTCGCATATCGCTTTGAATGCGAATGCGAATGCCTAGAAGATTCAGCTCGTCCCGGACAAGCCGATTGGTTTGCAAAGCGATCGCATCCACCAGGCTCAAAGCGCGTTGTAATCCCGGTGTCGAATTGAACACTTCCTCCGGAATAGTCTCTAGAATCTGTTTCACCCCCACGATGTTGTGGACTGGTGACGTGAAGACTTGAGCGCCGTTTAATTCAACCTCTATGGAGCCCATATCCAACGCCCTACCGGAAGAGCGATGATTTCGCCGCTACGACATCCACGTCGGTTATTATAACCTGGTGAATTTTCTACCGCATCCCTGGATTGCTCCGTAACGGTCCGGTGGCGGGCGAAGCCGTGGCAGAGCACCCTCTCCATCTTGGCTGGTGCCAACGATGTTTGCGCGAGGGTTTGCGATCGAAGCTCGTGGAGGTGGATCTTCCACGTCTGTTCCGTCTCGTTTCACGCCGGCGGCGGTTTTCTTCGTCTCTCGCCATCCCGGCCTCTTCAGCACCAGCCTTCCTCGGGGTGAGTTCTTCAAGAATTGGGCTAGTCATAAACACTTGGAAGAAGGTCGGAGATCCTTCCTCGAAGTCGTTATCAAGCTCGAAAGAGCTGCTCATCTGTCGTAGACCGGTACCGATCTCGAAGCGTAAGCGGTCCGATGATTCGCGCTAAAGCTGCATCGGTCCCGTTGGATTTCATGCGTATGGTTTCAATCGTGTCCGGTGATCGCGCTTCAACAGCTGCGGCCGGATCGCGAATCGGATTCATCAAGCGTAGCTTTCGGCGGAATGAGCTTCAAAGTCGAGGACCCGAAGCGGATCTTGAAGCCGGGCGCAAAGTCGACATCGAACGAAGAAGCCATTGAACTCGCTGGAAACTCGTCGTGACCCCTTCTCGGCGCGCCAAATGTCAAGTCTTAAACTCGGCACTAGTACTACCCGGTCCCTCACAAGCGTGGAATTCGATGGTGCAACACACGAAACACATAAGAACACGTGATTTTAGACGAGTTCGGGCCTCTCGATGGAGAGTAATACCCTACGTCCCGTGTGTTATGTATTGCCTTTAGCCGATTGCTAATTGCGAGTTGTTAGAGAGTTTTCGGGGGTCCTTGCTCCGCCTTATATATCCGGGGAGCTAGGGTTATATGCGTGGTCCTAGTCGATTACATGGATTACATATTCGCAAGCTCTATCTCTAAGCTTTTCTTATTAATTCGAGTCCTAACGGACTACAAATTGCTCCTTTACTTGTTGCTCAAGTCATCATACGTCGGTCTTGACGCCCGTCTTATTTCCATACCGGTATATGGAATCTTCTGTTATTCCATACTGGTCGTGGACCACTCTATGGGCCCTCTCCGCCATTCTTATCTTCATTGATTTATCACCGTATCTCTAATTATCCATTTCTTTATCATCTCGTATACACGTAACGTAAGTTTGCGACACAATGATCAAAGAATTGACCATCGAAGTAGGGAAGTCTTCCGAACCAGGTCCAATGTGGTCATCTCTTGGATCGGCATAGGTGTAGGGCATGTTGCTGTATTGCATTGGCAATGCATTAAGCATACTTCCATCCTTTACAACATCCTTGCCATTTTGATTCTCTTGTCATGGATTGCCTTGAGAGTTGCTTCATCTTGTGTGTCATTGGCAGCCACGTCGGTGGTTGGTTTCGTGTCTTCCTTGTGATTTCTCATCTTTGATCTTCAAGCGGTGAGGCTTCAACGAAGATACCCGCTCCGATACCAATTGAAAGTCACCTAGAGGAGGGTGAATAGGCGAATCTAAAAAATCCTATGAAATCATCACTAGACAAAACGTCAAGTACCGGAACTTCCGGTATACGGTGAAAAATGCAGACTTAAACCCTACACAATTCTAGGGAATAGCAAGGAAAGGAAACACAGACCCTATGCAATTCTAAGTATTTAAAGGCACAAAAGGAAAGCTAACAAGCAACCAAACAAAGTAAATAACAACACGCTTAATTAAAAGAGAGAGCACATGAGACATCGATTTTTCACCGAAGTTCAAGTCCACCTAGGACTCTACGTCTCCGTTGAGAAAGTCCACCAAGGACCGGGTTTCTTTCAACCCTATTTCTCTCTCAAGTCACCACCAAGGTTGAGCTTGAGTTTTCCACTATCAATGCCCCTTTCGGGACGGGTAATACAGACTTCTCGGGCGTCACCACACAATTTGGGAGCTCACGAGCACGCCTAGCCGTCTAAGAGCTCAAAGCTCCAAGAGTAACAAATTCAAATCACAAGCATGACGGGAGTGAAGATGCTCAAGAATGAAATCAAGTCTCTCAAACTCTTACTAAAATGGTCTCACTCGAATCCTAGCTCAAGGATGAAAATTTAGCTTTTGGAGAGGATTTGGAATGAGAGGAGTTGGGCTCAAAGTGTTCAAACTCGGAATATGCAAGAGAGAGTGAGTGAGGGGTGGAGTGTGGTTTATGTACCACAGCTCCAAAAAGAGCTATTGGCTCTGTCCGAACGACCCGCACCGGAAATTCCGGTACCAAGGACCAGAACTTCCGGTATGGCATTCTAGAGAGCTCAAAACTCTCCGAGTGCCTACCGAAACTTCCGATAGCACACCGGAACTTCCGGTGGGTCGCGAAAGGATAGACTTGGGATGGTTTTTCTTGGATTTTGTGAGCATCTTCATTCTTAGCCAAGAGTGTGATTTGCATCCCTCTTTATAGTACGGCATCCCTATGACTCAAAGCAAAGATAAAACTTGAAGCCCAAGTTTTGAGAGAGATCTTCTCCATTTTTCACTTTATCTTTTGCTCATTTCTTTTCTCCTTTTGATCAACCTTGCTATGCTTTCATGATCTTTGGATGCTCACTACACACATTCTCATGAAAACATTAGTCCAAATTTAATTGTATTGATATCAATCATCCAAAATAAGATGAGGGGCCTAGATGCACTTACAAGTACCAATTGAAAGTCACCCGGACGGGGGGGGTGTGAATAGGCGATAATCCCGAAAATCACTTAATTCAATAAATTAGAAACCCAGGAAAGATTTGTCCGACTCCAATGTCCAACTCTAGTAGGATAATGTCCAATCGCCTCATGCGGAAACTTGATCGGCAATCAAGATGGGCAAATCCACGGGTAAAAAACAACAAGCAAGCAGCTAGCGACGCAAGAAAGCTAAGGCAAAAAGGAGACAAACAAGCAAGCCACCTACACAAGTTAATCTAGGAATTTAAGCAAGAACAACCTAGAGCTAGAGCACACAATCCACAAGAATAACAACAAACGAAAGGGAGACAAAAAGGCACACGATTTTTCGCCGAAGTTTAGCACCGCCTAGGAGCCTACGTCTCCGTTGTGGAGTCCACCAAGGACCGGATTGCTCGAACCCTAACCCTCTTCAAACCGCCACAAAGCCTAGCTTGAAATCCACTAAATCAAACTCCACGAAGGGAGGTGCAATACAAGCGACCCGAGTCTCAACCACAAGCTTGGGAGCTCAAGGGTGACACCTAATCGTCTAGAGGATGAATCCCCAAGAGTAACAAACACAATAAGCGTCGATGTCGAAGATGAACCAAGTGCTCTTGCAATGGAAATGAGGCTCAACGAATCCTCCTCAATCTTCTCACAAAACCACCAAGGATTGTAGTGGGGAATCAATTTGGGAGAGGAGGAGTGCTTGGGAGAGTTTGGGAGTGTTTTTGAGTGAGGGGGAGGTGCCAACCAGCCAAATGGGGATGAAGTTCCTTTTTATAGACGGGGCACCAAAAAGTGCCGTTGGGCTCGATCCGACTTGGATTTTGTCCGACTCATCGTGGGCTTTTGCTCCGGAGTCCGAGTGGAAAGTCCGACAGCGAGTCGGACATGTCCGAGTGTTCACGGAGTTGGATATTGTCTAATGGAGTCGGACTTTATCCGACTCCTAGGGCTTCGAAGGGTGGTCGGCTCTCCGGAGTTCGACCCAAGTGTCCGAGGGGGTCGGACATTTGCTCGAGCTCGGGTATTGTCCGACCGAGTTGGGCATTGTCCGACTCCTCGGGTTTTAGTAGTCCGGCGTGCGTTCTCTAGAATGTCCGAGGGGGTCGGACATTCTGGTGAGTTGGATATTGTCCGACTCCTCCGAGCACTTGCACGAAGTGCAAGTCTCTAGAGTCCGACTCCAATGTCCGACTCCACCATATTTTCAATATGTGGCTCGGTTTCGGAGTCCGACTCAAATGTCCGACCGACTCGGACTTTGTCCGATTCGTAGGAAGGGAATTTTGGATTTTTGACATTGAGAGGAAATTTTTGAGCACTTGATTTTCCACGTTTTATACTTGTGTGTCCCTCTTGATAGTATGGTGTTTCCTATACTCAAGACATAAATAAAAAGCTTCACATCTTGATCTTGAGCATAGTTGACCATTTTTCCAAATCTTGTAAACATGAAAGCTCTTGGCCACTTCCTTTTTGTGTTTCTTTTGCTCTCAAATGAATCTTAGATATTAACTGCGTACAAGCTCATTTGAAACATTAGTACTTTTTAATTGTATTGATGTCAATCACTCAAAACCATAATTAGGGGCCTAGATGTACTTTCAATAAGGAAAGCATCGGGGTCCACACTGTGCATGGATGGCTGCTCTTTTTTTCCTCCGCGGCTCGTAATCCCCCAATCATTTCATCCTCCGCACGAACGGTGTCACCGGTGAGCTTCAGGGGCAGGACGGACGCGCTTTGGGGTTGGTCTCGCACTTGTGCTCCAAGCAACAACTTGGACGAGGGCCCCTCCCTGCTCGTCATCCGCGGCCCGGACAAGGACCTCTGCTCCGCGGCTACGAGAGGAGAGCTCCTGTCTTGCGGACTCGAAGGCAATCGATCGCCGTAAGATCTTCCTCGGTAGGGCGCGACTTCCAGCAGCTTGCTCTGGTGACACGTCGCCGACGTTGTCTCTTGGGCGAGCTCGGCCCCGAGTGCCTCCGGAAGCTCGGACATCTCGTCGTCTACTCATCCGTAGCCCACTCGTATAAGACTTCACCGGTGGCGGGTGGCCGTTTCTAATGCCTCGAGGACGACGGGTAGATGGGAGCCCGTGGCGGTGGGCCACAAGATTGGAGCCATGGCAGCGACAAATTCACCTCGCTCCACGCTTTGTTTCCGACCGTAACCCCACCCCTCACGGTGGGATGAGATCTCGTGGAAATGAGGGCCTCATTTACCTATCCTCAACCCCTCTATTTCCCTAACCCGAGTTGCCAAACAAAGGAATTGAATTTCCCAGCTCCCATTTGCCCAACCCATCCTCTTATTTCCCCAACCCAAGCTCTATCTAAACACCACCTTAATTTAGATGATATACTTAATATTCTACACGACGTGGTGGTTTCGTTTACCCCGACTTATCACATGCACTAGTTTCTTGCACTATGTGATGATCAATAGTATAACCCAATATCTAGTTACACTAATATGGTTCATGAATAGTACGTTCATCCTCATAGTAAATTAAGCATATCACATAGATTGTACATCAAGAGAGTTTCACAAGTATGAGAGTTTACATAGCTAGATCCCCGCACTGGAGAAGAGAATATGAGACTACTCACTCATCCTTACATTGAACATGGTGGAGGGATGAGGAATAGCGCGAGATCGTGCAAGTGTCGATCGGCGCAATAGTGTGCCGATCACCACGATCTCCCTTCCGGTGGATCCGATCGGTGTTCGCCGCCTTTCACCACCACTATCCTGAAACCCTAGCCCTCCGAGTAGGCTTTCTCTTCTTATCATAGTTCTATCTTTTGTTGTCTTATTTTCCTTTTATTTTCAATGATTCCGACCTAGAAGACCACCGCCTCCGATTCTTATTGGATTGGGCTTCATTCCTTCTCGGATTCGGCTTTGTTGTTGGGCTCCTTCGATATGTGCTAATCGACACGGTGGACGTGTCGATCGGCATGACCCAGCTTTCCTCCGTTATTCCTTCCTCTACCAGCTCTTATCCATAAGTCCTCTATTTTTCATCCATTTCCTATAATATGCACAAAAACATAATAACTACATTATGGGGTTAAATGTTAGCTTAAACAATGAAATTAAGACGTAACATATCCCTTTTTGACACCTAGAATAAGCACTTAGAAACCACCAACACTTTGCTAGCCAATTCCTACAGGGAAAACTTTCTCGGACACTTCTATTCAAGCGGTTTTGTGAGACCCTCTCCCTCTCTTATCTTCCTTGGGATTTGCACTATCTTCCCGACGGAAGTTCCTTCCCGGCATTTAACTGCGTGCAAAGTTTTATATTTTTTAGAATAGTTCATTGCCTATTCAAGCCCCCCCCCCCTTCCTGCTATGCAACTTTCGGGTATGACAACACAATTTTACTAAACTCCTAGATGGCGATGAGAGGAGGACATAGGGGGTGATACCATTAGGAAAGTGGAATGGATGGGTTAGGAAGTGTAGAAGAGGAAGTTTTAAGGATTTAGAAAAATAAAGAAATCTGCTAGGACTTCAAACATTTATGGATAGGTTTTAGTGAAAAAAAGGATGATTTTTTAATATGCTAAAGATCTTAATAAAGTACTCGCTATAGGTCCAACTCGATTGTCCAACCAAGCATCCAACCAATACAAAAGATATCACAAGTAAATGGGCCCAAAAACATCACTTGTGTCTTGGTTGGAAACACTCGGTTGTACAATTAGATTGGACCTATAACATTTTCCTCTTAATATCACAAAGTTAAAGTCATTTCTAATATCCATATGATGAAAGAAGAAAGACCAATGTCACTTGAAGAGTTCTCGCTCCCAAGATTATTGCAAACCCTCTAGTGACTTGCCATCGATGACGTGACAACATCACACAATCCTTGAATACTAGACATAAACATGTAACATACCCAACATGTTCTCAATCAATGTGCCGTATCTATTACCGCCCCTTTTGCAATCCTCCAATTTTTGGAAAACAAGTATATCGGGTAGAGATAGCAAACATTTATTGTTCCGATTACTCTCAATTGCATCTCTCCAAAGAGGCTCTTTTATTTGTTAGTAATTGATCATATGATTTGCTTGTAAATAAAAAATAGTGAAAAAAAGTCATACTTTCAACCTTATTTAAGCTCATTCGAGTTGGAACTATCAAAAGCAGTTCCCAAATTCGACGATTATAGCAACCGAATTTGGATCTCGGTGATCAATCAGCAAGCTAAGGATCCGTACCGATTTTCCCTCTATCCTAGACCATAGTCATCCATGCAACTTCCGTTGTTGTCACTCTTTTAATCATCTAGATTTGGCACCAAGATTCTTCAAAGTAAGTTGGCATCATTTTTTCATATTTTTTGGCCGATTTGTTCCTGTGACCACAAACACCACTGATGTATCAATTGCATAGGTGGCTTGTCCTCCCCATCCGCTAAGTCTTTTAGTTGTCATCCTAATATCCTATCGCTCAATGAGGCAACATCGCCTATTCTCAACTGTCAAGTATAGATCTTGAACGAGGTATCTGGTTTTGAATTACTCCTTGATTTGGGTAGAAATTGTTTCCAAAACAGTAAAATCGCAGCTTCTGTTTGCAGCTCTTTCTATTTGGGGGCTACAATTCCATTTTTGCCCCTGAAGGAAAAAAAAAGGAAAGAAAAAGGAGCAAATCCCCTCCCGTCCGTCTTCCCCCCGTCTTTCTCTTTCTCTCTCCTCGCAGTCCCCATTTCTCTCTCTCTCTCTCACTACTCCCAAAGCGGCAGCGCCAGCAGCAACAGGGCAGGTCCAGCGGCAGCACAGCAAGCAAGAAGCGGAGGCCGAGTCAATTCCTCAAATCGCCCCTCCCAAATGCAACTCCTTACCTGAGGAATCCCTTCCCGACCACTTCCTCCCGCGCGCCGCCGCCATGTCCCGGGCGGCCGTGGACTTGCCGGAGTGGCTGCGCAACCTGCCCGTGGCGCCGGAGTTCCACCCCACCGCCGCCGAGTTCGCGGACCCCATCGCCTACATCCTCAAGATCGAGTCCGAGGCCTCTCGCTACGGCATCTGCAAGATCGTGCCCCCGCTCCCCGCGCCGGACTTCGGCGCGACGCTCGGGCGCCTCCGGGCCTCCTTCACCGCCAATGCCGCTGCCGCCGCTGGGGACGACGCGGCCCGGGTGGTTCCCACCTTCCCGACGCGGCTCCAGCAGGTGGGCCTCTCCGCGAGGAATCGCCGCGCTGCCAGCCGCCGCGTCTGGGAGAGCGGCGAGCGCTACACCCTCGAGGCCTTCCGCGCCAAGGCCCGCGACTTCGAGTTCCCGAGGCACGCCGCGCCGCCCAAGCACGCGACGCCGCTGCAGCTGGAGGCGCTCTTCTGGGGCGCCTGCGCCGCCAGGCCGTTCAACGTCGAGTACGGCAACGACATGCCGGGCTCCGGGTTCGCGCCGCCCGAGGAGATGGGAAGTGGCGATGCGGCGAGGGACGTCGGGGACACGGAGTGGAACATGCGGCCGGCGCCGCGGGCCAGGGGGTCGCTGCTGGGGGCGATGGGCCGGGACATCGCCGGCGTCACCTCGCCGATGCTGTACGTGGCCATGCTCTACAGCTGGTTCGCGTGGCACGTGGAGGACCATGAGCTGCACAGCCTCAACTACCTCCACTTCGGCGAGCCCAAGACCTGGTACGGCGTGCCACGCGACGCCATGCTCGCCTTCGAGGACGCCGTCCGTGTGCACGGCTACGCCGACGACGTTAATGCTATCAGTGAGTGCGCCCCTCTGTCTCTGACCTGCTCCTTTTACTGTTCTTTGGTTTATATTGCTTCGATGCGCAGCATTTCCACATGGCTTTTCGGTTTTATTCTTTTTTTAGCAAAGTCAAAACTTTTTTCACCAGGGTGTGATGTATATATAGTACTTTGCCAAAAAAAGAAATTTCAAAAGGAAAAAGGTGACCTGATTGTTAGAATGTCAGGAGCTTCAGTTGAGGCATTCTGCCTTTACAAGACCGTGTACATTAAGGAAAAATCATACCGTTTGGTAAGCAAGTTATGGCTTGTAGAAAGTGGGGAGTCATAACGATCAAAAAGTCATTTGGGTTACTGCAGGTTCTGATGCGAATATTAGTTGGACTTGAAATTTGGAACTAAATCCAGCTGTAGTGATGCAAATTAACACGGCATACTACGTTGAGGTTCCTGAACTTAGTTTATATCGCGTTTTGTTACCTGAATATCTTACTGTTCTGTAGAGTGTGGACAAGGGCACTTGCAACTGCAGATGCACAACAGTTTATGACTGTAGTTGCTGAAACGCAAGGAGATGGTAGCAAACCTATTGGTTTGCTTTGTGTGCTTGTAAACTGCCACACACTGTATTGTCAAGGAAAAATGAATGGGTCCTTTCTCAACCCAATAATTTCTGATCCAACCTGTAGATGATGCATCTACCCAATGCTCTGGCCCATGATGTTTGACCTTCTCCTTCTTGTAGCTAAACTAGGATCTCCAATTAATAGTATCACATAGACTTATGGGCTTTGGATAGCAACCTGAGAAAAACACCAGAGCTAGGCATCACGGTCAGGCGTCTGATTTCGGATGCCTGAGGCTGTGATGCATGCCTGGCCAGTGTACTGCCTTGGAGGCCAGCAACCAAGCAGGCCCTTGGGCTCCCTGCCCTGCCATTCTTTGGCCTAGACCTAGGCTCAGCATACCCAGCAACAACTGAAATTTAGAACTTACAAGTCTAAGTTTGGCTACTGAACATATTTAAGAACCTATGAGCATTTTTTTTCTCTTCTGTTGAACACAAGCACCTGAGTACTTCTGTCTTGATGCATTTTCTTTAAATTTGTGGTAGTCGCTTGCTTTTTCTTAACAACTTTCCTGCTTACCAGTATTCTTGATGGTTACATTTCTTAATTCCTTTTACAGAGGATTGGATTATGCGAGTTATAAGGAAACATTACTTTGATACTGACTAGTCCGAGTATTGTCTGAATGTTTTCATTTTACTGGCTCTGAAGTAACATGCTAATGATGTACCTTTTATATTATTTATCACATAGTGGCCTTTCAAACATTGAACGAGAAGACAACTGTCTTGTCTCCTGAAGTGCTTCTTTCTGCTGGAGTTCCTTGCTGCAGGTGTCTATATGTTTATTTATCTATTCCTTTTTCAACATTCAATTTCAGCCATTATTTTGAGTATTTGGTATAATGATTGATAGATGCTTCTCCAAAGCAGATTGGTTCAAAACCCTGGAGATTTTGTTATCACATTCCCTGGAGCTTATCATTCTGGTTTTAGCCATGGTAAGCGTTCTAACATATCCATATTTATAAAGACATATATTCCACTTATTGGGTTTTCAAGATTTCCCTCAAAAAGCTATATGTTTTCTTTCTATCCTGTTTGTTCACTGAATTCAGTTAACTTAAAGTGAAATGGTTTTTTTTTGCAATTCCGTATATATGATACAATGTGTAAGTCAATAGTAGTTTTTTTTTTTGTGCTGCACAGGATTTAACTGTGGAGAAGCATCAAACATTGCAACACCTCGCTGGTTGCAAGTGGCTAAAGAAGCTGCAATTAGGAGGGCTTCCACAAATTGTGGTCCAATGGTGTCTCATTATCAGCTGCTTTATGAGTTAGCACTTTCATTACGTCCAAGGTGAGCTGCTATGATCTCCATTTTTGTTGTTGCAGATCTTTTGGGTTATGCAACAAATTTGGGCAGGATGCAATCCTCTACAAATTTTATTAGATAACATAAAATTAACTGGATATCTTCTCCTACTTCAAACAAATGATGCTGTATGCATTGTAATACTATATTATTATTAAACATGTCTCGTCAATTTGTCCATGGCAATCTACTTGTCTAATTCATAGAATTCTCATATTAATTGGTAGAGATGGATTTAGTTTTAAAGAAGATGTGCCTTTATAGGGAGCCCAAGAATTTGCTTGATGTGCCAAGAAGCTCTCGTTTGAGGGACAAGAAGAAGAATGAAGGTGAAATAATAATCAAAGAAACATTTGTTGAAAGTGTGATAAAAAACAACAATTTTCTTAGCATCCTTCTTGGTAAGGGTCCATGTATAGTTATACCAGAGATTGAATTTCCCCTTCCATCGATGGTACCTGAAGTCACTGTTAAGCAAAGCCTGGGTGCTGGTGTCAGTAATATTAGCCAGCCAAAAACTGAAGATATGCTTGATGATGCAATATATGGAATCAATGGGATGGAGAATATGAATGCGGCTAGCGCAACTATTTCCTCTGTATGTAACAGAAGAAAACTCTATGAAACAAAATTTGGAATGGTTAATAGCACTGCTTTCTGCTTATCAACTCCAGTAATCCAGAGTGGAGTAAGTGGAAATAGTAGATCACATCAAGGAGTTGGTCTCTTAGATCAAGGGCGGTTGCCATGTGTTCAGTGTGGCATATTAAGCTTTGCCTGTGTGGCCATTGTTCAACCCAAAGAAGCAGCAGTCCAGTTTGTCCTTTCTAGGGAGTGTAGTTCTTCAGATGCTACGCATGGAGAAGTTATGAAGTCAGATGATATCTCAAATTTGATAGCAGATCCTCCACAAGGTTAGCAAGAAAGACTTGGATCATACTCCTGCTATTAATCCACTGCTAAATACGAATACCTTAAATTATTCTCTGACCTCAATTGTTTCATATATATTGGTGCTGAATAGTGATAGTGATGGTATTTATTTTTGATCCGGTATATATAGTCCTAATACTAGTTTTCTATAATGCTTCCATGGTACGTAAAAACAGGGATTTCAAATAGCTCTTACTATCATACACATTGATGAAACTTCCAATTTTTCTAGTTCAATGGTCTACTAGTCACAAGTGTGATCTCAATTGTCCTATATTGCCAAGGTCTTCAAGACATAAATTTGGCCTCCACTTTCTATTGTTTTATATGTACGAAGTCTTATAAATTATTATTTCATATGGCCGATCTCAATACTCATAGTATTTATTATGATAATAGTTTGGCTAACTTATGTTTCTGTTATTCCTTTTTAAAAGTATTATGTTTTGAGTAAATGATGAAGAAAACAGCATAACATTACTTGATGGTGTAACGATGAATGTTTCAGTGTACTGTGGTACTTTTTAAAAACTTATTTGTCCATTTCAGTGAGCTTGATTTGGTTTCCATATCAATTTCCTCTTAGATGCTTGATACTCAATTGTTATATATCTATATTTTTTGACCTTGATGTTCTATAACTTCTTTTTTTTAACACTGAATGTTTTGATGTTACGGATTAACAATAGTCATGTGTGAAGTGCTTTTCTATGTGGAAACTTCAGGAGCCATGGTGTTAATAGTTGTTCCCTTTCAACAGGACATGCTTCCAGGAATCATGATAATATAATAAATAGCATAACTTCAGCCCAAGTGTCTGATCGGTGTGGCGAGCTATACAGCAGTACCCCTGGAGGTACTTCTGCTCTTGGGCTTCTGGCTTCTGCATATGATTCGTCAGATTCAGATGAGGAACCTGAGAATATTTCAACTGGTACTGAAAACAATGATGCTGCAGAGGGATTTACAAATGTTCAGTCCTCAGGAACATCAGTTCCACAGAAGTCAAATGTGCGATTGTGTCATGAGGAATATGAAGAGATAACTACACCTTCTCTGATCAAACCACCAGAAAATGAGAGTATGATAATGACTCATGCTAGTAGGCAAACAGATATCAGCCATCTTGCAAAGCTGGGAGAGCCACCAACTTCCTATGAGCAGTGGTCTGCATATCTTGATTTGGATGATAATCTAACTGCATCATCTGTGAATGCCTCTTCAGATACCACCTTGAGCAGAGGTAAAGGAACAACGGTACCAGATGCACTGGCCATGCTCAAGCTCAAGTACAACAAAGATTCTTGCAAAATGCATGTATTTTGTCTAGAACATGCTTTGGAGACATGGACACAACTTCAACAAATTGGTGGTGCTAATATCATGATTTTGTGTCATCCAGGTATTCACAGTTTTACACTGTTCTGTGATTTCCAGGCATTTTCTGTTTTATTTATCCTTCTGTTTGCCTCTTGTTTACTTGGTAGACTGATGGGTGGTATCTGATTGATGTTTATCATCATGTAATAGTATAAATAGTCATTTGGATGATACTTCTGTGAAAGAAAAAATTGACTACTTATTTGTTATTTTGTTTCAATCATTCTAAAAGAGTGTAATATTGCCCCTACATTGTTTTCACGCGAGGACAACATTTTTATTTCATTTTTTGAGCTAAACAATAGAAAAAGAACGAATGCATACAATGGGTGCATAAGAAATGTTATGCTTTCAGATCCTCTTCATTCGAAATAATCATCTTTATCTTTGTTTATTGGAATTCTATGTAAATGATGTAATTGTGTTTTTTAGTTATATTATTAGCTCCTTGCTCAAGTGGGCATTTGTAGCTTTTGAGTGAAGTCTTAGTCCTGCAATATTTTTCAAAAAATGAAATGTTTTCATTGTTGTACTATGCAACTGCAGAATACCCTAGAGCAGAGTCAGCAGCAAAAGTTATTGCAGAAGATATTGGCATGAAGCATGCATGGAAAGATATCACTTTCAAAGTAGCAACAGACGAAGAAATTAGAGTAATTAAATTGGCGCTACAGGATGAAGATACTGAACCCACAAGCAGTGACTGGGCAGTAAAAATGGGTATCAACATATATTACAGTGCCAAACAGAGCAAATCTCCACTTTACAGCAAGCAGGTACCATACAATTCCATCATTTACAAGGCATTTGGCCAAGAAAATCCAGACAGTTGCACAGATGACGAAGGGCAACGATCAGGCACAACAAAGAAAAAGGTGGCTGGATGGTGGTGTGGGAAAGTTTGGATGTCAAATCAAGTTCATCCACTTTTAGCTCTTGAGCAAGAAGAACAGAATCATGACATGATTTACAGCAAAGCTATTGTCAGTTCTACTTCCCATGACAAGATAAAAGAATCATCAGCAAGATCTACCCGTATCAATCGAAGCATATCGAAAAGACTATCTAGACCAAAACAAGGGGACTCTGCTGAGAAGTCTAGAGCCAAAAAGAAGAGATGCACTGCCTCTGATGAACCTCCTTTGCACCACAGTGGCATTCATTTGATATCCGAAGCCAGTAATGACCAGCTTAGAAACTTTGATGATTATGGCAAACATGACAATGCCAATGAAGGCGAGGAAAAGCTGGACATTCAGAAACATCAACAACATGAACTGCAAAACATGAACAAAAAGTCAAGTTCTAGAAGGCGAAAGGGTGAGAAAAGAAACAACTTTTATGAACTGCATGATGAAAATGGAGACATTGAGTGCAAGCTTGACATAGATAGCATAATTAACACCTCGATTGGCGACTGGGACAGCAGTCCACCACCAGAATTCGCTGTTGTAAAAGTGGAATCTGGTGTTAAATTGCAAAGTAGTAAGGGAAAATCTAGCAAGTGCAAGACTAGTGATTTGCCAAATGGAAGCAAGAAACTGCAAAAGATGGATAAAAAAGCAAGTACTAAGAAGCAAAAGAATTGTAAAGCAAATAGGCGCTTTCGAGAAAATCACACTGAAGATGTGGATTTGGCTCAGGTACGCCAAGAAAGTGGAGATGAAGCTACGCAAGATAACTGGGATGAAATTCAAAAACAAAAAAGCAATGATGTGAAAGTAAAATCTAGAGGCAAGATTCAAAATGGTAAGGAGAAAATCAGCAAGTGTCAGCCAAGGGATGATGCATGTGATACAGGATGCAATAAAGGAAATGAAGTCATGACAGAAAATGGGGATGAAACTCCAAAAGAAAAATCTGGTGATACGAAAGTGAAATCTAGAGGCAAGATACAAAGCGGTAAGAAAAAGGCAGCAGACATCAGATAAGTGATAGTCTACGTAATGGAGATAAAGGAGCAAAATATACTTGCGATATAGAAGGGTGCGACATGAGCTTCAGCACCCAGCAGGACTTGACGTTGCACAAAAGAGACATTTGTCCTGTGAAAGGATGCAAAAAGAAGTTCTTCTGCCATAAATACTTGCTTCAGCATCGCAAAGTGCACCTGGATGAAAGGCCACTCATGTGTGATCATCCAGGCTGCAAGAAGACATTCAAGTGGCCATGGGCAAGGACGGAGCACATGAGGGTGCATACAGGGGTGCGACCATACGCATGCACAGAACCTGGCTGCACTCAGACATTCCGGTTTGTGTCGGACTTCAGCCGTCACAAAAGAAAGACTGGACATTGCTCTGAAAAGAAAAGGAAGAACAGTACATAACTTCTAACTGCGATTTACAAGTACAGGTTTCTTCTCTGATGATGATTTGAAGGCGATGCATATTGAATAATCGCATCTGATTCCATTGATTGCGGAATTAGTCCGCATTTGGAATTAATTCATTTCATTGTTTACTTGCTCTGCATAACACCAAATGTTCTGTTGCTTTAGGTCCAACTGACCTGATGTTGACTGGGATTGTCCCATGTCAAATGTACCGTTCTTTTGTTCATCCTCGGAAGTTCGGAATTTCTTCTGTCACCATGTTTAATTTAATATACTTGTCGTTAGAAGGCTGTTAACCTGTGGTTAAATGCTTCATTAAAAACGATGTTGACCTGCAATATGGCATGCTCCAATTTTGGTTTAGTAAAATGGAAATTGGATATGATATGCTAGGACAGGAAGGTTTGGCCAATGTAAAAGGTTTGTAGCTTATTTGTTTTTACTGTTGAAAAAATGTATTAACGTTGTTGGTCTTTTCCATAATTTAGGAGCATGCTTGGGTGCAAGGTAGCAGGATCCGAATTGCATGCTGCTTAACTGCAGTTTGAGTTTCGTCCAAATCCTGAACGTCTAGAGCAATTTGGGGTACATGTGTTTGGATTTAGACCGTAGGTTTTTTGGTTCACCATCATGATGTGTATTGCCGTATATGCATTTCCACGTAACACGGTTGATTATTCTACCGAAGTTATTTACCATCATTGTTGGTTGCTCGTGGCTGCGGTGTTTATAGAAAATTAACTGGTTTCGGCTCCATTCTGCTCTACGCGGGTCCTCAAATTTGACTGTTAGGGCATATCCAGTAGTGTTGCTAAAACTTCTTTCAGATAGAGGGATAAGATTTTCAGGAAAAAGTTATGCTCTTCTCCATCAGCTTACCTAAAAACTGGATACGTATACCTAAAATCGTTTGCTCCATTCTCAACTCACTTGCACATATGAACTCCCAACTGAATCTAGGAATTATTGGTAATAGAAATTAAATCGGAAAAACATTACCGTAGACAACACATATTCAAATACACATAGTTCAACAAACATATCTAAACAAGCATGACAACACATGTTCAAACAAACATAGTTCAACACCTTCCAAGTACAAAGTAATTCCATAACACATCATAGTTCAGCGATCACTACCATTAACACCCCTAGAACTACAATTGCCACCGAAGCCACCAAATGCATCCACGAAGCCTCTCGTGGATCTTGATGCCAAGATATGATCACGCATAAGCTCATAGTATGCCTTCTCTTTTCATCGAGAGAAGATAGATCCATGAACATGATTCTTTGCTCTTGTTCTAAGCTCTTCGCCATCTCCTAAGCAGCTGCCCTCCTCTCCTCAACCGCTTCCCTCCTCTCCTCGCTTGTGGTCCTTCTTTCCTCGGCCACCGCCCTCCTCTCCATTTCTTTCGTCTCTATCCATTTTATAGTCTTATCCTCTCTCTAAGGCAAGTTCTTTCCTTGTTGCTACCATATTGTCCAAGGACTCCTTGTATGCACTCTCCATTCCTTTCAACTTCTCCTTTTGGAGCGGTAAATTTGGAATGGTAAATTTGTGATGCGGAGAGAGGAATTTAGGTCGCTTGGTAAAAAATATAGGGATAGCAACACTCGCTGGAGCAATTTTTTTGGTCTTTGAGCAATTTTTAGGGATAGCAACTTGTTTTACCAACACTGTAAGTTGCTTGCTCACATCCTAATTTACTTCAGTCCAACAGACTTTAAAAAAACATTTGATTATAAGAAAAGTGAAGTGTTTCTTTTACGTAATTTTTGTAACATGAATGAAACTTTGTCATTCTCGCTATGTGATAAGTACCCAAAGTCTGTGTACCATGTCTGTTGGGGAGGAGATCACCACCTTACCCCAATGGGCTGGTCCGGAGAGGAGAAGCCCAAGAAGGCCATGGAGAGGAAGGCGCCCAGCCCATCTAAGGGTCCAATAAGGCCACTAAGAGAGAGGCGCCCAGCCCATCCAGGGCCTAATAAGGCCATGAAGGGGAAATCCAACCCATCTAGTGGCCATGCAGCATGCATGAATATGTCCAAAATGCCCTTATGTGAGTATAGTAAGCCTAGGGACAATAGTGTAAACCGTGTCGACGATGGATCGTTAGGGTGGAGAGAGTATGTGTCTATAAATACTCTCTCAACCCATCACATCACCCATCCGAAATCTCTGTAACACACCCGTAATGCAATATATGGCCACCCTTATGATTCCCTTCGGAGCTTCCCTTGTGATTCCTCACTTGTTCCTTCCCTTTCGGGACTAGTCTAAGGCCCTCCTAGTTACGCAACCCATATAACAAGCAAAGGCTAGAGGCCGCTATGAAGACACATAAGAAATGCTAATGAAGCAAATGTAGATTCTCAAACGGGCCAATATGACGGACCGTCAAATTCCCACTCGAGAGCCTTTGCAAGAGCCCATTCAAGAGCCCTCCCAAGAGCACACAATTCCTCCTTCGGCTGTCAGCACACATCGGAATGTGGAGATGGATCCTTCGTTGCCTCTAGCATGGGAGTTACAAACGACGATATGGCCCCCTCGGCTGGCGGGAATTAAACTCCCTGCTATAGGGGTAGCTCCGATCCCAAGGAATTTTTCATCCGGTATGAGACCGCGGTCGAATCTGCCGGACGGGCGATGCAATTATGGCTAGAGCACTTCCGCTTGCCTTGGAAGGGAATGCAAGTGCATGGTATTCTAGACTCCTAGCCGGTTGTGTCGAGGAATTATCTTGGCACTAATACTACCTAGTCCCTCACGAGAGTGGAATTCGATGGTGCAACACTCAAAACACGGAAGAATACGCGATATTTTTGACAGGTTCAGGCCCCTCAATCGAGAGTAATACCCTATGTCCCGTATGTTGTGTATTGCCTTTAGCAGATTGCTAATTGTGTATGTCCAGATTGTTTTCGAGGGGTCCCCGCTTTACATGCAGAGTCCTAGTCGGTTACATGAATTACATACTCGGAAGCTCTGTCTCTAAGATTTCTTATTGATTCGTAGTCTTAATTAATTAATCTTTCTCCTTGACTTGAAGATCACGCCATATCTTGTCGGTCTCGTAGTGCACCTTTGTTTCCATACCCGCATATGGAACCTTCTATTATTCTCAGTATCGGTCAGGCACCACTCGTGGGCCCTCCCGACCGGTCTTATCTTCTTCAATATGCCACCATATCTTCAACAAGTCATTCCTTTGATCATAACATACCCATAAGGTAAGTATACGTCAGAGTTGCATTCATTCACGGGGACAATCGAAGAAGGCCTTGGCAGTCCATTTTCGGGGAGCTCACCCGAAGGAGCTTAATAGCGGCGACTTGGTTGCTCGTTGTCAAAGGGAGGGCGAGTCATTAGCCCAATTCACTAAGAGGTTCATGCATCTAAAGTGTCAAGTAGCTAATGTGCTCTGCGCCGATTATCATAGAATATGTGGCAAGGGGGCTTCATCTCAATGCTGCTCGTAGAAGGATAAGGGAGAAGCAACCCAAGACTCTTGATCATTTGCTTCTTATTAAAGAAGGGCAAGTCATAGTTGAAGAGGATGTGTAGAATGAAAAGGCTGGTCGGCGAGCTCGGTTAGACCGAAGGGGTGAGAAGCGCCATAAAGATTCTCGTCAAGATGGGAATTCTCATAAGATGCCACGGAGGAATGTATACAAGGTGGAACAAGACGGGGCAGATTCTAGGATATTCACAAGAGCCCCCACCTTCGGCACAATCCGAAACGAAGACCGTGGTAGAGGTCGTGGCGGGGCTCATCCGGAAACACACCTCAAGGCTTCTTTTGCTATTTCCATGGTCTAGGGCTGAATCACACGACCAACAATTGTGAAGAAATCAAGGTCATGTGTGTAACCAAGGAAATGGGGCGGCACGCCCCAAAACCTCGGTGATGCGTACGAATCACTATGTACCTCCTTCACCAACACAAGCATTACCGCCACCACCACCGCAACGGTCGCTTCTCGAGCCGCGGCCGCCTTGACCTGCTGAGTCGCGGCTTTGAGCTCCCCGTAAGCTTGCTGCCGCTCCTCGTAGGCGGTCTCCCGGTGAAACCGAGCTTCCTCCCGCAGCCGGGAGGTGGTCTCCATCACCTCTCGGTGCTACGCGTGGGCGAGCATCACCGCCCCGCGTAGCCGGTCCTCAAGGACCTCGTGTATGCCTACCGGACAGGCATTCTCCTCGAACCAAGGCGCTGCGCGCCTCGGCCATGAGGCGGCGCATCCGCCTGTGCCGCCTCATCCAGCAGAACAGCGACGGGGCGCGGCTCACCACCACCGCCCTGAACTCCTCCGCCGGAGCGCGCCTCTCGGGCCGTTGGCTCCGGGGATATTGAGTGCCCCTACGAGGGTCGCTAGTTGTACCACCAACTACCAGCAGCGAGCGACTCTACGATCCACGAGGTCGAGCCACCTGCTGCCACCACCTCCGACTCGACCCAAGCATCGCCGGGGTGCCTCCGACAAGCAACCTCCCGGGATCTAGTGTCGGAAGCTAGGTCAACGCGAGGCGGCGCCCTCGGCGTCTCACCTGTCCACGTCATCTTGGGAGAGGGCAGTCCCCTTCTCAAAAGAAAAAACAGTGGCACAAGTTTACAAAACAACAAAGATTCAATCGAAGCTCAAGTACAGGAACTTGGAAGGTCACATACCTCCGCAACCGGCGCCATAGCGGCATGTCGGTGGAGTCACCTCCCGCCGACCGCCGCATCATCCGGACTCCGAGGAGGCCGAAGTGTCCTCCGCACCGCCTGCGGGGTCGCGCGCCCTCACTTTATGCCTCAATGGCGGTCATCGTCACTTGAATCCGATGAGGGCGGCGGAGTCGGGGCCTTCCCCTTTCCCTTAGGTTCCGTAATCGACCGGGGCTCCGCAGAGCGATCGACGCCCGCCGACGGCGGAGCTGGCCTCTCCGAGGAACGGGCCCTTGTGCCGTGTCGGGAGCGGGATCCCCTTCCCGCGGCTCCGGCGGGTTCGGCGGCTCTAGGCAGCCCAACTTTGGCATCACGCCAATTATGGTGAACTTTCCTAGAAGGTGATGCAGGGGCCCGGCCTCCGTTAGGAATGCCATTGGCTAGGGCATATCTCGCCCCGAGCAACAGTTAGAAGGCCCCGTACAGACACGCCATCCAACAGCTCGCTGCCACGCCCACCCACAATGGGCGCCACATCCGTGTAGTCCGTCTACAACCAGCTAGGCTTCGGACGGGGCGGAGCGGCGCCATGCGGCTTGATAGAAAATCATGCACGACGTGGCTTCCCTCGAGCCCCGCCGCCCTCATTGCCATGATGCGCCGGAACACCGACTCTAGCTCGGGATCCACCGTCGGCGCCTCCTACCAAAACTCTACGACGACCTCTCGGCATACGTCGCGGGAAGCGAAGGCGGCCTCGGTAGGGCCGGTAGAAAGGTACATCCATCCCTTCTTTCGGTCGTCCACCTTGTCGAACAGCACCTTTGCGATGTAGAGGTGACAGCTTGCGAACGGGGAATCGAACCGACACCACAAGATCGTCGGTCCCGTAGCGGAACGTCGCGCGGAACAGCCGCCGTAAGACGCACACCAACGGCATCACCTCCACGAAGGCCTCACATTAGTGGGCAAAGATGGCGAGCACCAGGAGGACGTTCGCCGACAAGTGCGCCATCCTAAGTTGGTAAGTGCCCAGCACTTCCATGAAGAAGTCGAAAACAGTGGGAACCGCCCCGCCGTCAAGAAGAGGGCAAAGGTGATGATCTCGCCCACATCCTCCGTCGGCCGCACCTTCACGGTCACCGACCGAGGGGGCGGAAGGTGGGATCGCTTCGGTCGGAGACGTAGAATGGGCGCACCCGGTTCAAGGCGTCTTTCGATGGGAAGTTGGATGGCAGCGAGTAGGGAACGAGGACCCGTCGGAGCCGGCTACGAAGACCTACGGCGGCCGGGCCTGAAGCAGCATCCGCACTCGCACGACATCAAGAAGAACGGTGGTGAGTCATGACGGCACAAGCGAAAGCGAAGGATTGGATCTAGACGAAGAACACAAGAGCGGAGAGACGAAGGGGCGCAAGGGAGAAGAGCAGCTGAGTTCACAGCGAGAGCGTGGGAACCGTTGTCCGCTGCGATGTCGGCTTTATCCACCAAGCACGTCGCCTCGTCTTCGGAGGCATGGGCGCCGCTACGATCGCGCCCGACGTAAAGTCACGTGTCGCTTTGCATCCGGAAGAGCAGCGAAAGTCGAAGGAAATCCACCCGGAGACACCGACGAGGCTGCCCCGACCACGGACCCGATCCCCTCCGTCGCTGATCGGGCGGGGGCTCTGTCGGTGTATCTGGAACCAGGGTCCCCATAACCACCTGTGGGGCGGTTTAGGCGGCCCATCCGCAACAAGCTACCACGTGCGGCAGGCCTGCGCGGCCCAGCCGGGGACGGGGCGTGCAAGGGAAGCCACCGCCCGTGGGTGGCGCGACACGCCCCAAAACCCTAGCGCACCCTAGAGGCGCGGGATGTGACCGCGAGACCCGCGCGGTTGGGAAGGATTTAACATCCCTCCTCGGTTCTCACGGGTGATGCGTGTCGTATACTTGCCTTATGGGTATACGAGATGATAAAGGAATGAGTAATTAGAGACACGGTGGTTAATCAATGAACATTGGAATGGCGGAGAGGGTCCACGAGTGGTTCCTAACCGATATGGAATATCGAAGATTCCATATACTCGGTATGGAAATAAAGCGAGCATCAAGACCGACGTATTGTGACTTGAGCAACAAGTAAAAGAGTAGTTTGTAATCTATAGGACTCCGAATCAATAAGGAAAGCTTAGAGATAGAATCTTCGCATATGTAATCCATATAATCGACTAGGACTCGCATGTAACCCTAGCTCCTCCGGGTATATAAGGTGGAGCAGGGATCCCCCAAAAAGCTCTAAGATTTGGCAATTAGCAATCTGCTAAAAGCAATACATAACACACGAGACGTAGGGTATTACTCTCCATCGAGAGGCCCGAACTCGTCTAAAATCGCGTGTTCTTGTGTGTTCCGTGTGTTGCACCATCGAATTCCACGCTCGTAAGGGACCGGTTAGTTCTAGTGCCGAGTTTAAGACTCGACATTTGGCGCACCAGGAAGGGGTCCCGGCGAGTTCCCAGCGAGTTCGATGGCCTTTTCGTTCGACATCGACTTCGCACCCGGCTTCAAAATCCGCTTCGGGTCCCTCGACTTCGAAGCTGATTCCGCCGAAAGCTACGTTTGATGAATCCGATTCGTGATCAGGCCGCAGCTTCGAGCGCGATCCCCGACGTGGACGAGATCGCATATATGAAATCCAGCGAGACCGACGCAGCTTTAGCGCGAATCATCGGATCGCTTACGCGTCGGACCGGTTCCCGGTCCGTGACAACGAGCAGCTTGTCGAGCTTGATAGCGACTTCGAGGGAGGTTCTCCAGCCTTCTTCCAAGTATTCATGGCGGGTCCAGTTCTTCAAGAACTTACACCCGAGGAAGCCGCTGCTGAAGAAGATAGGATGGCCGGAGACGAAGCCAACCGCCGTCGCGTGAAGCGGACGGGGCGGACGCGGGAGATCTACCCCCGCGGCCTTCGGATCCTCGTGCAAACGTCACCGGCACCAGTCAAGACGGAGGAATCATTCCAGCTACTACCGCGCTCGCTCATCGGACCGCTGCCGGAGCGGTCTGCAGACCCGGATGAAACATCGCCAGGTTACAACAGCCGACGCGGATGCCGCAGTGGGAGACGCCATCGTTCTTCGAGCAGAGCATTAGATTTGAGCTCCATGGAGGTTGAATTGAATGGCGCACGGGTTTTCACGTCGCCGATTCACAACATCGTGGGGATAAAACAGATTCTTGAGACAATACCGGAGGAGGTGTTTCACTCAACACCGGGGCTTCAACGCGCGCCGAGCTTGGTAGATGCGGCTGCTTTACAAACAAATCAGCTCGTCCATGACAGAGCTGAATCCTCCGATCGTTCGCGTTCTCACTCGGAGCGGCCCGCGAGAGCCCGGTCTCGAAGGAGCTTCTTCCGAGAGGAAGACTTGAGCCTAGACATACTCCGATTGCGGACGAGCACGAACGAGCTCCGGATCAAGATCTACGCGTACCGCTTAATGGCAATCGTGATGCTCGTAATGTGCTTATCGACCGTCATGCAGAAAGGGCGAGAGGAGCGCAGGAGACAAGAAGAAGATGAGCGACGACGGACCGGTCATGTTGATGATCGTCCGCGGGATCTCGCCCCACCTCGCCTACGCGTAACAAATTCGCCTAGGCACGGGCCGGCTGCTTTAGCGCCGCCCCGAGCGGAAACCCTCCGCGTAATGACCATCGAGGACATAGCGGTCGACACGCTCACCGTGACGACCGGTCAAGAAGAGATGATCGGCGTGATAGCGAGAGATCGACGGGGACGAGATGACAGGAATAGAGATAGGGAACCCCGACGGATTGATAATGACCGTCAAGCGGCGCCTCCGCCTCCGCCTCCGCCTCCGCCTCCTCCCCCTCCTACACAGCTCGTGGAACAAGTGAACAATGATCGTCAAGATGGTTCAGGAAATAGATATCAAGACGATCGCTACTATGACTACTCGGATGATGACAGGGATCGTAATTATCGACATTACCCTCGTCGGCGGTCCCCTTCACCGGTCCGGACCGGTCTAGAAGACGATGAGTACTCCGTAATCCCTGCCTTCACGCGGGATCTACGCATCTACAAATACCCCGGGGATTTAAGCCCGGGCCATCGACAAATACGATGGCAAAGCGCCTCCGCCGAGTGGCTTCGCATGTAAACTACCGCCATCCAGTCAGCAGGAGGGGATACTTTTGTGCTAGCTAACTACCTCCCTATGTGCATGGAGCAGGCTGGACGCTTGTGGTTGCAGTCCTTACCCGAGAGATCTATCTCTTCCTGGGGCGATCTCACCAAAAAGTTCGTGGAGAATTTTCAAGCGACTTGTGAGAAGCCAGGAAACTACTTCGACCTCAATAGGCTGAGCGAAGCCGGACGAGACCCTTACGGAGTTCATCCGGCGATTCCGCAACAAGAAGGCCTTAATCCCCAATGTTCCCGATCAGCAGATAATTGCGGCGTTTCAAGTTGGCGTCCGGAGTGAAGCATTAGTTCACAAGATTGGGAGGCGCAATCGTAACCTTACCATGACGGCGTCGAGTGCTTCAAGATAGCAGATGATTATGCTGCTGGAGAATCGAACATGGTCAATTTACGCGGGAACAAAGGGAAGGAGCCGAAGCACGACCAAGGCAACCGATCCGGATCCAAGAACAACAACAAGCGCAAGGCCGAACACCTTGTTGCAGCTGTCAACCGGTCTCATGGAGGAGATCGGCCGGCACCTCCTAAGAGAGGTCCAAGAGAACGACCTTCGTTCGAAACGCTTCGGAGGGTCCTTGCATGATTCATAATGGGAATCATAAAGCTAAAGAGTGCTTCCTGTTAAGACCGTTCGCTCAATTCGCTTTAAAGGTAGCACCCCGGTCTAGACACCGGAACCGAGAAAGGAGACAAAGGCAAGGATAAAGAGCGTGACGATAATGAAGATGACGAAGGCTTCCAGGAGCCGGCGAGGGAGGTGAACTTCATCCATGGAGGCCCCGATGCGTACGAGTCGAAGCGAAAGCGAGCCGGCCCTCGGAGAGGTCAACGCCATCGCTCCCGCTACCCCCGAATATCTACGGTGGTCCGAGGTGCCGATCACGTTCAGCGAGGCGGATCATCCCGAAGTACTTCCAAAAGCTGGTAGATACCCGCTCATTCCGGCTCCCATTGTTCGAAGGTACGGTTGAAGAGAACTTTCATTGATGGGGGAAGCTGCTCGGACATCCTTTTCGCTAAGACTCTGCCGGAGCTTGGCCTCTCCATAGCTGACCTGGATCGTAGTGTTTCACCGTTTCATGGTATAATACCCGGTCGAAACAGTTACTCTTTAGGGCAGATTTCTCTGCCGGTGACTTTTGGGACGAAGGAGAACTACAGGAAGGAGCATATCATCTTCCAAGTAGCCGACATCGACTCAAGCATATCATGCGATACTTGAAAGACCAGCTCGGCGAAGTTTATGGCTATCCTAAATTACCAGTATTTGATGCTCGAAGATGCCAGGACCAAGTGGGGTCTTATCGTTCCGGTCCGATATCAAGACCGCTTACGCCTGTGAGGTACACAGCACTAAACCGGCCTCTCGGGTCAAGTCGGAGGAAGAACGACGAGAAATCGGAGAAGCAGCTGAAACTCTAGAAGTACAGGCAAGGTTGGAAGATGAAGTTCCAGCTAAAAAGATCGCTAAGGAGAAGTCGAAGACCGATGCGATTGTTTCCAAGACTATTCAGACTTGATAAGTCGGACCCCTCCAAGGTCACCCATATAGGGGCTGACTTGGAGGACAAATAGGAAAGCGCGCTCATTCTTTTCCTCCAGGAAAATAGGGATATCTTCGCATGACAGCCTTCGACATGCGGGTGTTCCTAGGGAGAAGATTGAGCACGCACCGCTAGTGCGTCCCGATGCGAAGCCGCTTAAACGAAGCTCCGGAGGTTTGCTCAAGACCACAAGGAGGCCATAAAGAAGGAGTTAACTAGGTTGTTAGCAGCTAAGTTCATTAGGGAGGTGTATCATCCAGATTGGCTTGCCAATCCAGTCCTTGTACCAAAAAAGAACACTAAAGAGTTAAGAATGTGTGTTGATTATACTGATCTCAACAAAGCTTGCCCCAAAGACCCTTTCGCGTTGCCTCGGATTGACCAAGTTGTTGATTCGACCGCTGGCTGCGAGCGTCTTTGTTTCCTCGATGCTTATTCAGTGGTACCATCAAATCCTCTCGAAAATTGAAGATCAAATAAAGACCGCATTTATCATCCCCTTTGGAGCATACTCGCTATACAACAATGCCATTTGGATTAAAAAATGCCGGAGCTACGTATCAACGTGTCATACAACGCTGTCTAGATTCGCAATTGGGAAGGAACGCGGAAGCTTATGTTGATGATATAGTGGTAAAATCTCGGAAAACCGAGGATCTTCTCTCCGACCCGGCGAGAGACCTTCGATGATCTGCGGAATTTCTCCATGAAGCTCAATCCCGGAAAGTGCGTGTTTGGGGTTCGCTCTGGAAAATTGCTGGGATACCCGGTGTCGTGGCGAGGCATCGAAGCTAACCCAGAAAAGATTCGGATAATTGTTGACATGAAACCCCCGAGTTGCTTGAAGGACATTCAAAAGTTGACGGGCAGTATGGCTACGCTTAGTCGTTTTATCTCAAGACTGGGAGTCGGAGGACTTCCGTTCTTCAAGTTGCTCAAGAAGCAAGATAAGTTTGAATGGACGGACGAGGCGCAGACCGCGTTTGACCAGCTCAAGGAATACCTTAGCAATCCTCCGGTGTTGGTACCTCCGAACCCGATGAGACTATTCAGTTGTATATCTCCGCAACGAATCATGTGGTGAGCACGGTATTGGCGGTCGACCGGAAGGAAGAAGGACATCTCGTAACCGGTACAACATCCGGTATACTTTGTAAGTGAAGTCCTTACCGAGTCCCGGATAAGATATCTCCGGTTACAGAAATTAATTTATGCCGTAGTGATAACCTCTCGAAAGTTGAAACATTATTTTCAAGCACACCCCATCGAAGTTAAGACTGGATTTGCCATTGGGGATATTGTGCGAAACCGAGAGGCGAGTGGGCCAAGTTGCCAAGTGGGCTATAGAACTTGGGCAATATGAAATTACCTTTTCCTCACGAACAGCTATTAAAGGACAGGCCTTAGCTGATTTCATTATCGAGTGGTTGGAGACGCAAGTTCCGCAAGGAATTCGGACGTTGGAATATTGGGAGATGTTTTTTTATGGGTCCCCGCAGCTTTCGGGCGTGGGGGCTGGGGTCGTACTTCTTACCCCACGGAAGGAACCACTCGGATATGTATTACAAATGCATTTCGTAGCCTCAAACAATACCGCAGAATATGAAGCTTTGCTTCATGGACTTCGGATAGTCTGTTTCTTTGGGAGTCGGAGACTAGATGTATACGAGTGATTCGATGCTCGTGATAAGTCAGGTCAACAAGGTATGGGATGCTCATGATGATCATATGATTGCCTATCGTCAAGAAGTCGGGAAGCTTGAAGACAAATTTGATGGCTCGCGGTTTTCTCATATACTCGCGCGGAAATAATTCTGCTGCGGATGAGTTAGCCGGATTGAGGTCGTCGAGACAAGCAGTTCCGCCTCGGTGTATTCCTTCAAGTATTGAACAAGCCGTCCATTAAAATGGAACGCAAGGCCACTATTACAGAAATAGCGGAAGAAGCGGTCTTGAAGGACAAGGCCGAGGAAGCAGTCTTTGAGGCCCAGTGCCGAAGAGATGATTCCGCCGTAAGACACTCGATCGCTTGAGGTTATGGTCATTGATTCCGATTGGCGTACTCCATATCTTGAGTATTTGCAATCTGGTAAAACTCCGGAAGATAAGGTTGAGAAGCAAAGACCGGAGGTCCGAGCACGTAGTTACTTGATTCTTGAAGGAGAACCGTACGGGCGTGGTGTTAATATTTTGATGAAGTGTGTATCGGTCTCCGATGGGGGAATTTGTGGTAATCATGCCTCTTCGAAGTCACTAGTCGAGAAAGTGTTCGGACAAGGATTTTACTGGCCCACAGCTTGTGGATGATGCGCATAAGGTGGTTAAAAATTGCCGGGGATGTCAATTTTTGGCCCGACAACCACATAATCCGGCTCATGAGTTGCGAGATAATTCCGATGACTTGGCCTTTTTCGACTTGGGGGCTGGATATTGTTGGTCCTTTTAAACGGGCGCCAGGAGGATTCACACACATTTCTGTGGCAATAGATAAGTTCTCCAAATGGATTGAAGCTGAAGTCGTTACCAGTACGACTACTCGCTCGGGCGATCAAGTTTTTACAGAATATCTTTGTGCGTTTTGGGGTCCCGTATAGTATCATCACGGACAATGGGCCTCAATTCACTTCGAGTTTTTCAAAGATTATGCTGATAATTTGGGAATTAAGACACAATATGCGTCGGTATCACATCCACGGAGTAATGGGCAAGTGGAGCGAGCAAATGGAATGATCTTGACCGGTCTTAAACCTAGAATTTTTGACCGTTTAAAGCCGTACGCAGGAAAGTGGGTTAAGGAATTACCCTGGGTGCTCTGGGGACTACGTACTAATGTTAGTAGGGCTACGGGGCAATCTCCTTTTTCTCTCGGTATATGGATCTGAAGCCATGTTACCTACAGAAGTAAATATGGTGTCAGCTCGAGTACGATATTACGATGAAGAGAAGTACGAAGACCAGCGTCAGAGTTGAGCTGATTGCTGCGGAAGAATTACGAGATCAAGCTTTGATTCAAGCGGCTAAATATCATCGGGGGTTGCGTCGATATCATGATCGTAATGTGCGTACGCGGGAATTCCAAATAGGAGACTTGGTTCTTCGGAAAATCCAGTCCAACAAGAACAGGCATAAGTTGTCACCAGTCTGGGAAGGACCTTTTCTGGTCAAATCGGTCTCCGGACCAGGGGCTTATAGGCTATGACCGTGGAAGAGGAAGAAATTCCAAATTCTTGGAATATTGAACAGCTTCGTCGTTTTTATACTTAATTCCTTGTAAACTTCTTCATGTTCTAATAAAATGATTTTTATGTCTAATGTGAATGTGTTTGTTTCTTGTGTCTCGATATTTTAATTTTGAATTAACTTATCGAGTCGGGGGCTGCTATGTTAAGAGCAGATCTGTGATATTATGCTATTCCTGAATAATAAGACCAATCATTTAGTCGAAGACTCGCTGCATTGAGAGCGGTGCTGTTTCAGTTTAGACTGGCATATTTAGAAAAGGAAATTTTTAGTATTTTTTCATGAATACTGGTTGGTAGGCTGCTGTGTTAAGAGCAGATCTGTGATACTACGTAATCTTAAACCTTGCACACTGGTTATTTCTCTATGTCACATGATCTTGTTAAAGTAAGCTATAGCTATGAATTGTGATCTCGTGCTGATTAGAGCCGGTGTTAATTCATAGTTAGTTTGAGCTGAAATAACCATCATTGCTCGGATATAGAATTTAATTAGTAAGGAATAAGATGGTGACATTTTGAAACCAGTATTAACAGAGAAAAAGAGAAGACAAGTAACACTTCATGATCATTAAAAAGATAATAAGTTAAATTACAAAAGCATGATAAAAGAATTGTCTAATTACATAAGAAAGCTGGCCCTACAACAAACATCTACTGGGCAGGATTGTCTGGAGGTGCCGGTATCACCGGACTTGGGGTCATCCGCCGATCTGTCGTCAATTGTTCCTTCAGAATCGAAGGAGTAGGCAGCAAATCAGCGTCAAGATCTTCAAAGTCGTCCTCCACCGTTTGCCTAAAAGCGGCCGCTGCATCTTGAGCATCTTGGTCCAGAGCAAGGGCAGCCGCAGCCACATTTAAAGGAGCGCCCGTCGGATTCAGGGGAACATCTTCTATCAATTCGAAACAGTTCCAATGAGAGAATTCTTCAATTCATTGAACCGATCTTCGATGGTATCCGGATGAGCGCCACCTTTAATGAAGTTGAAATCACAGTCTTCGACCGGAGTCCAAGACTGGATTATAGCGGCAATGTGGCCTCCCCCGCTGCGGCGACCATCTTGGAGTGCTCTCCGATTCTTCTTGGGAAAGTCCAGACAGACCGTCTCGAGGTCTACTTCGTTCGATCAACGGAATGACCGCCGCTTAGATACTCGAGCGTCCGCATTGTGCCTGCAGCGAGTTCGAAGAAGACAAAGGAAGAGTTATCAACATAGACCGGTATTAGAAAGGAGTTATTTCATGGAAATAGAAAAAGAAAAGCTTACGCCTATGTCTGATTTCTGCGGCTCCGAATCTGCCTTTAATGTTGATATTGGATTCCCTCGGCTTGGTTTCAGCCTTTAACGGATGCGAGATTTCATGTTCCTTGGCTTTAAGCGCAAGTTGGGCAGATTCATGGGCAGTCTTTACGGCGCTTTCTTTCTCTGCTCGCGCCGTCTTTACAGCTTCCGAGCTTCCGCCAATTCGGCCTTCGGACGGGCGTTCTTAGATTCTAACATCTTATTAGAGCGCAGGTTTTGGGCGAGAATGTTGTCTTTGGCGGTGAGCTCGCCTTCCAACTCTCCAATCCGAGCTGCTTGCTGTTCTTCAACTTGTGAACCTTCCAGCAGAGCTTGTTCTTGGGCAGCCGTTTTCTCCAAAAGCGTTTCTTCCGCCCTTTTATGGGCGGCAACAACATTTTCAAGTGCTTGGAACACAAACAAGACCGGTCGGAGAGAAAAGAAGGAAAATACAAAATGTGAAGATAAGATTAAAGAATTACTTTGGATTTCTTTGCGAAGCTTGATGATCTCTTGCCGGCGTTCCTCCATTAACCGGTGGGTGCTCATTAGGTTGGCCTCCCTCTTCGACAGATCGGTTTCTTTGGATTTCGGATCGGCGGTCCGAGATTCAAGTTCAACTAACCGCTCTTGAGGTGAGACAGCTTCGACTCCGGACGAGCGATAATTGCATTCTTGGCTTCGGAGTTTTTAGAAGAACCTAAAAGGAGAAAGAAGCAAAGGATCGGACTATAATGAAAATATTAGTCAAAGGAGTGAATAAAGTAATAGGGTATACCCGGCCGGATTCGGAGAAGTTCTTCGGGGCTTCCTCTTCCCGAAGGGTATCCCACCGAGCTGTTGCTTGTCAACTTTCTAGCTCCACTTGTGTTGTCCACTTCAACATCTCCGACTACCATTTTGGCCGATCCGGGCCCTCCCGGGCGTTACGTGTCGTCCTAGGCCGTCGAGGAATTTCTTCCACCTGGACCGGTCCCAATGGGAGTTCGGAGGAGCTTGGAATAGGGTAGCTTGGGAAGGGAAGTCATTTGTAGATGAGCCCTCAATATTGATGATAACTTGCTCTTCGGCTTGCTTGGGATGGGGCTTCTACGCTAGAAGAGGCGGCGAGGATTTCCTTGACGAATGCCGCACTTTGTACTTCGAGAGGACTTGGCGGTGGCGGAGAGCTGTAGAAGTGGGAGTTGCGGAAGCACTACCGGTCGAGGCCGGAGTAGAAGATTTATTTCTTAAAAAGCTAGCTATGCTAGCTTGGAAATTAGAAGGAATTCTGCGAAAAAGTTGTGAACATTTTAAGACTGGGATGAAAATGACTCGGAAGGGATTAGTAATGCAGAAAACTTACGAAGTGGCTTTCTTGAAACCAGTAGAGGTCTTGATCTTCTTGGAGGGGCCTTGAATGTCTTCACTAGAGCCCTCTGCAGTCCTTTTGCCGCTGGTTGGACTTGCGGTGATAAGACTGGTTCCCCTGCGCCACTTGTCGAAGGACCGGTCCGAATGCCATACCGGGATCTCTTGGGAACATTGGCCGGAGAATCTGTTAATAAGGGGGTTCCTTGAGACTTTCCGGTAGCGGCTTCAAAAGCGGCCAGCGCAGCTTGGCGATCCCTCTCGACAGACTTCCTCTTCCCTTCGCCGGTCTTCAAGCTTTTGTGCCTCCGTACGGGTGTCGCCTCGTACGAAGCGGAAGGAGCGATGGGTCCGCCGATGGTTAAGGAAGTAGTACGTTTCTTCATAGTAGGTGCTTGAACCACTTTTCCGGATTTGGATATTTTTGGAGCTATGTCTGGGCGGCAAGGGATACGACCGGTCCGAAGTCTTTTGAGTAAGACCGGCCGTAACAGCGAGAGGAGCGGTATTGCCTTCATAGTCTTCCCCCCAACTGTCATTAGGAGGAAGAGGGGGTGACTTCTGAAATTATCCATTTTCTGTATTGCACAATTATATTTGAGTAAGAGGATGAAGATTAAAAGTAACAAAATTCGAGAATAAGGAGAGAGATACTTACAGGATCTCGATGGTTCGACGTACTAAAAGCCGGACCCACTTTTTGGCATCCTGATAGGTCTGGTTTTGGTTGGAGCATTTGCTTGAGGCGGGTTTCCAACCGTTCTACGTCGGGGAGAGGAGTTCCGTCCGAGTGGAATGGCCACGTCCTCATTGAAGCACCATGCTTGGATGTTCTTGTTTTTCAGCGACTGGACTCCTCGCACGATGAAGCTCCAAAGAACTGTCTCGGCGGTGACGCCTTTGACTTCTTTTAGATACTTGATACAAGCTAAGAGAGCGAGGATTTCTTCATCTTCCTTGAGTTTCTCCCCGATATCCGAAGTAGGGAAATTTTTGGCTACTTTGGCGCTAAAAGGAGGGAGTGCAGGCTGGGGATTGTCACGGAAGAACCACCCATTTTTCCAATGAGCTATGCTCTTATTCGGAGAGATGGAGAAGTATTCATCTGCACTCCAACATTGAATTCCTACCCCACCTACTGCAGCCTGGCGGTCCGATGAGGGAAGTGGGCGGATTTGAAAAAGATATTGAAACAGTTTGAAATGGGGGAAGACTCCGAGGAAAGCTTCACAAAGATGGATAAAGAAAGCAATCGAAGGATGGAATTAGGATTTAGATTGACTAACTCCCATCCGTAAAAGAAGAGAAGCCCCCTAAAAAAGGAGCAGCAAGGAAGATCGAGACCACGGAGGAAAAAGACTTGAAAACTAATTGCTGAGAGTCGTCTATTCCCCACGGGATTTGGCCGGGGGTAGGAACACTCCAGTTCGGAATCGACCGAGGGGGAAGATATCCATCACGAACCGCATCATTGAGCGAAGTTTCGGTGACTTTATCGTTACCTAGATCTTGAACACCGAACGGGAGCTGGTTGCGGGGAACAGAAGAGGAAGACGCGAGGGTTGGCGGCAGATTTCTTTTTGCCCATCTTGAGAGATGAAAAAAGAAAGTCCGAGATTGGTTTATGCGGAAAGGAAGAACAATGATCGTGATCTCCGAAGAACAAGGGTGTATGGCGGGCGCGAATGGAGTTTCGGGAATAGGTTTGACCTAGGTCGACCTTTCGATTCCTTTTATAAGCACTCGAGCTGGGCTCGGGGCTGAAATGTTACTCGGGCTGTTTTTACGGCCCAGTGAATTTGGCATTAAATGACTTATGTCGTGATCGTGCAATTATGACCTAACGGCCATAAGCATATTAAAGATTTGCTATTAATTTACGTAAATTATGGCCTAATGGCCGTAAGGATAAGTCATCATGATTATTGCGATCATGAGAGTTTTTGTAAATAGAAAAGCGGTCTGAAATATAAATTTTTTGGATCTGAAATAATGTAATGCTAAATTTCATAATTTAGCGAGTATGAAAGAGTTAGATCTTACCTAACTCAATGTTAATGGATGCCTTAGGCTATGGGTGTTAATCATCCGGCTGATTATAGGCCTTGGAGACTCGAGTCGATGTGAGAATTTGGGAATAAAACTGGTCCGATCAACCAGGATTTTGCTTCTTAGTTAAAATTAACTAAAAATGATAAAGATAAGACTGATTTAAACAGTCTTAAAAGGATATGCGGTATGACTGGTTCGACCAGATCTGAAAAATATGTTCTTGACAGAGATTGCTAAGAGGGATATGATTTGATGGCAAATAATAAAGCATAGTCTCTCAAGATAGACTCTTGCATTATTTGCGGTTCTCAAATGATACAAGAGTCGGGAGCTATACCTAATTAGGTGCACCTGACCGGTGCACCATGTTCAAGAGCGGTCCGTAGTGATCGCGGGAACCGAAAAATAATGGAAATTTTAAAGGAGCAATCTGTAGAGATTGCATATTAAAAGAAATAATGAAGAATCAATTAGTAGACTCTTGCATTATTTGAAAAGAGTTCAAATGATTCAAGAGTCGGGGGCTATACCTAATTGGGTGCACCTAATCGGTGCACCGGAAGAAGAATATGCAATGATTCATGTTTACCTAATTATGTATATGGATGATAAAAACACTGATTTTTTGGCTTTTTGAAGCACCTTGAAGAAAGAAGACACATTGCAGCAGATTAGAGTTCTTTTTAATTTTACCATGAAATCAAGACCAACATACAAAAGACTGGTCGGTCTTATTCAAGGTCAAATCAAAAATTACTCTGGGGCTGCTGTCGTATACTTGCCTTATGGGTATACGAGATGATAAAGGAATGAGTAATTAGAGACACGGTGGTTAATCAATGAAGATTGGAATGGCGGAGAGGGTCCACAGAGTGGTTCCTAACCAGTATGGAATATCGGAAGATTCTATATACCGGTATGGAAATAAAGCGGGCATCAAGACCAACGTATTATGACTTGAGCAATAAGTAAAAGAGTAGTTTGTAATCTATAGGACTCTGAATCAATAAGGAAAGCTTAGAGATAGAATCTTCGCATATGTAATCCATGTAATCGACTAGGACTCGCATGTAACCCTAGCTCCTCCGGGTATATAAGGTGGAGCAGGATCCCCCAAAAGGCTCTAAGATTTGGCAATTAGCAATCCGCTAAAAGCAATACATAACATACAGGACGTAGGGTATTACTCTCCATCGAGAGGCCCGAACCTGTCTAAAATCGCGTGTTCTTGTGTGTTTTGTGTGTTGCACCATCGAATTCCACGCTCGTAAGGGACCGGGTAGTTCTAGTGCCGAGTTTAAGACTCGACAATGCGTGACACCCCCACAGGAGCAGCCGTGACCCGGCCTCGGGTGGGAGTGCCTCGGGAATCGACATAACCGGCGAGCAATTATGCCTTGCCCCTCCAAGAGAGCGACGAGAGGATGGGGTCCCCGTACGACAGGTCCCATCGTGCCTCCTCCTATCGGACAAGCCGCGCGGCGCCCCGTATCGGGCAGGGCGCACCTTCAATTCTTGTATCGACGAATGATTCGGTCTAATAATCGGAAGATTTAGGCATTTGGCACCGTAGCATGCCCCCTTTGGACTATAAAATGGGGAGCCCTAGCCATGTAAAGGATAGACCCTCTCGAACCCTAGAAACTCAAGAACTCCACTATAATCTCTTAAGCTCAATACACACCAGACAAGTAGGACATAGGGTATTACGCCTCACGGCGGCCCGAACCTGGATCAATCGTGTGTCTTCATGTGACTCCTCGGAATTCGTTCCTTGATCCGTAGATCCCGATCCCGTAACAAAGGCCGATCCTGCTGACCCTCATATGTGGGTAAGCTTACACCGACAATCACCCTTGCCATTCTCAATGCCTTATGTGCCAATCTCATATGTGCCACCTTATGGGTCGTCTCAACCCACTCATGCAATGCCTCCAATGCAACAAGATTAGGCATCCTCAATCTCTAGAGCTGCTCGACCTTTAGAGGGGCAACAATCAATGCAAAGGGCGGTACATCAACTAGCAAGCAACTAAGCCCGTTCAATATGATCGCGGTCGTGGTACAAGGGGGTCAATTCTTATGAATACTGGGGAAACAACAGAGACTTCTTGTCTAAGAGGCAGCGTAGAGAATACGTTCGGCAAGTCACTCATGTTGTTGCAGCATGCCCCTCCCTCCCCCCCTCCATTGGGTTGCACCATTGGATGGATGTCCCAATTGCCTTCTCAATGGCTGATTTTAGGCCGATGATCTTTCCATATGATGAAGGGTTTGTCATGAGAGTCAACATTCATGGCTTTGACATGCACAAAGTCCTTATTCATGGTGGCGGTTCTGCCGAGATCTTGTTATGGAGTGCTCTTGAGAAGATGAACTTTTCTTGCACCGACTTGCAACCATCGTATACTCCTCTATAGGGTTTCGGTGGAGAGCCTATTGATGTTGTGGGTTGTATTACTCTAAAAGTCTCGTTCTCCGGCCCCAATGGACAAGGGGGAGATCCAACCGAGGATATCAAGTTTGATGTTGCGGATATGGTGTATCCATATAATGTTGTCTTAGATCGCAGGGTCATCAACAAGTTCTTGGCGGTAATTCACCATGGCTATCTTTGTATGAAGATGCTAGGGCCCGAAGGGGTAATCACGGTATATGGAGATCAAGCCGAGGCTCAAAGGCTAGAAATTGACATGGCCCTTGGGCAGCGTCATATCAACGTCATTGAAAAAATTGAAGATAAGTCCGCACCGGTTGAGATGCCAAATTCACCCAAGTACATTCCGAAGGTGCAGCCACAAGAGGGCACTAAGGAGGTGGTCTTGTGTGTTGATCATCCCGATCAAACTATTTGGATTGGTCGTGGGTTGTCGAAAGAATGAGAAGCTGAGCTCCTTCATTTCTTAAGGAACAAGTGACGTGTTTGCATAGTCATCTAAGGACATTCTAGGGATTGATAAGGCAGTGGCAATACACAGAGCTAGACGTGGATCCTATAGTGCGCCCCATCAAGCAGCGCATGAGGGATTGGACTGAGGAGATAATTATTGTTCTCACAGCTGAGGTGGAAAAGCTGTTGGACGTCGAGGTTGTGCGCCCCATCGATCATGCAACTTGGCTTGCCAACTCGGTGCTAGTTAAGAAGCCCGATGGACGAGTGGCGCATGTGTATCGATTTTACCACTCTCAACAAGTTTTGCCCTAAAGATGACTTCCCGCTAGCAAGGATAGATCGGTTGGTAGATAAAACTATTGGGTCTACCCTTATGAGTTTCTTGGATGGGTATTTAGGATTTCACCAAGTTTGGTTGGCGGAAGAAGACCAACCCTTGACAGCCTTTCGGATCCCATGGGGTACTTATTGCTACAACAGGATGCCCTTCGGACTCAAAAATACAGGGGCCATATTTTCTCGCACTATCAAGGCAACCCTTGGTGACCAACTGGACACAATGCAGCAGCATATATAAATGACATTTTCATCAAAAGTGTCGATGAAGGTGATCATGTTAGAGACTTAGATGAGACCTTCGCCAATCTCCGAAGGGTGGGTATGAAGCTCAATCCTTCTAAGTGCATGTTTGGTGTATGTGCTGGCAAGTTGTTGGGATATCTCGGTGTCCGAGGCGGGGATCAATCCAAATCCCACCAAAATACAAGTCGTATTAGACATGGAGCCCCCTAAGTCTATAAGGGAATTACAAAAGTTCATAGGAAGAATTGTGGCATTGGGTAGATTCATTGCAAGGTCGGAGGAAAAGAGAGCATGACATTTTTTAGGCTCTAAGAGGTCCCCGGGTGTTCAAATGGACGGATGAGCATCAAGTAGCCTTCGAGGAACTCATGCAATATCTTGTGGAACTTACAACCTTGAAGCCACCTCTGCCAAAGGCCCCTTTGGTCTTGTATGTGGTAGTGGCACCAAAGGTGATCGGTGACATCCTTGTTTATCAAGCATCCGAAGACAAGGGGGCAAACAAATACCGAGTATATTATGTATCGGAGACTCGACGGGGGCAAGGTGTAATTATGGCATCATGGAAAAGCTGCTCTATGTCGTTCTTATGGCATCTCGCAAGTTGAGAAGATACTTTGATGATCATCCCATCACAATACCCACCAAGTATCCTGTAAAAGATCCACTCAAGTCCGACAAGGCATCAAACAAGGTGTTGAAGTCGGCTACTGAGCTGGGTCAACACGACATAACCTTTGTTGCTCACAAGGCCATAAAATCTGATGTACTTGCTCGGTTCTTGGTAGAATGAAGTCCTAATGGCAAGACAGAGGCTGAGCACAAGACACACTCGAAGACCCTATATGGGCCATATACACTGAAGGTGCATGGGGCGTCTCCGGAGCAGGGTGTGCAACAGTCATAACATCTCCTAGTGGCCAAACACTCGATACTCTACCAAGTTGGCTTTTCGGACTACCAACAACGCTGTTGAATATGAGGGCATTATGTTAGGCTTGTGTCAAGCCAAGGCTCTAGGGACTCAAAGGGAGATCATATAATATGACTCGCAGTTGGCATCGGAACAATTGGCCAAAGGTTATAGGGCCCTCGATATGGAGATGGCCTTATACACGTAGAAGGTGAGAGAAATGGACAAGTTCTTTATAGGGTTTAAAGTGTGTAACATCCAAAGAACTAAAAACAAGGAGGCAGATGCATTGGCCAAGGTAGCATCAGGGCAATTCCCAGTGAAGTCGGATGTGTTATATGCAACGCTACACGAAGCATCCATAACAAGCACTTAGGCAATAAAAAAAGTTGCAAGATTGGCTTCTAAGGACTGGAGAGCTCGTATCCAGTCTTTCATTGAGAAGCGTTATGTGCCGGACAATTAGTTGGAGGAGCAAAGGTTACAGACACAGATGCGGGGGTTATGTATTGCTCGATGGAGTCATATACAAGGGGGAGTGTGAGCGCCCTTGTTGCGTTGCTTGAGCCAAGCCGAGGTGTGCGGTTGCTCAAGGAAATCAATGAAGGGGATTGTTCATCGCACATAGCACCAACGGCCTTAGTTGCCAAGACTTTCAAGCAAGGGTTCTAGTGGCCAATAGCTATAAGAGATACTGAAAAGTTGGTGCGAGTTTGTTCGGGATGTCGGTGAATGGGTCACTCACACTTGCCGACAAGCTGTCTTACAACCCATTCCTCCGGTATGGCCCTTGGCTCGATGGGGAATTGACATTGTGGGAGAGTTTCTTGTAGCACCAGGGGGCTTCGGGTTCGTTGTGGTGGCAATAGAGTATTTTTCTAGGTGGGTGGAACCAGAGCCCCTTGTCTAAATTACAGCTAAAAATGTGCGCAAGTTCTTCTAGAAAAATGTGGTGTGCCATTTTGGGGTGCCTTTGGAACTAACCGTGGATAATGGCAAGCAGTTCAAAGGCCTCGAATTCCGTGTGTATTGCCTTAGAATTGGTGTTAAGAAGTGTGAAATCTCAATGAACAACCCTCGTGCCAATAGGATTGTGGAACGTATGAATGGAAACGTGTTCACGGCTATCTCCGAGGCCCTTGTTGGCCTCCCAAAAGGCAAATGGGCAGAAGTTTTGCCCAACGTGTTGTGGTCCATAAGAACCACCGCCACAAGGCCAACCGGGTTTTCACCCTTTCACTTGCTTTATGGGGTGAGGCTATGACTTCGGAGGAAATCCAAGTTGGCTCCTTTCATACCACAAGGCCACCGACAAATGACAAAGATGTTTCCAAGGACCTCATTGAGGAAACTCGCTTGCAGGTCGTGGCAAATTTGCATAAGTACATTTCATCCAAGGAAAAGTCCTACAACAATAAGGTGCACCCACGAGAGTTTCATCTAGGACCTTGTACTCGGGCGCAATCCCGTGAATATCACCAAGCTAAACGAGCAAATGGTAGGGGCCCTTCGTAGTGGATAGGTCCATCCGACCGGGGCTTATCACTTGCTTGAACTTGATGGTACTCCAATATCTCGCACATTCAACGCGGATATCTTAAAGAAGTTTTACATATGAGGCTCCTTTAAGAGCATAAGATCTTTTGGAAAGAGCACTTTGTATCCTTCGCGGGCATGCCTTCGAGCATGATGTGATCCTTATTTAGATTTATTATCCTTCGTTAACCGCCCTTGCACGTCTCTAAGTTCTTGGAGTTGCAGGAGTATAGGTAAGGTCTAGGGGCTGGTGTTTAAGAGTCGTTGGAGTTGCAGGAGTCTAGGTAAGGTCTAGGGGCTAGTGCCTAGGAATCTTAGTTGCTATGGGTTTGTAGTACCAGTGCCGTGCAAGGGGCTTCGAGTTCGTAATGTCTTCCTTATCAATGAAAATATTGGCGCCAAGCAAATTTCTCAATTATGCATGCATGCTTGAATAACACAAGATATATCTCGATGCTAGGCAACTACGACCTAATTCCTTGGAAAGACATTATCCAAGAGGTCTAAGATGAGAACCCCAGCTCGGAAGATGAAGCGATGGGGAACCCCAGGACTTCGATGCTAGGCAACTATGGCCTAATGCCTCGGATAAGATAATGCCGAGCATGTTGAACAAAGTCGTTGAACACGCCTTCAAGATGTTAATTTTATTTTACCGATTTTAATTTTATTTTTCATACAATAATAAGAAAATGATAATGATATTTTTTATCATTTTCAAACCAAGTCTATCTCCAATGATACATACCCAAATCGGAGACCTAAAGTCCCAATTGGGTGGCCTTGCAATCCAACGGAAGCCCAAAAATTGTAACACCCGGATTTCGACCAATTAAAATACACCTAAGAAATCATTCTATTTTATTCAGGGAAAACATTTTCAAAAATAAATAGGAATTAAAATCTAAATTGAACCTATAGCAAGAGTATACCTAGAATTTTTAAATAAAATACTAACTAACTTGGTAGCTTTCCTTTTATTTGCTTTGCTCTTATTTTATTTTTCCTTATTTTGATTTATTTAAATTTATTCAGATTTTATCTGATTTTATTTGGATTTAAATGGAGTAGAAAGGAAGAAACCTACCCGGGCCCTCCCTAACCTAATATTCCCCCTCCGGCCCACTACCTCTGCCCATTCCCGGCCCAGCCCAAGCACCACCCGGCCCCCTCCACTTCTTCCCCACGACGCGCGTCGCGCACGCGTACGCCGGCCGGGCGACCCCCGCCTCGGCTAGTGTCGCCGCCTCCGCGTCTCGCGCACGCCGCCAAGCTCGTCCTCGCCCCGAAGCCGCCACCTCCCTTGGCCGCAAGCACCGCCTTATCTTCTCGCTCACCGCGTCGTGCTCCCGACACCTCCCGTACCTAGCCCCCTTCGCCGCCCTCCTCCGGCCAACCAGCCGATGCGGCCGTCGTTTAGCCGCGTGCACCGTGGTCGCCTAATCTCCACCCACCTGTCGGCACCTCCAGCCCGACCCCCTCCTTCTCCTCATTCCCCGCCACCGTCGTCTTGGTCGTCGCACCCCCATCCGGAGCTCCAAGCAAGGCAAGAACCGCATCCTCCCAACTTACCTTCCCCTCCTTCCGCCTCGCCACCGGCCGCTGCCCATCTTCCCCCTTCCCCACCGTCGCCCGACCACCTCGACCTCCCTCTTGCCTAGCCCAAACCCCGCTCGGCTCCGCCATGCACCCGCACACCTCCCCGACCCCTCGCCCATTCGGATCCAAGCACCGCACGCACCCCTCCGCCTAGCGCCGCCACCACACGCCCCTCCGACAGGACGACTCGTCCTCACCGCTCACCGCCACCTATCACCAACCTCGCCAACCGCTCCGTCGTGGTCCGCAGACCACCGACGTGCCCGCCGCCCCGCTCCGGCCATCCCAGGCCACCATGGACAGGTGGACCGGCACGCCGGCACGGTCCACGGGACCCATAGACCCGATCCACCGATTTTCCCATTGGAAAATAAATCCTACATCCCCTTTAAACCAGATTTTACAAATAACCCCTAAGCTTTCCCCAAATTAGTAAAGACCCCCGGAAATTTACGAATAATCCCATGTCCCATCCGAAAATGCATTTTTGCATTACCAAGAATATCCTTCCTATCAATAGAAGGCATGGCCATTTTTCAAAAACACCCCTAGAACTTCGACAACCATAACTTCTCAACCGTAGCTCCGTTTCAGAGCGATTTTGATGCCGTTGGAATCGTCGTGACAAACCCTAGCCCCTGGAGCCTTCCTCTCCACTCCATTTTATTTGGTTCTTTCTTATTATTGTCTTTTCTATTTGAAGATGCAACTAGGCCCCCTAGTGGGTTTTGGTGATAAATGACAAAGAATTAAAAACTCTAATGTGTTATTGAGTGTATGTGAAGGATATCAAATGGAACATACCCACAATGTGAGAAAGTACATCCCTCGATCGAAAGTGATCCAAGTACTCAAAAGCAAGAGCCTCAAGTTAGATTTGTAGCTTTTTGAGTATAGGTGTGCCAAACTATTAAGAGGGGTGAAACGATCTTACGTGCGAGGAAGAATGTGTTCTAGCTACCTTCAAACAACTTGGAACCGAAATACCAAAATCCAAAGATCAAAAAGCCAACCTAATTCCACTTCACACTGCCTAGGACGGAAGTTCCGTCCCGAGACGGAAGTTCCGTCGGTTCCAGAGAGTTTGGCACGGAAGTGCTAAGCCGGACGGAAGTACCGTCCTGGAACTTTCCCAGTTCAAAACTCCACCGACGAAAGTTCCGTTAGGGCTGACGGAAGTTCCGTCGGTTCCAAAGAGTTTGGCACGGAAGTGCTAAACCGGACGGAAGTACCGTCCCGAAACTTTCCCGGTTCAAATCTCCACCGACGGAAGTTCCGTCGTGTCCGACGGAAGTTCCGTCGTGTCCAGAGAGTTTGGGACGGAAGTCCCAACTCGACGGAAGTTCCGTCCCGGCTTCTATCGCCTTTGATTCTAAGGGGTGACGGAAGTTCCGTCACTAACGAAAGTTCCATTAGGTCAATTATTGACCTACCAATGGCTCTTTGAGAGCCCTCTCTATATATAGCTTTGACCAATCCCGTGAGCAAAGTTACTTGGTGTTTTTTGAACTCACAAATCTTGCTCAAGCTCTCTCTCTCACTCCCTTCCATTCCCTTTGAGATCCAAGGCCATTTGAGAGAGCTCCCATCTTGATTCCAAGCTTGATAGCATCAACTCAACCTAGAGCACATCTTTTCTTAGCAACTAATCTCGTTTTCACTTGTTACTCTTGGAGATTCGTTCTCCTAGATTGGCTAGGTGTCACCCTAGAGCTCCCAAGCTTGTGGTGAGTCTTGGGAAGTTTGTGAAGATTGTGATTCGCCTCCGCAAGGAAAAGAATCGAAGGAAGAAGAAGAAAACCAAGTTTCACATTTGTGGTCACTTGGGAGGATTAGGGTTGAAAGAACCCGGCTCTTTGTGAGCTCCTCAACGGAGACATAGGAACCTCTTTGTGAGGGGTCCGAACTTCGGTGAAAAATTCTCGTGCCTCTCTTCTTCGTTTTTGTTGTGTGCTTGTTTGTTTTCCTCCCGGGTGTTTCATCACCCGATCTACTTGTGTGTTGCGTGTCTATTGAATTCCTGCAGGTACAACACTCTCAAGGCAAGAAGAAATGTTTCCATTCAAGTGGAATCGTGAGATTCCCTCTCTTTGTCAATCCCTAGCTTTTTCCTCTCCCCACCATGACGGAAGTTACGTCGGTGGCGAAATTGACCGTTTTGTTTTAAGTGTTGTGATTTTCGGGTTTTTATTTAAATTGCCTATTCACCCCCCCCCCTCTAGGCAACTTTCACTATTTGTTATTTAATGTGACGATAGCTCACGTATGGTAACACCATCTATAGACGAGGAGAACCAGGAGCGAGAGCCCGAGGACTCGGACTACGAGGAAAACTTCGAGGATGCGTGTCACACCCGATTTCAACAATCGAAATCGGATTCATCCGTATGCGTGCCCGGGATCAAGTTTTCACGCAAACAAGACATTCATGTTATAAAAGAACAATATATTTATTAATTCATTAAATAATTACATCAAGGACCCGTAGGTCTAAAGTAAAAGATTACATTGCAGCGGAATTTGAACTAAGCGTTGGCGTCCTTCAGCTCCCACAGAAGTCGACCGGAAGACCGCGAGCGTAGAACACCACTTCATCGTCTCCTCGAATGATGTACCTTCATCCTTCACTTCGAATTGTGGCATGATGCAAAAAGAGAGGCAACAAACCTATGAGTACATTACGTACTCAGCAAGTGGGGAAAGTATGACTTGTTGGCCGATCAAGAAAGGCTAACACAGGGTTTAAGGCATAGAAGCACCTATGTCTAGTTCATTAATTAAGCAAGCTATTTACTATGTCGGGTAACTCCCAAAGATCCATCAATTATTCAAACCATGCATGTCTCCTTCCCGAGAACCATGCATCCAAATCATTACCATCCCCCTAATCCGCGTGAGGGTCCATGCCGCTCTTGACCGTGAGCACGGCTGTCATGACAGTTTTCACTCTGCAGAGGTTGTACACAATTCACACGAGAAAGTGATTCCATCCCCTGTTGCCGGGTGGACTAAAAACCTCCATTATGCCCAGGCCGGCCAAGCACTTACACACTTCCTTTGGTGTGCGGCCAGGAGATCACTTCCAAGGTTGTTCACGGGTTCTTCCAGCTTTGTACGCGCCCACTAGGAGTTCCACTCACCTAACGTGTAAACCCGTCATCGGGTAGCTTCCCTCCCTTGAGCCGGATGGTTCCGATACCTTGTCTCTTCGCCACACCTCCCTTGGGACTACCGAGTATAACACCGACCATAGCCCCCTCTCCTTCGCGCGTACTCGATCGGTCTCGACCGCATACTACGCTAAGCCGCGCCCATACTTGGCTCGTGGTTGTACGGTTTAACATGGATGGTCGCTCCACGAACCGGTCCTTATGATTCGGGTGATAGCATTCTATGGAACTACCGGTACACCCCAGCCATAGTTCCTTCACCCGTCACCAAAATCAATGTTCGGAAATTAAGAAGCAACCATGATCATTATGTTCAACTGGATCATTATCAAGATTAACATTTATCATGTCTTAAACCCAATTAAAGCAACTAAGCATGATCTACCCAAGTCTACAACTAACTCCACTCTAGCGACATGGTCAAGTATGGAAAAAGAGGCATGACACATAGGATCCATATTAACATAGCAATGCATGTGCGAGATAGTAAAGGATTAGGTGCAAGATGCATCAAGGACACTTGCCTCTTTCTCTTTTTGCTCTTGATTATATCTTCGACTTTTGCTCTTCGAATTCCTTGTGTCGATCGTCTTCTAATTACGTCGCAGTTGAACAAACATGCAAATAAGCATACAAAGAAACAGAACAGTACACCATACCAAAAGACTATAAAAGCATTACTAAAAGAAAGTACGCGTCGCTACGATTCCGTGAGCGCAAGAATCGCCTTAATCGGAGCTACGAGCGAAAAGTTGCGAAGGTTTGAGGTTTTAGGGGCTAAAACGTAAAAATAGCTAAGGTATGGGCTATTTTGAAAATATGGAAAATTTTAGGGACTAAAGTGTAAAATGATAAGGGTTAAAATATAATTTTATAAAACACTAGGGTTGTTTTTGTAAAAGTACGAGATATAGTGTTATTTGAGTAAATAGGGGCTAAAACGTAATTTCCAAAAAGGCCGAGGGTGTTTATGTAAAAAGGTCATATGGCTAAAACATTACTACAAAATAGTTCAGGGGCTTAAAAGTAATTTACAAATTAAATATAAGGTTTATAATTATTGCAAAAGACTAGGGTCAAAACGGAATTAAAACATGGATTATGGTTGTTTTTACAAAAGGAAGGGCCTATTCGTCATTAACTATAGACATAGAGGGCTAACATGTAAAATTGACCTAGACACAGAAACATGAGCGCGTAAAATCTATAAAATACGGAGGCTAAACTGAAAAACTACCATCTAAACATGCGGTAGGGGATAAAACAGAAATAACACTAGACGTAGGGTTGCTCATGTAAAAACAGAGGCTCTTGTCGTGATTTAGCTAAACTACGGGGCCTATATGTAAAACTATCCATTTACCAGGGAATTACTCGAATTAAGTTAAATCGGAAGTTGCGTAGACCGGGTCTATGGCTGTGGTGAACCGAGTTTGGGTCTCTCGGTCCATAGGTCTATGGTGCACCGGACCACCCCTTCGGGGCCTTTTAATCTAGACAACACGTACTAGATCGGACGGCCGTGGTTGACGCCGGGAAGCGAACAGCGGCCGACGATGAGCAGTGCGGCGGCGCCATGGGAGGGGGCTCGCCGGAGTTGGCCACGGCGGCGCTCCGGTGGTCGGTTCAAGGCGGGAAGAGGGGGAAAATGGAGAGGGGGTCGAGGCGACCTCACCGGTGGGTCACGCGGGGACGGAGGAGGCCGAAGACGAGCCCGCGATGGCGAGGTGGTGATGGTGCGGTCTAACGGCTTCGTGGGGCGGCTTGGGCGACGGATCGGCGTCGCGCATCACTAGAGGGGGCGGAGGAACATTGCGGTGCTCGTCCCGGCGTCAAGGCGGTCCAGGGAGGCTCCTCCGCGGCGGGCGACGGGATCGGGGAGGCGGCGGTGGCGCGGCTCTTGCGACGGCGTGGAGTGGCGATGGAGTGGGGGAAGGGAGCACGGGCGTCGGGGTCCGTCCTTTTATAGGGGGTGGGGCGCGTACGCCGAGGCGGCATCGACGGCGTACGAGCGGTGGCGCTACGCGGTTAGGGTTTGGGGTGGGCGCGGTGCGGGCTGGGCCGGGTGCGGACTAGGTGGACCGAGCGGGTGAGGAGGGAAGAGGGAAGGGGTTGGGGGAGATTTGGCCCAAAGTGGCTGGTTTCATTCTTTTCCTTTTTCGTTTTTTATTTCCTTTCCTATTTCTATCTATTCTATAAACCGAATCGATTCCTATTTGAATTTTCAAAATATTTTTCACTCAAAAATCCCTAACGGAACTATGTCAGCATGTATGCAACAAACAATAATAAATAATCTAGAGTAAAGTTCATGACCGGTCATTAAACTTGTCTCGTTGTGTCATCTATATCCCTATACTCTCAAATTGCACTTTTAGCCTCTTAAACTTAACTTCAGGTGTCATTTTAGTCCCTGTACTCTTAAAATGCAAATGTAGGTCGTAAAGATGGGTTTGGGTTGTTAGGAATAACCTTGACATGGTTGTTCATGCTGTGTTAGTTGTGATTGAGTCTGTCGTGTACACCGTAGTGTCAAGGTGTGTATTCTTGTACGTGTGTGCAGATTAGCTGTGGCACTAGTTCAAAGTTCAGAACACGTCATGTCGTGTTCAGGTGTGCGTCTAGGTCGATTCCAAGGTTGCAGGAGAGCTGTGGCGTGGACGCGTCAGAGTTTGTTGCGAGTCCGCTCGTGGCAGGAGTGTTGCGCGGGGTTGTTGGAGTTAGTTGCGATCAGTTGCGTGAACCGCGCGTTTGGTGGCGCACGTCGAGTGTTCGAGCGTGGAGCTCGAGCATGGCGTAGGCCGCGTCACTCGGATCGGCGTGAGAAGACTGGGGTAACGGAGGCGTGCTCTTCCTGGTCTATGAAAGATCGATGTAGTGCTCCATTGTAACTCGCCAAGTCCAGAAGTAAGAGAGAGAAAAAGTCCAACGTTTCCGTCGCTGGGGGCATCCGTTGCCAAAATTTCTTGGGGGCATCCATTGCCAAAATTTCTTGTGTTCCTGTTCATCTTCTTCTACGTCTCGCTGGTGTGAGTCATTGAGTTCTGGACGGTTCCAACATATAGTATTAACGTAATGGATTAGTCAATCAAGTAAACCTTGCTCAGAATGCAGTTTATTGCTACTATATTTCTAACCACTTAGCTCATCACCCTCCATGCCTGATCTTAAAGAATAAATAACTATATTTTTGTCCCTATCTCTATCTTTATAAATTATCCTTGATTAATAAAGACACGGATTATAAAAAAAAAGACAATAAAAAACCAAAATCTAGCTAGTAGCAATATCTAGCTAACAAGCAAAATGAAGTTTTTTGTTGTTTAACATCATAGTGTCTCCCGGAATTAATAAATACACACATTTGAGCTGAAATTCATATGTTTCCTTTAATTATAAGTATGCTATATATATGAAAAAAATTAATCAATTTATTTGGAATAACGATATATTTTGAAAGTTTAGGACCTTAATGTCACCCGAAGCCAAGTTTAGAGAGCTAGATTTTCGTTTTGAGAGTAAAGGGGCCTAAATGACACCCGAAGCTATGTTTGATGAGATAGAAATGCAATTTAAGAGTATAGAGACCTAGATGACACAATGAGACAAGTTTAAGGACCAGCTTTGAACTTTACTCAATAATCTATATATTTATATAGCCTAATTTATATTTAATTTAAAATAGGTAAAATAACATGAAATAATTGATTCCAAAATTAAACTCATCGAAAAATAAGACAAATCCTTTTTACTCATTTTAAACTATTTTGGATACTCAAAACTCCTGGATAAAATACTTTAATCAAAATAATTATTATTGTATAAATTCTTTTTATAAATCGTATGTATTTCTTAATCAAGAACTTTTATAAATCGAATGTGTTTAGAAAAATAAAACATCTTCATAAATCATTTTCACAAAACAGACTATCTTCTTAAATTAACCATATTTGCTCAATAAACCATTTGGTGATACGGAGGCTAAACCATATTAGTTGCAAAGACCTATTTGGTGATTTGGATCTCCAATTTAGGTGTTCTTTTAGAGATCGCCTATTGTCCAGCTGAATTGGAAGCACACAAATAAGGCCTCCTTCGTCTGAGCTAAGGATTGTGGATTCTGAATTCTATAATCCAAAAGCTGAAATAAAGGGGCAGATTATGGAATCGAATTCCACAATCTGAGGTCCCAAATTCTACAATCCAACAATATATCCACGCCTAGCTTTTGTTGGATTGTGACGCAAATATTTACTCTTTTGTTATTGTGACCCACGGGCCATGATTATAAGTTGGATTGTAGAATCCGGACAAATAAACACCCATCAAATTTTGACTCCTAGATTCTTAAATATCATATTCCACAATTCACAATCTAAAATCCGCAATCCACAATCTCTAGCTGAAACAAATTATAGGGTGTGTTCGTTTCTCGGGGTCTAAACTTTATAGTTATCACGTCAAAAAGAATCTTACTATTTATGAGTACTAAATAAAGTTTAATTATAAAATAAATTACAGGGTCCTAGACTAATTTACGAGACGAATCTAATGAGGTTAATTAAGTCGTGATTAGAAGACAGTTAATGTAGCATCACTTTAGCAAAACATAGATTAATTAAGCTCATTAGATTTATCTCAAAAATTAGCACCAATCTGTCAAAAGGATTTTGTCTTTAAATTGATCGAAATATTCATAAATAGTAAGATTCTCTTTGATGTGACAGTGCTAAATTTTAAAGGGAGAAACCAACGAGGGCAAAGCAACCTAAGGGCCTTTTGGTTCCTAGAAGCAATTCTGAAAATCTGGATTTTGCTTGTAGCTACCAAAAGCTAGATTCAATCCAAAATCTGTTGCTCCTGTTTGGAGGCCAGCTACCGAAGCTACTTTTGTGGCCCACGTAGGCCCGGTTTGGCTGATTCAAATAATTTTATCATTTTTTCTACAATTTTTTTATGTTATAACTAGCGATTCTCATTTTTATGCATGGACTGAATATCATAGAAATGTCAACAACATTACATTTGTCTTGGAGCACACATCAGTTTATAGTACAGTGCAATATATATGATACAATATCATACAAAATAGTTCATTTCCCGTACATAGAGCCTCACATTCTCTCAACTCTAGTAACATATAAAGCATCGGCTATAGAGTCACGGAAGGCATTCATGTCGACATCTTCATCACCTAGTTGATTATTAATATGCCTTTGTTGCGATAACGACTCTTCGGGTAATGGCATGTACTCCTCATCTTGATCGCACATGTCAAACTCTTGATCCTTCAATGCACTTTCACGAATAAAATTATGTAAGGCCATGCAAGCTAATATTTTTTTGCTTTGTTTTCTCATTGGATAACTTGGTAAGTCTAATAAAATCCGTCACTTCATTTCAATACTCCAATAGATCTTTCAATGACATTGCGAAAAGAAGAGTAAACATAATTGAATACCTCCTTTTTGCCTTTTGGCCCTGGACCTTGACGGAACTCCGAGCAAATGGTACTTGGTTCCTTTGTAAGGTGCAAGGTAACCAGGTCTATTTGGGTACCCCGAGTCCACCAAATAAAATTTTCCTAACAAAATAATAGTGCAATGCAAAACATGTTACCCATAAACTTTTATAAAAAAAAGGTCACAACATTATTTGCACTACTAGTATTTAAGACATGAAATTACCCGGCGGAGGATGCGGAAACGTATCCTCATATTTGCTTATGGCATCATTGAAAACCCTCATATCATGTACGGACCCCGGCCATCCCGCCACCGCGAAAGTGAACCTCATGTCAAAATCACAAATAACCAATACGTTTTGAGTAGAATAGCCATACCGACCCATATGTTGAGGCACCTTCGATGATGGAACAATAACGGGTATATGAGTTCCATCTAGTGCCCCAATGCAATTATCAAAGTACGGTTAGAAACGAGGACACTGTAGTTTTGGATGCACTCGTCCTGAATTGACGATCTCTTGGTTTGATAATTTCTACCGAGAGACTAGAGACACATCTCAACACTTCATTAAATTTTCGACTAACGGTTTCGGTTGACCTCTCAAAACGGTTTTCAGCTTGTCGAACCGATTGTGGGGCACTAATGATCCACAAGAACATGGCCAAAGACTCCACGGAACTCATCTTATCCGATGACCTCAAACCATATTTTGTCACTAACTCATCATGTAGCCCGTAGAAGAGTTCCCTACTCATTCTAAACATGTTGTAGCAAGCCGTTGGATTGTCAAGGGTTTTCATGACCCACTCATAACCGGAGAGACCAGTTTTCAAGTTCTTAGTTTTATTCATGAAAGTCGATTCATGGTACATACCAAACATGCACGTCATAGCTCCAAATTGCAAGGCAAGCTCCAATGCGTTGAGTGCTGTCGTATTTGTTTTGTCATCACCACTTGAAGAAGAGTTGTCTTCTGAATCATCCTCGTCAACACTTGGATGAAGAGTTCGTCTACACGATAAAAGAAAATGGTTAAACACCGATAGATAGGGACACATAATTTCATTTATTTCACATATCACAACACAAGTAGTTCACTTTGCATATATCTAGACACACAATTCACCTAATTTAAGCATACACACACATATATTTAGACACTGGACAACATAAGTAGTTCGGTTAACCGGACACATATATGGAACATAGATGTTATGCACATAATTGGACACATAGTCGACATAGCTACTTTATTTTCTTCTCCTTGCACCACCTCTTCAACCAATCCAGTCTTCCTTCTTTGGTCCGCAACGTGAGGAACATTGCACGGTACTCGGCTTCACAAGCAATTTAGTTGCCATAAAATGCTCATTTGTTCCTTCCGTTGCCCCACACTCGACAACCAAACGCATGACTTGCTTTATGGCTTCAGCATTATAGTCTCCCTGCATTGCTTTTTGAGCTACGTTACAAGTCGCTTGCATAGACTCCCATATGCCCTTCATAACCTTAACCATTGGACTCTTTGACTTCTTCTTGAGGCTGGTTGCACTTGAAATTGTGCTATTGTTCCTTTTCAAGCTCCCAAGTAATCACTTGACCACCTTCACCTTCAGCACCTTCCTCACCTTCACTTTGTTCGTCGGGTATGCAAGACCCATCCACTCGCAATATTCTCAAACATCACTTCAAGCTCGCTAGATTTTCTCGGAGGACCATATCTCGACTTCCTCCATTCGCCGTGATTCTAAAAAAAAATAGAATACTGAATTTAGTCATCGGATTATTAGAAAGTATGTACAACATGTTACGGGTGTTTAGGATTGTAAAAATACCTTAGTATGTTGCACCCGCCAACTTGCTTCGTCCCGGTGCGAGCCGAGGTGCATGGAACTGTCGTTCCGTAGGGGATGCAGGAGGACGGAGGCCCGTCCCACGACCAGCACCAAAGCTATGGCGGCGTGCGGGTCCGAAGTCCGATTAGACGATAACTTTGCGCCACGGACATTCCCACGTGCATTGCCGGCACCACGACCAGCGAGCACGGAGAATGCCTCGCTCTGCGCCGCGATCACCCTCGCCGACGGTGACGGCCGATGATGAGCGAAGCAAATCCAGTACGAGATGTTGTCCAGGAAGCCGTCGGCTCGTGAGTTGAGGTCCGGTCCGTCAACTCCGGCGGAGGTGCGACGAGGACAACCGCCACGGCCGCCGGAGGATGCCGCCGCCATGGGGAACCATGTGGGCGCGCCGAAGAAGTCGAGGCCTTCTTTCGTCGCCGCCGCGTTGTCATGCCAGCACAAGACGTCGTCGTCGTGGCCCCCTTGCGAATCCATCCGGTGCGGCAGCCGCGTCGGGACAAGCGGGCTGGAAGAGGCGAGCGGGATTGGGGGTGGTCCGATGGGGATCAACGAGGACGAGCATGGGCACGGGCGCAGATCGATTTGGAGGAGAAGGGCCGTACGTGGAAGGAACGGGAAGGAACTGATTGTGGAGCACCGATTGATTTTTTTCCTACGACAGTATCTGCCTCTAGCTCACCCAGACCGGCTTCCAAGATTTTGAAAAGCTAGGTCCAACGATTCCAGAAGCTCCTCCAAAATTCGACCCGTTTGAACGCCTAGGAGATTCCAGCACCTGGATTGTGAAAATCTGATGTCTCCCAACCGGACCCTAAACCGAACCCGTGTGTTAAAAAAACCGAACCAGTGTCGTAGCAACGGTCTCTCGGAGAGTCGCACCCGGTTTCTTGGATGCTTCCGACAGGGGCCCCAGGCGTCCCGGTTTCAGAACCACCCTTTCTCTCCTCCGGGTCACCGTCGCCCGCCAGTCTCCCCGCGTCTGACCGTGGGTCCCACACCGCCCACGCTAGTCAGAGTCGACACGCTGCGCGTCACATGCCTACAACAGCGCGCGCCTCTGTTTCGCACTCGACCTCTCCCGTTCCTACCGAATCTCAAAACCACGCCGCTTCGGGGCTCGGGCCCACCGCGGCTGACCCGGTCAGTCTCTCTGACTGCAGTGCCCGTTACCGAGACGAGAAAACGCGATTAGCGGGTCACGCGGGAGCTGTTCCGCGAAAGACGCGGCGCTGTAAAAGAGGCCCGCTTTACCGTTCTTTTACCGTTTTTACTCTCCTGGACGCGTGCGTGCCCCTTGCTTCGCTCTTTCTCTCTCTAGGGTTTTTCCCCAATTCTGCTTTGCTTCCCCACCTGCTCGCTCTCTTTCTCGCTCCCAGTCACCTCTCTCTCTCTCTCTCTCTGTCTTCGGCTCCAATGGCGGACGCCGACGCCAAGCCTCCTGCCTCCCCGATCGCCTCGATCTCCCCTCCGACGCGTCGACGGCGGCAATCGAGGAGCAGCTCGCTGGCCTCGGCCTCACGGTCGCCGGCGGCGGCGCCGGGTTCGAGCCCTCCGGGTGGGACGACGGCCCCGCCCCAGTCGACGAGGTTGTCCCCGGCGACGAGGTTTTCCCCAGCGACAAGGTGCAAGCGGTGGTATCGTCGCCGGTGGGGGATGCGAAGGTGCGGTTCCCGCGGCGGCCTGGAGAGCCGGACTGCAACTACTACGTCAAGTATGGGACCTGCCGCTTTGGGACCAAGTGCAAGTTCAACCATCCGGCGCGGAAGAAGAAGACCAAGGTGGGTCGGACTGGGCTCCGGTGATGTCGATTTTTTCTTTTTTTTTTCTTTTGGAGGCTGGAGGGGTTTGATCCGGCTCTGGTGATGGCGATTTGGGGTTTGGCGGCTTGCGGGAGGGTGAAAAAGGAATCGGGCTTTTGCTTTTTGTAGTTTGCGTTTTCTCCATCTGTTTGTGACATTGTGTTGTTTTCCTTTGTGCGCGTGTGCAGGTGAAAGGGAGCGGGGGCAGCGGCAGCGGGAGCAACAGCAGCAGTAATAAAGCCTCATCCCCGGACGATGACCAGGTGATTAGTCCATCTATAGTTGCTGCTTGTTTGTGCGATTTTTTTTGTGCATGCATGTCCGTCTAAATTTGGCACCTCAAATGCAACAATATCGGTGGTGGTTTGGTTGTTATGTCGCGAGTGGTTAATTAATTGTAGCCTGATTAGGGATGGAATTTTCTTTTGCGGAGGATTAAGGGTGTAATTTGAGTGTGCTGTATGCCTATAGCTGCCGTCACTTACTGTACCCTGAGTTTGGGACACTTTGGTGCATACATCAGCTTCTCTATGTTGTTGAAACTATATAAGAGGTTGTTTCTATTTCTTTTATGTATATACCAATACTTTTCTTGACCTATCTGTGAACTTAGAAGTTGGATTTGTCACCCATTCTAGGATCTGGTTGATACATTACAAACCACTATTAAGCTCCTTTGACCTAGTATTGTCTCTGACTACACATTTCGTGGTCCAGTTGCCATTATTGTGTGTTAATTTTGTCTTTTATTTCATAAGCTGTCTCCAGCTCTCTATGTTGTTCAAAACGTGATTCTTCCATATTTTTTCTGTTTATCACAGCTGTCGATGAATATTGTCATATTGTAGTTGCAATTTACCAGCTAGTTCTTACTCTCTTCAGTATTTATTGTTTTTGTGTGATTTATTATGAGAACATGTAAGACAAGTTATATTCCATCCTGTTGTCTTGTGCAAATACTGTTTTATTTTAGAAAGGAATTGGCACCCGTCTTGTTATCTTTTGATATTGTTCATAATTTTCATGTAACAATCAGGCTCCTAAAGAAGAGTATGAAGGTCTTGCTCCAGATGTTTCAGATTCTTCTGTGAGTTGCTTTTCTGTACACACCAATACTCCATTGTGAAGGAATAGTGCAGACTACAGAAATGATATATAATCAGTAGCTAGTGGTGGATGCATATCAGACTATTGACTACCGTACATTTTTCCAACTGATGTGACCCATAATAACAGGATTTGTTTCAGAAAGTAGATTATAAAAAGGAAGACAATTTATTCTATAGGAATTGGACTAGAACCTATCTTGCAAAGATACGGATACAATGTATCCAGCCGATAAGCATACATGGATACATCATTTTTCTCTCCGATACGTTTTTTTAAATAATTAATCCGTTACATATAGACGAAACAATGGCAGGGATAAGGAAGTAAATTTCATTGTTCTTGATGCTTTTCTTGCTTCAAAAAAAAAAAAGACTCGAGAAGGAGCGGGAAGAAATCACAAAATCAGAAGAACCGGAAGTTGACAGAGGAAGAGGCAAGGAATCATGAAACGTTCTTCATGCTTTGCTTGTTTCAAAACGAAATAAGACTCGAGAAGGAGGGGGAAGAAATCACAAAATCAGAAGAATCGGAAGTTGACAGAGGAGAAACGGGAGGGGACCCTGCTCACCACATCCTCCTCCAGCAGCATTGGCTCGGAGCTCGGCGATCTCATTGAGCAGGGCCTTGTATTCAGTGCGACCATGTGCAGTTGCAGTCAAAGCTCAGCAAGCACGGCATTGCACTCACCGTGCCATTGTCCTGATCGACAATGACTATTACTTATCTACTATGTATACGGACTCTAATTCTTATCTGAATCTCCCCTGGCTTTCCTATTACGTCTGACATACATATACGTTCTGCCCCACAAAACATCTTCCAGCAAGCCGTGCCATTTGTGGCGACTAGTGTTGGGTCATAGCGTGCTGTACGCTTCGCAATAGTCAAGATATGCCTTAGGTGGGCTAGGATGTGTCCGCTGGTGGGTCAATTGTGTTGGTTACGTACCGACTGCAGTATCCAATTAATTCAGATTTTTTTGGATCCTTGCTGGATATGTATCCTGTTTGTATCGGATACATATCTGCATCCAATACGTATATACATGGACTCAAGTATCCGTGTTTTGTAGGCCAGCACTGAAGCAACTAAAGGCATGTCTCCAAATTTCCTGCGTGGTCAATTTTGTCATGAATCAAGTAGCTTGATTCACCATTTTTTTAGATCAAGTTACTTTATGTATGGTTAAATATATTTTGTTTTCAATCAATAATAGAACAGTAAGGTTGTATTTCCTTGAAATTTCTGTAGGTCTTTGATGACAAGGGGAGTGCATCTAATTCGGTTCAGGATGCTGATGACAAGGGGAGCACATATACCTCAGATAATCATAGGAAAACATCATACGAGGTCAGCATTACCTTCCAACATACTAATGTTACTGTTATTTGTCTTATTCCTCTTAGATAGGTTTGGCATCAGCATTTTCACAGTATACATGTTGAAGTTGTGAAATGAGAATAAAAGGAAAACTTTTGTTATAGATATTTATCATGGAATTTGATGGTTGAGATTGCTTGGTGCATTTAACTTTATTTGAAGTCTAAAATTGTATACCTTTTGTGGCAGCATGCTGCAGAGCCTGAAAAGGGATTTTATTTCAAGAAATTAGATGAGACAAATGTCACCAAGCATAAGGTAAGGAGCTGTAACAGTTAGCTTTAACATTATTTGAAGCATCTATTGTGAGGCTGTTCTTTATTGCACCCATGCATGTTAATTTAAGCCATCTTTGTGGGACATATTTCAGCAATCTCTGTCCTTTGGTTGAAAGTTCCATCAACAAAGCCAAACAAGTTACGTGTTTACTGTTTTAACAGGACAATATACATTCACTATTATCAAACATCATCAAAACCCATGTTCATGGCCATTGCATAAGTTGATACTCTTTCAAATGTTTTCGTATTTGGGACAATGGCGTTTTAACCACAATTCTGAAGCTTAATTGCGGAATCACCATCGATTTTGAGATTTTACAAAATCACCATCACTATTTCAACTGGAGCACGCCGTTTACCATCAATTCCTACTGCCGTCAGCCAGACCGGAATAAACAAAATAAAAAAGAGAAGAAACCTGTAGGAAAAAGTGACCGGACATTCCTACCCTTATTTCTCTCTCTGTCTCGTTCTCCTGCCCGACTCCCAAACCCCTAACCCTAGCCAGCAGAGTGCGGCGGCAGGAGCACGAGGCGCAAGTGCGTGTGGGGCCAGAGAAGTGCGTTGCGGCAGGGCGCAGGCGTGGTGTGGCGCGCGCGGCCTGCTAGCTCGCGCGCAGGCACAAGAGCTCATGTGCGGGTGCAGGAGAGTGCTCGGAGATTGTGGCTGACCCGTGGCGGATCATGCTGCTATTTGTCCGCAACTGGCCTCCGCGGTAGCGCACCACTTCGGTGATTTCTGTCCCCGCTTCTTGGATTCGATTCCAATTCGTTGGATCGGAGGAAAGCTTGGAGCACGAACAAAGCACAACTGAAGGTGACGCCCTTTCATCTTCAGTTAATTCGATACTCCTGTGAGTCAACTAGAGCGGATTCAGAATCTCCAAAAGGGCAGATGAAAATCAGGTTATTCTGATTACTATTATCCTATTCGTCATATGCTTGATAAATTTTACTGATGCCGGTTCATGATGATTTAGCAATTTTATTGAATATGATATATGCCGAAATGCGTGAACAAACAGCATAGATGTTGACAAAATTGTGCCCAATTTTTCTAATTTTAAAATTGAATTTGATTTTTTACTACATTTGAATTACAATTATTATCTATCCAGATTTTGAAATTTGAAATGATTTCAATGTCTTATATTAAAATCGCGAAGGGTATTTTCGTCTTTGCCCAAGTGACTTACACCGTTAGAGCACTTCACCGGACTTGTGGTACATTGGTTGTTCAGATTCAAAAGTGATGGTAAATTTGCAAAATCTGAAAAACAATGGTGAAAGCACAATTGGAGTGCAAAATGATGGTTGTTATGCAATAGCCCCCTTCTTTTTTACGATCTTTCAATTTTTATAGCCTGATTCTGATTTTCTTGCTTTCTGAATTTTGAAGCTTCCGAAGAGTTCCAAAGACAAAAGAAAGGAAACAGTTGCAGAGGGCAGTGCCCAGGAGGAATGCAAGGTTTGTCTGTAACTTTTAACCTTGTTAATATGTTGATTGAATTTTATGTGATTGGCATGCTCTGAGTGCTTTTTAACCATTATCGTCTGCCTAAAATTGACTTGTTAGTTATATGTTAGGTAATCTATTGACCATTTTATTGGTATGGAGCTGAGGAGTGAGGGCCATCCTTAAGTCATTAACCAGCTGCCCTCCTGTTATGACACATGTTCCAACCTGGAACTAACCAAGTAGATTTCCAATGTTACGTCTCAACCAGTTTCCAAGAAAATGTTAATGTTTCAACCTATGCAGCACCGATACGGATACGTGTATCGGTATCGGGCCCATACGAATACGTCGATACGACAATTTCTAGAAAAACCCGATACGGATACGTTTCACTTTATTCTAAAAATAAATAGTATAGTGCATATTAGTTCCTATAAACTTTATGAGCACGATGAGTGAAGCACTTAGATAGAATTACATGATATTAGTAAGAGTAAATTTCATAAAACCCCATGTTTTATGGTCCTTGTGTCACAAAACCCCAGTGTATTCTGGTCCGTGTCATATAACCCCAGGTTTCTTGGTCATATTGTTTCATATAACCCGCCCCTATCAAAGTAGTATGAACATTAGAAGTAAATCTAACTTTCATGTGAGAAGATAAATTTGTCATATATTCAACTTGATGATTTTGTTAATTAATTTGACTAGAACACATATGTCATGCAAGCAAAAAGTTAGAATCCATAAATCATATTCACAGTCAATTCTTGATAGAGGTGAGGTTTTGTGAAACAATATGACCATAAAACGTGTGGTTATGTGACACGAGCCATAATACCTGGGGTTTTATGACAAAAGGACCACAAAACCTGGGGTTCTGTGAAATTTACTCTATTAGTAATGTTATAGCGGACTAAGATTTCTTAAAATTTCAATAGGCTAAATGATAATTAATAATGCATAAAAGAGATAACGCCGGGGGTTGCAACACCATGTTTAGATTCTCCAAGGCTCCACTAGTCTAAGTAATCATGTTCGTCCCTGTTAGCTTTATTCACAGGTAATGAGACGATGGCTACTTGCAAAGCTTTGAATCACATAACAGCGAAGAGGTAGCCCTCTGACGGATGCGAGGAGGTATTGAAGCACAAAGAGGAAGCAAATGAGTTCACCAGAGTTCATGTAGGCAGTTCACCGCCGGTAGTGTATGGAATCCCCGGCAAGTTGCTACTGCTACTGGAGGGCTATCGGTGTGTCGTGCGGCATGCGTTTTTTGGCAGCGTCCTAGGTAAGAGGCAAGGCATTGTTAGGTCTTATTATGGTCCTGTTTGGGCTGACTGGATAGATATATTGGGCCGTATGGACAAAGCATCCGTGGTGTATCCCAGACGTGTCGGTGGCGTATCTGTACTGAATCAAGTTTCCGATACGGAGACGGAGGTTGAGCGGCGTATCCGTGCTACGTAGGTTTCAACCCTAACTGTCTCAAGGTGTAGGTGCCTGGGTTGGCTTTCAGAAACTTCCTTGTTTGAGGGTCTTATTCCCATTGTGCAATATTGTCCTGAACGCAATGCATTCTATATTTGAGTAAACATTTGTTGCATTATTTTGGCAAGTCAGTTCCTTTTGATCATCATGATAGGGTAGTAACGGACATCTCAAACTTATGTGCCCATATAATGTGTAAATCTGAAGTGTGATGCAGGAGTTAGATCTTTCATGGTGATAATATTTTATCCTGTTTTCTTTTTAACATAATGTTCTAGTATTATGGAACACCTGGAGGATGCAAATTTGGAAAAGCTTGCAAATACCTTCACCGTGATGGAAAAGAAGGGAAATCAGAGGCAGAAAAGGTTGATCTGAACTTTCTAGGTCTTCCACTTCGTCCAGTAAGTCTTTCTTAGTTCTGCTGCTCATATCCGCATTCAGATCCTGTGTTGTTTGGTTACCCTGATTTTTTATATGCTAATAACACACATCATACAACAAAGTGTCAAAGTAGCAAATAGCTGCAATTATGCAAAGGCTATCTATTCAGTTACTAAAATAACATTAATTCTTAAAATGTATTTCTCAACTTAGTCTATCATTGTATGCAAGTTAAAGTTGAAATTGGTCTATCTGAAATCTACAACTTAGTCTACAAATGAAATATGCTACTCCCTCTGTCCCAAAATATTTGTCATTCTGGCTTTCTAGCGGATTCATCGAACATTCTCTCGAATCTAGACATACCGTCTGTCCAGATTCATTGAACATTCTATGAATCTGGACACTCATAAATACCTCCAGACTGTGTATGCAAGTTAAAGTTGAAAGTGGTCTATCAGGAAACTACAACTTAGTCTACAAATGAAATATGTTACTCCCTCCATCCCAAAATATTTGTCATTTTGGCTTTCTAGTGGATTCATTGAACATTCTCTGAATCTGGATACACCGTCTGTCCAGATTCATTGAACATTCTATGAATCTGGACACTCATAAACAGGGAATATCCTTTTGCATCTGACACAGTTTGGTTTTGAATTTTAAGTTTAAGAGTAACTGGTGTACGCTTGATATTTCTCTTGAGCACTGACATCCATTTCCGAAGTTTTCTATTTGAGAATATGCAAAATGTCTTCTTATTTTACTATGTATGCCATAATTCTTAATTGAGATTGTAACTGTTTGCAGGGGGAAAAGGAGTGCCCCTACTATATGCGAACTGGGAGCTGCAAATATGCCACGAACTGCAAGTTTCACCATCCAGACCCTAGTAATGTGTCTTCAAAAGAACCAGTTTTGGAACATGAGAGTAGTGATACTCCACAACAAAGTGTACAAGGACCGTCTCAGACAAGTGCTCCAATATGGCCTGACCAGAGAGTAATGAATGAGCAGCCTGTTCCTTTTCTATCTCCAACACAGTCGTACAATGCAGGAATGATGCCACCTCAAGGAGTATATCCATCTCCTGAATGGAGTGGGTACCATCAGGTAAATAGGCTCATATTAGAAATATTTCTTTCACTTGCTATTGCAACGAATATATTTGAATGATACTATTAACACGATAGTGTTCATTTCATTCATATGGTATTTATTACTGTTAGAATACCATGTATACCTCTCATGTTTAAGAAGGAAATGGTACTGCTTAGCAGATGGTTGTTTTGACTGAATTAGGTTAACATTGTTTTTTTTATATCATATTTATTCACATTAGAATATTGGATTTGGTTTCTCCAGTTATGATAACCTAAAACTTCATATGAACTCAAACATGTAATTTATATTAACTAGTGACCAGTAGATATAAATATTCAAAAACAATTTATGAATGATCATGTATGTAGGTAAGTAAACTAACAAAAAACAATTTTTTACTGTAAAATCTTTTATATTGAGATTCAAAAATCATAAGTGATGTTAGCTGTCATGTATGTAGCCAGTTTAATTTTTGCTGTACTTGTTTCTTGGGATCTAGAATGAATTTGTAGGTTTTCTTAGCTATATGAAATATTGCAACATATGAAACTCACTAATGGGGATGCCGGAACCCATGGAAACACATTCCCTGCTAATATTATGTCGGAAAATTGATGCATGATATGCTACTGTTATTTTCTAGTTTTTGTTGTATTCAATGAGGGTTAAATTGAAATATTCTGTTTGAATGTTATACAGGTAAGCTGTCTCATTCTGTCTTCCTGTTTTCAGTATCTCAATTCCTGTCACTAAAAGCATGAGTCTGTCTTTGTGCCTTTTTATTTTAAGCAATTAGTTTGGCTTTTATGCTTAACACTGTTGCCTTCTATTGGATGACTATTTGATGCGCCGGATATTTTTTCAGGTTCCTTTGAATCCATACTACCCTCCTGGTGTCCCTTTCCAGCATTTTACAGCTCATCTGAATCATCCGATCTACAAGACAGCAGATATACCAGGGCATCAGCAAGTGCAAATGGTTGCTGATGAGTATCCAGAAAGACCCGGTCAACCCGAATGCCAACATTTTGTAAGAAGTGGCTTCTGCAAATACAAGATGAAATGTAGATATCATCATCCAAGGTCGCGACTTCCTGCACCACCACCAACAGGTCTTAGCCCTCTCGGCTTGCCTATCAAACCTGTAAGTTCCTATCGAATCAGTTTTATTTTTTCACCATTAAGGTGATAACGGAAAAAGAAGGATAGCTTTGGTGTATTTTGATTTAATAACAGAAATGGTACCTTGATGTAATTTGACTTAATAACAGAAAAAGAAGGATTATTAACACATGCATTTGTTAAGCTTCTGCAAATGATTTAACTCAAGATATCCTTACAGGCTGTTCAGATTAATCTGGTATCATGAGTTTACCCTTACTTTGTTACAGGATCAACCTGTATGCACATACTACGGTCGCTTTGGTGTTTGCAAGTATGGTCCAGCTTGCATGTTCAACCACCCCTTCAATTTCGGACCTCCTGTACATGCAGCAGGACCACCTGTCCCGGGCCAATTCCCAACAAACTTCACTGTTTAACAGGCATGAGATGAGCGATGTTTCGGTCGCCACGATGCTTTGTAATAACTTACCACTTGTAAAATAGCACAGCCGAAAGCTGTACGTGGTTGGCGATAGAGATCCGGCTGGCAAGTCGCAACGAAGTTGCATGCAGCTGGGTACATTGCTGATGGGATTCGGGAAACACCATTCAAACCTGTGACCGCTCTGCTCTCTGGTGGTGTCAAAAAAAAAAAAAAAAAAAATCTGCTCTCTGGTTGTACAGCATGTTACAGTTCGTACATAACTGCTTGAAATCCTTATTTTTACATGTTTTCTTGCCGCCATAAGTTGTTGAAAGTCAATAGCAACATAAGCTGATGGAAGTACCACAAACAACTTCTCGTAGATAAGGCCATTCTGAGTGCAAAGTTTCATTGCGTGGTTTTCAAGAGTGCCATGTCATCCTATAATTTTGAAATAGCTAAATGAAACTAGGTCTCTTAATGCTAAGTTTCATTTCATCATTTCATATGCTTGTGCATCACTTAAATATTTCTTCCAAGTGACCAAAAGGAATTGTTCAATGTGTAGAGATGAAACTTAAACCCTCGGAATTTCATTTTGGTTTTAAAGTTTTGGTAACCGTATACATCAAGTTTCATCCCCTATGAAACCTAATTCTTCTCTTTCTTAATAAATTTCATGTCACATTATTAGTTTTGCCTACATGGCATACTATTTAATGCAAATTGACCATGACAGATTTTTTGGGATTCAATTCCATATTATGTGGTGGTTAAATGAACTTTAATATGGAAATTCTTAGAGCGTTGTGCGTAATTTCCAAGGTTCGGGGCCGGGTCTGCTTTTCATAAATACCTGTTCCTAATAACCTTAAATGTTAACCGAATGATGCCGTAGGATAGGCATTACCTTAGTAATAATGATCAAAGTTCTTCACTACAAAAGGGTGAGTTGATGGTGAATCCAGGAAGTCACAAATATGGGCTAGAAGCACGAGAAGATGAGTTAAAACAACAGAAAGAGTAGCACGTAGATGGCATGTGAAAATATTTGCTTGTCAGTGTTACCCCTCGGGGACGGGCTTGTAGCCCATTGGTCAGGCGCCCGAGCGGCAGCCGACCGTCGGGGTTCGATCCTCCGATTCCGCACGCGATACCGTAGCTGCGCGCAGCGATCGTAGTGAGTGCACAGTGCAAAAAATTCCATCGTTCTCTCCAATCAAAGTATAGGTAAAGACTCGCGCCACAGCTCACAAGGCCAGCTCGAGTCCCTATGTATGGTTGGGGGAAGGTTCGGGGTTTTCTCGGCTGCGTGAGAAGGCTCTTCTCCTTATATATTGCCGTCGGGGTGGCTTCTTTCCCGGCAGGTCGAGTTTTTTTAGTGTTACCCCTCAGTTTTTTATATTCGACGCCAGCTAGTTCTAAAACCTTTTGTTTCATCTTTACTCCGGGGTAAGTATTTTTTGCCCTTACATAGACATGGGTGAAACAAAAGAAAGGTGCAACTCCTCACTCTTACTCCTCTTGGCACTACTCAAATATACGAGTAGTTTTCAATGGTTGTTGTGAAGTAAATCCATTATTGTAATAAGCAAAAAACCAAGAGTAGAATATACACATTGGGTGTGATAATTGCAAAAGAACGCTGACATGTATGCAGAGCAAATGGAAAGCAAAAGGAAGTAGTAGTGTTCTCAGAGGAGAATCTACGCACTAGGATGTTTGCCTGGAACAAGGGGATGGAGTGTCAAGAGTCAAAGGCCCCGTTTGGGACGGTAGATATAATCAGTTTGGAGACCCAAACACATCGATTCCCAACGCCTTTGAACGCCAGCGATTCTCGGGCGAACCATTCTTTTGCCTACGACGCGGAATCGACCTCCCCCTCGATACTCCCCAACGCTATCCGATTCTTAGACCGAAGGAGCCACATTGTCGGGAGAGAGCGCCCGCTCCACCGTCACCCGCTTCCTCCGCGTCGGCGCCGGTCAGTCCGGGCCGGCGAGGACCTTCGCGCCCCGCCTCTCGTCCTCGGGTACCATGCGCAGCGTGGCCGCCGGCCACCCTGAGCCCTTCTTGGCCTAGGCCTCTTGCACCGCACGCGTGCTGACGGAGCACCACCACCCATCCTGTCCACTCTGGTTGCTGTGTTGGAGGAGGAAGAAGAATGTCGGCTAAAGAAACTCAATTTTTAATGATTTCGATGATGGAATTGCAAGGGTGATGGCTCAAATAGCTGCATGTAGAAGTGAATGAGATTCCTGTGCGAAGAATTGAACCAAAACACTTTGTGGAGAAAGAATTTGGCGATGGAAGATGTGCTTTTGCTGGACACGACGGTGCCAAATGACCTGTTTGTGTTGGATGTGATTTCGCCCACAACTGCATCCCGATAAAGCTGGATTTGGAGACAAGCGTGGTGGAGATAAACTGTCCCAAACGGGGCCAAAGTATCCGCCCCAGTCCCCACAAGTTTAATTTGGCAGCGCAATACCAATACTGTACTATGTAGTAGTAATGGAGTGCCATGCAAGCATCCTACAACCTAGCAGGAGTAGCTTCCATTTCCATTCCGTTCCGTTAATACTTAGTAGGTTCCCATTTTTAGTAGCCTACGTATGAGTCGCCTCTTTTGCAAACCTGTTCTACCCATAGGCGTCTCTCGCCTGTAGTCTCTAGTGATAGTGGCACATTTAACAAATTAACAGGGCAGTTCTTTACGAGATTTAGTAGTTTACATCTAACTGGAATTTGTTTTTCTTCGAGTTAGATTTCTAGGCCATTGGACACGAATCGGACGGTCATAGCTTCTTCTTCAACCTCCGGCAGTAGAGCATGGCGGTTGAGCAGGCGGTGCGACGCGGCAACGAGGGCGTCACCACGTCGCGGAAGGCGGTTATCGTGAGTGGTTAGAGTGGTTAGGTTGTCGCGACGAGGTTAGGTTCCGGCGAGTGACGACGTACGGGTCGTGCGACCTCCATTGTTTCTCAACCTTGGAAGGAAGGTTCCAAGAGAGGCGGGCTGTGACTCAGGAGCGATGCATGGCGGCATTGGCACCGTCGAAGGCGCAGGTGGTCGCGGGAGGGGCAGGAGGCGGAGAGCATGCACTGAGACTGATCATAAGCCAGAGGTAGAGGGAGCATTGAGTGGTCCAGAAATCTGATCGGAGGAAAGTCGTAATTGCAATTAACTGTTTTGTAGACAATACATGGATGTGTTTGTCTTGGAGCACAATTCATTGCTTAAAAAAAAACCTCGACCTGCGGGGGTATGACGGCCCCAGGCATTTTGTTAAGAAGAAGACCTTCTCACGCAGGTCGAGAAAATTCCCGAACCCCCTCCCCAACCATACACAGGGACTCAGCTGGCCGTGTGAGCTGTGGCGCGAGTCTTTACCTAATGCTTTGGCTGGGAAAGGCGAGGGAATTTTTTCACAACCGGTGCGGGATTGGGGGATCGAACCCCCAACCGGTGGGCAGCCAACCCGGCGCCTTCACCACCGAGCCACAGGCTCGTCCGCACAATTCAATTCATTGCTTAGGTCACTCTCAATGGGAGTTTTATAAGTATTAAATAAGGTGCTACAGCTAAAATGATGATATGGTAACGTAATTAATATGAAAGAGATGAAATGAGTTTTATGGAGATGAAACTCATTTGGCACCGTTTCATAGTTATGAAACTCTCATTGAGAACATAAAGTTTCATCCTAACATTTTTTTATCAATATTAATGTAACAACTGCATGTTAATTTAATGCTATAACTTGTCTATTAAATCTTAAGATGAAACTATGCATCGAGAGTGACTATTTCATCCATCAAATAATATCTCTAAATCTGATGTGACACTCTTGGTAAGTGTGAGATGAAACTATGCATTGAGACCGCCCTTATGGGCACGACACAAACTTTGATATGTGCTGATTGGAGGTTGTGTTGAGGTAAAATGCTGTCTTTTGGAATGGCAAAGTGAAAAACTGTCCTAATAGCTAGAGATTTACACAAGTATTTAGGCTAGTCTTAGTGGTGGTTGCATGGACAATAAATAGAGTGGCGTGTAGGCATTTTTGATAATGTGGCAGTGTATTAATGAGGAGAGAGGTGAAATGAGTTTTATGAGGATGAAACTCTGCAAACACAGATTACCTAGACATATTGTGTCTTGCATGTAACCTAGAAAACAATAATAGATGAAACTATGCATTGCAAGAAAGGTGTTTCATCCTAGGGTATGTTCGTTTCCCGTGGTCTAAACTTTATAGCTGTCACATCAAAAAGAATATTACTATTTAGGAGTACTAATAAAGTTTAATTATAAAATAAATTACAGGCCTCTAGACTAATTCACGAGACGAATCTAATGAGATTAATTAAGTCATGATTAATTAAGTAAGATTCTCTTTGATGTGACAAGAGGGCACGAAACGAATACACCCCTAGTTTCAAGTATTTTTAGATGATGTGTCCCTCTAGTTAATTATATCCATAAAACTTTCATTAAGACTGGTCTTACAAATAAACAAAGTAGCCAAACCGTCACATTCTTTAAACATGATGCATTTCAACTTTCAAGCAATCCCATAGGCGGTCTAAAGTCAAAACAGTTAGCACTACTAAATATCTGAACACACTAGCTATTTTTCATGCATGATAATTAATTAGCTATTCAAACACTTCCATTTCCCACTATATTGCGTCTTCCACTTTGAAGCGCTACCCTTGAGTGGGAACTCAATCGCGGCTACGGTCACGTGGATATTGGATAAGATGTGATTCGGGTCCTTTCATGCCTTTGCTGGTAAATTTTGGTAATGTGATTGGTTTTGATGGGTTGAAAAAGTACTTTTACTGTAGAAGATGTCAATAGAGTAATATCACCGATCCCCAGTGCAGTACATAATCCTGTTGAAAGATCATAAATGGAGGTGGTTGATCATATATCTGACACCTAAATCTAGACGGCAAGCATGATGCTTCAGTACACATGCTAAAAGATGTTGGAAAGAACAGAATCCATGTCACGTCATCCACCTTTGTTTCGTTCATCTGTATTATTTGTACCGGATATTTGCTTACCAATTTGACATGATGATGATGTGCATAGGCTCAATGGCGTAGCTATAATTGAAGTAGGGTAGGTCTACATTTTTTGTTCACACATCAAATTTGAAGTGTCAATTTACGTTTTAGTACAAAGGTACAATAATATGCGTCACAACTATCAAATCAACATGGAAGTCATAATTTATCTCAAAAAAGGTTTACACGAGTACTCTCTTTTGAAAATGATGATGTTTTAGACAGTTAAATTATCCTGAAATCAGTTCATTTTTACTGTCCTACATGTCAATACTATTAGAACGGAGGGAGTAAACGAAAGAAACAAATACTGGCTTACGCCAAGGATTGAGTAGTCGGGGTGTGCGTGTGTTTCGGTTGAATAAGAGGAATAGTCAAATTTGATTTATAAAAGTCAAAATGGCACTTTCAATGGGCACATTCTTTGATCCATGTAACAAGTAGCGGTGGAAAATGGATGCGGATAATCCATATCATTCGATATTCGCATCCGAAAAAATGTAAATATGATACAAAATATCCGTATCGATGAATATGTTTAGACTGTATTCGTATTTGTATTCACTTGAAAATATGGATATGAAAGTGGTTTAAGATTTTAACATCCGATATTCGAGCTATCTCGTATCTATCCGTTGTGAAGCCCCACTGGAGAATACACTCGTGCATAGTACAAATCTCTGGAACAGTAGTTGGTACATACGTATATGATACAAATCCAGTACAACAACTTTTATTAATTTCTCAAGGGATACAACCAGGGGATACATGGTCTGAATTACAAGCAAAGATGTGGATAGACCAGCCTCACATAAAAGAAAACACACCGAAAAACTTCATAAACTCCACAGGCAACATCGAGCGAAGGACGCGACCTACATCCCGTCTTCATAGTAATCTCCAACTCCGCCTAAATGATTAAGCAACAGGTGAATACATAAGGTACTCAACAAGCTCTACCACTAGCAATGGATAATAATATACATGCATTTGGCTGTAGTCAAGGTATGGCTAAGGGTTTTGCGGAAAGCGCGAATGCAAAAGGCTTACTACAGAAAAAAGGGTTCTTGAAGGGAAAAATCATTTATATAATTTAAGTTGGTTGGACCTGGGGGAGATATTCATCGATCCCGACAATTCCCATAATTTTAGTTGAGCCTTCCGATCGAAGGTCATAACGGCTCCGGCACTATAGGCCAACACCATATCCAAAACATACGGGCGCAACACTCGCCCACTCACACATTAAGGATTTAGTATTTGTGGCTAATCAACAAGAGCTCAAGGTTTGGTGTGTCAATATATCATGACAATGGACATCCGGATAGTTTTGTACACTCTGCAGAGGTTAGTACACATTACCCACAAACTATATGTTGTTAGCTACGTAATACATAACGCTGCCACCGTAACTAGGCATGCTCACAAGTCCACCCCGAATGCCTAGGGATCCGACGGATATGACACAAGCATACCGTCCACCATATATGTGTCAAGTACTGGACTTCACCAAATAAACGATCCCTGGACCTCCGTCATCTCGCTGCACCTAGTGGAACTTCTTGCTATGTAACTCAAGGTTTTGTGCACAGTCCTACCCATAACAGGTTACGTGGTTGTACACTAAATCACCAATTTGGGGTCCGAAGAACCGATCTTTATATGGCAGGGCAAACACTTATCCATCGCAAATAGACATCACCTATACACCAAGTACTCTTCACCAAGTACTAGGAGTTTTGCCCACGACCGGTAATTTTCCCACCCAACTTTATCTTAACACGGTTGGTCTAATCACCCACCCATCAACACATACCACCAAACTCATTTTCACGTATTTTCATAACAAGGTGTATGATGATAGATAGTAACAGTTCCTAAGCATGATACTACAATATTATCATTAACGTAATTAACAATAATACCTAGGTTGATCTAGTGGTCTAATGGAAATCAAGGGTATAGTGTTCATATCTATAGTGATTTGGACATTATCATACAACAACTGGGCTCTAGCAAAATATTTACAAGGATAGATGCATATACGAGTAGCTATCCTAGATAGGTGTGAGAATAAGCAGATTAATATGATCAATTATGATCAATGAATTGATAGAGCTTGCCTCCTAATGCGTCCTCGAAGTCCGGATCCTTCGGCTCCTGCTCCCGGTTCTCCTCGTCTACAGTACGGTGTTAAAATACATAAGCTACGCCACATAAAATAATGAAGACAAAAAGTAATAACAAAGAAAAACAAAATAAAATGGAGTGAAGAGGAAGGCCCTAGGAGCTAGGGTTTGCTACGACGATTCCAACGGCATCGAATCGCCTGAAACGGAGTTACGGTTGAAAAGTTATGGCTAACAAAAGTTCTAGGGTTATTTTTGTAAAATGGCCATGGCTTCTATTAAAATGAAGGATATTTTGGTAATTTCTAGAAAGTGGAGGGGCTTAAAATGCAAAAATGCATCTCTGGATGTGTGATATCCCAAGTCAGAATTAGGGCTAATTGCAATGTCAACCATGCTAATCACCCCAATTAGGCAAAGGCTAAATTAATTACCAATGAAACACTCGGGAAAATAGGAAAAAAAAATCCCCAATTCAATTGGAAGCAAATCTTAACCCCAAAGATCTCCAACTTTGACAACAGTAGCATACCCATATTTTTGTACCAAGTTATTGTCCACGCGAAATGCGGAATTTAGGGCATTGCCAAATTTTTAGCCAAGGTTTGAAACTCTTAAAAATTCAAATTCAAATTTAAAATCTACAAGCAGATTTGGAATCTTGACCCAAAAGGAAAGTTGTGATAAAAATCTACAAGCAGATTTGAAAACTTGACCCAAAAGGAAAGTTGTAGATCACATCGTACTCGAACAACCACGATTTGTGGTTCGATTTTACGAGCAGCGCAAATGGCGCTTTCGATCTAAATTCGGAAGGGAATCATTTTTTCAAACTGAAATTCGAAATTGGAACCTGTCTAGTGGGCAATGGCGGTTTGCCCGCCGGTCCGGTGACCCCCTGCCACCCATGCACGCGCAACCCCGTCCTGTCGCGTCACCACGCCACCTTGGCTAAGCTCCCAACCACTCTTGTACCCGTCAGCCAACAGAGCGGCCGGAAGTGAAGGCGCTCCCTCCCCATGCCGACCATGCCCTGTTGCTCCTCTCTCGCTGCTCCTTCAAACAATGGCACAAGAGCCATTGCCCCTCCCCAAGCGCCGCAGCAGTTGCCCAGCTCCCTCTCTAGCTTCCCCAAGCAGCAACGCAGCTCGCACTCCTCACCGATGCGCGTAGCGGGAAGAAACGTGTCGCCGCCTCCGTTCCGTCCACCATGGCCGCCCCCACTCGCAACTCATCCTAGGCAGCCCCTCCTCTCCAAATTCTTCTCCAAATCGACGCGCAAAGGTCCTCTCTACCTTCCCACCGACCTTGTCGCTCTCTCGTGTAGAGTATTCACCGGATTTTGTGAAGAACAGCGAGTCGCCACCACCGCCGGAATCGACCACCTCGCCGTTGAGACCACCCTTTCGGCCATCCTCGATAGCAGCTGGACCTGTGCCGCTCTTCCCCATTGGCAGGTGATGCTCTCTCGACCAACTAGCCCTCTCCTTCTCGCTCTCGGCTAGACGAGCACCGCCGTCGGAGAGCGTTGTGCGCCACCGCTCGCCGTCGGCCCTGTTTGGTGATCCCCTGCCCCCATGGCCCCCACCGGAGGATTGGCCCCATCGAGAGCCCCAACCCAACCAAAGGAAGGTCCCAGCAAACCCCGCCGTCGTCCGCTGGCCGGATCTCGCCGGAGCCAACCACCAAGCGCCGCCGCGAGCTACCTGTTTTCCCCCAATTCGCGACAAGTGGCAGTTTTGTAAATTAGTCTGAACCTTGTTCAACTTTTAAAAATTCATATCTCACGTTTGAAAAGTCCAAAATTGCCAAAATAAATTTTGTTTGAATCTATGAAATGTGTACCTTTCAAAAATTAACATGAACCCCTGTGATTCCTTCGTTTTGGTAATTTTCAAGAATCATTAAGTTGCAACCCTTGTAAGCTTAATAAATTCATAACTAATTAAATAAAAATCAAATAGATATGAAACTTGGTCACCATATGCATCTTGGCATACATGAACACCCTGCACAAACAGTTGTATTTTTATTGCATATTGTTCAAGTTATTTCATTATTGGCATTTTCAGTAAATAAATTTATATTAATTATGTGGAAATTATTTTTGCATGAAACTTGGTGAATCCACTGTTCATTGTCCAATACACTTGTATAAAATCCCATGTTTAATTTGAGCACCATAAGTAATTATTTTGCTGTCGTTTTGCTTAAATCAATTAAATGGAAATGTCAAGTACATGGATTTATAAATTTATGCTTATATTTTATATTTCCTATATGATTATTGTCACATTTACTGTTCATATGGCTCATTAGATGTTTATGGTCAGAAGAGCAGTATGTTCCATGGTTCTTGTTTAGTTACTTTTTCCTAATTACATTTGTAGGTGTCATCGCATGTGATGATAGAATTATGTCATTTATGTCCTATTATTAAAAATGTTCATATATGTCTTGCTCGTTGATCGAGCTTTGGAAGTAAGTGATGTTTGTGCACAGCATACATGAAGGCTTGTCATGACCATTACTATTGCTCTATGTTATTGCTCATGATTGCTAAGTGGTTAGCCAAAAGTGGAAAGTATGTATTGATAAAAGGTTGCAATCACCATGAGCTAAATTCATTCATTCATGCATATGACATAAGCATAATCAGCACACATGCATAATCATAATCATTGACCTTGTATTCTTGTGGCTTGTGCATTGCATTTCATTCCATAGGTAACGACGTCGAAGTAATCCTCCCGGAAGAAGCCGTTACCGATCTCAACGCTTGTGAAGCTAATACTAACTTTGACCACTCTCAAGGCAAGCCCGGTGCATTCCTATTATTTTTAACGTCTTTCTTTTATCATTATATTTAAGGATGTTGAATGTGCACTATGTTATAGGAGTTGAATGAAAACCCTCTTGCATATTACCCTATATGACCTATGTAGTGTTGTGAGTCAACCTATCGTTAGCAATGCTATGCTTAGGTTTTGGAGTCATCGATAGGGCTGGACACTATCATGACTTATGTTACACTCAAATGTGGAAAATTTGGTAAAAGTGAGAACCTCCCATTGTGTGTCCACGAACAAGTTCGAGTTGTGTACCAAGTGCATACCTTTCTTATGGGGATTGGTAAACCTATGTAGCTTGTGAGTTACGAAGTGGACCAGGATACCTTACCGATCCGGAGGTGATGTGTATAGCATGATGGTTGCACGGGTATGAGGACCTGTAACAACCCTAATAAAAATAAATGCGCATTTCACGTCGTAAGCATCATGTCATATGGTTTGTAAAAGCAATGCTATGAGTTTATGTGCAAAAATTGACAAATTCGATTTAAAACATTGTCAAATTTGAATGCAATTTTAAAAAGGTATAAAGTTGCTAAATTTTAGTGGTTTTATAAGTTTTCCTGGTCAATCATTTGATAACATGAATTTTGAGCATTTTTCCAAAATTTTATCTATTTGGGAAAAAGCCAAACCAATTTACTTAAATTCCAAAACACTTTTAAGTTTGAATTTTTATCTGAAAAATGGTTTAGAATTTGAACTTTGGCCTATAACGAAAAAGATTCAAAATAATGTTATCTCTGTCCCTGATTTTTTCGTGTGATTTTTCGAGCCATAGAAGTACGTTTCCCAATTTTGTGAGAGCTCGGGGTCTTTTTGCAAAATGGCCGAATCCCCCACCGACCGGTCTCTTCTTTTCCTCTCTCTCTCTCACAACGCCGCTCCTCCCGCGCCCCGAGGCCAACTCCGGCCACGCGCCTCACCCTCCCGGCGCCACGCAGCAGCTTCCGCGCCACCTCACCCTCGGCCTCGTCGGGATAAAAGCCGGGCGCCGACCCATCTGTCTCTCTCTCGACTCCCGCACCCGAAGCAACACGCCGCCGCCGGTGCACCTCCCCTACCGCACCGCCGCGCAGCCGCCTCCGGCCGCCCCGCCCGAGACACCACCCCCAAACGATCCGCAAACTTGCCCCGCACCTCCCCATAGCCTCCCTTTCCGCGAACCGCCCTAGCCCCGGAGATCGACGCCGTTCCTCTTCGGGACGTCGCCACCGATCCCCACCACCACGTCGTCCAATTCTCCTTCTCCGGTGAGTTGTTCCGCTCGATTCTTGGTCCCAAGCGAGCACAAAATCCTGCTCTTTCATCCGGGCGACTCAATCTCAAGCTTTCTCTTTAGAATCGTGGGGATTTCGTCGTCGTCCCCAAGTTCGAACCGCCGCCGTCCTCACTTCGCCGGTGCGCATCATCGTCCGGCCTTCCTCGCAGATCAACGAGCTCGATGCCGGTCTTCACCACACGCCTCCGAAGCTCTAGCAAGAAGTCGTTCGTCGTTTGGTCTTGTGAGGTGAGCTCTAGCCGCTGCCCAACTTCACATCGCACCGTCGCTCGCCGTGGGCTTAGTTTCGACCGTGCTCGTCTCCGGCGACCCGGCCACACGGACCACCACGTCACGTTGAGCCCTCGAGCAGGTCGCAAATAATCCCCACCGCCTTCCGGGCTTCCACATTGCTTCGGTGGCCGCGCCACCGCTCTGCAGCCATCGCCGCTATTGACGCACGATAGGCCACACACTTGGGATCACGTGTGGCGACACGGGATCTAGTGTGGTCCACCCTGTGGTCCTCTCGTGTGGCCACGAGTGTTTCATTTATTCAAAAATTCATAGAATATTCACCAGAATTCAGAAAAATGTGAGACAAGTTTTGTTGGCTTCAAAATTTTATGCTCTATTTTATGGTTCATTCAAAATGACCTAATTGTAGTTTTTATTTTATTGTTTAATTATGGTTTATTTAATTTACTTGATTTAATAAAAGTAATCATCCCTTTAATGTAATTAGTGTTGTAATTTTAATAAACCTGTTATTTTATTTCTTTTATTTTAAAGGAGATACTGTAGGCAAAATTTAAATGTTTTCTTTCCTATAAAAGTAGTATATGCATTTATTCCATGTAATCACAAATCATCATGTTATGTCATCATTTCATGTGAATGCATCTCATCATTTTGTGTATCATTTCATGTCGCTATTTCCTGTCGCTCGTAGCGTAGACCTTAGCTACTATTTATCGATCATCGATGCATTCGTCTCATATCATATCTTGCATGATCATGCATGCATATTATTAACTCGCGACGTATCGTTGATCGTTGTAGAATCCGTGGTCGTCCGACAACAAGTCAAGGCAACACCGAGAGAGGATATCATCGAAGTCAACTACACTAAGGCCACTAATCGTTAAGCCGTTCGACCAGCAGCGAAGGTGAATCAAGGAGCAGATTATCGACACTAATGCCGCATCAAAAGAACCTAATTTCGCTGCATAAAAAGGCAAGCCCGGTGCATCCCACATATGATTTTAAAGTCTTTTCTTTTATCACAATCAATGAGTCATGTTTGTGTACTAGGTTATAGGAGTTGCTTGACACCCTAGAGGCATGAGTAGGACTCCTATGAGAATATTACCCTTATACTCGGTACGATGAGCTCGATATCCGCTACGCTTAACTCGTAGGGAACCGGTAGAAGTCGAGTGGTGTCGTACACTACTCACGAGATATAGGGTGATGACATGATCAATGATGCTAAGAGGAATGATAAGAGAAGGTTGAAAGTGAAAGTGAAGATGATGATAAAGCCGAGATCGGACGGGCCCCGTAAGGGAAAGGGCAAGCACATGTGCCTTACGAGGACATGGTTTGCAAGGTGGTAGCCCCGTTTGTGTTGATCAAGGACCGTACCGTTGTCGGCCTAGTTGAACAAGTTTGAACGTACCGTACTACATGCTCGGTGTTTATGGGCCCAGCAAGTCGATGTACCCTACCACCCCGGTGATGTGTCGTAGCCAACTCTCTTTTGCTTGGTCGTTAGTGAGATCGGAGTCTCACGGGAGGGAAATGGGTCGCTCACGGATGACGGTGGGGAATGTATCGCGTGAGGTCTCCATATTCCCGGGAAGTTGGAAACAACTATTCTTCCGCCGGTGTTGGCGGGAAAAGTTGTCGTATACGACCGAGTGTGGTGGGTATACGTCGTGTAGTTGGGTTTTGCTAGCTGGTATAAAATTGATTCGAATCGCTGTCCCTCGCAATGAATGAGTACCGCTTGTTTAGGTCGTCGCATCGTAGTTAAGAAAGTGGAATGTGAAGAGAAGAGAAGGAATAGTTGTTGGTCAAAGACAAATCTTTTCTTGCAAACTTGATTGCAATAGTTATAGGCTGCAAACACTAATTTGTAATGAACTTAATATTGAGCTAAAACTTGAAAGTAAGGATCTACTGTTAGCGCTATTTTTGCAAGAAAGTCCAACCCACAGCCAAAAGCCTTCGCATAGTAGGCGTCGGCCTTTGCGTGCTCGTTGACGGGTCAGTCTTGCTGAGTATTAGAATACTCGGGGTTTTGTTCATTATGTTTCCAGGCCACGAGTCATACTACTATGACTCGTACGGTAGCTGCTCGGAGGAGGAGCGAGTGCTCGAGGGTGGTTCCCTCCGGTGGGAACGGATCCCAACGCCGTAAAGGGCGAGGATCGTGGTGTACGACGGGCTCATTACACCACGTTAGTCGTCGTAAGTGGTCTTTTGTTGTAAAAGAATAACTTCCGCTGTCGATTTTTTAGATGTTGTAAACTTCGGTATTGTAATAAGTTTCTGTTGCACAATGTTTGTATTTTGAAAACCTGGTTGTATTATACCATGATGTATATATTCTGGCTTATATGAATGAATGTACTTGTTGTAACTCGCTTCGTCGAGTGTCCCTCTGTACCGATTTCCGGTTGTCCGGAAGGGATGTCACAACCGGTATCGGAGCAATACGAGGGCGACAATACGTTGTTCACAAGCTGGTTTTTCAAAATCTAACACAATTTCGAGTACGATAGAGTACGGAGCCCATTTAAGGACTTAGAACAATTAGCTTTCTAACGGTTCGAAGTTCGGGGTTTTATAGGTAGTCACTAACTATCCGTGTTAGTTCGTTGTAACTTTCGATCGTTTGACTAACTCGGAATAGTGCATGCATCATGACATTTTGAGTGCTATAATGTTGGGTTTTGGGATTAGAACGAGTTAGTATCGTAGTGTAGAGTCGGTTTCCTATGGATGGCACAAGAAAAAGATCATGCTAGTGAAATAGAAGGCAAGAAGAACTCTCACACGGAGGCAATGGAATGGGAAATTCAAGATCTTCGTCTATAGATGATCAAAGGCAATCAAAGAGGGAGACGATCATGTGTATTTATCAAGGAGACATAAACAAAGGGGCCCCACATAAGAACAAGGGATTTAAAGGGATAGATTAAAGATGCCAGTACTGAATGGGTGCTATAGGTGAATCTTGGGATGAACAACTTACAGCTGCCAAAGTAATAGTTAAACAACCGGATGCGGTTCGATAAAGACACATGATGAGATACTTGGATCTTGAACAAGCACAATAACTTCCCAAGGAAGAGCAGAAGGATGAAATGTATGAGTAGAAGAATCTAGGAGCTAGTCACTAATGCCATTTTGATTTCTTTTCTCTTTCCCTCTCCAGTAATGGCCATTTTGATTTCTATTCGGACTCTTCATCCCGAAAGAAATTTTTGGATGATAAAATTCCAGTATTATGAGCTGACTATTCCTAGTCCGAAAGTCATTCTCCTTCTTTCACTCAATTGCACCATGAACTTATCTTTCCTTGAAGTTCTTGAGTGACTTCCATTTGAAGAAATAATCATCACCTTTTTGACCGGACTAAGTTTTGTCGAGAGCTAGTTTGGAAATGGGTGTTTTGCACTTTCGAATTGCCATTTTGCCTTTGAATTGTGCCGGTTCGCCCGAGTGCTTCTCAAAGTCAAACATGAGCGAGGTGGAAATGCATACTCTATTTTGGAACTAGAAGAGAATCCAAGTATAATGTTCTTCCGAATGGATGGCATATAACCTAGGGTACGCAACCGGAAAGAAGAATACTGTCTTGGAAACTCATCGGTGCAATTATCCTTATAAATATCTTGAGCCTATATTTTCTTCAACACCAAGACAGACGAAAGCACCGTCGCATCTCGTTGGTAATCCATGATGTTTCATAAACTCAACCATTCCAGTTGAATCTTTTCTTTCCTCATTGACTTTCACCAACCCCTTATAAATCTCGGGACTCCTGAATAAGTGAGGATTCTTGATCTCGGCATGAAGGTGATAGATATTGACAACAAACACCACGACATTCTAAATTTGGAGCAGCGAGTCATTGTCCGCATCCCGATCATTGAGTTTGTAAGAGTCTTCTAGGATCTCTGAAGCATTGGACACACTGTGGTCATCTTGAGGACTAAGGGAGTCGCTAAGCTCTCAACCTTAGGAGAACTCGGGAGTGCAAACATCATATGTAGGTAGAACCAAATAGTGAGAACAACGATATAGGTGCAAGGAAGAGATGAGTCGGAAAGCTCTCAACGGAGTCATTCACCTCACCCTCAAGGACAAGGACCAATCTACCGGAAGAACCTACCCAACATGCTAAGTTGAAGATTCGTCAACCTTACTACGATTAAGGGGTCTCGGAAGGAACTTTTCTCTTGGTAATTCATAAGACCAAGGGTACACATGTGGAAGAAAATACCAATGGTCCGAGAATATCCAAATGCCATCCCGGTTGATTGACCAGGACTACCACTAGATTGAGAAGTGGAATTTAAGATAGAACTTTAACTAGGAACGACACCAATATCTCAAGGACCGTATTGAGTGCCGCCTAATGAGCTTGCAAGAGTTTAAGGTACAATTGAAGGATTTACTTGGAGAAAGGATATATTCACTCAAGTTTATCCCCAAGGTGATGTCCAGCCTTAAAAGATCAAACCACGAGGTTGTGCGTGGTTTATTGACCTTTGAATGCAGTCACCATTAACAAGCATCCACAACCTCGGATTGATATCCTGTTTGATAAGCTAATGAGAGCCAAGGTATTCTCCAAGATATAGATCTTCGCTCGGGGTACCATCGGATAAAGATTAGAGCATAAGATATACCCAATACAACTTTTTCCACCGAGATATGGATTGTATGAGTATCCGGTGATGTCCTTTGGTCTAAATGCATCGACACATTTCGTGTACCTAATGAACTCGGTTTTTATGCTAGAGTTAGACAAGCTTGTCGTAGTATTCATCGATGACATTATGATTTACTCCAAGTCAAAAGAGGAACACGCCGGGCATAGATCCGAAGCTTCTTAAGCTTTGTCGGCTATTATAAAAGGTTCATTCCAAATTTATCGAAGATTGCCAAGCCAATGACAAAATTGCTTGGAGAAAGATAAGAAGTATGAAAGGAGCGAGTGAATGTGAAGAAGCTTTTCAAACATTGGAGAAGTTGTTGACAACTACTCTAGTGCTAGCTCAACCAGATTTAACCAAGCCATTCGATGTGTACTTGTGATGCATCGGACACGGGATCGGGATGTGTGCTACTGCAGGAAGCGAGTCGAGTGATTGCCTACGCATCTCGATAGCTTAGGCGACATGAGGAACATTACCCAACACATGATCTAGAATTAGCAGCTGTGGTTCTAGCATTGAAGAGCTGGAGGCATTATCTCTTGGGAAATTTGGTCCATTTATACATAGACCACAAGAGTCTCTCAAGTACATCTTCACTTAAGCAGATCCGAACATGTGTCAACGAAGATGGTTAGAACTGATCAAGGATTATGAGATTGAGATCCATTACCATCCCGGAAGGCAAATGTCGTAGCCGATGCCTTAAGTCAAAAAAAAAAAAAAATTCATTGCAACAATCTCACAGACCAGCTTATTGATCGAAGCATCGGGAGAGGAAATTTGCGACCCTAGTCTTCGGATTCTTCCATATGGAGTATTGAATAATCTGGCTCTTATTCCTACCATTCGCGAAGAAGTGGTAGCAGCTCGAAGAAGGATGTTGGTATGAGTCACATTAAAAGACGAATTGAGAAGGGTGAAGTGAAGTGCTTACGGATTGATGGTGATGGTGTGATTTGGTTCAAGAACAGATTAGTAGTGCCCAACTTGGAACTTCGCAAGAAGATAATGGATGAAGAATATACATCTAAGTATTCTATTCATCCTGGAACCAACAAGATGTATCAAGACCTGAAGAAAAGATTTTGGTGGACAAGAATGAAGCGGGAGGTAGCAAGGTATGTCAACAAATGTGATACTCGTCGACGCGTCAAAGCGAGCATTTGAAGCAAGCAGGACCACTTCAACCTTTGAGCATACTTGAATGGAAGTGGGAAGATATCAGCATGGACTTTATTGTTGGATTACCAATGACTCCACGGAAGCACGACTCGGTTTGGTTCATAGTTGACAGATTGACCAAGTCAGCGCACTTTATACCGGTACACCTCGACTACAAGACCAAGAAATATACAGATCTATATATTTCCTGCATCCTATGTTTGCATGGAGTACCCAAGACCATCATTTCAGATCGAGGAGCTCGGTTTGTATTCAGATTTTGGGAGCATTTGCACGAGTAGTTAGGAACAAGGTTGATTCGAAACTCAGCTTATCACCCCAAACGGATGGACGGATGGAGAGAATCAACCAATATCTAGAAGACATGCTTCGAGCTTGTGTCTTGACATACAACAAGGATTTGGAGAAATGCCTACCGCCAGCAGAATTCTCTTATAATAACAGCTATCAAGGAAGTGCTAGAATTGTTCGGGGCCCGACGCGAACCGGGCTTCACGCGGAGAAAATGCCCAGGACCCCCGATACACATTTCTCACACTAACTCCTACATTTGTCTTCGAGCAGTACGCACAGGTCACCGAATGACGCGAGGCTCCCGAAGCGAAGGAGGCACCACGAGGCAAAGCCGGGAGGCCCGAGGACGGGGCTAGGCCCTAGGCTCGAAGGCCCGTGACCCGTGAAGCTATCATCCGGCGAGGCGGAGCAGCGCTGGATCGGAGCACCGGAGCGAGGCGAAGCAAAGGGCGGAAGTGCGTCCCACCTAAGTAGCCAGCTAAGCCGCGAGTAACGCGGTTTCAGCCGGCTTTCCGGAGTGCCCTCGAGAGTTACCGCCTCATAGTAGAGTTGAGGCGGTTGGCTAGGAGTGGAATGGTCTTGTAAAATATGGCTACCTGGACTATAAAGGGAGCCCAAGGGTCACCTGTAAACACACATGTAATCAGCAAGTTAACTTCGTTTATACTAAGAGTTGTTGTCTTGCCATTCCATTCTTTCATACTTCGCATTTTCCATTTCTTGTGTTCGGTGTGTTAAGTGGGCATTACCCTCACCGCTTAGCACACCAACATTGGCGCCACCGTGTGTGAGCTTGAAAATCAAGCTCACGATGAAAAGAAATACAATAACAGCTGCAGCGGCTCGCCCCTGCAAGAGTTACCCGCAAAATCATCAGCAACGGCCTCGACGCCCTCGAGCTAAACCAGAGACCACCACCTCAAGCCGAAAGGCCCCGGACACTTCGACTCAACCAAGCACCTGCCCGGCCGGTGGCGTGGGCACATCCGAGAGGGCGAAGTGATGACAACACCGGCAAGTTGCCGGCAATACAAGAAGACGAACCCGAAGACACCTACACCTTGGGGGACAGCGAGACACCGCTCGGTGAAGTAGAAGAGTTGCGAAGGCACAATTCAGCGCTGGAAGAAGTTAAAAGCAAACTCTTCCAAGAAGCGAAGCAAAGGGACAAACTGCTGCAGGAAAAAGAAGCCCTCCTGGAAGAGAAACGCAAGTATGAAAAGTTCGCAAAGGAAATCAAAAGGCTAAGAGCAAAAGCAAAGAAAAGCAGCGAAGCGAAGCCATCAACAGCCACCATACAAAGCGACACGGAAGAAGAGCCAACAGCGAGCAGCAACGAGAGAAAAAGCACAAGGCGCGAAGCAATGCCCTCTCGGAAGGGTTGCAAAGGGCGAGTTACCCGGAAAATTTTCGCATAGGAACTATCCCGAGGTACGGGGGAAACGGACCCAAGGCAGTTCCTTATCAGCTATGAAGCAGCGATCACCTCGGCAGTAGGAGACGAAGTAACCCTCGCCAAGATTTTCGCTTGCGCACTCGAAGGACTGGCATCAACATGGTACTTCAGCCTACAACCAGGATCCATTTACAGCTAGGAGAATCCGAGGGACAAAGTGATAGCAAAGTTTAGAGGTTTCAAGGGACCATCCGAAGCACTAGAAAACCCGAGAAACATAGCACAACACCCAAGTGAACTGTTGGCAGATTACTACAGGAGATTCCTCACACTCGAAGCTCGGTGCCCAAAGGTAGCAGAAGAGATGGTGATTGAGTACGCAATTAAAGGACTTCGCACCAGTCCCTTAAGCTCAAAATTCACAAAGAAGTGGCCTCGCACAGTGCAAGATATGTGCAGCAAGTTCGAGGAATATTGCAGATCAGAAACAAATTACAAAAGGCGCACAACAACCCAAAAGCAAGCGCGCGAAGCACAAAACAACACCAATAGATACTCAAAGAAGGCAAAGCCACAGGAAAACACACGAGCGATCGAAGTAAACAACATACGGAGCAAATCAAGCGAAGACACCGATGAGCAAGATTAGCACGCTCCGCAAAAAGAAAAGCAGCGAAGCAACAACAAGAATGGAAACTACAACAACCAGCGCCAGCGCAAGAAGCCCTACTGCATATACTGCGAAGGCCACGCCGGGCACAAAACATTAGATTGCCCAAGAACAAAGGAAATCATGAGAAGGCTTGACTTTGAAAAGAAACGAGTCTCAACAACTAGCACAAATAAACTACACTACAACAAGTCATTGGCATCAGCAACAACCCCAATAGCCAAGTGTCCAAAACCATTATTACCCACCACAACAATACTATCCAACCCGGTACTTCGGGCCAAACCACCCAACCCAGCCACCACCACATCACGGGCGGGGTATCTCGCACTATCCAAGACAAGAAAACAGAATTGCTTACTCCGAACCCTCAACTCTACCACCGCCCAAAATCGAAGATGTAAGCAAGCAAGAAGCCAAGGCTCGGCCCCTCCCAACGAAAGGGATTCATTGGGATGATATTAGGCGGCTCCAAGCATGGACTTCGAAAATAAAAGACAGCGTAGAGACTATTTCAGATTGGTAAATGCAGTCTTCGTCGAAGGCCTAATCGGAAAGACCAAGTGGTCTCACATTCGGACGCCTTCGTAATCGAAGGACACATTGACAAGTGAAGAATTGACAAAGTACTCATCGACAACGGCAGCCAAGCGGACATAATATTCCATGACACACTCTTAAGGATGGGCGACATAGATCGGGACCTCAAACCATCCAACACGCCATTCTATGGCTTCGGTGGAAAAAGGGTCGAACCAGTCGGAAGGATAAAGCTGCTCAGTAACCTTCGGAGACACCTCCAATCCAAGAACAAAGTTCGTCACCTTCGATGTTGTGAGGCTAAGCTACCCTTACTTCGCTATCCTAGGAAGACCAACAATCAACACGTTCGAAGCCGCAATTCACAACGCGTACCTTCGCATGAAAATCCCAGCTGCCAAAGGTGTCATAACCGTGAAAGGGGATCAAGCAAGCGGCCAGAAACATAGAAAAAGGATTCACGCCTAGAATAGCGAACATTCACGGTATTCGGAGGCTTCCCAAGCAACAACCCACAAGCAAGAAAGGTAGAATCCACGGCCTCGCCCCATCAAGCGGCAAGACGACAAACGAAGCAGAAACAACCATCCGGCGCGAAGTAAGCAAAGACTATGCAGCGAGCGCAAGACCGGACAGAAAAAGAGACTCGGTCGAGAGAAAGAAAGACCTTCGCAACAAAGCGAAGGAACTGCACCAACCATAAACAAACATTGTAAAACAACCCCTTCGCGATAAATAAGCAAGGGAGCTGTTGTAGAATCTAGAAAATTCTTTTTCTTTTTCTTTTTAATACTCTACAAAAAGACCGTACTCTTTTCCTCGTAGGGGAAGCCCCGAAAGGGCGCGAGGTTTTTAACGAGGCGGCATATGTAATAGCAGCTACAATCAATATAAAGCTACGTTCCCCAAATCGAAGCAAAACAGTCGAAACGACTTCCGGAAATAATGGAAGTCCGAGCATTCGACAGTGTGGCAACGCCTCACCAAATAGCTGTACTCCTTCGGGCATAAGCAATACACCCAGGAGTACTAGCTACCAAAATCACTCCGTCGGGCGATAAACAAAAGCCCCGGAGAGCTAGTTTTCGTTCGAAGCAAATCCGCACCTCACCTCTAGACGGCTAGGTGGGGGGGGGGGGAGTGGCGTGTCATTTAAACAAAACCTTGAGTAAAGCCACAAAGGGGCTCACGTTTTCGTTCGAAGCAAATCCGCACCTCGCCCCTAAACGGCTAAGTGGGGGGGATTGGCGTTTCATTTAAACAAAACATTGCGTAAAGCCGCAAAGGGGCTCACGTTTTCGTTCGAAGCAAATCCGCACCTCGCCCCTAAACGGATAAGTGTGTGTGTGTGTGTGGGGGGGGGGTGGCGTTTCATTTAAGAAAAACGTCGCGTAAAGCCGCAAAGGGGCTCGCGTTTTCATTCAAAGCAAATCCGCACCTCGCCCCTAAATGGCTAAGTGGGGGGGGGGAGGGGAGTGGCGTTTCATTTAAACAAAACGTCGTGTAAAGCCGCAAAGGGGCTCGCGTTTTCGTTCGAAGCAAATCTGCACCTCGACGCTAAACGGCTAAGTGGGGGAGTGGCGTTTCAAAAAAAAAAAAAAACGTTGCGTAAAGCTGCAAAGGGGCTCGCGTTCTCATTCGAAGGAAATCCGCTGTCACACCCCTATCCCGAAAGATAGATGAGTGTGGTACGGATCGCCTTGGGAGATGATTGACGAAGCAACCATACATAGCATCACATTAACAAACATACACGATTTGCAAGTTTACATAATTAAGTCTCGAATTACAACATAGAGTTCCAAATAAAGATACATTAGGTTCGAATTTAAGTTACATAACCATGATCTTTGTTCGAAATAGAGTGCGGAAGCGATTACATAACACGACGATACATAGATAGCTTATGTGAACCATGCCGGCCTAGGCCACGGCTCACTCATCATGGGTCGAGAGCTAGGAACCCATTCAATGGTCCACTCTTTGGGCTCCTCTCCATCCCACACAACCTTACCACAACAATCGCAAAACCCGGCTTGCGGGAATCCCGAAAATACACATGCAGTGGCAAAGCCTCGAGTATCTAGCATACTCCGCAAGTCTTACCCATCAAATTGGCCATCTAAGACCGACATCTAGATGCATGGGGCTTGACCGGTTTCACTTGGCATTTGCATAAAAACAGCGCCTAGCTAATTTGGTTTGCACTTTTATGATTAGCCAAATTAATCGGGTTGTTGCATAAAAGAAACTTTAGTGAGCATACTAAGCAATACCAGAGGTTGCAATACAACTTGATATCAATATAAAACAGCGAGCATCTCATTCTTTTCCTCTTACTACACATTGTAAACTGCTCGAAACAAGTGGTACTCATTAACCGAGAGGAAACGACGATAATTATCGAATTATTACTTTCTGCTGAAAAGACCCAAATGCACGACATACGCATCATTTAAGAACACGTATGGTCACCGTTCGCGAGTTCATCATAAAGTAAATCACGGGGCCACCGATCCCGAGTACACGTCCCCGTTGCGACCCGTTCAACAACGTGCCCAAGGCTTAACCCGTGTACTCTCCAACGGTCCTCAACCCGTGCAACCACCGTGCCATACACATCACCTCCGGGTCGGTGAGATATCCGGCCCACTTTACAATTTACAAGCTACATAGGTTTACCAATCCCCATAAGAAAGATATGCAAGTGGTATACAACTCAAACTTGTTCGCGGAGCCACAATGGGGTGTTCTCAATTTTACCAATTCATCATATTCAAGTATAATCATGAGCCATATGTGAGTATCCCATTCTATCGTTGACTCCATAAGCATGGCATAGCATTTCTATCGAGGATACGACACATATTCTACATAGGACATATAGGGAAATTATGCACGTGGATTTCCAATCAATTCCTAGAACGTAAATGCACATTCATCGTCATTAATATAGTGATAAAAGAAAGAATTTTCAAAATAATAGGAATGCACCGGGGCTTGCCTTGAGAGTGATCGAAGTTAGTACTAGCTTCACAAGCGTTGAGAGTAGCAATTGTTTCCTCCGTGGGATCAATTCGGCGTCGTCACCTAGAGAATGAAATGCAATGCATGAGCAAAAAGAATACAAGGTCCGATGATAATGAATATGCATGAGTACTGTTTTGTATGAATGCATATGTACAAGTTTAGTAAAAACTTAGCTTTGTGAAAGTCCTAATATGCATAATTACATAAGTTTACTCTCTTTTAATGAAGTTAATTAAATTATCAAGTGTAGCCCCAACAATACATGAGCAATTACTTAATACATGGACATGAGTGCCGTGATCAACTCAAGTGTTCAGATTCAAAATGATGAACAAAGCTCAAATGCGAACCGATGCAATTTAGGGTTAGGTGAAACTTTATCATCACATGCGATGACGATGCAACCCTAAAGCAAGAACTTGATTACAAAATTAACACATACATGAATGTAACGGAAACTTCTTACTAAACCTGCCATGAGGGACTAAGTAACATCGTGGGGAGTGAGATTTACATAAACATGCAAAAATGTACATTTTTGAAACATGAAACGACATTATACATGCTGAATTTTAATCTTTTCTTGATTTAATCAAAGGGCAGCAAAATAATTATTTAGCATGCTCAAAATTAAACATGGGATTTTATGCAAGTGTACAGGACTATGATGAGCAGATCTACTGAGTTTCATGCCAAAATAATTTATATAGGTTTAATTAAAAATTAATTACAGATAATGCCATAAATGCAATAACTTGAAAAATATGCAATGAAATGTAGATTTTCCAGTGCCAGAAATTCAAGGGGTGCTCATAGGCAAGCTCTGTCCAAGTGGCACCTAATTTGGATTTATATTTTTAAAGTTATGACTTAAGTGAGTTTTTGTTGATTGACTTTTAACATTTTTGTAAAAATATGAAAATGACGGAATCTGACAAGCTCATGTTGCTTTCCTGAAAGTAAAAGTTTTGTAGTTTCCAAAACATTTTAGTTTGAAATTGTTGGACTTTCAGATCGAAAGATATGGATTTTCTAAAATACAATACAGTTCGAGCTATTTACAAAACTGCCATGGGGCATTTGACTTCGCAGAAAATTACGAAATTGCCACTGCGACCTGAGGAGTGGCTGCTGCTTACCGGAGCTCGCCGGCGCTCGGAAAAACTCGAACTGCTCGCACCTGGTGCAAGAAATTATGAAACTAATGGATCACACACGTGCTATGGTGAGTTGCACACGTAGGGAAACAAGAATTACACGACGGGGATTACCGTGACAAGAGTATTTCACCGTGAACCGAACGGTGGTCGGCAACGAGGTTGTGAGACGAAAACTCAAATTACTCCTAGCACACCCAACGGAATGAGTTGAGGTTTCTTTGAGGTGGAAGAGGAGTTCAAGGCGCTCAAAACCGAGGAGGGTTGAGGGTGTTGTTGGCTTGAGGTAGCCTCGGGGCACGAGCTTGAGCTCGGGGCGGCCATGGTGGTCGTGCGGGACGGCGGCGGCGTTTTCTCCGATTCTCGCGAGGGTGAGGGAGTGGAAGCAAGGCAGGGGTGCTGGAGCGTGGAGAGGGAGGCGAGGGAGTGGTTTGAGCACTCGTAGATGCAACCTTGGCTCTCGTGCGAGTTTTCTAAGGGAGAGAGAGAGGGGCGGCAGTGGAGGTGGGCGGCGCCATTCACTCCCCGGCCGTTCTCGTTGGCCGGCGGGTACAGGGACGGTTGGGGAGATGGTCGGGGTGGCGTGGCGGATGGGACTGGGCAGGAGCACGCGCGGGCGGCTGCCGGGCTGGCCGGACCGGCGGTCCGAGCCGCCATTGCCCGGCGGGCAAGGAGCTCGGGTTGGTTTTTGAAATTTGAATCTAGTTTTTGGAAATTTGAACAAAAACGATGGTTCTGGGCCTCTAAAATTTAGAACAAAAATATGGAGAGCTTCAGCATGAAAAGATCCACACTTTTTGTTTTAGGTCAAAGTTCCAGTTTTGTTTCCAAAAATTCATACAAAATTCACAAACAGTGCAGTTTCAGATTTGAATTTGAATTTTTGAGCGTTCAAAACAAGATGGTGCAAAAATATGTGGGTAGTTCTTTTATAATTTTTGCGTTTTTCTTAAAGCTAGGGTTTAGCCCTAGGTTTTCCCTTTTCTTTTCATTTTTTTCCATTTTTCTTTTCTTGCTTTCTTTTGGACGATTTGCATTAGGGTTTCATTTATGTGGGGGGGGGGGTCCATTAGGGTCTAACTAGGTCATTAACGCTAATTCGTGACATGGGATGTCACATCCGCACCTCGCCCCTAAATGGCTAAGTGGGGGGAGTGGCGTTTGATTTAAACAAAACGTTGCGTAAAGCCGCAAAGAGGCTCGCGTTTCCGTTCGAAGCAACATAAACCCCGACAAAAGAGCACCCACAAGACTCCAAGATCAAACAGGGTCAACATTCGGACACGAGCATAATACAAACACAAGAACAATCAAGCAACACAGACTCTAACGCATCAAAGTTGGACGAGTGCGAACCTAAAGTCGGGTACAAAGGTAAACTAAAAAATCTCCATGATGAACCCTCTTTTGCTCCCTTCATGGCGCGGAGTATCGTATGCAAAAAACATCTCGGACGGGTCGCACTCGAAACCTCAATCTTAACTCCGGCATCCCCGCAGGCGCAACCAGCGAAGTCACCAAGTGGCCTTTAAAAAACTTCGTCGGCTTGCATTGTTGCTTGGCAAAGAGAAACATAACAACACTCTAAAAGTGGGCCGGATCACCTCAAGGATACTCGGCGAGGTAGTGATCGTAACAGCCCCGTGTAGCCCTCAAGTGACCTTGCTCAAACACGAGCGGAGTGGCGTCAACAAAGCTGTCGAGCAAAAACTCGCCCGCCACCGGGCCGAACCCTACAAAGTAAAGCAGAGCACAACTCAATGAGAAACTCGTCATGACTCTCTTTTTATAACAACACCGGACTAAAAAAATGCTGGTTTCACAATCTCCCACTCATCCCGCCCAAAAGACCGGGGGCGATAGTCACGGCCGATCGAAGGGGCGAAGCGAAGAATCGGTGGCACTACAACTTCCAACATCGCCAATAACATTCTTGAACCTACTTGACGAGGAGGATAAGGAGTGCCTCGCCGGGCGCAGCTTGAGGCGAAGGGACGCTTCCGTAAGCGCTCGCTCCGGAATTGACTTCGTCCCTCGCCTCGCGGCCCGATTTGCCGCTCATTCCGTCCAGCGCCTCAAAATAACCTAAGTCGACTTCGGAGCTCGAAGCCGCGTTGTCACTCTTCAATGAGTCGCCGGAAGATCCAATCCCAATATTAAGTCGGAAGCATCGCTCTCAGATTCTCGCGCAGGCCCTTCGTGCGGAACCTGCGCGAGTTAAAATTATTAATTTACAAAAATTGTTTGTGCGCGGCAAAGCGCGGAGTACGTAAAAGCAAAATAAAGACGAGGGGGTGAAGTGCCCTTCTATCAGCTGCTAGACCTCTCGGCTGGATCCGGCTCCCAACAGTGGCGGAGCAGGGTCTTCTATCTCCTTCGCCCGCCTCTGCCTCTTCCTCTTCTTCCTCCTCTTCCTCTTCTTCCTCCTCGGACTCCTCCTTCGCCGGCTCCAAGTCCTGCGAAGCAAAGAGAAGATAAACATCGCATCCAGCCAAAAAGAAACGAGCCTCGCGATGAATAAATAAAAATAAAAACTTACCCCTAAGTGGTGCGCCCTCATATCTTCGACCGCAGCTGCCTGCCCGTGTGCGACCCAATACTCCCGAAGGACCCGCCGGGCAGCCGACTTAATAGCCGCACTGGTATTTTGTCGGGTGTCCGCACCGATCGAAGACCCGGACTCAGCCAAGGCGCGAGCGTGGCTGCAAGACTCGCTGCTCGAGCAAGTTGAATCCTGCCTCAACACAATATGCCGCAGCGAGCTTGCAGCCTCGGTCGAGCACCCCGGGCACGGCATCGATGGCCCCCATCAGCCCAACGGAAGAAGGCCCACTCGTGGTCCTCGTCGCCGGCCGGAGCGAAGGGAGGGACGACCGCCCCACGCTCTCCATCGCCGTCACCGGGCCCGAGCCGGCTAGTGGTCTTTCGGTCGAAGAACTCATTGCGGCGATCGAGGATCTCCTTCAGCTCCCGGGCCTCCGACCGAACTCTCTAAAGCTTAGCCCGGCCCGATCCCGCTCCGAGCGAGCTACCACGATGGACTCCTTCGCCGCAACCGGCGCGCGAAGGTGGCCGGCGGACTCCTCCTTCAACCGCACAACCTCGGATCGAAGGAGAGAATTAGCCTCCTTGACCGCCACCAGCCTCCGCAGCCACCTTCACATGACGCGATAAGCAACGCGTCGGCTTGGCTCGTCAACGCCGAAGCCGGCTCCCGGCTCCGCCCGAGTGTGCTTCACAACTCCACGATCAGCTCGTCCTCCGATCACCCCTCCGAGGGAGCCTTGAACGAAGGCCCTACGGAAACAATATGTTTCCCGAGCACAAGATCGGCAGGGGCGGAGCAAGCACCAACTACAAAAACAATCGAAGTACCGTCAAAGACCGCCTTGACATATATATATAAAAAAAAGGAGAGAGGGGGCGAAAAAGAGAATCACCTCGCTCGACATCGGCGCCACCGTACAGACGTCAGTGCTCGGGTGACATCCCCGCAGCCGCCACTCGCGGCGCAACGGTGGAAGCACTAGGAACCGAATCTATGACAAAAAGCGGTAAAGGTCAATTCTAAAGGAATCAAGAATGCAAGAAAAAACATCGAGCGTCGAAGCAACAGGCCTCACCTTTCAGCGGGGAAGTAGCCCCGCTTCGGACCTCGACGCGAGGTCTCTTCGTAACCTTCTTCTTCTTCTTCTTCTCCCCATCAAGAGTAGGGAGAGGGTCATCCAGACACGTCGTGCATCGTGACCAACCGGAATGCCCGGTTCGGAGGGCGGTGCCTCTTCGATCGACAATCGGCCGAAGGAGCCCGCTCCTCGACGGGGGAGGAGCTTGGGCCGATGCCGACGAGCAGCAACCCCTTCCGGCGGCGAGATTTGGAGCTCGCCCCGCCCTGGAGCTCCGTCTCCTCTTCCTTCCCCCACCGGCAAAAGTCCCTTTGCCGGCCCCGCATCGAGGCGCTTCGTGGGGAGGATACGGAATCCCCGCAGCCGCCAAGGACCCGGTTGAACCGGCCCTTCGGGGTGGTGCACTCAAGAACGAGCTTGTGCTCATCCGTCGAGTAAGAGCCACACGGAAGGTTCGCCCATCGCTCAACGTCACGGACGAAGGACCCCGCCCTTGCCTTTTCACGGGCGAGGTCAAAAACCGGGCAAATGATCGCCCCTTGAACCCCCGCGAGCCCGAGATCGAGCGAAGACAACCGATCGTTGCCAATCCCAAACCCAGCCCTCGGGGCGGACGCCGGCAGCGCAGAACTCCTCCACCAAGTCGCGACTCGCCGGAGGTACGGTAAGCCTTGTAGAAGATGGCCTCGCCCGCCTCGTGCCCACGGCGCTCGAAGTCGGGCGTCCGGATCGGCTTCGAGGGCGCCACACGCGAAGCGAGAGGATAGACCGTCCTCGCCACGCCGGCTTCGCTCGTCTCCACGACGCCGGGCACCTTCGCATAGAACCAATACCGGTGCCGCTTCGGCTCCACTTGTTCATGCTTCGATGCATGATGCCCTTGTTCTCGTTCCTGCAGGGCGTGAAGGTCGGCGACCCGTACCGCAGATCATACTCCGCGCCGTCAATGACAATATGGCACTGCTGATTGTGCAGCACGAAGTGACGGGTGAACACCTCGATGTTGAGGTTGCCTCCGTAGCTCACCACCACCCGGATAAATTTGCTCAAATGAGCGAAGGCACTAGGAGATAGCTCGTGTAGCTAGATGCCGTAGCGCTCCAAGACAGCTCGCAAGAAGCGGTGGCGGGGGATCACCAACCCCGCGACGAAGTAGTCTCTAAAGACGACCACCTCGTCCGCCTCAGCCGTAGTTCCACTTCGCCCACCGAGAGGTTGTACCCTTGAAGGTAGCCCAAGCCAACCAATTCCTAAGCCAACGCGTCGGTCATCGCAGACGGCTCGATGCGAAGGGTCTTAGGGTTGATGTCCTTAGGGTGCCCTTATTCTCGTTCCTGCGGGCGTGAAGGTCGGCGACCCATACCGGCGATCATACTCCGCGCCGTCAATGACAATATGGCACTCGCTGATTGTGCAGCACGAAGTGACGGGTGAACACCTCGATGTCGAGGTCGCCTCCGTAGCTCACCACCACCCGGATAAATTTGCTCAAATGAGCGAAGGCACCGGGAGATAGCTCGTGCAGCTAGATGCCGTAGCGCTCCAAGACGATCCGCAAGAAGCGGTGGCGGGGATCACCAACCCCGCGACGAAGTAGTCTCTAAAGACGACCACCTTGTCCGCCTCAAGCCGCAGTTCCACTTCGCCCACCGAGAGGTTGTACCCTTGAAGGTAGCCCAAGCCAACCAATTCCTAAGCCAACGCGTCGGTCATCGCAGACGGCTCGATGCGAAGGGTCTTAGGGTTGATGTCCTTAGGGGCCTTCGGAGCCTTTGACCGGTGGCGGCGTGGAGCGAGCGCGCCCGAACCCGCCCCAACGACAGCGCCAGCTCCGGCGAAGCATCGCCTTCTTCCTCCACCTCCTAGTTATCCCCGCCACCAGCCTTCGCTCTCCTCTTCGGCGGCCTCGCCGATCGCCTCCTCCTCCTCCTCCTCCTCGTCCTCCTCTTCGGCGCTCGAAGCCCCGCTACCCTCGGAAGAGGTAGGCAAGGGCTCGCGTAGCTTCCAATCGTCGGTGCGAATCTCGAAGTCCCCAAATCCTCGGGCGCACGAGCAAAGTCATCGTGGCGGTAAAAATTGGGGAAAAGGAAGTTAAGCGGTGAAAAGCAAAAGACCGATTCACTCAAAGCAATAAACGAAGGCAAGAAAGCAAGAAAGCAGGAGCGTATCTCTCTCGGATGCAGAGGCTAACCCTTCACCAACCCGAGCATTTTATAGACAGGGAAAAAACCTAGGTCAACAATGGTAAAAAACGACGGCGCGACAAGTGAAAAGGCCAACCACCGGTCACATCGAGCGAAGTGGGCCAACCAACAAACAAAAAGGAAACAAGCTCGCGCGAGCCCATCGGGACATAAAGCACCGAAGAAGCCCACCCACCATTCGGAACCGAGCAAGCCAACGGGCCCGGGGAACAAGAAGCACCAAACCCAACCGCAACACCGCAAAAGATACAACCGACAACTAGCAATGCAAAGAAAGAGCCCCATACTTGAAGCAAAAGCAGCAAAGCAAAGATCTCGGGAGTGGCGTTTCCCCGCGCCCGCCGGCGTGTGCGAGGCGAAGTTCCGATTGCCCGCGCTCGGTCTACGCGTATTTCGAGGTCACCCATCGAGGGGCTACCGTTGGGGGCCCGACGTGAGCCGGGCTTCGCGCGAGAAAACGCCCAGGACCCCGATGCACATTTCTCACACTAACTCCTACATTTGTCTTCAAGCGATACGCACGAGTAGCCGAATAACGCGAGGCTCCCGAAGCGAAGGAGGCACCACGGGCGAAGCCGGGAGGCCCGAGGACGGGGCCAGGCCCTAGGCTCGAAGGCCCGTGACCCACGAAGCTATCATCCGGCGAGGCGGAGCAGCGCCGGAGCGGAGCACCGGAGCGAGGCGAAGCAAAGGGCGAAGTGCGTCCTAGCTAAGCGACCGGCTATGCCACGAGTAACGCGGTTTCGACCGACCGTCCCGAGTGCACTCGAGAGTTACCGCCTCAAGTAGAGTTGAGGCGGTTGGCTAGGGGTAGAATGGTCCTGTAAAATATGGCTCCCTGGACTATAAAGAGAGCCCAAGGGTCACCCGTAAACACACATGTGATCGGCAAGTTGATTTCCTTATACGAAGAGTTGTTGTCTTGCCATTCTGTTCTTTCATACTTCACATTTTCCATTTCTTGTGTTCGGTGTGTTAAGTGGACATTACCCTCGCTACTTAGCACACAAATAGGAATGTCACCTTTCCAAGCACTTTATGGTTAAAGTTGTCGCACACCATTGAATTGGTCCGAAAGTGGAGAAAGTGTAATATTCGGACAAAGAGCTAAGTCCCGACAAGTCGGTTGTACGGAGAAAAGGCATCGAGAATCGGTGTTCAACGTGGGAGATCAAGTCTATCTTCGAGTATCCGCAACCAAAGATGTCCAACGATTTGGAATCAAGGGCAAATTAGCTCCACACTACATTGGGCCCTTCTCAATTCAAGAAAGATGTGGATCCTTTGTATATCGCTTGGAGTTACCAAGCACACTTGTCGGGAATTCACAATGTCTTCCATGTTTCTCAATTAAAGAAGTGTGTAAAGCCACCGAGTGGACGTGCCTATCACGGATGTGGAGCAATTACAACCAGATTTGACTTATGACAAAGATACCTTCAAGGTTCTCGATACGAAGGATCGAGTGACCCGACATCGAACTATCAAGTTTTACAAGATTCAATGGAGCAATCATTCCAAAGTCGAAGCCACTTGGGAACAAGAAGACTTTCTCCGATCAAATTATCCAGAGTTCTTTAGTACCCTCGCATAGTTGCTTTGTTCGTGAATCTCGGGACGAGATTCCTATAAGGGGAGGGCTGTAACAACCCTAATAAAAATAAATGCGCATTTCATGTCATAAGCATCATGTCATATGGTTTGTACAAGCAATGCTATGAGTTTATGTGCAAAAATTGACAATTTCGATTTAAAACATTGTCAAATTTGAATGCAATTTTAAAAAGGTCTAAAGTAGTTAAATGTTAGTGGTTTTATAAGATTTCCTTGTCAATCATTTGATAACATGAATTTTGAGCATTTTTCCAAAATTTTATCTATTTGGGAAAAAGCCAAACCAATATACTTAAATTCCAATAACACTTTTAAGTTTGAATTTTTATCTACAAAATGGTTTAGAATTTGAACTTTGGCCTATAACGAAAAAGATTCAAAATAATGTTATCTCCGCCCCTGATTTTTCGCGTGATTTTTCGAGCCATAGAAGTACATTTCCCAGTTTTGTGAGAGCTCGGGGGTCTTTTTGCAAAATGGTCGAAGCCCCACCGACCGGTCTCTCCTTTTCCCCTCTCTCTCTCACAGCGCCGCCCTCTCGCGCCCCGAGGCCAACTCCGGCCACGCGCCTCACCCTCCCGGCACCACGCAGCAGCTTCCACGTCACCTCACCCTCGGCCTCGTTGGGATAAAAGCCATGCGCCGGCCCATCCGTCTCTCTCTCGCTCGCACCCGAAGCAACACGCCGCCGCTAGTGCACCTCCCCTACCGCACCGCCGCGCAGCCGCCTCCGCCGCCCCCGCCCGAGACACCACCCCCAAAGCGATCCGCAAACTTGCCTTGCACCTCCCCATAGCCTCCCTTTCCGCAGAACCGCCCTAGCCCCGGAGATCGACGTTGTTCCTCTTCGGGACGTCGCCACCGATCCCCACCACCGTGTCGTCCAATTCTCCTTCTCCGGTGAGTTGTTCTCGCTCTATTCTTGGTCCCGGGCGAGCACAAAATCCTGCTCTTTCGTCCGGGTGACTCAATCTCAAGCTTTCTCTTCAGAATCATGGGGATTTCGTCGTCGTCCCTAAGTTCGAACCACCGCCGTCCTCACTTCGCCGGTGCGCATCATCTTCCGGCCTTCCTCACGGTCAACGAGCTCGATGCCGGTCTTCACCACACTCCTCCGATGCTCTAGAAAGAAGCCGTTCGTCGTTTGGTCGAGTGAGGTGAGCTCTAGCCGCTGCCGAACTTCACCTCACACCGTCGCTCGCCGTGGGCCTAGTTCCGCCGTGCTCTATCTCTCGGCGACCTCGCCACACGGACCACCACGTCACGTTGAGCCCTCGAGCAGGTCGCAAATCATCCCCACCGCCTTCCAAATCGCTTCGGTGGCCGTGCCGCCGCTCTCCGCCACCGCCGCCATTGACGCACAGCAGGCCACACACTTGGGATCACGTGTGGCTACACGGGATCCGGTGTGGTCCACCCTATGGTACTCCGTGTGGCCATAGAGGTGTTTCATTTATTCAAAAATTCATAGAATATTCACCAGAATTCAGAAAAATGTGAGACAAGTTTTGTTGGCTTCAGAATTTTATGCTCTATTTCATGGTTCATTCAAAATGACCTAATTGTAGTTTTTATTTTATTGTTTACTTATGGTTTATTTTATTTACTTGATTTAATACAAGTAATCAGCCCTTTAATGTAATTAGTGTTGTAATTTTAATAAACCTGTTTTTTTCTTTCTTTTCTTTTAAAGGAGATACTGTAGACAAAATTTAAATGTTTTCTTTCCTATAAAAGTAGTATATGCATTTATTATTCCATGTAATCACAAATCATCATGTTATGTCATCATTTCATGTGAATGCATCTCATCATTTTGTGTATCATTTCGTGTCGCTATTTCCTGTCGCTCGTAGCGTAGACCTTAGCTACTATTTATCGAGCATCGATGCATTCGTCTCATATCATATCTTGCATGATCATGCATGCATATTATTAACTCGCGACGTATCATTGATCGTTGTAAAATCCGTGGTCGTCCGACAACAAGTCAAGGCAACACCAAAGAGGATATCATCGAAGTCAACTACACTAAGGCCCCTAATCGTTAAGCCGTTCGACCAGCAGCCGAAGGTGAATCAAGGAGCGATTATCGACGAGTAACGCCGCATCAAAATAACCTAATTTCGCTGCATAAAAAGGCGAGCCCCGGTGCATCCCACCTATGATTTTAAAGTCTTTTCTTTTATCACAATCAATGAGTCATGTTTGTGCACTAGGCACTAGGTTATAGGAGTTGCTTGACACCCTAGAGGCATGAGTAGGACTCCTATGAGAATGTTACCCTTATACTGGTACGATGAGCTCGATAGCTGCTACACTTAAGTCGTAGGGAACCGGTAGAAGTCGAGTGGTGTCGTACACTACTCACGAGATATAGGGTGATGACATGATCAATGATTCTAAGAGGAATGATAAGAGAAGGTTGAAAGTGAAAGTGAAGATGATGATAAAGCTGAGATTGGACGTGTAACAGCCTGAATTTGTCAACAATCAAATTTCTGGGATTTATAGATTTTGGTGCTACAAATTCAAATTTGGATGAGGATAGTTTTGGTTGGAAATCAAATCGGAGCACACAAAAATTCAGCAAATCGGGTTTTGGAGCATGGGCCGGCTTTTCCCTTCACCTCGCAGCGAAACCCAAGCCAGCAGCCGAGCCCAACAGCCCACCAACCGGACCAACCCGGAGACAGCCCAAGAAGCCAAAGTCTACAGTTGTCGTCTAGCTCACGTCGATCCCCACCGCCAGCGATTGGCACGGACGCCAAAACGGACACGCGTCTGCATCTCCGCCTGCCGCCCAGCAATCCCTCGTCCAACCACCCCAAACCGCGAGCATAAGAGCCCCGGAGGCCGCCGCCACTCCCTCGTTCCTCCCTCGCGCCGCCAAGAGCCGAAGCCCTGAAACCCTAGCCGCTGATCCCTCTGGGCTGCGCCATGGCCGGAGAAGAAGCGTCCTTCGGTGAGCTGCGTTGCTGCCACCCGGTTGTCCTTCCATTGCTGATTCTCCTTTTGTGGTTCGCGTCAAGAATCAAGTGAAGAGGAAGAAGATCGAAGGGGTTTAAGGTTGCCGCTGTCTGCTACCTCGCTGGATTTCTCACTCCTCGGTGAGCTCTTTCCCTCTTCTAACTTTGTTTCGTGTTCTCTGTTGGGTATCCTCCCTTTCGCCTCTGACCTCGTCGAGTGTATCATCCTTCAGTGCGAGGTCGAGTTCGCCGCAGGTCACCGTGGTGCAAGCCGAGGTGGCCAACGATCTGGAGCCAATCAAGAGAAAAGTCACCGCCGTTCGTTGCGTCCGGAGATTTTTGTCGGTCCTGTCCTTGTCCTCTTGTTTTCTTAGTGCCTCCTGCCTCCTCGTTTGATTGGGACCACATCTCTACCGCAGCCGGGTACGACAACGATGCCAGCCGTCTGGTCACTGTAAGGCGAGCTAAGGGGCAGTGCGTGAGCTGGAGCTTAAGTCGTCGATGTTCGTGCGCTTCTGGTGGGACTCACTCAGATGCAATCCTCGTTCGTTATTGTTCATGTCATGTTGCTTCTTTAAGCTTAGAACCGGATCTTATCTCCTTGCAGAATTCCATGAACGGCACCCTTGCCACTCTCGTTGTGAGCGCGTTCAAGATGCGAATGTGTCATGCCAACCTTGTGTGACTCTGGAGCGTGGGCCGCTGCTGATTGGATGCATCTCCATGCGTGCGAGCACAAGCCACAAGAGCCAAACCGTGACCAAGTTCTCATTATTGATTTCGTCTGCCTTGGTGAGCTTCTCAACAATTCAATCTACGTTCCCTTGTTCCCTTAGTACTCCCTTCCCTCTCGCTTGACCAGGTCTGGATTCCTTTGGTAGGAGTGGGTGAACGATGGGGATGTCAATCAGTCTGGTCTCCGCTGTAGCTCCGCAAGCGCTCATGAACCAAGGTCGAGCTGAAGCCAAGTCTTCGTCATTCATCCTGTTTTGGTGAGCATCGTCCAGAGTTAACTTGCGTTCTCTGGCCTCCATCGTTTCCTCCATCTTGTGGCTAAGTTTTCGGCCGGAATTTTGTGCAGATCCCCGGGAACGCTACCCTTGCCAGCGGAATCAATGCCAAGTTCGTTAGGAGGAGCAGGAGCCGAGTAGCCATCGCTCGTCCCTCTCTGGTAGTCTTCATCGAACTCCATCTGCCATTCCTTGTTCACCTTTGTGTGTTACATCTCTGTGCTCAAGTCTGGAGGTCGAATCGTTGCCAGGAGATCGGAACGCCATCGCTGCCACTAGTTGTGCTGCCAAGTTCGTGTGCGCAGTAGTGCCTGGAGCGTGGTCGTGCGAAAGCTGAGGCGTGCACTGGTCGAGCTGCGTCCTGGACCTCGCTCAAGCCTTGAGGTGAGCTCTGGTGTTCACTTCCCGCTTTCCTTTCGTTGATTGGACAATCCCTCCCGTCGACCACCATCTGTTTCTTGTTTTGCCTCACTGCACGTCCGTGTTATTCTAGTGCGCTACTGCCTTGTGGTTGATGTCTGAGTTACTTTAGCGCATGAACAAGGATTGGTGTAGCTGCTGTTTCGTTGGCATGGTTAGAGTTCGAGGCTATAGTGGTCGTTTCTGAGGCAGGTCTGCTCATTTTTGGGAGGTAGCCAGAGATGGGTTTTTGGTGGAGTATTGGCCATGTTTGCTGCTGGTTAGTTTGTTGGGAAATGTCAAGAGAGGGGCTATACTTGTCTTTGACCACGCGTGTTTACTGAATGTTGTTCGTTGATGCACTTCGGAGAAGATCACTACATGTTGGCTACTTGGATAAGTTCAGTTCATTAAGGGGATAAGCTTATGTTTGGTTTTTGCTTTGTGCGATGACATGTTGGTCAGCACCCAACTGTTGTTTGCCTCAACCGTGACCTGTCTGCTGCTATTGCCTAGTTTTCCTAATGCTGCGTGACCCGAGTCAACCCTTTGACTGCAGCCGTTCATGCAGTATCACTCTCTTCCTTTTCGGTCCTTTGATATTCGGAAAGTCATGTCTCTTTCCCCGGACCTCGGAAAATTTCGCTGTCAGTTGCGTTAAATTCGTCTCGTCGCTCTCTACGTGTTAGTGTTGTTAATGTCCATGTTCCAGCAGCGATTAATCTGTTCATGCAATTCATTTTCCAATCTTTCTCGTAATTCGTGCCACTTACCCGATTTGCGTGTCACTTACCCGTTCTACCTGAATTTTGGATGACAAGTGGGATCAATTGGTCGAAGCTCGTGCAGTACCTATTGAAGCCTTGCGAGGACTCCGATCTATTCTTGGACCGTATTTAAGGCAAGCCGCAATCCTTGACCACTCTTGTACCTATGTAGCAATTTGCATTAAATTGATCCATGCATGTGAACTGTTACTTGCACTTGTAGTTTATCTATGCCATATTATGCTATCCTTGCCACTGATTGCCATAGGTTGTTCTACTATTACTGCTCGCATGCTTAGTACTTGCTTAGTTGCTTAATTGAACCCCACATGATGATTATACATGTTTTTGTGTAAAATAAAATGTAGGTGTTTCATAGGTGTCGAGTTTCGTACTAGATACCCCGTAGGACTTTGCGGGGCGAGTGTAGGTGATTAGGTGCTCGGGAGACTTTTGGGGAGTCTCTATTTGGAGAGTGCCTGTTGCGGGCACAGTGTGTAGGGACCTTGGGCTATGGGGTTCCTGTTGTGGTGACACCGTTGTTGAGACTCGTGGTTTTGAGGAGAGGGTTGGTGACTCGCCCCGGCAGCTTGAGGACCGGTTCTTGTGCGTATGCCTCTCTTGGTCTTACTAGCATACCACGTGACTTGTATGGGCGGGCTAGATCATGATACTTAGCGGAGGACTCGGGTGGCCCGCCGTGGTGTAGAGATTAGTGGTAGTGGGTTGTTGGAGCGTTTGTCTCGACCCACGAGCAGAGGATATCCCACTCGGCCCGTGGTACGCCTTGTCACACCCTTCAGGACCTTCTTTTCCTATGTTGTGGTTAGAGGATCCTAGACCCGAGGGACGGGCGCCTACCGCTCGATGCTTTGTTGAATGATCTTGTGAGTGTTGTCTGTGCATAGGCTTCGCAGGAGTTCTATGTTATGGTACCTCTTCACGTGAGTACGGATGCTTACTCTCTGCAGAGATATATAAATCTATACGTATAGTCTAGCCCAAAGATATGGGCACTACCAAGAGAAATCCACTTGATTAGCATTTACTACTTCTCCCTCTCGATAGGTGTTTTACTTCCGCTTCAAGCTGTGGTTCCAGTGGAGGTGTGTCTGGACATAAAATTGGACCCTTGTAGGATTGTGTTGTTTCCTGCAAGGCCACTTATAAAATTTTGACTAATAATAAAATGTGATTCACATAGACTTGAGGAATAATTGCTTTAGGTGCTAGCCCGTTGCCTATCCTTGAGATATCCAAGCATGCATACATTGTTGCTAGGTAGTTGCGGCTTGCTCGAGTACTCTATGTACTCACGGCTTTACCACTTTGTTTTTCGACTCACCTAGTAGATCAAGCTTCAACGTCAAGACTTCGTCAACCCAACTAGATTAAGGTTGAAGATGATCAAGGAGGGTTTCGTCTACACTCAAGTTGCCTCGTGGATTTAGATTCACTACAAAGACTTCCGCTACGCTCAAGTTGAAGATTTGCTTTTGTCGTCATCAACGCTTGGTGTTTCGCTTCCGCTAGTAGTCTTGTGTTGTTTCCTTGGCCTGCGTGCCAAGACCTTGTACTCAATTGTTGTAGATGTTATTCTTCTTAGAATAATATCTTATCTTGATTCTTGTCATATTTTGTAATCTTTTATAGTTTTATGATATTCAACGGTATTGGTTGTACGAGTCATCCTCCCGGGAGTGACTATGAGGTACAAAGGCACGGTCTTCACCCTCCGGTGGAAATCGGCCGTCACAGGATCAGGCCCCATAAGGGAAAGGGCAAGCACATGTGCCTTACGAGGACATGGTTTGCAAGGTGGTAGCCCCGTCTCGTGTCGATCAAGGACCGTACCGTTGTCGGCCTAGTTGAACAAGTTTGAACGTACCGTACTACAAGTCGGTGTTTATGGGCCCAGACAAGTCGATGTACCCTACCACCCCGGTGATGTGTCGTACCCAACTCTCTTTTGTCGGGTCGTTAGTGAGATCGGAGTCTCACGGGAGGGAAATGGGTCGCCAACGGATGACGGTGGGGAATGTATCGCGTGAGGTCTCCATATTACCGGGAAGTTGGAAACAACTATTCTTCCGCCGGTGTTGGCGGGAAAAGTTGTCGTATACGACCGATGTGGTGGGTATACGTCGTATTCTTCTCGCCGGTGTTGGCGGGAAAATTTGTAATGAACTTAATATTGAGCTAAAACTTGAAAGTAAGGATCTACTCGTTAGCGCTATTTTTGCAAGAAAGTCCAACCCACGACCAAAAGCCTTCGCATACTAGGCGTCGGCCTTTGCATGCCTCGTTGACGGGTCAGTCTTGTCGAGTATTAGAATACTCGGGGTTTTGTTCATTATGTTTCCAGTGCCACGAGTCATACTACTATGACTCGTACGGTAGCTGCTCGGAGGAGGAGCAAGTGCTCGAGGGTGGTTCCCTCCGGTGGGAACGGATCCCGATGCCGTAAAGGGCGAGGATCGTGGTGTACGATGGGCTCATTACACCACGTTAGTCGTCCTAAGTGGTCTTTTGTTGTAAAACAATAACTTCCGTCGTCGATTTTTTAGATATTGTAAACTTCGGTATTGTAATAAGTTTCTGTTGCACAATGTTTGTATTTTGAAAACCTGGTTGTATTATACTATGATGTATATATGCTGGCTTATATGAATGAATGTACTCGTTGTAACTCGCTTCGTCGAGTGTCCCTCTCGTACCGATTTCGGTTGTCCCGAAGGGATGTCACAACCGGTATTAGAGCAATACATGGGGGACAAGACGTTGTTCACAAGCTGGTTTTTCAAAATCTAACACAATTTCGAGTACGATAGAGTACGGAGCCCATTTAAGGACTTAGAACAATTAGCTTTCTAACAGTTCGAAGTTCGGGGTTTTATAGGTAGTCACTAACTATCCATGTTAGTTCGTTGTAACTTTCTGGTCGTTTGACTAACTCGTAATAGTGCATGCATCATGACATTTTGAGTGCTATAATATGGGGTTTTAGGATTAGAACGAGTTAGTATCGTAGTGTAGAGTCGGTTTCCTATGGATGGCACAAGAAAAAGATCATGCTAGTGAAATAGAAGGCAAGAAGAACTCTCACACAGAGGCAATGGAATGGGGAATTCAAGATCTTCGTCTCGCGATGATCAAAGGCAATCAAAGAGGGAGACGATCATGTGCATTTATCAAGGAGACATAAACAAAGGGGCCCCACATAAGAACTAGGGATTTAAAGGGATAGATTAAAGATGCCAGTACGAATGGGTGCTATAGGTGAATCTTGGGATGAACAACTTACAACTGCCAAAGTAATAGTTAAACAACCAGATGCAGCTTCGATAAAGACACATGATGATCTTGAACAAGCCCAATAACTTCCCAAGGAAGAGCAGAAGGATGAAATGTATGAGTAGAAGAATCCAGGAGCTAGTCACCGATGCCATTTTGATTTCTGTTCTCTTTCCGTCTCCGACACCGATTCCCGGTTGTCCCGGAAGGGATGTCACGAGACCGTTGGAGAGTACACGGGTTAAGCCTTGGGCACATTGTTGGACGGTGTCGCGAGGGAGACGTGTACTCGGGGTCGGTAGCCCTACGCCTAACTTTGTGATGAACTCGCGAACAGTGGCCATACGTGTTCTTAAATGATGTGTATGTCGTGTGCTTGGGTCTTTCTCGCAGGATTTACAATTCGATAATTATCGTCATTTCCTCTCGGTTAATGAGTACCACTTGTTTCGGGCAGATTACAATGTTTAGTTAAAGGACGAGAACGATGATTACATGCTGTTGTTATTGATCAAATATTTGTATTGCAACTCTTGTATTGTTTAGCTATGCTCACTAAAGTTTCAATTATGCAATAACCCTATTAATGTGGCTAAACATAAAAGTGCAACCATAATTAAGAAGGTGCTGCTTTTGTGCAAACTATCAAGTGAGCCCTAGTCAGCCTCATGCATCTAGGTGTCGATCTTAGATGGCCACTTTGATGGGTAAGAGTTGTGGAGTATGCTAGATACTCGAGGCTTTGTCACTATATGTTTATCTTTCGGGTTTCCCGTAAGTCGGGTTTTGCGATTGTTGTAGTAAGGTTGTGTGGGATGGAGAAGAGCCCAGAGAGTAGACCATCGAATGGGTTCCTAGCTCTCCGACCCATGATAAGTGAGCCATGGCCTAGGCCGGTATGGTTTATCTAAGTTATATGTATCGTCATGTTATGTAATCGCTTCCACATTTTATTTTGAACAAAGATCATGGTTATGTAATTTTGGAAAAAGACAAGGGGCTTTATGTAAAAGTCTAGGGGCTCTTAACTAATTTGGGAAAAGGTAGGGGTTTTTGTGTAAAATCAGGATTTAAAGGGAATGGGATTTGTTTTTGTAAAGGAAAATCGGTGGAAAAGGTCCATGGACCCTATGGACCGCGCCGGCGGCTCGGTCCACCGGTCCACGGTGGACTATGGGGCGGCGCGAGGCTCGGGCTCGCCAAAATCCTCGATTCCGGTGGCCTCGGGTTGGTTGGAGGGGAGACCGGGAGCAGGTCGGTGTTCGGTGGGCGGTGGTGCAAGCGTGGGAGGCGGTGGCAGCATGCGGCGATGCACGACGAGGACGAGTCGGCCGGTCGGAGCTACGGGCGGCGAGTGGTGCAAGGTGAGAGGGGCCGCGTGGGCTCGGATTTGAAGGGGAAGGGGTTTAGGGAGACGCGCGTTTGAGTGATGAACTCGAATGGAGCCTCGGCTATGCCGGAGAAGGGCTGCGGTGGTTGGGCGACGATGGGGAAGGGAGAGGTTTGGTGGCGAACAGCGGCGAGGTGGGGAGAGGGGAATAGAAGGGGGCCGAGGCGGGCGACACTTGCCTCGCGAGCTTTGCTTAGGGCGGTGGCTCGTAGGCAAGGGGAGGGAGGCCCCTTTTATATTGGAGAGGAGGTGGAGCGCGAATGCGGCCATGGCACGGCGGCCAAGGCGGCGATGGCGGGGAGAGGAGGGGGCCCGATACATGGCGAGCTGTGGCCGGCGGTGAGGGAGACGTTCGCGGCGTGGTCCGCATAAGGCGACAACCGAGCTGCGCGGTTGGCCAGGAGTGGATGGTGATGGGGGGCGGGACACGGCGTCGTGCGATGGCGGCGTGATAGGCGAGGATATAAGGCCGACGCTCGCGGCCAAGGGAGGCGGCGGCTTTGGTGCGTGGGCACGGCCGGCGGCGAGCACGAGGGACGCGGGCCGGCCGACGGTTGCGGAAGGGGACGAGCGGTGAGGTGGCGCACGGCCGACACGCGGTGCGCAGCCGCGTCGCACGTAGGCGAGCGCGTGGTGGGGGACGGGGTGGAGTTGGGTTGGGCCGGGGAGAGGGGGAGTTGGGCCGGGGGAGAGGGATTGGGTCCGAGGCAGCCTAGGGAAGGGTTTTATTGTTTTTCTCATTTCCTATTTCCTTTCCTCACTCCATAAACCCAAATAAAATCAAATCAAGTCCAAACAAATCCGAATAAAGCACAATAGGGCAAAACAAAATAAAAGCAAGGCAAATAAAATAAAATAATCAAGTTTTAAAGCTTTAGAATTTTATTTAAAAAAATTCTAGGTGTTATTTACTACAGATTTAAATTAGGTTTTAATTCTAATGTATTTTTTAAAAAATGGTTTTCCTTAATAAAAGAAATTTTTTTCTTAGGTTTATTTTTGTTTGTTCAAAATTCGAGGTGTGCTCGAGATTATTGCTGATCCTCAAAGAGGTAGGGATACTCCTTTACGAGGTCATCTTCTCTTTCCCATGTTGCCTTAGTCTCGGTATGGTTATTCCATTGCACTCGACATACATTTATGGCCCGAGTCCAAGTCCGACGAGTGACAGTATCCAAGATCTTGACCGGGTATTCCTTGTAGCATAAGTCCGATCGAAGATCCACCGAATCCAAGGGCAACTCGTTGCTCGTGTACTTCTAGACATATCTTCAAATGGGAGACGTGGAACACCGGGTGTACATCCGACGGGTTTTCGACGGTTCCAACTCGTAGGCTACTTCTCCAATCTGCTCGAGTATCTTGAAGGGTCCTACGTAGCGAGGGGCTAACTTGCCACGTACTTGGAATCTTCGTGTTCCTCTCATGGGTGACACTTTCGGGTAGACATAATCATTTGGGCTGAACTGTAGTTCTCTGCGGTGCTTGTCCGCATAGCTCTTTTGTCCGCTCTAGGCAGCTTTAAGTGTCTCTCTCGACGGTAGCTACTTTTTCGTCTACCTCTGTTATGATGGCAGGTCCGAAAAAGATCCCTCTCCAACTTCGGACCACATAAGAGGGGTCCTACACTTTCTTCCATACGACAGCTCAAATGGTGCCATCTTGATGTTGTAGGAAAATTTTGCGAAAGATAAGCTTGCTTCCCAATCCTTTTCGTACGTCCGTACGTAGGCTCTCGACATGTCCTCGAGAATCGGTTGACTCGCTCGGCTTGTCCGTCGGTGTGGGGGTGGTAAGCCGAGCTATAGTCAAGTCTTGTCTACGACTTATCATGTAAGCTTTCCTAGAAGTGTGAGGTAAACCGGGTACCACGATCCGATACTATCCGGGAGGGCAGTCCATGTAGGTTCAATATGCTCTGTCGATGTACAACCGAGCTAACTTATCTCCTATGTAGGTTTTCTTTATCGCTATAAAGTGAGCGACTTTGGTCGCTCTATCGACTATGACCCATATTGAGTCGTTCCCTTTTGGCGTACGTGGTAAGCCTACTATGAAGTCCATGACTATGTCATCCCATTTCCATGTGGGTATGTGCAGGGGTCACAATAGACCGTGCAGCTTCGGTGCTCTTCCTTGATTCGACCGCAAAGGTTACAGCGGGCGATATATTCCGTTATGTCCCTTTTCATTCCATTCCACCAGTACTTCTACTTCGGGTCCCGGTACATCTTGGTGGCTCCCTGGATGGATTGAATATGTGGAATCGTGGGCTTCTTCCATTACAAGCCTCCGATGTTGTCTACCTTGGGCACACATATTCTATTCTCAAACCATAGGGTTCCTTCATCAACCACTACAAGAGACATGACATTCTATGACGATTTGTTTCTGTCACAAAACCTCAAAATTTTGTCATATACTCGAAATTGGTGACGATCCGGTGACGAACCCTTCTTTGTCACGGATCGTCCATGTTAAAATATAATTTGTGACGATTTATGTTGTTTTCGTCACAATTTATTCATGACGATTCTTTATTCGTCACTAGTCTATGACATTTAGTTTCTGTCATTGGTTCACCTAAAAACGTCACAATATCTTATCTTAAATATGTAATGGGCTAGGCTATTTTGTGATGATATTGGGGTTTTTTAGATATGGTTTTTCAGTCATGGGCTAATTGAATTCGTAAAAATAGCCCAATCCCAAGTACTTTACGGGCCTAACTCAATATATTTTTGTTGCCCTGCCAAATCTTTAACGGGTCCCGAATATTCTGGTCCAATCTTAATTCATTATTCATTCCAAGCACATAACTACAAATATATGTATATATGTATACAATATCTATTCTTGCCCAACAATATTTGAGCCCGATAAACAAAAACAAATGCATACAAGAAATCACAATCAATCTGGTGATGATTTGATCATTGTCACTCTAAAATGGTCACGGAATGTCGGATCTCTTCTAGTGATCTACTCGGTGTCCTTGTGCCTTGTTCTCTCGTTATCGGTTGCTTCTGTTCCATGGTCTCCGAGTATTGGAGCTGAGCCTTTCGATTCTAGCATCTAGGTTTGGCCGTAGCTCTAGCACTTGTGCTCTACCTAGGGGAGTTATGTGCAAGTTCGGATCTGTCCATTTTTGGGCTAGCTCGGGATCGATGGGGGTGGTGGCTCTTATATTATTGCGGTAGGCCTTACGGCTGAGTGCATCGGCTACTACGTTAGCCTTTCCTGGGTGATACTCGGACATCCAAGTCATAATCTTTTATCAGCTCTAACCATCTCCTTTGTCTCAAGTTGAGGTCCGGTTGGGTGAAGATATACTTCGAGACTCTTATGGTCCGCGAAAATCTTGCACTTGTTACCAATGAGGTAGTGCCTCCAAATCTTAAGTGCATGCACTATGGTTGCTAGTTCCAAGTCATGAGTCGGATAGTTCTGTTCATGTGGTTTGAGTTGTCTTGAGGCATATGCAACCACTCGGTTATCTTGCATGAGTACACCTCCTAATCCACTTCGGGACGCATCACGAGTGTACCACGAAATCCTTGCGGATATCTAGCAGAGTGAGTGTTGGGGCTTCATTGAGTCTTTTCTTCAATTCTTGAAAGCTCTTTTCACACTATGGGCTCCACTGGAACTTGTCGTCCTTGCGGGTGAGTTCTACCATTGGTTTGGCAATCTTGGAGAATCCTTCAATAAATCTCCTGTAATAACCTCGTCAACCCTAGGAAACTCCTAATTTCGGTGGCATTCTTGGGCTGCCTCCAATCTTTAACGGCTTCAACTTTAGCAGGGTCTACTGCCAATCCTTTGGCATTGATTACATGGCCTAGGAATCCAACCTCTTTTAGTCGAATTCACATTTGCTGATTTTGGCGTATAGCTTATGGCTTCTAAGGCGGTCCATCACTATTCTCGGGTGTCTCTCATGTTCTTCTTTACTTTTGTAGTAGATGGGTATGTCATCTATAAAGACCGCCACAAACTTGTCTAACTCTTCCATGAATATCTTGTTCATCAAGTTCATGAAATAGGTCAGGGCATTGGTCAATGCAAATGGCATAATAGTAAACTCAAACCGGCCATATCCGGTGACAAAGGTCTGTCTTCATGACATCTGTCTCTCCGATTTTCAGCTGGTAATATCATGATATGAGGTCTATCTTGGAGAAGTGTTTGACTCCTTTAAATTGATTGAAGAGGTCATCGATCATGGGCGGTGGGTACTTGTTCTTGATTGTCACTTCATTAAGAGAACGGTAATCCACACACATTCTCATGGTTCCATCCTTCTTCTTTATGAAGAGAACTGGTGATCCCCACGGAGATGAGCTAGGTCTTATATATCCCTTGCTTTGCAAGTCTCGCTAACTCGTTCTTTGAGTTCTTCTAACTCATTGGATGCCATCCTATATGGTCTCTTAGCAATAGGTCTAGATTCGGGAACCAAGTCAATGACAAACTCAATTTCCCGATCCGTATGCATTTCGGGTAAGTCCTCGGGGAACACATCCGGGTAGTCCTTTACTATAGGGGCTGATTCTATGGTGGGGGTGTCTATATGGCACAACATATTACCTATTCCTCACCTGTGGGGTTTGCATAATACTAGTAACCCTTGGTGGTTGATAGTTTTCACCGTACGGTCTTCACATGATATGTTTCCTTTATGCTTGGCCAACTAGTTCATTCCAAGTATCACATCCACTCCCCGAGTTTCTAATACCACTAAGTCTGTTGTAAAGGATACCCCACTTAAAATGATTTCTACCCCTAAACAACCATATCGACATTTCATCATGGCTCCTGGGATTGGTTTAATAGAGGTATTTTAAGTGCAATCTTGGGTATATGATGTTTAAGAACAAACTTTGAAGAAATGAAGGAATGCGAAGCTCCGAATTAAACAGAACTATTGCAATGGTAGAGTTGACTAGATACTTATCAAGCACAACATCCGGTGCAACTTCAACTTGCTGGACAACAATGTGGTTCACCTTTCCACGACCGTAGCTCCGGGCGGGCGTGGTTGGTGCTTGGGGAGGCATTGCAGGCCACGAGCCTCGCGAGCTTAACTCGTCGAGTCGGCGAGGGCTTTGATTCCCATGTTCTTGTAGGGGCACATGGCAATTCCGTGAGTGAATTCACCACAGTGGTAGCAATCCTTATTCGCATTGTTCTAGGTCCGGTTGATAGTAGTGTTGCTCCTCCGAGTAGGGGCATAGCTCGACTTGGGGCCCGACGGGGTGCGGATGGTCGACCGGTACTACCGGTGCAGTACTACATCATGGGTCGAGGTGGGTACCTCCGAGTATTCCGGTGCGCTGCCTCCGAGCTCTTTCTTGGCGTTCCCGGAACTTGCGCTTGCGGTCATTGCTCTCCATGTTGATGGATTCTTCCATCGGTATGCAGCGGTTCATCATAGTGCTCGAAGTCCGGGTATATGTTCCCTATGGCGTGAGTCCCGATGGATCCACGTAGGCCCTTCTTGAAGCGTTCTCGCTTCTTCTTGTCGTCGCTACGTCTCCTGGGGCATAGCGGGCAAGCTAGGTGAGCTTTTTGAGGCACTCGGTTTATGGTCATGGAACCCTTGTCCAGCTTCTTGAATTATTCATTCTTCATGTCCATGATTCCTTCGAGAATGTGATATTCTCGGAAGACTTGCTGAAATTCCTTCCAGCCTAACTGCAGGTGACATCGGGCACAACATCACCGTAGTTGTCCCACCATTCTCGCAGTGGGTCCAACTAGTCGGTGTGCAGCTAGGGCTACCTTCTCCCGGTTACTTGCACCGACTATCCTTAGCTTCTTGGTGATTTCCCCGAGACAATCATCACCGTCGATGGGTCTTCCAGGTTCCCTTCATAGGTGGGTGGCTTGAGCCTCATGAATTCAGCCATCTTGGAGGGAGCATGTCCACGATTAGCCGTGTGCATCGCCCGAAACCGAGTCTACGGGAGTTCTCCTATTGTGATCGGAGGTGGTGGCGGTGGTGGGTCTTGCTCATCCCTCTCGGTTGCTAACTTCAACTCCGTTCTCACCATTGCTTTCACCGTGATGGCTTCGGCTAGCCATGTTGAGGTGAGGTGTTGATTACCTTTAGGAAGGAAGAGACGAGAATTAGGTCTATGGCCTTAGAGTTGTTTTTAGTGATGTGTGGTTACTCATACAATTTTACTCAATCAAAGATTCGATTAAGAAGCAAACACGCACGCACCATGCAACCATGCATTTATTATATTACACAATGATCGACATACATGGTATATGATACATGATACAAGATACATGGCACAAGATACATCGTACATGACCCATGGTACATACTCATGACTCATGATACAACACATGATACATGGTACATAAAACATGATACATGATACCAGTACTTGGCATATAGGATGCTATCATATGACTCATGGTACACATGCCTAGTACTAAGTCTAACAAGGCTATAAGAGTCCGAGGTCTACTCGTCGTTGACCACAATAGGGTCCTCTTGAGAGCCCGAAGTAGTAGTTGCATCGTTGTAGGCCTTGCAGTCAAGCACGGTCTCCATAACCAAACTCGGTGCACGAGGGTCATAGGGGCTAGAGTCTCCACTTAGGTAGCCTCTCGTAGCCGTAGGCCGAGTCGGCCGAGCTCCAACTAGGTCTCTCTCTCGCTTAGCTGCAGCACGCGGTGTAGAGCGTTGTCCTGGTGCGGTGCCGATGATGATGTGGTGCCCATTACGTAGCTTGATCGGGGTGGGGGTGCCGGGGTGACTTCCTGTCCCGTGCCGCCTAGAAGTGACCGAGTGAACTCCGGCTCATCGTGGGCGCCCGGTGGGGCGTACCACATGAAGGTCTCTCCACGAACACTAGCAGAGGTGTGTTGGCGGGGGCCACGAGACGGTCCATCCTCCCGGGGTTTCTTGCCCTTAGCCGTCTCTAGCATATTAAGAAAGGTCGAGATCCGGCCATTCTTCCTCTTGAGATCTACCTCTAGGCCGAGTATCTTGTCCTATGTAGCTCCGAACCCGGCAAGTGAGATCCTCGTTACGAGCAGCCAAGTCCTCATTCATGACCCCGGTCTCGCGGCGCTCTCTCTCTCCAAGGAGGCAGTGTGGATGAGACTCTCCGTGAGCCGGTCAAGTGCAACAAGGTACTGCGCAGCAGCCTACTAGTGTGGGGTCCATCACCACATAGGTGGGTCCATCAAGGAAGTCGACACGGTCGTCGCCAAACAGGGTGATCTCTCTTGTCCACCGGGAAGAACCGTATGGGGGTGTTCCCGGTTGTGTTGATACCCTCAGCACGATGAGTGGAGCAAGACGTCTCGGGCTACCAACTAGATGGTGTCCTCAAACGCAGTCCCGGGCTGGGTGGTGGTAACGCATACGGGCTCATCCAGGGCTCCATAAATATTCCGAGCACGTACTTATACCACGCATCTAATGACTCCATCCTTAGCGTAGGTCCGCCAACGGTATTGTGGCTCTATGGTCTATCCGAGCATGTGAAGCACTTGGCGTAGGATCATCAAGAACCCGTCAACGGCGATGGCGATGGTGTAGTTCCATTCGGGCTCGTCTTCCATATGCGGGATAGACAATTCCGTAGGAGTGAGAAAATTTGGGTAAGAAAGTTATAGAAGAATTTCAAGTTTTATTATCGTAGTAAGGTGAGGGAAGATATATAATTACAGGGGAAGATATCTAGTTAGTGCGAGTGTATCATACGTCCTAAGTCCTTAATCGTGTCCTATCGGTCGAGTATAGCCTCCGATACCATCCGTGACGCCCCACTCTAGGGAATGCATTGTGCATACGTAGCAATCTCTCGGAACAGTAGTTGGTACACACGTAGATGATACAAATCCAAGTACAACAACCTTTATTAATTCCTCAAGGGAACCAGGGAATACATGGTCCGAATTACAAGCAAAGTGTCATACCCGATTTCAATAACCGAAATCGGATTCATCTCGTATGCGTGCCCGGGATCATGTTTTTACGCAACAGGACAAATTATGTGATAAAAGAACAATATCTTTATTAATTCAAGTAAATATTTACATCAAGGATCGATAGGTCTAAAGTAAAAGATTACATTGCAGCGGAAATTAAACTAAGCGTTGGCGTCCTTCGACTCCCACAGAAGTCGACCGGAAGACCGCAGGCCTAGACCACCACTTCATCGTCTCCTCGAATGATGTAACTTCAACCTTCTCTTCCGAATTATGGCATGATGCAAAAAGAGAGGCAACAAACGTATGAGTGCATTACGTACTCGAAAGTAGGGGAAAGTATGACATGATTGACCGATCAAGAAAGGCTAACACAGGGTTTAAGGCATAGAAGCACCTATGTCTAGTTCATTAATTAAGCGATGCTATTTACTATGGGATGTGACTCCGAGAGATGTATCAATTATCCAAACCACGCATGTCTCCTTTCCGAGAACCATGCATCCAAACCATTACCATCCCTCTAATCCGCGTGAGGGTCCATGCCGCTCTTGACCGTGAGCACGGCTGTTATGACAGCTTTCACTCTGCAGAGGTTGTACACAATTCACCACGAGAAAGTGATTCCATCCCCTGTTGCCGGTGGACTAAAAACCTCCATTATGCCCGTGCCGGCCAAGCACTTACACACTTCCTTCGGTGTGTGGCCAGGAGATCACTTCCAAGACGCTTCACGGGTTCCTCCAGCCTTGTACGCGCCCACTAGGATTTCCACTCACCCGACGTGTAAACCCGTCATCGGGTAGCTTCCTTCCCTTGAGCCGGATGGTTCCGAGACCTTGTCTCTTCACCACACCTCCCCGGGACTACCGGTATAACACCAGCCATAGCCCCTCTCCTTCGCGCGTACTCGATCGGTCTCGACCGTATACTACGCTAAGCCGCGCCCATACTTGGCTCGTGGTTGTACGGTTTAACATGGATGGTCGCTCCACGAACCGGTCCTTATGATTCGGGTGATAGCATTCCATGGAACTACCGGTACACCCTGGACATAGTTCCTCCACCCGTCACCAAAATCAATGTTCAATAATTAACAAGCAATCATGATCATTATGTTCAACTGGATCATTATCAAGATTAACATTTATCATGTCTTAAACCCAATTAAAGCAACTAAGCATGATCTACCCAAGTCTACAACTAATACCACCCAAGCGACAAGGACAAGTACGGAAAAAGACATGACACATAGGATTCATATTAACATAGCAATGCAATCATGTGCGGATAGAAAGAAGTAGGTGCAAGATGCGTCAAGGACACTTGCCTCTTTCTCTTTTTGCTCTTGATTAGATCTTCGATTCTCGCTCTTCGAATCCCTTGCTTCGATCATCCTCTAATTACGTCACGGCAAACAAACATGCAAATAAATATACAAAAAAACTAAGAAACAGAACAATACACCATACCAAAAGGCTATAAAAACATTACTAAAAGAAAGTACGCGTCGCTACGATTCCGTGAACGCAAGAATCACTTTAATCGGAGCTACGAGCGAGAAGTTACGAAGGTTTAGGGTTTCAAGGGCTAAAACGTAAAAACAGTTAAGGTAGGGGCTATTTTATAAATATGGAAAAGTTTAGGGTCTAAAGTGTAAAAGGAAAAGGGCTAAAATATAATTTTATAAAATATTAGGGTTGTTCTTTTGTAAAAGTACATGATATAGTGTTATTTGCATAAATAGGGGCAAAAATGTAATTTTCTAAAGGTCGAGGGTGTTTATGTAAAAAGGTCATATGGATGAAACATTACTACAAAACAGATCGAGGGCTTAAAAGTAATTTACAAATGAAATATGAAGTTTATTGCAAAAGAGTAGGGTCAAAACAGAATTAAAACAAAGCTTGTAGCTTATTTTATGAAATAAAGGACCTATTCGTAATTAATCATAGAGTACAGGGGCTAGCGCGTAATTTTTCTTAGATACGTAAACACGCGCACGTAAAATTAGTAAAACACAGGGGCTAAAATGTAAAAGATACTATCCTAACGTAGAGCAGGGACTAAAACGAAATAACAATAAACCTAGGGCGGCTTATGTAAAAGCGGGGGACCTAATCGTTATTAAACTAAACGCCAGGGACCTATCTCGTAAAATTAAAGATTTACCCGGGATTAACAAATTAAAATAAATCCTAAAACCATGGACTAGGCTCACGGGCCCGTAGACCGGCGTAGAGGCACGGTCCATGGGTCCATCATGGACCGGACCCATACCGATTCACCGGGATTTAATCCCGGCCGTCCATGTCCGATCGGGCGGCTAGCAGCAAGGCGCGGGTGACGGTGGTGGCCGGCGAAGTGCGGCACGGCGGCGTCGCCATGCGAGCTCGCCGGAGTTGGCCGCGGGGCGCTCCGGTGGCCGGTTCAAGGCGGGGAGAGAGGGAAATGGAGAGGGGATCGAGGCGAGCTCACCGGCTGGGTCGCGCGGGGGCGAGGCGGCCGAGGACGGGCCCGCGACGACGAGGCAACGGTGGCGGTGTTCGGCGACGAGGTCCGTCCTCGTCGAGCGGTATTTCTTCGTCGCGTCGGCGCCGACGGAGGCGGCGTGGCACGGGAAGGCCGGTAGGTGGTCGCGCACGGCGGGGAGGCGCCGGAGACGGTGATCGTTGGGGACGAGGGCGAGCGGCAATGGCGCGCGGCGGCTTGTGCGACGGCGTGGGTCGGCGGCGAGGTTGGGGAAAGGCGATGCGGGGCCTCGGGGTCGGCCTCTTATAGGGCGCGGTGCCCTAGGCACGGCACGCACGTCGAGGCGCAGATCGCGGCGGCGGCGGGACGTGGTTAGGGTTAGGGCGGGCTCGGTTGGGCCGGCCGTGGGTGCGGGCCGGTGGGTTGGGTCGACGTGGCGAGCCTGGGAGAAAGAGGGAGGAGGATGGGCCAAGGGAGATTGAGCCCAGGAGGCTAAAGCGATTTTTGTTTACCTTTTTCTTTTTCCTTCGTTTTCTTTGTTATTTTTAATTCTATTTTCCAACTAAGCCAAAACGATTTCTACTCGAATTTTCAAAACATATTTTCACACAAAAATCCCTAATGCAACTATTCAAGCATGGATCCAACATACATTATATTTATTATATAACCTAAGTCATATCTAGTTTAAAGTTAAGTAAAATAGTGTGAAAATAATTGGTTTTCAAATCAATTTAATTGAAGATAAATAAACCCCCTTTTTTAGTTGTTGAATTAAAACACTTTGGAATTAAAAACTCCCCGTTACTAAGTAAAATAATTTAAACAAATATAGTTATTATTAAATCAATTCTTTTCATAAATCGCATGTATTTTGTAAAGTCAATTTTTCCTCATAAATTAAAGGCATTTATTTAATAAGCTATTTTCACAAATTAAAAGTATTTTCTTAATTCTTTTCATGAAATAGATTCTTTTCATAAATCAATTACATTTGTTCAATAAACTATTTCACATGTTAAATGCATTAAGAAAACTTTCGTAATAAAACAAATCTTTGGTAAATTTATAAATTCAAACAATTTAGCTTTCTTTTTGGGGAAAAATAAAGGATTTGGTTAAAAAGCGGTCACATTCCAAAACTAGAATTTTGGGATGTGACAATCTACTCCCTTAATAGGAATCTCGCCCTCGAGATTCGGCGTGAATAGCAAGAAATGGGTAAGGTGGGTGATCTTTCCTTTCGTGATCTTGGACTTCTCACTACGGATGGATGGTATATGTTCCTTGGTACTCTTCCAACGTTGGATGGTCTTAATTCCATAAATTTTACTTCCTAGTACATGACGCGTTTCTTAAAGTTCCCCTTCTTGCGGTTGGTGGCAATCTCTACCTTACAAGTATACATAACCTTCAACGATATAAATCATCACCATTTCATCTTTCCCAAAGTAAGTACCACTTAATCACACAGTCTCATTATCTTTATAACATAACTCTTTGCCTTCATAACATGATTGAGATATTTGACAACCATCACGCGAGAAAGTTAAATAAGCCAACGACAATGCCTTATTTGCAACGATCATAATCAATACAATGATTGAATCATCCGAATTAACTTATTCATGGAAGGAATTATGACTTGTCTCTTGTTGCACGTACTAGAACCTCTTGGACCATGATTCACAATTTTAGCTACCCGACTTCATGATGTCATGTTGGCTCGTTATGGATGTTTCATCTTGTTGGACTTGGGACACCGATTAGCATAATGTCCTGTCTCCTTGCATCTATAGCAAACCACACACTTTGGGACACCTTGAGCTTTAAATGGTTCTTTATGCTTCTCTCCAAACTAAGGGGAATCGTTGTTGAGTCCAGGATTTGAAGGGCGATCCTCTAGTGAACAATGACTCATTGCGCTGGCCGAGCGTCTCCGTTTCGACTGTCTCATGAACAACCAAGATCCAAGTTCTAATGCACTAAGTCTTCTCATTGGACATCGATTGGAGAAATGACCATTTTGTTCACAATTGTAACACATCGTATCCTTCCTTGGGCAAGTCTCGAAGTAGTGACCCCGTTGATTGCAAAGGGTGCATTGATTTCCTCTAAATTTAGTCCTTGTTAAAATTCCATTGAAGTCACCAATGTGGTAACTCATCTCTCTTGAGGTTTGATGTTGCGCCATATGTTCACTTTGGGTGGCTCCGAAGAAAACATGAGTGACCACGACGTTTACAGCAATAGCAAGCTTCCGAACTTCGGTGCTCTTGGGGTGTTCATTTGAGGCCCACGTAGCATCATCCGATCCGAGCTTCGTCTTCTTCCTCGACGTACCTTCCACATCCATGGCTAATACCTTCATAGTGGTTTGTTGGTTGTTAGAAGCCGTCCGTGGCCTTTTCCGTGGGAAGATTCCAATCTTGCCCCTTCCGTTTGGAACCAGTAAGGTGCCGAGTGAACTGCCTTGGATATTGTTCTTATCAACAATACCGTGAGTATCGAGGGTTGCGATTCTTCCGTCCATCATCCGAGAAAATCGATTCGGCTTTGCATGAGAACAAAGGATAAAGAACGAGTTTAAGGAAAAAGAGGAGAACAATGTATAGCGAGGACGATTACTCAAACTAAGGCAAATCTATCTATGCAATCCCACTAACAGTACAATCAAAGATCCAAATCAAAACAAGGCACAAGACAAGCAATGCAAGCAACACCTACAAGCATCGTCACTAACGTGGCTACTATGGGAATGGAGGTTCCTAAGTTTTCATTCTCCTAGAGGTATTCGTGTTGGCATGACTATATGGATCCTTGAGCTTCATGTTTCCAAACTTCATTCCAAATAGAACCAATTCCTCAAATCATCCGGAACAGCACCTACCGAGCTAATATTTTGAAAAGGTAAGGTGGGAGAATAAATTTGCCCAATTTGTTGGAACAGGAGAGGGAAAGATTTGTAAAAGGGTATAGAAGAGTTGTGTACAAATAAAATATTTAGAATACTAGTTTTGAAAATAGGATCTATAGCATGGTCATTCTATCTAGGCTTGCGTCCGGCGGTCGATATAGCTCGATACCATCTTGTCACACCCGATTTCAATAACCGAAATCGGATTCATCCGTATGCGTGCCCGGGATCAAATTTTCACGCAACAGGACAAATTATGTGATAAAAGAACAATATCTTTATTAATTCATTAAATATTTACATCAAGGACCCATAGGTCTAAAGTAAAAGATTACATTGCAAGTGGAAATTAAACTAAGCGTTGGCGTCCTTCGACTCCCACAGAAGTCGACCGTAAGACCGCGAGCCTAGACCACCACTTCATCGTCTCTTCGAATGATGTAACTTCAGCCTTCTCTTCCGAATTATGGCATGATGCAAAAAGAGAGGCAACAAACGTATGAGTACATTACGTACTCAAGCAAGTGGGAGAAAGTACGACATGATTGGCCGATCAAGAAAGGCTAACACAGGGTTTAAGGCATAGAAGCACCTATGTCTAGTTCATTAATTAAGCGGTGCTATTTACTATGGGATGTGACTCCGGAGATGTATCAATTATCCAAACCACGCATGTCTCCTTCCCGAGAACCATGCATCCAAACCATTACCATCCCTCTAATCCACGTGAGGGTCCATGCCGCTCTTGACCGTGAGCACAGCTGTCATGACAGTTTTCACTCTGCAGATGTTGTACACAATTCACCACGAGAAAGTGATTCCATCCCCTGTTGCCGGTGGACTAAAAACCTCCATTATGCCCGTGCCGGCCAAGCACTTACACACTTCCTTCGGTGTGTGGCCGGGAGATCACTTCCAAGGCGGTTCACGGGTTCCTCCAGCTTTCACGCGCCCACTAGGATTTCCACTCACCCGACGTGTAAACCCGTCCTCGGGTAGCTTCCTTCCCTTGAGCCGGATGATTCCGAGACCTTGTCTCTTCACCACACCTCCCCGGGACTACCGGTATAACACCGACCATAGCCCCCTCTCCTTCGCGCGTACTCGATCGGTCTCGACCGCATACTACGCCAAGTCGCGCCCATACTTGGCTCGTGGTTGTACGGTTTAACATGGATGGTCGCTCCACGAACCGGTCCTTATGCTTCGGGTGATAGCATTCCATGGAACTACCGTGCACCCTGGACATAGTTCCTCTACCCATTACCAAAATCAATGTTCAATAATTAACAAGCAACCATGATCATTATGTTCAACTGGATCATTAACAAGATTAACATTTATCAAATCTTAAACCCAATTAAGGCAACTAAGCACGATCTACCCAAGTCTACAACTAATACCACCCAAGCGACAAGGACAAGTACGGAAAAAGGCATGACAGATAGGATTCATATTAACATAGCAATGCAATCATGTGCGGATAGAAAGAAGTAGGTGCAAGATGCGTCAAGGACACTTGCCTCTTTCTCTTTTTGCTCTTGATTAGATCTTCGATTCTCGCTCTTCGAATCCCTTGCTTCGATCATCCTCTAATTACGTCACGGCAAACAAACATGCAAATAAACATACAAAAAAACTAAGAAACAGAACAATACACCATACCAAAAGGCTATAAAAACATTACTAAAAGAAAGTACGCGTCGCTACGATTCCGTGAACGCAAGAATCACTTTAATCGGAGCTACGAGCGAGAAGTTACGAAGGTTTGAGGTTTCAAGGGCTAAAACGTAAAAACAGTTAATTTAGGGGCTATTTTATAAATATGGAAAAGTTTAGGGTCTAAAGTGTAAATGGAAAAGGGCTAAAATATAATTTTATAAAATAGTAGGGTTGTTCTTTTGTAAAAGTACATGATATAGTGTTATTTGCATAAATAGGGGCAAAAATGTAATTTTCTAAAGGCCGAGGGTGTTTATGTAAAAAGGTCATATGGCTGAAACATTACTACAAAACAGATCAGGGGCTTAAAAGTAATTTACAAATGAAATATGGAGTTTATTGCAAAAGAGTAGGGTCAAAACAGAATTAAAACAAAGCTTGTAGCTTATTTTATGAAATAAAGGACCTATTCGTAAATAATCATAGACTACGAGGGCTAGCGCGTAATTTTTCTTAGATACGTAAACACGCGCACGTAAAATTAGTAAAACACAGGGGCTAAAATGTAAAAGATACTCGTCCTAACGCAGAACGGGGACTAAAATAGAAATAACAATAAACCTAGGGCGGCTTATGTAAAAGCAGGGGACCTAATCGTTATTAAACTAAACGTCATGGGCCTATCTCGTAAAACTACCGATTTACCAGGGATTAACAAATTAAAATAAATCCTAAAACCATGGACTAGGCTCACGGGCCCCGTAGACCGGCACGGAGGCACGGTCCATGGGTCCATCATGGACCGGACCCATACCGATTCACCGGGATTTAATCCCAGCCCGTCCATGTCTCGATCGGGTGGCTAGCGCCGAGGCGCGGGTGACGGTGGTGGCCGGCGAAGTGCGGCACGGCGACGTCGCCATGCGAGGCTCGCCGGAGTTGGCCGCGGGGCGCTCCGGTGGCCGGTTCAAGGCGGGGAGAGAGGGAAATGGAGAGGGGATCAAGGCGAGCTCACCGATGGGTTGCGCGGGGCGGAGGCGGTCGAGGACGGGCCCGCGACGACGAGGCAACGGCGGCGGTGTTCGGCGACGAGGTCCGTCCTCGTCGAGCGGTATTTTTCGTCGCGTCGGCGCCGACGGAGGCGGCATGCCACGGGGAAGGCCGGCGAGTGGTCGCGCACGGGCGGGGAGGCGCCGAAGACCGTCATCGATGGGGACGAGGGCAAGCGGCAATGGCGCGGCGGCGGCGGCTTGGGCGACGGCGTGGGTCGGCGGCGAGGTTGGGGAAAGGCGATGCGGGGCCTCGGGGTCGGCCTCTTATAGGTCGTGGTGCCCTAGGCACGGCGCGCACGTCGAGGCGGAGATCGCAGCGGCGACGGGACGCGTTTAGGGTTAGGGGCGGGCTCGGTTGGGCCGGGCCGTGGGTGCGGGCTGGTGGGTTGGGTCGACAGTGGCGAGCCGGGGAGAAAGAGGGAGGAGGATGGGCCAAGGGAGATTGAGCCCGGGAGGCTAAAGCGATTTTTGTTTACCTTTTTGTTTTTCCTTCCTTTTCTTTGTTATTTTTAATTCTATTTTCGAACTAAGCCAAAACGATTTCTACTCGAATTTTCAAAACATATTTTCACACAAAAATCCCTAATACAACTATTCAAGCATGGATCCAACATACATTATATTTATTATATAACCTAAGTCATATCTAGTTTAAAGTTAAGTAAAATAGTGTGAAAATAAGTGGTTTTCAAATCAATTTAATTGAAGATAAATAAACCCCCTTTTTTTTAGTTTTTGAATTAAAACACTTTGGAATTAAAAACTCCCTGTTACTAAATAAAATAATTTAAACAAATATAGTTATTATTAAATCAATTCTTTTCATAAATCGCATGTATTTTGAAAAGTCAATTTTTCCTCATAAATTAAAGGCATTTATTTAATAAGCTATTTTCACAAATTAAAAGTATTTTCATAATTCTTTTCATGAAATAGATTCTTTTCATAAATCAATTACATTTGTTCAATAAACCATTTCACATGTTAAATGCATTAAGAAAACTTTCACAATAAAACAAATCTTTGGTAAATTTATAAATTCGAACAATTTAGCTTTCTTTTTGGGGAAAAATAAAGGATTTGGTTAAAAAGCGGTCACATTCCAAAACTAGAATTTTGGGATGTGACACAAAGAGGATAGGCTAGCCTCACATAAAAGAAAACACACTGGAAAGCTTCATAAACTCCACGAGCAACATCGAGCAAAGGATGCGACCTACTCCACGTCTTCATAATAATCTCCATCTCCATCCGAATGATTAAGCAACGAGTGAATACATAAGGTACTCAACAAGCTCTACCACTAGCAATGGATAATAATACACATGCATTTCGAAGTGGTCAAGGTAAGGTTGAGGTTTTGCGGAAAGCGCGGATGCAATGGGCTCGCTACAAAAACAAAGGGATTCTTGAAGGGGAAAAATCATTTATATAATTTTAGTTGGTTGGACCTGTGGGAGATATTTATCGGTCCCGACAGTTCCCATAATTTTAGATGAGCCTTCCAACCGAAGGTCATAACGGCTTTGGCACTACAGGGCAATACCATTTCCAAAACATAAGGGCGCAAGACCGCCCACCGACACATTAAGGATTTAGTATTTGTGGCTAACCAACGAGAGCTCCAGGTTCGATGTATCAATATACCGTGACAACGGACATTCGGATAGTTTTATACACTCTGCAGAGGTTGGTACACTTTACCCACAAGCTATATGTTCTTAGTTATGGAACACATAACGCCGCCACCGCAACTCGGCACGCTCACAAGTCCACCCCGAATGCTCGAGGATCCGACGGATATGACACAAGCATACCGTCCACCATATATGTGCCAAGTACTCGGACTTCACTAAATAAACGAGCCCCGGACCTCTCGTCATCTACTACACCCGGTGGAACTTCTTGCTGCATAACCCAAGGTTTAGTGCACGATCCCGCCCATAACGTATTCTCGTGGTTGTACACTAAATCATGAATTTGGGGTCCGAAGAACCGGTCCTTATATGCAAGGGCAAACACTCGTCCATCGCAAATGGACATCACCTATACACCAAAAACTCTTCACCGAGTACTAGGAGTTTTGCCCACGGCCGTAATTTTCCCACTCAACTTCGTCTTAACACAGCTTGGTCTAATCACCCACCTATCCACACACACCACGAAACTCATTTTCACATATTTTCATAAACAAGGTGTATGATGATAGATAGCAATAGTTCCTAAGCATGATACTACAACATTATCATTAACGTAATTAACAATAATACCTAGGTTGATCTAGTGGTCTAATAGCAATCAAAGGTATAATGTTCATATCTATAGTGATTTGAACATTATCATACAACAATTGAGTCAGTAGCAAAATATTTACAAGTATAGATGCATATAATAGTAGCTATCCTAGATAGGCGCTAGAATAAGCATAGTAATAGGATCAATTATGATCAAGGAATTAATAGAGCTTCCCTCCTAACGCGTCCTCGAAGTCCAGGTCCTCCGGCTCCTACTCCTAGTTCTCCTCGTCTATAAACGGTGTTAAAATACGTAAGCTACGCCATATAAAATAATAAAGACAAAAAGTAATAACAAGGAAAAAACAAATAAAATGGAGTGAAGAGGAAGACTCCGGGGGCTAGGGTTTGCTACGACGATTCCAACGGCGTCGGAATCGCATGAAACTAAGCTACGGTTGAAAATTTCTAGTCGTCGAAAGTTCTAGGGTTATTTTTGTATAATGGACGTGGCTTCTATTAAAAGGAAGGATATTTTGGTAATTTCTAGAAAGTGGAGGGGCTTAAATGCAAAAATGCATTTCGGTGAGTCGTGGATCTATTTGTAATTTTGGAAAAAAGATAGGGGGCTTTATGTAAAAGTCTAGGGGCTCTTAACTAATTTAAGAAAAGGCCAGGCGGCTTTGTGTAAAATCGGGGTTTAAAGGGAATGAGATTTATTTTTTGTAAAGGAAAATCGGTGGAAAAGGTCCATGGACCCCTGTGGACCGCGTCGGCGGGCCGGTCCACCGGTCCACGGTGGAGTATGGGGCGGTGCTAGGCTCGGGCTCGTCGGAATCCTTGATTTCGGTGGCTTGGGTTGGCCGGAGGGGAGGTTGGGGGCGGGTCGGTGGTCGGTGGCGGCGGCGTAGGCGTGGGAGGCGGCGGTAGCATGCGGCGGCTATGGCGAGGATTGCGGGGAGAGGAGGGGGCCCGTGACGGCTGCGGAAGGGGGACGGGCGGTGCGTTGGCGCGTGGCCGACACGCGATGCGCGGCGACGCGTCGCGCGCGGCGAGCGCGGTGGGGGCAGTGGTGGAGTTGGGTCGGGCCGGGAGAGGGGGAGTTGGGCCGAGGGAGAGGGATTGAGTCCGAGGCGGCCCAACGAAGGGTTTTATTGTTTTTCTCATTTCCTATTTTCTTTCCTCACTCCATAAACCCAAATAAAATCAAATTAAGTCCAAACAAATCCGAATAAATCACAATAGGGCAAAACAAAATAAAAGCAAGGCACATAAAATAAAACAATCAAGTTTTAAAGCTTTAGGATTTTATTTTAAAAAATTCTAGGTGTTATTTACTATAGATTTCAATTAGGTTTTAGTTCCTATGTATTTTTTTTGAAAATGTTTTTCCTGAATAAAAAAAAATGTTTTCTTAGGTTCATTTTTGTTTGGCCGAAAATCGGAGCGTTACATCATAATTATATTTTTATATTATACCTAAAGTAGTAGCAAATATATTCAAATTTGATGTGATTTGGTGACTCTTAAAGTATAATAAATGACTAATGGTAATTTTAGTAAGAAGAAGTGTAGATAACTATTTTCATAACATATATAGTTAGATGTATTCATATCCATCCGAATTAGTGAGTTATTTTTTTTGTATTTGTATTCGCTAAACATCCGATTCGTATTTGCATCCGAGCAATATTGGTATTTGTGTTCATATCTGTATTATAATATATATATACAAATACAGTATAGACCGAACCGTATTCGATGTTTGCACGCCTAATCAACAAGCAAAGGGCATGCCATTCTGCTCAAGATGGTGGTCAGAACGAAGGCGTCCTACACGCGGCTGTCGTGACGCGCATCTGAACCCTGCAGCATCGATTTGAATCTTGCACGTCACACGGTATCCCGTTCCGTGCCGTTCCGTCGCTCATAACCGCACCGAACTGGGCCCACCGCACCCATCCCCTCCGTTTTCCCAACCTCCCCGGGGATAGCGCCCGAATGAACAGCCCCGGGATCCCGTCCCGGTGCGTCCCCGACCGTCCACGGGCAACGAACCCGTTGCAGAGTCCGGCGGGCGCAACCGTGACACCAATAAAGGACCGTAAGTCCGTAGCCGCCTAGCCGGAATGGCAGCCTTGGACGCCACCCATTCCGGCTCCTCCTCGCAACCCAGCACCGAGAAAGGTGGGTGGATTGACTTTCGGGGACCTATATAATCCAGGAGCGAGCCGGCAAGAATCGGGCCAAGCGAGTGGGAAAATAATATCTGACCACGGAGATCGCTAGGCGCGAGAAGAGGGAGCAGAGGACGAGCCGGGTTGGGCGCCGGCGAAGAGCGATGGCGTGGAATTCGGTGGGGCTGGAGGTGCTGTACCAGGTGCTGGGGTGGGTCGCCTTCTTCGCCTGGTCCTTCAGCTTCTACCCGCAGGTCCTCCTCAACTACAGGCGCAAGAGGTCGGTCGCCCCGTCCCGCCCCTGTTTCTCTGTTGCTTGTGCCGTTCTGTGGGATGCCCGGATTGAATTTACCGTGCGCGTGCCTTGATTTAGGACCCTTGGGGTGTGGTTCGCCCTTCCTTGATCGGTTTTCGACCTTGTGAGGGTCTGATTTGATCAGTTGTTTGTTTCGCTGGTTCATATTGTTGTGCCTTTGAAACTGTAAGCTGGAGCTGATGGTCAGTGTTTGTGTTGGTTCACTTGAACCTGACTCCAAATTGTGGATAGGTTAGAGGGTAACAGCTATCAAGTGCTCCACTGGTGCATGCTCCGGGGAAGTAATTCCCAAAATCATCATAGAGGACAGTTGCATGCTAAAATTCAGGATTTATCCATGATAGAAGTTCATTGGTGTTTTATTTGATTGACAAGTGTCTGTTCATCATGAGGTATAGTGGTGATGGAAGCATAAGTCTAGACAAATTCTAGTCTGGATTCAAACTCTCGTTTTTCTGCAGCTACTCTAGAATGCATTGTCTTATGAGGGAATTGCATACAAGGGCACTCCACAGCGTGGTCCATTCTTTTCTTCCAGAACAGTGGGGCTGTTTGGAATGCTATAGTATCATAGGAAATAGTGCATTTTGTGCCTATGTTGCAGTGGGGCCTAAGTTGATACTGTTCCTTGAACCTTTGAAGAATCACTGAATAGTTGATGACTTGGCATTCTTAAAAGCCTAGTTACCTAGAATGAAAGCTCGAAAAGTCACTTATGGCCTGTCTGTACTATTGCATTTAATGGGACATATTGGTATCTTATTCAAATAACATGCATCCAATACCTTTAGTCCCAGACATATCCAAGCCTCAGGCCACATATCCGTGTTTTGTAGATTTTAGAGTGATTCCGAGGTAAATCTCACGAAAGCTCTAAGAGTGTCACTTTTACCAATTTCTCTTAGTGTATTTTTGACCTTTGTAACTTGTCATGCTCTTTGGTACTTTATTTCAATAACATGTTGAATATTCCTAGTCTGCCCCTAAAAGAAAATGTAATGACATCACAGAATGCCCCGACTCATCGTTTCTTTTCTTCATTAGGTTTGTTTGCATTTTGGTTACATGTAGTCCTACTCAGCGATGAGATAAAGCATGTGCGTTATCCACAGGATTGTGCTGGTTCTTTCATTTTTGTCCTCTCTTTGTCCTGTCTTTATTGGATAATTTTAGCAAAAATAGAACTTTTGGAATATATGACTAAGTTACACCTTAATGAGTTCATTATTTTCTTGCATCATGCCATGTTAGACACTAGGACCTCTTATTCCGTTCTGTTCATAATTCATATAAATATTCAAGTTGATGTACTATATGAAATTAAGCTCAATGTGATCTAGATGAGTTTTTAATGGGAATTCCTGGTTCTGTGGTTGACCTCAACCTATTGCAGTGTCGTGGGTCTGAATTTTGATTTTCTGGTGTTGAACTTGACAAAGCACACATCCTATCTTATATACAACGCGGCTCTATTCTTCAGCCCTTTCATCCAGAGACAGTATCAGGAAAAATACGGTGACAAAGAGGTTTGTCTACTGCCTTCTTTTCTGCAATGTTTAGATATGAATGATATGGTTTCAGTTCAGATACATAATTTGTTTACTATTTAGCATCACATAATCAGCAACTTTTTCCTGAATTGATCTCTATTATTCACTAATATCATCTTGATAATGTGTCACACCCAGTTTTAAAAACAAAACTGAATGCATAACTATGTGTGTGCCAGGATCAATTTTTCACACACATAGAGACAAAAGTGAAGTAACAGTATAAACCATGATATTATTATATCATAAGTAAATTACAATACCCGAATTATTACATGCCTCATAAGGCAAAAACACAACGTAGTGGCACGCCACCACTCCACGAGCAATCAACCGGGGAGTCGCACGCCTAGTAGTAATCCTCGTCAAAGAAGTCCAAGTCTTCATCATCGGAGCAGCAGGTATATGTAGCAAAAACAAGAAAGTAGCACGCGTGAGTACATAACGTACTCAGCAAGTGGGGAAAATTATGACATGCAAGCTTATAGAAGGAAAGGCTAATATAAAATTTATTGCATAGAAAGCACCTATGTCTAAGTTCATTTTAATTAAAACAACCTATTTACTAAGTTAACACACCAACGAGGTTACCCCACTCGTTGGACAGACACTGGTTACCCTACCAGTACCAACACCTTGGGTTACACCACCCGAAACCACTACAGGGTTACTCCACCTGTAGTAAACTATGGGTTAAACCACCCGAATCTGGTTACCCCACCGGATCCAACCCGGACTCCTCTAGTCCATGTGAAAGGTCCATGCCGCTCGTGACCGTGAGCACGGCTGTTATAACAGTTTTACACTCTGCAGAGGTTGCACAACTTTACCCACGGGTTGGTGATTTCATCACTATTCAGTGACTAAAGTCTCCATGTTGCCAAAACACTTCCGTAGGTGTGAGGGTAAGAGATCACCACATGGTCTTTCAAAGAGCTCCCCAGCTTGCAAAACGCCCACGCTAAGGTTTCACCGCTGCGGAAGTACACCCTTCCTACGAAGCCCCCTCCGGCGCCGTGGCTTGAAGTACACCCTTCCTCACCTCGAATCCGGAAGTACACCCTTCCTTCATCCTTCCTCGACGTCCGCAGAATTGGGAAGTGGTCTCTTACTAAACCAAGCCTACCCATATCAGCCCCGTGCTTTGCGCTGTTGTCATGGTTACGCGTTCCACGAACCGGTCCTTAGAATCCCAAACATGTACTACCGCAACCAAATGGTACTATACCAAGTACCCGTGCATACCCGCACCATCATCAACATACTCCTGTTGGGATTACCTAAGTACCATGTTGCTAAAAAGAGATTAACCCATAATTAATTAGGTTAAAGTATATAATTAGTCAAAATTATTAGTCAAGTTATTTTTCCAAGATTAAGCTAGGTTGAGCAGGACCTACCCTTAACTAGTCAACTACACCCAAAACAAGCGACAAAGAAAAGGATCACAACAAGTTCTAATAAACCCTAACATAGGATTCAAATTAGACAAGCATGCATGAAATTTAAATTCAGATAGACAGAGAAATAGGAGCAATGTGCATCAAGGACACTTGCCTCTTTCCACGTGCTGCTGCTCGGACTTGTCGAACTCGAGTTCTTGGCAAATTCTCAACCGGCTCGCTCTCGAAACGACCGTCGAACGGAAAAACAAGCAAAATAACAATCATAAGAAAAACAAGTACAATAAACAGAGAGGAAAAACAATAGGATTATGCAATGGTTGAAAAGGTTTCGTTGCAACGAGAATTTTGGTATAAAAACCAGTTAATTCGGAACTACAGCTTAAAAGATATGGCTCTTGAAAGGTCCAAGGGGCTAAAAGTAAATTAAAACTAAGTTTCGGGGGCTCATGCAAAGGATATCAAGGTTTAAAAAGAAACCGTGGGTTAATTTCGGAAATTGGTAGTGGCTAAAGTGAAAAATGAAGATAAAGGATATTTCAGAATTTATTATTGAATGGGAAAACCTGGGGACTCGATCTACGGAGTCCGTGCACCGAGCGCGGCTACCGGTTCACTAGTCCCCTATGGACCGTGCGGTGTGGACGGCGGTGCCTCCGGAGGGCTCGCTGGAGATGGTCACGCGCCGCTCCGGTGCTTAGGGGCTTTCGCGACAGGAACAAGAGAGAGAGAATAGAGGGCAATGAGCTCACGAGGGTAGTTGCGTAGGGTCGCAGAGGGCTCGGTGGTGACGGACGTCGGAGGCTGCCGGTGGCGTTTGCCGGAGCTCGTCTCGTGCTTGGTTCCCGGGGAGAAACAACGGAAGCGGTCTCCGGAAATTGGTTTATCTTCGGAAATAACGGGAGTTCGATTGCCGGTGGCGTTTGGAAAGGCGTGATTGGATATAGTTCCGTGCTGGAATTAGGGGAGAGTACAATCGTACTCGGGGTGCTGGTTTTTATAGGAGTAAACGGAGGAAGATGGGTGGACTCGAGCTCGCCCGTCTTCACGCCATTGTTGCGCACTAGCGCGCATTACGAGCGTGATTAGGGGCAATAGGGTCCAGGAGTGGAGGAGGTGAAGCGAGTGCGTCGTTTTAAGCGGAGCGTCGCAGAATACCTAAGGAGGAAACCGATGTGGCGGCGGTTTTTCCGGCTACGCTTGCGAAACGGCCGAGAGGAAGACGAAGCCGACCGGCTGTGCCGGGCCTCGCTTGCTGGGCCTTACGGCTGGACCTTTGCCCGGCTTGCTGGGCTACGTGATGCAGGATAGGGAAAAGAACTACCGAGCGGAAAAAAAAATGCCAAAAAGAACAATTTGGACCACGGAAGGGAAAATGAGGCCCTTGGTTTTGAGAAAAAAAATTCTTTTATTTTTCAAATAAATTTTTGCTTGTTTCCGCAAAACAATTAACATTTAGTTAGAAAGAAATTTTGACAAACCGTAATAGATGAGGTTTGAGAGATATGATTCCTTTATTTTCATTTAAATAATTTATTAACTCAAAGCCAATTATTGAAGAGGTCAAAATAAATCCTTTTTACAAGCATAAATAAATAAATATGAATGAAAAGGAAAAGTAAAACAAAACATTCCATTTTCAAAATGCAATACTTTAATTTTCAATTAAAATCACACCTAAATACATTTGAAATTAAACAAATTTGATGTTTTCCATTGGAAATGCTATCATTGCAAAATAGGAAAATTTTTGGGTGTTACATAATGGTAACAATAGAATATGCACATCTTAGAAGTAGATTCATAGTCGAATTATTTGCATTTTTAACAAATTCAAAAGAGAAAAAGACTTTTATATTTGTTATGGCGTGTATGCTTGGGAGTGCGCAGGGGCGAATAAAGCAACAGCTGTGATTGTGGAAGGGAACGGGGCGAGTAGGGAATACCGGAAGGCGGTGAACTGTTCTCGCCGGATGGCAGAGGAATGTCCTCCGCCACCGTGCCGAAGAACGACCCACCGCAAAGGGGATTGATTACTTCTTCGATGATTACAACTGAAAACCTGGGCTACCTTTATACTAGGTGCCATGCTAACTGATCGACTAACTACTGCTGAAAACCAGCAATACTAATCCTGAAAACAAACTACTGAACTCCTGTACGCCTGATCCTAGCCACTTTGCGGCGTTGGCGCCTTCTCCTTCCTCTTCTTACGGCAATATTTGCGCCCAACCAAACTGTCTATAACATATTTGATACAGGGGACATATAAAGATGCTTTTTATTTACATTCCTGTAGATAATATATGGAACCACATGTGACTTACTCAATTTAATTTATGATGATGCCATTACTAGTCAGATTGGTTATACTGCTTTGTATGCATATTCCCTAGGTGAGTGGGAGTGGTAGATTGAAATGTTTCACTTTTGGAAACAGTTGGGTATTTGTTGTGTACTATCAGAATATCACTATGTCAGGAGACATATGTGCTTGACCTGCATCTCTGATGTTGTGTGCTTGGTTTATGTATTTTTACTCGACCAAATATGCTCCTGCATGATTTGGTTAAATGACTGCAATGAAAATGCTGGGAGTCAAACATAGTAGTGTGAAAATTGGTTTTCACAGATGTTGAAACATAGTTGGTAGTATTGCTGCTATGTCAGGTAGCCTGATAAATTTAGAGAATAAGTACTATGCTTCCATGCCAATTTCTATGTGTTATTATGTTTTCTTGATGCCACTGCATCCTGTGGTTGCAGTGGCATCAACACTTGTGTTTCATAGATAGAAATTATTGTTTCTATCAACTATGAACTTATATTCCTTGTAAGATTTATATCAACACTTGTGTTTCATAGATGATTCCTGTGGCTGCAAATGACGTTGCTTTTTCAATACATGCGGTTACATTGACAGCTATTACTGTCTTCCAAGTATTTATTTATGAGGTTAGTTTATTATCCTTTGTTTGGCAAGTTAGTTATTATCATTCTTATCTAATTGTTACTGACTCATTGCTATTTTGAATTTTTGAATCTAAACATACAGAGAGGTACCCAAAAAGTGTCGAAGGTTTGCATATCAATTAGTGCTATTGTCTGGACTGCTGCTATTGTTTGCCTCATTATTGCTTGGCCAAAAAGTAACTGGCTTTGGCTTATCGACGTGTTCAAGTATGTTTTCTCTGCCCTCTTTTGAAAATCATCTGCTCTCTTGGTAGAAGTGGTACTCATTTTCATCCTCATTCTGTGTGAATTTCAGTTCAATACAAGTTGGCATGACAGCAATCAAATATATTCCTCAGGTACTTATTGTTGTTAACGATAATTTAAGTATTTTAATTGCTAGGTTCTCTTTATAAGTAATTTTTATGAATTTTCACAACTTTTGAATTCAAATTGAAATACATAGTTAGGACATAGACCATGTCACCATAACTGAAATATGACTGTTCACAAACTAATTGTTCATTATAAGACTAATCTGCACTTATTATTTCCAATCCAAGTATATAGAAGGAAATTAACAGCAGTCTAAAATTACGTACATCAGTAGCAAAAAATCTCACTTATTTGTGTCGTGGGCATAATATTGTACATATGTAATATGGCTCATTTGATATTTAGATGAAAGGAGATTATAGGTTCTTTTTTTTTTTTTCAAATTCTGCAGAAAAAGGAAAGTAGTCTTGGAGTCCATTCTAATCTTATGAACCACATTCAAATAGCTCAATTTATCAGCTTATATGATGTACTCATAAGTATATTATGACGATTCTTTTCTAGGTCATCATGAACTTTAGGCGGAAGAGTACAATTGGTTGGAGTATTGGCAATATATTGCTTGATCTCACAGGAGGGGTGCTCAACTTTGGTCAGATGGGTGTGCAATCTATAGATCAACGTAAGTTATTTGTATTTTGATTTGAGTGCATAATTTGTGTTCTACGTTCTATTGTCCTTACTGAATAAATTGTGCTGCAGGTACACTAGTAAATTTCTATGGGAATATTGGCAAAACACTTCTTTCACTGGTGAGCATTGCTCCTAATCTGAACAGTAAATATTGATCATCACCTATTGGTTTTGGCAAAAAAAAAAAATCTAGTTGAACTTCTTTTGCTTGCAGAACTTTACTAATCAAAATAAACTCTTTTGGGCTTGTAGGAGACTGTTTTCTTTGATGTTCTATTCATAATTCAACACTATGTGTTGTACTCTGTCAAGAGGGATGAGAATGGTAAGGCAATCATTTCTGAAAGAGTAGCACCTCTTATCAGGCCTTCAGACAAGCCTGAAGAAGATAATGTATAATAATCCCATAATTTCCGTCACGTGCTGGGGTTTGTAGAATTTTATTTCAACAAAAGATAAATGATGCATTGTTATGTATTGCAAACTAACTTTCTGTATATATTTGCTTACGGATTACTATGATTCATGTGAAAGTTTGATAATTTTTTTTATTTGTACAGATTCTATGTTATTAATATTTTGATTACATGCAGACTTATTTATACATTCATGGGCGAATGGATATTTTTTAAATCTGATTATTTAGAGTTTAATATTTAATATGTTTTGTTCAATTTTGTATTTTCTGAATCACTTTTACACCAACTGTAGCATTTTTTTTGTTTGTAGATTCAACAACAACAAAATAGCCTTAGTAGATAACAGATTCCAAACTCGAAATTTTCATGTGATCAAAAAATGAAATTCCAATTTTCGGAAACTGACATGTTAAGCATGAAGGAGAAGAAGATCACGGTTCCCAAGCAGAATAATTCCAAAAAAATTCCATTACCCCCTTTGAACAACTTATTTTATTTGATGTCCAGACCTAAACGTTTTAAATCCACAGCTGACATTTTGTATTTGAATATAACTGTGGGTCCTTTAGTCCTTTAGTTCATCGATGAGAGGTTCTTAATATTTTATACTTTACAATGTCACTGGCTCTATTGACATCTCGTAGTGGTTAGAAGGCGACGACTATTACAATTTCGTCGCAGACTATCTTTTTTAGTGGAATCAAATTTCAAAAGCCTAAATCGAAGATAATTGCTGAAAGTGTTTTCCCTTTGCCGTTGTTACCTTCAGCTTTCTTTTTATTATTATTTTTGCCAGACGACGGTTATCCTGTTCTTCCCATTGAAGCCAAGCACGTTGCAGCCAAATAGCAGTACAAAATGAAGGAGATGTACCTTGAATGGGCTGGAAGTACGCGCCACTGTGGGTCGAATCAACACTTACGCTGGTGTCATGTCGTGCATGCGAGCCAAGAGCAGAATGATCAAATCTGAGATGGGAAAAAGACCAGTAGTAGCAAGGAAAAAAAATGTAATGAACTGTAGGATTTTCATTTGTATGAAATCTCCCATGTTGTCTGGAACGTATTTGTCATTGAGGTGCATAGACCATTGTACGCAAGAAGAGAAAAACTACTTCCTTTTTTAACTGAAGACATTATAACAACGTCGTTAGTTCATTTTGAGACAAAAAGTCGTCCTAACATTAGCAACTTAAAATGCAGAGGGAATACGTTGGGCACATCAACTAATCCATCTACAACATTAAAAAGTTATTTGAAATTTGTTGTTTAATTTGCCCCTTATTATCCACCATCCATATATCGGCGTGCCAAGGTCGACTTCATTTTCTTGAACAAAACTTAGATCGGTTGGAGAGGTCCAGGACATTTGGATGGCAAGAAACAGTGCACATTTCGACCTGCATCACCTCAAGAATTTCACGCAACAGTTTACTACATCAGTTGCATTGCGTCCCCACTGATAAGAAGAATCGAATTACCGTGACTCTAGAGTTTTTTCAAATAATATTATTTTAATAGAAAATTGCAGAACCGGGGCATTAATCCAAGAAATTGCATAAATAGGTGCCTGTCGGTCACCCACAGACCGACTAGCAACTAATCGGTCATCAAAGCACCGATTTCCTAAGTGGCACTTACCTAGCAGACTCCATCCTCTGCGGCGCGGGGCCAGTCGAGGAAAAAAGGCCTATCGGTCATTGGCCCTGGCCCAGGACTTGTCGGTCAGTGGAAGATCGATAGATCCCTGGCCCACACCTATCAGCATGCAAACACTGTAATAGGCCTGTCCGTTCGTGATCAACCGATTAGCTGTTTTCATCATGAAAATTGTTTATTAATGCTATCGGTTGGTGATAAACGACAAGATAAGAGTTAGAAGCATAAAAAATTTCATAGTACACGAGGATTTGAAGAATACAATACACACGTAGTTGTTCATAAGTCGATTCACATAATAACAATTTCAATGCATGAAAGAACAATACATTGACAGAAATTGCTAACGCTTGCCGCGCTTGTTGGGGTCATTTTGTCGCCTGTTGCCTCGAATGTGGTCCGTAGGGTACGTGAGGTGGTCTGGTGTCCTCCTCACCCTTGCAGCGTCTGCAAGCGTCGAAGGCTGCTCATGCGTGGGCTGTGTCGGCGGAGGAGCCACGTACATGTCACCGTCAGTTGTGTTGACACTAGATTCAGGATCTTGGTCCACCATTCAGCAATTCGGGATGGAATTTCACGCGTGCGAAGGATCTGAAGAGGCACTCGTCAACAAGAGAAAGAGAAGGTGGGACCACGAACTGCCACGATGGAACCGTGTGCGACAAGAGGTAGGAAACAATGTCGTAGTCGATTAGGGACAAGTTAGAGTCGGTTGGTACCTGGCCGGATATAAATAGTAGACGCCATTGTAAAAAAACAACAACCAATCAATACAACTCTCGGCGCATAACCAAACTTCTCAACGGAATTTCAGACCGCTTGTACTTTTGCAAAATAGCCCTCGCGATTATCAAAATCATGGAAGACCGATTCTTTGTAACCGTTAGGTCACAAATCACATAAATGGGCCCGAGTAATTAAATTACCCAGGTAAAAAATGTATTGGGCCGTAAAAAACAGCCCAGTTACTTTTAGCCCCGAGCCCAACTTGAGAACCTATAAAAGATACTAAGGGGCGACCTAGGTCAAACCCATTCCCAAATCCACCGTAGCGCGCCCACAACCGTTCCGAGTTCTTCGTATTTTGCGATCCGACCTCCATTTTCATTACATTCCTAAAAAACCAATCTCAAACTTTCCATCCGAGTTTTCCCGATGCGTAAGAAGAAAACCTTCGTCCAGCCTTCATCTTCCTCTCGCCATCCCCCACGATCAACTTCCTTATGGCGCTCAAGAGCTCGGGGACAGTTGCATCATCGAGGCCAATCTTGACGAAATGGTCCTCGATGAAATCCTTCCCCTCAAGCCAATGCTCAATTGGGTCGCCCCGCACTCGGTGAAGTTCCCCGGGGAATAGATGATTCTCAACAGGTGGTTCTTCAATCTTTCTTCCTCTGCGGCTTTGATCTTCCTTGCTGCTCCTTTTTTCGTGGCCTTCTCTTTTATTATGGATGGGAGTTGGTGAACCTGAATCCCAATTCGATCCTCCACATAGCTTTCTTTATTCATCTCCGTGAAGCCTTCTTAGGCATCCGCCCCCATTTCACTCTTTTCCGGTATTTATTCCGAATTCGCCCCCTCCAATCGATCAATAAGCGCTACGCAGTTGGCGGAGTCGGTGTCCAAAGTTGGGATGCCGACGAATACGTCTCCATCCCACTCAACAAGAGTATCTCTGGCTGGAAACAAGAGTGGTTTGTATACGACAACCCTCAACCAGCCCTTCCTCCTTACAAAGCCAATGTAGCTAGAGAACTCCCCTTACTTGCCATGATCAAGGATTTAAAGAAACTAAAAGGAGTCATTGCAGAGACCATCCTCCGGAGCTTCATAGTCGGGGAGTTCAGCCAATCAAAAGGCAATCTGAACCCGAATGGATGTTCGGAGAAGACAATAACACCAGCGACGGCTTGGATCGTCCCGACCTTGAACGCCTACCCAAGCGTCCGAAGAAGTTGCTGCAACCCGGCTTTGATGATTCCGGATGCTAGAAAGTTGGCCCGGCTTACAGTTCCTCCAACCCTCGCGATCCTGTTAGTTATATTCTTCTTGTTCAATACTGGTATCCCGAGGTTTCATGTTCTTATATTTTATCTTCCCGACCAAATTTGCCTTAATCCAGGCCTTGGACAGGTTCAAGAGTCACCCCCGCTTCCCACAAACGACTCATGGGGTGAAGATTACGAGCCAAATGCTCGTCCTAATCCCGTTCCAGCCGGTCTATCGAAGACTGGTCTCACACAGAGTTGTCCTAGACCGGTCCGGTCCGTCAAAGACCGGTTCATCGAAAAAGATCACGCGGTCCGGGAAGATCGTTCAAGCCCCTAGCACGAAGAAGCGAAAACTAACTTTAGGAGCCGATGATAGTGCTAGAGTATCCGCTCCTTTAACAAGAGATACTCGCAATGAGGCTCAAAAAGCTGAAGACAGGCACTTAGAACAAGAAGCGCTTGAAAGGGCTCGTAGGGCCACTTGGGCGATGGTTCAAGAAGCTACGGGCGGGGGATCCCAAGGTGTCCCATAATCAACGAATTCCCTCGCCAATGTTCCTCGGCGGTCCCGATATGCTTCCCCGACTGGTGCTCATGGTAGCACAGTCGATGAATCAAGCCATGTTCCTTCGGCGCAACCTGCAGCCAAGAAGGCGATAGAAGGATCAAGCGGTAGTTTCCAAGATCCTCCCGCCAAGAAAGCCAAAACTTTCACCAACTTCAAAAGGCTGCTGCGTAAGTCATCCATCTTATTTCAAATGATTTTTCCTTTGTCTCGAAACCCATGTTTCAGATCGACTCAAATCATATATAATTTATCCGTAGCATCACCCCAAACCTTCAAGCCTCCATCGCCGGTCTGCTAAAAAGCCGGACGAATACCTCTTCCTCAATTGTTGCAGCGGTTGTGGATCAAACCACAGCCCACGAGCCGAGTATAGAAAAGCGTCGAGGTCGGTGTTGAAGTTCAAAGTGCGGCAACTTCAAAGGAAATCCCTACCGCCTCGATCGAAAACCGGTCTGCGATCGAAGCACCCAATGTCCGAGGCTTCGGAGGAGAGATTTGCTGTTGAGATCCCAATCATTGATCTTACGGTCGGTAGCTCTTCTCCTCCAAAGACACTTTTTCAAGCCGCTCCGGACCTTCCCATGGGACCGGTCCGGACTGAATAAATTCCATAGTGCCCTCGCTCAACTAGCGGAGCTCCTGCTGGTCCCAAACTCGCCAAGGTGGTGATCGGAAACGTGTCAATTGATAGCGCCAGTGAGCTCGAAAATTTGTGGCGGCCGCTAAATGGGACTCTATCCAAGCGGAGGAGGCCCCGAAGAATTTTATCGAGTCCGGCCGGGTATGCCCGATTCTTTATATCACATATTCTATGTCATGAAATTTCAAATATTGTTTCTTATCTATTTCTCATCCTTCCGGACTTTATTGAAGAATTCCGAGGCCAAGAGTGCTATTATCGCTCGCCTCGAAGAAGAATTGAGCCGGACCCAACAACGACTCACCGAGCTAGAGACTCGGACCACTAGTCCGATATCCCGTGAAGAAGATCTCCGACGGCGAGAATTAAATCTTGGAAACACTTATCAAATCATGGAAGACCGTCGAAAGGAAATTATCAACCTCAAGCGTTAAGTTCGAGCTATGCTCCAATGTTTATTCTTCAAAAGATCCTTATTTTGTAATAATTCGACCGATTTGACCGGTCTTTAAACGTGCAGCTGCCGAAGAACTAATTGAAGTGCATAAGAAGATGGAAGAAACTCTTACGAGAAAAAGCACTATATCAAGAACGAGGCCCTAGAAGAGCCCAAGAAGGCGGAAGAGATGCGAGCTGCTCGCATCGGTGAGCTAGAGGGAGACCTTACTCGCCAAGGATGCCATCTTGAAGCGGACCCTCCAGTCCAACAAACTTCTCAAAATGAAAATGACAGGCTCAAAGCCGAACTTGAAGAGACGCTTGAAGCTGCCAAGACCGCTCGAGCGAGAAAAGGAGACAACCCTTAAGAATGCACATGAATCCGCTCAGCTGGCACTCAAGACGAAGGAACACAAAATTCAACGCCTGCTGAAGAATGAAGCCAAGCTGCAGGATTCTAATGTCAATTTCAAGGGAAAATTCAGAATCTTGGACATCTCCCACAAGCGTAAGCTCCCTTTTCTCTATTTTCCTCATAACCGGTCTTTAAATACCGGTCCGTATCACTAACGTTCCTTACTTATTCTACTCGTAGAACTCTCGACGGGCTGCAAAGAGTGATTGACTATCCGAATGGGGGTCAAACCCCTCAAGATGATAACATGAACCTCGAGAGTGCCATTTGGGATGCGCCACGGAGAATCGGGGAGCATTCCTCGGATGATCGCAGGAGCTGGAGGTGCACATATTGCAGCAACAATCCGAGTCTTAGACTTCGGTCAAAGACTATGATTTTAACTTCATTCAAGCGGGCGCTCATCCGGAAACTACCGAAGACCGGTTCAATGAATTGAAGAATTTACTCATTGGCACCGTGATTGAACTTCTTCAAGACATCCCACTTGGATCCAACCGGTGCCCCGCTAAATGAAGCTCGGTGCTCTCCCTGCTGTAGATTAGACTGCTCAAGATGAAATCTTGAAGAGGAATATGAAGATCTAAATGTCGATTTGCTCTGTTCAGGATTTGATTCTGAAGCAACCGTAGATGACCTGTTGACCGCTCATCCCCAGATCGGTGATACTGGTGATTCAAGCGGTCCGGCTCAATAGATTATCCTTGTAACATACCTGTGTAAAAATGTAATATATGTGAATGCTTCCTAATTCAAGTACTCTATTTGTATATTGTTATCTGCTATATTAATTGTCTTTTAAATTTCGACCGGTCTTTTGTGTTTCGTACTCTTCTTCATATATAGCTAAGTCTTTACGCGCAAGACTGCAGCAGTCCAGAATAGTTCATATACAAAGAAAATAACTCAACTTTAATAACCGGTCTTCTAAAAATTCAAATTTCCCATCTTAAGTCCACTAATCAAATCTATAACCAAGCAACGATGGTCAATTCAACACAAACCAACTATGACTTGATCACCGGCTCTAATCAACGTGGGATATAACTCATAGCGGCAGTCATGTAACAAAATCGTGCCGTATAGAAAAAATGACTAGTCATAGAACTCAAGATTACAAATCATCACAGATCGCTCTTAAGACAGTAGCCCCTGGCTCGGTATGTTAATGTAAAATTAATATTCCGAGACATAAAAAAGTATGCATAGAGCCAAAACTCAAAATTCTTCATATTATCATGCACAAGAAGTTACATAAAGACTGAAACAAAAACTCAAGTATAAAAGCTACGTAGCTGATCAATATTCCAAGAATTTAGAATTTCCTCTTCGTCCCGAGTCATAATCCTATAAGCCCCGGTCTGGAAACCGATTTGACAATAAACGGTCCTTCCCGGATCGGTGATAACTTATGACAATTCTTATTAGACTGAATCTTCCTGAGCACCAAATCACCGACTTCAAAATCCCTCGGCCGAACATTGAGATCATGATATCTCCGCAACCCTTGATGGTACTTAGCCACTCCGATTAATGCATGATCTCGCAATTCTGCCGCAGCAATCAACTCAAGTTGGCGCCGATCATCATAATTCTCTTCATCATAACATTGTACTCTTGCAGAGACCATGTTTACTTCCGTAGGCAACATTGCTTCGATTCATACACCAACGAGAATGGGGATTGCCCTATAGCATGACTAGTATTCGTACACAGCCCCCACAATACCCATGGCGATTCCTTCACCCATTTTCCAGCATACGGCTTCAGACGATCGGAAATTCTTGGCTTAAGACCGGTCAAGATCATTTCGATTGCACGTTCTACTTGCCCATTGCTCGTGGATGCGACACCGAAGGATAATGAATCTTAATCCCAAGGCTATCCGCAAAATCTTTGAAAGTTTCTGAAGTAAACCGTGGTCCATTATCGATAATGATGCAATGCGGAATACCAAACCGGACAAATATGTTCTGCAAGAACTTGATTGCCCGAGCCGTAGTTGTAGTCGTTCATCGCTTCTGCTTCAATCCATTTAGAAAACTTATCAATCACCACAAAGATGTGGGTGATGCCCCCAGGTGCTTTCTTGAATGGTCCGACAATATCCAATCCCCAATCCTCAAAGCCGATGTAGACCGGTGATGGCGAGCGGCGACTGTGATGATAGTAATTCCGATCATGATCATCTTTAGAATCATCATCATGATGATTATTGCTTTGTCCAGCATTGGGGCAGTTTGGCGATCATTGTTTGCGTGGGGTGGCTACGACGGAGATGGAGGCGGAGGTGGAGGATGAGCTCGTATATCTTTGTCGCCTCGTCCTGGCTCTCTGTCTCTATCGTCGCGCTCACGCCCTCGTCGATCTTGTTGGTTTTGATCGTAATACCGATCATCACGTCTATCATAACGATCATCTCTCCTTGACCAGTCACCGTGTCGCGACGGACGGTTACCATACCACGATTGTTATTTGCCCGCCGATTGCCCACCGGTAGCGGCATTGGAGCAGCTTCGCCTAGGATTTTCCCGACAAGTCAATGGTGGTGGCAGCATTGGAGCGGTCGGACGGTTGTCGACATGACCGGTCCGACGACGTTCATCTTCTTCCTGTCTCAATCGCTCTTCAGCTCGCTCGGCATGGCGGTCTATCAAATTATTTCTTGCATCGTAGTTCGCGTTAATCGGGCCCCGCAGGTCTCGATCGGGAGCACGTTACGTTGATCTGCAATCGGAGTATGTCCGATCCTGGTTGTCTCATCGGATGAAGCACCCTTAGACCGAGTTCCGCCATACCGCTCCAAGCGAGAATGTGATCTGCTAGAAGATTCTCCGTGGTCCTGAACGAGCTGATTGGTTTGCAAAGCAGCCGCATCAACCAAATTTAGAGCTCGCCTCAATCCGGTCGTTTGATTGAACACTTCCTCTAGGATAATCTCCAAGATTTGCTTAACCCCCACAATATTGTGGAGCGGTGAAGTGAATACTTGATCGCCGTTTAATTCAACTTCTAGGGCGTTCATGTTAAGATCCCTGTTCAAACGGCTAAGATTTCTCCCACCACGGTTGGCTCGACGATCGTTGTACGAAGGCAAACTTTCCGGCGCATTCGCTACCTGGTCATTTGCCCCAACCGCTCTAACAGCTGGTACTCCCGTTCCAAGGGCTCCGGTCGACTACTTCCGGAGCATTAGTATCCGGGGAGGGCATCGAGCTGTTCCGGGCGGAGGCGGTTGCTCATTATCGTTATCCGCGTTCATTGGTGCTTCCTCTTGTAGACATTGATCTTACGCTTACTTGGCCAATCTCTCGGCTTCAGCTGCAGCTTCGATGGTATCAAGTCTGGACAACGACCGATCCAAGCGTGAAGACTTGGAAGAGGGTCCGGAGGCCTTCCTTAAAGTCGCTTCCGGACTCTCAAGACCCAATCATCGCTACTGATCGAGTAGCGAGTTAAGATCTTAGCCCGATTAGCTGGACCAAAACAAAATTTGACCGGTTCGATTGGTCGCGCTACAAGATAGGCAGCGTCGGATCGGTCGGAATCCGAAGTATAAGCCAAGATCGCATCCGGTGATCGCGCTTTAACAGCAGCGGCCACATTGTGAGAAGGATTCATCAAGTGAAGTTTGCCGGCGGAATCAGCTTCAAAATCCAAGGACCCGAAGAGGATTGCGAAGCTGGGCCCGAAGTCGACGTTGTACGAAAGAGCCATCGAACTCGCCAAGAAACTCGTCGGGACCCCTACCGGCGCGCCAAATGTCAAGTCTTAATCTTGGCACTAGAACTACCCGGTCCCTCACGAGTACGGAATTCGATGGTGCAACACACGAAACACACAAGAACATGAGATTTTAGACAGGTTCGAGCCCCTCAATTGAGAGTAATACCCTACGTCCTGTATGTTGTGTATTGCCTTTAGCGGTTCTCTAATTACGAGTTGTCCGAGAGTTTTCGAGGGGTCCCTTCTCCGTCTTATATATCCCGAGAGATAGGGTTACATGCGAGTCCTAGTCGGTTATAAAGATTACATACTCGGAAGCTCTATCTCTAAGCTTTCCTTGTTGAAACAGATTCCTATCACACTAATATTGCACCTTTACTTGTCAATCAAGTCATTACACGTCGGTATTGCAGTCCGCCTTGCTTCCATACCAGTATACATGATCTTCTGTTATTCCATATCGGTCGGGCACCACTCGTGGACCCTCCCAACTAGTGTTATCATCATCGGTATGCCACCATATCTCCGACTAATCATTCCTTTGACAATTGCATACCCATAAGGCAAGTATACGACATTTTTCTTGATTTTTATGTTAAATTCTTCACTATGCACCGATTGGCGCCGAGTGCACCGATGGGCGCAGGGGTCTCGCAGACACCTGCTCTGGATCTTCTTCCTTCTTTCTCCATCTTTGATGTAATATATTTTGTAGCCAAGAATTTGGGTTGTGGTCAAGGATTGACGATTCTATTCTCAACAAGAATTTTGGTTTAAGTTGGATACTCAGCGAAGTGTGCATAACCACAATGTGGGAATTAGCACTGCATGAGTAAATCAAGGCTAGAAAGCAAAGATGGGTATGGCCAGCTTTTAAGTCTCACATCAAAAGAATTAAATCCTAACCGAACTCAATTATTAATTCAATGTCTTCCTAATCTATCAAAAGTTCATAAATGTTGCTCAAAAATATATGGCATTGGTAAGCATGATCATTGACAAATAACTCCAAAGTTCACAACATAGTCATTTTTCATTTTCATAAAAGATCAATGCTTAGCTATTTCCTTTCAATTTGGATAATTCATTTTAAGCACATGGGTATTCAAAATTTTGCTGCACAAAATCATACTTGTTGAATAACTTTAAGATTTAAGTTCGATATTTCATTGCTCAACATCGTATGATCATCATAAACACTTTTCAAGATAAGAATGATTGCAATATTTTTCGTAGAAGAGCATAATTTTCATCATTACATTAAGATTGACACTTGAATACATGGTGATGATCTCACTAGCACACTTGCATAATTTAAAACTATTCTAATACACTTGCATAATTAAATCTACTACTAGCACACATGCATAAATAAACACACCCGATACAGGGTTTCCCTCCCCGTTCACTCACACATAAGAAATAACTAAAAAGACTGAAAAAACAAAGATAAAATGCGAACTAAGAAACCAATATAAGCACCTCCATCACGGGCACTCTAACCATCGAACGGCGGCAGAGACGGTGGCTGATCAAATCCATAGCATCGTGCATTGAGCCGGTAGAACTCCTCCACCATCGCGTCCTGATTTGCCCTCAAAAGGGCTGTCATGTCCTACACACGCTCAATGTATTGCACATTGTTGTCAATGTACATTTGCGCTCGGTACTCGTTGTTCGTATTGGTCAGGCACGTATCGGGCGCCGATCGGCGCGTAGGTGGTGCCGATCGGCGTGCCCATGCGCCGACCGACGCGTGCTGCTACTCCTGCTCGTTGTCGTCCCATCCTTGATGTGATCGCGGGGGCTCCTCGGAGGACTCCCAATGCCCCCACTCGCTGCCGATCGCTATGCTCGTCGTCCCGCGGTGAATCATTCTCCTGTGGCGGTCCTTTTCGATTTAACTCCTCTTGAGGAGCTCGGTCTCCAACCAATCCACACCCCCCCCAATCAGCTTACGAGAGAGGAACACTCCAAGCTCCCGGCAAGGGAGCCGGATGCTCATCTTGCCGATATGGTAGCCTCGCCTCTTGCTCAATGTGACCATGTTGCCACGGGTAATATCATCGCCGATGATAATGGGACTAACCCACATATCCGGCCTTCCTCCCGGGCCTTCTCTATCAACAACGCTAAGCGCCATCGCATGGAGGAAGTCCGCGAAGGCTAGCTTCCCGGTCACCTTGCCTCTTCGCTCAAACCAATTGCGCACGATGAAATGCATGGGGTTGCAATTGGCTGGACTCACGATGGTGTTGTAGAGCTACCACAAGTCCATGTCGGTGACGTTGCCGGAGTCCGTCCCGTCCGTGCTGCGTGCCACCATCCACCGATGGAAGATCTGGATCGTGGGGTTCTTGATGTTGCCCCTCTTGCGCTCCTCCACTAGCGAGAGACGGAGCCAAAAGGAGTTCATCTCCTCCTTGCTCAAGTTCCCCGTCTCGGGAGCTGTTATGTCAAAGCCGAAAACGATGGCGAGGACGTCCACCGAGACCATGTGCGTTTTGTCATGCACGCGAAACACGATGGCATCACACCTGTCGTCACCGACGCCGAGCTGCATGGTGTTGGTGATCTCGGTGGCGATGTCGCTGTTGTAGTCGATCAAAGCACGGTGGAAGATGTCCCAACCGAGGTTGTTGAGCATCCTCTCTAGATTGGCCCACATGCCAATCTCGCCGAGGAATGTCCGGTCGAAGACGAAGTTTGGCACGATCCGCCCTCGACCGGACTCGTGCCATCGCTACTCATCCGTGCTCTAAAGGGTGAAGCCCTCCTCAACCACGTGCAACATGTATGTCTGGCGGTTGAGAGGAGGCCTCTCCACGCGCCGCCGTGCCGGCCCTTTGTTGGTGTGCTAAGCAGCAAGGGTAATGCTCACTTAACACCGAACACGAGAAATGGAATGTGGGGAGTATGAAAGAACCTAATGGCAAGATGAAATTCCTTAGTATAAGCGAAGTTAACTTGCAGATTACATGTGTCTTTACAAGTGACCCTTGGGCTCCATTTATAGTCCACGGAGCCATATTTTACAAGACCGTTTTACCCTCGGCCAAATGTCCTAGTCCTACCACGAGGCGGTAACTCTTAGGGGCATTCCGGAAAGCCGGCCAAAGCCGTGTTGCTCGTGGCTTAGCTGGCTGCTTAGCTGGGACGCATTCCTGCCCTGCTGCCGCTTCGCCCGGTGCTCCGCTCCCGCGCCGCTCCGCTTCGCCGGACGGTAGCATCGCGAGCCGCGGCCCTTCGCGCTCGGGTCTTTCCCCTTCCTCGGGTTTCCCTTGACTTTGCCTCGAGGCACCCGCTCGTTTCGGGTGCCTCGCGTCATTCGGCGACCTGTGCGTGCTGCTTGAAGGCAAAAACTCGGCGTTAGTGTGGGAAATATGCACCGGGGGTCCTTGGCGTTGCCTCTGCGCGAAACCTAGCTCGCGTCGGGCCCCCAACAGTAGCCCCTCATTGGGCGAGCTCGAATTACGTGTAGTTTGAGCGTGGCCGATCGGAACTTCGCCTCGCACGTGTAGGCGAGTGCGGGGAAACGCCACTCCCCGAATACTTTTGCTTCGCTTGATTGCTTTCAATCGGGCGGGTTCCGCTCTCGTGCTGTCTGGCTACTACGTGCTTGGCCTTGTCGGCCCACTCGTCATTTTTGTTTTTCTTGAATTAAATGCCTTGCGGTGGACAGCGGTGGTGCCGCTTCCGCTCCTGGTCGCTAGGTTTTACCGCACTCTATAAAAGGGTGGCCTTGCACCAAAATTTTCTACCCCTGATTTGGTATCTTCCTTTTTTACCTGGTTGTTTGGTTTTCTTCGCCCGGAGCTTTTTCTTCCTTCGTCTCCTTGAGTCGGCTTTAGGTTCGCGTCGTTTCCCCTATCTCCTCCGCATTGTTTAAGCTAGCTTTTCTCGAAGTCTTCGTTGCAATGCGCAGGTTTTTCGCTTTGATGGCTCGCATTAAGACGACCGCCCGGCCCATTTCCAACTACGTTTTGGCGCAACCGGTGCTTGCCAAGGTGGAGGGTCACTTTGATTATGCCGGTGTCTGTGGCTGGCGGTCTTGGTTCGTCTTATGCCGGGGACTGCGGCGCCGACGAGGATGCCGTGTTGGACGTTGAAGGTTCGAGCGGAGGTACCACGGTGATGAGTGGGGCGAAACCCGGGCGTCCGTGGAAGTGGAGCCTCGGCCAACGGAAACGCTGAACCCTCGAACTTTCGTTATAAGAAGGTCAGCTATGCTAGAGGAGGACGCAAAGGCTCTCGTCGAGCACGGTTATATTCCTGGTTATCGGATGTCGGGCAACGATGCGAGTTTCCGCCCGGGAAAGACGAAGCCGTTGGGTTCCTTGATTGTTTCGCTGCTAGCCAGTCCATTCCCTGCCATCCGCTCGTTCAAGAGGTCCTGGATCGATATCGGGTGCAGGTGCACGAGTTGACCCCGGGGCCTTCGCTCACATGAGTAAGTTTGTGTGGGCTATGGTTAGCTTCGAAGGCGAGGCCGATATCGGAGTTTTCGTCCGACACTTCGTTCCGCAAGCTCACCCGCGTCGGATAAGGATTGGTGGTGTTGACCATGATTGCAATTATGCGCTGTATGATTTTTCGCCTTGTCGGTCGGAGAACATCGGAATTATGCACTCGTGCAAACAACGATTGGAGCCCTGGGTGGACCGACAATTGGTTCTATTACAAGGTTCCTGGGTTTGAGGTTGTTTCCGGCGGAGCGTCGAAGACTCTGTTTCCTCTAGCTTCACGCCGCGTTAACCCGAGTCCTCATCTCGGCCCTAGCTTCGCAGCTCGGGGTAATGTCGACAACGAGCGTGTTTATCGCAACACTTACTTTTGCGTTAGCAGCCGCGACCTGGTTGAAGAATTTCGAGCTGCGGGTGCCCGTCCTCTGTCCCACGAGTTTGCCATCCCTCGCAGCGAACTCGTGCAGGTTACTTTTGACGTTGAAGGCATATTTGGCTGCGTGTTCTGCCCACTTGTGGACTTGAAGATAAGGGGTGAGGACACAGAGAAGGTCGAGCGGTTCGTTCGCCGCCTTGAGGAGGATAGTCTCTTTTACTGTGGCAGCTATTCTATCGCGGAGCACAAGGCTAGTTCTGGAGCGAACTGCGATGCGAGGTCGGTTTAACCGGATTCTTCACCACTCCGGCGTTCCTTATCCTCAACGAGAGGTCGAAGATGGTCCCATCGCTTTGATTAAGAAGTGCAAACTTCTGCTGCTTGGATGAGCTGGTGGTGTCGAGCTTTTGTCCCGAAAGGTCCTTGCCCGCAGTGGTGTCGCCTCTCCGACTAGATGCGAGGCCATGACTCGACAGCTTCATCGACACGGTGGCTCAAGCGTGCGAACAGCGGTTATGCCCGACGTTTTGGCGGCCACCTGCAGCCGACGTCGTGCGAGGTCCTGGCTCGATGGCTGTTCGCGAGGTCGCCGCCTGTCAGACAGGTTCGTTGATTTCATGTCCTTTTGTTTAACGCTACTGTTTGAGCGTTTGCTTCGTGACTTACTTTTTCTGTATATTTGTGTTGCTTCGCAGTTTCTGTTTACTTTTTCTGTATATTTGTGGGGGCGGGGCACGCGGCTTCACCCGTCCCATCTGCTAGTGCGCTGCTGCCCGCATTTTCGGACTGAGCCTTAATGGTTGGGCTGCAGGTTTGCCTTTGTTGCGGGGACGAGGTCGCGGCGGCTCCGGCTGGGCACGAAGCTCGGTCCGCTCAACTGGCAAAGGATCCGGCAGAGCGGGACGAAGAAAATGCCCGTCTTCGTGGTGAGCTAAGTTGTGCTGAAAGGGTTGCGGCGAAGGAAACGTGAGCTGCGGCCGAGGCCAAGGAGGAGCTCGCCACTGTCAAGGCGTAGCTCGAGGCCCTTAAGGCTGAGAACAACAGCCTTAAGTCTTCTTCGCGCGAGTGGCGGGACACTCTTGCGCGGTGAAGTGATTCTGTTGGTTCTGCTTTCGCGGCTTCGCTCAACGGTGTTGGCGCTTACGTTCCTCCGTTCGAATCAGCGGCATGCGAAGATCTCGTAGCCTCATTTTTGGATTGGCTTGAGGTGCAGCATCCTGATGTGCCGGATGTTATGGAGAAACGAAGCCGTTATGCCTCCCTGTATTCAGTCGAGGCTGCTCTCAACCAGCTTGAGCGCGGGGGATGTCGCCACCTCGAGGCGTTAAGTGACCCCAAGAGGACGGCGATTGGGGCGGGTTGCCGCGATGGGACGAGCTATACTTCACGGCTTGCTGCCGGGCGGATAGCGTCGGAGTACTGGGTCGGCCATGGTTACGAGGAGACTCGGGTGCAAGCTCGTGCCGCTGTTGCGAAGGTAGCTGCACCTTACTATTCTTGTGTTGGCGCTTGTTACTTGACTTCACGTGTTTGCTTACTATTTTCCTTCTTTGTTTTCAGTCTTTGGGCTTGGTGGGCGAAGGCGCTGATAACGGTGGGGATGGAGTCACACAAAGCCATGGGTCTTCCGGCTCGGCGGATTCGGCGTAGCTTCGCATTAGTTTTCCTAGTTTTGGCTTATTTTCAGTGTCTTAGCATGTGTTTGGACAGAAAGGCGAGGCTTGCCTTTGTAAATTGTAATACCGACAGTTTTGCCTTTACTAGTGGCACCGCTCTTTTCACTGTTTTGGATAAGGGTGACTCATCGTGTTGTTTCGTTTTGCTCGCTTTTGATGTTCATTGTTCGCCTCGTGACTTTCTTTTTGTCGCGAGGCTCCTCATTTTATGTATAAAAACCAGGGAGGGGCGAGTGCTCTATTCGCGCCTCCGGTAGTTTTCGCTTCGGTAGCATGGGTTTTAGAGTTCCCTCCGTTTTGGGGTGTCCTCCTTGGGGTGAGGGCTTCGAATCCTGAACCGGAGGTCGCGCTTCGTCAATCGACTTCTATGGGTCCGCGACACGCTCGTCAAGCGACTTCAGCCTCGCACGAGCACGTCGAGCGCGCCCTGTCCCCTCGCAGGGGGGCGGGTGGCGTGCGGGAGCCCGCCGTGTTCGACACTTCGCTTGGCCATGTGAGGGCGGCCCACCGTGTTCCGGCAATTCTTGCCATGTTTAGGAGCTCCTTGCTCGACTTTGGGCGGGTGGCCTACGACCGGAGGAGGTTCGGGCGCTAGGGGCTGTTGCGATGTTTGCCTTTCCTTTGTCGATGATTGTGCAAAGGCGAAACATTGCTCTGTCCTTTTTCATTTTTGTTTCTTTTTTATTCGGAGCGGCCTTCAGTCCACTTATAAGGTGTAACCTATTTCATGTATAACAATTGATGTGCGATGGATTCTATTCCGAATGCTTCGGTCGTTTAGGGGCAAAGTGAAAATTGCTTCGAATGAAAACGCGAGCCCCTTTGCGGCTTTACGCATCATTTTGTTTAAATAAAACGCCACTCCCCCCACCTAGTCGTTTAGGGGCGAAGAGAAAATTGCTTCGAACGAAAACACGAGCCCCTTTGCGGCTTTACGCATTGTTTTGTTTAAATGAAACGCCACTCCCCCTCCCCCACTTAGTCGTTTAGGGGCGAAGTGAAAATTGCTTCCAACGAAAACGCGAGCCCCTTTGCGGCTTGACGCATCGTTTTGTTTAAATAAAATGCCACTCCCCCCCCCCAACACACACACTTAGTCGTTTAGGGGCGAAGTGCAAATTGCTTCGAACGAAAACACGAGCCCCTCTCGCGGCTTTACGCATCGTTTTGTTTAAATGAAACGCCACTCCCCCCCCCACTTAGTCGTTTAGGGGCGAAGTGAAATTTGCTTTGAACGAAAACACGAGCCCCTTTGCAGCTTTATGCATTGTTTTGTTTAAATAAAACACCACTCCCCCCCCACTTAGTCGTTTGGGGCGAAGCGCAAATTGCTTCGAACAAAAACACGAGCCCCTTTGCGGCTTTACACATCGTTTTGTTTAAATGAAACGCCACTCCCCTCCCACTTAGTCGTTTAGGGACAAAGTGCAAATTGCTTCGAACGAAAACACGAGCCCCTTTGCGGCTTTACGCATCGTTTTGTTTAAATGAAACGCCACTCCCCCCCGCCCCACTTAGTCGTTTAGGGGCGAAGTGAAAATTTCTTCGAACGAAACGCGAGCCCCTTTGCGGCTTTACGCATCGTTTTGTTTAAATAAAACACCACTCCCCCCCCCACTTAGTCATTTAGGGGCGAAGTGCAAATAGCTTCGAACGAAAACACGAGCCCCTTTGCGGCTTTACGCATCGTTTTGTTTAAATGAAACGCCACTCCTCCGCCACTTAGTCGTTCGGGGCGAAGTGAAAATTGCTTCGAACGAAAACGCGAGCCCTTTTTCGGCTTTACGCATCGTTTTGTTTAAATAAAACGCCACCCCCCCACCTAGTCGTTTAGGGGCGAAGTGAAAATTGCTTCGAACGAAAACACGAGCCCGATTACGGCTTTACGCATTGTTTTGTTTAATGAAACGCCACCCCCCCTCCCCACTTAGTCGTTTAGGCGCGAAGTGAACATTGCTTCGAACGAAAATGCGAGCCGCTTTGCGGCTTTACGCATCATTTTGTTTAAATGAAACGCCGCTCCCCCCTCACCCACTTAGTCGTTTAGGGGCGAAGTGAAAATTGCTTCGAACGAAAAAGCGATCCCCTTTGCGGCTTTACGCATCATTTTGTTTAAATAAAACGCCACTCCCCCCACTTAGTCGTTTAGGGACGAAGTGAAAATTGCTTAGAACGAAACGCGATCCCCTTTGCGGCTTTACGCATCGTTTTGTTTAAATGAAACGCCACTCGCCCCCACCCCCACTTAGTCGTTTAGGGGTGAAGTGAAAATTGCTTCGAACGAAAACGTGAGCCCCTTTGCGGCTTTACGCATCGTTTTTTTTAATGAAACGCCCCCCCCCACTTAGTCGTTTGAGGGCGAAGTGAAAATTGCTTCGAACAAAAACACGAGCCTCTTTGCGGCTTTACGCATCATTTTGCCTCGTTGTTCTAGGGTTTTTGTTTTTCGCCCCATCGGATGCGACGCTTTGTTATGTGGCTTGTACTCCGAGGTATGTTGTCTTTGCCCAACGAGTGATTGTTTTGCAAGCCGTTCTCCGGGGCTTTTGTTTTTCGCCTCGACGGAGTGGTTTTTCTAGCTAGTACTCCTGGGTATATTGCTTGTGCCCGGCGGAGTACAGCTATCCGATGAGACACTCGCCTCGTTGTCGAATGTGTAGACGTCCATTATTTACGGAAGTCGTTTCAACTATTTGCTTCGTTACGGGGAATGCAGCTTTATATTGATTGTAGCTACTATTACACATGCCGCCTCGTCAAAAACCTTGCGCCCTTTCGGGGCTTCCCTTGCGAGGAAAAGAGTACGGTCTTTTTGTAGAAAATTAAAAATCTACTTACGGCTTCGCTTATAATACACGAAGCTGTGTTTTTTACAAGTTCTACTTTAAACGTAAAACATGCGGAGGTTGTCGGCATTCCATGAGTGCTATAGCTCTTCGCCATCCATTGACTTGAGCCTCGTAGGATCCTGGGTTTCGACCTTTGCGATGACGTATGGCCCTTCCCATTTTGGTTCGAGCTTTCCCTTCACTTCGTCCTTTGAGTTCGATTAGGACCAAGTCTCCCAAGTTGTAGGCCCTTGGGACTACCTTTTTGTCTCTCCACTTTCTGGTTTCTTCTTGATACTTTTCTAGGCTTTCGGTTGCTTCGAGCCTATCTATTTCCATCATGTCTTTTGAAATGGCTTCGACTTGTCCGTCGTGGTCGGTTGTTGACCTTGTGCTCTTGGTCTTGATTTCTTCGATGTCATGGCCTCTTCGCCGAATAGCAATCGAAATGGTGTGAAGCCCGCTGTTCCGGACTCTTCCGCCCACTTGCCCTTGTTTTTGTCTAGCAACACTTTTTTTATTGCTTTGAAAATTATCGAGTTTGCCTTCTCTACTCGCTCCGTTTGATTGTGGATGGTACACCGAGATGAAGTCCATTTTGGTTCCTAGGCCGTGACAATATTCTCGTAGGAGTTCGTTGTCGAAATTCTTGGCGTTGTCCATGACAATCTCGTTTGGTACTCCGAATCTACGGACGATGTTTTGCCAGGGGAACTTTTTTACTGTAGGTGCTTTGAGATGTTCGTGACTCGCTTTAGCTTCGATCCATTTTCAGAAATACTCGACTACCACTATTGCATACTTGTAATTTCCCTGTGCCATTGTGAGTTGGCCTACAATATCCATACCCTGCTTGCGAAGTGGCCGGATGGGCATGATTAGCTGTGATGGCTGCGATGGGGCCGAGTGCTTCCACGATATCTTCCGTTAGGCTTCGCATGTTTCAACTGTGTCCTTTGCATCCTTTATCATACTTGGCCAAAAGAAGCCTTGTCTTACTGCTTTTGCTGCGAGGACGTGAGCACCGATGTGCGAGCCGCAAGTTCCTGAGTGCATCTCACGGAGGAGTTGCTTTCCGTGCTCTTGGCTTAGGCACTTGAGTAGCGAGGCTAGATATCCCCGATTTGTACAATTCCCCCTGCGAGTATCCGGTAGCTTCGCGCCCTTTGCTGCAGCCTTAACGGTTCTACCTTCGACTCGGATGGGAATAGCCATTGATGAAAGCCATAAGAGGTGCTCTCTAGTCTTGCGAGGCTATTGCTTGTATGAGCTTTTCTTCGCCTTGTGTGCTTCGGGTTGATGGCTTTGTGTTTACTTCGTAAAAAACGTTGGCGGACGGTGGTTGTCTTTTGGCAGCTGCTTTGTCCAGTGCGTCCGCCTCTTCATTGTTTTTCTTTCGACATATTCGACATCGAATCCTTTGAAGAATTTATCCATGCCTCGACTTCGAGCAGGTACTTCGCAAGCAAGGGTTCTCTTGTTTCATAATCTTTGTCTACGTGGCTTGTGACTACACTTGAGTCTGTTTGGACCTTGCAGCTTTTCACACCCAATGCCCTTACTTTTCTAAGCCCCGAGCAGCACTGTCTCGTATTCTGCCACATTGTTTGTGCATCTATCATCCTCGTTTTCAAATTCTAGTCCGGCTACGTACCTCGGCTTCATACCCGAGGGCGAGGTGACTATCGCTACGACACCGGCACCTACGGAGCCCCAAGCGCCATTGCATTGTATTATCCAGAACTTTTCCATTACGGGACCTTCGCTTAAGTATCCTGGTGCCGTCCAATCTGCCGTGAAGTCTGCCAGTACCTATGACTTCGCTGCGCTTCGTCTTTCAAAGTCGATAACATGCTCGGACAACTCCATTGCCCCCTTTCCGACTCGCTCGAAGCCTCTCTATTTCCGAAGATGTCGTTTAAAGGTTGGTTGGTGAGCACTCTAATTATGTGTGCTTCGAAGTAATGCCTTAATTTTCGGCCGCCATGACTACTGCTGTCACACCCCTATCCTGAAAGATAGTTAAGTGTGGTACGGATCGTCTTGGGAGATGATTGACGAAGCAACCATACATAGCATCACATTAACAAACATACACGATTTGCTAGTTTTCATAATCAAGTCTTGATTACAACATAGAGTTCGAAATAAAAGATACATTAGGTTCGAGTTTAAGTTTACATAACCATGATCTTTGTTCGAAATAAAGTGCGGAAGCGATTACATAACACGACGATACATAGATAGCTTAAGTGAACCATGCCGGCCTAGGCCACGGCTCACTCATCATGGGTCGGAGAGCTAGGAACCCATTCAATGGTCCACTCTTTGGGCTCCTCTCCATCCCACACAAGCTTACCACAACAATCGCAAAACCCGGCTTGCGGGAATCCTGAAAAAAATACACATGTAGTGGCAAAGCCTGAGTATCTAGCATACTCCGCAAGTCTTACCCGTCAAATTGGCCATCTAAAACCGACACCTAGATGTATGGGGCTTGACCGGTTTAACTTGGCATTTTTGCATAAAACGGCACCTATGCTAATTAGGTTGGCACTTTTATGACTTAGCCAAATTAATAGGGTTGTTGCATAAAAGAAACTTTAGTGAGCATACTAGCAATACAAGAATTTGCAATACAAATTTATATCAATATAAAACAGCAAGCTTCTCATTCTCTTCCTCTTACTACACATTGCGAACTGCTCGAATCAAGTGGTACTCATTAACCGAGAGGAAACGACGATAATTATGGAATTATTACTTTCTGCAGAAAAGACCCAAATGCACGACATACGCATCATTTAAGAACACGTATGGCCACCGTTCGTGAGTTCATCATAAAGCAAATCACGGGGCCACCGACCCCGAGTACACGTCCCCTTACGACCGTTCAACAACGTGCCCAAGGCTTAACCCGTGCACTCTCCAACGGTCCTCAACCCGTGCAACCATCGTGCCATACACATCACCTCCGGGTCGGTGAGATATCCGGCTCACTTTACAACTTACAAGCTACATAGGTTTACCAATCTCCATAAGAAAGGTATGCAAGTGGTACACAACTCAAACTTGTTCGCGGAGCCACAATGGGGTGTTCTCAATTTTAACCAATTCACCATATTCAAATTTAATCATAAGCCATAGGTGAGATTCCCATTCTATCGTGGACTCCATAAGCATAGCATAGCATTTCTAACGAGGAGATGACACATACTCTACATAGGACATATAGGGATTTATGCACGTGGATTTCCAAATCAATTCCTAGAACTTAAATGCACATTCATCATCCTTAATATAGTGATAAAAGAAGACATTTCGAAATAATAGGAATGCACCAGGGCTTGCCTTGAGAGTGATCGAAGTTAGTACTAGCTTCACAAGCGTTGAGCGTTGCAATTGTCTCTTCCGGCGGGATCAATTCGACGTCGTCACCTAGAAGATGAAATGCATAAGTACAAAGAACACAAGGTCGATGATGATGATAATGCATGGATGCTGTTTGTGTGAATGCCATATGTATAAGTTTAGTAAAACTTAGCTTCGTGAAATTCCTAGTATGCACAATACCTAAATTTGCTCTCTTTTAATGGAGTTAATTAAATTACCAACTGTAGCCCTAACATAGACAAGTAATGGTTTCATCCAAAAGCACAGGAGTGTTGTGGTTATCATGTGTGTTCAGATTTAGAATGATAAGCAAGGTTTAATGTAAGTCGATTCCATTAGGGTTAAGGATGGGATTATTATCACATGCGATGACGATTGCACTTTAAATCAAGAATTTGATTTCAAAATTAATACATACATGATTTTAACGAAACCTTCTTACTAATCCTGTCATGAAGGGCTAAGTGACATTGTGGAAAGTGAAATTTACATAAACATGCAAAAATATAACTTTTAGAAACATAAAACCATTTTTACTTGTGCTGAAATTCACCTTTTATTGAATTAATCTAGGGCAGCAAAAATAATTACTTAGCATGCTCAAAATTTAACATGGGATTTTCTACATATGCACAGGACTAGGAGGGATTTATTTACCAAGTTTCATGCCAAAATAATTTATACAGATTTAATTAAAAATTAAATACAGAGAATGCAAGAAATGCAATAACTTGAAAAATAAGCAATGAAATGTAGATTTTCAGTGCCAGAAATTCAAGTATGCTTATGTGAAGGCTCTGACCAAGTGGCATTAAATTTGGATCTATAGTTTTAAAGTTATAACTTAAGTGAGTTTTTGTTGATTGACTTTTGTCATTTTTGTAGAAATATGAAAACGTTCAGATCTGACGAGTTCATGTTACTTTTATGAAAGTACAGGTTTTGTAGTTTCCAAAACATTTTAGTTTGCAATTTTTGGACTTTTAAATCGGGAGATATGAATTTTTCAAAATGGAACAAAGTTCGCAGAAATTACAGAAACGCCACCGGGCAAATTTGAACAGAGGGCGGCGCGCGCGCTCTGGCGAGCGGCGGCCGGCGCCGGCGAGGTTGGGCGTGGCGGCGCTATGGGGCGGCGCATGCTCCGCGCTTTGGGGGGAATGATGCGCGCGAGGTGGCGAACCACGTGGTGGGGTCCACGGGGCCCGGCGGTGGCCGAAGGCGGCTCGCGGCGAGCGGCGGCGCTCGGGATGGTGCGGCGGCGCTCGGGATGGTGCGGCGGCGGTGCGCGTGCAGCCCGAGGGGCGAGAGGGAAAGGGCGTGGCCTGAGAGCATCACCCGAGGATGGGGATCGACGGCGTGGGGTCGCTCGAGGCGGAGGGCGGCCGGGGAGTGGTGCTCGACGGCGAGGTGGCGGCGGCGATGACGGCGGCGGAGAATTCTTCAAATTCCCGACGAGTTGCTGCGTGCCAAGGCAAGTGGGTTAGAGGGAAGTTGCAGGGGAGCCTTGCGTGCGATTTGGCGAAGAGAGGATGGGAGCGCGGCTTGCCTAGATGGCGCGTGACGCGGAGGCGCTCGGTGCGGCCATGACGGGCGGCGGCGCGAATTCCTCCTCGCGCGTGAGCTGCGAGAGGAAGAGGGAGGGAGTTGGCAGTGCGGTGAGGAGCAGAGGGAGCTGGGGCAATGATTGAGGCGCTCGCGATGTGGCCTTGGCTCCCGTGCGGAGTTTTCTAAGGGGAGGAGGCGGAGCGGGCGGCGGCAGGGGAGGGGCGCCATTACTCCCGGCCGTTCTCGTTGACCGGCGGGTACAGGGTCGGTTGGGGGTGGGCAGGGCTTGCGTGGCGACGGGACAGGGCGGGAGCACGCGCTGGAAGCGGGCGCGGGGCGGCGGACCGGCGGCGCAGCCGCCATTGTCCGGCGGTCCCCGTAGCTCGAGTTCAATTTTTGAATTCAAATCGGCTTGATGAATTTTGATCAAAACGGTACTTCTGTTGCTCCAAATTTTAAAATAAAAATACGGGAGCTTCAAAATGAAGAGTTCTAATTTTCCTATTTTGGTTTGAAGTTCTAAATCTGCCTCCAAAAATTCAAAGAAAAAATCACAAACAGGCAAGTTTTAAATTTGAATTTGAATTTTTGAGCCTTTGAAACTTTGTCCAAAAATTTTATAAAAATGCTGTAAATTTGTCATTTTGCATGAGCAATGAAATGGTGCAAAAATATGTGGGTGGTACTTTTATAATTTTTTGCATTTCTCTTAGGGTTAGGGTAGGGTTAGGGTTTAACCCTAGTTTTGCTTTTTTCTTTATTTCTTTCATTTTCCCTTTTTCTTGATTTCTTTTGGGTGATTAGCATTAGGGTTTCATTAGTGACGTCATTAGGGTTGTAATTAGGCGCTTAAGCTCTAATCGTGACATGGGATGTCACAAGCTGCGTAGCATATCTTTTCCATCTCCGAGTAGAACAGCTTCAACTCGCCGAGTGCTTCGCCGACGAAGTATACTTGGTACTGCTGAAAAAGCTCCTGTTTCTTTCCATTTTTGTCCATTATTGTTCTTGTTCTTTTTTCCTATACTAGAGCTGCACCGACTGCGAAGTGGTTTGCTCGACACGTATAGGAGGAGTGCTTCGCCTTGCTCGGGGCTAGCTAGTCCGACATTTGCTTCGAGGTGTTCTTTTAGCTCTTTGAACGCTTTTTGTTGCTCTTCGGTCCATTCGAAGGTTCCTAAGCCCTTGAGTGCTTTGAAGAAGGGAAGCTCTTTCTCGCCGACTTGGAGATGAATATGTTTAGTGTTGTCGTTCTTCCAGCTTAACTTCGTACTTCGGGTCTTGCTCGCCTCTACCTTTTCTTCCGACATTTTTCTCAATTTTTGATTTTTTGGCTTTGCGGTAAGGTTGATTTCTTGCTTGTGCTCTATCACCTCTCTGGTTACACCTTCAAGGACTCGCGATGACCATGTGAAGACATCTTTGTTTTTGAGCGGGAAACGAAGGAGCCTTCTTTCTTCGCTTGGCGTCGGACCCGTTCCTATGATTACTGATCGTCCGAGTACCATTTTGTCCAGGAGTACCGATTTTGTTTCTTCGTCCGGCTGGATTGGTATTGCTTCATTGTCTCGCATTCTTTCTTTCTGCCTTCGCGTTTTTCTTATCCTACTCCTTCTTGATTTTTCTTTCTTCTTCTTCGATTGCGATTTCTTGGGACAGGGAGTCGATGGCGCCGATGTTTGCTGCTTCTAGGCTGAAAGCTCTCTCTATTGCTCGGCTAGCTGCTGGTCTCCTTTCACCGTGATGACTCCGCCTTTTGCGGGCATTTTCATACGAAGGTATAGATCGTGGATCACTGCTTTGAACTTGTTTATTGCTGCTCTTCCTAACATGGAGAAGTATGGATAGGCGAGGTCTATGATCTGAAATGTTATGAGCTCGGTCCTCGAGTTGCAAGTGTTACCGAAGGATACTCGGCAATGTGACTTCGCCCAGCGGCTGTATCTTTTGCTTCCAAAGCCGTAGAGGCTTAGGCTAGAGTGTTGCAGGCTTTCGTCCTTGGAGCCCATCCTTCGAATGTATCGTAGAATATTACATCGATTTGGTTGCCGTTGTCAACCAGCACTCGCTGATTTGCCAGCTGTCGATGTTTGCTTCGATGACGAACGCATCCGTGTGTGGGTAGCTTTTGAGGTCCAGGTCCGCTTCGGAGAAGTTTATTGGGGCGCTTCTCTAGGTTGGCTTCGATGTACTTTCTCTCGTTTCTGTCATTGCTTGCGATGGAGAAGGAGGACGCGAAGGTGCTTGGAAATTGTGCTTACTAGTCTTCCCGCTTGTAATGTTGGTTCTACGAGGGCTTTAGATTGGTAGTGAGTGTGGTTGGGGGACTCCGTAGCGGAGTCTGCTCTTCGCTGAATTGAGCGGCTCTAGTTTGTGTGGTTTTGGACATCATGAGCTTGGATCTCGAGCCTCCCCACGGTGGGCGCCAATGTTGGTGTGCTAAGCAGCGAGGGTAATGCTCACTTAACACACCGAACACGACAAATGGAATGTGTGGAGTATGAAAGAACGAAATGGCAAGATGAAATTCCTTAGTATAAGAGAAGTTAACTTGCAGATTACATGTGTCTTTACAAGTGACCCTTGGGCTCCATTTATAGTCCAGGGAGCCATATTTTACAAGACCGTTTTACCCTCGACCGAATGTCCTAGTCCTACTACGAGGCGGTAACTCTTAGGGGCATTCCGGGAAAGCCGGTCGAAGCCACGTTGCTCGTGGCTTAGCCGGCTGCTTAGCTGGGACGCATTCCTGCCCTCCGCTCGCTTCGCCCTGGTGCTCCGCTCCCGCGCCGCTCCGCTTCACCGGACGGTAGCTTCGCGGGCCACGGTCCTTCGCGCCCGGGTCTTTCCTCCCTCCTCGGGTTTCCCTTGACTTCGCCTTGAGGCACCCGCTTCGATTCGGGTGCCTCACATCGTTTGCCGACCTGTGCATGCTCTTTGAAGGCAAAAACTCGGCGTTAGTGTAGGAAATATGCACCGGGGTCCTTGGCATTGCCTCCGCGCGAAACCTATCTCGCGTCGGGCCCCCAACACCCTTGTTTGGCTCCTCGTACGGCCTCTCGGAGGGAGAGGGATGTCGGGAATGACGCCGTGATCATGGATCCCGTAGTCGCCGCTCGGCAACCTCGTGGAGGTCATCTCCACTTCGGACGCCGACATGTCGTCGTAGGCGGCGGAACTCTCCCTCGCGGAGGAATCCGCATTGGAGCCCGTGTTGCCGGAGTTGCCCCGGCGGCGCATCCGCTTGCCGAGGTTGCGGAGGGAGGAACCGTTGCGTTCCATGCTCGCGAAAAGGTAGCGACGTGTATGTGAAAAGTGTGGAAAGTGGAAGAGTGGAGAGATTACCGGGGTACTATGCGGGAATGAGGCGTCAAGGCCTCCTTTTATAGTGGTCAAGCATTCCAGGGAAGGAATCCCCCCCCCTAGTGGATTTAAATTCAAATTGCGCCGATAGGTGCGGGGATTGCGTCGATCGACGCGGACATTGTTCGCGCGGATCTCGAAAATGCCAACCACTTCTGCACCTGCCTCCGAACTCCTATGCATGTTCCCGAGTACACCATGTTGGCCGACGGGGAGCAGCCCCGAGTCCGCAACTTCGCTGAACGTGCCGATCGGCACGGACCCCGCTATTCAGGTTCCGTCAGGTCAATGCTGCCTCCGTGTCACACAGCCTCCTAGCAACCAAGCATGTCTCATCTTCCCAATGTATGTCGCAACTGTCGCTTCGTTGGGGCGTCTAGGTCCATGCGTCGGTCGGCGCAGGCCTGCACCGATTGGCACGGCCGTCCCTATGCCTCGTTTCGCGCTCCCATGCTGCATGCTGCATTCCCATCCGATCTTGGAACTTCTTAGGGAATACTGTAGCCTTGACGTATCCGGACGGGCTCATCTTGTATACGCGCCGATCGACACGGTTGTTGCGCCGATCGGCGTCTCGCGCTAGTCCTTCCGGTCCCACTCCATAATTGATCCCCTATTTTCCTTACAACATGCAACATATTTTCTCGCACATAAAATAATTTTGAAAAAATCACTCATTTACCTTAAGTAATATTCCATCATCAAAGCTCGACGTGCATTGATTCTTCAGACACCTAGAGAATTTTCCACCTCTTAGGCAATCTTCAACTTCGCTTTCATTGGTACATGGTCGGTTGCGCCGATCGGCGCGTGATCTGTACCGATCGGCACATCCTCGATTTTCTCCTTTTTCTTGTATTTTTTTATTTTTCTCCCCTGCATTGCTGGTTCACATAACATATAGCACATTTTGCACGGATAAACGAGACAACGCATGGGCACACAATAATTAAGCACACACTTTTCTAACCAATTTTATTCTGGGAGAATTATTCTTTATTACAAGCAAATAATTTAAAAAACACCGGGTTGCCCTCCCGGTCAGCACTAACTTGTCTAAATTAAGCAGGTTGCCCTCCCGTAAGCATCAAACAACTAAACATCTCCCAAACTTTTGGGTTGTTTCCCAAGAAGCGCTCTAGTTATGTGGAGGTCAAATAGTTTGACCTTCCCGTGATCAATCAATCTTTAGCATTGTGGCACGGGAATAAATCCACAATACTACAAGGTCCTCTGTTTCCTTAACCTCAATTTTGGACGTCCTTGCATCCCCTCCAATCACCTTCCGATCTTCTATGCCATGGTGACTTGTATTTCACGACTTCTTGAATGACACAATACTCTCCTCCCTTGGGGTGAAACTTGAATGTATAGGGAGTACCACTTATCTCAAAGCTTATTTCTCCGATCTCAACATCAATATTCGCCTCGTGTTGTCCTCAAGAAGGGTATGCCTAGAATCAATGGAGTTTTCGCCATTCTATCCATGTCTAGCACAATAAAGTCCACAGGCACAATATGGTCTCCAATTTGAACAGGCACATACTCAGCAATTCTATCGAATTGCGTACCGATTGATCAGCTTATTCCAAGCACATTCCCGTAGGCTCTAATTTAGGCAAATTGAGATTTGAGAATATATATAACGGGGCATAACGCTCACACTTGCTCCAAGATCATATAAGCATCTATCAAATATCCGAGTTCCAATCAAGCACCGAGTACTAGGTGATCCGAGATCCGGTTTCTTCTCCGGTGCAATGTCATTGATTGCCGCCATGAGTTCCTGAGTCACCTTGTTGTTTTGCATCATGTCCTTTATATACGTGGCATAAGTGGGCACTTGAATAGCATCAAGGAACAGGACATTGATGTAAAGTTTCTTCATTACATTGACGAACCTGGTGAATTGCTCATCATATTGCTTGGCTCTCTCTATTTTCATTAGTAACTGTGTATCCAGGAACGTAGCAGGTCCATTCTCCTTAGCTTCCACACCAATCCTCCGGATAGTTAGGTCAACTTCGTCGGTGACACTCTTGGTAACTCCTTTGGAAGGTTGCAAGTTCTTCTTATCCGTGCTCCTCTCACTATCCCAAGATTGATTTTGTACTAAAAGCTTAATCAATTCGCTAGCCTTAGTGAGAGTTTTTGACACGAATGAACCTCCAGCTGAAGCATCTAGTGTTGACAAGACATATAATTCAATCCAGTGTAGAATCTCTCAACAATTTCCCCTCTTGAAAGACCGTGATGAGGGAAAGTATATATATACTCGTTATATCTCTCCCATGCTTCTCCAATGCTCTCATGAACATATTGAGTGAATCCAAGGATCCTATTCTTCAAAGCTTAGGTCTTGCCAGGAGGGAAATACTTGACCAAAAATTTAGCGCAAGGGTGTTCCAAACGACCTTTGTTGCATTCGCCAATCCATTGTACCATTGCTTTGGATGCCCAACTAGAGAAAAGAGGAATAAACGCAATTGTGTAGCCTCGGGAGTCAACCTGCAATTTTGAACGTGATGCGAACCTCCAAGAACTGCTGCAAATGTTGATTGCGATCTTCCGAACCGGTGAACGTCCGTTGTGCTACTATTCCAACATGTCTCTCTAGCTGATACGGCAATTGATCATCTCCTTCATTTAATTCTGTCTTGACTACATTAGCCAATTGTGGCCTGAAGTGATCAACCAATGGTCTCTCCGGTGATGGCTCTGCCATTTTGTCTTCCCCTTCTTGACCTTCAATTACGAACAATCTTCTCGGATCAAAGCGAGGTCCTTCTCCAACTAAATCTCCAAGTGACTTGCTTCTCTTCTCAATGTTCCTCTTCTTGTGAAAATCCTTTCTAGTTCATCAATGTAATTAGAGGGTTTGTTTGACTTAGGACCATCCATACCTATTAAGTTGCACTCAACAAAATATATACACAAAGGAAACAAGAAAAAGAGAGTAGTAAAGCTAGATACTAATACATCAAACAATATTCAATCCTACAAAGGCCCCGACAACGAGCGCTAGAAAAAGCAGCTTGTTGGTCATAACTACGCACCCACTTATATACTCGTAAAAGGACGGTGTACAATTGTAGCACATTTTCCCTTAGAGTATTCCAAGGTTTAATCGAATCTACAGAGACCAATGGGAATTGAAGTATAGTTAACAGTAAAAGGGTCTAACCAAACTACTGTTGGCTATTGAGGTTGAGAGAGTGCTGGTGGTTGTTGTGCCGATCGGCGTGATGGGTGCGCCGATCGGCACGGGGTCACTCGGTGAGCCGATCGGTGCGAGCAATGTGCCGATCGACGCACTATGGGAATCTGCAAACTAACAACTTCGAGAGACTTGATTAGCTAAGTAAGCTTACGTGAGTAACCGGATATCTACTAGTTGTGAGTAACCAGATTTCTGGTTTCGTATCCTCTCCATGATGGGTTTTGCGGATAAAGCGCCGGGTCGCCGTGATGTTGTTTTTGCATCTTGGTGGCTGAAAGTTAGTGCGCGGGTGGCAAAAGACAAGAAAAAGGGTTTCAACTCCATTATAATCCTTGGAGCCTGGCTACTATGGAAACAACGTAATGCTTGTGTGTTTGACAATGCCACCCTAAGCTTATCCGGCCTAGTCGAGCTCTTCGAGGATGAACTTCACTTGTGGGGTTTAGCAGGGGCCCGCGGGCTGCGATCCCTCGGTCGTGTGGTGCACTTGCTGTAGGGTCGAGGTGTGTGTAGGTCTGGTCCGTCTTTCCTTCTCTCTAAGTTTCAAATCTTGTAACCTGCCCCTCGCAGCCCGGTCCGGAGCGAGGTGGTACAGTTTGTAAGGGACCGTTTCTCTCCTCTATTAATACAATGATACGCAGCTCTCCTGCGTATTCGAGAAAAAAATAAATTACATAGATCAACTGCAAACCTTAGATGAATAAGAACATCCCGACTTTCACGAGTGGCATCCGATTTATCGCTGCCGGTGACAAACCCCTAGTCGCACGGGTGTCTTATTCTACTTAACTATCTACGGATGTTGCGCAAGCTTAACACCTGTCACTACTAAACCACACGAATAGCATCATTAAGCAACCATAATCAATAGAAGATCCCAGTACTCCTCTAATCAGGATGATTAAGATAGCATCCGAATACTTAGCCTAGAACCGAGCAATTGGAACAAGCATATGCATGATTATAGAATCAAGATCAACAAATTAGTAAAACCATCATCAACATGTAATCATCCTTGAGATACATAGTGTACGATACATCACCATCTAGAAGGCATACCTTGATGGATCAACTCTAATCACCAATGGTTCTTGAAACTCAACTAGAAATCTATTCTAACGGGCGTACCCCGATGGCTCTAACTCACGAATCTGGTGTCCCTCTCTCGTCGTTCTAGAGTTCTACAAGTATATATAGAGACTAAGCACATAAAGGAGTAGGAGTCTAGCAATTTCCATAATGCGCCGATCGGCGCACAGGACGCGCCGATCGCCGTGAGTCGTGTCTTCATCGACCTCCTCTCCAAGTCGGTTCTCATATCTTCTAGGGCTTCCATGTGGACCTTCTACATCATGGTTTTCGAGATAATGTCTTGCATTGCACGTTTAGATCCGGAAGTTTTCTTTATCTCTTCTAGATAGGTATCTTCAAGTATCTTGCGCAACTAACCTTCCATAATGGTGGAATGGACCTTGGACTGCCCTTAACGGGCAAAATCAGTTCCTACGCCGATCAGCACACGTCCGTGTCGATCCGCACAGTGGGCCTTCTACGTCTCTTTTGTCCCTTGTCCTCCATGTAGCCTTTATTTATGCCAATTTTACCTATATCTGTAATAAACTTCAAAACCATGCATATGCAAAAATATAGCTATGTTCATAGGTAAATGGTCTATATTAGTGTCAATTGTACTCTAATTGGGGTAATATTCGCATATAAAATGGGGACATAGGGAGTGCCGACAGATGATTTAATTTAACCATTCGACGGGGGTGTTTAGCCGATTGCTTGCCACGTTTAGATCTATCTTGCCTGTTACGTTGCATGTTCAATCCACTAGATGAGATTATATTTGAACCATATTATCATGCTAATTCTATGATCTTTATATGCCTTAAATGATTCAAATAACTTATTTCATGGTTTAGAATAAGCTATACTTGAATCGGCATACTTACTCGTTGAACATCTTAATTTGCCGATTCATACATGTTTGCGTGCCGATTTGCTCGATTAATTCAATTCTAGTAATATCGGCACCCTTCCATATCAGGACCATTATACCAAGATGAATATGGATATTCTATTCTTGTCCTATTTAATTCAAACTACATGCCGATTTGTTAAGTAGCCGGTAGCCAATTTGCTTTACTTTCTATTTTATTTATGATAATCGGTCATGGTTACTAATCGACTTGTCCGGACCGATAATGTGACATCCCGTGTCACGAAGAGGGTAATTACATTAATGTCACACGTTAATCACCAAATTAGGGTGAGCATAATTAATTTGCTCAATTAAAAATCTAGAAAAGAGAAATCAATTAATTTAAACCGAGCTAAAACCCTAGCTTTCACAAATATAAAAAATTACAACAATAGTGTGCCAATATGTTTGCACCATCATGTTGTGTATAACAAAAGATGAATTGAAGGCATTTTTACTGAATTTTTAGTAAACATTTAAATGCCTTAAAAATTCATTTGCATGTTAAAAAGGCTACTGTTCTTGAATTTTTCAAAAATTCTAGCATCAGAATCTCACCCCGACCCCAAAAGCAAAGTGATGAGGACATCGCCAAGCTAGGTGCGCTCAAGCTACAGTTTCCTCCAAGTTACAAGTTACCTCCAACTCCGCCGGCGCATCCGATTCGGATTCAGCAAACCTGCCTGAACGAATTTGATGATATCTCCTTCATACGACATCGGAATGAGGCGTTTCCAGAGGCGTTGGAAAGAGGACGACTGCACGGTCGTTTTGGTTCTGGTCCTAGATCTAGATCCATCACGGATCATTCTGTGTGATTCCGACAAGGTGCTGCGTCACCTTTTTGGGCCGACTCGGCCTTGTATCATGTTGGGCCTTAAGCCCATGTTGAGGACGCCCATCCTGGTTCGTCCTTAACCCTAGCACGTCCCCGGGCTATAAGACTCAGTAGCCGCCATCGTTTAGACTTCGGTTTTGTTTAGTTCGAGTTTTCCGGAGAGAAACTACGATTGCATCATTGTAACCGTGGCGATAAGTCCTTTTACTCGTGATCCATGGCCCCTTTTCTTGTTCTTCTCGATCGTGGCGATTAGTCCCTTCAAAACGAGTGCTAGAACTCTTTTAGTTCCGAGTGTCAATTTCTATTGGCAATTTCAGATTGCGTGTTTATCCTTTCTTGCTTGTGTTCTCGATTCGCTTGCAGGAAAAGCCTTCTCGGCGAGGTCAATCAAGTTATGCTTGCTTGATAACCAACGGAGCAGTGGTGTAGCGGTTGCAGGATCAAATCGTGTTGATTTGAAGCCAAACCGTCAACGTCGAGTTCTCCAAATTCGAGTTTACTCCCTCGACCTCTCGGAAGATCGGCCTAGATCATATCAAGTGGTATCAGATTTCGGGTTGCCCGTGAGGTAATCGTGCTATCTTTAGTTTAGTTTTTGTCCGTCACCTATTGTCCACACAAAGCTAAAAAAATTTTTACACTTTCCGCTGTCCTACCGCCCTTTCTCGCCTTACAACTTCGATTCTAGATTGCTTTGTTGAGTTTGTGTCCGTGGTCGAGTCTTGTTGCTGGTTTTAGATTGTGTTTCGTCGTCGTAGTATAACGTGCTCCTCGCTGTTGATTCCCCCGTTCTCCCATCCATCTTCACCAGATTACAAGTCGTGCCACCCCACTACTCGACTTGCCCTCGCTAGCCGCCTTGTGTGAACTCTCGCCATGCAAGCCCTAGATATGTTGCAAACCACCTTGTGTTTTCGCCTCGCTTCGCTGCCCTCCTTTGTTTCATATCATCTTTTAGCTTTGTTTTTGCTGTGATTTAGATAGGCAAGCTTTGCCCTAGTTTCTTCCATCCCGATCGTTCGGTTGTGCTGGCCAAAAACCATAGGTTGACATACCTTTAGTAAAACAGGCATAACTTTCCGCCCGTTGATCCGTTTTGGCTGAAATTTTTACAGCAGATTCTTGACAACAAGTTGAGGTGACCCACACTCGGCTACACCATGTGTGCCCTCGTCAAAAAAATCAAAAAAACATCGAGAAAAAATAGAAAAACTCGTTTGAAGTTTTTGCACGCTTTTCAAGACAAATTGTTTGATTTTCTCGTAGGCCACATCTTAACTCTGTTTGAGTTGCCAATTCTTCTGGTTCCATCTTTGGTGATAAGTGTTCAGAGAAAAATAAGAAAAAATTCATTGAAAAAAGAAAAGTGAAAACACCTAAGATTTGCACTAGTGATTGTTGTTGAAATATTTACTGAACCGCCATTGTGTGCAATTGTGCTGGTTCTTTAAGCTTTCTCCATTGCCTTTGTTTCATCTTGTTGTGCTATGTCTAGGAACACGTCTTAGCCAGCAATTGTGACTTGTACTTTGGATACTTAGTGAACTTAGCTTATCAAGTTTCGATTTTGGTAATCCTTGCTGTGTTTTGAGCCTACCTATAGCTCCACATACATACTTCATCAAGCACAGGTTTTCTCCTAGCAACTGTTACACCCAAGCTCAAGAATCGATTGTACCATCCTGTTGCTTTGGTAAGAACACTTGTAAGACGGTGACAAACCGTTTTCTGAATTTGCTTTCCACTATCACACTTCCTAGTTGTTAGTTGGTTAGGGATTATACCTTTGTGTTGTCTTCTCGTCCTTATCGACCATGGCAGGGAAAGCAAAAGGTTCGAGACCCGAGGATTCTTCTTCGCACTCGCCCTATCGCTTTTGATGATTGCGTGTCTAAGACCGAGCTTACACAATTTGGTGATGAGCAACGCGCCTTCATTACAGAAAAGTTTGACAAGCTCATGGGCCATATCAACGGCCTAATGACCCGGCTTGAGCATGTAGAGAATCAACCTCCACCGTAGCATGAGCGATATCGTGATGCCGATGATCGTGATGCTGCCCGTCTATGCCGTAATCGTTACGGTATGGGAGGTAACAATCAGCGTGCTAATAATGTTGCGTTTTCCAAAACTAAATTTACTATGTTTCCTTTTGCTGGTACTACTGATCCCGATGCTTATTTAGAATGGGAACTTGCTGTTGATCAAAAATTTAATTCTCATTTAGTTCCTCGCTGATCATAGAGTTAGACTTGCTACTAGTGCGTTACTCGGATTTGCTCTTTTCTCGGTGGAATAATCTTTGCAACACTCCTAATGTTGTTATTCCTGATTCTTGGACTGTTGTAAAGCAACGCATGAAATCTCGTTTTATTCCTCCTTATTACCAACGTGATTTGCGTTTAAAGTTACAAAACTTAAAACAAGGTGATAAGTCTGTAGAGGAGTATTATCAGGAATTGGTTATTGGTTTAGTACGCTGTGGTATACGTGATGGTGATGAGAAACTTTGTGCTAGATTTTTTGGAGGTTTGAACCGTGATATACAGGATATTCTTGACTATAAAGATTGGAATAGGTTCAACCAATTATATCACCTTGCTCTTAAGGCTGAAAGAGAAGTGCAGGGACGCCATGATACTAACCCTTTTAGGTCCAACACTGGTAGGTCTTTTTAGCAGCGTTCTGATTTTGATAAGGCGAAGTTTTCGGCTTCGAAGACAACCGCACCATCGCCTTCTACTAACACTACCTCGGAGGTGAGTAGTTTGCCTTCTGTGCAGTCACCAGCGCCCAAGAAGGGTGGAAACAGTGCTTTGGCCAATAGTTCGGCCAATATTGTGTGCCATCGCTGCAAGGGTATGGGACACGTCATGAAGGATTGCCCTAGTCGATGGGCATACATTGCTGCCCCTGATAGAGACGGATATGTAAGTGCTAGTGATGTTGAAGATGATGCATTGGTTGCTGCTAACATTAATGCAGATGGCGTAGAGACTGAGGTGGAAATTGATTCCATGGTTGCCGCTGCGGGTTTTCCTAACCTTATCGTGCAGCGTATCCTGTCCGCTCAGTTGGGACAAGAGGAAAAGCAGAAAATTCAGCGCCACAATTTGTTCCATCTCTATGCTGTTGTACAGGAGAGACGTGTTCTAACTATCATTGATAGTGGAAGCTGTAACAACTTGGTGAGTTCAGATTTGGTTACCAAGCTTGGATTGCCCACATGTGCACTTTCTCATCCGTACGACATACAATGGTTTAATACTAGTGGTAAGGCAAAGGTAACAAGCTATGCACGCGTACATTTTTCTTGTGGTTCTTATCATGACTATGCTGATTTTGATGTTGTACCTATGCAAGCATGTTCGCTTTTATTAGGTAGACATTGGGAGTATGATAAGGATGCTGCACATCATGGTAGATCTAATACATATACTTTTATGCATAATAATAAGAACATTATTTTGCTGCCATTATCGCCTGCTGAAATTCAGAATCATTTTAAGGCTATTGCTGAAAATGCTAAGGATAAAAATGATAGTGCTTCACCTTCTAATGTTTCACACAAAGATATTAAGTTAAAGGGAGGTGTTTACCTTGCTACTAGTGCTGCTTCTGCTAGACTTTGTGATAATTATGATGCACCATGTTATACTATGCTCTCTCACGATGTTAATTTCTTTAGTGATACTATGTCTTGCACTTGGCATTCTGTCGCTAACCTTTTGCAGGAGGTTGGTGATAAGTGGAGTCGAGGACGGCTCCAATTCAAGAAGGGGAGATGATGAGGACATCTCCAAGCTAGGTGCGCTCAAGCTACAGTTTCCTCCAAATTACAAGTTATCTCCAACTCCGCCGGCACATCCGATTCGGATTCAGCAAACCTGCCTGAACGAATTTGATGATATCTCCTTCATACGACATCAGAATGAGGCGTTTCCAGAGGCGTTGAAAAGAGGACGACTGCACGGTCGTTTTGGTTCTCATCCTAGCTCTAGACCCACCGCGGATCATTCTGTGTGATTCTGACAAGGTGTTGCGTCACCTTTTGTGCCGACTCGGCCTTGTATCGTGTCGGGCCTTAAGCCCATGTTGAGGACGCCCATCCTAGTTCGTCCTCAACCCTAGCACGTCCCTAGGCTATAAGACTTAGTAGCCGTTGTCGTTTAGACTTGAGTTTTGTTTAGTTCGAGTTTTCCAGAGAGAAACTACGATTGCATCATTGTAACCGTAGCGACAAGTCCTTTTACCGTGATCCAGGGCCCTCGTTTTTGTTCTCCTCGACTGTGGCGATTAGTCCTTTCAAAATAAGTGCTAGAACTCTTTTAATTCTGAGTGTCAATTCCTATTTGCAATTTTAGATTGCGTGTTTATCCTTTCTTGCTTGTGTTCTCGATTCGCTTGCAGGAAAAGCCTTCTCGGCGAGATCAATCAAATTGTGCTTGGTTGATAACCAACGGAGCAGTGGTGTAGTGGTTGCAGGATCGAATCGTGTTGATTTAAAGCCAAACCGTCAACGTCGAGTTCTCCAAATTCGAGTTTACCCCCTCTACCTCTCGGAAGATCGACCTAGATCATATCACAAAGTTGGAGCACATGTTTCGTTGAAGCTACGAAGTTGGGTTTGAAGTTTGGAGCATGGAAGCATGGACTTTAGAATAAATTATAGAGGGTACTATCCGAGTCGACAGGGAATCGATCCTTTCCTTTGGACCGCCGAGCAATCGGTAGCTCCGCCCGTCCTCCTCTCGCAAACCGCCGCCCAAAACCCGTCCACCGGACCCTTCCTAACGCCATAGGTGAGTTGTACTTGAGGTGACCCTCACCTACTCCCATGCCGGCCGCCTCCTTCGTCGCTCTCCCTCCGAACCGGCTTCCCGCGCCCGGCCTTGGGAACAAAGCAGCCAGCAGCCGAGCTCCCTCCCCAAAGACTCTCTCACACACTCCAAACTCGCTCCCCGAGCTCCCCCACAACGACCCAAGTCCCGCAGTCCCTACCTTCCTCTGCCGGTGCACTCAAGCAAAGAGATTTTGGCTGCTCCCCTGTTTTAGTCCTCTATGGGTGCCGGTGCCCAAATATGCATCTTGGTGAGCTCCCTCTCCCTACTCTCTCATGAAACCGATGCACAAGTGGACCACCGAGCATCCTCTCCGAGCTCCCGCCTTGTCTCCCACTTAGGTCACCAAAATTCAGAGAGAATTTAGCGCCGCCGCCGCCGGTGTCCGCACCCGCCGACGAGACCCCTACTCCAGCCCTCCCCGACCTTCTTCTCCTATACGCTATTGGCCCTCAAGGTGAGGCGGACCTCCTGCCGTTGGATCTAGGCCTCCTCACCCGTTGTGTGTCACGCGCGACGTCGCCGGTGTTGGTGTGCTAAGCAGCGAAGGTAATGCTCACTTAACACACCGAACACAAGAAATGGAGAATGCGAAGTATAAAAGAACAAAGTGGCAGGACAACAACTCTTGATATAAGCGGAGTTAACTCGCTGATTACATGTGTTTACAGAGCGACCCTTGGGCTCCCTTTATAGTCCAGGGAGCCATATTTTACAGACCATTCTACCCTTATCCAACCGCCTCAACTCTACTATCGGAGGTAACTCTTAGGGGCACTCGGAAAGCCACCGAAACCGCGTTACTCACGGCTTAATCGGTCGCTTAGCTGGGACGCACTCCCGCCCTTTGCTTCGCCTCTCTCTCGGTGCTCGCTCCAGCGCCGCTTCGCCTCGCCGGGTGATAGCTTCGCGGGTCACGGGCCTTCGCGCGTGGGGCACGCCCGTCCTCGGGCTTCCCCGGCTTCGCTCCGTGGTGCCTCCTTCGCTTCGGGTGCCTCGCGTCGTTCGGTGACCTATACGCACTGCCTCGAAGATGAATGTTGATGTTAATGAGAAATATATACCGGGGGTCTTTGGCATTCCCCCTGCGCGAGTCCCAGCTCACGTCGGGCCCCCAACAAGTAGCCCCTCGATGGGTGAGCTCGAAGTACTCGTAGATTCGGGCTCGGGCAATCGGAACTTCGCCTCGCGCACGCCGACGGGCGCGGGGGAACGCCACTCCCGGGATCTTTACTTCGCTCCTTTTGCTTCGAGGGTGTGGTTGTTTCTTTGCGCCGATGGTTGCCGGTTGTGTCTTTTGCGGAGTTGTTGTTGGGTTTGGTGCTTCTTGTTTCCTAGACCCGTTGGTTTGCTGATTCCGAATGGTCGGTGGGCTTCTTCGGTGCTTTATGCCCGATGGGCTCTAGCAGGCTTGTTTCCTTTTCGTTCGTTGGGTGGCCCACTTCGCTCGATGTGATCCGTGGTTGGCCTTTTCACCTATCGCGCCGTCGTTTTTACCCTTGTTGACCTAGGTTTTTTCCATGCCTATAAAAAGCTCGGGTTAGTGAAGGGTTAGCCGCTACATCCGACGGAGATACGCTCTTGCTTTCTTGCTTTCTTGCCTTCGCTTATCGCTTTGAGCGAATCGGTCTTTTGCTTTTCATCGCTTAGCTTCCTTTTCCCCACTTTTTACCGCTGTCGTCGTTGGGGCGGGCTCGGGCGCGGTCACTTCGCTCCGTCGCCGGTCAAAGGCTCCGAAAGCCCTTAAGGCCGTCAACCCCAAAACCCTTTCCATCGAGCCGTCTCGCGATGACCGACGCGTTGGTGAAGGAGTTGGTTGGCTTGGGCTATCTTCGTGGGTACCGCCTTCCGATGGGCGAAGTGGAGCTGCGGCCTAAGGAAGACGAGGTGGTCGTCTTTCGAGACTATTTCATCGCGGGGTTGGTGAATCCCCGCCACCGCTTCGTGCAGATCGCCTTGGAGCTCTACGACATCCAATTGCACAAGCTCTCCCCGCCGCCTTCGCTCATTTAAGCAAATTTATCCGGGTGGTAGTGAGCTACGGAGGCGACCTCGACATCGAGGTGTTCGCCCGTGACTTCATGCCGCACAATCAGCAGCGCAATATTATCATTGACGGCACGGAGTATGATTGCCGGTACGGGTCGCCGACCTTCACGCCCTACCGTAACGAGAACAAAGGCATCATGCATCGAAGCATGAACAAGAGGAGCCGTAACCGGCATCCGTACTAGTTCTACGTGAAGGTGCCCGGCGTCGTCGAGGTGAGCGAAGCTAGCGAGGCGAAGACGGTCTATTCTCTTGCTTCACGCGTGGCGTCCTCGGAGCCGATCCAGGCACTTGACTTCGAGCGCCGCGGGCACAAGGCGGGCGAGACCGTTTTCTACAAGGCTTACCGCACCTCTAGCAGCCGTGACTTGGTGGAAGAGTTATGCGCTGCCGGCGTCCGCCCCCGAGGGCCGGGTTCGGGATTGGCAACGATCGGTTGTGTTCGCTCGATCTCGGGCTCGCGGGGGTCAAGGGGCTATCATTTGCCTGATTTTTTACCTCGCCCACGAGAAGGCGAGGGCGGGGTCCTTCGTCCGCGACATCGAGCAGCGGGCGAACCTTTGTGCGGCACCTACTCGACGGATAAGCACAAGCTCGTCCTTGAGTGCACCACCTCGAAGTGCCGGTTCAACCGGGTTCTTGGCGCCGTGGGGCTTCCGTATCCTCCCCGCGAAGCGCCTCATTCTAGGGCCGACGAGGGGACTTCGCCGGCAGGGGAAGGAAAAGGAGGCGGAGCTCCAGGGGCGGGGCGAGCTCCAAATCTCGCCGCCGAAGGGGCTGCTGCTCGTTAGAAGATCCGAAAGAGATGCTTCCGACTTGATTTTGGGATTGGGTCTTACCAGCGACTCCTTGCGGAGTGACGGCGCGGCTTCGAGCTCCAAAGTCGACTTGGGTTATTTTGAGGCGCCGGACGGATGAGCGGCAAATCGAGCCGCGAGGCGAGGGACGAAGTCAATTCCGAACAGGCGCTTCGGAAGCGTCCCTTCGCCTCGAGCCGTGCCTAGGTGAGGCATTCTTCGCCCTCGTCAATTAGGTTCAAGACATTTGGACGCTAGTGGTGATGTTAATAGTTGTAGTCCCGCCGATTCTTCGCTTTCGCCCTCTTCGATCGGTCGCGACTATCGCCCCGGTGTTTTGGGCGGGATGAGTGGGAGATTGTAAAACCAGCATTTTTTGAGTCTCGGTGTTGTTATAAAAAGAGAGTCATGACAGTTTTCTCATTTTGTCATACTCGCTTTGCTTTGTAGGGTTCGGCCCCGGTGGCGGGCGAATTTTTGCCTCGACAGCTTTGTTGACGCCACTCCGCTCGCGTTTGAGCGAGGTCATTTAAGGGCTACACGGGGTTGTTACGATCACTACCTCGTTGAGTATCCTCGAGGCAATCCGGCCCACTTTTGGAGTGTTGTTATGGTTCGCTTTGCCAAGGGACAATGCAAGCCGACGAAGTTTTTAAAGGTCGGTTGGTGACTTCGCCGTTGCGCTCGCGGGGAATGCCGGTGTTAAGATTGAGGTTCCGGAGTGCGACCCGTCGGAGATGTTATTTGCTTACGATACTCCGCGCGATGGGGGAGCAGTAAGAGGGTTCGTCATGGAGATTTTTTAGTTTACCTTTGTACCCGAATTTGGCTTCGCACTATCATGGTTTGATGCGTTTGAGCTGTGTTGCTTGATTGCTCTTGTATTTGTGTTATGTTTGTGTCTAAATGTTAACCCTGTTTGATCTTGGAGTCTTGTGGGTGTTCCTTTTGCGAGGGTTTGCGTTGCTTCGAGCCGAAACGCGAGCCCATTTTTAGTTTATGTATCGTTTTGTTTAAATAAAACGCCACTCCCCTCTACTTAACCGTTTAGGGGCGAGTGCGGATTTGCTTCGAACGAAAACGCGAGCCCCTTTGCGGCTTTACGTATCGTTTTGTTTAAATAAAACGCCACTCCCCTCTACTTAACCGTTTAGGGGCGAGGTACGGATTTGTTTCGAACGAAAACGTGAGCCCCTTTGCGGCTTTATGCATCGTTTCGTTTAAATAAAATGCCACCCCCTACTTAGCCGTTTAGGGGCGAGGTGCGGATTTGCTTCGAAAGAAAACGCGAGCCCCTTTGCGGCTTTACGCATCGTTTTGTTTAAATAAAATGTCACTCCCCCTACTTAGCCGTTTAGGGGTGACGTGCAGATTTGCTTCGAACAAAAACGCGAGCCCCTTTGGCTTTACGCATCGTTTTGTTTAAATAAAATGCCACTCCCCTCTACTTAGCCGTTTAGGGGCGAGGTGCGGATTTGCTTCGAACGAAAACACGAGTCCCTTTGCAGCTTTACGCATCCTTTTGTTTAAATAAAACGCTACTCCCCTACTTAGCCGTTTAGGGCGAGGTGCGGATTTGACTCGAACGAAAATGAGAGCCCCTTTGCGGCTTTACGCATCGTTTTGTTTAAATAAAACGCCACTCTCCCCTACTTAGCCATTTAGGGACGAGGTGCGGATTTGCTTCGAACGAAAATGCAAGCCCCTTCGCGGCTTTACGCATCGTTTTGTTTAAATAAAACGTCACTCCCCTCTACTTAGCCGTTTAGGGGTGAAGTACAGATTTGCTTCGAACGAAAACGCGAGCCCCTTTGCGGCTTTACGCATCGTTTTGTCTCATCGTTCGGAGTTTTTGTTTTTCACCCGGTCGGATACAATGCTTTATTTTGTGGCTTGTATTCCGGGGTATATTATTTTTGCTCGACGGAGTGATTGTTTTGCAAGCCGGCACTCGGGGCTTTTGTTTTTCGCCCAACGGAGTGTTTTTTCTAGCTTGTACTCCTGGGTATATTGCTTGTGCCCGACGGAGTACAGCTATTTGATGAGGCAATGTCTCGCTGTCGAATGTTCACTTTCATTATTTCCGGAAGTCGTTTCGATCTGTTTTGCTTCGATTTAGGAAATGCAGCTTTATATTGTTTGTAACTGCTATTACACATGCCGCCTCGTTAAAAACTTCGCGCCCTTTCGGGGCTTTTCCTGCGAAGAAAAGAATACGGTCTTTTTGCAGAATATTAAAAAGAAAAGGAAAAAGAAAAAGAATTTTCTAGATTCTACGATAACTCCCTTGCTTATTTATCGGGAAGGGGCTGTTTTACAATGTTTGTTTATGGTTGGTGCAGTTCCTTCGCTTTGTTGTGAAGGTCTTCTTTCGCTCGACCGAGTCCCTTTTTGCTGTCTTGTCTTGCGCTACTGCATAATCGTTGCTTACTTTGCGCCAGATAATTGTTTCTGCTTCGTTTGTCGTCTTGTCGCTTGATGGGACGAGGCTGTTGATTTTGCCTTTCTTGCTGTACTTCACTGTGGGTTGTTGCTTGGGGAGCCTCTGAATACTGTAAATGTTTGCTATTTCAGGCGTGAATCCTTTTTCTATGTTTCCTGCCAGTTACTGATCTCCTTTCACAGTTATGACACCTTTTGACGGTTGCAGCTTCGAACGTGTTGATTATTGGTCTTTCCAGGATAGCAAAGTAAGGGTAGTTTAGCCTCACAACGTCGAAGGTGACAAACTATGTTCTTGGGTTGTTCATGGGTTGAACGTGTCTTGGAAGGTTACAGGCAACTTTATTTTTCTGGCTGGTTCGACCTTTTTTCCACCGAAGCCATATACTTTATATCTAACCTGGATGTTCACTGCATTAATTGGAACCGCCTATTTTCATTCTGGTCAAACGGGTAGTGAATTTGTATGACAACGTAATCCGCCTCAGGCTCTTCCCCTGTCTCTGTCTTACGTCATGTCGCCGCCGCCCGCCCGCTGCTAGTGCCGCCATGCCCCGCGCCGATTCCCTCTGGCCTCCACGTCCGATTCCTTCATATGGTGAATGCCAACGGCGATAGCCAGCTCCTAAGGATTGATTGGTGATGCCAGTGAGGATATCGAGCTCCGGTCCCAACGCCGCTTTGGAATATGACAGCGGCGTTGACGCCTGAGCCGCCGGATTCTGCTCCCTCTGCTGAAAAATTATATGCTCGGACTGCACTGCCGCCACCCGGTTAGTACTCTGCTCTGTCAGATTGTCCGATTGGGAGGAGGAAAGGGCGCTTCTGGCAGCGAAATCTGATTCTAGTCCGAATATTACTCGACTCTTGCTCGTCTTCTCCTACTCGGATCAGTTCAGGGAGCTTGGTCTATGAAGTGCGACAGGAACCTGCCCTGTGAGTCATATACCTTGCAACTGTTTCTGTGATTTTCCTGCGATGGCGACCTGTAGCAGGACTGAGATTATGTGATGGGGTCTAGCAATGGATCCGAAGGATCTATGGTGTCTGGTCTTCAGATTTTTTGTCTAAACTCCTGGATTTTCCACGCAGTTTCATGAAGAAAATTAAGAAAGAGGAGCATCTTCGTGAACAAGAGATGGAATTGGATCCTAAACTCCTGGATTTTCCACACAGTTTCATGAAGAAAATTCAGAAAGAGGAGCATCTTCGTGAACAAGAGATGGAATTGGATCATGCAGTGGGCAATTTGCCGGAGCTATCACAGGACATTCTGATGGCTATTTTTTCCACCCTTGAGATCCCTGACCTCCTACGTGCTAGCTCCGTCTGCTCCTCCTGGCGTTCAGGTTCAGCATACACCAGCCTAGCCAGCCTTGGGCAGTACACCAAGCACCAGACACCATGCCTGTTCTACACCTCTGAATCTGCCGGTGAGAATGTTTCATGTCTCTACAAGTTAACTCTTCCAGAGCCACCCATTCGCAGTAGGTATATCATTGGGTCCTCGAATGGCTGGCTGGTTACTGTCGGTGAGGCCTGTGAGATTCATCTCGTCAATCCAATCACTGGGCAACAGATCAATCTCCCATCTGTGATCACCATTGAGCAAGTGAGGCCCATCTGCAATGACTCCGGTTCAGCAGACTTGTACGAGTACTCGTGGTGCACAGGAATTGAGGAGCTTTACACACCATCAATCTTTACTGCTAGTGTGCTGCGAGATAGACTCTTCTATAAGGGTTTCCTATTTTCTGACGCGTCAAGTGGAAGGTACTTTGTAGTGCTCATACACAACCCATATCGTCAGATCTCATTTACATGGGTCGGTGATGATAACTGGACTTGGCTGCCACCGTACCTGGTTATCTCGATTGTATTTATATGGAAGCACTGTTGTATGCGATCACCTCATCGGGGGAAATTCATGTCTTTGACCTAAGTGACCCTATTATTACTGCAAAGATTATCATGCCGGTAAACTCTACTCTGTGTGGTGATACTTCATACCTAATTCGAGATCCATTGGGAGATCTGATGCATATCTGCAGGTCAGAAACAGAAGAGAATAATTACGATCCAAAAGCTGATCCCATGACGTTTGTGCGATATACTGGAAATATTGGAATATATAAGCTGGACATTGCAGCAAAAACTGTAGTGAAAACCGATTGCTTGCAGGATCATGTCCTGTTCCTTGGGCATAACCGAACACTTAGTCTGCGGGCTGAAGAATTTCCGCCTCTCAAGGCAAATCACGCCTACTTTACTGATGATAGTGAGCCATATCTAGGCTGGTACAAGAATAATCGTCGTGACATTGGAGTATTCAACATTTATTTTTATTCAGTAGTTCTGTTGCCCATGCCAATTTATGTTGAAATGTAAAGTAGTCGGAAGAAAATTGACGCTATTTAGCTTCCAGGACTTGGCACCATCTGGGATTAGAGGCAAATTCTGGACTTGGTGGCCTGGAACGTCCTAGGGACAAACGTTGTGGCTTCAACTCCTTGGTCATCCTCACTGTGTGGTGCCGGTGGAAGCATCGGAGCGACTGCGTCTTCAATGGGGTGTCGCCAAGGGCCCATGTGGCAACGGATGAGGCCCGCCTTTGGTCCCCGGCTGGGGCCAAGGGGTTAAGGGTCTTGCTGCCCAAGTACCTTAGTGGGGATTGGTTTTGAGTGTTCGGTTGTCCCTCCTAGCTTTTGTATAAAAACAATCCCTATCTTCATTCACCGGGTGTGTCTGTACACATCTTTCTTCTTCTTAATATAATGATACTGAAAAAAAAGAAAATTGATGAATGAATGAGACACGGATACCCAGAAATAAAGCTATTCCATGTCTCGTCCATATCCTTCGAGTATTCTACTGCAGTGTTTTTTATATTAAGAACATTTATGTGGCAGTATTTTAATTGATGTGCTCACGCTTTTTAATTTTGGAGTTAATATTCAATGCTGGTGTTGCATGGCCCCTTCATCATGTTTGTGACCGATTGGGATTGTTGAATTTCTTAGCATCTGTGGATTTTATGAAAACGATGATATTGTTGGGTTTCTTATCATTTCCTGTCTTTTTTATTTCATATCTTCACAACTTGACTAATTTGAGTAGAACGTGAATGTTACTATATGTTTCTTAAATAAAAGGTGGTTGTCGTATTTTTCTTTTTGAAGAGCAATTATTGTAGGAGAGGTCCCCAATGTAGCTTTTATTGCAAAATGAAAAGAGCCAAGAGGGTAAGGTTTCAAAGATCGAAAAGCGAAGCATGTACAGGGCGCTCGCATAGCAGTTACAGAAAGGTTAATTCTGATGTAGACGAAAGAAGGAGGTGGGTTTAGCCAAGGCTACACAAATTCTGAAGTTAGGATTAATTCTGTGAAGCTGAAAAGGTTGATCTCATCTGCAAAGGCTTCCTTATTGTGTTTCTGGAAGACCACACCATTTCTTTGTTTCCAAGTCTGCCATGGAGCATGGGTGAAGATATTCATAAACAATGGCCACTGAATTTCCTTTCTTGCTGAAATTATGATTGTGAAGAAATGTTGAGCATGATTCAGTCAACATATAGAGCTTGCCTGACAGGCCGCAAAAACCCAGCTGAAGAAGAGGTGGTAAGCAAGTCTCCTTTTTCCTGGTATAACAAAGAGCACAAGTTACAGCTGTACTCATGATTTTCAATTATGAAATTTCTTTTGGTTGTCTATAGCGATTTCCATTCCTTCTTATGAGGATATTTCTTTATTTTAGCTTTGTCCATGAATAACCAAGTGAAAAACCTTGGTCTATTTGCAGAATTTTTATTCCCAAATCCATCTGAATTGTGCTCGTGATGAAACTGCTTCAAATGGGATTCCAAAGAACTTCCCTGGGATGCTGCGCCTGCTTGTCCAAGTTTTAGCAGAGCATTCATTGTTGCAATTCCTGATGATCCTAGTTCAACAGTGGGACATTAAAGTTGGTCTGTATATCAGGATTTCTGCTCTGTTCTTTCTTCTAACATCTTGAGATCAGGTAATGTCTATTCTACACTACACATTATGCCAGTGGACTCTATCTCCAGTGCTGACCTGACAGCTTGCAATTCCTCTATATTAGAACCACCACCCTGGTGCCAGTACCTGCGTGACCCATCTGGCCACGTCGTCTCGGTTCCGTACGCGCGTTCGATCCGGTATCTAAGGCGGGTGTGGCGGGTGCGTGCATCCCTTCCGTTTTTTCTCTGGTGAGCGGCGTCCTGTCCGCATGGCGCCTCTCCGTTTCTCCCCGCTGCGTGCGTGGCGTCGTCGGGTTCCGTTCGTTGCCACGTGGCCTGAGCGCGGCCTTTCTTTCCTTCTTTTTCTTTCTCCGGTTCTCCCCGTTCCACCGTTTCTGCCTCCCTTCTCTTTTTCTCTCTCCCTTTTCTGTTCCTTCCTTTTCTTTGTTCCCTTCGGCTCCTGCTACATCCGGCTCCTGCTACATCAGGTTTGGGTCTTCTTTCTCCTTGTTCTTTTTGCCTCCTTCAGCTTTCGTTTCTTTCCTTTGATCCTGGTGTTCTTTTTTCTAGATCTTGTCTTGTCCGGTCTTAGATCTCTCTGGTTGGTGAATTTTTTCTATTTAATCCTTTTAATCTTTTTACCTATCTTTGTGGGTTTTGCGTTCTTCTGGACTGATGTTTTTTCTCTGTTTTTGCAGGTTCTAGATTTATTTTGTGAGCTGGGGGGTTGTTGCGCCATGGATGGATATGGGTGAGCTATGGCCTTTTTCCCTTTTTTTGATGTTTGTTCTACTTATTATTTTTCTTCTGGTTGCTCATTTTTTGTTTTATTCTTCCTCCTTCTTAGGTTTCCTGGGTTTCCTCTTTATTGATGGTCCTGTAGTCTGCTGTCTTGCAGAGGCAAGTAACTTGCAAGCTATTCACTGTATCTCACCTACTTCAAAAGTCTCTGTAGATGTTGTATATGTTCTACTTTATATATCCACTGTGTATTGTTTCCGTTTATTTTCTCGTGCTGAATGGTGACGTCCATGAAAATTTATACTTCAATGTGTTTTTTATTAACGTGTATGGTCATGATTTATTTAACGTGAAGGTTGTTATTTTCCTCTTGCTCCTGTTCCGCAGTTGATATTATAGAGCAAGCTATTACCTATATCTCAGTCCTGGATTCTGTTTACTATGACTTTTAATTCGGCTCCCTGTACTAAAGAAACAAAAATTCCGACTGTACATATCCATCTCATACTGAAATTTGCAGTGCACCAAAAAAGGACTGAAATGATTGGTCCCTGGTTTTTACAGTTCTATCATTTATTTCGCATCATTGTTCAGTGAAGCTTGACTAGGACCTCCCACTTTACAAACTAAACTTATTGTTCATTTATCTTTTAATGTATTTTTAAGCTGGTATAGTCCCTCTTGGATTCTAATGTATTTTTAAGCAGTGTTACCAGTAATCTCTGTTTTCGTGCAATATAGTGGGGTTAAAAGGAATGTTTGATTTATGTTCTTGTACAGAAAAAATAATAAAACCCTTTTACTGTTACATGGATGAGTAGTGTTCATGGTATAACCAATGTCAGAATAATTGTGCCCACTAGAGGAAGGCTATCTTGTTTGGACTTGAATTTATTTACACACTTTAATGGATTTAGCTACAGCAAAAATAATAAAACCCTTTTACTGTTACATGGATGAGTAGTGTTCATGGTATAACCAATGTCAGAATAATTGTGCCCACTAGGGGAAGGCTATCTTGTTTGGACTTAAATTTATTTACACACTTTAATGGATTTAGGTTATTTTGTTTTTGTAGATCAATCTGTTCTTCGGTCACTCTGGTGCTTCTTGCCCTTCTTCTGCTCGTTGTTGAGGTATGCCCGTCTATATTTCTTTTTACTTTTCCCTTCTACTCTTGTTCTACAGACTCTGGCTTTTAAACAGAGTCCCTGCACTAAAGAAGAAAGAAAAATTTTAACTTTCCATATGCATCTCATATTGGAATTTGCGGTGTAATAAAAAGAAGTGAACTGATAGGTTCTTTGGTTCTTACAATTCTATTGTTTATTTCTCACCGTTGTTCAGTTAACCTACGAGTGTAGTTTAATTTAACTCCACTAAAAAGAGAAGGAATTATGTGTTCATGCATACTATTAATTCCACGAACTTGACTTTATTAAATTGTGCTTATGACATTCATACAAAACAGCATACATACATCATCATCACTTTGGCCTTGTATTCTTTTTACTTATGCATTGCATTTCATTCCATAGGTGACGACGTCGAATTAACCTCGCCGGAAGAAGCCGTTGCAAATCTCAACACTTGTGAAGCTAGTGCTAACTTCGATCACTCCCAAGGCAAGCCCCGGTGCATTCCTATTATTTTGAAATGTTTTCTTTTATCACTATATTAAGGATGATGAATGTGCATTTCCAAATTCGTGGAACTCGCCACATCATCCTATAGTTGTTGTGGTGGTGTGCCAATTTTTCGGTGGAGCTTTTGGGCGCCGGTGTCTTGCCCTTACTTTTGCGGACACACGGACCGGAGAACATGTACCATGGACACACTCGGAGGGTTGCTGTCGTTGACGATGAAGCTTAAATCCTCGGTGAACCAATAGTTGCTGGTGGTAGGACTTGGATCCGGACGCGCAAGGTGATCCCCAAATGGGCTGGCCCGAGAGGGCGCCTCGTGCGGCGAATCCGACGACGGTGGGGGCAACAACCGCTTGCCGGGCGGGGTGGCCTACCACGGCGGCGCCACGGCCGCCAACATCGAGTGCGGTGTCCGGCGGTTAGGCGCGGGGCCTCCTCAACGACGCCACCGCCGTCGATGATCCTATGGCCCGAGATGGGCAGCGAGCCACCGAACCGGCTTCTTGGAGCCAACGAAGCGTGGAGGCGGTGGTCGGCGGCGATGGCTTGAAGTCGCGGCAGGCCGAGTGGTGTAGAGGGTCACCGACCTGCGCGGGCGGAGATGAAGTCGGTAGGAGGTGCCGGGAGGGTGGCTGCGGACATGATGCCCAAAGGCATAGATCTGCTCGCCAACCGAGCGGAGGCGGCCATGGCGCAGGCGGTGGCGGGACCGGGTGGAGGAGATCCAGCCCGGCGGCCGCGCAGATCCGACGAGAGCCGACGGACTAGTGGATGGGAAAGAGGGGGACCGGCCCCTAAGGACGGCGCGCTCCAACGAGAGGAGGAGAGGCGGGGCTGGGGAAAGAGAAACCTATTACTACGTTATTGAGACTCCTCTCTCGGTTCCGGCCTAACACCACGACCATAACCAGCGACGAGCAAAAGATCGCCAATGGCGGCCATGGCGACCAGGATGCAGGGAGGAGAAAGGCGCCCCATGGCCTAGAAGCTAGAACACAACCTCGAAAAAGCTAGACTACTAGACGGGAGGGCTTCCCTTTCCTTCCGCCGCCGACGAGCTCGCCGGAGGGGGAGGGGGGGCGGCGAAACCCTAGGCGGCTTGACTTGGGAGCGGAACCAAGGGGCGGAAACTGCGAGAAGATTATTGCGGAACCCTAATTGGCTCGGTTGAAAATGTGCTCGCTGAGCCATTCATGCTTCCATTGCTTACACAATCTGATGTGAACAAGGGTGCCCTATCTTCCAAAGGGTTCTGGTAAATGATAATTTGGTGGAGACTTGACACAACTCGATCCGACTTTTGAACAACACGATCCGAAACCCCGCAATCACAGCACCACGTCTCCTATGGTTATCAACCGTGCAAACACGATTGACCTCGCCTGAAGGCTAATCTCCACTGCGAAGCAAAGAACACAAGCAAGAACGAGAGAGAATGCAACACAATTTGCACATATGAATGATTAAGCTCACAAGTTGGGGGTCTCACAAACCGATGAATGGCGAAACCGTCAAAGCAGAATAATCTAAGAAAAACCCAACCCTAACTTGGCTGGCAACTCGTTGCTAATAAGGACTTGGGGACATGCAAGACCCCTCGGACGCGCCCCTAATGGGTTCACACGAGATACACGGCCCAAAGGCAAAAACGGTGATGCAGCACCAAGACAGATTCTAGACGACACATTCTTTCGATGATTCCCGACGACCCCAGCACGAATTTAAACCATATCGGCGCCATTGGAAAGTTTATGAAATTATCTTTCCATCCATATATAGAATTCCAAATCCGACTACGTATGCGATCCGTGCGTCCGTTTTAAGATAGACTGTTCCTGGACTCCGAGACGGACTCGAAGTCGACTTGATTTGTGCCTCCACCGTGCCTTGCACACTCTTGCTGGACCTTCACGCTTCCAAGCCCTCTTCCATGCATATCCTGGTCCTCTCCTTGGTTCCTAATCACAATATAATCATTATGTAGCAATCTATTCTCAAAATTATAAAAGGAAAGACTTAGGAACGAGCTCACCTCTAAATTCAATTGTCGGACGCGAGCTCTAGTGATTGGTCCTTGAATATCCAGCAGAGGAGTGTCATTTGTATCCAAAGGAGTGATGTCCTCGTCACAATCAGATATAATTTTTATTGGGTTCTATCTATACCTGAGACAATCTTTCTTGGTACGACGTTATAATTTGCAGTCCTCTTTTAACTTGATGATCAAACAAGTAACAAGGTACCATTGCATCACTCTGGTAAATAGGTAAGAAAGGGGACTGATTGTATAATTCTTTGCAATGACTCTAAAATGCTTTTTTTCTCCTTTTGATAAGGTGTCACCTGGAGTGCTTTGAGAAAATGCACATGGTTAGATTGGTTTATAGATTAAGGATACAATATGCCTCCCTGCGGTCACATTTGAACCATTGTCATCTCTTTTAAGTTTAATTTAAATTCAGTTGCCCCTCTTCATGATTACGTATTTTTATATGTGACTGCTCACTGCTAACAAGATAGAGGAAATTCTTGTGGCCTGTCTTATGGTAATCTGAATGGCTCTTGAACAAGCATTGTTCTCTGTATTTTTATCATTAACCAAGAGTACTATTTCCAGTAGAAAATGGGAACTTATCTGCAAGTGATTTTTATGGAAATATACATATGATATTTGTTTTTGTTGTGTAGGTAAATGGGGAAAGAACCCACAGTTTTTTGTCGGATGAGGATCCTCTGCATTAGTCCCACATTGACATTCTAAATGCAGAGAGTGACTTTTGTGCATTAGTGAAAATCTGGACCGTTCATCCCGAAGCGAGCAGCTACACCTCTTTCTTCCTCCTTTTCTTCTCTGAACTCCAGCAAAGGCAGCTAGCACTCCAGCCAACAATCTTTCCCCTACAGCAAGCTCACCGAGACCTAGTAAAGTGTGCTGGCCCACTGTTCTTCTTCTCACATCTTCCCCTATCTTCCCTTGCGGTCCAGCCTCCAATCTTTCGCTTGTGCATACCGCTGTTCTTCGCCCAAAATGTATGATAGCCCAAGAAGAATACAAGATTCAATGTCTTGGGATCAAATCATAGAGCAAAATAGTTGCCGGATCGGAGTTATGTCAGAAGAGGGAGCGACTCAATCATCTTCCTTGTAGCATATAAGTATTGGGAAGAAGGTCAATCCACCATGGGAGGAGCCCGTTCTATGTTTAGAGCTTGATTCAACACTGAACTATTTCGATTCAATCGTTTACATATCTCTGTTCAACTATAAACAAGCCAAATCGAGCATTGAAGGAACTGGTTTGAAGTCCATATGAGAGATTTGATTGTTGGCTTACTGTGGCCATCGATTTGTGAAGGTTGATCAATGCTAGTTGTTAATCTTGCTGCAGGTCAACTGCCAAAATGCTTCCTGTGCGCTATAGATACATCTAGTTTGTGGTATCACCGTGCTGATTCCTACTCGGTGGCCACGACGTTGAAACGCAACGGCGGCTACGAGGTTGCAGGATGGATGCGCCGCCAGGTTGCAGGACGGACTCGACGCGTCCAGAAGAGAGAAACAACTTGTGTGCCTCTTTGTTAATGGGACGGATGTGCGAAGCATAGCCGTTTGTTTGAATATAGATGGTCCAGATGTGAGCTAATGCCCAACAATGGTTCTCTGCATTAAAAGGAGCTAATGCAGAGAATCTTGATCTTCATTACTGTTGATGTCTTGTAACCTCGATAACACAAGTGTATGCTTACTGAATTACATTTGTATGATGCATAGTTATTATTAGCAATTTTGTGTGCCATGACACTTGTCACTCACTTAATTATAGTTCTGTGTACTAAAAGTATCACGTCCTGAGCCTAATAATCAGCATATGTTTGACAGTGAACTGTGCCATATTAGTAGAGTCTCTGTTCCTAACCATGCATTGATTTGTGCTTCTGAATCTTCCTTTGTGTGCGTATTCTGCTTGAAAGAAATTATTCTATCTTTACATGCATTTCAGTGCTCAAGTGAAGATTGCCCTGGCTTGTCTTCCCTCGATCTTGGATGTTGAGTGATAGTGTGGATGCAAAAGTGAAGATTTGCAATGCCAGTGGAACAAAATGATAATATGTTTGTCATGCTTACCCCTTATTAAGAGAAGACCGGTGTGGTAGCATCAAAATGGCTATGCAGGTACTTGAATGTAATGCTTCATGGTGTGATCAATGTGAGGATTTTTTTCTATTGCATTGTGTCGTCTCAAGTCATTCTTCATACAAGTGGTCGAGGTTAAAGTTTTTGTAGCAATTCTGGTTTGGTCTTGAGCAGATTCATGTCCATCTGGTACTGACTGTTAAAGAGATATGCATGGAAGTGACTTTCTTTTTTTCTATTGTAGATGCATCTCCTTTTGTCGGAAAGCAAAAAAAAAAAAGGAAAAAGGAATTACGATTTGGAGTACAATTATAGTGGGTCATGTTCTGTACTATGCATGTAAACAAAAGAAGACTGTCATAGGAAGTCCTCACGATACGTTCACTCCGTACCAAGAGATATCAAGTTGTCATATTCCTCTCATATTGAGTCTTTCTTTTATTGGTAGGTCTCAAACATGATAGTTCCCCAAAATTGTTACCTTACAATTTAATGTTTTAAGGGAATGGTGGTTGTAAGGGTAATGGCTGTTACTTAATTCACTTTAATAATCCAATATCATTATTTTCATTTCTGTCAAAATTACGTTGACTTTGAACTTTGTGGAGAAAATTATTTTCAATCTCTTGACTGGACCAACAGAGTGGCGCGCCTCAGCTTCTAGTTTTGTCTAATTTGAGGGTCCTGAACCGTCGCATCGGCCCCACTTGGCGTGGGATGGCCTTGTCACAACTGGCCATGTTGACCTCCACGGGGCAGCGCGCGGTGCAGGCTGCCGCTCTCGTCGCTGACCTCCTGAATCTTGCCGTTCTCGTGCCGCGCCGTCCTCAACCACGTTGGCGCGGATGAACGGTGCCACGGTGTTCTTTGACTCGGATGTGAGGCCTCATTACATGGACGAGTAGTGCAAAGTTGTAGTTTAGAGATACTTAGTAGTGATAAAATGTTTTAATTCACGAGAAAAAGCACTAATCATTTGGATTAACACGATTCAAATTTGTTAAGAAGAAAACAATAAATTTGGGCATTTTTTTGTATTATGTAGTGAAGAAATTTATGAAAATTCAATGCACAAATCGATGGTACAAGTATCATGTAGTGAAGAAATTAAGTGCACAAATCCAAAAAAGGTCCTGATACTGTATTATTCATTCTAACGTAATGTCATGCGTTTATATCACACGTCGTCCTCCTCCTCGTCGTCATCATCATAGTCGTCGACGGTATTAATGCCCCTGCGTCTGGCAGAAGTTCGGGCCATACCTCCTTGCCGAGCTCGAAGAAAATGTTGTTGCGTGTGGTACCCTTTTTCCTCAGTCGGCGACGTGGGACAAAGTTCCTTTTAACAGCATTTTTGAATTTGTCTTTCATGTTTTTGATCTTCGTGCCTAGTCTGTTTTTGGTGACGCCGGTGCTCGCAAGCGCATTGTCCTCATTAAATCTCTTAAAAATCACATCGAGCTCTGGGAGCATTCCCGAGTTTTCACTGCGGATGATGATCAATGCTTCGAGAATCTTGTTTGGATCCTCGAGATTCCATAACTTGTACTGACCCCTTATCTTACGTAACTTGCTGGTGACCTCATTTTCGATGCTGTCAGCAATAGACTCCGCAGATAAGACCACATCGCTGGTGGTCTTCTTGGCCTCGTCGCCGGATGACACCATGATGACTTCATCTTTGTTGGCGTCAGCGGCGGCAACGTCGCCCGTGCCCGCGGTGGACAAGAAGGAGCTGACAGCAACGACGGAATCGCCGGTGCCTACCGTGGATAAGGATGAGCTGATTTCGATGGGGACATTGAGGGATGTGCGGTAGATGGAAGACGAGGTAGCAGGAGCCATGGCGGCGGTGTATATTGTAAGTCCACCATAAACTCCGGCGGCGATGCTGTATTTATTTACGGAGAGGGAGAATGGATTCGGCGCGCACGGCGCGCGTTTCTCCCGGGAAAAGAAATTATTAGGCGCCACTTTTTTTCTTCCCCCCGCCCCAAAAACCTCTCTCCAGACTCAACTCGAGCGCCGCGCCGGACGGAAACGGAACCCTCCACCAACTCCGGCGGCGATGGCTGGCGTCGGCGGCAGCGGCGGCGGGAACGCGGAGATGAGCGGTTGGACGGGGCTCCACTCCTCCACCAAGCTGAGCAGGCCGCGCCCACCCCGCACTCCCCTACCCTCCAGGTGCGTGCTCCCCTTTGCTTTCGGCGGCGCCGCCGCCTCCCAGCGATTCGACGCGTGGTCTTCCTCATCAGACACGATATTTTATGGCTTGCGCAGAGGAACCTGGACCAGCTCGAGGCGCTCTCCACCAAGCTCAAGGCCAAGACCATCCGTGCCGAGGCGCCGTCCCAGTCACTCTCGGCAACCAGGTAGATAGATCTCCGGAGCCCCCCTTCACCTATGCCCAAGAGCCAGCGTCTCTACCAATTCCATGTGTGGTGGCTTCTTGAGTTTTCTGGAAACTTAGGGTCTTTGTCTGTGTAGGTTACTGGCACGCAAGGGGATTAATGCGGAGCAGCTCGCCAGGGACCTCAAGTCATTCGAACTCAAGGTAGTTGATGGCTGTGCTGAATGAGCTGGAATTAATGCATTTCGGGTCCTAATTCATGCAGTTTCATATGATGACATGAAAGGATCACACAGTTTGACAAGCCTGCACATTATTTTTGAAATGCAATTAGAATACATAAGAAACTTGGTTTATTTGGCATGTTAAACTGCTCTCTAGTCTTTATAAATGTGGCGTTTTTTTTTGTGAAAAACCTTACTTTCCAAGCAAGTTGAGTAGGCTAGAGATGAAGCCCACAAGAACCAACATGAAAGTGTAAGTCAGAAATTTATATTGTGGTATTTATCACAAGTGAGGTGAGGATCAAGGTTTGGTGGAAGAATAAAAAATGCAATTCACATAAGCAGTTAATATAATGCACATAACAGTTAATTGAGCATGAAGCTACTATCGAGGATCCAGAACCATGATGTTTTTTATGCTTTGAGGATGTCTTTCCATCTGAAGCAATGACAGTTGAGGAGTACCTGCAGCAGGTTAACACTTGAGGATAATCCTCATGTTTCATCAGGGCTGTCCTCTACAGAAGTCATGCCTCTACCGAACAAGACTATTATTGAAATTTAATCTTCAGTTTATGCTGGGGTTGTGAGGGATCTCAATGATGCAAGAGGACACAGTCTATCTTTTAGCATAAGTTTTGCTTCTTTATCAATATTCAACATTTTATTAGGCATTTCTGACCAAAATGGAAACTTACTTTTGATGAATAGCTTAACTTTCGTTTTTTATATCCTTTATATATTATCATCAAGATATAGTAACTTCTCCTGATTATCTTAGTTCAACACATGCTTACTAATGTCGTATTTTGCTTAGCCTGCTACAACTTTCAGGGCTGCTTACGGAGTCCTTGTCCGTTGATGCTATCGGCACAAAATCAGTAACTATGCTGAAAATGTGGCATTTGATTGAGGTGATTGTATTGACTCCATTGTAGCAAAATATACCATCACCTGTTCATTTTCAGTCATAATGACATGACCAGAACTAACAATCTTTGTACTGGCAATTTCCATTCTGTGCCTCATTTGTCTCTTGTTTGTTTTTTTTACCTTATCTAATTCAGGCATTAGTTGGGGGAAGGGTTGTCTCATCGAAATGCATCAAGGAAAATGTTACTAGTGAGAGGTGCAAGACGCTATCTCCAGTGGGGCCATGAAAAGTTCATACTTGAGACTATCAACAGCCAACCAGGTCTTGTGAGTATCTTATTTTACTCATTCTTTTAACAACTGCTACTTCAAAATATTTGGTCATAGTAGACAGGATAAATTGCTCAAATAATTATTATGTACTGTAGTGGGGTCCTGGATGAACATATCACTTTGGTAGCATATGCTCAACCAGTATACTGTCAATTCCCTACTTGCAAGGTGAAGTACTGTTCGAAGTTCTATTAGTTCACTTATGTGCATCGAAACCTTCTCAAGGGTAATCCCGTATTTGTTCGATTTTAGTTGTTTTACTTGACCCTGGTGGGTAGAATAATCCCAGAAACTGACCGGTTGATAGTTAATATTTTAGAATTATCTATAGGAATATGTGGTCATGAGATAGTGAACATCCCAAAAAACATATATTGACTGGTAGTTACAGATTTACAATGTAACACCTGTGAAGTCTCTACTGCAATTAGTTCTTTATTTGTATAATGATTTATGATACAGCATTATCTATTTTTGCTATTGGACTTTTATTTGTGGATTCAATATGCTGTGGCTCACCCATTTTTCTTTCAAATAATCAATTGTATTCTGCATTTTAATTTGTTGTTTTAGGCTGCTCTTGGTGGATCTGTTGGTAATCATCAGAAGATTCGGGCATTTTTTTTCTTTTTTTTTCTCGATCACGCAGGAGAGCTGTGTATCATTCCATTAAAAGAAGAAGATGATAGAATACAACACACGCGCACACCACAGATTACATACGTGCCTCTGACTAAGAAACAACACGACCCAAGGCTAACTGATTACTCAGTAGCCGTGCCACTAAGAGCAGGCAGGCCAGCAAGAGCCTTTGCACCCGCCATGCTCCACAAGTGCCTGTCATCACCTGCCAGGGCTAGAGCTGTGGCGATACTAGGAGAGTGTCCGTTAAAGACACAATCGTTGTGGTGCCGCCAGATCATCCAAGCTCCTAGAATGATGATGGAGTTGAAACCCTTCCGCAAGTCACCTGTTACCCGGCTAGAAGCCTTGTTCCACCAGTCATCAAAATTTGTATCATACGGCTGCGGTGATAGTGCGGTGCAGCCGACCTGGCCCAGTAGGACAAACCAGAACTGTCTTTCAAAGACACAACCAACAAGTAGATGATTTATGTTCTCCTCATCTTGGTCACAAAGTAGATGATTTAAGTATCGTGCTATTCTGTCATGAACACGGATGGACTGATCTTGGACCCAAGGAGCGTGGCCTCGCAACGGCGGAGGCCGCACTCCAAGGGCAGGACGGTAGGGGACCTCTAGATCTAATCTGTTTAAGCCTGATCCTAATGACTACCTAACCCTCTCTTAAAGCGTGCTACAGTAGCCGCTGCTACAGTACTGGGCCGACTACTGTAGCACGGCCCACAATCCTAGCCCATGACATTTCACCCCTCCTTTTTAAGCAGCTCGTCCTCGAGCTGCAGGCAGTGCGACGACTCTTGACTCGACATAATGATGGACACAAGACCATACTGAGTCTTTTACATCTCGGCTGATTTTATTTTCTATCTCCTAAACTAATAATTAAACCGGCGAGATTTATTCTTTTTGTTGACTCCAGATCAGCACCAACAGGAGGCCCCCATCCAGAACCTCGTAGGGAAAGATAAATTCTCGCCAACATCCCAGCAGCAGGAACCAATTTCAGAGCCTCCATGTAAGCCAAAGCATGTGCCCAGAGTGTGCTGCTCCACTGCAAATCGTGGGATCCACCACCACTTGAAGCAACTGGGGCAGTCCAGGGGGCAGCAGGACATGTGGGACTCTAGTCCAAAAGGTAGGACCTGCCACTAGGCCGAGCAAGAACAGCAAACACAAGGGCACAAGTAGAGGAATACCCAGAGCAGGTGGCATTGTTCTTGTATGGACTCCTCGCATCGGCGACAATGCAACCCATCGCAGCAGATGCTTGGCTTTCCTCTGCCCCACCCAAATCGACTAGCTGCTCCGACTCTTTTCCTTCCAGCACCATGTGTGGCCTCGGCATGGTCCCATCGAAGCTCGGGTTGGATGAAGAAAGAGGCACTTCTGCCGCTAAGTATCCTATCACAGCCCATTCCAGTGGGGTCTCGCTGCTGCTGGCTCTCCTGGGGAGCGTGGGGTTGACCAGCGGCCGCTTGCCCCGCCCGTGGCAGCCCAACGTGTTGTCAATCCGACGACGAAGTGGAGGACTATGCGCCGCTGCTTGTCTGATCTGGTGGCACCTCTTGAAGATGGCACGACTTGGGGCTGTGGACAGCGATGGAGAGCGCCTACCAGCAGATCGGGGCAGCGGCGCCGTTGTAGGATTGTGGGATGACAAGGAAACCAGCAGCGATGGAGCAGCCGTCATGGATGGCGACAACAGAGGAAAGGATGTCGTGCTGGTTGCGATAGCAGATTGGAACAGCTGTGTCACGGCTGACTTCAGTGGTGGCGCCCATGGAGATGGCGACGGCGAAACCAGCGGCGGCGCAGCCGAATCAGTAACAGAAGACGGCGCAAAGCGGGTCTTGACGAGTTGTACAAATTGATTCCAGCATGGAGGGCCGCCGTTGAGCTCCAACCGGTAGTACCACAACTGCGCGCCGTCGAGGAGGTTGAATGAGGCGTAGGACACCTTTTTTCTCCGGCGTGCAGTAAACGCTAAAGAATTGTCCACACCGGATCAACCATGGTCGGGGATCACCGGTGCCATCATAGGTGGGGAACTTGAGCGCCACAGCTGACCTCGGTGGCGCCGCCCATGGGGATGGCGACGGCGAAACTAGCAGCGGCGCATATGCGGCAGCAGGAGCCATGGATCGGAACCAAAGCTAACTGATACCAATTGTCATGAACATGGATGGACTGATCCTGGACCCAAGGAGCGCGGCCTCGCAACGGCGGCGGCCGCACTCCAAGGGCAGGACGATAGGGGACCTCTAGATCTAATCTGTTTAAGCCTGATCCTAATGACTACCTAACCCTTTCTTAAATAGACTCCTAACCCTAGGCGTGCTACAGTAGCTGCCGCTACAGTACTCGGGCCGACTATTGTAGCACGGCCCACAATCCTAGCCCATGACATATTCATTATTTCTGTTGCTTTTGTACTAATTTTTATGTTCCAATGCATATTCCAAGCTTATTCCATGACACATACAGGTCCGTCTGCGGGATCAAGGTGTGCTGGACTTTGATGCAACCGATCTGCGCAGGCAGCCACCAATCGATACAACCTAGCAGCAGGTTTCGTTTTTGTTTTCTTGCCTACAGCTTTGAAAAGAGTTTTGCAGATCATTGTTTTGATATATTAATGTCATGATAAAATTAATGTCTGGTTACTCACTGTTCATTTTTGGTAGAACTTCAGTAATTTGAACTATTGTTCTGTTGGTTTTGAGGTGTTATTGCAATCTTTTGCAGATTTATTTCTGCTTGAGAACTGGATACTTTGATGAAGCAAGACAAGTTGCCCAATCATCTCGTGCATACAGCTTTGCTCCCCTAGTAAGCTTTTCTTCTAGAATCATTTGGTGCCCTCATTTTCTTAATAAGGTCCAATTAGAGTTAAGATAGGGTTTGAATTAAATTCCTATATTAGAGATAGAGTTTGTGTCTTGTACGGTTGTAAGCCGGACTCCTATATAATGGAGGGCATGACGTGAATAAGGCAAGCAAGAAAGATGAGATGAATCTAATATGCCTGTCTGGTTCTCTAATCCCCGTCTCCTGCTATCTAATCCTAGTCCCCTTCTACCATATTCGTGACATTTGGTATCATCAAGCTTTGGTTTCGATCCATGGAGGCCGCTGCCGAGCAACTTGTAGAAATTGCGGTACAACTTGCTGATCTTGCACGGCGTTTCAAGAACCTTGCCGATCTAGAGAAGAAGAAGACAAATGAGGAGGTTGACCTGCACCAGACACGGTGACGAGGTGGTTGCGGTTACCTGCACTCCTTATTACCACCAGGTCCAAGTCGAAGGGAGACACCAGGTTGAAAACCATGGCCATCAAATAAACCGCACGGAAGGTTTCAGGGTGTCTCCGCGAGTTGCACGGGCCGCCACACAATGATCCCCCGATTCTCACATGGTGTGGGCTGCAAGATCCTCCGTTACGGGCCAAAGGGCATATGGCCCACCGGGGCCCTACCGGGCCGGCCAGTGTATCGTTTACGCCCGTGCGTGAACAGTAACTACGTGGTACTCGTAGCAGCTGGCCCACCCGGGGTTTCTTAGCAATTAAGTTATTTAGGTATTTCCATAAATTGTAATAGGTTGCTTAGGAGTCAAGTCAGCCCTCTATATATAATGAGAGAGGTTGTAATTAGATTGAATCAAGAAAGGAATTAGGGTTAAACCCTTTCCTCTCTCTCGCCTCTTCCAGCTCTCCCCCTCTCCCTCACGCTTTCAGCCGCCGCGCCTGCCCCTACGCCGCCATAGCCCGCCCCCTCCTCACCAACCGATCTAGGGCAGCAGCCCTAGGTCGTTCTGCTACATCTGGTATCCAGAGACCTTGTTCGATCCTGCCACCACCACCTTCATGACTTCCACCGCTTTCATGTCCGTCATCTTGATAGATGGCAAGGAGTACACCCAGTTCTCGTTCCTCCCAGGGATGATTTGTGAGGCAATTGATGAGCTGGACTACGAGAGCAACTGTTTCAAGTACAGGAACAACTACTTCCGTATCTACGAGAGCAACATCAAGGAGGAGCCGGCCATCACCAACATCGCCCCCAATCTACCTGCTGCTCATTCCCTGCATCTGCCTTATGTGAACAGTGCCCGTGATACTGTTCATGGTGTGAACAGTACCCGTGGTACTGTTCATGGCGTGAACAGTACCCGTGACACTGTTCATTCCACATATCGGATGTTGCCAAAAGATGTTGATGTTGCAACAACGGAGTTACCTCAGGAGATCAGCCCTACCGATCGCACAAACACGCCAGATCCGAGCACAATGATCCGGGTAAACACCATCTTGAACCCGACATCTACAATTCACTCACCATCGGCTATCAATTTGGTGTTTTCCCCGCCTTATCCACCAATTTTGGTTGTGCGTCGACATCTGCAGCGACTTCTCCGATGATTACCGATGGGGCAAATCCAGCCTTGTCGGCGGTAGAGGGTGCCGTCGAGGCCCAACAAGCTGATTCTCGAGCAGCCAACCTGGTCTTCCCTACTTTGGAGAACACCATCCCTGCTCCGCCACTCGATGATCCGGCATTGGGTGATCCATCTTCCGCTTCGGCTGCTGTTTTGGTATGCCTCTCCACTCCAATCAGCAACGGCTACAAGGGCGTGCAAGCACCTAGGGGTCCCGCCCACCATATCTCCGTTAAGGAGAGCAACTTTGAGACCATCTATGCGGATGGCATCACTATCGCCGACTCGAGATGGGACTTCCCTCATAGGATAGGAGGTTCCAATGGAGATACTACTATAGGTGACGGTGCAATGACATGGACTCGCTTTCCCCATCTCACTCACCAATGGCATCCGTGGGTACTTTGATGTCTCTTCCTCTCGTTGGTGTGGGCTCTATGATCTTCGGTATAGACCTTGCTCGGATGTTCCACAAAGCTATTGTTGTTGATCGATCCGACGGATATAAGGGCAGCCATGTGATTGTCCTTGTTTTTCCGTGGGCTGCACTACTTCTAATCAGCACAACCAACCCGGAGAAGCGAGACTACAACAACAATTAGGCGTAAGCATCCCATCCATATTCATTGGTCGTTTGTTGCTAATTATGTTGTGCTCTTATCCCAGCCCCGGATCGCATCCAACCATAAGAGCCACAAGTGCAAGAACTTGTTCCGCATCAAGATCGTGGATGAGCTGATCTACATCAACAACAACGGCTCACGAGATGGCTATCGGCGGCACCGAGGGGCTCCCTTTGCGCTTCTTTGGCCTCCTCGGCGACATCAAGATCCACGACGACGTCCTCACCGAGCTGTGGTTCCTCGCCAATGGTATCTCCTCCGGTGAGCTAGCCCCGGCTTGGAGCCTCCGGAACGACCTCATCTCCAATAATGCCAAGGAGAAGGCCATAGATGCCGTGACGACGTCCATTACCTACACAGCTTCACCAACAACGGAGGAGATCCACATGGAGAACATCTCCTCACCTCCAACAACCGGCATCCTCGCATATGGTACTTGTGCTCTTGTTGCTACGCCAAATCTAATTATTCCTGCTGCCGTAGCGAGAGGATGACATCTCGACGCCACCAATCGATGTTTTTTCATCGGGAGGCTCCTTCTCTACACTTGTTACCAATATGAACGCTATGGAGGGCCACACTGCGGCCGCAACGGATCCACCCATGGAGATTGTTCACACCACCATCAATGTTGATTACACCAAGCTCGACGTGGCGGAGGCTACACCATTTAGTGTGGAGGGTTTGGCCATGGATTCTTGCAAGATGGAAGATACCCCATCCGTTAGTGGAGATCGTGTGACCACGAAGGAGGCCATCATTGCCACCTTCATCAATAAAAGTATCTTGGAGGATTCCTCGGGCCAGGTCAGCACCTTGATCGTCTTCACCTTCATCATGGGTGCCTTGCATCCGATCAACTCAGCCCTCCCGACGAATATGACAATGGACCACTTACCCCCGAGTAAGCCTGTTGCATCAATTACATGGTTCTTTATTGTTGTCTCTCTTGTTTCACTCCTGCCGGTTATCGTCAATACCACCAAAGTTGCAACACGGGAAATCTTCGGGATTTGTAGCCTTCCATGGGCTATATTGGCAACTCAACCTCGAGCAGGCAGCTCGAGCCCATATGCTTCTCGTGCGACAACGGTTGTCTCCTCAACCACAAGAGGTGGCACTAGAGGAGCAAACATGTTACACATGGGCTTGTTGCACCACATCGACAGCGCCATGAGGAGTCAGCCTATGACCATTGCATGTGCATCAATCGGGATAGCAAATCCTACAGCGGCAAATGCTCTATTCCACTATGATGGCAATCTAGAACGGCAACACCTCGACAACCATTGGCACTTCCACGGCGACACCATCTACGGTGGCATGATTTTCTCTAAAATGGCTATCCATCACTGCTACATTAGCTCAGCTGCATCACCTTCTTTGGACGCTACGTCGACACGACATGGAGGCCTTTCTTCGTCAACAGGGTATGGAACTTCAGGACCTCTCCCAACACCAGAATACTCTTCTGCGAGGTGCGTCGTGGCTGAGGGAGATGCCCCACACCAGCAATAGGACCATGGATGTACGCTTCGTCGACCTTGCCGGCCACAACCTCTTCCATGTTCGCCAAGCGGTTTTGCTGGTACCCGATGTACTAGTTGCACCACTATCAGCCGTCAAGTTTGGCATCTTTTTCAGGCACTTCATCGACTTGGCAACAACGCAAGTGCAACCCCGCGACACCTTCGTCGTGGCTTTTGACGCGCTGTTTGGAAATGGGGGAGATGTTACAGGCCAAAGGGCATATGGCCCACCAGGCCCCTACTGGGCCGGCCCAGGTACTGTTCACGTGCGTGAACAGTGCCTGTGTGGTACTGTAGCAGCTGGCCCACCCAGGGTTTCTTAGCAATTAAGTTATTTAGGTATTTCCATAAATTGTAATAGGTTGCTTAGGAGTCAAGTCATCCCTCTCTGTATAATGAGAGAGATTGTAATTAGATTGAATCGAGAAAGGAATTAGGGTTAAACCCTTTCCTCTCTCTGCCTCTCCCAGCTCTCCCCCTCTCCCTCACGCTTTCAGCCGCCACGCCCTGCCCCTACGCCGCCATAGCCGCCGCCCCCTCCTCACCAACCGATCTAGGGCAGCAGTCCTAGGTCGTTCTGGTACATCCTCAATCTCCTCAATTGATGTGCTTGTTGAGGGCAGCTGGCGGAGAGAAGATTGCTCATGGCAGTTGTAGAGGAATGCTGGTAAAAGAGATAAGTTCGTGGCGGTGGCAGAACCCACCATCATGCTGGAGGATTGGTTCACTAGGGATGTGCATGTGCATGGCTGCATATTTTGGCTCGTCACTTGTGGACTACTTTGGTCCAAGTTTGGGCCACCTTCCAGCCTAGGGAATCGGGTGACGTATGCAGCCAATGTTTGGGCTTATGCCTGCTAGGAAGTTTACTTTTAAAAAACATGATATTAAGTCGAGATGTAAAAGACTTAGTGTCTATAAGTTATTATGTCAAGTTAATGATTAGTGCACAGCACGAGGACGAGCTGTCTTCGAAGGAGGGGGAATTGTCATGGGCAGTCCAGGCCTATCCGTGAGTTCAATGAGTATTAGAATTAGGTTTAGACTAAATTCGGAATTATTAGGTAGAGTTAGAGTTTGAGTCCTATACGATTGTCAGCCAAGCACTCCTATATAATGGAGGGCATGGCAACATGAATAAGGCAAGCAAGAAAGATGAGATGAATCTAATATGCCTGTCTGGTTCTCTAATCCCAGTCTCCTGCTATCTAATCCCAGTCCCCTTCTACCATATTCGTGACAGCAACGACAACGGAATTTGATGTTGAAGCAATTCCTGACAGAGATCTTACTTAGGGATGGTGGTATTCAACTTTTGCTTGGTCCTAGTGGAATGGGAGAAGAAGGAGAACTGAAGAAATATATGATGGATTGGAGAAGCAGACAACAATTCTTGCTTGAAGCTGCCCATCGGTGCCAAGAGGCGGGGCTCTATGACAAAGTAAGTGTTTCAAAACCTTTTGTGATCTTGTGCTTCTGAGATCACTTTAATTCCACATCTTCACTTTGGAAAAGAATTGTAGAAGGCAGAAACACTAGTCCATCTTTGTTCTGTATACATCAATGTCATATGTTGAACTATTTATGTCTGTTATATTTTTTCTTAAACCATATTATTGACTGAAAAGAACAATCCTAGGTTCTGTTGATATAATGTTAGATTTTCGGCAAACACCTACTTTTCTGCTATTGTTATCAATATCTTGTAGCTATTGACTGGAAGCATCTTGTTTGGAGCTGTGTAGTAAGATCGAGTTAATTAAAGTTTCTCGAAACTAAATGAATGCCAAAGCCCCATATATACTTGTCTTCAATTTCTGACAGCAAGTGAATAATTCTCTTTGGCTTTGACTTTGCTTGACCTATATATGCATGTGTCTGAGCTCCTTTAGTTTAATTTCAATTTCAATGCACGAATCCGCAGTTATGTTATTAAAATTGTCAAGCTATATGCAGTACAGGAGTAAATTTGGGTTAGTTGATCGAGTATGATATCTATCTCTGCACTTTGTCGCAATTGATTTGTGCAGACAGTCACAGCAGATACATTCTTGGAGCGTGTATTCTATTATGCTTACTGCTCTGTATTAATCTAATTCAGATTTACTTTGACATGAAATTCAGTCTGTAAAAATTCACAAAAGGGTAGGAGCTTTTGCCATGGCACTTCAGACAATAAACAAGTGCCTATCTGATGCAGTCTGTGCCATGGAACACAGTATGCTAGATGGTGAGAGTCGTGCTGGTGCTCTAATTCAATCTGGCAATGAGATCCTAGAGACAGTCCGGTATTCTCTTGAGCGAGGTTGGTTTTCTTCTGCATGCAAACAAATTGATTGTGTTATGTCTTGCGCTGTTTGTGATTTTTTAATGTCTTTTAGAAACTTTGCCAACAGTGTTCAAGACAAGGATATCATATCTGAACAGCAAACTGTACTGAGACAACTTGAAGCTATTCTCCACATTTGAGGGAATTCATCAGGCTCCCATTCCTTCAATTGGACCCCAAGGCTCCAAATTTGACTGTTGATATTTTCAGGAATTTATCACCACATGTTCAAGCTTGTGTGACAGATCTCCTGAAGGTTGCTCTAAATTGCATTGACAATGTTATAGACACTGATGGGACTTTGCGTGCTGTCAAATCCAAGATATTCCATCGCTTTCATGCTACATCAAAAGACTATCACCGCGAACGTGTGCTCTCCTCTTATTTAACGCTGGAAAGTCTGGCACTGTAGTGAATAGGTGTGGTAAACCTTCGCACTATATATACTGCTCCCGGTTTCATTCTTCACTTAACAAATAACAAAATACTCGTCCTGGTTCTTTATTGGCACACTACATATACTGAACAGGATTTTCATTTTTGAACTAAGCAACTTGTCCTAACATCATTAATTAAGGACCACAGGGAGTAGCATTCAAACAAGAGTAGGTTTGATCGACCTGCAAATGGGATTACCTGCAACATTGTTTCATTGAAAGAATAAGGGTAGTCTTATTCAGTGTAACAAGTTTAGGGGTCAATATGGAATGTCTTCTTGAAGGTAAACTTGCTCACAGCAAAACTTGAGGGTATACTTTCCCACATCAAAAACTAACAACAGAAACAGGAAAGATGAAACAAGGGATACAGTTTTAAAAATCTGGGTACATGTTGTAACCTGGCTTTGAAGGGCCACAGAGACCATGAATATCCGAGCCCCTAACTTTGTTAATGTACTTGGTGTCGATATTCTATTTTGCTAAGTATACAATCCTGCAGCACTTACTGAAGCATTTTTTCATCAATATTTACAGATTACAAATCTTGTAGCAAGCAACATGAGCCGGAATTGGCCACAGGATTTATACAGAAGGTGGCGCAGCGCATATGAACTGGTTTGTTTGGTGGCCACAATGACACCTATCTGTATCAGAATCTTTAGAGCCAAATTTGGTTCTTGTTACTTTCACAAACTACATGCCTGAAGAATTGTCGAAGGATTCTACTTTGAGTGATGTCATGTATATCGGCTCAATCTTGTAACATTAATATCGTTATGCTGATTATCTAATCCATGTTTGCTAGAGAGGCCACTATTTCTAATCGGTTTCATTTAACTTCTCAAATTTTCTTATCCATTTAATTTACAAATTGCATATTTATTATTAACTCTATGACCTTGGTTGAACAATGGAAGAAGCACGCTATTAATTTGTAGTTTGCAGTAGGTATGTGTTTTGTACCTATACTTTTGTTGTAACGGGGACTAGCCAACCAACGGCATAGGCACAAGTTGCAAATTTGCATACGTGCTAGGTGGCCATGTTTAGCATCTGGATTCTTAGTGCTCCTGATGGTTGACGTGATATGGGGTAAACCTGATCTTTTTTTTGTTTTGTTTTTTTGGAGGATATCCTGGTTTGGGTTTCGAGGAAGCAACTTGAATGCATTTCTTCATCTGTTCAAGCGTGCAGAAGGATTCTTTTGGTTGGTCATTGTTCTTCGAAACCATGTTTATTTGAAGGCACCATCTGTGGTTTCATCGCTGGAGGTGCTGATTCTGCATGAAAATAAAATCAAACGAACGCAGAACCTTGGTACTTGGTGAAAATTCGTACTCTTTTCTTTATACCTACTGGCTACTGCACGACCTAAATTCTGAATCAAGGTAACTTTTCACAAATCTTGCACACTGGAACAGGTCAGATGTTTTGAATGATTGTCACTTGCAAAAAAAAAAGATAAGTCGTACGACAATATTCTTCTGCAGGGGACGATTATTTTTGCCTTGTGGGCATCCCATTCTGCTTTCCAAATTTCAACCTCTCCTCTGCCGGTGCAGTCGTATTTCCTTCTTCCCGTTGGCATACCAAAAATCGGCATCGAATCCGACTCCCTCGTTTGATCCGCCTCTGCCCGGTTTCCTCCGCGACCGCCGCCCTCCTCGCACGCGACCATGATGTTAGTGCAGGGCATGGGCCTCGCCTCCTCATCGGCACCGGCATAGCATGTTTCTTTTGTTCGGTGGCCGGTTTGTCGAGGTCTTAGGCGAGCTTTAGGTGTATCACGTTTCTGTTCTGGCCGCTGTCTTGCCTTGAATTTCCATCCCGAGATGATCCGTTCCTTGTGGTTATTGCAGGACATACTGCACAATTAGAGAGAAAGGGAAGGGCGGTGGTGAAGGCCTGAAGGGAATCTAGCATCGAGAATGTTGGTACTAAGCAGCGAGGGTAATGCTTACTTAACACACCGAACACAAAGAATGGAATGTGCGGAGTATGAAAGAACGAAATGGCAAGATGAAGTCCCTTAGCATAAGCGAAGTTAACTTGCAGATTACATGTGTCTTTACAAGTGACCCATGGGCTCCCTTTATAGTCCAGAGAGCCATATTTTACAAGATCATTTTACCCTTGGTCGAACGCCCTAATCCTGCTACGAGGCGGTAACTCTTAGGGGCATTCCGGGAAAGTCGACTGAAACCGCGTTGCTCGCGGCTTAGCTGTATGCTTAGCTGGGATGCATTCCGGCACTTTGCTTCGCTCGCTCGCCCTCGCCTCGCGGACGGTAGCTTCACGGGTCGCGGCCCTTCCCACCCGGGTCTTGGCCCCTTCCTCGGGTTTCCCTTGACTTCGCCTCGAGGCACCTCCTTCGCTTCGCTTCGGGTGCCTTGCGTCGTTCGGCAACCTGTGCGTGCTGCTTGAAGGCAAAACTCGGCGTTAGTGTGGGAAATATATGTCACACCCCTATCCCGAAAGATAGATTAGTGTGGTACGGATCGCCTCGGGAGATGGTTGACGAAGCAACCATGCATAGCATCACAGGTAACAAACATACACGATTTGCAAGTTCATATAGTTAAGCCTCGAATTACAACATTGAGTTCCAAATAAAGGATACATTAGGTTCTCAAATTAAGTTACATAACCATGATTTTTGTTCGAAATAAAGTGCGGAAGCGATTACACACGACGATACATAGATAGCTTAGATGAACCATGCCGGACTAGGCCACGACTCACTCCTCGTGGGTCGGAGAGCTAGGAACCCACTCAATGGTCCACTCTTTGGGCTCCTCTCCATCCCACACAACCTTACCACAACAATCACAATACCCGGCTTGCGGGAACCCCGAAAATACACATGTAGTGGCAAAGCCCGAGTATCTAGCATACTCCACAAGTCTTACCCGTCAAATTGGCCATCTAAGACCGACACCTAGATGCATGGGACTTGACCGGTTTCACTTGACATTTGCATAAAAACAGCACCTAACTAATTAGGTTGCACTTTTATGATTAGCCAAATTAATAGGGTTGTTGCATAAAAGAAACTTTAGTGAGCATACTAAGCAATACAAAAGTTTGCAATACAAATTGATATCAATATAAAACAGCGAGCATCTCATTCTTTTCCTCTTACTACACATTGTAAACTGCTCGAAACAAGTGATACTCATTAACCTAGAGGAAACGGCGATAATTATCGAATTATTAATCCTGCAGGAAAGACCCAAATGCACGACATACGCATTATTTAAGAACACGTATGGCCACCGTTCGCGAGTTCATCATAAAGTAAATCACGGAGTCACCGACCCCGAGTACACGTCCCCCTTGCGACCCGTTCAACAACGTGTCCAAGGCTTAACCCGTGTACTCTCCAACGGTCCTCAACCCGTGCAACCACCGTGCGATACACATCACCTCCGGGTCGGTGAGATATCCGGCCCACTTTACAATTCACAAGCTACGTAGGTTTATCAATCCCCATAAGAAAGGTATGCAAGTGATACATAACTCAAACTTGTTTGCGGAGTCACAATGGGGTGTTCTTAAATTTTACCAATTATCACATTCAAGTGTAGCATAAGCAATATGTGAGTGTCCAATTCTATCGTTGACTCCATAAGCACGGCATAGCATTTCTATCGAGGAATTGACACATATTCTAAATAGGACATATAGGGGAAATTTATGCAAGTGGATTTCCAATCAATTCCTAGAACGTTAATGTACATTCATCATCCTTAATATAGTGATAAAAGAAAGCATTTCGAAATAATAGGAATGCACCGGGGCTTGCCTTGGGAGTGATAGAAGTTAGCACTAGCTTCACAAGCGTTGAGATTTGCAACGGCTTCTTCCGGCGAGATTAATTCGACGTCGTCACCTATGGAATGAAATGCAATGCATAAGTAAAAAGAATACAAGGCCAAAGTGATGATGATGTATGTATGCTGTTTTGTATGAATGTCATAAGCACAATTTAATAAAGTCAAGTTCATGGAATTAATAGTATGCATGAACACATAATTCCTTCTCTTTTCAATGGAGTTAAATTAAACTACACTCGTAGGTTAACTGAACAACGGTGAGAAATAAACAATAGAATTGTAAGAACCAAAGAACCTATCAGTTCACTTCTTTTTTATTACACCGCAAATTCCAATATGAGATGCATATGGAAAGTTAAAATTTTTCTTTCTTCTTTAGTGCAGGGACTCTGTTTAAAAGCCAGAGTCTGTAGAACAAGAGTAGAAGGGAAAAGTAAAAAGAAATATAGACGGGCATACCTCAACAACGGGCAGAAGAAGGGCAAGAAGCACCAGAGTGACCGAAGAACAGATTGATCTACAAAAACAAAATAACCTAAATCCATTAAAGTGTGTAAATAAATTTAAGTCCAAACAAGATAGCCTTCCCCTACTGGGCAGAATTATTCTAACATTGGTTATACCATGAACACTACTCATCCATGTAACAGTAAAAGGGTTTTATTATTTTTGCTGTAGCTAAATCCATTAAAGTGTGTAAATAAATTTAAGTCCAAACAAGATAGCCTTCCCCTAGTGGGCACAATTATTCTGACATTGGTTATACCATGAACACTACTCATCCATGTAACAGTAAAAGGGTTTTATTATTTTTTCTGTAGAAGAACATAAACCAAACATTCCTTTTAACCCCACTATATTGCACGAAAACAGAGATTACTGGTAACACTGCTTAAAAATACATTAGAATTCCAGAGGGACTATACCAGCTTAAAAATACATTAAAAGATAAATGAACAATAAGTTTAGTTTGTAAAGTGGGAGGTCCTAGTCAAGCTTCACTGAACAATGATGCGAAATAAATGATAGAACTGTAAAAACCAGGGACCAATCATTTCAGTCCTTTTTTGGTGCACTGCAAATTTCAGTATGAGATGGATATGTACAGTCGGAATTTTTGTTTCTTTAGTACAGGGAGCCGAATTAAAAGTCATAGTAAACAGAATCTAGGACCGAGATATAGGTAATAGCTTGCTCTATAATATCATCTGCGGAACAGGCCAATATGAAAATAATAGTGGCCACTAGGGGAAGGCTGGATCTTGTTACATTTTAATTGATTTTCGCATTTTAATGGATTCAAGTTATTTGTTTCTGCCTTATTTTTTCTCCACTTCTCTGTTGTTCTGTCTCCTAACTGGTGTTTATGTTTTTGTAGGTTCATCTGTTTTTTGGGTAACGCTGCTGCTTGTTGTCTTTGTTGTGTACGTTGTTAAGGTATGCCTGTCTATATTTCTTTTTAATTTGGTTCCTTCTTCTTTATCGTCTTTGTATTTACTGTATTTTCATTTGTGTTTTTTAATATGCTGCGCTTATCTATATGTGCCTTGCTGTGAATGTGTATTGGTTACTTAAATGTTTTGTTGTTACTATCTAGGAAAAATTTATCGGACGTTACTGGTAAACCCAATTTTCAGAAATACGGGAAAAAATTCAAAAAAAGTTTGAAATTTTAAAAAATTGGAATAATTTAGTTATATTATCTGGATTACTCATATAGTTATATAACTTGCCTCCTGGTACTATGACATCACAAATTCAGCAAATAACATGCAAATGACAAAATACCATAGCTTCATAGCATACATTCGATTAGTTCATTACATTAAATGTCACATACATAATAGGTTGTGTTTGTGACACAACAGATGCATAGGAAACGGTCCATAGTCCAAAATATTACATAGCTGCAAGGATATATCACTTAACATGAATGGAAACATGGCTGCACCATCTCGTCGAAATGTTAAAAAGTCTAGTCACTAAATCACAGTTCAATGTGTAAAGATGGCCTAATCGAGGAGTAGCAGTTTAACCTTTGAAAGAGAGTAGAGGCCCTTCACTGAAACTGTCTTTGGCCTTTTTGATTTTGGACGGCGAAGGGCTTGCTGCTGAATTGTAGCACTAGCTTGAACACCGACATCTTTGCCAGTAGTTCCATCGTCACATGCCCCTTCACTACGAGCAGGAGCATCTTTGCAACAAACAATATTTGCAAAAGTGTTACATGACACACAGGATAAAAAAATTAATACATTTCTGCTCAAAGATATAAAGAATTTGATTGAACTTAAAACTCACCATCACCTTCACTGTCATCAGAACTATTGACCCCTGATTCAACATATATTGGGCTGCCAAGTACTTCTTGTGAAGAATCTGACTCATAATCATCTCCAGTTCCTTCTTCCTCGTCCTCCCATCCTATCTTCCTTTTTCCCTTTCCATGGTTATCTTTGTTCCGTCCCACTTTCCTTCTCTTACCCTCTGTATCAAATGAAAGTTTCCTCTTCAATGAAGCCAATTCATCCGACTCCACTTGTAACTCATCAATAACCAATCTGCTAGGATTGGGAGACTCAGGCTCATTATCATCAAATTCATCCAAAGTCGACTGAGATTCACTCATAGAGTTGGCAAGCCAATCCATGATTGGATTGCCCTCATCATATAGAGCAACATCCATCAAAATACTACAAGGATCAGACTCCCTTTGAGGAAGGTTTTGCATTTTTTGAAAGCTTTTCAAGTCAGATTCATAATGTTGGATGAGCAGTTTTAAATTATAGTGAACAAATTCCAATTTGTGTAGCTTGTCATATCCTAACCGATTTCTCAACTTTGTATGAACCAAAGCAAAGGTACTCCAATTTCTCTCACATCCACTAGATGACATGCATTGTGAAACAATCCGTCGTGCAATCTTTTGCAGTTCTTCATACTGTCCTCCAAATTGATCCCACCAATCAGCAGCACATACGGCCACTAAGTGCTGCTTTTCGAGCCTCATCTCCCCCAAATAGCCCCCTCTTTGAACTGAACATAGCAAACTGTGAAATTGCAATAGATGCTTTCGTAGATGAGCTTGCAAGTTTCTTCATTGCAAGTGTTACAGCAAGCTTGGCACTTGACTTTTTTGCAAGCTTGGACCTGTATAGTGCTTCTGGGTCAAGTGCAGTAGCTAAAAAAGAAAGGAAGAAGAATATTAAACAGGGTACATGAAGTAACAATATTAAAAATAAATACTATATCAGTAACAATTTATCAGTTCATCCATTACCTGCAAGCATGAGAGTTTCATTTGCTAGATATAGAACCCTTGAATTGACTACTGTCATTAACCTTTCAAGAAAAAGTGGATGATCACTTATTTTAGCACGCATTTCATCTACAGCTTGTAACATCTTTGGAATGAATCCTGATATGGTTCCATTCTTTTGTTGATCGGCAAAGCGAAGTACACCATATATTGGCATGACAGCTTTCAGAACTAACTCCATATCACTCCACCATTGCCTTTTTGTCAGGCAATCATATGTGAAATCATTGTCAGGTTCACCCTTCCATTGACTGTTGGCCCACTCCTCAGATACCATCCATGCCTTGAAATTGTCTTGTTTGTCCCAAAAACTTTGTAAGAAGATGAAAACCGTGCCAAATCTAGTGGCATTCCACCGAATCAACTCTCCACCTATCTTTTCTCTCATCATAGCATGGAGCCTGAAAAATAGAGAAAACATTAAGTCATATATAGACATTTATTCATATATAGAAGATTATACAATTTGTATACATACCTGTTATGGTTATACAAGAATTTGCATATCCTCTTTGCACTATCCACCACATCCTTGACCTCCGGAAAGTGCCCTATGTCCTTTAGCATCAAATTGATTGTATGAGCAGCACATGGTTGCCAAGTAATGTGTGGATACTCATCGGTGAGTTGCTTGCAAGCTTTCTTGTAGTTGCTTCCATTATCCGTCACAACTTGAACAACATACTTTGCCCCAATCTCTTCAACTACCACCTCTCTAATGTGATCAAAAATGAATTCTGCATTCTGAACATGACCAGTTGCATTAACTGATTTGTGGAAGAACATGCGTCCATTACAAAATACCATGAAGTTAATTATACACATCATAGTAGGACCGGTCCATGAATCACACATAACAGTAACACCATATTCACGCCAATCATCCTTGAATTCGTTCAGGTGCTCTTCCATATCATCATAGTTCATTTCCAGATATTGCCCATCAATATCTTTCTCATGTGGGATCTGCACTCCCTCTCCTAGCTGTTGAGCCAACATAATTGCTGATTGAAAGTATGGACAGTCCGCTTTCCTTCCAGGAATATCATTAGCATGGAACCACTTTGCCCAAGCTATACCAAGCCTTTCTCGTGCACCCCCTTGGAGCATAATGTCCACCAGGGTCACACCTCCGCCTTTAATTGTAGCAATGCAATAATCACACTTGAAGCTAGACCCATAAGGCTGACCATGGCTCCATGGATTCTCAATTGGTCCATGTAATTTCATCCTTATGCCTACCATTCAGAATAAAGGAATTAAACAAGCATTAAATATTTTTGCTAAAGGGTATATACATTGTATTGAAAAAACTGTAGCAGTGAAGACAATCAGTGTAATTTCATTCTGAAAATAAAACACACAACATTACTATCAGGCTAAAGTGCTAAAATACATTAACTAAAGATGTTTAACCTGAACCAAATGGCTAAATGTTGCTACATGCGAGCTAGTATCAATCAGTGACAACAAAGAAAATAGATAAAAATAGAGATATAGCAGATTAGTTACCTCTCTGAGTCACAACCTCCTCATTTGTGTTTGTCGTCGTCGTGCTCCGGCCAGCGGCGGCACTGGACGACGCCCTCGCATCCTTCCCCCTGTTATGAATAGCACTTGTATTCAATATGGGGGCACTAGGCCACAATATATACATGTACAGATGTGGGTAAATATGCACAAAACCTCTTATACAAAAGGAAAACTACAATAATACATATACATCTAACACCCCCCTCAAACTCAGGGTGGATCAAGAACACTAAGTTTGGAAAGATAAAACATGGGTCTGTTGCTAGTCTGTGCCTTGGTAAACAAATCAGCCAACTGAATCTCTGAAGGCACATACCGAGGAGCAACTATTCCATCCTGAACCTGTGCTCGTGTATATAAAGCACCAACCCCAACATGCTTACTGAGTTCATGCTTCACCGGGTCACGAGCCATGCTGATAGCACCTGTACTGTCAGAGAAAAGAGGAGTCGGCCGAGAAACAGAAACACCAAAATCCTCAAGCAACCACCGTAACCATGTAACCTCTGCTGTCACAAGAGCCATAGCACGCAACTCAGCCTCTGCACTCGAACGAGAAACTGTTGTCTGCTTCTTAGTCTTTCAAGAAATAAGAGAACCACAAAGAAACACACAAAAAGCAGAAAGAGAACGACGACCAGAGGGATCACTAGCCCAGGTAGCATCACAGTATGCCTGAAGCTGTAAAGAGCTGGAGCGTGGAAAGAACAAACAACGAGATATAGTCCCACGAAGATAACGTAGAACACGGAGCAGGTGAGTGTAATGAAGCTGGGTGGGAGCTGAAACAAACTGACTCAGAATATGCACAGAATGCGAAATATCAGGACGAGTCACACCAAGATAAACAAGACTCCCCACAATATGACGATAGCGAGTAGGATCAGAGAGAGGTTCACCATCAGTAGCACGAAGACGAACATTGAGCTCCATAGGAGTCTCAAATGTATGAGTATCGGTGAGAGAAGCACGATCAAGAAGGTCATGGATGTACTTTTCTTGAGACAAATAGAATCCCTCAGGTGTAGAGGAAATCTCAATCCCAAGGAAGTAACGGAGAGGACCAAGATCAGACATGAGAAACTGCTCACTAAGACGCGCCTTTACAAACTCTATATACTCAGAATCATCTCTCGTAATGATCATATCATCAACATAAAGAAGGAGACGAGTCCGACCTCGATCAGAAGTGTGAACAAAAAGCGTTGGATCATGATTGCTGGCAGAAAACCAGCAGCAGTGACCACAGAAGCAAAACGCTGAAACCAAGCACGAGGAGCCTGTTTAAGGCTATAAAGTGAGCGACGAAGACGACAGACCATGCCCTCAGGAACAGAATACCCGGGTGGTGGACGCATATACACCTCCTCACGCAACTCACCATTAAGAAAGGCATTCTTGACATCAAGCCGAGAGATGGACCATGCACAAACAGAGGCAACAGCCAAAAGAGTGCGAATAGTAGTCATATGAGCGACGGGTGCAAAAGTCTCATCATAGTCACGACCATACTCCTGCTGAAAACCGCGAGCAACAAGACGAGCTTTATAGCGCTCAAGAGAACCATCGGAGCGGGTATTGACCTTATAAACCCATTTACAGGTAATAGGTCGGACACGTGCAGGAAGAGGAACGAGGTCCAACATGCCGTACGCTCAAGAGCAGCAATCTCCTCAGCCATAGCATGCTGCCATTCCTGATAAGGAATAGTATCACGATAAGAGGCGGGTTCGAAAGAACCATAGTAGAAAAGGCCGAAGGAGAATAAAAATCAGGAGGACGACGAATACGACCACCACGTCGAAGAAGCTGCTGCTCGGGCGAAGAATCCTCGGAGGAAGATGCATCAGGAAAAGATGGCTCAACATAAGAAGAAGGCTCATCGAAGGGTAATGACACATCAGGAGAAGAGGGCTCAGCAGAAGACCGAGGAACACGCCGGACATAAACCCGTGTCACCGGCGGCTTCACGGAATAGTTTGGGGCCATAGAAGGACCTGAAGAAGACTCGCTAGAAGAAGACACCGGTGAAGAAGGCACCACATGAGAAGGCACCGGTGCCGGAGAGGAAGGCACCGCACGAGTACTAACAATCGAGGCATCGGGCAAAGTCAAGAAGGAAAGTGGGTCAACTAAAGACGCAAAAGAAGTATCTAAAGATGGACGAGGATAGTAAGGACGTGACTCGTCAAAAACAACATCACGAGAAACACGCATGCGACGACCAACCGGATCCCAACAACGATAACCCTTATGCTCAGCACTATAGCCTAGAAAGACACACTCGACAGATCGAGCAGTCAACTTAGTGCGCTCGCGGGAGGAAGAAGCACATAACACACAACCAAAAAGACGAAGGTTGGTGTAATCCGGCAATTTGCAACACGGACGCTCGTAAGGAATCCCGCCATGAAGAGCCGATGAAGGCTGAATATTAACCAAATAGTTGGCAATAGAAACAGACCTCGGCCCAAAAATGAGGAGGGACACAAGAAGCGAGCATAAGAGCACGAGCGAGTCTCAAGGAGATGGCGATGCTTGCGCTCGGCGACACCATTTTGAGCATGAGCGCCAGGACATGAAAATCGAGCAAGAGTGCCATGCTCGGAGAGAACCCGACGAAGGGCGCCGAAAGATACTCTCCTGCAGAGTCGGCACGAAAAACATGAATGGACATGTCAAAATGAGTACGAATCATAGCAAGTAAAAGTATTATAGATAGATAAAACCTCACTACGATGTTTCATAAAATAAATCCACGTGTGATGAGAAAAATCATCTATAAATAGTAAATAATATCGATGCCCCCTGTGGAAACAAAAGGAGCTGGACCCCATACATCCGAATGAACAAGATCAAAAGGACGCTCGGACACCGACTCACTAGAATGATAGGGAAGCTGTATCGGCTTGCCTAATCTACAACCCCGACACCGATGTAAAGACTCATGACCCGAAACAGACCTAAAAGACCACGATGAATCATAGTGGACAAACGAGAGCCACAAATATGACCCAACCGATGATGCCACCGAGCAAAAGACGAAGTCGTCGATGCAGACGAGCCAACAAGATCAGCGGACGCAATGGAAGGAAGATGAAGACAGTCAAGCTCCCAAAGACGCCGTGAAGTCACGGCGCCGAGGGCCGGTGCCAACCAGGTGACTCGTGGAACGATCCCGAACATAGCAAAAGTCGAATCAAGAATCACACGACAATCATTATCCGTAAGTTGACCAGCGGACATAAGCTACATGGTCGGATCGGGTACACAAGAAACATCGAGAACAGAAAAAGAGTCGGTTAAAAGAGTGCCGTTCCCAACAACAGGAAGAAGAGATCCATCGACGGTATGAACAAAAGAAGATCGAGAAGGAGAAACCATAGAAGAGAGAGAAGCACAATGTGGAGTCATGTGAAAAGAAGCACCGCAGTCAAGAATCCATGGGCAAGTACCCGAAGAAGAGTGGGATCCCGAACCGGAAGACCGAGAAGCAGACAGCAGAACCCGTAGGTGCAGAGGACCGAGTCACGAGTACCAGCAGCTCCCGTCGACGACGAGGTGGCAAGGCGACTAAGCAACCTCGAGTAGATCCCGAGTGTCGAATCCAGGCAGAACTCCCCGAACACCTCCGAGCACCGAGCTAGCAACACCCCGAGAGGACCGATGAGCACGAGCCTTCTCCCTCTTCTTCCGAAAACAATAAGACTCCAGATGGCCCTCCTTGCCACAATGATCACACCGCAGAATACCGCCACCACCTCGACTCCTAGACGAAAGCGCCGTAGGTGAAGGCACCGTAGGAGCAGCAGTCGAAGACGGTGAAGAACGAGAAGCTATCACCGATGAGGACCGTAGCAAACCACCATTACGAAGACGAGTCTCCTCATTACGAATCTCAGCAAGGACCTCCAAGCAAAAAGACACAAGGGTGACGAGCAAGGAGTTGAGCACGGTGTTTCTCAAACTCATCCCGGAGCCGAGTCAAGAAGTCATAAGTGCGACGAAGCTCCAAGGCCTTCTTCCGACTCGGCAGGACTCACATGTGGCAGGAGACAACGGAGGACCAAGAGAATCAAGCCGGCGCCAAATAGCATATATCCGACCAAAAAACTCATAAACGGTGCTATCACCCCGACGGACAAGATGCTCCCGACGTATAGCAGCAAGAAGAGTAGACCGTCCGTAAGGCTCATAACGATCACGAAGAAAAGTCCACATCCGATGCGCAGAATCCAACAAAACAATCTCTCGTAGAAAACCGATCCTCCATACTAGCAACAAGAATAGAAGCAGCTCGAGCATCCTCATCAACCCATGTCCTGTATGCAGCAAACCGAGAATCAAAAGAAGCCATACTATCATCATACTCAGCTTGCAACTTCACCACAGTAGCATCATAAGCTGCAAGCTCCTTGTTATAGGCCGCCTTCGCCTCTCGTAGAAGCCTTCTCCGAAAGCACAGTGCTCGTCCGGAAGAACAGAGCGTACAGGAGGAGTAGGACGCGGCGGACAAGACAGATCATCGATCAAAAACTCCCAAAGACGCAGACCACGCATATGAATCCGAAGACGTGGAACTCGGTCTCGATAGTTCGTGCCATTGAAAAGCACCGGACAACGGAGAACAACAACCCCACTAGACGAAGACGATGATGGAGCCATGGCGACGGCGAGAGCGCAAGAGAACAGCAGCGCAGGCAGTTTTTTTTGAAGTACCCTACGAAAACTGGCTAAGCACAAGGCCAAAGAGACAGAATGAGTTGCACCAGGAAAGGCCCATCAACCAGAAACCGTAGTCCTTTTTTTACCAAGAAAGCAACCTAGCAGGGCCGACCACTAACAAAGTCGGCTGGACCGGCTAGAAGCCAAAGGACGAGTAAGCCGGCTGGACCCGCTGAAGCCAAAGGCGAGTCGAAGCCGGCTCGATTCCAAATCGAGCACCCGACGGCGGAGTCCGGTCTCGACAGATCGATTCGATCTCGACGGCGGCAGCGGTAGAAGCCGACCTCGACGGATCGATCCGACCCCGACGGCGAGCAGCTCCGGCGGCGAAGCGGCGACTTCCAGCGGCGAATCGACGGCGGCGACGACGACTTCCTGCGGCGAAGCGGCGACGGCGGCGTCCAGACGGCTGCAGCAACTGCAGCAGCGACGGCGGAGGAAAAAACTACGCCACGTCCCGTGGAATCCAGGGAAGAAGCCCTGCACCTCGTCCAAGGAAGAAGGACGGCAGCAAAGGTCAACGGAGACCGTTCCAGCGACACGCAAGTGCACGTGCGATGGAAAAAAAGGGCGTTTAGGAGAGATAAAAAACTAACCTAGGCTCTAATACCATGTTATGAATAAGCACTTGTATTCAATATGAGAGCGACTAGGCCACAATATATACATGTACGGATGTGGGTAAATATGCACAAAACCCCTTATACAAAAGGAAAACTACAATAAAACATATACATCTAACACCCCCTTGCCCCTGTCCCTGCCATGGCGAAGGCCGGGGACGTGCACAACCACCATCTTCAGCGGCAGAGCCCTGCGCCATCAGCACATCTGCGGCCCGAGAGAGGAGATCCACGGGGTGCAGGAAGCTGCCACTACTGCAGCTTGGCTTGAGTGTTCGTGAGATGGAAAATGGGGATGGGGAAAAACCAAATAAGAACAGAGCGAGCGGGTGAGTAGTCGGTAGCACTTATTTCTCTCATCAATTCGGGTTGGTGGGCTTCGATTTGGTGACGCGGGCCTTTTCCCGCCAGCGCGCGCGGTCCATGGCGGTAAGTCAAAAAGCTCCAAAAATTTTGGCCGGTTCACGAATCTTACCGGACCCCAACGGTAAACACGGCATGCCCGATATTTCGGAAATTTATCGCCGAGAAATTTTTCCTAGGTTACTATTAATGTTTCTCTGGTGTACCTGGGTGTGACATTGCCTGGTCCTAATACAGATTTTCTCTTCTTTTTTTTTGATAGTCTGTATTTTGTCTCGTTTCCCATGCTTGTGGTTGGGGCTTCGTACATTTTTTTGTTACAGGCAGTGATTACTAGGTGCCAAGGTGTTGTTGCTGATTTTATTTCTGAGGTCGCTGATGATGGTGTTGTTTTGGCCAGCATTGAATTGGAGATACCACTTCGAGGAGATTGTGTTTCTTTCCATCCTATTTTCTTCTGGAGTCGTCCTGACATCATAGTCATGTCACCTTATGAGCAGGCTGCATTTCAAGTTGTTGCTTTTTTTGCAGTCGTTGTATGGTTTTGTTGTTGTTGATTATAATTATCAACCTCTATTGTATTATAGGAGCTTAGCTCATTCAACCATTGCTCTTGTTCATGAGGTTGTTAGGCGTTTAGAGGGTGTGTGAAGGAAGGTGCTCCTGTGTACCTCTTCTCTTTTTTGTTCTTCTTTTTCTTATGTAAATCCCTTTTTGTAGGAATATGTACTTGTTATTACTATCTATTCCACCAGTTTTTTTATGGTTCCCATGGTTCCTACATAATCGTCTTCCTGGTTTGTTGTTTGTGCCCACTTTGTCGCTTATTTGATTCCTTTCGTCTCTCTTTTGTTGTTTTGTTCTTTCGATTCACTGCGATGATGATATCTAGGCTGCTCCATGAACCAAAAGAGTATGCCCTTTGTCTTGTATCTTGTATTTTGTAGCTTCGTCTTTCCTTTGGTTCTTATTTTTAGTGTATATACCTTTGTAGGAAAGGTTGTACAGCAGCCATTACACATTCCTCAATTTTCTCGTTCTTTTGCATCACAAAACCGGCACAGAGCGAAAGCAAAGGCTTGATCAAAGTCGATATGGAAGACCAGATTTTCATTTTTTTCCTTGTCCTCCACTTTGGTTTCTTTTGTCTTGTTTCTTTTTTCATCATCTCGTGTATCTATTGTAATATTAGGTCCTCTTTGAAGGGTGCGTTATTACAAGTTCTTACGCCTATTTCACCGACGACTACATTACTTTTCTTAAAGGTTCTTCTTTTTTCTTATAGTTTCGTTTCATATTTTGCTGTTCCTCCTTGCTTTCTACCGTGCTTATTGTTTTTTGTTTGCTTCTAGAGTCTTACCCAAGTCGCTTATACCATGGTACACCGGACTACAAGTGTTATTTTTGTGGTGCTTTTTTTCGTACTACGAGAGGACCGACGGGGATCCGGCGTTCGCAGAGGGGTGCCTCCGTCTTATTCTAAATGTTGTAAGGGTGGTAGGGTCTGCATATCGCGTTTTAGAGAGCCTCCCTTGTTCTTAAAACAACTTCTAAGATAATGGAGATTCCCATTGTCAAAAGTTTCTTAGACATATTAGGTAATAATTGCCTTTTCAATTTTACCTCCATGGGTGCTAGGATCGCTCATGAGATAAATAGAGGGCGTGGAAGTTATGTTTTTAAAAATCAACGGTCAAACATATCATTGGATTGGTTCTCTTCTACCTGTTCATGGTTCATCACCAAAATTTATCGAATTGTATGTCTATGATACACATGATGAAATTAATAATCGAATACAAGCACTCGATAGAATAGAGTCAATAGCATCCGATCTCGATATCGATATCATCAACGGTCTTTTGGAAATGCTCAATGAACATAACTCCTTAGCTAAAGCTTTTAGAATGGCTAGAGATAGATTGGAGGAATCTAGCTGTGAGAATGTGCCTGTCCGAATAATTGGTGCGCGTGAGGGTGACCCTGTTCGGTATGATATGCCTCACTCGATGACTTAGCGTTGTTGGTAGTCGGTGATTTTCTGTTGACACATATAAACGTGACATTATAGTCCAATCCAATGATCATACACTGCATCGAGTCCCATCTCTCCATCCGGCGCTCTATGGCTCTGCAGTACCCTCTCGTTGTTTCCATATGGTGATCGCGGGTTCCAAATAGGAGTACCATATAGGAATGTTGGTTCATCAACTTCTAAAGGAAGAAGTAAAATTAGTATGACAGATTATTATCGCTATTTCTTCCATTACAGTGAAGGACAACCTAATCCTTATTTATGTCATGGACGTCTGTCTATGCAAGCGATAGTTGATGCTAGGGCTCTCATTGATGAGGACAAACTACGATGGGTTGTCGATAATCAACCCAAGTTCGGGGTAGACCATTTCCAAGGCATAGTTGATGCTGTTGCCGCTGGAACTATTGACGGTGATGCTATTGGAAAACGGACCTATTTACCTGCAAGTCTTATTGGTGGTAGGCGGTACATGCTCCAAAATTTCCATGACGCTGTTGCTATAACTAGAGTGTACTGACCTACTGATCTTTTTCTCACTTTTACATGCGACCCTAAGTGGCCTGAAATTGCTGCTGCCCTCCTATATGAACCAGGACAAAAACATACTGATAGAGCTGATGTTGTTGTTAGGGTATACCATATGAAATTAGAGGAAATGTTGACTGATATTAGAGATGGTTTAGCATTTGGGTCTATTAATGCTGTTTTACATACTGTTGAATTCCAAAAACGTGGTCTGCCTCACGCTCATATCCTCATTTGGTTAAAAATGAATATTGAATTAACTTCGTCTTCCATTGATCATTTTGTTTCTGCTGAAATTCCTAACCCGGAAGAGGACCCTTTAGGCTATGCTCTTGTTGTTGAACATATGATGCATGGTCCATATGGTCCACTTAATATGAACTGTCCTTGTATGAAAAATGGAGTTTGTTCAAAAGGTTATCCTAAACAATATAACAAGGAAACCACGGTTGATTTTGAGGGCTTTATACTATACGTAGACAAAATGGAAGATATATCATGAAGGGTGATATTGCTTTAGACAATAGATGGGTTGTACCTCATAATCTAAATTTATTAAAAAAATATCAGGCTCCCATAAATTTAGAAGTATGTAATAAAGGACACTTATTAAAATATTTGTTTAAGTATGTTACAAAAGGTCCAGATTGTGCTAAAGTGTACCTAGAGCGTGTTAGAAATGGTCAAGACGCACCACATGATTCGGATACGGGAACAATAGATGAAGTTAAGGAATATTTACTTTGTCGATATATTTCTGACCCCGATGCTTGTTGGCGTGTCATTGGTTTTGAGATCCACGTACATTTACCTGCTGTGGAACGCATGCCTGTTCACCTAGCCGGAGAGAATTTTGTAGCTTATAGAGAAGGTCAAAACCTCACACAGTACTCTTAATGACCCACGGAATGGCGATACATAGAAATGCCGTAAATGCCATTGCACAAGTGCCAAATTGAAGTAATATTCATTTCCCCATGTTCTGTCTTCCCAAATACTACGGTCCATAACTAATACCATGTTGTACTTATCTTCTTTCAGATATAAAATTTGTCCGATTGGAACAGATGGGACAACGGAGGCTGACCCTATCCCGAAAGAAAGATTACTCGTGGAACGGATCGCCTTGGGAGATGATTGGCGAAGCAACCATACATAGCATCACATTAACAAACATACACAATTTGCAAGTTTACATAATTAAGTCTCGATTACATCATAGAGTTCCAAATAAAAGATACATTAGGTTCAAATTTAAGTTTACATAACCATGATCTTTGTTCGAAATAAAGTGCGGAAGCGATTACATAACACGACGATACATAGATAACTTATGCGAACCGTGCCGGCCTAGCCCACGGCTCACTCATCATGGGTCGGAGAGCTAGGAACCCATTCAATGGTCCACTCTTTGGGCTCCTCTCCATCCCACACAACCTTACCACAACAATCGCAAAACCCAGCTTGCGGGAATCCTGAAAATACACATGTAGTGGCAAAGCCTAAGTATCTAGCATACTTCGCAGGTCGTACCCATCAAATTGGCCATCTAAGACCGACACCTAGATGCATGGGGCTTGACCGGTTTAACTTGGCATTTTGCATAAAACAGCACCTATGCTATCTAGGTTGGCACTTTTATGACCTAGCCAAATTAATAGGGTTGTTGCATAAAAGAAACTTTAGTGAGCATACTAGCAATACAAGGATTTGCAATACAAATTTATATCAATATAAAACAGCAAGCTTCTTATTCCTTTCCTCTTACTACACATTGTAAACTGCTCGAACCAAGTGGTACTCATTAACCGAGAGGAAACGGCGATAATTATCGAATTATTAATCTTGCAGGAAGGACCCAAATGGCCACCGTTCGCGAGTTCATCATAAAGCAAAACACGGGGCTACCGACCCCGAGTACACGTCCCCTTGCGACCCGTTCAACAACGTGCCCAAGGCTTAACCCTTGCACTCTCCAACGGTCCACAACCCGTACAACCACCGTGCCATACACATCACCTCTCGGGTCGGTGAGATATCCGGCCCACTTTACAATTCACAAGCTACGTAGGTTTACCAATCCCCATAAGAAAGGTATGCAAGTGGTACACAACTCAAACTTGTTCGCGGAGCCACAATGGGGTGTTCTCAATTTTAACCATTTCATCATGTTCAAATTTAATCATAAGTCATATGTGAGATTCCCATTCTATCGTTGACTCCATAAGCATAGCATAGCATTTCTATCGGAGATATGACACATATTCTACATAGGACATATAGGGAAATTGTGCACGTGGATTTCCATTCAACTCCTAGAACTTAAATGCACATTCATCATCCTTAATATAGTGATAAAAGAAAGGCATTTCAAAATAATAGGAATGCACCGGGGCTTGCCTTGAGAGTGATCGAAGTTAGCACTAGCTTCACAAGCGTTGAGAGTTGCAACGGCTTCTTCCGGCGGAATCAATTCGACGTCGTCACCTAGAGAATGAAATGCAATACATAAGTAACATGAATACAAGGTCGATGATGATGGTAATGCATGGGTGCTGTTTCATATGAAAGCATATGTACAACTTTAGTAGAACTTAGCTTCGCGAAATTTCTAGCATGCACAAACACATAAATTTGCTCTCTTTAATGGAGTTAATTAAATTATCAAGTGTAGACATACATAAGCAAAGCAATGGTGTAAGCAAAACGACATGAGTGCTGTGGCCCACATGGTGGGTCATGGTTAAATTGATGATCATAAGTTTAAAGGTGAGTTAAATACAATTAGGGTTAGGAGTGGGATTTCATCATCACATGCGATGACGAGTGTAACCCTAAATCAAGAGCATGCTCACCAAAATTAATACATGCATGAAATTAACGAAAACTTCCTACTAAACCTACTATGATGGACTAAGTAACATTACTGGAGAGTGAGATTTACATAAACATGCAAAAATGTAATTTCTAGAGACATAAAACAATTTTAACCGTGTTGAAATTTTCCCTTTCTTGAATTAAACAAAGAACAGCAAAAATAATTCCAGTGAGTTTCCAGTGCCAGAAATTCAAGTATGTTCATATGCAGGCTTTGTCCAAGTGGAATTAAATTTGGATCTATATTTTTAAAGTTATGACTTAAGTGAGTTTTCATCGATTGACTTTTAACATTTTTGTAAAAATATGAAAATGACCAGATCTGACGAGCTCATGTTACTTTTATGAAAGTACAAGTCATGTAGTTTCCAAAACATTTTAGTTTGCAATTTTTGGACTTTTGAATCGGGAGAAATGAATTTTCTAAAATCGAATAAAGTTCGCTGGATTTACAAAAATTCCATTGGGCAATTTTGAACGAGAGGCGGCGCGCGAGCTCCGACGGCCGGCGCCGGCGAGCTCGAGCACAGCGGTGCTCTAGGGCAGCTTATGCTCTGGAATTTGGTCGGGATGGAGCTCGAGTGATGGGGAATGCGTTGGTGGGGGCCATGGGCCCCGGCGGTGGCCGGAGAGGCGGCGCGGCGAGCGGCGGAGCTCGTGGGGCTCCGGCGTGCTCGTGCGTCCAGCTCGAGGGGCGAGAGAGGGAGGGGTTTGGCCGGAGAGCATCACCTGCGGGTGGGGGTCGACGGCGTGGGGTCGGACGGTGCGAGAGGGAGGCCGGGGAGGAGTTCGCAACGGCGAGGTGGCGGGGCAGGACGACGGTAGCGGTCCTTCTTCCGAATTCCGGCGTTTGGCTGCAGACCAAGGGGTGCGGAGTTAGGGAAAAGGTGCGGGGGAGTCTGCGCGGGGTTGGGCGTGAGGAATTGATGTGCGGGCTCACCTAGCTCGCGCTTGACGCGGAGGCGGCCATGGCGGTCGTCCGGGCGGCGACGGCGTTTCCGTCGATTCACGCACGGGCGAGGGAGAAGAGGGCAGGGCAGCGGCTCCGGAGCGTGGAGAGGAAGGTGAGGGAATGATTGGAGCGCTCGAGATGGGGCCTTGGCTCCCGTGTGAAGTTTTCTAAGGGGGAGGCGAGGCGAGCGGCGGTAGGGGCGGGCGCCATTACTCCCCGGCCGTTCCTGTTGGCCGGCGGGTACAGGGACGGTTGGGGGGTGGCAGGGGCTTGTGTGGCGAGGTGACGGGGCGGGGCGCGTGCGGTGGGCAGGCGCGGAGGTGGCGGACCGGCGGGCGCGGCCGCCATTGCCCGGTGGGCAACGAGTGCTTCGAGCTCGATTTTTGAATTCAAATCTGCTTTTCTGAAATTTGGCCAAAAACCGTACTTCTGTGGCTCCAAAAATAAAAATAAAAATATGGGGAGCTTAATAAAGAAAAGATCTATTTTTTTTGTTTTAGGTCAAAGTTGTGATTCGGCTTCCAAAAATTCAAAGAAAATTCATAATCAGAAGAGTTTCAAATTTGAATTTGAATTTTTGGGCGTCCAAAACTTTGTTCAAAATTTTTGTAAAAATGCTGTAAAATCATCATTTTGCATGAGCAATGAGATGGTGCAAAAATATGTGGGTGGTTCTTTTATAATTTTTTCACTTTACTTAAAGTTAGGGTTTAGCCCTAGGTTTTCCTTTTCCTTTTGAATTTTCCCCTTTTTCCTTTTTCTTGTTTTCTTTTGCACGATTAGCATTAGGGTTTCATTTAGTAGGATCATTAGGGTTTTAATTTGATGCTTAACTACCAATCGTGACATGGGATGTCACAGCCTTCCCCCTTAAAGAAATTCTCGTCCCGAGAATCGCTACTAATTAAGGAGAGGGAGCGCGAAAATTACCGATTTGTGTGACGCGAGAGACTCGGGAAAATTCTTCTGTAGAAAATTCTCTTGTTCCCAAGTTGCTTCTTCTTCGGTGTGATTACTCCATTGCACTTTATAGAAGGTGACGGTGCGATTGCGAGTTACCCGGTCGCTTTGATCGATAATCCGGACGGGGTATTCGGGGTAGGAGAGATCTTCTTCTAGTTGCTCGGTGTCGGAAATGACCACATCTATCGGAGGCTTCAAGCATTTCTTGAGTTGTGAGACATGGAACACATTATGCACACGAGCGAGACTTTCCGGTAATTGTAATCGGTAAGCAACCGCGCTATGCTTTTCCACAATCGGATAGGGTCCGATATAGCGGGGTGCTAACTTTCCCTTAATTCCAAACCGAGATACGCCCTTATTCGGAGAGACACGAAGATAGACATGATCTCCTTTCTCAAATTCCAACGGGCGTCTCCTCTTGTTAGCATAACTCACTTGGCGAGATTGTGCGGCTTTCATGTTGGCTTGAATTTGTCGGACTTTTTCTTCGGCTTGAGTGACAAGATCGGGACCAAAATTAGTTCTTTCTCCAGCTTCCGATCAATTCAAAGGTGTACGACAAGAATGACCATACAATGCTTAAAATGGCGACATTCCCGAACTCTCTTGATAGCTATTGTTGTACGAGAATTCGGCAAATGGAAGGCAATCATCCCAATTTCCTCGATTTTCCATAGCACATGCTCTCAAGATATCCTCCAAATATTGATTCAACCTTTCGGTTTGTCCATCCGTTTGAGGATGATACGCGGAACTTCTAATGAGAGTGGTACCAAGACAAGAATGCAATTGCTCCCAAAAGCGAGATACAAATTGCGGACCTCGATCGGAAACAATGGTTTTGGGTACTCCATGCAAACATAGCACTCTTGAGATGTATAGCTCGGCATACTTCTTAGTATTGTAGGTAGTATGGACGGGGATGAAATGCGCGGATTTGGTTAATCTATCCACAATAGCCCAAATTGAATCATGTTTCTTTGACGTGAGAGGCAATCCAACGATAAAATCCATAGCAATGTCCTCCCACTTTCAAACGGGAATCTTCAATGGGTTCAATAATCCGGCTTTTATCAAGTGATCGGCCTTTACCCGTTGACAAGTATGACACTCGGCCACATACCGTGCAAAATCCATAGCAATGTCCTCCCACTTCCAAACGGGAATCTTCAATGGGTTCAATAATCCGGCTTTTCTCAAGTGATCGGCCTTTACCCGTTGACAAGTATGACACTCGGCCACATACCGTGCAATCTCACACTTCATGCGTGTCCACTAAAACTTTTCTCTTAGGCCGTGATACATTTTATTGCTACCGGGGTATGGAATATTTAGACAAATCTGCCTCATCCATGATTTTCTTCCGTAATTCCATATCCTTTGGAACAACGAGACGCTGGTTGAACCATAATACACCATCGGCATCTTGTCGGAAACATGTAGCTTCATATTTTTCTATCTTTTGCCGAATAAATTCCATTCCTTCATCCTTCTTTTGTGCCTCAATAATTTCCTCACGAAGGGTAGGAATAAGAGGTATATTATACAACGAGCTATAGGGAACAACTCGAAAGCTTGGTTCACTAGAATTTGAAATTTCCGAATTTTCCATAGAACAACAGGTAATATGATTGCATTGATCCTTGCGACTCAAAGCATCGGCAACCACATTAGCTTTACCCGGATGGTAATGAATTTCCAACTCATAATCCTTGATTAATTCCAACCATCGAAGTTGCCTCATATTCAACTCTTGTTGGGTGAAGATATACTTGAGACTCTTATGATCGGTGTAGAGATTGATAAGATTTCCAAGTAGATAATGCCTCCAAGTTTTCAAAGCAAGGATAACCGAGGCTAATTCCAAATCATGGGTAGGGTAGTGTTGTTCATGCTTGCGAAGTTGACGGGAAGCATAAGCAATGACACGGCCTTCTTGCATTAGCACACATCCTAGACCGGTGCCGGACGCATCACAATATTCGTCGAACGGCTTGGTGATGTCGGCTTGTGCTAACACCGGAGCGGAGGTCAAATGCTTTTTGAGAGTTTGGAAGGCTTCTTCACATTCACGGCTCCATTTAAACTTAGCATCTTTCTCCAATAATTTTGTCATAGGCTTGGCTATGCTTGAAAAATTGGGAATGAATTTCCGATAATAACCGGCAAGATCGAGAAAGCTTCGAATTTGTCTCACCGACCTTGGGGACTTCCAAGTAAGCACTTCTTCAACTTTACTCGGGTCAACGGCAACACCTTCCGCGGATATGATATGACCCAAGAAAGGAACTTGCTTCAATCAAAATTCACATTTGCTAAATTTAGCATATAATTGATGATCACGAAGCCGTTGGAGAACAATGCGAAGGTGTTCGGCATGCTCTTCTTCGGACTTCGAATAAATAAGAATGTCGTCAATGAAGACCACGACAAACTTATCCAACTCGTGCATAAAAACCGAATCCATCAAGTACATGAAATGAGCCGGAGCATTTGTAAGACCAAAAGACATGACGAGATATTCAAAGAGACCATACCGCGTAGAGAATGCGGTTTTTGGGATATCTTCGACTCGGATTTTGATTTGATGGTAACCGGATTGGAGATCAATCTTAGAGAAGACCTTAGCACCAACTAATTGATCAAAGAGAATATCAATCCGAGGGAGCGGGTATTTATTCTTGATAGTTACCGCATTGAGAGGGCGACAATCCACACATAGACGTAGCGTCTTGTCTTTCTTTTTCACAAAGAGAGCGGGACATCCCCACGGAGATGAACTAGGGAGAATATATCCTTTATCCATAAGTTCACTTAATTGCTCTTTTAACACCGCTAGCTCATTGGGAGCCATCTTGTACGGCCTACGGGAAATGGGTGCCGTATCGGGTTGGAACTCAATTTTAAACTCAACATCCCGATCGGGTGGCATGCCCGGTAAGTCATCCGGGAACACATCGGGAAACTCACATATCACGGGAATATCCTCAATCCTTTTTCCCTCAAGATGGTAGATTTTAGAGGTGGAGAATTTTGGATGGGGTAATCGGAGAATAGATGAACCATGGAGTGGTGAGTTTAGATGAACTTCTCGGGAATCAATGTGCAAAACGGCTTTATGGAGTTTCATCCATCTCATACTTATGATTATATCTATTCCTTGCCCTCCTAGAATTATGGGAGAGGAGGGGTATACTTTTCTCTCTAGGTTTAGTGGTACTTGTCTCAACTCTAGGTTTGTTTTTATTTTTCCACCGGGTGATGTGATGATGTAGGGAATATCCAAAACAGTAGGAGTGAGTTGTAAGGTTTTTGCACATGCTTGACTAATGAAATCATGCGTTGCACCGGAATAAAAAGAACCAAAGTGGAGTGGTTGTTGATCGAAAACATACCCGAAAGTACCGGTTCTCCCGCTTGAATCTCTTCGGCCGTGGTATAGTTGACTCGGCCATTCTTAGCATTTGGAGTGGAAGATTGATTGCGGTTCCCATTTCCATTATTTCCATTGCGGTTTTGATTGTTGTTGCCACTTTTGGAACCATTGTTGTTGTGGTTGTTGTTGTTGTTGTTGCCGGGTTACGTGTCGGAACACGGCAATCCTTTGCGAAGTGACCCGGACGTCCACAATTAAAGCACGGACCTTGAGGAACGGGTCTAGCACCTTGGTATTGCTGCTGCGGAGGGCGAGATGAAATGTTGTGCTGCTGATTTCCACTGTGAGAGTGGTGGTGCTGCTGCGGCACAAATTGGCGTGACCCCCGTCGGCGGTAATGCAGCCCGAAACTTCGTCCGGACGGGGAAGTGATGGCCAACTTGTACTTGGGCGGAGCGGAGCCGGATAGATTTCCTACGGCACGCTTCCTCTTCTTGTCCTCTTGGTGAGCACGGATAGCATCTTCTTGCACAATTGCGGCACTCATCAAGTCATTGAACGTGCCGGTGGTGACTTGAGCCAAACGATCTTGCAACTTCGGGCTTAGCCCCGAACGAAAGCAATCCTTTTTCTTGTCATCCGTGTCGGCATGATAGGATGCATATTGAGCCAAGTAGTTGAACTTTCGTGCATACTCTTGCACGGTTCCGGTACCTTGCTTCAAATTAAGGAATTCTTGCAACTTGCGCTTCATGAGACCGACGGGAATGTGAAGCGCGCGAAACGCGGTGCAAAAGTCCGGCCAATTCACTTGCGTACCGGTGGGAAGAGCGGCGGTGAAACTTGCCCACCATGCACTAGCGGAGCCACGGAGTTGTTGAGCCGCAACGAGAATCTTTTGCTCCGATGTGCAATTCAGGAGAGCAAACTTCGACTCAATGATGCGGAGGAAGTTATCCGCTTCCAAAGGATCGGTAGTAGCTTCACCAAACTTTGGCGGTTGAGTCGCCCAAAAGTCGGCATAGGTGGAATTTCTCGGCCCTTGAGATGGCGGTCCTTGGCTTTGTCCTTGATTAGCTTGACTTGCAAAGAAGAAGCGGAACATCTCATTTTGATTGGACACGAGTTGCTCCAACGGCGTGAGAGGTGGAGGGTTAGGTAGCTGCTCTTCCCTCCCACCTTGACCACTGCCGGAAGCTTCACCACGACGGGTATTCACCATCTGTCACATATGAAAAATTTTCTCACGTTATCTCATTAGTTTTGGAGCTAAAATGGCAAGAAAACATAACATTTGACATACGGCACCAAAAATTTCACATTGCATGTACGAAAGAAATAGTGATGAAATAAGCATAATGCGACGGCAACACACATATTCCATAGATTCCAACATAGCTAGCAATATGATAGAAATTTTTGATACACGGAAAACCACAAATCCGATACAACACGGTCTTAGGTTACAACACATGTGACCCATAAACAAACACAAATCTCGGAGAGCTTAATTAACAACACGCGGATCGTTTTTCATACACGGTTTACATGCCTCACGAGACTGCAATCCTACAACACATAGAGCTACGACCACCGGTCGTGACAACTACTCGTCATCATCACCGTAGTAGTCGTCGTCACCCCTCATAGGAGAGGGTGGTGCTCCGTCCTCGACGTCGGAAGCATCCTCACCATCACTCATCTCCACGTCCTCCTCGGGAGGGATGATCTCAAGTGGCTCGGGAGGTCCGCCATTAAGGATGGCGTGCAGGGCGTTGTTGGCGGCCTGGAGGTGCTCTATGGTAGCATTGTTCTGCACGATGGTCGCCTGGGCGTTCTGGAGGTTTCCCTCCAAAGCATCCCTAGCACCACTGAGTCTCCAAGAGAGTAACCTCCAACTCGTCCTTCTCCTCAAGAAGGATGTCCACCTGTCCGGAGAGGATGTAGTTCTCCTCATTCGCGGCGGTAAGCTGTGCCTCACGCTCGTTCAGCGTGGCCTGCAGTGCGGTTGCTCCATCGCCCTCAAGGGTGAGGTTGGCGTCGTGGAGCTGCTCGTAGAAGTCCCAACGCTCCGCCTCGCTATACTTGAGCTGCGTAAGGAGGGTGCCCACCTCGGTAGTGCGCTCGGCGAGCTCGGCGGTGTGTGCAGCAAGCTCGGCGGTGCGAGTAGTGAGCTCAGCGCTGCGAGTGGTGAGGGTGGCCTGCAGGGCAGCACGCTCCTGCTCCAACTCGTGCACACGCCGCGCGAGGTTCTCACGGTCCAACATGAGCTTGCCGGGGGCCATCTGTCGGAGAATTTTGAGAACACAAGTCAAAACTCAATATCCAACAACAATACATGCTAATAAGTAAAGCATGAAAGATGGAATGGCACAAGCTTGCAAAAGAATGCAACAAAACTTTTTGCACAAGACCTAACACGATTCAGTTTTTCTGACCGATTTACCCCGTTCTAGAATCTCGACAATTACTCCTGTTTCTGAGCAGAATTAAATTTTTAGATTGTTACGGAAGTTTTAGATAATTTCTTAATCTTTCGAACGCATCCTAGAACAGCTCAATCCGACTTGTCGTTCGAAAGTTATAACCGATCTACGACAGGGACAGAACCGGAGCTTGTTCTGGAAATCCAGAAATATCTCTCTGTAATGGGCAATTCTAGCTACGTTCCAGATTTTTTCAAGACTGGAGACTAGAAGATTGTTGTAGTGCATAACACAAGCTTTCCAGAAAGTCCTCATTTGCCTTATTTGGTTAAGTATTGAGAGAGTTATGCTCGTTTTCGTGAAAGTTACAAGTCTGCCACGTTTTTGGGGTTCCGGTTTTCAACTTTTTGTGAGAATGAACTATGTGATCAAATTTTTATGATTGTTCCATTTAGACAAGTTCATATGCATATGTTTGACATGATGAAATGATATGCAAGTATAATGGATGCTTAATATGTCATTTCGTACGTCCTCACAAAATTAAAAGACCGCGCCCGCCGATATGAATATCGGACAAGCGCATCGGTGGCATACACACTTCTCACACGATACTACCCGAACTAAAGCGTTGTTATGTACCTGCAAGAGAGGGATTCCAGAAACAATACATCAAAATAAAAGAAACTACCAAAAACAAATCACAATTCTACTCTTACGATCCATAGAAGGGATCGCCTCGCGGTATCGCCACGAGCCGGCATTGTCCCGTATTATTACTTCCGCGGGCATGGAACGCTAATTTAAATTGCAAACATACCTTTGCCAAAGCCGTAGTTGCAAAATGTTTAAACAATCATAACTCAGGGTTCCATTCTATATAGTCCTTATATTGGCCTTTCTAGCTAGACTCGTATCTCACCGTGACACAAAAACGGGTTTACGATTTTTAGAATGAGCGTTAGCGTGACGCAAATCCCAAGTCGGCTCGATACCACGTGTCACACCCCTATCCCGAAAGATAGATTAGTGTGGAATGGATCACCTTGGGAGATGATTGGCGAAGCAACCATACATAGCATCACATTAACAAACATACACGATTTGCAAGTTTACATAATTAAGTCTCGATTACATCATAGAGTTCCAAATAAAAGATACATTAGGTTCAAATTTAAGTTTACATAACCATGATCTTTGTTCGAAATAAAGTGCGGAAGCGATTACATAACACGACGATACATAGATAACTTATGCGAACCATGCCGGCCTAGGCCACGGCTCACTCATCATGGGTCGGAGAGCTAGGAACCCATTCAATGATCCACTCTTTGGGCTCCTCTCCATCCCACACAACCTTACCACAACAATCGCAAAACCCAGCTTGCGGGAATCCTGAAAATACACATGTAGTGACAAAGCCCGAGTATCTAGCATACTCCGCAAGTCTTACCCGTCAAATTAGCCATCTAAGACCGACACCTAGATGCATGGGGCTTGACCGGTTTAACTCGGCATTTTGCATAAAACGACACCTATACTATTTAGGTTGGCACTTTTATGACTTAGCCAAATTAATAGGGTTGTTGCATAAAAGAAACTTTAGTAAGCATACTAGCAATACAAAGATTTGCAATACAAATTTATATCAATATAAAACAGCAAGCTTCTTATTCCTTTCCTCTTACTACACATTGTAAACTGCTCGAACCAAGTGGTACTCATTAACCGAGAGGAAACGGCGATAATTATCGAATTATTAATCCTGCAGGAAGGACCCAAATGCACGACATACGCATCATTTAAGAACACGTATGGCCACCGTTCACGAGTTCATCATAAAGCAAAACACGGGGCCACCGACCCCGAGTACACGTCCCTCTTGCGACCCGTTCAACAACGTGCCCAAGGCTTAACCCGTGCACTCTCCCACGGTCCTCAACCCGTGCAACCACCGTGTCATACACATCACCTCCGGGTCGGTGAGATATCCGACCCACTTTACAATTCACAAGCTACGTAGGTTTACCAATCCCTATAAGAAAGGTATTGTCACACCCCTATCCCGAAAGATAGTTAAGTGTGGTACGGATCGCCTTGGGAGATGATTGACGAAGCAACCATACGTAGCATCACATTAACAAACATACACGAATTGCAAGTTTACATAGTCAAGTCTTGATTACAACATAGAGTTCCGAATAAAAGATACATTAGGTTCGAATTTAAGTTTGCATAACCATGATCTTTGTTCGAAATAAAGTGCGGAAGCGATTACATAACACGACGATACATAGATAACTTATGCGAACCGTGCCGGCCTAGGCCACGGCTCACTCATCATGGGTTGGAGAGCTAGGAACCCATTCAATGGTCCACTCTTTGGGCTCTTCTCCATCCCACACAACCTTACCACAACAATCGCAAAACCCGGCTTGCGGGAACCCTGTAAATACACATGTAGTGGCAAAGCCCGAGTATCTAACATACTCCGCAAGTCTTACCCGTCAAATTGGCCATCTAAGACCGACACCTAGATGCATGGGGCTTGACCGGTTTAACTTGGCATTTTGCATAAAACGGCACCCTATGCTACTTAGGTTGGCACTTTTATGTTCTAGCCAAATTAATAGGGTTGTTGCATAAAAGAAACTTTAGTGAGCATACTAGCAATACAAGAATTTGCAATACAAATTTATATCAATATAAAACAGCAAGCTATTCATCCCCTTTCCATTACTACACATTGCGAACTGCTCGAATCAAGTGGTACTCATTAACCGAGAGGAGCGGCGATAATTATCGAATTATTGATCCTGCAGGAAAGACCCACGTGCACGACATACGCATCATTTAAGAACACGTATGGCCACCATTCGCGAGTTCATCATAAAGCAAAACACGGGGCCACCGACCCCGAGCACACGTCCCCTTGCGACCGTTCAACAACGTGCCCAAGGCTTAACCCGTGTACTCTCCAACGGTCCTCAACCCGTGCAACCACCGTGCCATACACATCACCTCCGGGTCGGTGAGATATCCGGCTCACTTTACAACTTACAAGCTACATAGGTTTACCAATCCCCATAAGAAAGGTATGCAAGTGGTACACAACTCAAACTTGTTCGTGGAGCCACAATGGGGTGTTCTTAATTTTAACCCAAATTCATCATGTTCAAATTTAATCATAAGCCATAAGTGAGATTCCCATTCTATCGTTGACTCCATAGGCATAGCATAGCATTTCTAACAAGGATATGACACAAAATGAACATAGGACATATAGGAATTTTATGCACGTGGATTTCCAATCAATTCCTAGAACTTAAATGCACGTTCATCATCCTTAATATAGTGATAAAAGAAAGACATTTCAAATAATAGGAATGCACCGGGGCTTACCTTGCGAGTGATCGAAGTTAGTACTAGCTTCACAAGCGTTGAGCGTGGCAATAGCTTCTTCCGGCGGGATCAATTCGGCGTCGTCTCCTAAGAAATGAAATGCGATGCATAAATAAAAGTAGACAAGGGCGATGCATATGATGATGCATGTATGCTGTTTGCATGAGCACATATGAATATATTAAGCAAAAGTGTAGTTTCATGAAACCCTAGTAAGCATAAACACATAACTCGCTCTCTTTTAAAGAAGTTAATTACATGAACAAGTATATCCTTAATAATACATGAGCAAAGATTTAATACATGACATGAATGTTGTGGTTAACATATAGGTTCAGAATCTAAGAAAAGAATTAGTAGAGTTTAAATGCAACCCAAATGAGATTCTTAAGGTTGAGTGATTATCATCACATGCGATGACGATGCACCTAACTCGAGAACTTGATAACAAAATTAATACATGCGGGAAATACATGGAACCTTCTTACTAATCCTGCCATAAGGTGCTATGTGACATTGTGGAAAGTGAAGATTACATAAACATGCAAAAACATAGTTTTAGGAGCATAAACCTAATTATACACATGCTGAAATTTACCCATTTATGGAATTAGATCTAGGGTTAGCAAAAATAATTATTTAACATGCTCAAAATTAACATGGGATTTTCTACACATGCACAGTACCAGGAGGAAATTAATTACCAAGTTGCATGCAAAAATAATTTATACAGATTTAATTAAAAATTAAATACAGAGAATGCAAGAAATGCAATAACTTGAAAAATATGCAATGAAATGTAGATCTTCCAGTGCCAAAAATTCAAGTATGCTTAGGTGAAGGCTCTGACAAAGTGGCATCAAATTTGGATTTATATTTTTAAAGTTATGGCTTAAGGGAATTCTTGTCGATTGACTTTTGTCATTTTTGTAAAAATATGAAAATTTGCAGATCTGACAAGCTCATGTTACTTTTATGAAAGTACACGTTTTGTAGTTTCCAAAAAATTTTAGTTTGCAATTTTTGGATCTTTCAAACGGGAGATATGAATTTTTCAAACTCAAATGAAGTTCGGGTCTATTTACGGTTTTGCCACTAGGGCAAATTTAAAAGGGGCTGGGCCTGCGCGCCGGCGAGCGGCGGCCGGCGCCGACGAGCTCGGGCGCGGTGGCGCTCCGGGGCAGCGCATGGGCCACGCTTGGGTCGGGATGGAGCCGGCGCGACGGGGAGTTCGTGGGTGAGGGTCTCGGGGCCCGCGGCGGCCGGAGGGCGGTGCTTGCGGGGTGCGGCGGCGGCGCGCGTGCGGCTCGAGGGGCGAGAGGGGGAGGGGCATGGCCTGTGAGCATCACCTGGGGGTGAGGGTCGACGGCGTGAGGTCGGATGGCGACGAGGAGGGCCGGAGGTGGGCGCACGTCGTGGGGGTGCGGACGACCGGCGGCGGCGGCCTTCGAATCCGCGAAAGTCCGGCGACCCGGACGGGGAGCAAGGCGGGGCGGTCAGTTCAGAGGCAGGGGCGGGTCATGGTACCGCTAATTGCGCAGGAGTTCGAGGAGGGGCGCGCACCTAGCTCGAGTTCGAGGTGGCGGCGCCCATGGCGGACGGGTGGTACCGGCGGCGGTGATTTGCCCTCGTTCTCGCGCCGAGGAGGGTGAGGGAGCGAGCTGCCGGCACCGGGGGCTGCAGAGGGGAGTGGGCGAGTGGTTTGAGACGAATGGGGCGATGGGGACTTGGCATTCGTGCCGAATTTCGGAGAAAAGAAGGGAGGGGCGGCCGAGGCGTGGGCGGCGGCAGGGAGGAGTAACTCCGGCGCCCCACTGTTGGCCGGCGGGTACTAAATTGGTTGGGGGTTGGCAGGGCTCGCGTGGCGGATGGGACAGGGCAGGGCGCATGCGGGGGTGGCCACGGTGGCGCCGGACCGGCGGTCCGAGCCGCCATTGCCCCCGGGCGATGAGCTCGAGCTCGAATTTCAAAATTTGAAAACCGGTTTGCTGGATTTTGACCAAAACGACACTTCTGGTGCTCCAAAATTCGAAATAAAAATATGTGGAGCTCCAGCATGATTTGCTTTAATTTTCATCTTTTAGTTTTAAGTTCTAAATGTGTTTCCAAAAATTCATACAAAATTCATAAACAGAGGCATTTCAGATTTGAATTTGAATTTTTGGGCATTCAAAACTTTGTTCAAAAATTTTGTAAAAATTCTGTAAATTCACCTTTTTACATGAGCAATGCAGTGGAGCAAAAATATGTGTGTGGTGTTTTTATAATTTTTGCACTTCTCCTAGGGCTAGATTAGGTTTAGGGTTTAATCTAGGTTTTTCCTTTTCTCTTTTATTTTTCTTATTTTCTTTTTGGGTGATTAGCATTGGTGTTCCATTAGTGATGTCATTAGGGTTCTGATTACGTGCTTAACCCTAATCGTGACATGGGATGTCACAGGTATGCAAGTGGTACACAACTCAAACTTGTTCGCAGAGCCACAATGGGGTGTTCTCAATTTTAACCATTTCATCATGTTCAAATTTAATCATAAGCCATATGTGAGATTCCCATTATATCGTTGACTCCATAAGCATAGCATAGCATTTCTATCGGAGATATGACACATATTCTACATAGGACATATAGGGAAATTGTGCACGTGGATTTCCATTCAACTCCTAGAACTTAAATGCAGATTCATCATCCTTAATATAGTGATAAAAAAAGGCATTTCAAAATAATAGGAATGCACCGGGGCTTGCCTTGAGAGTGATCGAAGTTAGCACTAGCTTCACAAGCGTTGAGAGTTGCAACGGCTTCTTCCGGCGGAATCAATTCGACGTCGTCACCTAGAGAATGAAATGCAATGCATAAGTAACATGAATACAAGGTCGATGATGATGGTAATGCATGGGTGCTGTTTCATATGAAAGCATATGTACAAGTTTAGTAGAACTTAGCTTCGCGAAATTTCTAGCATGCACAAACACATAAATTTGCTCTCTTTAATGGAGTTAATTAAATTATCAAGTGTAGACATACATAAGCAAAGCAATGGTGTAAGCAAAACGACATGAGTGCTGTGGTCCACATGGTGGGTCATGGTTAAATTGATGATCATAAGTTTAAAGGTGAGTTAAATACAATTAGGGTTAGGAGTGGGATTTCATCATCACATGCGACGACAGGTGTAACCCTAAATCAAGAGCATGCTCACCAAAATTAATACATGCATGAAATTAACGGAAACTACCTACTGAACCTACTATGATGGACTAAGTAACATTCTGGAGAGTGAGATTTACATGAACATGCAAAAATGTAATTTCTAGAGACATAAAACAATTTTAACTGTGCTGAAATTTTCCCTTTCTTGAATTAAACAAAGAGCAGCAAAAATAATTACTTATCATGCTCAAAATTAAACATGGGATTTTATGCAAGTGTATATGACTATGATGAGCAGATCTACCAAGTTTCATGCCAAAATAATTTACAGATATTTAATTAAAATTTAAATATAGAGAATGCCATAAATGCCATAACTTGAACAGTATGCTATGAAATGTAGATTTTCCAGTGCCAGAAATTCAAGTATGTTCATATGCAGGCTTTGTCCAAGTGGAATTAAATTTGGATCTATATTTTTAAAGTTATGACTTAAGTGAGATTTCATCGATTGACTTTTAACATTTTTGTAAAAATATGAAAATGACCAGATCTGACGAGATCATGTTACTTTTATGAAAGTACAAGTCATGTAGTTTCCAAAACATTTTAGTTTGCAATTTTTGGACTTTTGAATCGGGAGAAATGAATTTTCTAAAATCGAATAAAGTTCGCTAGATTTACAAAAATGCCACCGGGCAATTTTGAACGAGAGGCGGCGCGCGGGCTCCGGCGGGTGGCGGGCGGCGCCGGCGAGCTCAGGTGCGGCGGCGCTCTAGGGCAGCTTATGCTCCGGGATTTGGTCGGGATGGAGCTCGAGTGATGAGGAATGCGTTGGTGGGGGCCACGGGGCCCGGCGGTGGCCGGAGAGGCGGCACGGCGAGCGGTGGAGCTCGTGGGGCTCCGGCGTGCTCGCGCGTCCAGCTCGAGGGGCGAGAGAGGAAGGGGTTTGGTCGGAGAGCATCACCCGAGGGTGGGGGTCGACGGCGTGGGGTCGGATGGTGCGAGAGGGAGGCCGGGGAGGAGGTCGCGACGGCGAGGTGGCGGGCGAGACGACGGCGGCGGCCCTTCGTCCGAATTCCCGGCGTTTGGCTGCAGACCAAGGGGAGCGGAGTTAGGGAAAAGGTGCGGGGGAGTCTGCGCGGGGTTGGGCGTGAGGAATTGGCGTGCGGGCTCACCTAGCTCGCGCTCGACGCGGAGGCGGCCATGGCGGTCGTCCCGGGCGGCGGCGGCGTTTCCGTCGATTCACGCACAGGCAAGGAAGAAGAGGGCAGGGCAGCGGCTCTGGAGCGTGGAGAGGAAGGTGAGGGAATGATTGGAGCGCTCGAGATGGGGTCTTGGCTCCCGTGCGAAGTTTTCTAAGGGGGAGGCGAGAGGCAAGCGGCGGCAGGGGCGGGCGCCATTACTCCCGGCCGTTCCTGTTGGCCGACGGGTACAGGGACGGTTGGGGGTGCCAGGGGCTTGCGTGGCGAGGTGACGGGGTGGGGCGCGTGTGGTGGGCAGGCGCGGAGGCGGCGGACCGGCGGGCGCGGCCGCCATTGCCCGGTGGGCAACGAGTGCTTCGAGCTCGATTCTTGAATTCAAATCTGCTTTTCTGAAATTTGGCCAAAAACCGTACTTCTGGGGCTCCAAAAATTAAAACAAAAATATGGGGAGCTTAACAAAGAAATGATATAAATGTTTTGTTTTAGGTCAAAGTTGTGATTCGGCTTCAAAAAATTCAAAAAAAATTCATAAGCAGAAGAGTTTCAAATTTGAATTTGAATTTTTGGGCCTCCAAAACTTTGTTCAAAAATTTTGTAAAAATGCTGTAAAATCATCATTTTGCATGAGCAATGAGATGGTGCAAAAATATGTGGGTGGTTCTTTTATAATTTTTGCACTTTACTTAAAGTTAGGGTTTAGCCCTAGGTTTTCCTTTTCCTTTTGATTTTTCCCCTTTTTCCTTTTTCTTGTTTTCTTTTGCACGATTAGCATTAGGGTTTCATTTAGTAGGATCATTAGGGTTTTAATTTGGTGCTTAACTACCAATCGTGACATGGGATGTCACAGCTGAATTCATCTTTTTCGGTGAAATAGGCCGTCGTCTTATCTCTAGTGACATCCTGGTGCTAATGAGATCTGGTGCTCATGCTAATACCATACCACCTCAAATTGCTTCCTTGGTGGCCCAAAAATGTCAATTGACAGTAGATGTTACTTCTCAAGCTTATGAAAAACCCGACTATGCATATCAGGTTAGGTCCATAGATATCTGCTATGGACGACAACCTGTTATCCCCCAGCCACCAAGTATTGAGGCACAACAATCGATGCTACAGCTAACCTATACAAGGACTCAGGCACCCAAAGGGAAAAAGAAAGATAGGAGAACAACTGCCACACACTGATGCTGGATCATCTGACCTTCCTAATTCCAGTGTTTCAGCACCAACACAGCAACAGTTACCAGCTGATCCCATCGACCAGGTCTACTCTTCCTTCCATTAAAACTATTTGTTTCACTTCGTTCCTTAATTAATTCTCACAATCCCTCTCCTATACTAGGCCCAACACGGAGGTCCCTTGTTATTGACTGAACACCATTCTGTATCAACACAACAAACTCCACAGTTGACACCAACAATATCAAAAGAACATCAAAAGTATGTTCCTGGTATCTTCATGTTCTTTTAGTAGTTAAACAAAGCACATAACCCCGGCATGAACAGGTTCTATAATGGCCTCGCCACAGATAGCCTCCAAACCTCCCTCCAAGAACTGCATATCATCCAGCGTCCTATTCCACCCATCACGAAAACAAGTAGCCAGACTTCGATACCTCTCCTTCTCCCTTTGTTCCGCCCAAGCAGCAGCAAGATTCATATCATCAATAATCACACCAAACTGCCTTTGCGCAACCCAAATCAATTGATAACACGCGCTCTCCTCTGCCTCCTCCATCGTTTCGCACAACAATCCGCGAGCCTCAAGGAGCACAGGCTCACAAGATTCACACAGAACCCTAACACGCCCTTCCACCTGAACAAGCTCCTCCTCTCTATCGCATAACTTCAGGACTGGCCCTTCCCCATTGAGCTCCCTCACAACAGCATCCAGCATCTCCCTCGTCTGGATATAAATACGCGGCCCCTTTCCTGCTCTATCGAATGAACAAGACCAGAGAACAAACGAAGAGAACTTCCTAAACCCACGGCAGCCTCTCCAGAGCTTCCGCCTCTAGGACAAACGAACCACAACTACGACGGCCACAGGATTATATAAAATCAAAGACCGACACCTACACCAACTCTGCGTGTACACCAATATCAATAGCCACGTTGACACACATGACACACGTCACCAACACCCCTCCCCGAAACAAGACACGTCATAGCTGCTACATGGCAACCAAATCGGACAGACACGGCCACTTATGCTTATGCACTAAATAATACACCACAGCCTAACGAGCGGCGCGCGAAAGCGCGCCCTGCCTCACTAGTCAATTATTGAAACCCATGAATCTGTTTTGAAGAGCCTCTCTTAGAGGTTAGAATATGTTTTTTTAGGTGTTGTTACTGTTTTACACCATATAGTTTTTGGAAGGATGTTACAGTTGGTTGTGGGAACAAACAGTGTGAGTAGTTAAATCCTTGCTGCAGTGCGACTTATTCCAGTGTGTGCGAAACATTGTGAGCTGTGAAAGGAAGTTCTTAATAATGCCACATTGATGCATGGAAGTTTGAGTCTTCTATGTTTAATACGAAGCGTATGATTTCCTTTTTTATTGGCAGTTGGTTCTATCTCAAAAGATTAATCTAATAACTGAAAGCCTCGAACTAAATTGGCCTATCAAATGAAATTGTGCCAGGGTATCCTAGTTTATTGACACTAAAGTATTATATAAATCTTATTATACTTATTTTGATTTGGAATAATTTAACCCAGCGACACAAAAGTATGGTCCAATTTCAAATGCTCCTGTGTGTTTATCTCCTGTAGAAATCCATGCATCTTGCCAACAGCCATTTCCCATGCATCCACCTCGGTTGGGTTGCGGTTTTATAATCAACGCTTATTTTGCGGTTTTATTTTCACATAGGACTAACTAAACGATACGTAGGCTGATGTGATTATATGTTTCCTGCAAAGCAAACGATGTATCCTTGCTTGACTAATTAACAGGCATACAACATTCAGCTTTGGGCTTAGCAGAGACGAAATTGGTTACTAATGCAAGTCGATGATTCAGCGACTCCAATAAACGAGGCCAAAATTTGTATCCATAATAACTCATAAAACTGTAATGTAGTGGTCTAACTGGCCTACTCCTGTATGGATCACACTCAATGTCATATAAATGTAATGTAATGTCAATAATAGCCTTGAGCTTGTTTTCATTGTTTACATCCAGTAGTTTCATTGGAATTGTATTCTGTAATAAGAGAACTGAAGAATGAATTGGACCGTTGAGGGATACCCAGCAATAAAGCTATACTATGTCTCTCATCCATATTGTTCTTTATCATATTTCTAATGCAATATTCGTGTCAATTTCTTCTCAAATTACTTTAAAACTAATAGAAAGTATTACATTATTACTACATTAACAATTTGCTTTACTACGCGCTACCTCTGTCTGCATCTTGGAATATTCGTGAAAAATTTCTAATGTGCTACCTCCAAGAAGCAGATTTAACAATGTAACATTATTACTGAATGTAATAATATTCAGTAATAATGTAATAATATTCCAAGAAGCTGATTTGGCAGGGTCTGTAGTGCACCTCCTACGTGCTACCTCTGTCTGCTCCTCCTGGCCCTCAGCATACACCAGCCTAACCAGCCTTGGCCGGTAAACACCATGCCTCCTCTAATGTATGCAATCACTTCATGAGATGAAATTGATGCCTTTGATCTCAGTGACATTACTTGTCGAGTCTTAAATTCGGCACTAGTACTATCCGGTCCCTTACGAGCGTGGAATTCGATGGTGCAACACACGAAACACACAAGAACACGCGATTTTAGACAGGTTCAGGCCTCTCGAAGGAGAGTAATACCCTACGTCCTGTATATTATGTATTGCCTTTAGCAGAGTGCTAATTGCAAGATGTCGAGAGAGCTTTTGGGGGTCCCTGCTCCGTCTTATATATTCGGAGGAGCTAGGGTTACATGCAGAGTCCTAGTCGATTACATGGATTACATATGTGAAGACTTTATCTCTAAGCTTTCCTTATCAACTCAGAGTCCTAACAGATTACAAACTACTCTTTTTAATTGTTGCTCAAGTCATCATATGTCGGTTTTGACGCCCGCCTTATTTCCATACCGGTATATGGAATCTTCTGATATTGCATACTTGGTTAGGAACCACTCGTGGGCCCTCTCTGCCAGTCCAATCTTCATTGATTCGTCCCTGTATCGCTAATTATCCATCCCTTCGTCATCTGTATACCTATAAGGTAAGTATACGACAGCAGCCCCCGAGTAATTTTTTATTTGACCTTGAATAAGACCGACCAGTCTTACGCATGTTGGTCTGATTCCATGATAAAAATTAAAAGAACTCCAATCTTCTGCAATACTTTTTCTTTCTTCAAGACGCTTCAAAAAGCCAAAAAAATTGGGATTTTGTCCTCCATACCACCTAATTAGGTATGCAAAAAGTATTTTCATTTTGACCGGTGCGCCGATTAGATGCACCCAATTGGGTATAGCCCCGACTCTTGAATCATTTGAACTCCTTTCAAATAATGCAAGAGTCCACTAGTTGATTCTTCATTATTTCCTTCAATATGCAATTTCTACAGACCGCTCCTCTCGATTTCTATTATTTTTCACTTCCCAAGATCTCTGCAGACCGCTCTTGAACACGGTGCACCGGTCGGATGCACCTAATTAGGTATAGCCCCCGACTCTTGTATCATTTGAGGATCGCAAATAATGCAAGAGTCTTTCTTGAGAGACTATGCTTTATTATTTTCCATCAAATCACATTCCTCTCAGCGATTTCTGCCAAGAACATATTTTCCAGACCGACCGAACCAGTCTTGCCATATGTAACATGCCGCTTAAATTAGTCTTAACTTTAATTTTCTTAGTTAATTTTAACTAAGAAGCAAAATTCTGGTTGATCAGACCAGTTTATTCCCTATATTCTCACATCGACTCGAGTCTCCAAGGCCTATAATCAGTCGGATGATTAACACCCATATCCTAAGGCATCCTTTAAAACCGAGTTAGGCAAGATCCAAATCATCTTTGATCTAACTCTTTCATACTGCCAAATAATTAAATTTGGCACTATATTAATTTAGCATCTGAAAATCTCATATTTCAGACTGCTTTTTATTCACAAAAATGTCTCATGATCGAAATAATCATGCCGCTTTATTCTTATGACCGTTAGGTCATAATTACACGATCACGACATAAGTCATTTAATGCCAACTTCACTGGGCCGTAAAAAAATGGCCCAATAACTTTCCAGCCCCGAGCCCAGCTCGGGTGCTTATAAAAGAAACCGAAAGGTCGACCTAGTCAAACCCATTCCCGAAACTCCGTACGCGCCATATCCTTATTCTTCGGACATCGTGATCATATCTCTTTCTTTCCGCATAAACCAATCTCCGATTTCCCTTTTCCATCCCTTAAGATGGGCAAGAAGAAATCTGCCTCCAATCCTTCTTCATCATCTTCTGTTCCTCGCAATCAACTCCCCTTTGGCATACGGGATTTGGGCGATGAGTCCGATTACCGAGTCATCTCTCAATGAAGCGGTTCTTGATGGATATCTTCCCCCGTAACCAATCCTGAACTCGGAGCGCCCCACTCCTGGGCAAATTCCATGGGAAATAGAAGATTCCCAACAATTAGTCTTCAAATCTTTCTTCCTTCATGGCCTGGATCTTCCTGCTTGTTCCTTTTTTAGAGGACTGCTCTTCTTCTACGGATGGGAGTTAGTAAATCTAAATCCAAATTCCATCCTTCGATTGCTTTTTTCATCCATCTTTGCGAAGCTTTTTTAGGAATCCATCCACATTTTAAGCTTTTCCAATATCTTTTCCAAATCCGCCCGCTTCCTTCGTCCGACCGCCGAGCTGCGGTTGGTGGAGTAGGAATTCAATGCTTGGAGCACCGATGAATACTTCTCCCTTTCTTTGAATAAAAGCTTATCTCACTGGAAAAATGGGTGGTTTTTCCGTGACAATCCCCAACCTGCACTACCCCCTTTCAATGCCAAAGTAGCCAAAAATTTTCCTTCCCAAGATAGTAGGGACAAACTCAAAGAAGATGAAGAAATCCTCACTCTATTGGCAAGTATCAAACACCCGAAGGAAGTCAAAGGTGTTACCGCTGAGACGGTTCTTTGGAGCTTCATCGTTCGAGGGGTTCAACCATTGAAAAGGCAGGAGCATCCGGCATGGTCCTTCAATGAAGATGTCGCTAATCCATTGGATGGAACACCTCTTCCTGAGGTAAGTCGATTAGAGAAACGCATAAAGCGGATGCTCCAGCCGAAGCCGGACTTAACAGGATGCCGGAGAGTGGGTCCGGCATTCGAGTATATCAAATCCTCGAGGCCCTGTAAGTATTCTTCTTCTTCTCGAATTCCAATATCTTTGGTCATCATTCCATTATTCACATATGGCTGTTCAATGCAGAAAATGGACAACTACAGAAGTCATCCACCACTCCCTCCCAATGATACTTGGGGAGAAGATTATGAAGCCAATACCGCCCCTCTTGCTGTTCAAGCCGATCTGCCTCACCCCGGTCCGACTTACGGGACTTCGGACCGGTCATTCCCTCTACCGACCGGGGTAGCTCCAAAATTTTCCAAGTCTAGAAAAGTGGTCCAAGCTCCAAGTACGAGGAAACGTACCACTTCTCTAACCATAGGCAAATCTACAGCAACTCCGGCTTCCGTACCGGGCGATACCCGTACGGAAGCACGGAAACTTGAAGACCGGGGAAAGGAGGAGGAGGTCGTCGAAAGAGATCGTCAAGCCGCTCTCGCCGCATTCGAAGCTGCTACTCGGGAGGCCGCAGGAAGCCTCTCAATTGACAGATGCTCGGCAAATATCCCCAAGAAGTCCTGGTATGGCACTCGGACCGGTTCCTCGGGGAGCGCTTTAGAAGGACCGGTTCCAACACCGCAAGTCCATCCAGCGGCAAAAAGGAGTGCAGAGGGCACAAGCGGGGATACTCAAGGACCCCCAAAGAAGAGCAAGACCTCCTTTGGCTTTAAAAAGGCCACTTCGTAAGTCTTCTGCAACATTCATACATTTTTAGTCATTTTCATCCAAGGCTTGTAATACATGTTATTTTTCCGCAGAATTCCCTCCAATCTCCAAGCTAGCAGAGAAATAAACCTTCTACTCCTTTAGCTCCCGTCACCGAGAAAGCTTCGAAGTCAAGAGTGCGGCATCCGCTAAGGAAATCCCTGCCGCCTCTTTTGTAAAACCTTCCTCCCAAGCGGTCGAAGAACGGGTCATCATCGACGTCGATGACACATCCGCAAGCGACTTCCCTCCACGAGCTACTTTATTCCAAGCTCCACCTGAACTCCCTTTGGGACCGGTGCTGGGTCGAAGAAATTCCCCGCCGGCCTAGGACGACACGTAAAGCTCCGGGGGGACCCAAACTTGCTAGGATGGTTGTTGGAGATGTGGAAGTCGACAGCACAAGCGGAGCCGGGAAATTCACAACTATGGCCCAATGGGATTCCCTTCAAGAGAGGAGGCTCTAAAGAATTTCTCCGAATCGGCCGGATATGTCCGCTCGCCCCTCCTAATCCTTTCTAAATGTCTTCACATTATAGCCCGACTCTTTGTTTCTCCTATCTTCCAGGTTCTTCTTAAAAATTCTGAGGCCAAGAGTGCAATCATAGCTCGTCTAGAGGAAGAGCTTCACCAGAATCAAGAGCGGTTGGTCGAACTTGAATCTCGGACCGCCGATCCGAAATCCAAGGAAGACGATCTCGCTGAAGAGGGAGGCTAATCTGTTGAATACTCATCGAATGATGGAGGAACGCCGGCAAGAGATCATCAAACTCCGTAAAGAAATCCAAGGTAAGTTTCTAATCTTAATGTTAAATTCTTTAACGAACTCTTTATTATTCTGACCGGTCTTGTTTGCTCCAGCACTCGAAAATCTTGTTACCGCTCATAAAAAGGCGGAAGAAATTCTTTCGAGAGAAGGCAGCTGCTCAGGAACAAGCTCTTCTTGAAGGCTCTCGGGTTGAAGAACAGAAAGCAGCTCGAATTGGAGAACTGGAAGGCGAACTTACCGCCAAGGATAACATCCTGGCACAAACTCTGCGCTCCAACAAGATGCTAGAAGCTGATAATGCCCGCTTCGAAGGCCGAACTAGCTGAAGCCTTGGAAGCGATCAAAACGGTGCGATCGAGAAAAGAAAGCGTTCGAGGACTGCTCATGAATCTGCCCGACTTGCTCTCAAAGCAAAAGAGCATGAGATCTAGCGTCTATCGAAAGTTGAGACCAAGCCGAGGGAATCTAATGTAACATCAAAGGCAGATTCAGAGCCGCGGAAGTCGGACATAGACGTAAGTTGCTTCTTTCCCATTTCTATTTAAGAAACTCTTTTATAATATCAGTCCGCACCGATAACCTCTTCTTATATTTTTCCTTCTTCAGAACTCGCTGCGAGCAGTATGCGGGCGCTTGAGTATCTACACGGCGGTCAGCCCATCAACCAAAACGAGTTGGATCTTGAAACAGCTGTCCGGGCCGTTTCGAGGAAGATCGGGGAGCACTCCAAGATGGTTGCCGCAGCAGGAGGAGGACATATTGCTGCTATAATCCAGTCTTGGACTCCGGTCGAAGACTGCGATTTCAACTTCTTCGTAGAAGGCGCTCACCCGGATACAAGCGAAGACCGGTTTAATGAGTTGAGAAATTCACTCATTGGTACTGTTTCTGAACCGATCGAGGATGTTCCTCCGGATCCAACGGGTGTCCCCCTAAATGAAGCCGTGGCAGCCCCGCTCTGGATCAAGATGCTCAAGATGCAGCGGCCGCCTCTAGGCAAACAATAGAAGATGAATTCGAAGATCTAGATGTAGATTTATTGCTTTCATCTTCCGACTCGAAGGCACTATTGATGACAGATCGGTAGAAAATCCTAAGACCGGCGATATCGGTGATTCCAGCGGTCCTGCCTGATAGTGGTCTATCATAAGACTGGTCTAAACAAACAATTTTATCATTGTACTTTGTAATTTAAATTATTATCCCTTTAATCGCCATGAAGTTTTAATGCCTTCTCCTTTCCTTTTGAATACCGGTACCAAAAATTCACCATCTTATTCCTTACTAGTTGAATTCTATATCCGAGCAATGATGGTTGTTTCAGCTCGAACTAACTATGATTGAATACTGGTTCTAATCAGTACGAGATCGCAATACATAGCCGTAGCTTACTTCAACAAGATCATGCGACATAGAAAAATAGCCAATCTTCAAGGTTTAAGATCACGTAATATCCCAGACTGCTCTTAAAATAGCAGCATACAAACCAGTATTCAAAAGGAAAATACTTAAAATTTCCCTTCCTAAACATGCCGATCGAAACTAAAATTAACAGATCTGCTCTCAATGTAGCAGTCCTCTCACTAAATGACTGGTTCTAATATTCAGGAATATCATAATATCACAGATCGCTCTTAACACAGCAGCCTCCGACTCGATAAGTTAATTCAAAATTAAAATATCGAGATACAAGAAACACAAACAAATTCATATCAGACATTAAGATTACTTTATTATAATATGAAAAAATTTACAAGAAAATCTTTAAGTATAAAAGCTGCTCAATATTCCAAGAGTTTGGAATTTCTTCCTCCTCCAAGGTCGTAAGCCTATAAGCCTCCGGTCTGAAAACCGATTTAACCAGAAAAGGCCCTTCCCAGCACCGGTGACAACTTATGCATGTTCTTGTTGGACTGAATCTTCCGAAGAACCAAGTCTCCTACTTAAAATTCCCGCGTGCGCACATTGCGATCATGATATCGACGCAGCCCCCGACGATACTTAGCTGCTTGAATCAAGGCTTGATCTCGTAATTCTTCCGCAGCAATCAGCTCAACTCTGACGCTGGTCTTCATATTTCTCTTCATCATAATATCGCACTCTAGCTGACACCATATTCACTTCTGTAGGTAACATGGCTTCAGATCCATATACCGGAGAAAAAGGAGATTGTCCTGTAGCCCGACTAACATTGGTACGTAATCCCCAAAGCACCCAGGGCAATTCCTTAACCCACTTTCCCGCATATGGCTTCAAACGGTCAAAAATTCTAGGTTTAAGACCGGTTAAAATCATTCCATTGGCTCGCTCCACTTGTCCATTACTCGTGGATGTGAAACCGAAGCATATTGTATCTTAATTCCCAAACTATCAGCATAATCCTTGAAAAACTCCGAAGTGAATTGAGGCCCATTGTCGGTAATGATACTGTGCGGGACTCCAAAACGCACAAAGATATTCTATAAAAACTTAATCGCCCGAGCGAGTGGTCGTACTGGTGACAGACTTCAGCTTCAATCCATTTGGAGAACTTATCAACTCGCCACAAAAATGTGTGTAAATCCTCCCGGCGTCTTTTTGAACGGTCCAACAATATCTAGCCCCCAAGTCGAAAAAGGCCAAGTCATCGGAATTATCTGCAATTCATGAGCTGGAGTATGTGGTCTGTCGGGCAAAAAATTGACATCCTTGGCAATTTTTAACCACCTTATGCGCATCATCGGCAGCTGTGGGCCAATAAAACCCTTGTCCGAATACCTTCCCGACTAATGTCTTCAAAGAAGCATGATTGCCACAAATCCCCTTATGAACATCTTCAAGCAATTGGACACCATCGGAGACCGATACACACTTCATCGAATATTAACCCCACGCCGGTAGAGCTCTCCTTCAAGAATCAAGTAACTTCGTGCCCGGACCTCCGGTCTTTGCTTCTCGACCTTATCTTCCGGAGTTTTACCAGATTGTAAATACTCGAGGTACGGGGTAAGCCAATCGGAATCAATAATCATAACCTCAAGCGACCGAGTGTCTTGTCGTAAGATCGCTTCCTCGGCCTTGGCGTCCAAGACCGCTTCCTCGGCCTTGGCTTCCAAGACCGCTTCCTCGGCCTTGGCTTCCAAGACCGCTTCGCCGCTAGTTGTGTAATAGTGGCTTTGCGTTCCATCTTAATGGATGACTTATTCAATACTTGAAGGAAAACACCGAGCGGAACTGCTTGTCTCGATGATCCTAGTTCTGCTAGGTCGAGAGAAGATCCTCGGTTTTCGAGATTTCACAACTATGTCATCGACATAAGCTTCTGCGTTCCTTCCCGCTTGCGAATCCGAAAACGCTGCATGCCGCGCTGATATGTAGCACCTGCATTCTTTAATCCGAACGGCATTGTTGTATAGCAGTACGCTCCAAAGGGGGTGATAAACGCGGTCTTTATTTGATCCTCAACCTTCGAGGGGATTTGATGGTACCCGAATAAGCATCAAGGAAGCAAAGACGCTCGCAGCCGACAGATCGAATCAACAACTTGGTCAATCCGAGGCAGCGCGAAAGGGTCTTTGGGGCAAGCTTTGTTGAGATTAGTATAATCGACACACATTCTTAATTCTTTAGTATTCTTTTTTTGGTACAAGGACGGGATTGGCAAGCCAATCTGGATGGTACACCTCTCTAATGAACTTAGCTGCTAACAATCTAGTTAACTCCTTCTTAATGGCCTCCTTGCGGTCTTGAGCAAACCTCGGAGCTTCGCTTAACGGCTTCGCATCGGAACGCATTAACGGTGCGTGCTCAATCTTCTCCCTAGGAACACCCGGCATGTCGAAGGCTGCCATGCAAAGATATCCCTATTTTCCTGGAGGAAAAGAATGAGCGCGCTTTCCTATTTGTCCCCCAAGTCAGCCCCTATATGGGTGACCTTGGAGGGGTCCGACTTATCAAGTCGAATAGTCTTGGAAGCAACCGCATCGATCTTCGACTTCACCTTGGCAATCTTCTTGGCCGGAACTTCATCTTCCAACCTTGCCTGCACTTCTAGAGTTTCCGCTGCTTCTCCGATTTCTCGCCGTTCTTCCTCCGAATTGACACGAGAAGCCGGTTCGGTGCTATGTACTTCACAGGCGTAAGCGGTCTTGATATCGGACCGGAACGATAAGATCCCATTTGGTCCTGGCATCTTCGACATCAAATATTGATAATTGGGGATAGCCATAAACTTCGCCGAGCCGGTCTTCCAAGTATTGCGTGATATGCTGAATCGATGTCGGCTACCGGAAGATAATATTCTCCCTTCCGTAATTCTCCTTTGTCCCAAAAGTATAGCTGTTTCGATCGGGTATTATACCATGAAATGGTGAAACATCTGCGATCCAAGTCTGCCACAGAGAGGCCAAGCTCGCGCAGAGTTTTGGCAAAAAGGATGTCCAAGCAACTTCCCCCATCAATGAAAGTTCTCTTCAATCGTACCTTCTAAACAATGGGAGCCAGAATAAGCGGATATCTACCAGCTTTAGGAAGTACCTCCGGATGATCGGCCCTGCTGAATGTGATCGGCACCTCCGACCATCGTAGATATTCGGGGGTAGCGGGAGCAATGGCGTTAACTTCTCCGAGCGCCAACTTCGCTTTCGCTTCGACTCGTACGCATCCGGGCCTCCGTGGATGAAGTTCACCTCCCTCGCTGGCTCCTCGGAAGCCTTCGTCATCTTCGTTATCATCACGCTCCTTGTCTTTGCCCTTATCTTCCCGCTGGTTCCGATGTCCAGACCGGGGTGCTACCTTTAAAGCGAATTGAGTGAACGGTCTTAAAAGGAAGCACTCCTTGGCTTTATGATTCCCATTATGAATCATGCAAGGGCCTTCCAGTGAGTGTCTCAAACGAAAGTCGTTCTCTCGGACCTCTCTTAGGAGGTGCCGGCCGATCCCCTCCATGAGATTGGTCGACAGCTGCAACAAGGTGATCTGCCTTGCGCTTGTTGTTCTTGGATCCGGACCGGTTGCCTTGGTCATGCTTCGGCTCCTTCCCTTTGTTTCCGCGCAAATTGACCACGTTTGATTCTCCGAGCAACATAGTCATCTCGCTATCTTGAAGCACTCGACGCCGTCATGGTAAGGTTTCGATTACGCCTTCCAATCTTGTGGACTAATGCCTCACTTCGGACACCAGCTTGAAACGCCGCAATTATCTCGCTGATCGGGAACATTGGGGATTAAGGCTTTCTTGTTACAGAAACGCCCGATGAACTCCGTAAGAGTCTCATCGGGCTTCGCTTCAGCCTGTTGAGGTCGAAGTAGTTTCCTGGCTTCTCACAAGTCGCCCGAAAATTCTCCACGAACTTTTTGGTGAGGTCGCCCCAAGATGAGATAGATCTCTCCGGTAAAGATTGTAACCACAAGCGTCCAGCCTGCTCCATGCACATGGGGAGATAATTAGCTAGCACAAAAGTATCCCCTCCCGCTGATCGGATGGTAGTAGTATACATACGAAGCCACTCCGCAGAGGCGCTTTGCCATCATATTTGTCAATGGCCCCAGGCTTAAATCCCCCGAGTATTTGCAAATGCGCAGATCCCGCATAAAAGCTGGGATTACGGAGTACTCATCGTCTTCTAAACCGGTCCGGACCGGCAACGGTGAGCGCCGACGGGTGTAATGTCGGTAGTTGCGATCTCTGTCATCATTGGAGTAATCATAGTAGCGATCGTCCCGATGTCCGTTTCCTGAACCATCCCGGCGATCGTTGTTGTCTTGCTCCGTAGGTTGTGTAGGAGGAGGTGGAGGAGGAGGCGGAGGCGCCGCCCGACGGTCATTATCATTTCGTCGGGGCTCCCCGTCCCTATCTCTCGTTATCTCGTCCCCGTCGATCTCTCGCTATCACGCCGATCATCTCTTCTTGACCGGTCATCATGGTGAGCATGTCGACCGCCATGCCCTCGGTGGTCATTGCGCGGAGGATTTCCGCCTGGGGCGGCGCCGAGCGGCCGGCCCATGCCTAGGCGAATTAGTTATGCGTGGGCGGGGTGGGGCAGGATCCCGCGGACGATCATCAACATGACCGGTCCGTTGTCGCTCATCTTCTTCTTGTCTCCTGCGTTCCTCCGCCCTCTCTCGCATGACGGTCGATAAGCACATTACGAGCATGACGATTGCCATTGAGCGGTATGCGTAAATCTTGATCCGGAGCTCGTTCGTGCTCGTCCGCAATTGAGTATGTCGAGGCCCAAGTCTTCCTCCGGAAGAAGCTCCTTCGAGACCGGGCTCTTGCGGGCTGCTCCGAGTGAGAACGCGAACGACCGGAAGATTCAGCTCTGTCGTGGACAAGCTGATTTGTTTGTAAAGCAGCCGCGTCCACCAAACTCAAAGCTCGTTGTAGCCCCGGCGTTGAGTTGGACACTTCCTCCGTATTGTCTCAAGAATTTGTTTTATCCCCACAATGTTGTGGATCGGCGACGTGAAAACTCGGGCGCCATTTAATTCAACCTCCATGGAGCCGAGATCCAATGCCCTGCCCGAAGAACGATGGCGTCTCCCACTACGTCATCCACGTCGGCCGTTATAACCTCGGCGATGTTTCAGCCGGGTCTCCGGACCGCTTCGGCAGCGGCCCGGTGGCCGGTGCGGCTGTAGCAGGAATACTTCCTCCATCTTGACTAGTCCCAACGATGTTTGCGCGAGGGTTTGCAGCTGAAGGTCGCGGAGGTGGATCTTCCACATCCGCTCCGTTTGCTTCGCGCCGGCGGCGGTTTGCTTCGTCTCTCGCCATCCTAGCCTCTTCAGCAGCGGCTTCCTCGGGAGTGAGTTCTTGAAGAATTGGACCCGTCATGAATACTTGGAAGAAGGCTAGAGATCCTTCCTCGAAGTCGCTATCGGGTTCGAAAGAGCTGCTCGTTGTCGCAGACCGGGTACCGGTCCGAGGCGTAAGCGGTCCGATGATTCGCGCTAAAGCTGCGTCGGTCCCGCTGTGTTTCATGTATGAGATCTCAACCGCGTCGGGGATCGCGCTTCGAAGCTGCGGCCTGATCACGAATCGGATCATCAAGCGTAGCTTTCCGGCGGAATCGGCTTCAAAGTCGAGGGACCCGAAGCGGATCTTGAAGCCGGGTGCGAAGTCGACGTCGAACGAAGAAGCCATCGAACTCGCTGGGAACTCGCCGAGACCCCTACTCGGCGCGCCAAATGTTGAGTCTTAAACTCGGCACTAGTACTACCCGGTCCCTTACGAGCGTGGAATTCGATGCAATACACGAAACACACAAGAACACGCGATTTTAGACAGGTTCAAGCCTCTCGAAGGAGAGTAATACCCTACGTCCTGTGTGTTATGTATTGCCTTTAGCATAGTGCTAATTGCAAGATGTCGGAGAGCTTTTGGGGGGGGGTCCCTGCTCCGCCTTATATATCCGGAGAAGCTAGGGTTGCATGCGAGTCCTAGTCGATTACATGGATTACATATGCGGAGACTCTATCTCTAAGGAGACTCTATCTCTAAGCTTTCCTTATCGACTCGAGTCCTAACAGATTACAAACTACTCTTTTACTTGTTGCGCAAGTCATCATACGTCGGTCTTGACGCCCGCCTTATTTCCATACCGGTATATGGAATCCTCCGATATACCATTGACATTGCAGTAAAACGGTTGTGGAAACCGATTGCTTGCAGGATCATGTTGTGTTCCTTGTGCATTATAAAACACTTTGTCTGAAAGCTGAAGCATAATAAAACACTTTCTCTCGCAAGCTGAAGAATATCCATCACTCTTTTTTTTTTGAAAACGTAGGAGAGCTGCACTTCATTATATTAAGAATAAAATAGCATAGAATCCCATTACAGCACACACCACATACCCTGTTTTATCATTACATATGTGGCTAGGTGGATATGTACTTGTACATATCCGCTGCTCTATGTCGCTTATTTTTTTCCCATTTCAACATAATATATGGCTGTCCAATCATCTCGTCCATACGTGATGCTCTGCTCTCATGTTGGCTAGGGACGTTGTAACACCCCGGAATTTTAAATTCGGGATTGTGCTTAAAATTCACTAAATTTTAAGATTTTTTTAAAAATATATTGAAATATTATCTAAAGGATAATATTATAAATATATTTTATTTCTTTCTTCTTCAAGAGGAAGAGTTAGTTTTAGACTCAACCATTTAAAAAAGAGTTATTTTGTTTATAAAGTTTCTTTGTTGAATTTCCAAATGTATCTATGATTTGTTTTGGTTGCTAAACTAACTTAATGAAAAGATTGTATTTGATTATTTTAGGAAGCAATATTTTATACAAGGTATTTTCCCGGGGAAGAGTTGGACCTAGGCACACCCCGATCGCGGACGAACATGAACGCGCCCCCAATCGGGATCTACATGTGCCGCTCAATGGCAATCGTGACGCTCGTAATGTGCTTATTGATCGTCATGCACAGAGAACGGAGGAACGAAGGAGACAAGAAGAAGATGAGTGACGACGGACTGGTCATGTAGATGATCGTCCGCGGGATCCTCATCCACCCCGCCTACGGGTGACCGAGTCTACTAGGCATGGGCCGGCTGCTCGGCGCCGCCCCGATCGGCAATCCTCTACGCAACGATCATCGAGGGTATGGCAGTCGTTCCGATCATTGTGATGATCGGCCAAGAAGAGATGATCGCCGTGATCACGGAGATCGGCGAGGACGGGAGAACAGAGACGAGAGATGGGGAGCCTCGACGAGGTAATAATGATCGTCGAGCGGTGCCACCGCCTCCTTCGGAGCAAGGCAACAACGGTCGTCGGGACGGATTGGGGGCTAGACACCAAAATGATCGTTACTACGACTATTCAGATGATGATGGAGACCGCAACTACCGGCATTACCCCGTCGGCGAGTCACCATCGCCGGTCTAGACCGGTCCGGAAGATGACGAGTATTCGGTAATCCCAGCCTTTGCGAGGGATCTGCGCATTTGCAAGTACCCCGGAGGATTTAAGCCTGGGCCTATAGACAAGTATGATGGTAAAGCCCCTCCTGCTGAGTGGCTCCGAATGTACACTACCGCTATCCGATCAGCGGGAGGAGATACTTTTGTGTTAGCAAATTATCTTCCTATGTGCATGGAGCAGGCTGGACGCTTGTGGTTACAATCTCTTCCCGAGAGATCTATTTCTTCTTGGGGCGATCTTACTAAAAAGTTCGTTGAGAATTTTCAGGCGACTTGTGAGAAGCCGGAAACTACATCGATCTAAACAGGCTGAAGCGAAGCCCGATGAGACGCTTACGGAGTTCATCGAGCGCTTCGCAACAAGAAGGCCTTAATCCCCAATGTTCCTGATCAGCAGATAATTGCGGTGTTTCAAGTCGGCGTCCGAAGCGAAGCATTGGTGCACAAGATCGGCGTCGAGTGACGGCGCCGAGTGTTTGAAAATAGAAGATGATTATGCTCGCTGGTGAATCAAACGTGGTCAATTTACGCGGGAACAAAGGGAAGGAACCGAAGCACGACCAAGGCAACCGGTCTGGATCCAAGAACAACAAGCGCAAGGCCGATAACCTCGTTGCAGCTGTAGACCGGTCTCATGGAGGAGACCGTCCAGCGCCTCCTAAGAGGGGCCCGAGAGAGCGACTGTCGTTCGAAGCACTTCCGGAGGGGCCTTGCATGATTCACAACGGGAATCATAAGAATAAGGAATGTTTCCTGTTAAGGCCGTTCGCCTCGTTTGCGCTAAAGGTGGCACCACGGTCTTAACATCGAAACCAGCGGGGTGGTAAAGGCAAAGAAAAGAAGCACGAGGATGATGAAGATGAAGGGGGTTTTGAGGAGCCAGCAAGGAAAGTGAATTTTATCCATGGTGGGCCGGATGCGTACGAGTCAAATAGGAAGCAAAAATTGGCATTCGGGGAGGTCAATGCTATTGCCCCTGCTACTCCCGAGTACCTGCGATGGTCCGAGGTACCGATCACATTCAGCAGAGCCGATCATCCGGAGGTCCTACCTAAAGCTGGCAGATATCCACTCATTCTTGCACCTATTGTCCATAAGGTGCGCTTGAAGAGAACCTTCATCGATGGAGGAAGCTGCTTGGATAATCTTTTTGCTAAAACCCTGTCGGAGCTTGACCTTTCGTGGCGGACTTGGATCGTAGCGTTTCACCGTTTCATGGTATAATACCCGGTCGAAACAGTTATCCTTTGGGGCAGATTTCCTTGCCGGTGACTTTTGGGACGAAGGAGAATTACGGAAGGGAGAACATTATCTTCCGGGTAGCTGATATTGATTCAGCATATCATGCTATACTGGGAAGACCGGCCCTGGCGAAGTTTATGGCTATTCCCAACTACCAGTATTTGATGTTGAAGATGCCGAGACCCAACGGGGTTTTATCGTTCCGGTCTGATATCAAGACCGCGTATGCTTGTGAAGTACACAGCACCGAGTTGGCCACTCGAGTCAATTCGGAGGAAGAGCATCGAGAGATCGGAGAAGCGGCGGATGCTATTGAGGCGCAGGTGCAGCTGGAAGAAGAAGTCCCATCCAAGAAGATCGCTAAGGAGAAAGTAAAGACCGATGCAGTTGCCTCTAAGACTATTCAGCTTGACGAGTCGGACCCCTCCAAGGTCACCCATATTGGGGCTGACCTGGGGGACAAATAGGAAAGCGCGCTCATTCTTTTCCTCTAGGAAAATAGGGATATCTTTGCATGGCAGCCTTCGACATGCCGGGTGTTCATAGGGAGAAGATTGAGCACGCATTGTTGGTGCGTCCGGATGCGAAGCCGTTAAGCGAAGCTCCGGAGGTTTGCTCAAGACCGCAAGGAAGCAATAAAGAAAGAGTTGACTAGATTGCTAGCAGCTAAGTTTATTAGGGAAGTGTACCATCCAGATTGGCTTGCCAATCCAGTTCTTGTACCAAAAAGAATACTAAAGAGTTAAGAATGTGCGTTGATTATACTGATCTCAACAAGGCTTGCCCTAAAGACCCTTTCGCGCTGCCTCGGATTGTCCAAGTTGTTGATTCGACTCGCTGATTGCGAGCGTCTCAGCCTTCCTTGATGCGTACTCGGATACCATCGGATTCTCTTGAAGATTGAAGATCACATTAAGATTGCGTTTATCACCCCCTTTGGAGCGTATTGCTATACGACAATGCCGTTCGGTTTAAAAATGCTGGCCAAGTAATCGAGAAGCTATTGGCCAAGTTGCCAAATGGGCTATAGAACTTGTACAATATGAAATTACTTTCTCCTCACGTACGACTATTAAAGGACAAGCTTTGGCTGATTTTATTACCGAGTGGCTAGAGACGCAAGTGCCATAAGCAATTCAGCATTTGGAGTATTGGGAGATGTTTTTTGATGGGTCCCTGCAGCTTTCAGGCGCGGGAGCTGAGGTTGTACTTCTTACTCCACAGAAAGAGCCATTGAGATATGTGTTGCAGATGCATTTCAGTGCTTCAAACAATACCGCGGAGTACGAGGCCTTGCTTCATGGATCGCGGGTAGCTATTTCGCTAGGAGTCAAGCGATATACGGAGATTCGATGCTTCTAATCAGTCAGGTTAACAAAGTATGGGATGCTCATGATGATCATATGATAGCTTACCGTCAAGAGGTAAGGAAGCTTGAAGACAAGTTTGATGGCCTGCGGTTTTCTCATATACTGCGCGGAAATAATTCTGCTCGCGGATGAGTTAGCCGATTGGGATCCTCGAGACAAGCGGTTTTGCCCGGTGTTTTTCTTCGGGTATTAAACAAGCCATCCATTAAGATGGATCTCAAGGCTACTATTAAAGAGATAGAGACTACGGAAGCGGTCTTAGAAGCAAAGGCCGAGGAAGCGGTCTTAGAAGCAAAGGTCGAGGAGGTAGTCTTGCAGCATAAGCATGGGCAAGGGGCTCGGGGCGAACTACGGATAGAAGAAACGGAGCAGTTATCCGAGGTCATGATTGTTGATTCCGATTGGCGTACTCCGTATCTCGAGTACTTGCAATATGGTAAGACTCTAGAAGACTAGGTTGAGAAGCAAAGACTGGAGGTTCGGGCATGAAGTTACTTGATTCTTGAAGGAGAACTTTACCGACGTGGAGTTAATATCTTGATGAAATGCGTATCTGTTTTTGATGGCGTTCAATTGCTTGAAGATATTCATAAGGGGATTTGTGTCAATCATGCTTCATCGAAGACGTTAGTTGGGAAAGTGTTCGGACAGGGTTTTTACTGGCCCACAGCTACGATGATGTGCATACGGTAGTTAAAAATTGCCAAGGATGCCAGTTTTTTGCTCGACGACCTCATACTCCAGCTCATGAGTTGCGAGATAATTCCGATGACTTGGCCTTTTTCAACTTGGGGACTAGATATTGTTGGACCATTCAAGAAAGCGCCAGGAGGGTTTATACATATTTTTGTGGCAGTTGATAAATTTTCTAAGTGGATTGAAGCAGAAGTTGTCACTAGTACAACCACTGCTCGAGCAATTAAGTTTTTACGGAATATCTTTGTACGTTTCGGTGTCCCGCATAGTATAATTACCGATAACGGGCCTCAGTTCACTTCAGAATTTTTCAAGGATTATGCTGAAAGTCTGGGAGTCAAGATACAGTATGCTTCGGTTTCGCATCCGTAGAGTAATGGGCAAGTGGAGCGAGCCAATGGTATGATTTTAACCGGTCTTAAACCTAGAATTTTTTACCGCTTGAAGCCTTATGCTGGAAAGTGGGTTAAGGAATTGCCCTAGGTACTTTGGGGATTACGTACCAATGTTAGCCGAGCTACAGGACATTCTCCTTTTTCTCTGGTCCATGGAGGAGGGGGCACACAAGACACGGATTTTTCACCGAAGTTCAAGTCCACCTAGGACTCTACGTCTCCGTTGAGAAAGTCCACCAAGGTGTCACACCCCTATCTCGAAAGATAGATTAGTGTGGAACGGATCGCATTGGGAGATGATTGACGAAGCAACCATACATAGCATCACATTAACAAACATACACGATTTGCAAGTTTACATAATTAAGTCTCGATTACATCATAGAGTTCCAAATAAAAGATACATTAGGTTTGAATTTAAGTTTACATAACCATGATCTTTGTTCGAAATAAAGGGCGGAAGCGATTACATAACACGACGATACGTAGATAACTTATGCGAACCGTGCCGGCCTAGGCCACGGCTCACTCATCATGGGTCGGAGAGCTAGGAACCCATTCAATAGTCCACTCTTTGGGCTCCTCTCCATCCCACACAACCTTACCACAACAATCGTAAAACCCGAGCATGCGGGAATCCCGAAAATACACATGTAGTGGCAAAGCCTCGAGTATCTAGCATACTCCGCAAGTCTTACCCATCAAATTGGCCACCTATGACCGACACTTAGATGCATAGGGCTTGACCGGTTTAACTTGGCATTTTGCATAAAATGGCACCTATTCTAATTAGGTTGGCACTTTTATGACTTAGCCAAATTAACAGGGTTGTTGCATAAAAGAAACTTTAGTGAGCATACTAGCAATACAAGAATTTGCAATACAATTTGATATCAATATAAAAATAGCTAGCTTCTCATTCTTTTCCTCTTACTAAACATTGTAGACTGCTCGAAACAAGAGGTACTTATTAACCGAGAGGAAACGGCGATAATTATCGAATTATTAATCCTGCAGGAAAGACCCAAATGCACGACATACGCATCATTTAAGAACACTATGGCCACCGTTCGCGAGTTCATCATAAAGCAAAACACGGGGCCACCGACCCGAGTACACGTCCCCTTGCGACCGTTCAACAACGTGCCCAAGGCTTAACCCGTGCACTCTCCAACGGTCCTCAACCCGTGCAACCACCGTGCCATACACATCACCTCCGGGTTGGTGAGATATCCGGCCCACTTTATAATTCACAAGGTACGTAGGTTTACCAATCCCCATAAGAAAGGTATGCAAGTGATACATAACTCAAACTTGTTCGTGGAGCCACAATGGGGTGTTCTCAATTTTCATGTTCAAATTTAATCATAAGCCATAGGTGAGATTCACATTCTATCGTTGACTCCATAAGCATAGCATAGCATTCCTAACGAGGATATGACACATATTCTACATAGGACATATAGGAATTTATGCACGTGGATTCGCAAATCAATTCCTAGAACGTAAATGCACAATCATCATCCTCAATATAGTGATACAAGGAAAACATTTCAAAATAATAGGAATGCACCGGGGCTTGCCTTGAGAGTGGTCGAAGTTAGTACTAGCTTCACAAGCGTTGAGAGTTGCAATTGTCTCTTCCGGCGGAATTAATTCAACGTCGTCACCTAGAAGATGAAATGCAATGCATAAGTAAAAAGATTACAAGGTTGATGAAAATGGTAATGCATGTGTGCTGTTTTTGTATGAATGCGGATGTACAAATTTAGTAAAACTTAGCTTCGTGAAAATCCTAGCATGCACAATACCTCAATTTGCTCTCTTTTAAATGAAGCTAATTAAATTCCCAAGTGTAACTTTAACATGGACAAGCAATGGTTTCATCCAAACCAAATACATGAATGCTGTGGACAACCCAAACGTTCAGATTTGAAAGGATGAGCAAAATTCAAATGCGAACCGACACGATTCGGTTTAAGGTGGTTTGATTATCACATGCGATGACGGTGTAACCCTAGATTAAGAACGTGCATACAAAAATTAACACATGCATGAATTTAACGGAAACATCCTACTAAACCTGCCATGAGGGACTAATTAACATTATGGGAAGTGAGATTTACATAAACATGCAAAAGTGTAATTTCTAGAGACATAAAACAATTTTAATTGTGCTGAAATTTTCCCTTTCTTGAATTAAACAAAGGACAGCAAAAATAATTACTTAGCATGCTCAAAATTAAACATGGGATTTTCTACAAATGTACATGACTATGATGAGCAGATCTACCAAGTTTCATGCCAAAATCATTTATATAGATTTAATTAAAAATTAAATACAGAGAATGCCATAAATGCAATAACTTGAAAAATATGCAATCAAATGTAGATTTTACAGTGCTAGACATTCAAGGGTGTTCATATGCAGGCTCTGTCCAAGTGGCATTTAATTTGGATTTATATTTTTAAAGTTATGGCTTAAGTGAGTTTTCATCGATTGACTTTTAACATTTTTGTAAAAATATGAAAATTACCAGATCTGACGAGTTCATGTTACTTTTCTGAAAGTAAAAGTCTTGTAGTTTCCAAAACATTTTAGTTTGCAATTTTCGAACTTTTAAATCGGGAGATATGAATTTTTCAAAATGCAATGAAGTTCACGGTATTTACAAAAATGCCACTGGCAGAAATTTAAAAAGAGGCGGCGGCGCGGGCTCCGGCGGGCGGCGGCCGTTGCCGACGAGGTTGGGCGCGACGGCGCTGTGGGGCGGCGCATGGTGCGGGATTTGGGGAAAATGATGCGCGCGAGGTGGCGAACCACGTGGTGGGGTCCACGGGGCCCGGAGGTGGCCGGAGGCGGGCCGCGGCGAGCGGCGGCGCGCGTCTAGCGCAGAGGGAGAGAGAGGGGGAGCTGGTCCGGGAGCACCACCCGAGCACGGGGAGTAGCGGCGTGGGCTCGGGCGGCGTGGAGATGGTCCGTGGAGGCGGCTCGACGGAGGGGGTGGCGGAGCAGGACGGCGGCGGTGGCTTCTCCTCCAAATTCCCGACGATGCTCGCACGGCGCGGACAGGGGAGTTAGGGGAAGCTGCAGGGGGTCCTTGCGCGTCAACCGACACGGGGAAGGAGGAAGGGGGCTTGCCTAGGCGAAGCATGGGCGGCGGCAGCCATGGCGTCCGTGAGGGGTGGCGGCGACGTTTTCTCCGAATTGGGCACGGGTAAGGGGCAAGGAGACAGGGCAGTGGTGCGGCGAGGAGCGGAGGAAGATGAGGCAATGATTGGAGTGCTCGAGATGGGGCCTTGGCTCCCGTGCGAAGTTTTCTAAGGGGAGAGGCGGAGGGCGGTGCACGACCGGCAGGGGGAGATGGGGTGGCGTCGGGTACAGGGTGGTTGGGGAGTTGGCAGGCTTGTGTGGCGGAGGTGCCAGGGCTGGTGCATGCGCGGGGCAGCCTGCGGTGGCGCTGGACCGGCGGTCCGCGGCGGCTCTGCCCGGTGGGCAACAGGTGCTCGAGGTTGATTTTTTGAATTCAAATCTGATGCTCTGAAATTTGGCCAAAAACCATACTTCTGGGGCTCCAAAAATTAAAATAAAAAATATGTGGTGCTTCACAAAGAAAAGATCTAATTTTCTTGTTTTAGGTTGAAGCTCTAATTTTGTTTCCAAAAATTCATAAAAAATTCACAAACAGCAGTGTTTCAAATTTGAATTTGAATTTTTGGGCATTTAAAACTTTGTTCAAAAATTTTGTAAAAATGCTGTAAAATCATCATTTTGCATGGGCAATGAGATGGTGCAAAAATATGTGGGTGGTACTTTTATAATTTTTGCATTTTTCTAAAGGCTAGGGTTTAGCCCTAGATTTCCCTTTTCTTTTATTTTTTTCGTTTTCCCTTTTTTTTCTTGTTTTTCTTTTGTAGGATTAGCATTTGGGTTTCATTTAGTAGGATCATTAGGGTTTTAATTTGGTGCTTAACTACCAACCGTGACATGGGATGTCACACAAGGACCGGGTTTCTTTCAACCCTATTTCTCGCTCAAGTCACCACCAAGGTTGAGCTTGAGTTTTCCACTATCGATGCCCCTTCCGGACGGGTAATACAAACTACTCAGGCATCACCACACAAGTTGGGATCTCACGAGCACGCCAAGCCGTCTAGGAGCTCAAAGCTCCAAGAGTAACAAATCCAAATCACAAGCTTGACGGGAGTGAAGATGCTCAACAATGGAATCAAGTCTCTCAATCTCTTGCTCGAAAGCTCTCACTCGATTCCTAGCTCAAGGATGGATTTTTAGCTTTTGGAGAGGATTTAGAATGAGTGGAGTGTGGCTCAAGTGTGTTCTTGTTCGGAATGTGCAAGAGTGAGTAAGTGAGGTGTGGAGTGTGCCTTATATACCACAGCTCCAAAACGAGCCGTTGGCTCGTCTCGAACGACCCGCACCGAAACTTCCGATAGGACATCGAAACTTCCGGTATGGTCGGATTTGGGTTAGATCTGAATTTTCGGCCCGCACCGGAACTTCCGGTACGTAGGTTTAGGGTTCAAAGAAGGGGCCGCACCGGAGCTTCCGGTGTCCTATCAAAACTTCGGGTATGGCATTCCGGAGAGTTCAAAACTCTCGGGTGCCTACCGGAACTTCCGGTACCGAGACCGGAACTTCCGGTATGGCATTCTAGAGAGTTCAAAACTCTCCGAGTGCCTACTGGAACTTTCGGTACCAGAGACCGGAACTTCCGAGTATGGCATTCCAGAGAGTCTAGAACTCTCTCGAGTGCCTTCCGAACTTCCAAGTACAAGGGACCGGAACTTTCGGTATGGCATTCCGGAGAGTCCGTAACTCTCCGAGTGCCTACCGGAACTTCGGTACCGGGGACCGGAACTTCCGGTATGGCATTCCGGAGAGCCCAAATCTCTCCGAGTGCCTACCGGAACTTCCGATACCACACCGGAACTTCCGGTGGGTCCCGAAAAGATAGGCTTGGGATGGTTTTTCTTGGATTTTGTGAGCATCTTCATTCTTTACCAAGAGTGTGATTTGCATCCCTCTTTGTAGTACGGCATCCCTATGACTCAAAGCAAAGATAAAACTTGAAGCCCCAAGCTTTGAGAGAGATCTTCTCCATTTTTCACTTTATCATTTTGCCCATTTCTTTTCTTCTTTTTGATCAAACTTGCTATGCTTTCATGTTGTTCGGATGTTCACTACACACATTCTCATGAAAGCATTAGTCCAAATTTAATTGTATTGGTTTCAATCATCCAAAATAAAATGACGGGCCTAGATGCACTTACAATCTCCCCTGTTGGTGATTGATGCCAATACAAATCAAATTTCTAAAAAGATAGGTCAAAAAGCTCAACAAGCAAAGATAAAAGGCGAGCTCCCCTTAACGTGTGCATGAAATTGAATTTCAAGAATTGGCCTTTACACTACCAAATGCACATTTTGAATTATCAACATGAAGAGCTCCCCCTTTATCTATGCATCCATGTCATGAATAAAAGAGAAAACAGGAGACATGCATTATGACATTTCATCTTCACACAAATGCAACTAAAAAGAGAGAACAACAATACACCATATCAAGACAAAAAGCATCACATAGATAAATAAACCAAGTCTTAACATTACAATCATCCATTGTTCAAACATAAAGGTTGTCCATCACATAGTTCATCACACGATAAAAAAAGAACGACAAAGATAGATAGATAGAAATTTCTTCTCTCCCTTTGGCAACAAATCACCAAAAAGAGAAAAGCACGGTGACGCCCACAAGAATCACTCATCGTCATCGTCGTCTTTTTCTTCCTCCTCGCCATCGCTCTCGTCATCACCATCATGACTTGCAACTCCCTTGCCCTTCTCCCGAGGTGGAATCTGCATGGAGTAGCGGGGAGCGGAGGTGGTGGCTGCCGGGATATCCTCCTCATTGTCATCCTCAACACTCTCTATCTCACTACCCTCGGCATCCTGTTCTGCTGCCTCGTGCTGCTACTCGAGCGGCCTGCTGATAAGGAGCCCAAGGATCCTCCCACTGCCGTGGCACAATCGGAGCAAACTCCAAGGGAGGAGGAGGAGGCTGTTGTTGCTGCTGAGCAATGTGAGCAAGATACCTTTGATGACCTTCATTGATGCGTCGCTGCTCCATACTCATCTCATAGATGTCCTCACCGTTTGCCTTGCACATGCAAAAGATCTCCTTGAGGACCGAGCAAACAAATCCGGACTTGCTGCGAGTCCGGTGAGAGGAGGGACCAGGAGCGTCCGTAGCTGCCTAAGCTGAAGGTGGAGGAGGTGGAGGAGCTGCCTGTCTCACCGGAGATCCCCGAGGAGTGGAGAGAAGAGGGAACTTCTTGGGACGAAGTCCTGGATGCTCCTTGTCATGGATGAAGTGAATCCCTGTGACATGCTCAATCATCTTCATGATAAAAGGAGAGAAGGGGAGGCTGGCCTTGTGAGTGTAGGAGTGATTTATGATGGAGGTCCAGATATGCTCAAACACACCGAAAGGCTCGGTTCCAGGACGCATAGCACAAAGGAGAGTCTTAGCAGTAGCAAGCAAGGAGGATGCATCCCCTATCTTAGGATCCAAGGTCCACCCGAACATGTTGTTCAAGCACACGATAGTAGGGGTGCAATCCAAAATGAGTCCCAATAATCATCCCCTTGGGCTGATCATAGCGGTTGTCATACATGAACTCCAAAGTTGCATCATCAGGTGGGTCAAATATATTGATGTTGTTCTTGATAGCATCCTCATGACCAAAACCAAGAATCTCGGCAAACTCAAGCATAAGTGATCTGAAATTTGTTTCCCTCAAGCGTCCAATGCATGACGGAATCCTCCCGAGAGTCCTCATTGAACTCAAGTCAAAGGGTGGCATAGAACCGAACCACCAGCTTTGGTATTCCACCCATGCTCAAGTCCCATGATATCCACCAAATCTCTCTTGGAACACTCGGATTTGATTTGATCGAACACTAGATCGTTCTGGCGATCCATCCACTCCCACTTGATCCATTTCATCTCAGTGGTCTTATTCTTTTGTTTCAGCACTTCCTTGTACCACCGAGCTTGGGTGTGATCCCAAAACCTCACATCATCCACACCCCTTTCCTTTTGCTTGATCCAAGGGCACTTGCTCCCGTACTTTTACACCTCATCCCCGTAAAATGGTACATTGTACCCAGCACTCGCCACTCACAGCAGGAGCCCTCAATTCATACTTCACATGTTCCTGCAAAGTTCGAGCCACAGGGAGAAACCAATCATCCCTGCCCACATTGCCACCCCTGCTCCTCGTCCTCTTCTTCCTCACTTGAAACGGGTGCGGGAGAAGGTCTCCTTGCTGTCCCTTTGCCCTTGCCCTTGCCCTTGCCCTTGCCTTTTTCTTTTTCAAGGCCATGGCCACGGGAGGAGGACCGAGGACCAGCTCCGGTGGCTTGCCTTTTGGCAAGGCGAGGGTTCGGCACTTCATAGTCCGAGTTCGGGTCCGAGTCGGCGTACCCTTGAGGTGGGCGCTTGGTGATGACTTCCTTTCTCGCCACGAGTCATCCGACAAGGATAGGTACACGTGTAAGAAACAATGTCGATAAATGGAGGTAGAGTACAAAAGAGATGTCGATCGGAGGCTCCTGGTCGGAACTTCCGGTAGGGTACCGGAACTTCCGACGGGACCTTCAACCGTCGAGGGTTGCCCGTACCGAAACTTCCGGTAGGGGTCAACCCTAACCCCAGCAGATGCAGGGAAAACAATATCTAGCTATTTGTAATACTTCTAAAAGCATGCTAGAGTCCTAGAACTGCTAGAGATTCATCTAACCATCATTTATACCCCAGGGAGTTAAAGATTCCATCCTAGATCTAGAAGTGAAGGGTATGAAAAATACCTTCTCCTCTAGCTACGAAACTTGGAGAAGACCGAGGGAAGAGCTTGAAGATTCCTCGCCGAAAAACGCCACCGGAAGTTGAAGAACACCTCCGGTTGATGAAGAACCGTTGTGGAGGAGAAAAACGGTGAAAGGGAGTGGAAAGGATTCAAATGGGAACCGTCCCCTTCAAGGGGACGGGCTCCCCTTTTATACTTCCGCCCCGCACAGAACTTCCGATAGCATACCGGAACTTCCGATGCGGGCTCAAACCCTAGGTCAACGCCCCGCACCGGAACTTCCGGTAGCATACCGGAACTTCGGTATGGGCTTGACTTCTCGGGTGAGCTCCTAGTCGGAGCTTCCGGTAGGATACCGGAACTTCCGACTGGAAGGAAAAAGACTTCGTTTCGACCTCCCGTCGGAACTTCCGATGTCCTACCGGAACTTCCGACCGGGAAAATCCCGACCGTCCCCGGTAAGCCGACGAGATCCGACCACCCATACCGGAACTTCCGGTAGCCTACCGGAACTTCTGGTGTGGGCTTGACTACTCAGGTGAGCTCCTAGTCGGAGCTTTGGTAGGATACCGGAACTTCCGACCGGAAGGAAAAAGACTTCTGTTCGACCTCCGCCGGAACTTCCGGTGTCCTACCGGAACTACCGACCGGGAAAATCCCGACCGTCCCCGGCAAGCCGACGAGATCCGACCACCCATATCGGAACTTCGGTAGCCTACCGGAACTTCCGGTAGGGGGTGAAACAGAGAGAAGGAGAGAATTTTGGAGAGATTTTCAAAGATGGTTTTGATGGACTAGTGTGACATCTTGACAATATGTGATCAGTAAACAATCAACAAACAAGGCTATGATCACATTTTGACAAGATTTGACCTTTTGGTCAAGAACCAAGAAAAGTTTTTGCAAAATCACTCAAGTATTTTTGAAGGCATGCATTTCCAACATAAGATCCAAAAACGGTAAAACAACAAACAGATGTGCACACATCTACACCACATTACTAGAGTCAAGGATATTTAGCTCACTCCTTAGATAGCAAAACCGGCCTTCATCTAGTGGCTTGGTGAAAATATCGGCTAGTTGATCTTCGGTTTTCACGTGACTTACTTCAATATCCCCTTTGATAGAATGATCTCTCAAGAAATGGTGGCGGATATCTATATGCTTTATTCGCGAGTGCTCAACGGGGTTATATGCTAACTTTATGGCACTCTCATTGTCACATAGGAGAGGAACACGGTTCAACTTGTAACCATAGTCCCTTAGAGTTTGTCGCATCCATAATAGTTGTGCACAACAACTATCGGCTGCAACATACTCCGCTTCGGCCGTGGATAGGGCAACGGAATTTTGTTTCTTGGATGACCATGACACTAGGGACCTACCCAAGAATTGGCAAGTCCCGGAGGTACTCTTTCTATCCACTTTATCCCCGGTATAATCCGCATCGGAATAGCCTATAAGGTTGAACTTTGAACCCTTGGGGTACCAAAGCCCTAGGTTGGGTGTGTGCACTAAATATCTCAAGATTCTTTTAACGGCCACCATGTGGCACTCCATAGGAGCGGCTTGAAAACGTGCACACATACACACACTAAGCATGATATCGGGCCTAGATGCACAAAGGTAAAGCAAGGAGCCGATCATAGAACGATATACCTTTTGATCAACCGGCTTGTCCTTCTTGGTGAGGTCGAGATGGCCATTTGTAGCCATGGGTGTCTTGGCGGGCTTTGCCTTGTCCATGTCAAACTTCTTCAATATATCTTGAGTGTACTTGGCTGGACATAGGAAGGTGCCCTCCTTGAGTTGCTTCACATGAAGTCCTAGAAAGAATGTCAACTCTCCCATCATAGACATCTCGAACCTCTTTGTCATTATCTTGCTAAAATCATCACAAAACATTTGATTAGTAGAACCAAATATTATGTCATCGACATAAATTTGGCACACAAAGATATCATGATCAAAACGCTTTGTGAAGAGGGTTGCATCGGCCTTGCCCATTTCAAAACCCTTTTTCAAAAGGAAATCCCTAAGGCATTCATACCATGCTCTTGGTGCTTGCTTAAGCCGATGGAGCGCCTTATGGAGTTTGTAAACATGGTTAGGATACTTTGGGTCTTCAAAGCCCGGTGGTTGCTCCACGTACACTTCTTCCTTGATTGGCCCATTGAGGAATGCACTTTTCACATCCATTTGATACAACTTGAAATTGTGGTGAGTGGCAAAGGCAAGTAGTATTCTTATTGATTCAAGCCTTGCCACGGGGGCAAAGGTTTCGTCAAAATCCAATCCTTCTACTTGTGAATATCCTTTTGCCACTAACCGCGCTTTGTTCCTTACCGTCTTCATTTTGTTTATTGCGGAACACCCATTTTGTGCCCACAACATTCTTGCCTCTTAGCCTTTCCTCCAATGTCCAAACTTCATTTCTTGTGAAGTTGTTTAATTCTTCTTCCATGGCCATCACCCAATCCGAATCCTCAAGTGCATCTTCAACTCTAAATGGCTCCAAAGAAGAGACAAAAGAGTAATGTTCACAAAAATTGCAAACTCGAGATCGAGTGATTACCCCCTTTTCTATGTCTCCAAGAATTTATTCCACGGGGTGATCACGTTGCACACCTGTGGTGCACTCTTGGGTGAGGTGGATGTGAGCTTGCTTGACCGCCATCTTGTTCAACCTCTTGATCATGTGATGTAGGTTCATCATCTAGTGCTTGAGCATGATCTTCATTGCCAACTTCTTGATCTTGATCAACTTGATCATGATTTGTGTATGGTTGGTCTTGATTTGAGGGAGAAGGTTGTTCTTGATTAGCTTGTTGTTCTTGTGGTCTCACATCACCTATGGCCATCCTCTTGATTGCTTGTCTAGGAGCTTCAATATCTACATTGTCAATAATAACTTGCTCCCCTTGAGAGCCATTAGATTCATCAAACGTCACGTCTCGTGCAACTTCAACACAACCGGTGATTTTGTTGAAAACACGATAGGCGTGACAATTTGATCCATACCCAAGCAAGAAACCTTCATCGACTTTAGGGGAGAACTTGGAGGCCTTGGGTTTCTTGTTGAGCATAAAGCACTTACTCCCAAAAACACGGAAATACGAGATGTTAAGCTTTTTACCGGTTAGTAGCTCGTATGGAGTTTTCCTCAACAATCGGTGGAGATACAACCGGTTGGAGGCGTGACATGCGGTGTTGATTGCTTCGGCCCAAAAACGATCGGAGGTCTTGTACTCATCAAGCATGGTTCTTGCCATCTCTATGAGAGTGCGGTTCTTCCTTTTGGCCACTCCATTTTGTTGAGGGGTGTAGGGTGCCAAAAACTCATGCTTGATGCCTTCCTCATCAAGGTACTCTTCAACTTGAGTGTTCTTGAACTCGGTACCGTTGTCGCTTCTTATGGCCTTAATCTTCACTTCAAATTCATTTTGTGCTCTTTTCAAGAATGACTTGAGTACGTCCTTCACTTCACCTTTATCACATAAAAAGAATACCCACGTGAAGCGAGAATAATCATCAACAATGACAAGGCCATATTTGTTACCGCCAATACTAATGTAGGCAATGGGACCGAAGAGATCCATGTGTAGCATCTCCAACGGTCTTGTAGTCGTCACAATGTTCTTGGATGGATGTGGTGCTCTAACTTGCTTTCCAGCTTGACATGCACTACAAATTTTATTTTTCTCAAAGCAAACATCCGTTAGTCCAAGGATGTGACCGCCCTTTTGGAGCTTGTGAAGATTTCTCATACCTACATGGGCTAGTCGTCTATGCCACAACCATCCCATGTCGGACTTTGCAACTAAGCATGTGTCAAGCTTTGCTTTATCCGTGGTAAAATCCACTACATAAAGCTTTCCTTTGAGCACACCCTCAAAAGCAATCGAGCCATCACTTCTCCTTGAGACAATCACACCCTTATCGTTGAACAAGCAATTGTAACCCATGCCACAAAGTTGTGAAATAGACAACAAATTGAAGTCAACGTTGTCCACAAGCATAACCTTTGAAAGCGAATGCGGAAAGGTTAAATGAATGTTACCATAACCCAATATGTAGTCTTTTCTATTGTCTCCAAAGGTGATATACTCATTTCTTTCTTTGCTTGGGTCAAATGATTCGAACATTTTCTTGTCTCCGGTCATATGATTGGTGCATCCACTATCGATCACCCAAGATGAGCCGCCGGAGGAGTATTCCTACAAAACAATTTAAGCTTTGTTTTTAGGTACCCAAATTTGCTTGGGTCCTCTTACATTAGTAACAAGTGCCTTGGGCACCCACACACAAGATTTGTGGGTCTTGTTGCGTGGCCCAACATATTTTGTATAGAAACGACCATGCTTGTTCCTCATTAGCACATAGGTTGCATCGAAATCATTAAAGAGACACAAGAGGGGTTCAGGCACGTTAGTACGCAAATCACAAATAAGAGAAGATTTGTCAGTATTCTTGATTGGCTTCTCCTTCTTGACTTGCTTCTTTTGGTATTCACCCTCCTTGGTGAACTTGATGAATTCGGTGCCATTCTTGTTGATCCTTGCATTGTGCTTGTCACCTTGCTTGTACCCAATGCCATCCTTCACATGTGGCCGCCTTGCATTAGTTTATGCACTTCTTGCATACTCAGCCTTGGCATCATCAACGGCCTTCACCTTCTTTTGTGCTTGTTCTTCAAGCACTTGTACTTGCTTAGCTTCAATATCAATTTTGTTGCACCTAGCACACTCATTGCTAGATGAGGGGCAAGTCGAAGATTGAGAGGAAGTAGTGTTACATTTAATTTCCTCAAATTGCACTTTAAGAGAATTGTGAGCCTTTTACAAGTCATCATACTTCTCTTGAAGTGACACATTTGTGACTTTAAGTGTCTCACTATCATTTTCAGCCACTTTGAGAGACTTCACCAAGTCCTCTTCCTCTCAACTTCTAGGAGCTTCTCAAGTTCAAGCATCCTTTGCTTCTCTTGAACAAGCATTTCTTCTTGTCTCTCAAGAATCTCCCCTTGCCTCTCATTAGTCTCCTTTTCCTGCTCAATGATGTCCAATAAATCAAACATGTTAGGAATTTGAGAACTTCCATTGACATTTACCTTGGAGCCTTTGGCCATCATGCACTTGTGCCTGGTGTCATCTTCATCATCGGTCAAGCTTCCAAACAAGGAGGTGTTTGTTGGTGTGAGTCCAATGGCAAGTGATGCAATGCCTCCCTTCTCTTCATCGGATTCCGACTCGGAGGAGGCGGATGATCCATCGGAGTTCCATTCTTGTCCAATGTGCGCTTCACCCCGACGGTACTTTCTATACTTCTTGTACTTCTTGTCACCCTTCTTGTTTTGCTTGTTCTTGTAGTCCTTCGGACACTCGCCATGAAGTGACCTTTGTCTCCACATATGTAGCACTTGTTTTTGGCTTTCCTTAATTTGCTCTTGTCTTGATCATTCTTCTTGAAGCTTCTTTTTGACATGAGCTTGTTGAACCTCTTCACAAAGAGAGCCATATCATCATCACTATCATCATCGCTCTCCTCAACCACCTTCTTTTTCTTTTCTTGTTCGGCATTGAGAGCCAAATCATTTTTGCTCCCACTAGCTCGTTCCTTGTCCCTAAGCAAAACATTGATCCTATTGCCTTGATCAATTTGCTGTTTTTGGGATAGCACTTTCCCAATCACATCATCGGTGGTGAAATATCTAAAGCCATCTTTATCTCCTATGTTGGACACAATGTTAGCATCCCATGATTGCAAGGCCTCGTAGCAACCTTCTATTGACATCCAAGTCCAAGCATCGTAACACCCCGAAATTTCCAATTTTGGGATGTGCATAAATTTCACTAAATTTTAAAACTTTTCAACCTATGTTTGAATATTTTTCTAAAACTAACTATAGTGTTATCATTTTCATGTAAGAAAAAGAGCTATTTTATAAATTAAATAAATTTCTATTTACGAAAATAGTTTATTTTAGAAAGGATGAATTTGTTTATTGTATTTTACCTTGTAACAAGGAGTTTTAGTCTAAAATATTTTTCACATATAAAACCAGCTTCCTCTTGTTTTTGACGAATTTTGTTTTATAACCAATTATATTGCCTTTCTCCTATTTTTATTAAAATAATTAGGGTATGATTGTTGCTTGTTGCATGCATGCTGAAATAGTATTGTATTAGGCTTTGTTTGTGTGGAAAAATATATTTACAAACTCGAGTCAAATTTGGTTGGTTCAGATTATAAATTAGGAAGTAGAGAATAGGAAAAGAAAAACAGAAGAAGGAAGACCGTCCGTATCCTTGGGCCTAAATCCCTCCGCAGCCTAGCATCTCTCTCTCTCTGTTTTTTTTTCCTCAACCAACTCATCCCAGTAGCCGCACGCACCTTGCAGGCCCAGGTCACGCAAGCATCGACGCACGCACGATCGCTGCCGTGTTCGATTCGACCGCGTTATCGTACGCGCTCAGGATCCCTAGGGGTCCCGTGCCTACAAAACAAACCAGCACCAGCTCGTGCAAGCCCTAGCAACGCCGCCAGTCTCCAACACGCAGCCGAGTCCGCCGCCAACGAGTCAGAACCGAGCCCCTCCACGTGCGTACCAAGATAGGACCCGCGCATATAAAATCCAGCTGCACCCGGCCCTAACCCGTCGCTAATCTGTGCCTCGCGCCCCACGACGCCCTAGCGCTGCCCCGCCTTGTGCCATCGTAGAGCTCGCCGCCCGGGTGGTCTTCGATGCAGCGCTGAGGAACACGACGACGTGCCGCCACCACAAGACCCGTCCGCATTGGAGTTTCCCCCATCAGACCGCCTCCAGGATGACGCCGCGCTGCCGTCGTAATTGGGGCCTTCTCGTTGAGCTCGAGCATTCGTCAATGGGAGGCGAGCCGCACCAGCATGATCTATCCTCGTTGGAGTTTCCCTACCGGGCTGTGTGCTGGACAACGCCGCAGCACTGTCGTCACCACTGGAGCCGCCTCGACCAGCTTTGGCATTCGTCGATTCGAGCCGCCCTGGAAGTAGCTAAGTCACCGGCAAGGAGACAAGGAGAAACCACAGCCCAATATGGAAGATGTAGAGTGAACTCGGTGCCGTAGCTGCCTTCTCGACGAAACTGACAAATCACACCACCATTAGTTACAGCCCGCTGTTGCTAATACATGACAGAGCTCCATGGCGTCCAGGGTGAGCACACCATCGTCTCATCTTCCTTCTCTACTAGCAACAACGAGAATCTGACTTCCCTAGCCCGAGATCAAGTAGAGTATGCATGAGCGGCTGCCGTAAGCCGTGGTTATTTTGCGATTCCGTCACTATCGTTTTGGGATAATTAGTTAAAATCTCTTCGTTTTAATAAAAATAACCCCTTAGTTCCCTATAGAATAAAACAAGACAACTATATATTTTTACAATAAAATCAATTCTTTCTTCTATGTTTAGATTCTCAAATAAATTATTTATTTCATCAGTGCCAAATAGAGCTAACATTTATCTATATTTATTTGCTGCTTTGCAAAATCTATTTATGTATTTTATTTATTTTTCGAAATAGGTTATTTTGCAATTAGATCCCTAACGTTCTAGTTTTAAACGAGTCATGTAAAACATATGCTTTTGGATCTAAAATAAAATTTCTTTCTATTTAATTTACCAAATAAATTGTTTATTCCATCTCTCTTTATTTACAAATGAAATAATCTTTTAGTTCTTTCCTTTTCATAAATATATTTAATTTTATGCGGAAAAGGCTTTTTGCAGTTTAAACCCGGATCTTCAAAATGCTCATAACTTTTCGCTCGTAACTCCGATTAAGCCGATTCTTGCGCTCACGTGACCGTAGTGACGAGTACTATTTATTAGTACTGTTTTCAAGGTCATTAGGTATTGTTTGTTGTACTGTTTCTTAGTTTGCTTGTATGCTTGTTTCTTGCATGTTTTGTATCGATGTGACGTTAAATAGAAGAACGTACTTTTCGAAGATCTCAAGAGTAAGACATGAAGACGTGAGCAGCAGCAAAGGGAATCAGGCAAGTGTCCTTGATGCACATTGCGCCTACTTCTTACTATCTGAATTTACTTTTATGCATTGCATTCAATTTGAATCCTATTGTGTCATACCCTGTTCCATACTTTTACCTTGTCGCCTTGGTTTTGGGTGTAGTGTTATAGTCCGGGTATGTCATTGCTTAGATTGCTATTAATGGGGTTCAACTTGAACTAAAAGCTAATCTTGACTAATTGTCCACTTGAACATAATGATCAATGAACTGGTAATGCTTTTTAGCAACATGGAACTTAGGTGATCCCGACAGGAGGATTGTCGATGATGGTGCCGGTGCACACCTGTTGGGTGTGGTGGTACCTGTTTGGGATCATAAGGACCGGTTCTTGGAGCGGCAACCCAGGACTTCCGCACAAAGCACAGGGCTGATAATGGGTAGGTAAGGTTTAGTACCAAGGTAACTTCCCGGCTTTGCGGGCGTCGAGGAAGGATGAAAGAAGAAGGTGTCTTCCGGATTCGGGCGAGGAAAGGCAGAGTACTTGAAGCCACGGTGCAAGAGGGGGCCTCCGGGTGATGCGTCACTTTTACGGCGGTGAAACCTTAGCATGGGCGTTTTGCAAGCTGGGAAGTCCTTTGAAAGACCTTGCGGTGATCTCTTGGCCTCACACCTAAGGAAGTGTGCTGGTATAATAGAGGTTTTAGTCACCGACGGGTGATGGAATCACCGACCTGTGGGTAAAGTTGTGCCACCTCTGCAGAGTGTAAAACTGTTATAACAGCCGTGTTCACGGTCACGAACGGCCTGGATCCTCACGAGAACTAGAGGGTATGGACGGGTGGAGTAACTCGTAGGTTGCTACGGGCGGGTGTTGGCATCTCTTAAGGTCACGCGGAAAGAAACACGTGACCGCGGGAGAGCCAAGGGTTTAAGTCACTTGCACTATTTAACCAAATAATCCACATCCAAGTACAAGTACTAGATATGTATTATAAGGTGGGTCATGAATATCCGCAAGCGGACGGATAACCCGTTGTAGCATTTCACCCGAGAGTATTCAAGGGTATCGTATTTATATTTTCCCAAAGGAAGACATGGTTGATAAGAGTACTTATGTTCATGGTGTTACAAAAGAATGATGAAGTATTCACATTCCAATGCAGGGGTTAGGAGCAATAAGTTGAGGATAGTGTGACACACACCAAGGCGATGCATTCTCTTATAAAAGGGATAGAGGCGATCCTAGATAAAGCTAAACTAGACTAGCGAGACCACTACTCCTAATGATACAACATTCATATGAGTGCGCAGCTTCTACCTAACATCCAAGATCATGCAAGCGCAAGCAAGCGTCTAATGCCTAGGCATCATCGGGAGATCCGTCTTACGCGAGGTCCGCCTCGCGACTCCGGCTTTTAGACTCCTATGCCATGCCCGAACGTGGAGGATTACTTTGGATGACAAGGCTGTCACTTCTTGTCACCTACCTCTACAAACCGTGGGACACGAAGCACATTCAACGGTGGGTAGATAACCCCAGCACCGTGCCGGCGTCACTAACCACAACTCTAGATCCCTCGAGGCACCGACATGGTGGTAAATCTAGAGCACCCTTGCGGGACGATGAACCCGAAGCCTATTCATAAGAACACTAGCCTAACTAGCATAAGCTAGACGAAAGGATCAAAGCTAGCACTAAGTCATGCAAAGGCGTTCGTCGCTCAAGAATGAGCGACGAACGGCAATTAATCAAGTAAGATCAGGAGTAATCGGTGATCAAGTATGAACGAACGAAGAACATTCGATATGAGTTCATCTTCTATTAATGAAGAACGAAGAACGAACGACGAACTTATATGAACGAACGATGAACGATCAAACAAGATCATGATTACTCTATAAAGCTCATGACAAGGATATGAACGAAAGTATTCCATAGATGAATGATCAAGTCTCATAAAGAGAGGATACAAGAGCTATACCCAATTCTCCACAAGACTTTGGGAGCAATGAGGCATCCCACTACTAAGCCTAGCACTACCTAGAAAGCCTCTAAACTTCTAGTGTGAGGATAGAATGATCCTTGTGTTGTTGTGTGTGTTAAGGAGGGGGGGTACCCCTCCTTATATAGGCTTGAAAGGTCGGCTCCTGGAGGCGGTTTCGTAGGTCGGTGGCATTTAATGCGCGTGGAACCGACCTCCGGAGGCGGTGGGCAAACCGCCGGAGAAAAGTGGGCCGGGGGGCCACCATGACGGTTCGGCCGAACCGCCTTGTTGGTTCGGCCGAACCGCCACCGGCCCCTCCTGGGCTGGGCTTTGGCGGTTGGCTCCCCCACTGGATGTTGGTCTTTGATCCGGGTGCGTGAGGCCTTATTTGTGTTGGATTTCGTGGTCGTTGGCCTTTTATCTTGGAGTTGATTCCCGCGGCGAAGTGGAAGTTTTGTAAAAGTGTTGATTTGTCGCCTCGGGGCACTGGAATTCATCATTTTCCACCTGCACACTAAAAATCTAGAGGTACACGTGGAACTAGGTTATTTCTAAGTAAAATGCATGCAAGACATGCCTAGTCCTTCTCATTTATTTGACTAATTGACGGTCGAAATTGGTCCGTAACGACCGTCAACAAGCCCCCCAAGCTTACCCCTTGCTCGTCCCGAGCAAGTAGTAGAACTTTAGGTTGTTGATCAGGAGTTGCTACAATGCCTACTTCTCAAAGGTACCAAGTGTATAACAAAGATACTCATCCTTGAGTTGAATAAGTTGGCAATGGTGACTCACCCTTCCCCTTAGTCCTCATGGGGCTTTGTGCTTTTCACTTTACCTTGGGCGGTTGAGAGAGAGAACGGTGTATAGAGCATTTATTTTCTCTTCCCTTGTCTTGCTTTTTATTCTCCGGACGTTTTCAAAAAATATTTTTTTTTTTTTCAAGTAAAACCACGTTCCACAAGTGATGCTCTCGAATCGCTCTAATGGTGTTTATATTCCTCACCAAGGCATGTGTATTGCCTCATCCTACATCTAATAGGCTTTTGTGGAGCTCAAGGTAGGGTATGAAATGAGGCATACTTGCATTCATATTTTTGCGAAACCAAAAGAGTGGATCCATGGAGATAGCAAGTCATACAATCGTAGATCAAGATGTGCAAGTGTGAAGATGATGGTGGTGGTGTATTTGACTACTCCTCTTTTTGTTTCACCTCTTTTTATTTTGGATTTTGGGCATGGCTATCTTTTCTTCTTTCTTTTTCTATGCTCGAAATGAGAGCAGCATCTTTTTCTTGCTCATCTTTTGTGAGCCTTATTTTCTTTTTCTTTTGCATAGCCATGCCTTCTTTTGATATTTTAAGAGAGGTGATAAAATGTGAGGAGTGTCTTTATTTTGGGTGGATGGCATGACATGTTGCTAACTTCCGGTGTAGAAGTGTAGCATATGAGGTGGAGTGTGTACGTGATCTTGATCATGAGAGTATGAAAAGCATCTCACTAGGGTCACACAATTTTGATAAAGCTCAATGAAGTAACAAGTAGCAAATGAGTAAGGTTTTCAAGGGAAATTTGCATATGGCTTTGGTAGGAATTTATCATCACTTGGGAACTTATAGATTTTGCAATTTTTGGGAACAGAATTCCGGAGATTTTAAGCTCAACTTAGGACAAGATCATAGCAGCTCTTTTTACCATATCATCATCTCACAACAACTTAGGTGCAGCTCAAGCATGTGCAGCCCACAAGTTTCAGGTTCTAAGCAAGTTTTGCTAGCCACCAAACTCAAAACTAGGAGAGTTCTAAATTATAGACTAGGCACATGAGAGAAATAAAACAGAGCAACTATTCATCATCTCAACATAGAAAGACTAGCAACATACTTGCAGCGTATAAAAGGGAACTAAGCTACTTCTTTTTGTTCTTTTTAGTTTTATCATTTTTATTTTGTTTTTCATATGAGAGGCAAGAACAAGCAAAAACAAGAGACAATAAAGGATACAAGTTGCGATACATGATACCTTAGCGGGGGTGCTGCCCCCCAAGCTTGTTCTTGCTCATGGGTTTGGTGGAATGAACCCCATGTGACGGAAGTAAGCCAAAAGATCGGCTCGTTGTTGCTCCGTCATGTTGGTGAGGGCGGTGAGCTGGGTGTCGGTGCGCTCTTGCCATTGATGAGTTTGCAAGATGTGTTGGTTGAGCGCATACTCGGTGTCTTCCGCCGTGGTTTGGAGTCTTCCCATTTGTGAGGAGAGGTTGTTCATCTCCTGCACAAAGTTGTAGCCTTGGGCTGATCCGGAGTCGGTGGAGTGTTCCTCCCATTGTTGTTGTGGAGAAAACAGCCCCGGGCCATATCCCGGAGTTTGCCACGCCGATCCCCGGCCATGTGAGGTGGCGGGGCTGGGTACCCACCGGGAGAAAACCCGGGGTGGCTGTACCCCGGCTCGCCATGAGTCGTGGGGTGCGGTGTGGGCATCTCGGAGGTAGATGGTTGTTCGATCTGTGCGCCCCCTGCGAGAAGATACACTCCTGCGAGACCGCTGCGCTTCTTGGAGCTCAATGGTTAGATTTTTGAGAGTATACAAACGAAGGTCCGGGTTAGGTAACCGAAACTCGTTTGCATATCCCACAAAATAATATATGAGGGAATCGTTCGGACCATTCTTAAGAGAGTGACCTTGAATAAGATAATCTTTATTTATAAGAGAGCGAGGTGTAGCAAGGTATTCAACATTAGCATCATGTAAAGCTCCCACCCGCATGGCAATTCGTGTCACTAGAGAGGTACATTCAATTGGTCCTATCGTCCCAAGATTTTCTATCCATTGGCAAATCATGGCTTTCACGGGAGCAATCTTAATCTTATCGACCGCAGCAAAAAGAATTTTTAGCTCATCCTCGCGCACAATTCGAATATCACTCCTTGGAAAAAGAGTGATAGCAATCCACATGTGCATAAAACGCAAGGTAGGATGATGGATGTGATTAGTTCTAGGTCGCACGCAACTAGGAAGACCCGTAATCCTTTCCCAAAAAGCATGCTTTGAAAGCGAGGAAGGGCACCATCCAAGTCGGTATTGCAGCGAGTATTAAAGCCAAGAAGAGTGCTAAGTTCTTTCCAAGTCAAACGGTAGGATTCACGGAAAAACCGAAAAGAAATTCCTTCATCTACCGTTTGTAGGGTGCATAAAAACTGAAGTGTAAGCAAGCGGGAACCCGGCTCATTTACACTAGCAAAATCTGTCCACCCTAAGGCTTTAAATACTTGAGCAAATTCAGCATCCATACCTATTTTGTGCAGCAGCTCCGTGTCAAATGCTCGCGTAGGAGCAAAGAGACGGTGTTGGAGAAGCGTGTAGGTGCGCGTCTCGTGCTCGCCCACTAAGTCGAGGTCGGTGTCGGTGAGGAGACGATGCTCGATGTTGCCCTCTTGCCCTTCTTCCTCGACTTGTGGTGGTGAACTTGGCGGTGACTCGACTACGGGGCGTGCGCGGGTGCTTCGACGTAAAGAGCTTGAACTTGAGCGTGAGCTCAAGGACCTCTTGATTGACCCGAACAGCTTCTTGGCACCGGTCATGGCTGCACACAAAGAGAGCAAGAATGCAAGAACAAAAATTCCGAACGGGTCATGTGAGGGAAAAAATCAAATTAGCGACACCGTCGGTTGTTCATGTGAGCAAGAAATCGCAACTCGAGAAAACCAAACAAAAACAAATCAAACCAAAAACTAGACAGCACACCAAGAGCAAAAGATTTATGCAGAACTTTTAGGCAATGAGCAAGTGAGGACAATGGAAAACTTGAGAGTAATGAGAATGAAGTGAGTGAGGAGTGGAAATGATAGTGTGAGAGGGGAGAGAGCTACGGCCGGGCCACCTCTACTTATAGCTCACGAAGTAGCCGTTTTTGAGCGTTAGGAGGGGCATATGACCGTTGGGAAAAAGGACGGACCGAGCAACGGTCATGGCGGTTCGGCCGAACCAAGGAGGTGGGTTCGGCCGACCTGCTGTGGGTCCCTTTTGCTCCCCCTTTTGGCCCATAGCTCCCAACGGCCAAATGATCATTGACCATGGTTGCTACGTCCAGATATTCCTCGGAAATTTTTGCTCAAGAAATCCAAAGAAAGTTGCCTCAAATTCAGCTTTATTCGAAAAATCAAATCTCGAGAAAAAGTGTTGGAGAAAATTCCAACATGCAAAAATTGTTTTTGGATTTTGTATAAGGATACAAGGGTTGTCCAAAAGTTTCAAACAAAGTAGGAAAATTTGGACGTAAAAGGATTTTGGTTTTCAAATTTTCTATGCATGGCGAGTGAGAAAAAAAAAATCAAATATGCTTTGGCGGAAAATCCAAATAAATGAAATGAAAATTATCTTGTGATAAAATAGAATATGCAGGGAGATGCATGTGGTGGAAAACAAAAATCAAAAGAAATCGAAAGATAATACCGATTTATCCTGTCGACCGGGGCTTTGCCATTTTAAGTGCAGCGGCGAGGACTTCTCCATTTCTTTTCATCCTTGTGGTGCGGGCCCTTTCCCTGGAGAAGAGGATGAAGATGGCTGCACCTTCTTCACTTGCCACACTTGTTTGGTCTTTGTTGATGTAGGTGGCTTTGTGTCTTGAAGGACTGGCTTCTTGGCCCATAATCCCGGCCTTGCTGTTGCGGGCTTCTTGGGTTGGTACCATGACGGATTCTCAATTTTGTCAAGTTGCTTCCAAAAGGCGACGAGACTATCCGTCTTTCTTGGCGTCACTTCAACTTCACGGATGTTTGAGGGATTTGGCCCATACTTGATCTTGATCATTGAGCATTGTTCTTTTCTTGGTTGGAACTCAAACTTTTCCTCCTTCCCATTGATGTGGAATCGGATTTCTCCATTCCCAACATCAATTTGGGCGTTGCGGTCTTGAGGAAGGGACGTCCCAAAATGAGGGCGTGTTCTTGTCGATATCCATCTCAAGCACCACAAAGTCCACCGGTATGAAGTTGCCTCGAATTTTTGCGGCACGTCTTCGGCTATTCCCGCGGGGTAGCGGACCGAAGAGTCCGCCAATTGCAACCTCATTGGTGTAGGAGTCAAGGTTGTGTAGCTCAAACGATCAAAGACTTCTTTGGGCATCACGGCGACGCTTGCCCCAAGATCACATAAGGCCTGGTCGAAGTGGTGTGCCCCAATGGAACATGATATTGTGGGGCAGCCGGGGTCCTTCTTCTTTTACGGAAGCCGATTGAGTATAGCTGCGCTACACTCCTCTGTGAGCTTGACCATTTCCTCGTTGGGTAGTGGCCTCTTGTTGTTGAGGATGTCTTTAAGGTAGCGTGCATATGTGGGCACCTGCACCATGTCCAACAATGGCACGTTGACATGAATCCTTCGGATGGTCTCGACGAATCGAGCAAATTGTTCATCCTCCTTTGGCTTCCTGTTTACGTGAGGGAATGGCAAAAAGCTTGTGTCTTGAAATTCAATTCCATTCTTCCCTTCACTTGGCTTCGGTTCTTCTTCTTTTTCTTTGGTAATAGAAGGGCTTTCCTCCTCCAGGTCGTTCTGTTCTTCTTTGCTGCATGGTTAGGATATGGCGGATCCCGAGTGGATTTTCCTCCCTCGTGGTAACCGCATTAACATTTTCCAAAGAAGACTCGGGTTGCCCAGGGATCTTCCCGGAATTAGAACCAGGGAATAAGAGCAGCTAGGCTGAGCAACTTGGGTTTCAATCATTTTATTAAAGCTCGGCTGATTTTTGAAAGCGAGAGGAGAAACCTTCTATTTGTGCGATTATGTTTTCTAAGACTTTATCATTGGCAGCAAGCTTTTTGTTGATAGATTCGTTAATTTTAGCTTGGCCATAAACCAAATCTTTCAAGGAAGGTTGATTATTGTTAAAGCCGAGAAAAATTGTTACCTCCTTGATATGATGGTCGGTTTTGGTTGTACCCTTGTCCTCCGTTTGGACGATACCCGTTGTTGTTGTTCATGTAGAACACCTCTTCATGGGTATGGGGGCAATCCTTCCCCATATGGCCGGTGTTCCCGCACTCCTCACACGTCATGTGTGAGTCCAATGCATGAACACCACCATTTGCGTTGTGTTCGTCCAAGCGTTTTATGAGGAGGTCAACCTTGGCGGACGGCATGTCCACCTCCTTGACGGGGTGTACGCCTCTTGCGCGTGTTTGGAGTCGATCATCGCTCCACCCTTGATTGGAGACCATCTTCTCTATGAGTTCTTTTGCTTGGGCAATAGTTTTGGAGAAGAAGGCTCCTCCAGCAGCGGCATCCATATGTCCACGGGTTGTTGGTGTCAACCCGTTGTAGAAGTGTTGAAGAATGAGCCATTCCTCCATCCCATGGTGAGGGCAGGCCGGAATGTATTCTTGAAGCCTTTCCCATGCCTCGGGCATGGATTCGTTTGTCGCTTGCTGGAAACTTGCAATTCTTCCACGAAGGGCATTGGTTTTGCCCATCGGGAAAAACTTGGCGAGGAACGCCGTGGAACATTTGTTCCAAGTGTCAATGCTTGCACGATTGGCATAAAACCAGCTGTTTCGCCTTCCCAAGGAGGGATAGGGGAAACAGGCGGAGTTTGATAGCATCTTGGTTGGCTCCGGCCGTGGCCGATGTGTTGCATATTTCCGAGAGCTGTTGGAGATGAGAGTTGGCGTCCTCGGAGGCCTTTCCACAAAAGGGAATGGCTTGCACCATAGTGATGAGGCTGGACTTGATGTCAAGTCCTGCAGCACCGGCGTCGACGTTGGGCCCAATGGGCACATTGGCGACGGAGGGCGCAGAGTAGTCACGAAGGGTCCTTTCAGCCATGAGTGTTGAGGTTGATGGTGCGGAAGATGCGGGCTCGCTTGTCGTGGGTTCTTGAGGAGAGACAACGACGCGAGGTCGAGTCTTTCTCGCAAGAGCCTCGGGATTATCAACGAAGTTTTCCGGCAAGTTGAATCCACGCATGCACTATCCTGTTTTCACCTTTGAAGAGAAAACAGATCAAGGTTAGCTCTGCAAAGGTAATGATTAAATCATCATCAAGTGTAATCATGAACATTCATTGTATTCTTATTAACCAATGTCTTCCCCGAGCAACGGCGCCGGAAATGCTTGTTGGCATCTCTTAAGGTCACGCGGAAAGAAACACGTGACCGCGGGAGAGCCAAGGGTTTAAGTCACTTGCACTATTTAACCAAATAATCCACATCCAGTACAAGTACTAGATATGTATTATAAGGTGGGTCATGAATATCCGCAGCGGACGGATAACCCGTTGTAGCATTTCACCCGAGAGTATTCAAGGGTATCGTATTTATATTTTCCCAAAGGAAGACATGGTTGATAAGAGTACTTATGTTCATGGTGTTACAAAAGAATGATGAAGTATTCACATTCCAATGCGGGGGTTAGGAGCAATAAGTTGAGGATAGTGTGACACACACCAAGGCGATGCATTCTCTTATAAAAGGGATAGAGGCGATCCTAGATAAAGCTAAACTAGACTAGCAGACCACTACTCCTAATGATACAACATTCATATGAGTGCGCAGCTTCTACCTAACATCCAAGATCATGCAAGCGCAAGCAAGCGTCTAATGCCTAGGCATCATCGGGAGATCCGTCTTACGCGAGGTCCGCCTCGCGACTCCGGCTTTTAGACTCCTATGCCATGCCCGAACGTGGAGGATTACTTTGGATGACAAGGCTGTCACTTCTTGTCACCTACCTCTACAAACCGTGGGACACGAAGCACATTCAACGGTGGGTAGATAACCCCGACACCGTGCCGGCGTCACTAACCACAACTCTAGATCCCTCGAGGCACCGACATGGTGGTAAATCTAGAGCACCCTTGCGGGACGATGAACCCGAAGCCTATTCATAAGAACACTAGCCTAACTAGCATAAGCTAGACGAAAGGATCAAAGCTAGCACTAAGTCATGCAAAGGCGTTCGTCGCTCAAGAATGAGCGACGAACGGCAATTAATCAAGTAAGATCGGGAGTAATCGGTGATCAAGTATGAACGAACGAAGAACATTCGATATGAGTTCATCTTCTATTAATGAAGAACGAAGAACGAACGACGAACTTATATGAACGAACGATGAACGATCAAACAAGATCATGATTACTCTATAAAGCTCATGACAAGGATATGAACGAAAGTATTCCATAGATGAATGATCAAGTCTCATAAAGAGAGGATACAAGAGCTATACCCAATTCTCCACAAGACTTTGGGAGCAATGAGGCAGCCCACTACTAAGCCTAGCACTACCTAGAAAGCCTCTAAACTTCTAGTGTGAGGATAGAATGATCCTTGTGTTGTTGTGTGTGTTAAGGAGGGGGGGTACCCCTCCTTATATAGGCTTGAAAGGTCGGCTCCTGGAGGCGGTTTCGTAGGTCGGTGGCATTTAATGCGCGTGGAACCGACCTCCAGAGGCGGTGGGCAAACCGCCGAGAGAAAAGTGGGCCGGGGGGCCACCATGACGGTTCGGCCGAACCGCCTTGTTGGTTCGGCCGAACTGCCACCGGCCCCTCTGGGCTGGGCTTTGGCGGTTGGCTCCCCACTTGGATGTTGGTCTTTGATCCAGGTGCGTGAGGCCTTATTTGTGTTGGATTTCGTGGTCGTTGGCCTTTTATCTTGGAGTTGATTCCCGCGGCGAAGTGGAAGTTTTGTAAAAGTGTTGATTTGTCGCCTCGGGGCACTGGAATTCATCATTTTCCACCTGCACACTAAAAATCTAGAGGTACACGTGGAACTAGGTTATTTCTAAGTAAAATGCATGCAAGACATGCCTAGTCCTTCTCATTTATTTGACTAATTGACGGTCGAAATTGGTCCGTAACGACCGTCAACAGCGGGGTAACTCTGTAGTGTGGTTGGCTACAGGCGGGGTAACCTGTAGTGTGTTTGGCTACGGGCGGGGTAACCTGTAGTGTCGTTTGCTACAGGCGGGGTAACCTTGTAGGTGTGGTTTACTCGCAAGTAGAGTAGCTTGCAGTGGTTGACGAGTCGGGTAGCTCTGTTTGATTATTTTCATCTAGTAAATAGGTTGCTTTAATTAACTTGACTAGTGTAGGTGCTTTCTATTACAAACCATGTGTTAGCCTTCCTTTCATTCAGCTTACATGTCATGTATTCCCACACTTGCTGAGTACGACATGTACTCACTCTTGCTATTTCCTTTTTGTTACCAACTACTGCTGCTCGGAAGATGGAGAAGACCACCGATGAGAAAGGTCTAGGCGTGCGAAACCCCGGTCGATTGCCTGTGGTGTTATGGAGTCTTCCGCTAGCGTATATTTGTATTTAGTCCTTTGAGACAATATCGATGTAAGTATTCAGTTTAATAAAGACATTGTTCTTTTATCACATTAATTGTCCTGTGTGCGTGAAAACTTGTTCCCGGGCACGCATACGGATGCATTCGGTTTTGGTCGTTAAAACCGGGTGTGACAGCACTCTTTCTCCAGTGTGCTCTGCTCTTGTTCACTATCCTCATCATCCTTTATGCTATCAATGCCCTCATGAACCAATTCAAGCTTCAACCAAATTTGATGAGCATCCTCCAATCCGACTATCTTGTCATACTCAGCGGGACTAAGTGCGGATACAAGAGCACTTGCCGCTGTCACATTGCACCTTATATTGAATAGGTCTTGTGCGGTTGGTTTGCTTCTACATTCCCACAAGAATCCATTTTGAGTGACATCTCTCACATTTTGATGCATGGAACCCAAATGTAGCAGCATCTTTGTTTTCCAATGATCAAAATATTGACCATCAAAGTAGGGAAGTCTTCCGGATCCTGGTCCAATATGCTCATCCTTTGGATCACTATAGATGTAGGGCATTTTGTTGTATTGCTTGGGCACATCTCCATCCTTAGCACCCTCTTTATCCGATGAGTTGTCATCACCTACTTCAACGGGTGATTTTGGTGGAACTTCACCACTAGTGGTTGCATCTTTGTCTTCCTTGTTGTTTGTCATCTTTAATATTCAAGCGGTGAGGCTTCAACGAAGATACCCGCTCCGATACCAATTGAAAGTCGCCTAGATGGGGGTGAATAGGCGATCCTAAAAATTTCTGTGAAATAAGACTAAGACGAAAACGTCAAATACCGGAACTTCCGGTGTAGGGTGAAAATTACGGAATAAAGCCCTACACAATTCTAGTGAATTGCAAGAAGGAAAGACACAGCCCTATGCAATTCTAGGAATTTAAACGCACAAAGGAAAACTAACAAGCAACCTTACAAAGAAAAACAACAACGCGCTTAAATAAAAGGAGAGGGCACACAAGACATGGATTTTTCACCGAAGTTCAAGTCCACCTAGGACTCTACGTCTCCGTTGAGAAAGTCCACCAAGGACCGGGTTTCTTTCAACCCTATTTCTCGCTCAAGTCACCACCAAGGTTAAAGCTTGAGTTTTCCACTATCAATGCCCCTTTCGGGACGGATAATACAAACTACTCGGGCGTCACCACACAAGTTGGGAGCTCACGAGCACGCCTAGCCGTCTAGGAGCTCAAAGCTCCAAGAGTAACAAATCCAAATCACAAGCTTGACGGGAGTGAAGATGCTCAACAATGGAATCAAGTCTCTCAATGTCTTGCTAAAAAGCTCTCACTCGAATCCTAGCTCAAGGATGGAATTTTAGCTTTTAGAGAGGATTTGGAGTGAGTGGAGTGTGGCTCAAGTGTGTTCTTGTTCGGAATGTGCAAGAGTGAGTGAGTGAGGGGTGGAGTGTGCCTTATATACCACAGCTCCAAAAAGAGCCGTTGGCTCTGTCCGAACGACTCGCACCGGAACTTTCGATAGGACATCGAAACTTCCGATATGGTTAGATTATGGTTAGATCTGGATTTTCGGCCCGCACCGGAACTTCCGGTACGTAGGTTTAGGGTTCAAAGAAGGGGCCGCACCGGAGCTTCCGGTGTCCTATCGGAACTTCGGGTATGGCATTCCGGAGAGTTCAAAACTCTTCGAGTGCCTACCGGAACTTCCGGTACCGAGAGCTGGAACTTCCGGTATGGTATTCCGGAGAGTTCAAAACTCTCCGAGTGCCTACCAAAACTTCCGGTACCAGAGACCGGAACTTCCGGTATGGCATTCCGGAGAGCCCAAAACTCTCCGAGTGCCTACCGGAACTTTCGATACCACACCGGAACTTCCGGTGGGTCCCGAAAGGATTCTTGGATTTTGTGAGCATCTTCATTCATTACCAAGAGTGTGATTTGCATCCCTCTTTATAGTACGGCATCCCTATGACTCAAAGCAAAGATAAAACTTGAAGCTCAAGCTTTGAGAGAGATCTTCTCCATTTTCCACTTTATCATTTTGCCCATTTCTTTTCTTTTTTTTTTTTTTGATCAAACTTGCTATGCTTTCATGTTCTTTGGATGTTCACTACACACATTCTCATGAAAACATTAGTCCAAATTTAATTGTATTGATATCAATCATCCAAAATAAAATGAGGGGCCTAGATGCACTTACAAGTGTGGATCCCCGGTCGATTGTATGTGGTGTTATGGAGTCTTCCGCTAACGTATATCTTATTTAATCTTTTAAGACAATATTGATGTAAGTAATTGCTTTATTGACAAAGACATTGTTCTTTTATCACATTAATATGTCTTGTGTGCGTGAAAACTTGTTCCTGGACAAGCATATATGCATTCGGTTTTGATTGTTAAAACCGGGTGTGACATAAACTGTCACGGTATGATCATCGAGTCCCCAAACAGTTAAACGGACCAAATGAATTCATTATTATTTTTCTATTGCTCCACCAAATCCATAATCCTTCCAGAGACAAATACCGGTCTCAAAATATAAGTCCCCTTCTTCCTCGAATCAACTACCTTACATCTATCTCCTGTCACTGTCGAAAACAACATATTCTTCCTCACTATGTGGCTCACTTCTACCTCATCTACTATCACGATGGTGGCAACGTGTTGTGAGCGACCTCATGTCATGGGACAAGTAATTTGTAGGTTGTTATCGGATATCGTCGAAGTATACAACGCTAGTGCAACCACCCCATGAAACAGTCGATGTGCTAGAAGCGAGCTGTAGAATCATCCACGTAGGTGGATGAGGTTATCGGGCATAGAATATTGACACTTTTACGACGGTGGAAAATGTGGTAGCTACTGATATTTGGAGACTAGATTTTCATTTCTCAGGAGTATGGACATCGACACAACATAAATAAGATATAAATGAACTCAAATGATGATTTAAAAAATTTATGTACCTAAATGATCACCCACCAATAGATTAAGCATCTTTATGGTTACTTTAAAAGTTCTTGAATATGGATAATCATTAGGAGACCTGAGATGCATTTTCTTTAAGTTTAAAATATTTGATTTAGAACAACATCAAAATGAAATTGTTTATTTAATATGAACGTAATACATTGATATAAAATTTAATCTTGTGACTCCCCAGTGTCACCAATTTTGCAAAACCATATTTTTTCAAATAGCTCCTGACCTTGTAGAACTAAAAGCCCAATATGAAAAATTTGGCAAGATGCACAGTGATTTGAATTTTAAATTCAAACAAATTATAATTGGGTTGAACTACAAGTTAAATTTTCATAACATAAGTTGGTGCTAGAAAAAAATATATACAGGAAAGAAGGTGCTACTGCAGAAAGGGTGAACGAACTGATGCTACCAGGTATCCAAGCTTGGAATGAGGTGGCCCTGCAACAAAATCATATAGGGATGGATGCCCAAGCAGTAAAGCGCATGGTCAGGGAACGACATGGTTTATACACGGTTAAGTCAGCATACAGGATGCTGGCTGCAGCAAAGGCCCAAGATCACGATCATGGCAATGAAAGGACATCACATTCGGGTGCCAGTAATGATCCCCGGTGGAAAAAAATACGGAAGTGCAGAGTACCACCAAATGTGAGAGTACTGTGGTGGCGGAAAGTAAATGAGTTCATGCCACCTCATGCTAATCTACATAGACGCCATATTGATCCTCTCAGCAATTGCGAAGCCTGCGGTGCCCATGAAGAAACAACGTTCTATGCTTTGATAGAATGTTCTTATGCCTGATGCTTTTGGAGGAAGCTTAAAGAACTAATAGGGGTCAAACTACCAAAGTTGAACCCAATAACATGGGCTATTGATATCCTGAATGATTTATTTTGCACAGAGTCAGACCGCAATGTTGTACTTTGTGGGATGTGGTCGCTCTGGAATTCAAGGAATGATAGACACCATGGCAAAACCCCCAATTGAAATGAAGAAGGCGATTGACTGCGCGATGGATTGCTGTTTCCATCTAATGTCGGTGGATCATTCAGATAGACATGGGTTTGTTAAGGAGAGGAAACGATGGACGAGACTGCCCAACACTACTACAATTTCGCTATGTGGCAGTGGGCTAAAAAGGGCCTCGGTGGCGGATGTAATAAACGTCACCGAGGTCCTGTCACTAATTACAAGCAAAATTAGTCGCGGCCCTAGGATCGCGACTGCCCGCCGGGGTGGATTAGCCTATTAAGGCGTCGGTGGCGGTCTAGGGACCGCTACGGCGCCGTTAACCTACTAACAAAATAAGGCGGGCCACTAGTGGGACCCGCCCTAGACGCCGCCACCCGTGCGCCGTTCCCGTCCCGCCACCGTGCCGCCGCACGCCATTCCGTCCCGCCGCTTCACGTCGCCTGTGCTACGGCACGCAGATGTGGAGGAGCCGCCTCCGGTGCTGCGGCCGCCGCCGCTAGATCCGCCGCGGGAGGAGGACCCGCCGCTGCCGCCGGATCTGCCGTGAGAGGCGGACCCGCCGCCGCTGCCGGATCCGCCGCAGGAGGAGCAGGAGGAGCATGAGTCGACGAAGCCACGGGAGGAGCCGGAGGAGGATGAGTCACCGACGTTGCCTTCTTCGCGCCACCGCCGGAGGGCCCCTGCGGCGGGGGAGCAGGAGGCGGCGGAGTCGCCGGTGCGGGGAGCTCGGCGAGGCGTTGGCGAGGACCAACGCTCGCTGGCCCCGGGAGCACCGGTTGCTCCCTGGAGCGGCCCCAGCGGCGGCGACCCATGCCGGAGGTGGAGGAGGAGCGGGGGAAGGAGAGAGAGAGGAGAAGAGGCGGCGCCGCCACCGACTAAAACCTAACCAAGGTTGCGGTGCGGCTAGCGCGGATAAGGTGACGGTGCGGCGCTGCACCACCCGCCTATTTATAGGAGGGGCGGTCGGCTGCAGCGGGCCTCACTGTCGGGTCCGCAGCTAAATGGGCTACGAGGCCATAGCTGCGAACCTGACGAGTCCGCGACTAACACGGCCCCGTTAGCCGCGGGCCTGTGGCCAACGTAACCGCAGGCTCTAGGAGTCTGCGACTAACTTGTGCCCTTAGTCGCGAACAACTGGATGCACCCGCTCTTAACGGCAGACGCCTCGAAGGACCGCCACCGTGGCAAAAATGACGTCCGTCGCTATAGAGCTTTATTCTAGTAGTGCAACGGTTATCTAAAAAACAATTCGAATGGAGCCTTCTCGGCTGATATGTTTAATGGAGCAACCGGGACAGTCGACGATGGCACCTTTGTTAAAGCAATGGCTCGCACACTGAACTCAGTTATGTCAGCCTTAATGGTGGCAGCTGAAGCAGCTCGTGATGGTGTCCGGCTGATTACTGATAACAGACAGGATGTTATATTGGAAACAGATTCGATGGAGTGGTATCGCTATGGAGATCACGATCAAATAGCTGTGTTGAGATTGCCACAATACTGAGAGATATTCAAGATATTGCTTCATGCTTCGCTTCCTTCTCTGTGGTTAATGTGCATCGCTCGGCGAACAACGCTGCTCATGTTTGTGCGAAACCTTCTTGTAGTCCTTCACATGTAATTTGGGAATCTGTTCCCCAAGTTTTTTGTTTTCTCTGATACAAGAGGATTGTAATGGGCCTATGAATAAATGAAGCAGCTATGCTTTCAAAAAAAATGTTGTAGGGCATGACAAAAGAAAAATCTAGGCCAAATCGCATGAGTTTTCTCATAGGTCTAATGCTCCAATTAAATCTGGGAAACTTAACTTTTACCCTACTTTGGTGATTATTCAAAATTTAACCAGTAGGAGTTTGGAGGTAAACTCGATGTGCATGTATTTACATATAAAATTTCAATGTGAAATTTGGAGCTCGATAAATATTTTATTTAGCATTTTCTTTTCAAGGAAAACCCATAGTGGAGAAATCCTGGAAAATGAAAAGAATCTGAAAATATTCCCCACGAGGCCTACTTGTCAGCCACACAGAGCAACTCACAGGCGCGCTAACGCATGCCGTATGCCGGTGCCGCATGGCCACTGCCCTCTGGCTCCTCCCCCACTTGGTCAGGGGCGCGCCCAACGCTTCAAAACGGGCACGGACGAGCTGCTCCCTCTCCCTCCTCCATTTTCCCTCTCGCCAACCCACTCGCCATTGCCGCCACCGCTCACACCTCGCCGCACTGCCGCCCTGTTGTCTCCCAGGTGGAGCCACTCCACCAAAACGCGTGCGCAGGAGTCTTCTAGCCCCTCCAGTAGGTACCTCCCCGAACCTCGACCCGTGTGCCCCGGATTTGGACGTTCTTTCGTGATGAACCGGCCACGATGAACCTCGACGTCCGTGCAAAATACCTCCTGTCTGGTGAGCCTCCAGATCAATTCTTCGGTCCTTTACGTGTGCAACCCCTCCACGGATGTTTTTGACCCTCCCTTGCTCTCTTTCCGCAGGGCCGTCTCTAAGTATTTGGGGGCCCGGTTCAAAATGAGATGTGAGGCCCTAAAATTTGAAAATTCAAATGATACGGTGCAAAACACACTTATAGTTAATTGTATAATTTCGTATATTAATGCTAAAAAGGGTAAAGACAGTACTCCACAAATAAACTGACATAAGTTCTACTACTCCTCCGTCCAAGAATAAGTGTCGTTTTTGCTTTGGGTTTCATGTTTGACCGTTCAGTCTTATTCAAACAATTTTACACACCTGATAAAATAAATATATCATAACTAAAATATATCTAATGATAAAATAAGATATAAAAAATAAATAATATTTGCACAAAAAATTTGAATAAGACGAACGATCAAACGTGAAGTCTAAAAGTCAAAAACGACACTTATTCTGGGACGGAGGGAGTATAAAGTATCATTCAATAGATAAGCATCTTTTAGGACCTTTTTTCACCAACATATCAATCATTAGCGGATGAAGGACACCCAACCCAAAGTTCCTGGATCAAATATATGGCGTTAAAGGATGATTAGAAAAAGAAATGGTCAAATAAAAAAACTACAGGCTTAAGTCTTAGGTGCTCAACAATAATACAAAGCAGAAACATATTAGAAAAAATTAAAAATGAATACAATATGGAGGGCCCGTTGTTGCTAGATTAAAAAACCAAAGGAATACTATATGTTTGGCTTACTAATTGCTTCAGGCCCCCACGCCTCATGCGTGACCCGAGGTGAGCAAGCCCAAGCCACAGGCTTCTCTGTTTTTTTTGGACCCATACGCTTTTCTGCTGCTAGACTAGAAACAAATGAACTACCTGGCACTGGCCACTGGGTCTTTCCTGTCGGTCTGCGCTGAACCTTTCATCCAAGCAGGCCTATAGATAGGAATTACAAATTGGAGGCCCCAAATATTTGGGGGCCCTGGCCCGTCGCCCACCTTGTCCCTGCCAAGGGACGGGCCTGTTTCCCGACGAGGTGAAGCTCCACGCCATTTTTCCCAACCGCAATCCATCAGCCGGCTTGACCTCCACGCCGACGACCCCTCTCCAACCACCTCCCTGGAGCTTGGGGGCTGCACCGATGGAGCTGGGTCCAAGCTGAAGCTCCATGAAGAGGAAGACGTCCACGCCGTTCTTCCCCCTACACGAGCCATGCCACCGAACCCCACCAACCTCCGCCGCTCGCCGCCGACCGGGTCGGGTGAGGAAACCCCCTCTGCGACCCCACCACTAGGTTCCCTAGTTCGCACCGCCCTCCCGGGCCCTACGCTAACCGGTGCCGACGTCCCTGTCTCCACTCCGGCGCTCACGCCGGTCACCACGCCGCCATGGCCGCGCATCCACACGCTCTTAGGCCGCCCCGCATGCACCGTGGGCCGTGTCTCGTGTGTCGGCCAAGCGGTGCGTGCCGGGCCGCGCCGACGAGTTAGGTTGCCCTTCCACCGGGTCGCATCCACGCGTTGGGCCGTGCGCGCGCTGAGCCGCGGTGCCACGAGCTAGGCCACTTTGGCTGGTTTAGCCCATTTTGCCATTAAATTAGTTTTTCAATTTCCAGGAATTAGATTAAATATCCGGAAAATCCTAAAAACTTCCAAAAATCATAATTAAATCTCTAGAGCTCATAAAATTGCAAAGTCAATTTTGTTAGACTCCTTTTTACCTACCTTGGTAGAGTTACTTTTGCATGATCGAGAGACCAATTAACTAGGTTAATTCTCTTTTTGAGATGGAAGATTGATTCCTAATTAATTATCTAGACATATTATGATCTTGTACTTTGATAATCAAGTTCCTAAGCATGTTACCTACCCACAGTAGGTCACCCATGTGCTAACGAGGCCTAGATCTTGCAAAGTTTTATTCTTTCCGTTAGATACATGAAATGTTAATTAATGCTTTATGGGAATTAATAATAGGATAATAGTTACTTAATCACAAAACAACACCGGACCCACACCACCCTGGACCTATTTTTAGTTAGTCATTTTGTTGTTTTGATGAAATTCGCACATACTCTATAATGTCGTTATATTCTTGTTTATGCAAAATAAAACATCACGTTTGCATCATGTAGCTGCAGAGGCGAATGCGGTGATAGGCGAGGAGGAGCAACGAGCTGCTGCTGCTAGTGACCCAGTTGCTCGGGGTCAAGGACAAGGCAAACCTCAATGCGCAACTTATGTTTAAGTCTTTTATGTTTATCACTATGATTGTAGGTGTGTAATGTGCATTAGGTTGTTAGGAGTTGAACTAAAAACCTAGTATTCGGTAGGACTCCGTCGTACCATGTTGGTTAGCCATACGTTAGTTGCTTGCTTAATTAGGACATTAGGGCAATGATCTTTCGAGTGGTACGGGGACCACTTATAGTATAGTTCTATAACACGAGACACGATAACCAAGAATTTTGAGAAAGGAATGAAATTGGAGGCCAGACGGGCAACTTAAATAAAAAGGAAGAACGGGCGACTTAGGTGGAAGGGAAGGACCGATATGTCTTTAAGGTGATAGCCCCGTCTGTGCACATAAGGACCGTGTCGTGTCCAGCCCATGTGGATTAAGTTTGAATATATCGTTTGCATGCTTGTGTTTTTGGGCCCAATAAACTAATGAAGCGAAGGTTACTCTAAGGTTGGAAGATTTCCCTACCTCCTTAGTTACTAGGCGGATTTTGGGAGGAGAGGAGGGAGCACTCAACTCACGGATGACGTTCGGGACGACATCGTGTGACGGCCCTTCTCGAGGGCTGTAGGACCCGGATGACCTTACGGTGCTAGAGCGAAAAAGTTGTCTCATGCGGCTTCGGGAAGCGCGTATGTGACATGCAATCAGATTTCTCCTGCGGGATGTAAATCGATTCGAGTCCCTGCCCCTCACGAGTAACGTGTATCACTTATCCCCATGTCGGAACGTAGTAATTAGAGGAACATGATGATGATTAAAGTTGTTGTATTACTTAATTACTGGCTTGTGAATCATGTATTGCTATAGTTTAGTGCAAATTAAATTTGACTATTCATGTAACTTAATGAACTGCAAAAAGATGAAAGTAATGATACACTTGTAGATCGATATAGTGCTTAATTACCCTATCCCTCCGGCCTTTGCATGTCTAGGAGTCGGTTGTAGATGCCCATTTTGTCGGGTCGGTCTTGCTAAGTTTTAGTTGCTTAGGGCTTGTAACATCCCATGTCATGAATTAGCGTTAGTGACCTAGTTAGACCCTAATGACCCTCCCATAAATGAAACCCTAATGCTAATCGTGCAAAAGAAAACAAGAAAAAGGAAAAAGGGGAAAAATCAAAAGAAAAAGGAAAACCTAGGGCTAAACCCTAACTTTAAGTAAAGTGCAAAAATTATAAAAGAACCACCCACATATTTTTGCACCATCTCATTGCTCATGCAAAATGATGATTTTACAGTATTTTTGCAAAATTTTTGAACAAAGTTTTAAAAGCTCAAAAATTCAAATTCAAATTTGAAACTCTTCTGCTTATGAATTTTATATGAATTTTTGAGAGCCGAATTGAAACTTTGACCTAAAACAAAAAAAATAGATCTTTTCCTTGTGACGCTCTCTATATTTTTATTTTTATTTTTGGAACCACAGAAGTACGGTTTTTGGCCAAATTTCAGAAAAGCAGATTTGAATTCAAAATTGGAGCTCGAGCACTTGTTGCCCACCGGGCAATGGCGGTCGTGCCCGCCGATCCGCCGCCCGCGCCTGCCCCCCCCCCCACGCGTGCTCCTGCCAAGTCACATCGCCACGCCACCTTGGGCCATATCCCAACCGTTCTTGTACCCGGCAGCCAACGGGAGGGGCGCCGGAGTTCTGCGCCCCGCCCTCGCCGCCGCCCGTCCGGCCGCCCCCTAGAAAATGGCACGGGAGCCAAGGCCCCATCCCAATTTCGCCCCCATTTGCCCCAGCACCTCCCTCTGCTTCTCCCCGCGCCCCTGCCCGGCCTCCTCCCCCTCACCTGCGCCCAATTCGAAGAAGACGCCGCCGCCGTCCGCCATGGCCGCCACGCACGCCACCGCGTCGCGCGCGCCGTCTAGGAAGGTGCAATGTCCCCTCCGTCTTCACCAAACCGTGCGCAAGAGACGCCCCCATCTTACCCCTTTGACCCCCTGCCTTGCCGTGCTCCGGGTCGTCGGGAATTTGGAGGAAACCGAGCGCCGTCGCCGCCGTCGTCCGCGCCCCTCCGTCGAGCCGCCTCTCCGGTCCATCTCCGCGCCGCCCGAGCCCACGCCGCCACTCTCCGTGCTCGGGTGGTGCTTCCCGACCCCGCCCCTCTCTCCCTCTCCCTCTGTGCTGCACGCGCCGCGCAGCCACCCCGAGCGTCGCCGCTCGCCGCCGCGCCGCTTCGGCCGCCGTTGGGCCCACCACCCCCACCATTGTGTTCCCCACCGCGCGCACGTCATTTCCACCAAAGCCCGGAGCATGCGCAGCGCTAGAGCGCCGCCGCGCTCGAGTTCGCCGGCGCCGGCCGCCGGAGCCCGCGTGCCGCCCCCTTTTAAAAATTCCCCGGTGGCATTTTTGTAATTCTTACGAAGTTTGTTGCATTTTAGAAAATCCATATCTGGCGATTTAAAAGTCCAAAAATTGCAAACTAAAATGTTTTCGAAACTACATGGCTTGTACTTTCATAAAAGTAACATGAGCTCGTCAGATTAGGTCATTTTCATATTTTTACAAAAATGTTAAAAGTCAATCGAGGAAAACTCACTAAAGTCATAACTTCAAAAATATAAATCCAAACTTGATGCCACTTGGATAGAGCCTGCATATGAACATACTTGAATTTCTGGCACTGGAAAATCTATATTTCATTGCATATTTTTTCAAGTTATTGCATTTATGGCATTCTCTGTATTTAAATTTGAATTAAATATCTGTAAATTATTTTGGCATGAAACTTGGTAGATCTGCTCATCATAGTCATATACACTTGCATAAAATCCCATGTTTAATTTTGAGCATGCTAAGTAATTATTTTTGCTGCCCTTTGTTTAATTCAAGAGAGGGTAAATTTCAGCACAATTAAAATGGTTTTATGTTTTTAGAAATTACATTTTTGCATGTTTATGTAAATCTCACTCTCCATAATATTGTTTAGTCCATCATGGTCAATTTGGTAGAAGGTTTCCGTTAATTTCGTGCATATGTTAATTTTGTAAGTACTTTTCTAGTTCATAGCCACCGTCATCGCATGTGATGATAAAACTACACTTAACCCTAAATTGCATCGGTTCGCATTTAAACTTTGCTAATCTTTATATTCTGAACCTACATGTTAACCACAGCACTCATGTCCATATATTAAGCCATTGCTCATGTATGTTAAAGCTACACTTGGTAATTTAAGTAACTCCATTTAAAAGAGAGCAAATTTATGCATTTATGCATACTAGAAATCTCACGAAACTAAATGTTACTAAACATATTCCTATGTACTCATGCAAAACAGCACACGTGCATTACCAATTTCATCAACCTTGTATTCTTTTCACTTATGCATTGCATTTCATTCTCTAGGTGACGACGTTGAATTGATTCCGCCGGAAGAGACAATTGCAACTCTCAACGCTTGTGAAGCTAGTACTAACTTCGACCACTCTCAAGGCAAGCCCCGGTGCATTCCTATTATTTTGAAATGTCTTTCTTTAATCACTATATTAAGGATGATGAATGTGCATTTAAGTTCTAGGAGTTGATTGGAAATCCACGTGCATAATCTCCCTATATGTCCTATGTAGAATATGTGTCATATCTCCGATAGAAATGCTATGCTATGCTTATGGAGTCAACGATAGTACGGGACACTCACATGTGGCTTATGATTAAATTTGAAGATGATGAATTGGTTAAAAATTGAGAACACCCCATTGTGGCTCCGCGAACAAGTTTGAGTTGTGTACCACTTGCATACCTTTCTTTTGGGGATTGGTAAACCTACATAGCTTGTGAATTGTAAAGTGGGCCGGATATCTCACCGACCCGGAGGTGATGTGTATGGCACGGTGGTTGCACGGGTTGAGGACCGTTGGAGAGTACACGGGTTAAGCCTTGGGCACGTTGTTGAACGGGTCGCGAGGGGGACATGTACTCGGGGTCGGTGGCCCCGTGTTTTGCTTTATGATGAACTCGCGAACGGTGGCCATACGTGTTCTTAAATGATGCGTATGTCGTGCATTTGGGTCTTTCTGCAGGATTAATAATTCGATAATTATCGCCGTTTCCTCTCGGTTAATGAGTACCACTTGATTTGAGCAGTTTACAATGTGTAGTAAGAGGAAAGGAATAGGAAGCTCGCTGTTTTATATTGATATCAAATTTGTATTGCAAATTCTTGTACTGCTAGTATGCTCACTAAAGTTTCTTTTATGCAACAACCCTATTAATTTGGCTAAGTCATAAAAGTGCCAACCTAATTAGCATATGTGCCGTTTTATGCAAAATGCCAAGTTAAACCGGTCAAGCCCATGCATCTAGGTGTCGGTCTTAGATGGCCAATTTGACGGGTAAGACTTGCGGAGTATGCTAGATACTCGGGCTTTGCCACTACATGTGTATTTTTAGGATTTCCGCAAGCCGGGTTTTGCGATTGTTGTGGTAAGATTGTGTGGGATGGAGAGGAGCCCAAAGAATGGACCATTGAGTGGGTTCCTAGCTCTCCGACCCATGATGAGTGAGCCGTGGCCTAGGCCGGCATGGTTCACATAAGCTATCTATGTATCGTCGTGTTATGTAATCGCTTCCGCACTTTAATTCGAACAAAGATCATGGTTATGTAAACTTAAATTCGAACCTAATGTATCTTTCATTTGGAACTCGTGTTGTAATCGAGACTTAATTATGTAAACTTGCAAATCGTGTATGTTTGTTAATGTGATGCTATGTATGGTTGCTTCGTCAATCATCTCCCAAGGCGATCCATATTACACTAATCTATCTTTCGGGATAGGGGTGTGACAGGGCTTTGCTCTATGTGGTTTTCAGAGGACCCGATTGAGCGGGGTAATGTAGCTAGAGACAAATAGTGGCGGGACCGGTCCGCCGATAGAGGACACTACACCTCGAGTGGTGTAGCCCCGAGGAGTAGGCCGTTGAGTGCCGGCATGGTATTCTAGGGTTAAACACCTATCGATACGGGAGGCCCCGATGTCTATCGTCTGTGAGAGCGATTATATCCCTTTTCGGTTTACTTCCACTGTACTAAACTATTTTTAGAACTTTACTTTTTGCTTCGCAATGATGAGACTGATATATTTTATTATTAGGATGGATGTAAAAGGCTTGTATCTTTATCTTCGTTGTATTTACTTATGTTTGTATGTTGTATTATCGAGCATCACAACACGTGGTGCCTCCCAAGATGATCCTGGTGATAGGATCGCTTCTTCGTGAGGCGATTTTGTCACGGCGTGGTATTAGAAATGTCTTGGGGATAATACAACACCTAAAGCACCTATTTTTAAAAACTATAACACTTACATGTGAGGACGTGCCCTAGTGACATTATTAGTGGTACAGGTGGCAAAGCCGACTTATGACTGCAACCTACGCATAGATTACTTTTCTACAAAACTTTCAATTCTATAACGACACACCTACGCCCGGGTAAGAAGGTAAGCACATACTTGCATTTTTCGGATAGCGGAAATGCGACGGTCCCTTCCCAAGTGGACTGAATAGGGAGTCCTTGTTCTTCGGAACGCATAAGGACCATCGTCCTGGTTGAAATTCCCGCCGGCGAAGTGGAGTGGATGCTCTGTCTCATGGGGTGGCATACACGAGATGAAACTCGTATGGAATGATACGGGGTGATCTTAAATACTGCAAATTAGTATCTATCTATATCTATATCTGTCACATTTATTTCAATATTACCAAACCCAATCATGCTCCCATCGGTAGTGGCCGCCAAGCAACCACGTGCACGAATAGGTTCCGACTTGGGAAAGAGCTCGCTAAGGTTACCCGTCCACCGCAGCCTCCCCACCCCCCCCCACCCCCGTCGGGAGTAAAGGTTAACGGTGCCACGTGGCATAGATTAATGTCCACTAATCATCGGATTAATTCGAGAAACGAGCTATCTAAACAAGGACGATAGAGGCCCGGAACGAGGATGCCAAGCGAGGCTCACGACGGCCCAAGACGCGAGACTAAGGAGCCAAAGAAGCCGTGGAACATCGGGTCGACGACATCGCGATATGGTTGACCCCGGAGCGAAATCCGAGCGTTCCTCACATCTCTTCGAAACCCTAAAAATAGTCAAAACAGAGCACACGGACCAAGGCAACGGTGTCCGACCTTACCTCATTACTCCGACCACCGTGCGTGCACGAGGACGCCGCCCGACGGTGCCCATTCCGTCCCCCCGGTCGGAAGACGTGGCGATAGGACATGGTACAATGGTGATTCGACCAACGGAATTGGGAACGAGAGATCACAAATCTCTCTCATTTATACGCATGGATCCGATCCAAGGACATCCCGCCAACAACTACGCGACAAAGGCTTATGCGGTTGATGGGGGTCGATTCCCTCTCCGCCTCATCCCGACCCTCTTACCGGCTCGCTCCGACCTCCGGCGCTCGGGCTCGAGCAAGGCGTAAAATCTATCGACACTGTTGCGCCATCATAATGGCCTAAGGAACACACGTGGCTACGGTAGTGCGATGTCCAATCCTCGAGCCACCCTATGAAACATCATCATGCCCCGTTTGGATGGGGTACGACTAGGGGGAGTACTTAGGCTGCCGTGTCGGGCGGAGTAACGGTAAGGAGTGGTCGGATGGGCCGCAACACTCGTACAAACGATAGGAAAAATGGGTCCACCTAGGACCCCTTGGAACGTACTCTCTCTCTCTCTCTCTCTCTCTCTCTCTCTCTCTCTATATATATATATATATATATGTGTGTGTGTATGTGTGTGCGCGCGCGCTCGTATGCGGCCCAACCCTTGAGATATAAAAGGGAGGCCTTCTTCTTTCTTAGACAAGGCCGAACATTAACACCATTGAGACTTGGAGCATCTCTCCTCTCTCGCCACCTTTGTACACCCCGTGAGTAACACGAACAGGGCCACCGGACTGGATGTAGGGATTCTTCCCGAACCGGTATACATCGCTGTGTTCTTATCATTGTGTGAGCCTCTCACGAACCATCCAACCTAAGTGCGTGATCCCCGTAAGAACTAAATTCACTAGCCGGTGTTGATCCGGAACACCGACACCCCCTCCCCTCCCTCCGGCATCCTCGCCGGTGACGAGACAGAGAGGGAAGCCCCCTCCCCCACCCCTCTCGAAGATCTAGCTCTTGTTTTAGTTCCGGGGTTCATCTCCTTCGTCGTTGTTGAAGTTTTTGGCGAAATGCCACTCGTGCTCCCTCCCTCCCATGGTCGCTGCCGCGGCCGTCCTCGAGGCACTCCTCGTCGCCGGCGGCTTTCAATCCGCAATCGACCGACCGGAGCCGGAGGTGAGTTCCAATAATCCTCTCGGTTTCTCCCCCATCCAAACCCGCAATCCGTCCAACATTCGCTCACCGGTGTCCATGGCCGACAACCTGCATTCCTCTCCACCTCCCCTCCTGCCCTCGCCTCCCTCGCCGGCGAGGCCACACGCCTCACCGCTCTCCCCTCGTCACCTCCCTAGATCCGCCCGCCACCGTCCTTCCGCGCCACCACCACATCCCGATCCGGGGCCCCGAAGTCGATTCCGCCTCCTCCGACCTCGAGATCCATCCATTCCTTCGCACCACCACCACCCACACCCTACTTGCCACCATGCCTAGGTAGGTCCTCCGTCGTTCCTCTACCGCCACCACCGGATCTAGGCTCGTCAACCCCGGATTCAAGGCCCGCCACTCCGGATGCGAGTTGTGTCGCCCTCATACCACTACAAGAAAAAAGGCCTATTGCCACGGTGAAATTTAGTGGCAATAGGGCCATTTTGGTTGCAATACATTACTATAGCCACGAAACGAGTTTCGTGGGCTGTCGTGGCAAGTAGTAGCGTGGCGAAAGGCTTCGCAACAAGTTTTTTGGTTGATTGCAATACACAAGGTTGTTGCAACGAAGCAAAACGTTGTGATTAACTTTAAACGCAACGAGAAATCATGTGGCAATAGTTTATATTGCCACATCGTTCGTCATTGCATTAGGGTGTATTTGCAACCAAACAACAATGTTGCAATACAACTCTTTTGCTAGGTAATTTATTTAGTGGCAATGACACTTTTCACCATGTGTAGTATTTCGTTGCCACATGCTATCTCGCTACCAATAATGTTTGGTGGCAACAAGTTATATTGCCACGTATATGGCTTGGTTGCAGCATGTTGTATTACCACATATATTGTTTGGTGGCAACAGGTTGTAATGCTACGTATGTAGCTTGGTTGGAGTAGGTTGTATTGCCATATGTATTGTTTGGTTGCAACAGGTTATGTTACCACGCACAATCTTTAGTGGCAATATATGTTATTGCTACCCTGAATTCTTAGTGGCAAGTAATATTGTTGCAACAAATTACATGTTGTGGCAAATAGTACTATGACAACGAAATAGAATTGCTCCATTTCCATAAATAGGAATCCTAAAAAATCATTAACAAATGCTGATTTCAAATGAATTATATAGAAAAAATACAAATTACCTCGATCATCACAACATAGAATAATCAATTTGCCATTAATTGAAGCAAACCAATGTTTTAGTACATAAGTTCAATACACATGCAACAAAGTATATTTTGAATCTAAAACATCATAATGCTAAATTCAAATATAAAACTAGTAGCTTATGTGGGAGCTTGCAACAGATCATACATCCTCCATGAATGTAGTTCTTGACATGGTTTCATGTTCATTAGCACTTCACTCAGGTCTCATCCTCCTAGTAAATAAAAGCATACACATTAAATATTGTATATTCATGCTATGGAAGTGATTTTACTTGTAGAATGAGCAACATGAAACATTCAGATTTAAATCGCATGAATGATTGGTACAATTTGATGTGAAAAACAACTATATGACATTTCTCCAGTAGTAGTAGTAGTAGTAGTAGTAGTAGTAGTAGTAGGTATCAATACAAGATGCTAATCTAGAGGATAGGTTACATTTCACGGACTTGTTGCCATTTCACAATAGTGGTCAGTACTATAAAAATCAAGAAAGTACAACACATAATTTTATAACTTTTCAATCTAACTATGTTTCCAAGGACAGTAATTGTTTCACAATAGTGGTCAGCCCTAGGGAAAGTACAACACCAAAAATGAATCAGGAAAGTACACCACAATTCCATATATGATAATTATAAAATACAAATGTCTAATTTCCAAGGATACTGAATTAATTGACACTTTGAAGTTCAACGTAATTTAAAAATAGCAATGTTGTGTATCCATTAGTGTAGATAGCAGAAAGTATGTGAAACAAATATAAGTACCACTTTAGTGAGAACACAATATATTAGTTATAGACCTTTGGTCACACTGCATGTTGAGTATTGCAATTCATACTTACCCTTGGCCGAACACGATTTTTAAGTGCAGCACTCCTCGGTTGATGTGGAGAAATATAAGTTGCTGCCGCATTCACATTGGATTTTTGTTTATTAACTTTGGAAGTTCCAGTCTTGCGAACATTTGCTACTATTGGGACGAGTGTTTTCCATGTCATCCTATGAATTACAAGCATCTCTCGAGATACACATGACTAAATTTTATTTTGACAGATTATATAAGCTTACAACTGCATGATCTTTATAATAAAAAAAAATGGACAATGTCTATTTATGCGAGATAGAGTAAAAGTATTAGCCTATCATTCTACCTGTGTTTATTTTGTGTAGATAGATAATAAAGTCAGTTTGTCATCTTACCTGTGTTCTACGATGTGGACTTTGATCACCAAGGGAGCCCCTAGTATGCTTTCTTCATATTTTTAATCCTTGGAGGGCGGATGAGGGTTTAGATACAACTAGCTGATACCCCGCACGTTACTGCAGAATAAAAGTAATAAAAGTATAGATAAGTTTATAGTAGTGATGAAAGCATTATCAATTTATTGTGTGTGAACTGTGAACTCATGGATTATATATCATACAAAAAAAATATAAGTAGTACAAATAAAAGATTTGTCTTCTACACCATACATTGTATGGAGGTCATATACGCAAGCAAGACAATAAAAACAGGTCTTTAATGAATATTTTTCCAGACTACATTTATAGTCTCAATAGATAACACATAGTATTACATAAAAAACAGATTTTGCACATAATAATATGATGCACGCAAGCAATATTACTTTAATATATAAGAAACTTATGAGCATATATAATAAGTAACATAAAAGTAGTAGATATCTGGTATAATTAAATTTACTATGAATATCTACTACTTCAAATCATAGAAGTGGAGATTTGGTAAATCTTTAATTGATAACCCATCAATGTGGCCTCCACCGATTATGAGTTAAAGAGAAACATAAATACATTTTTGTACATTACTTCCTATATGGAAAGGGGGGGGGGACTCATGGACAAAACTAACTTTTCACTTGAAGATAACTTGCAACATATTAGACATCCGCCAATGCTGCAATAATTACTCACGCAAAGTTCCTTATCCGTCGATGGAACATAACACCGGTCTTTTTTTCCCTCTGTCTTCATGGAATAATTAGATTATAAACCAAATAAAGGAAAGGTTTTCGTAATCTGTTCAGGAGTCGATACATCAGCTTGGATGCCTAAACAAATAACGCCATCATGGAGGCTTGTATCTCTCAAGCAGCTAAATATGTAAAGAATCATGATTTAAAAGAAATCGAGTGCCCAGTTTGGCGAACAATCGGAGAGGATGAAACAAAAGAGGCATCAGATTTAGGTAGAAGCTCCCCTAGGTTGTGTGTGGGCGTTTTGATTGATTGATTGATTGAGAGAGAGAGAGAGAGAGAGATGCTCAGTTTTTCTTCGGGTCAGGAGTCAGTTTGATGGCAGGTATGGATCATGGTAAGTTTATATACCGAACAGGAGGGGGATGAGCGTGAATAAAAACAGAGAGACAAGAACATAATTGCGAATGAGAAACGTCTGCTGGAAGGCAACTAAAACAGTGCGTTGAGTGCATGGCGTTACAGTCAGATTATTGTCTCGCTAGATTAAATCCTAATTGAATTAGAGAACTTTATTAGAAAGGCAGAACATTGCATAATAGACTCACCACGATTAAAGCCAGGAGATGGATCATCGCCGCAACCGGCAGGTCGACGGAGCAATGGCGACATAATTATTGATCTTTCGCAGGCAAGGAGCGACACTAGTTTGTGGAGTGTGCACTGCCAATGTGCCAATTGATGCCACGATCACGGTCTCTCCTTGGCACCCAGGTTTGTGGCGTCACACGATGAGAAGGATTGTTGTCGCTCGATGCCGCCGAGAAGCCGCCGTCTCTCGTCGTGTGTGGCTGCGTGTGCTTCGATTGATTTGTCGAACTTGAGTCGTGCTTCTGAATTCGTGGACTCTAGACATTGGGCTGAATGTGTGCGTCTCATGGCCCTTAGACAACGACGTAGGCTTACGTGGAAGGCCAGGGCTACAAGCCATAAAGGAATTATGGTGTTCGTATAGAAAAAATATAAAGGACCTTTGTGTCGTCGTGCAACTTAATCAGCCTGCTAACAAAAAAAGAATTGTTTGGAACGGATAAATATAAACTAAAAGGTCGGTTGCTACCGATATGGCTCTGTAAAAATATAGGGCCTGTGAAGGCCCTATAGTATGGTTACGACCTATTACACATTCTATATATGCAACTTTTTTTTTCAACACAATGAATTGCAACGAAAATATACTTTGTGGCATTAATGTATTTGTTTTGTGGCAATAGAACCTTTCCGTTGTAATATGGGCTGATACTTTCGCAACGAGTAATAAGGTTAATACAACAAGTACATATTAGTGGCAATAAATTTACTTCATTTGCAACGATAACAAATTTGTGGTAATATTAGCAAATTATCGCAACCATTCTGTAAATGGTAGCAATATCTATCTACCTCTTGCAACATAAAGTATCACCATCGCAACGGTACATTTGTCGTGGCAGTAACTCCTACCTATTGCAACCATGTATAAAAACAGTGGCAATAACACCTACCTATTACAATAAAAAATCTATGGTTGCAAAGTGCCCCATAACAATAGCCCTTTTTTCTTGTAGTGTACGCCTCGGGGACGCTAGCCATGGCGCCGTCGAGGGCGACATCCTCTCGTCCTCGATAACCGTTGTCCTCACTTGATCGGGACCCATTGTGCACTGCTCGGCGCTCAACCACGCCGAGGTCGGGACACGCATCAACGGTGCTATCTGTTCCCTCGGCATGGATGGTCATCCTCACCATGGGCCCACTTGGGCTTACGTCGACGATGCATCGTCTATCTCGCGCCCGTAGCTGCAGCGGCTTCACCGACAGGCTTCGCCTCAACATCAACGACAACGCACCACGGTCCTTCCATCGGTACCTAGGTTCTCGTCGTCCACTACAACATGTCGTACTCGCCATCTATAGAAAGGTGGTGACCGCTACGGGTGATCCGGTATGGGTGATTTGGATCCAACAAGTCTACCTCCATGAGATCCGCCACTCACATGTCGTGAGTATGCATCTCTCATGCATCCAAATGAATTACAAATATATTATGTTTCATCGATGATGGTCTTCCACAAAGGCAACTTCAATCTCGCCCAACGTCAGCCCCTCCGGCAGCTCTTCGTTCGTCAGCCCGTTGGTCTCCACCTATGACACGTCGTCATTCATATTTTACCGTTCTTAAGTCAAGTGTCTTGTTTTGGCATATTCATAGTACTTGTGCACACATCATCTACACTCTATTTATTAGAGTGCTGCTGATGTTTAAGTTAATATACTCCCTCCATCTAGAAATATAAGTATTCATAGACTTTCAGACCTATAATTTGATCACTCGTCTTATTCAAAATATTTGTAAAATATTTATTTATTTTGTGATAATTTAATTAATTCTTAGATATATTTTAAGTATGAATTCTTTATTTTTATAATTATATAAATTTTTTGAATAAGACGAGCGTTTATATTTGGAGGTAGTAATTTCCCTTTATCAAAAAGAAAAACATGCTCCCATCATCCGCCAACGGCGTGGGCCTTCCGTACCGTTCAGTTCCAGCAGCAGCTGCCGCCGCGTGATTCTACAGCGTTTGCCAACGACGCGTCCGTCCGGTCCTCGGCTCACCCACTCGTTTTTTTTTTTTGATAACAGGCTCACCCACTCGTTGAGTCGCACAGCAGCACAGCGGAGACGCGGACGCCGCAGCAGTCCACTCTCCAGCGCCGCGCTCCCCGAAGCATTATCCGCGAGGCACCTCCCCTGCCCCAGCCTCCCCCCGCGCCCCTGCTCTCCCGTCCCTCTCCTCGCCGCGCGGCGGGCCCCTTCTCCGCCGGCCGGATCCGCCCCGCGCCGCCGCGCCCCAGATCCGGCTCCCTTGCCCCTTGCAGCTGCCGCGAGCTCGGCGGCCCGTATGCTCGGGTAGCAGCGTCCCGCGCGCTGCTGTGGCCGCCGGAGCCGGGCCGGCGGGCGCCGCCGCTGCCTTCAGTTGGGCGCAGTCCTCTTAGGGACGGGGGCTGCTGCTGTTGCCCCCTGCCTGCCTCGGGGCCGCCACGGTTGCCCGTCAGCTACCACCGGAATCCCGCGGGGACAGAGGTACGATTTTTCCCTCGCGCTTGATCCGAGATGAAATTCTAGCTGGTTGTGGAATCAGTAGCGCGTTCTGTGGCAGAGGATTGGTTATCTAGTAGTACTGGCAAATAGTATGTGGAAGCTTGTAGTGTGAACTCGTGCTTCGGTAGCAGTTGAGTAGCGTTCGTACTCTTGCTACTGTTATTAGTACGGAATATGTGTACCCTTGCTATTTTTGTTTGTTTGCCAACTAATCAATGGCGGAACATGAAAACTGCATCAGTTTGTGCTGTTGCTCGTTGGTAGTAGATGTAGCTCACCTTCTCAAATTCGGTTCCTTGGATATACAGATATCTTTCTTTATCTTCGTCAGGATCTGTGTATCGATCTCCTTTTGCACGTTTGTAGCCAACCTGTTACAATTATTGTTGTGTGTTTTACAAATGCCATTGTGTCTTCCAGCAGTGCACAAATACCCTGTGTGTTACTTAGAGTCTCTTCCCGTTTTGCAGTGTTGCTGTAGTTATGGCAGAACTTCAGGATGGCCACTACGATTCGATCTCCCAGTCAACCGACAGCTTGCGTATCGAGCCGATATACGAGTCGTTCCTGTGTCCGCTCACCAAACAGGTTATGCGGGACCCTGTCACTATTGACAGCGGTGTTACGTTTGAACGTGAAGCCATTCTCAAGTGGTTCAACGACTGCCGTAGCAGTGGAAGGAGGCTTGTCTGCCCCGTGTCTAGGAAGGAGCTCAGCAGCACTGAATTGAACCCGAGCATTGCTCTCAGGAACACTATCAATGAATGGATGAACCGCAACGAAGTGGCCAAGCTTGATGTGGCCCGTAAGTCGTTGACATCTGATAGCACCGAGAGTGATATCTTACAAGCTCTCCAGTATGTTGCTGAAATATGTCAGAGAAATCGATCAAGCAAGCATGTTGCGAGGAAAGATGGGTTGATAAGCATGATTGCTGATTTGATGAAGAATGGCAGTACGAAAGTACGGCAAAAGGCATTAGAAACTCTCTGCGTTGTTGCAAAAGATGACAACGACAATAAGGTGCTTTTTCTGTGAATCTAGCTTCTGTTCATGTTCAGCTTTGTTTACGACTCATGTTGTTATTATTTTGACTTTTCACATACTTTGTAGGTTGAGATTGCTGCTGGAGACAATATTCGCACAGTTGTGAAGTTCTTATCTCATGGTCAAGTTCAGGAAAAGGAACAAGCTGTGTCGCTGTTGTATGAGCTTTCAGAAAATACAGACCTGTCAGAAAAGATTGGCAGTGTTCCTGGGGCCATTCTTATACTTGTTGGCTTATCAAGCAGTAAAGTCGAAAACTTATTGATTGTTGACAGGGCTGAAAAAACATTGGAGAATTTAGAGAATTGTGAAAAGAATGTTAGACAGATGGCCGAAAATGGTAGACTGCAACCCCTTCTTAGGCTTCTCCTTGAAGGTACATTTGTTTCCTGTGTTTATGTTTTCTTTTGACAATCATATTGATTATGTATGTTGTTATTTTACAACTCCTGGGCTATGACACCTTCCACCCAATGTTCTCATTGACGTGCTTAATAATCATTTTCGGTTTTTCCTTCTTCTGATGTCATATTACATGGTCATTGTTATGCACTTGTTGGTTCAATCTTCACCTCTTAATAGTACTTGCACTCTTCTAAGAACACACAATGTGTAAGCTCGGAATTCTTTGTCCTGTGGGTGTGGGTGTAGCATAGGAGCACCTCCAAATACGAATGTGTAAATAAGAAATTATCGTGTGTCATTGACCTTTAGTTGCTATTCTATTTCACAGCCTCTATTTTATGATATTTCAATCATTAAAGATAAACACCTCCCGAAGGATAGCCAAGCGACAGCAGCTTGATTAAGACGGGATAAAATATAGACTCGGTGATGAATATAACAATGAGTCTAAATTGATTCTTCATTGCTTGCTTCTAGATACATGATTTATTGCCTCCTTATATGGATGGAGACCGTCTCCAACAACAAATTTCAAATACGTATCTCTAAGTGATCTAACGTTAATTGCTAAGCAACATATAACCAGCCTAAGCTTGGTGCGGCTATGCACCTTACGGGGCTGCACTGGACGTCATCCTCTTTTATGGGCGCTAACTGATCTTGACACTCTATTTAATTCTTGTATGCACTACCTTTGTTTAATAGATATAACAATAATACTAAGTCAGGGACTTATCATTCATGTAGTCAATTTTATTTTATTGTACTGGTCAGCTATATGCTTGCAGAACTAATATTTTAAAGAAAAAACACTGGTTCTATAGTAAAGTGAAGATAATGGTCACAAATTGTGATCTTTGCATCATATCTGAGATTTGAATTTGTGGGGCCTGGTTTCATTTTACTTACCACTTATTGTATGCTCCAGCATATGGTGATTGATGAGGTTGCTTTATTGTTATGTTGATGTTCTTTCTAGCATTTGACTTTCTTGAGGCAATTAATGTTCTTTTAGTTGGCATTTACTTAGAAAGGTCTAGAAGCGTTGTAGGCAGCCTTGGCTTTAGATGGGGAACCTTTTTTTTTCGCGAATACGCAGTAGAGCTGTGTACCGTTGTATTAAGAGAGAAAAATTCCAGCCCCTTACAAATAACACCTCCTCACTCTGGGCCGAGCCATGAGGGGTGGTTTACATCATAGATAGACTTTCTAAAAAATAAAAACTAAAGCAAGAACAAGACTGACGATGAACACAGCTAGCCTAACTGTGCTTATCTCCGTGACCCGGACCAAGGGCTCGCAGCCCCTTGGCACCAGCTGATTGCCATAAGTGCTTCTCGTCCATGACCTCTCGGTGCATATTATGTAAGTTTGGGCTCTACCCCTCAAAAACACAGGAATTCCTATGTTTCCACAAGACCCAGGGAGTAAAAATTATGAGAGAACTTAATCCCTTTGGTTTCACCTTGGGGCACTTCTTTATTGTTTTGCGCCACCATTCTGCAAAGGAGGAGCTATTGCGACGAGGCGCTAGACCCTGCAGCCCCAACGGACTGAAAGCCCTGACCCAACATAAAAACACATTCTATACAAAAGTACAATCTAAAAACACATTCTGTACAAAAGGCGCTAGATGGGGAACCTTGAGTTGAGCTTTTGGTATTCTTATGTCTGTACGAAGGTACAATCATTCTACAGTCTTTAAACGACTTTCTGAATAATTATAAATATTATATGATCTTATCCCCTGATTTATTCATGTGCCAATATGCAGGTTCACCTGACACACAATTATCTATGGCGGCATATCTTGGGGAGCTTGTTCTCAGTAATGATATGAAAGTTTTTGTGGCAAAAACGGCAGGTTCCACTCTGGTTAATATCATGAAAAAAGGGAATAAAGAAGCCAGAGAAGCAGCTCTGAAGGCATTGAACCAAATTTCATCTTATGAGAGCAGTGCAAAGATACTAATTGAAGCGGGTATTCTTCCGCCTCTCATCACTGACCTCTTTACTGTTGGCAGTAATCAACTTCCGATGAGATTGAAGGAGGTCTCGGCAACAATTCTTGCAAATATTGTAGCATCGGGTGCACGTTTTGAGTCCATTCCACTTGATCACAACAGGCAGACCTTGGTATCTGAGGACATTGTTCACAATCTGCTTCATCTCATAAGCAACACTGGACCAGCAATTGAGTGCAAGTTACTCCAGGTCTTTGTTGGTCTAACTGATTCTCCAACAACTGTCCAAAACATAGTTGATGCCATCAAAAGTTCGGGTGCTATTGTCAGTTTAATCCAGTTTGTAGAAGCACCTCAAAGGGATGTTCGCATGGCCTCCATCAAGCTCCTGAATAACTTATCACCTTTTATGGGTCAAGAACTAGCTGAGGCTTTTCGTGGTAACTTCAGTCAATTAAGCAGCTTGATCAGGGTCATTGCTGAGAACAATGGTATTTCTGAAGAGCAAGCAGCAGCTGCTGGCCTTGTAGCTGATCTTCCTATGCAGGACTCAGTCCTTACCAGACGTCTTCTTCAAGATGGGGCCTTTGGTACCATCATTTCAAAAGTTGTCAGAATCCGACAAGGGGAGATTCGTGGGGGCGCTTCGTGAACCCGTTTCTCGGAGGTCTAGTTCAAATAGTCTCACGGATCACATTTGTCTTGGATGATGATCCGGATATTATTGCTGTTGCTCGTGAATACAATCTTGCTGTTCTTTTTACTGAACTACTCCAGATGAATGGACTTGATGCTGTCCAGATTGTCTCTGCTACTGCGCTGGAGAAACTCTCCCATCAATCAAAGCATCTTACAAAGATACTACCAGCTCCCAGTCCAGGATTCTGTTTTTCGATATTTCCATGTCTCAGTCAGAAATCTGTAGCAACTGGGGTCTGCAGAATTCATCACGGGATATGTTCTGAAAGGGAGAGCTTCTGTCTCTTGGAGGGGAAAGCAGTGGATAAGTTGGTTGCTTGCTTGGATAACAACAACGAGAAGGTTGTTGAAGCTGCTCTAGCAGCACTGTCTACAATATTGGAGGATGGAGTAGACATTGACCAAGGTGTCCTGGTGCTTTGTGATGCTGATGGAATCAACCCAATTCTTGAGATCTTGTGTGAGAACCGAAATGAGGCACTACGGCAGCGAGCGGTGTGGGCAGTGGAAAGGATATTGCGGATTGATGAAATTGCTTATGAGATATCTGGAAATCAAAATGTTGGAACGGCCTTGGTTGAAGCTTTCAGGCATGGTGACTACAGGACAAGACAAGTTGCGGAGCGAGCACTAAAGCATGTAGATAAGTTGCCAAATTTCTCTGGGATATTTTCCAAGATGGGTGCTCAATGACCATGTTGCATGAAAGTAGTCTGTTCTATTTGACATGTGAATTGAATTATCTTGAGACTCACAGACTGCATGACAAAGCTGATGCAAAATGGCTCTCGTTTCCAGCACAACTCTTGTCGGCTTTTGCTGACTGTATTCGGAATAGTTCCTATAGGAATATGATTGAACGAAGAAGAATTAATGTATTGCACGTGTTGTATAGTGGTATATATATTTCCACCTGTAATCTTCTCTATATTTTCCTGATTGGTCAGATTCATAGAATAGAACTATTTTCTTGTGGCGTTTCAAACGATAAAGTACACATATGCCCCAACTTTGGGCAGAAAGTGGGAAAAAAGAAGGAAATTTGCATGAAAAAAAAACTGTTTTCATTAATATACCTTGACAATGTTTTTGAGGAAGTCGTTATTTGTCATGAAACGATGTGGCTATTCTTTGAGTTGCACTCAGGTGTGATATTAGCACACTATCCTTTACAATCAGTCAGTCAGGACATTTATTTTGAGAGTAAAATATATTAGATATTATTTTTAAGTTAAAGTCAAACAAAACAATTTTGGTGGTTAGAGAACAGGTGTTGCTTATTTTATTTGGCTAAACCATCCAAACAAGATAAGAAAATACGGCACCCACATTTCCAATGGTAGTCAAGTTCACTAGAATAGGTTCCTTGAGCTATGATCCACTGTCGAATCAGCAGTATCGAAGTAAGTGAATTATTCACCGAGAACTTTCTATGGCATTCAGCCTTTTCCTTCCTTAGCACCATCACTAATAATTCTCTCTAGTAAGCTGCTCTGGATCTGTCATAAGCATGCATACTGGCGCTCTCTTATTGGCTAGGCCTCTATCTTATTAGCAGATTATTCTAACAATATTTACAAAGATGATAATGTTATGATACGTTGAAATGTATGAAAATTTTACATTTAGGCACATTTCACATACAAAATCTCCCCGTTGTGTCATGGTTCTTTTGGAGATATATGCATTATTCTTGTACACTAAGATTGGTGTGGGACTTTGATACAATCGGGATAGAAGATTTTATTTGTTGCCGTCATCTTAGATTTTAAAAAAGATTTTTATGGCAGTGCTAATAACGACAATGATTATGTGACACCTGAATGTGCCTATGACTATGAGTGCAGTCTGAATCCAGAACATGTTCGCTGCTAAATTGTCAATATGAGTAACATTAGAACTATCTAACAACAAAGTTTATTTAGTTAATTTTAAACCCAGAAAGAGAAGACCAGATACACTATTTAGATGGATGGAGCACGACATACTAATTTATATCTGTGGCAAACTTCCAAACTTGATCGGCAGATGGCAATTAGAAATTTTGAAGATTATCACTTTAGTAATTTATATCTGTGGCAAACTTCCAAACTTGATCAGCAGATGGCATTTAGAAATTTTGAATTCTGCATGTAAATTAAGTATTTCACGTTTGCTTTTTGCCTGATAATGCTGCTCCCTAAAGTCTTTGCTGCTAAATTGTCAATATGAGTAACATTAGAACTACTGAATAACAAACTTTATTTAGTTCATTTTCAAGCCAAGAAAATGCTAGACTGTAGTGTTAGATGGATCAAGAATGGCATACTTCAAGCTTATACAAGATACCACAGCATAGGGTCATAGGTGTTCTATGTAGGTAACACCACACTACAGCACAAAAAAAAAATGAAGGAATAAGCTATTTACTGGAAACCCTTGATCAGTAAGACGTGACAACAGGGAACAGATCTAATACAATTTTCTGATCGGGAAACAGCATATTTGTTTCTCCTTGTATACACCTTTTTCCATTTGGTGTGTATGACTAACATCACTGAGCAGATGGCTGGTGTTCGGCAAATGTTGGATCTCCTGGGAGTTCTGCATTTACATATTTAATGTTTTAGATATTTGAATCAAAATATTGCAAGCAAAAGAGAGGCATGCATCCAAAACTGAAAGGAGCGAGCATGTGGAAATAATTTAGAGCAATATTTGAATCAAAATATTGCAAGCAAAAGAGAGGCATGCATCCACCATTTTAATGACTTTCTACTATTTCCAGTACTGATGTCAACTGGTAAACTGTTCTCTAATTTTTGTGGTATGCAGATGACATATGGGAGGGACCATTAGCATGGAAAGCAGTATGTCACAAGTCATAAAGTGGTAGATTTAGGAAACAATACCCCCAAAAGAGTATTGGTTGATATGTGAAACAGCCACCATACTTTGTAGTTTTGTGATTATGGGACCAAAATATTAGTGAATTTGTGAAATTAACTCTTGTGCATATTATGAAAAAGATCAATTTGTTCAATTGAAAATGTGTATCCTATTTGAAATATTCATAACATGTCATGTGACTAAATAATTATATTGCTACTGACCAAGTTTCGACATCACATGAAGATTTCAAAAAAATAAAATAAAAAAATACTTAAGTATCAGTTTTACATGAGCTGAGGAAATATATGTAAAACTCAATAGTTTATGATCACTACCTTGTTCTGCCTAATGGTAGAAGCAAACAAATAGAATGAAAACGAAATAGTGTTACATGCAAGTTACTTGTTGCAGTATCCCTACAGTTACCCAAAAAACGAAATAAAAAATATCGATATGCTAATACAAATTTGAAAATATTCTAAATTATTGTTGTAATTCCCAGGCTTCAGTAGGGCAGTCGTCACAAAAAATTGTGAATTCGTGTGGGTCCCTGGAATATGTTTTGAACACTTTAAGCAATCATGGTATATAAGCAGAAAATAGATAGAAGAGCAATTAGTTGTTTCATATAATTATGTTACGTATAAGCAAGGTGTTGATGTGAATAATGTCAAATGTATTTTCTAGTATTATAAGGATAAAAAATAACCGCTGAAATTAAAGCCGGATATATGTAAGAAAGCAACAAAACAATCAGTGTCACTACAATATATGATCTCAAATAGAATTTTTCATTTGCAACTTAGCATTTTGCCAATGAGCTGCTCTGACAGGTTTACAATCATATTTGGAACCAGTATCAATATATAGAGAAATGTGGAAAAGGATAGTACCTGCTGATTTGAATCCTTCGCCAGTTTGTTTTTCCAACAAAAATTTGGCAGTGGCCTGGTTTTGAAGCAAAAATTCTGCCGTGATTCCTTGAACCCAGGTTCATTGTCTGGTTTTTTCTGCAAGATAGATCTCAAATAAATTCTATGCATTACTACCATCCTTTTCAAGATAGTAACTTCTTTTTTCTTCCTTTCAGTATTTTTTTGGTCTTTTTGGTAAGCAAGTAGATTTCTGAAAGCGATATTTACTAGATAGCAATAAGCTTTTTGCTCACTGAATTTTTTATGATTAACTTGTGCCATCTATGAAGCTGATACAAACATTGCAGTGCAGTTTTTTTCCAGGGATCACTGGGAGGATTACTACCATCAACTAGGAGTGCATACCTGTTTTGTTCTTGTGCTTCCGGTTTTATGAGTAACCAATGGTGGTGTCGAACCAAATAACTTTTGTTTGACTCTCATGACATGGGACGACCTGAATGAATGTAAGAGAAACAGAGGATACAATCAGATAATAGCTTCAAATTTACAGGTGTTTCAGATTTCATAGTGGTATCAGGAACTAATATTATAAGGATAATAATACATTTTAGTTCATGAATATACAGGTGTTTCAGATTTCATAGTGGTATCAGGAACTAATATTATAAGGATAATAATACATGTTAGTTCATGAATATAATAGTGTTACAGTTTGGGGAACAACAATCCCATTACAATAAATTCCCTTTAAGAATGAGGTACCTTTGCCCGTCCAGTTGAGACGCCCTTGGTGTAATCTCTTGCACTGTTCTAACAGAAACCTGAAATATTCACAAAGCGAAACCATTATGAAACTGAGACCCACCTGTCTTAAAAAAAGACAAATCAAAGGTAACTGAACCCAGGAACGGTTGTATTTGTACCTTTCTTGGCGGCCTGAACTCAGGCTCAGTGTTCTCTGCAGGCATGCTTGCCGACTGCAACTGGCTAATCCTCTCAGCAATGGTTGTGCCAATATTTCTCGAGGTCGACGCAGAACTGCCCGTTTCACATCTGGAGAAGCTGATGGACATCTGCAGCGCTGCCTGTGTGGACCTCTTCTTAGTGACAGAGGTTGGAGCTCGCTTGCTACTATCCGTACTAGGAGGCGAGGCGTTCTCCTTTGACGACGAATGCAGAGCTGATCGCCTTTTCGCTGATGAAGACTGGCCTTTCTTTCCCGAAGAGGGGGAGCTGAGCTTGGCCGGCTTCTGGAACAGGGACAGCATCTGAAGCCTCCTTTTCTTGGCAGAATCGGTGCTGATGTCCTGGTTAACAATGGAACATTCCTGCAGGAAGCACATATTAAACGTCGTCAACAGTTGAGGATTACGATAGCAGTTCAATTCCACATTGTGATAGAGAATAATTTTAATCGAGCAGTCGTGGTCGGTAGTCACCTGCAACGGTTGCCGCTCCTCTACCGCATCAACTGACACCGAATGACCCGTGCACAGATCCTGATTCTCCTTATTAGACTGCGACGCGTCGCTCTCCCTGTTACCAGTTTCACCCACTGATTCATCCTCCTTGCGAGCAAAGCCTACGACATCAGTGATGACCTCCACCTCGTCCGCCGCCACTGCCGCCACCCGGTCACCAGCATCGCCACCACATTCCACGGCATCATCAACAGCGCAGCCGCCGCCGGAGACCTCCTGCTCCGTGGCAGCCTCGTCGGTCATACAGGACGACCCCGCGGCCGAAGACGTTGACGAGTGGGCGCCACTGGCTTCCTCCACCGCGAGAACCTTCTCGTAATCGTAACCGCCCTCGGCCCCCGCGGTGGCGTCGTCGGTCTCCATCTTGCGCTTCCTGGCGTAGTGCGCCTCGAACATGGCCTTCTTCTGCGCGACCAAGCCCGGGCGCGCCTGCCGCGCCGCCTCCTCTTGGTACCGATTGTGCGCGAACGCCGACCACTTGCCCCACTCCAGCGGCTCCGATAGGAACCGGCCGAAGGAGACCGACTCGCCCAGCGCCGACATCATGTCCACCTTCCAGTCGTGCTCGTGCTGCACCCCATCAGCCGCACAAGCTGTCACCGAATCCCTCGACCTCGCGAAACGGCAGAAGAACGGGCACGGGAAGAGCTGCTTACCTTGTTGTCTTCGTGGCCGCGGATGTCCGGCTCCGGCGCCGGCGCCGGCGAGAGGTCCGTCTCGGCACCCATCGGGGGAGACTGGGAATTGGATCGGATCTGGGAGGGGAATCGGCCGCCGCGCTGGATCGGGGGGCTCACTGGTGTTTGCCTTTTTGGAATTGGGGAGAGGGATAGAGTGGGGAGCGTGAATGCGTGATTGCAGGTAGGCGCAGCAGCTTTCGGTGGAGGTGGGTTCGATTTGAATTTGCGGGGAAAGTGTACGTTGGGGTGGAGAGGAGCTGGCTGGGCCAGCTCAAGTGACCGTTGCACAGTGTTTAACCTATGCGCCCCTCACGGGGAAGATGTTTGTTATTTTGCTCCATAATGTGACTGACCTATTGGAACATGCGCGTTAGCGGATTTTGGTTCGATTATTATGCTTGGAAAAAAGAGATGTATTATACTGCTTCCCATTCACTATTTGACTTTTAGGAGAATGTCCGCCACCAAATCTCAGAAATATAAAATCAGACACCGCAAAAGTTTTATGTGTATCCAATTACACATTCCGATAAGAACAATTATGATAAAATATTCTTGCAGGCACCGGTGGCATCAGTTGTAGCTATTGATACTTCATACTAAAAACTAGATATGGATTAATGTTCATGCATCTGGTGCTACATAACAAAATAATGATTTTTTCTCGAAAACGTAGAAGAGCTACGCTTCATTATATTAAGAAGAAAACTAAATTTCTCTCGGTTCTGGATATCGCCATCTCCGAACCATCTCGCAACCCAATTCCGCACGTCACGTTGGTCACTCCCTCACCGCGCCATCCGCACCCCAACACTTGCAACGCCAATAGCGCGCGCCACCACACCAAGCACCGTCCGTGTTCTTTAATGCTTCACCGTCGCGCGTGGTGACCGCGCGCCGACCCAGCCGGCTCCGTGCGACCACTCCCGGCGTTGTACCTGTGCCACCTACCGTAGCCGCATGTGCCGTCTCGCGGTGCACAACTCTGTGATACCCCTCCCGGAGAGGGGCATCGCGCATCCTATACCAATCCCTAGATCAATAGTTAGTACTAAAAAATAGGTAGTCTCAAATCCATACATTACTAAAATACGAGGATATACGGAGAGCTTACCAAACATTGTTAAGTCACAATCCAAGAGTAGGTAGCGGAAATGGGCACGAAAGCTTATCACTTCAATCATCCACAAGCAACTTGAGCATACGACGAAACCTAACCGTCTCTATCTCTTCTTGAGTTTGTCCACTAAAACCACAATGAACAAACCATGAGTACATAAGGTACTCAACAAGCTCTAACACTACACAAAGGGTATAATCATGCATTGAGTTTGTAGCAAGAATGTAGGCAAGGGGTTTGATATTTGCGCTAGCAACTAAGCATGCGGGATTCATTAATTATAGATATCAAGGAAAGGGGGACCTATCAATATTTTAGTTGGTAGGCTAGAGCATAAATCATTCTCGTCAGTTTCGAAGTTTTTAATAGGGATGGATCTCCAATATCCATATATGACACTTTCCAAAAACACGGGCACAAGGTCACCCACTCACACGTCGAGGAGGTAATTATATGTTGCTAATCGATGTGAGCTCAAGGTTTGGCGTGTCAATATACCGTGACAACGGACATCCGGATAATTATCCACTCTGCAAAGGTTGGTACACTTTACCCACAAGCTATACACTCTTTGCAAGTAAGCACATAACGCTTTCACCGCAACTAGGCACGCCCGGAAGTCCGCCACGAAGTTTAGGGGTCTCGACGGATATGACACCGAGGCATACCTTCCACCAAATGTTGCCAAGTACTAGACTTCACCAAGAGTGACCCTTGGAGGTCCGTAAACTACTACATCCGATGGAACTTCTTGCTGCGTAACCTAAGGTTTGGTGTCGGTCCTTCCCATAACAGGTTACGTGGTTGTACACTAAATCATCAACTTAGGGCCCAAAGAACAGGTCCTTATATGGCAGGGCAAACACTTGTCCGTACCAAATGGACTACACCTAAACACCAAGTACTCTACACCGAGTACTAAGCGGTTTCACCCATGACCGGTTGATCTATCACCCACCCAATTAACACACACCACCAAACTCGTTTTACACCTTTTCGCATAATAGACATATGGTATGGTGTGGCGATGAGTTTCATCTCAATAGTTCCTAAGCACTTCTAAGCATAGCTATATTCTGTACATTAGGCATCTAATGTCGGTATAGGTGGAGTTTATGAGGTGGTAGGGTAAGACAATCAAGGCAGGGTTTTGGTAACAACAATGGAATTACCAATGAGCAAGTAGGTAGTATTTTATGCAAAGCAAACAATGACACTCGGGAGAGCATGCAATATAGAGTAGGCTCTAAGTTGGTTCTATACTACTTTTCATAGCATAAATATGATCAAGTGATGGTTAGAGCTTCCCTATCAATGCTATATCCTTACAAGTCGTGCCTCACGTCGTTACTCGACTTGACGTTAGAATCCATCTTGAGATTTGGGCCTTCAAGCGTTGTTTACGGCTTGGGGCTCCTTCGGATTCTCCATCTCTATAGTATGTGAAGCTAATGCGAAAAAAATAAAATAATTAAGAAAACAATCATACTCCAATTAAAACTCCATTTAGATCACAAGGTTTGGTGTATACCTGTGGGAGACATGGATAGGTCAGATTTAAGATGACAAGATCCGGGTTATGGGGATTTGGTTTGGATATGTCGGAACTCATAAGTTCAACAAGTGAAAGAATCGATGGAAACGGAGTTTGGACTATGATAGTTGGGAGATTAGGGTGGGGCGGGGGGGGGGGCATATTATGAAGGAATGAGATTATGGTGGATGACAAAATATTCCTCGTGTCGGGACGATCGCGTGAGCGCAAGAATCCCCGAAACGGAGTTCCGGATCAAAATATATGAGTGTTGGAAGTCCAGGGACCTTTTTCTAAATACTTTTAAGGTCATAGGGACCTATTTATAATTACATAAAAGTGTAGAGGGACCTTTTGTAAAATTTAAGGGACCTAAAAGATAATTTTTAGAAAGTTTGGGGTCTTTCTATAAAAATCCAAGGATCTAAACATAATATAGAAGAAGGCCAGGGACTTAAGTGTAAAAGTACAGGAGCTAGGATTTTCCAAGGGTTTTCAGAATTATTTTTATGTGGAAATTTCGTGGACCGGGTCCACGGGTCTATGGACCGGGCTTATAGGCTTGGTCTTGGTGCACCAGGGGGTTGAGAGGCAATATTTTGTGGAAGCGGAGGGGCCTAAATGCAAAATGGTTTTTACTCACGTTGCAACAGGGGAGTTGTCTCCTTCCTCGGGCACGAGACGCCATGGCCGAGCCGGGAAGCTCGGGAGAAGGGAAAACTCAGATTGTGGGTAGCTTGGTGGGGGAGAGGAGGGGCCGCTCGCGCCGGTGTGAAGAAGAGCTCGGCGCGGGTCCCTTTTATAGGCGAGAAGTGGTGAGGAGAGCACGAAAGCTCGTCGGGATAAGGAGCTTCCCTCTAATGGTGGCTCTATGCACTCATTCACAAGAGCTCGTCGGGGAGTAGGGGAGGCACGACCGAGGGTGAAAGAGTGGGGAGGGGGGGGGGAGGGGCGGTGGCGCGAGGCGGATGGGTGTGTGTGTGTGTGTGTGTGGGGGGGGGTGGTTTGGCTGCCAGGTGGCGCTCGATCGGGCACGTGGAACGGGGTATTGATGGTGCCGTGTTCGGGAGCGGGACGAAGAAGACACATTCTTTGCGCGGGGCCGGGGGTGGGGGTGGGGGGAGACGACCGAGGGCAACGGTTTCGTGCGCCTAGGGGCCGCACGCCCGGCGCATGGTTTGCGTGCCCATGTGGGCTCGTGTGACAAGGGAGGTGGAGGAGAGAAAACGGAGCAACAAATATTCAAGAAATAAAAGAAATTAGAAACAAACAAGCATTCTCAAGGTAAATTTTATAGTTTTTCAAAAATTTCAATTCCCTCTAGTTCCATTAATTATCGACGTTATTTTGGAAAGACATTGATTTGTAAAATAAAATCCTAAAAATTTAGATTTGACGTGAATTTTTAATTTTATTTAGGTTTTTCTAATTTTGGGGTGTTAGAGATATACCCTACTTAAAAGAATCTCATCCCCTCGAATCGAAGTAGCTAGGGAAAAAAAGGAAAGAAATCGAGATCGGAAGATAGTTCCCTGGCCTCTAGTTTGGCGCGTCCAACCACCGTCTTTGCCTCATGTTCTCCTAGCGAGGTGACCCCAATCCGGTCCGCCTCTTCTCTCCCTCGGTGATGGCGAGGCAAGTGGAGGCCACATCCGGATCGGGACGGACGACGGCACTCGGGTTCCCACCCGCCTCTTCTCTCTCTCGGCGATGGCGATCGAGTGGTGGTCCGATCCAATGTCCCCCTCCTCCGGGCTGATGTGCAGCGAGCCGAGGTGGATCGGGCAGCCTCATCCTTCGGGTGCGGCAGGTGACGTGCCACGGTCGGTTGTGACTGAACTCCTCCTCCAGGTGCGCCGGTGCCGAAGCCGACCGGGCCCCTCCTCCTTGATGCGGATCTAATCGGGTCGCAGCTAGATCCGTCCGTGGAGGGGAGCTTGGGGTAGCGGCACGACGACCGCGACATGCGGGTGACAGGTGAGCGGTGGTCTTATGGTTGTGGGTCCCCTTTTTTGGGAGCCGTAGCGATGAGTGATCTTAGCACATGCCACTACAATTACATGTTTTTAGTGACAAGAACATAGCGGCGGTATGTACAGTGTCCTTTCCACCACGGCTACAATACTTCATTGTATTAGTAGTTGCTCTAATACATTCACTCGTGTTTACTACACACACACTACAACTTGCGATACCCGACCCCATATAAGACTATCGCACTCGTTGTACTTTAAATTTATCTTCTAAAAGGAATATTTCGTCCTATTCAAGTAAGATTCTCTCCTCTATATCTAGTCTTTCTACACCCATTATGTTGGTCGTATCTACGCACTCACTTATATACCGCAAGAGGACGGTGTACAATCGTATCTCTTTTTCCCTTAGAGTATTAGAAGGTTTAATCAAATCCACATAGGACATGCGGAACCTCTACTAATGATTTGTTACTAACAGATTGCAATGGTTGTATGTGTATGTGAATGATAAGGATGTAAAACAATGATCACTAACAAGGATGTAACAAGATAATTAAGGATTCTCTCCTTAGGATTGTGTTGGGGGAGATCACTACCTTACCCCAATGGGCCGGTTCGGAGGAAATAGGCCCAACAAGGCCATGGAAGAGGTCCCCCACACACTTGGTGGCCCAAAGGAGAAGCACTTGGAAGGGAGCACTTAGGCCCGACCAAGGCCCAACAAGGCCATGAAGGGGGAAGTTAGCCCATAAGAGCTAGCCATGAGGGATAAATGTAATTGACTAGAATGCCCTTTGAGTAGGTGGGATAGTGTTTGGGCATGAGTGTAATTTGAGGGGGTGATAGTGACTATTAGGGTTGAGAGAGTATGAGGCTATAGCTACTCTCTCAACCCATCACATCAGCCCGCATTTGACACCTCCTGTAATATCACCGTAATAGCAATGAGAGCCTTCGTATGGGGTCCTTCGTGACTCCACCTACTTTCCTGAACCTCCTCTCCCTTCTTGGTTTTCCTATTACTCCCTGTTAGGCCCTAGCCCGAGGGCCTCCGTAGTCCTGAAGCTCCTTGTCCACTCTTCGGGACATCCTTGGGCTAGCCCAATCCTCAATGATTCAAGCTTCGTAACCACAACAGCTGACGCCGTCCGTGGGGATCGAACAGGAAAGTCTACGTCATGGCGGGGGGGGGTACACCGGAAGCCGAAGGGCGGGCGATCCCCGAGTTCTACGATGCGCAGATCTGCTCGATGTAGCTAGCCAAGAAGAAGTCATACTCACGCAGGGCGAGTTACTCGAAGGGGTGACCAACGAAGGAACCTCCGGTGGGACCGAAGGTGTCCTTGAAGCAGCGGTGCAAGCCCTACCCGAAGACCTCGGGCCGTAGCAAGAGCGGTCGGAGTTGGAAAGGCGGGCACAAGAGGAAAGAGAGCGTGAAGAGCAAGCACGAAGGGATACGGGACACTTGATTCGGAGATGGTTTCGTATGCTCGGAAGGTCGGAGAGATGGATAAGTTCTTGGCAGGATTCAAAGTTAGAAATATCGAAGAACGGAGAACAAAGAAGCAGATCCGCTTGTGAAGGCAGCCTCCGGACAAGGCCCTCTTTAGCCGGACGTGTTACACGAAACACTTCACCACGCAACCATAGTCAACAACCAAGCCAAGAAAGTCATGGCATTGGCTTCGGAGGATTGGCGAGCCCCGATTCGGGCGTCTATTGAAAAGCGTTATGTACCGAATAGCGAGGTTGGAGGAGCAAAGGCTGCAGCACGGAGCCGGGGGCTACGTCCCGGTCGATGGAGTGTTGTACAAGGGGGAGTCTGTGCACTATTGCTGAAATGTCTCGATCAGCCCGAAGGGATACAGCTCTTACGAGAAATTCACGAGGATCCTGTTCCTCTCACTTGGCCCCAAGGGCCCCGGTCGCAAAGGCCTTCGGGCAAGGGTTCTATTGGCCAACGGCCATAAGGGATGTAGAGGATCCGGTGCGAGTATGCTCCGGGTGTCAATGGATGGGGCGGCGGTCTCACCTGCCGGCCACCACCTTACAACCTATACCTTCGTTTTGGCCGCTAGCAAGATGGGGAATCGACATTGTTGGGGTGTTGTGGTTACGAAGGCCACAAGCAACGAGGAATGGGCCAGCCCAAGGGGGTCCCGAAGCCGTAGTTGGGCTGCGGGACTACGAAGGTCCTTGGGCTCGGCCTATTGGAGAGGAACAGGAAAGCTACGAAGGACGCTACAAAGGAAGTAGGTGGACGAGGGAATCACGAAGGACCCTACACGAAGGCTCTCATTTCTATTACAGGGATATTACGGTGAGAGTCCAAAAGCCGGTCGATGTGATGGGCTGAGAGAGTATTTATAGCCTCATACTCTCTCAACCCTATTAGTCACTTATCGGACCCCACAAATTACACTTATGCCCTCTCTATCCTATTTACTCTTGGGCTGAATTTCCTCTTCATGGCCTTATTGGGCCTTGGTTGGGCCAAATCCTCCCCTCCAAGTGCTTCTCCTTTGGGCCGCCGGCATGTGGGGCGCTTGTTCCATGGCCTTGCTTGGGCCTATCTCCTCCCGGGCCGGTCCATTGGGGTAAGGTGGTGATCTTCCCCCAACGGTAGCCCCTCACGGGTGAGCTTCGCCTTCGGTAGGACCGAAACCGTGATCCCGAAGGATCTCCACCTTACACCCCCTTTTCGGGATCGCCCGGAGGCGCCTCCTCTTCACGAGTTCTTCGACCTGCATGGTTTGAAATAACGAGGAGAAACAACAAGGGGGAAATATAACGAAGAGGAACAACAAGGGGGACACATAACGAAGAGGAACAACAAGGGGGACACATAACATTCATGCACATGTAAAAACGAAGGCACTTCTTTATTCTTGGCATCGAAGCCGATTACACTTGGATCGAAGGACGCTACCGAAAAGAGAAAAAGAAAGAGTAAGGGGTGACGCACATCGGTCCGGAGACCAGCCTCGAAAGCCACGGCTAGACCAACTAAAAGGGTTCCCTTGACCCGAAGGAATGCGACTACCGCCCGCCTTCGAAGGATACCGGTGACCCTCCTGGATCACGGTTCACGGGGACTTAGTCACTCGTCATCGGGGTATACCCTTCGCCTACCAAATGGTCTTGCTTAGGCGAGAGCCGGCCTTGGCTTTGTCCAGCTGTCTGTGACGACCTTGACGGCTTCGACCATCAATGCCTCCGAGATTGGTCCTAGGATTTTCAAGGTGTCACAATAAACCCTCAAGATCCGTTAGGAGACCTACTCTATCGGTCACACGACCGGATAGTTCCTTCTCGGCGTGACTATACTATGGTATCCTTCGAGGAAGAAGCGAGGCTACGCCGGCGCTTTATCATGGCGCTTCGCTGAATACGGCCCCGAGTACCACCTGCGTTAGGAAGCGTAGAGGACTCGTGACCTCGGTGAAGTCGTTTGGTAAGCGCGTTGCGCACCCTTATAGTCGGTTGGTGAAGCGTGAAGGTTATAGGACTCTATCCTTCGGGCTTCCTCTTATCGCAAACTGAAAGGCCCACCTTTGCATCTTGCTAGTGTTTTTAGGAAGGCTGGAGAGTGATGTTGTGAGGTTTGAAGGCGAGAGGCCTTGCTCCCCTTATATAGGTTATGTCCATGCTTATGTGGCAGGGGAGAATCCGAGTACTAACAAGGCTACGTGTTAGATTTATTGGAGGACGTTGTGTCACATCACCGTGCTTATCCTTACACCTCCTCAATCTTATCCATACACTATAACTTGGGCCCTCACTACAACAGCTTTGTCCTTCGCTACGGTGGCTTTGTCCTTCACTACGGTGGCTTTGTTTGCCATTATGCTGCACTCGCCACTCCCACTCGCTATCCGAACTCCGATTATTATATCCGAAGCCAATTGATAGATCAAGGGGATAAGTATACAGCAAATCAAAACCGTATTCCCGCTCGATCGAAGGGCCTTCGTAGAACTTGCTTTGGTCGCCGGCTTATCATAACACACATACTCGGAACCTTTCCCAAGAATAACCGCTCATGTTAATTGTGCCATTAAATGCCCCTACTAGTGCGCTAGCCGTTACGCGCAATCCCAGGCGATGTGCTCTTAAGTGACGGCCGCATTAACTCGTAGGTATCCACGCGGTTATACTTTCTCGAGATGCGCGTCCACTCTTGATGAGGCGCGATCGCTCGTGTAACGCGCCCGCCCGCACGGGATGCACTCGCTTTCGAGGCGTCGCGTTTTGAATGCTACCTTAATTTTTACCGCCTATATAAGGAGAGGTGCCGTGGTAAACCAAGCCTCCCACTCGGTTTCACCGCGCCAACCAACTCTCTTGCCCTCACCTTGCCGAGCTCTCGCCGTTGCCTCTTACGCCTTCACATTCTAGCCCTAGTCTTTGTTTTGAGACGTCGGCCTTCGTTTTCAAGTCTCGGCCTTCGCTTCAAAGACTCACCCTTCGTAATGGCAAGACGTCGCGCCGGCCAACGTGTTGGTTTGAGCAACACGAAGCCTCCCGGCTCCCATCCGGGGCCAAGCAGCGTAACCGAAGCCCGGCTCGACAAGTGGGCCCGGGAGCACGACCGCTTCACTCGGGAACGCGCCCACATCCCCGCGCCGGAGGAAACAACTCCCGTGGTGCGCCCGATCGCCTCATCATCTTCGCCAAGCTGCTCGAAGGTGGCCTTCGGTTTCCGTGCTCTGTTTTGTGGGGGAGGTGCTAGATCTCTTCGGCCCGGAGATCCAACAGATTACACTCAACAACATGATCCGGCTGTCCATCTTTGAGTGGGCCTTCCGGATGGAAGGAGCGGAGCCTTCCGCTAAGGCCTTCGCTGCAACGCACCAAGCTACTCGGCGGCCGCTAAATAGCCGCCGGGCGATCATATGTGGCTGAGCTTCATGTGCGTTGCCCTTCGGCCACGCGACGGCATGGCGCATCTCGTGCCCGTGAAGGCGTAGAAGGGACATTGGGGAAAGACCATGTTCCAAAAATGGTTTTAATACGAACAAGACCCTAACTGCAACCTTCACTCGCTCCGGAGGGAAATCAGCTACATTGGTCTCCGGAGGTTGCGGTGGACGCCGAAGTTCAAAGGTGCATCGACTTGCTGTATCGGATCGCTCGAAAGGCATCGATGAGGGACTTGTGCGAAGAGTTCCTCACGGCAGGAATTATGCCCCTTTGCCAAGATTGGGGTTCCGTTTTTACACTTGACGCAGCTGGCAAGTCCTTGCACTTTGATGTCAACTTGCTTCCGGTAAGTACCCGAAGGACTTCTTCGTTATTATTTATTCTTGCACTATCTAGACTTACTGATCGTACTCGTATGTTTTGCAGACCCGACCCTTGAAGAAATCGAAGAGCGATCCTACTACCTTCTTGGCGGGGTAAAACCCGACGAGTTGGCTCGCTTGGAGGCATGCGGACAAACCAGCCTTCCGAACCGGGTGTATCATCCGAAGCACCCGGAGGCTGTTTTGCCTCCTCGCGTGGTTACGCCGAAGGGGGAAGGCGAAAGCGCGAAGCTTTACTCCTCTCATGCCAACCGATGATGAGGGCAGCGACGCGGAGGAGGGGGATACCTCTCCAAGGGACGACCGGACCACTTCGAGGACGTGCGGGGCCCTTCGAAAAGGCGGTCCCCAAGCGTAGAGCCAAGCGCGTGAAGATCAAGCGCTCCGCAACCATCCTTCCCGCCGTGCTCGAAGTAGACGAGGACGATGCCGACAACGAGGAAGAAGGCGAAGTGCACGGCGATGGGCCTTCGACTTCCCCGTGCCGGGCTACGTTCCCGGCTGTGCTACAAACGGCCTCCTCCGGCTACGACACGACCGGCGAGGCCGGAGGAGCCACTGTGGCTCCCGGTATGGGGTTCGGAGTAGGCGCTCCGAACTTCAACTTTCCCAACTCCTCCTCCTCCGAGGACGAAGACGACGCTGCTCGGGATGAGGAAACTCAATCGGAGGAGGGAGATGAAGTTAACAGCCCCGCTGCTGCCGGTGGGGCCTGCAGGCCTTCGTCTCCATCTCGGCCCCGAGCCCTCGGCGATAACCATGAGCGAAATGTCGTTCAAACAGACGACGATGGGACGGCTGCTCATGCTCACCCCTCCGGCAGCGAAGAAGGCACACCGGACGGAGGTGCGGCCGAGCCATGGGGCCGCGAAGGGGTTTATGGGGGTGCTTCCTCGCGGGATAGCCCCTCATCACATCCGGTTATTTTTGAAGCCCGACGATTTCGAAGATGGGACTTCGTCTTGCCGGGGCCTTGAGTACACCGGCCGCATGCTTGACTTATGCCGGGTGGACCGAAGCTCGCAAGAGGTGGACGGATAAGAACTTATGGAAAGCTTATCCTGCATCACCATGAAGGTATTTTTATTTCTGTTTTAGCTTTGCCAAAACCAAGTTAAAGATTATTTTGACACCCATTGATTTGTGTTGGCGAGGGCGCTGCTCGCTCGTCACTTGTCGAAGGCTACCTCCGTTACGGAGGTTACCAACCTGAGCGAGCGCCTTCGCAGCTTCGATGATGCTCTTCTTCAAGAGCAAATAAAGTACGCCAAGTTACTGCGCGAGCACGAAGAATTGTAGAAGGCGTCTTTGGAGCACGCAGTGGCTCAAGAGCGGAGGATCGATCGGTTGGGGCAGGCACTCTTCGATGCCAAGGCCACCATCGAAACACAAACCGCAGCCTTGGATGCGGCCCGCCAAAGCATGTTGGCGACGAGTCCCTTGGCCGGAGGAACCGGGAACTCATGAACTAGTTCCGGGACTTTCGTCTTCGCCGGGCTTCGTCCGCCGCGAGCCAACTCATGAACAAGGTGATGGCCCGGCAAGCCTTCGCTGGATGTCTTCCGGGCTTGCCGCCGCGAAGGCCGCTTCGATCCGGTGGGGCCACCACTGCGCTCGCGTTGCTTGGACCGCTGCATTCCGGGTGGTAAAGGCTATCGGCACCTTTCCTTCCAAGCAAGTCAAGGAGGGCGCTCGTGACCTCCGTGACATGTGCGGTGCCGACTATGCCATTTCAAGGAGGCCCGGGCCGACGTGGCTATCGTGGACCGGTACTTCGGCCGAGAGTTTTGGGCGCCTTTGGGGCTAGATCTCGCCCGTGCTGCCGCATTGGAAGCGGCGAACGCAGAGCTAGGCCGTGCCGGCGGCACCGCAACGAGAGGCCGGTCCTTCCCATGCCGACATTGATGAAGGGGCCGCCAATCGCGCCGAGACCGGAGACATACCCGAGGCTACCCGCGAAGGCGAGGGTCCTCGGACCGGAAGCCCTTCTTCGCGGCCTCGGGTGTGAATCTTTCCTTAATATTTTCTTAGTTCCTAGGTAGCTTATCTTTTGCTATGTAATCGTCTTCGTAAGCGTCTAGCGCTCCGAAGCTGCTTATTGTACTTAGGTTTTCCGGTAATATATCAACAATTTTGCCCCACTTCTTTTTGTTAGGAATTTTCACGCTCCGATGATACACCCGAAATTCCGGAGGAAGCCGTTATCGGAGACGCTTTACCTCATCGAGCTGTTGATTTCGGGGGACTCCGAAGCCCCCGGTCCCTTCCGGGTCACCGGAACTCAGCTGCGTAGGTGGAAGCGAAATAACCCGGAGGGGACACTTAGCGAGTTTGCGGCCATCGTCAATGATCGCAACGGCCGAATCAAGGCTGCCTTTCCCAAGGTTACCCCGAGGAGCACGTTGCCCGAGGTGCTAGACGCGAGCGCCTTTGGGCCTCCTTAGGACAACCGCCGGAGGTTAGAGTGAAAACGGAGCCTATCGATGTCTCAAGTGACGGCGACTCGCTCCGGTGGACGCCGAGGCCCTTCGAGCTCGTGCATCTTCGGCTGAGGGTCGAGCTGCCATTGCGGCCGACTTGGCTCGACGTAAGAAAGAACTTGAAGAGATGGAGGCCGCAATTATCCGTAGCCGCTCTCATCTTTCGGAGCTCGAAGCGGAACGCTCATGCTTAGAGTCCGAATGTAATTTGGAGTTGTAATTTGTGAAGGGGCCTTCGGGCCCTCTTTCTGCTATATTATGAATAAAACAACTGTTTTCATATTTTGCGCGCATTCTTTGTATCTAAGATGGGGTTTCCATGCTTAGCCTTCTCGGTGTTACTTTTCCGAGGCATTAGGCCGTAGTTGCCTAGCATCGAAGTCATGGGGGTTTCCCGAGTGCTTCGGGTTCTAAGTTGGGGTTTCCAATCTTAGACTTCTTGGATTAGTCTTTCCAAGGCATTGAGTCGTAGTTGCCTAGCATCAAGGCATTAGGGTTTCTAAGCACCTTGGTATTGTATATTAACGCATGCATGCATAACAAAGACATTGATGAAAGCATTTTTTTTATTGATAGAAATATTTACAAGCCGACCTCCCTTGCACGACACCCAGGATCTGGACACTAAACGAAGACCACCGGAAGACTTTCAAACTAAAGCCCCTAGACCTAAGCATCCTTGCGCAGGACTCGCCTTGCAACGCGAAACTTCTAACCTTAAAACTTAAAGACTCGGGTCATGCGAAGGGAGGGAACAAAGTACCTTAAACTTAAAACCGGCACATGCTCGAAGGCATGTTTCATAGTTGCGGGTAGACCTTTCCAAAAAGAGACTTAGCCAAAAGGAAGCTGCCCTCGCTTTTCGAAGGAGCCTCATATGTAGAACTTCTTGAGAGTATCGGCGTTGAAAGTGTGTGGTATGGGAGTTCCATCAAGCTCGAGCAAATGATAAGTTCCCCGACGAATAGATTTGTTGATCACGAAGGGTCCCAAGCACTTGGTGTTCGGTTTGGTAACATGCACCGGGTTTCTCCTCAAGAAGAGGTCCCCGGTTGAAACTCCCTTGGATGCACCTTGGTATTGTATGACTTTTCCATAGACGAGATGTACTTGTGCAAATTAGCTACGGCTTGCGGACGAGTTTCCTCTAAGAGATCTTTGGATACGTCTTCATCATCTCGCCAATGGCCTTGTGGTGCGGAAGGAGCCGACTGAATCTCTTCGGAGGTTACAGACCTCCTTTGGGCCGCCGGGCATGTGGGGCGCTTGTTCCATGGCCTTGCTGTGGGGCGCTTGTTCCATGGCCTTGCTGGGCCTATCTCCTCTCGGGCCGGCCCATTGGGGTAAGGTGGTGATCTTCCCCCAACACGGGAATTGCCGGCAACACCAGGGGGCTTTCGGTTTCTGTAGTGGCAGTGGAGTACTTCCCAAAGTGGGTCGAAGCTGAGCCGTTGGTACAAATCACAGCTAGAAATGTGCAAAAGTTCTTCCGGAAGAATGTGGTGTGGCGCTTCGGAGTGCCCGTGGAGCTTACGGTGGATAATGGCAAGCAGTTCGAAGGGTTAGAGTTTCGGGAGTATTGCCTTCGCATCGGTGTCAAGAAGTGTGAAATCTCGGTGACCAACCCAAGGGCCAATGGGGCTGTTGAGCGGATGAATGGTAATGTGTTCACAACAATTTCGAAGGCCCTCGTTGGCCTCCCTAAAGGAAAATGGGTGGAGGTGTTGCCCGATGTCCTATGGTCCATCGGAACAACCGCCACAAGACCAAACGGGTTCTCACCCTTTCGGTTGCTATACGGAGCCGAGGCTGTGACCTCCGAAGAAATTCAAGCCGGCTCCTTCCGCACTACAAGACCCTTGGCGGATGATGAGGACACTACGAGAAAAAAGGTCTCTTGCCACGAGCCCCATTGTGGCAACGGTTTTTGTGACAATGGGTAGCCGTTATTGCCACCGTTTTGTAGATGGTTGCGAGAGGTAGCTATTGTTGCCACAATATATATATAATCGAAATAATGAGAACGCACGTTGCAATAGGTGGGTGGAAATTGCATCAATTTAGCTAATGGTGGCAATAGTTTGTCGATATTGCCATAGAATTGTGTGGTTGTAATATTTATTTTCGTTGCAAGATATGTGGCTTATTGCCACGTATATGCTTGTCGTTGCCATTTTATTTACTGTATTGCCACAAATAGGTTCCATTGTAATAATGTTGTGCTTTGGTTGTGGTATGTAGATCCAAATTACAACGAAATAAGAAATTGTTGCAATATAAGAGGTTCGATTGCCACAAAATGAAGGTTGTAATGCCACCATGAATATTGTGTTGCAATGTCCTTAGGGTATTGCAACAAAAAAAATCGTTGCATGTAGGATGTTTGACGGGCTATAGAGTGCATGGACTTGTCAAGGTATTTTTTAACTAGTATATATTTTCCGGCCGATATAGGAATTAAGCACCGATCCGGCATAGTAAAAAGTGAAGGCAGAATACACAATTCACGTAATTGCTTTGTTGATTGTAGATACGTGCATGTTGTGCACGCGGCCCAAGGCCATGCGTGCTACGTGAGTCGACCAGCCCATAGGCCATGATGCATGCATGAAAGAGAGCCCAAATAACAATGTCTAGGGATGAAGTCTAGCGAGTCCCGATCGTCCAAGTCCATCGGACCCTATCGATCGTCGCCCGGGACACATGCAAGCAAGCAAGGCGATCGTATCGTGTCCCGTCCGATCGATCGTGGCGAGTCCCAATGGCAATCCCGTCCGATCGAGCTCTGTCTTAGGTCACGGCGGTTGAGTCCTAGCCCGTGCCGTCCAAGTTGATCACATACGCGCACGAACGTGGCGGCAGTCCATCACCGAGAGTCACCACGGCGAGCGAGGGATTTGAACGGCGCAACAGTCCATCACCGATCCCGAACGTCGCGCTCCTCCATTGATCACTAAGTCACCATCCTCAGCAGGTCTCAACTCTTTTAATTGTTTTCATGCATGATCTCTCTATTACTCGAAAGGTAGTCTATGAGAATCATGATTTGATTCCGATAATTGGCCAACATCAGGTTGTGGCCATCTTGAACACATTGAACTACTCCTGAGATAGAGAAAGAGAGTTCAAGTTTACGGAAGTATTGTTGCGGATAACCATCAGTTTTGGGTAAAGGAGGTGCCACTCAAATATCCGGTTATACCTAATTATATAGGTTTTCTTTTGAAATACCTATGGCATGCATCCATAGGTCGGAAGATTAATTACAAGGATAGAACGTATGAACTAATAGCATAAATATGTAATTACCATTGAGCTTTCTTTCATCGTATATGAGAGTTTATTTGACTCGCTTGTTACTCACTATGTCCTAGTTACTACTATTGGTTGCGGTAGTGACATAACATGTTTTTGAGAATCATTAACACGAATCTTGCTTATAATACAATGGTTTCGAGTGAAAACAAAGTTAAGGAATAAGATGAATACCTGATAGATATTTTTTAATCGATCATATTCTGGTCACATGAGAAAATTTAGATTTCCATGATTGTATGAAAATTGAAAATGTAGAGATGTAAACTTTTTGTGTTGGTTGTTTGTTTGCAGGAAGCATTTGGTTTGTTCGAAGCACTCTTTGATTGATAGACATATTGCTGCAAGAATGTCCGACGAAGCTGGATGTTGCTGGACAAGAGATCATTGGAATGGCAGATAGGCTTGGAGGACTTCATGAATACTACATTTGGAGGCAAGGCACGTGTTGGAAGAGCGCAGTGCCCATGTAAAGGATGTCGTTGCTTGTCATACAGGAAAAAATCTGAGGTTCTTAGTCATTTAGTCTCCAGGGGCTTGGATTTAGAATTCATAAAAGGTGAATGTGAAGGCTGTGATGACAAATATTCTTATGAGGATAATGATTGTGATGAAGAAACATGTGATGATAGTTCGGGAAAATTCCGATTTCATCAATAATCAAGGGACATATACATGGAGATATAATTAGTACTAGTATTGAAGAGCCAAATGAAAAAGCCATGACATTCTTTAATTTATTACAGGAGGCAGAAAAGGAGTTGTATCCAGGATGCAAAGAAGCAACTAAAATATCATTTATTGTGAGGCTGTTTTAGATTAAGTGCATGTACGGTATTAGCAATAGAGCTTTAGAGGCCATCCTGCACTTGTTTGCTTGTGTCCTTCCCGAAGGCCATTGTGTTCCAAATACTTTGCATGAAATTCGGAAGGTTATTCGTGATTTAGGCCTTGACTACCGGAAGATACATGCATGTGTCAATGATTGTATTTTATATCGTGGTGTCTATGCTCAAAGGACTAAGTGCCCAACTTGTGGTGAGTCCAGGTGGAAGGATGACAGTTTAGATGGAGATGACGCTGAGACTAGCGGTGATGCTAAAACTAAGAAAAAGTATCCACGAGAAAATATTGAGGTATTTCCCACTTATTCCTCGACTGCAAAGGTTGTATATGAGAGCTAGCACTTCAAAACTGATGGAGTGGCATGATAAGGGTTCGTCCTCCGATGGAAAAATGCGTCACCCTGTTGACTCGAAGGCTTGGAAGCATGTGGATGAAAAATGGAAACAATTTGCCTCCGATCCTCGAAATGTCGGGTTGGGTCTTGCATCCGATGGCTTTAATCCTTTCGAAATGTTGAATGTTACATACACCACACGGCTCGTCATCCTAATTCCTTACAATTTGCATCCCTGGTTGTGTTTGAAACAATCTTTTTGGATTATGTCTATGTTGATCCTTGGGGCAAAATCTCCTAGGCAAAATATTGATGTTTATTTCCAGCCCTTGATAGATGAGCTATATGATCTTTGGGTTGACGGTATTGAAACATGGGATGCAAAGGTGAAGAAAAATTTTCAGTTGTATGCAATCCTACTTTGGACAATTAATGACTTTCCTGTATATGCGATGCTTTCTGGTTGGAGCACGAAAGGCAAGTTCGCTTGTCCATACTGTCACAAGGATACAGAGTATTTATGGCTGAAATACGGGTCAAAGCATTGCTACATGGGACATCGCCGCTTTCTTCCTTTCAACCATAGGTCGCGCAAGAACAAGGCTAGCTTCAACAACAATGTGAAAAATAGGAAGCCACCGGTGCCCCTAAGCTGGTGCACAAGTGCTGCAGCAATATGAAAGTTTTGAGCAAGTGATATTTGGGAAGATGTCTCGGAAAAGGAAGCAACGAGAAGAAGAAAATAGATGGCACAATTGGAGGAAGAAGAGCATATTTTTTACTCTGCCATACTTGGAAGCATTTGCTTGTGAGGCACAATTTGGATGTGATGCACAATGAGAAAAACATTTGTGAGAGCATATTAGCAACTTTACTACAGTTAACTAAATCAAAAGATAGTGAGAAGGCACGGCTTGACATGCAACATTTGGGGATACGGGAGCACCATCATCCTGTGATAAAGAATGGCAAGTACGCTTTACCACCTGCATTATATTATTTGGGTAAAGAAGAGAAGACATGTTTATGCAAATTCCTAGTGAGAGTGAAGATGCCTGACGGTTATGTCTCAAGTTCCAAAAGGTTGGTTGATTTCAATGCATGTAAGATTTCTCGAGGCAAAACTCATGATTGTCATGTTATACTTCAGAAATTGTTACCTTTACTCGGTGAGACACATATTGCTTGAAGTAGTTGCTGCTCCATTGATTCAACTCGAGTAGGTTCTTCAATTCGTTATGTTCCAAGGAATTGGTCGAAGAAGAACTACATAAACTCACAAGTTTAATTACAGAAACCCTATGTCAACTTGAGATGACGTTCCCACCAGCCTTTTTTGATATAATGTTGCATTTGCCAATTCATCTAGCTGAAGAGGCTAAACTTGGTGGTCCTGTGTGCTATAGATGGATGTATCCAGTTGAGAGGTATCTACGCACGCTCAAAGGTTACGTTTGGAACAAAGCACAACCTGAAGGTTCCATAGCAGAGGGGTATATACCGAGAGGAGTGCATGATATTTTGCTCTCGCTTCTTAGGAGATATTGAGACCAAGCTGAATCGTCCGGAGCGTAATGAAAGTGCTGTAGAGAATGACCCACCAACTGGGTTGAGCGTATATGTTGGCAATATTGACTACAAGAGAAAAGGAGTAACTACGAGAGTCACTTAAGAGGGTTCGGATGGAGCGGATGAGGCATTACATAATAACAAACTGTGATGAGGCTACTGGATTTGTCGAGTAAGATGATACATAAAGTCTCTCATTTTTGTGTTTACATTTATGTTATAATTTTTTTGTCCTATTTCTAATTGTAGCTATTTTTTTTGGATGAACCAGGGAGCATATGGATTTAATTAAAAAAATTAATCCTCGCAATGTTGGCAAACGATACAAGGAAAAATTTGTTGATTGGTTTGAGCGCAGAGTGAGTAGCTTTTGAAAATTCTATGCTTTGCTGGCTTTTAAATTTTGATCTTTATAGTCGATTATTGTATTTGAAATGGGTGCAGATTGGTGATCTGTATGATAAAAGAGCAACAAATGATGACATGTATGCACTTTCTCAAGGACCGCACCATATCGCACGAGTGTTCAATAGATGCATCATCAATGGTTTTCTCTTCAGAACGGCTGATATTGAGAAGAACCAAACAACACAAAACAGTGGTGTAGTCGTGCGAGGTGATGACAGATACTGGCAATATGGATTGGTATGGTGTGATTAAAAGAATTATCGCACTAGATTTTCCTAATGGAAAGGAAGTCAACATGTTTGAGGGTGATTGGTTTGATGTACCTGCTGCCACAACGAATAGAAGTAGAGGTTACAAAAAGGATAAATATGGCATTATTGATATTGACACATCTCGATTCACGTACGCAGATGATCCTTACATTCAGAGCACACAAGCTGAGCAGGTTATTTATGTCGAAGATGCGAAGAAGCCTAATTGGTGCACTGTTGTTAGATTGAAGCCAAGGAATTTATTTGCCATGCCTGAATCAACAGATGTAGACTCACTGGATGTGGGTGTCGAAAACATGGTTATCACTGGGACACATGCAGATTTGCAGGAATGGATAAGGACTGGCGCTGAAGGGGTCAGTGGTGATGCTTTGGTCATTGAGAAGGCCCTTGCTGAATCCGTGCCTGAACCAGATGATTTAGACATGTCTGATGATGAAGAAGATGACACCTATATTGATGATGGCCTTGTGGCACCACTAGTGGCTGGTGAAGGATCAGATGATGAATTTTTTTGTTTAAGTCACCTAGTTGTCAAATAATGTAATCACACACTTATGGTTACTTGATTGTGCAATTGGACACTTATGTGAACCTTTATCCTGTCATTTTTGTTTTTCAAACTATATTCTTGAACATCCTATTGGTGGTAAATATGTGGTGTACAAAACCACATACATCCTAAATATAGTTCAGTTACTTTTTACTATCTATGTAGCATTCCTAGTGCATATTCTGTCGCCGCACTCTGAGCTCGATTTGGGGACGGAATCGAGAGAGACGGAATGGAGAGCTCGATTTGGGGGCGGAATCGCGTTGACTCGATCAGGTCAAGGGACCTTTCATGGGCCGGCCTAGGTAACAGTAAACATTGCGCAGCCCAGCAAGGCAGCATCTGTTCACGCGCCGGGTGATTTAACCTTAGTACCACCTCGCTAGTCGAATATTGTAGCACCTGGCTTATAAGCCTTACTCCTACCACTGATTTGAACTTCCCTTTGAACTTCCCCAGTAACTATGTAACACGCTTCGGGCTGAATTTCTTAGTAAATTTAACAAATGATGGCTTAGTGGCAACCGTAAATTTTTTTTTTGCAAAAATTTAGAATGCTGTTGTCAATTGCTCACTGATTTTTTCCCCAACATTCTTGAATCCAGCCTCGAACTTGCTTGTACTTGTAAAGTGAAAGTGTATCAGTTTTAATGTTGCATGTTCTCTCTATATTGTTGTTATTCTAATGCTTTCATTGCTATTAACGATTTTTCCCCAACATTCTCGAATCCAGCCTCGAACTTGCACGTACTTGTAAAGTGAAAGTGTATCAGTTTTAATGTTGCATGTTCTCTCTATATTGTTGTTATTCTAATGCTTTCATTGCTATTAACGAATTGGAACATGCTAAATTAAGCATTTGATTTTTCTTTGCTGGCCCATAAACGTTATCCCAATTGCAAGACATGATTGAAGGCCTCAGTAATGGTTGTGTGTACCTACATGTTATTTATTTTACAAAGACTGATTTTACAAAGCCTACTAATGCTTCTGTATGTTGGATCAAAGTATATACCAATGTCTACATTTGAAGGGCGTCACTAATGAATTAAGTGCCATTCAATTAATACCCATGATCTGGTTTTCAATTTAATTTTTAATTTTCAATTGTAAGGGCTAACCATGCGGCAAGACAACATTGCTGCAAAGACACCAAATATAATATAGGCACCTTATCTCACAAAGTTTGAGTTCGTTGGTTGTTTTACTCACTCATAAGTGAAGGAGGTTCTTGTGACTGGTCATTCAGAAACAAATGTAGGATTCATCTTCAATATCTCATGTTTTTAATGAAGATAGTATAGCTTATTATAAAATTAAGGAATATCTTTGTGTAGGCTACTTATTTTACCAACCATTTAGATTTTGTCGTGGTACATATTTTAAGATGAACATTTTGATTTTCTCATGGTACATATTTTTTCCATTTGCTTCCCTACTGCGATATCTTTTTTCCTATAAAGATAGTATGTCATGTTTCTCATTTGTGTTGATATGTGAAATTTCATCGCCCGTAGCAACGCACGGGTATTACCCCAGTAGCCATCCAATGCTTGAAAAATTTCACTCTTAATTATATCCTTCTTTCATAAACATCCTATGGCCAAACGGATGCACAAACTTAAATAAGTTGCTAAATGTCAATCTATTCCTCAAGTAATAATATTCAATTCCTATATAATTGTCAATGTTTTCCCCATGTAATACACATGCCGCCTTTGTTCCCTCCAAGTTTCCTCCCTGGCGCCATATTCTCGACTGAAAATTTCCAAAACCACGCACGATCACGGCAACCATATTTTCCTCCCAAAGTTTCCCATAATATCGGATCTAAACCACGCTCGATCACAGCAACCACGGGAGGAACGAGCCATCGGGCAGCTCCGTCTTCTCTTCCTTTTTCGATCCACAGAAAGATATGATGCCTCCGCAGCCGCCTGAAACCGATGGACGTGACCTGCCGTCGCAGCCTGAAACTGATCGACGGCGTCCCCTGCCGTCGCCGCCGGAGACTACCACTGCACATCGTCCTCCCACGACTTCACCGCCGCAGGCTAGCGATCTTCTTCCTGCCGTGACGTCGCCAGCGCCTGCATCCGACATTCGTTCCAGGACGTCGTTGCGGCAATGGGCTACCATGGACGCCGGACAGTTAAACGGCCATGGTGACCAGGATGAGGACAGCCACGATGAAGAGGAGATCCACGACTTTTTCCTAGATAGTGGGAGAACCAGCAGGTTTGTAATCCGCATCGCCTAGAGTTTTGATCATAGTGCCGCAAGTTTCTAATCCTGAGTTCCGAAAGTTGACCATGAGTAGATTCTGCGAGTCCATAGTGCTTACGGTTCTGATCATTGCTTAGGGTTCTGATCATAGTGCTTAGGGTTCTGATCTATTTCTTGCCTGTCACTTTGCCTCTAGTTTCTAACATGGTGTGTACGTTACTGTGAATTCTATAATTTACTAGTTGGCCACCTAGAGTTATTAATCATAATCATATTAGCCTTGCAATTGTATGTGTTCAGGAGATACACTCCAATTTTAGCATTATTTCATCCCAACTAAAATAAAACAAACCATACTGGTCATATCGTAATGAGTACATGTGTGATGAATACATTAATACCTTTAGCATTATTTCCTAACTTCTTTTAAGTTTTTAAGATAAATGTGGTAACATCACATGTGTTCTGGTGCCCAGATTACCATTGTTCCATGCCTCTATTTGCAAGGGGTGTGAGTGACTTTTATTTATTTATTTGCATGTTATTTGGTCCTTTTTTATAATGTTCCCTGTTAACTCTAAAAATAAATCCTGATGCTTATAGACACACTGATTTTCATTTGCAAGCACTTTGGTGATGATAAATTCTGTCATGTCTTTTGCAGCTTGACTGGTGAAATGTGGACTCTACTTTTTCAGTGCAAGGGCACAAACCTGAAGAAAAGAGAGTTCATAGACGTTGAATTCGATAGAGCTGATATTACTTATATCAACATGATACGTCTGAAAGGGAAACTTGGGTATTGTAGTAGGGCCTACATGTACTACAAGAAGAGAAACCGCAAAGATGCTCCAACTCTTGTTTTGATTGATTTTGAGAGTGATGTTGACACCATGTTGAAGAGCAATGAGCGAGATAGGAAAGTGATATTGTTGTTGACTAGAGATGAACCATCAGACCTGCAGGTTAGCATAACACCTTTGAAGCGACCAAGGGAGGCAACAATTAATAGAAACAAACGTAAAGAGGATCCAATTGATGCATACAAGGTTTGGATTGCTGATATGCAAGCCAAAGCAAATGAAGAAGATGCTTCGATGAACAAGAGCAAGTGGAAGAACAGGAAACACGACCACACGCTAGTATGCTTATGATGGTTACCTACTCCCTTGAAAGATTCAGTCCGTTTTTAAATTAGCAACTCCACTAACATATATTACTTACTCACAGAGTATAGAGAGGACTATAGGATTGAGACAATCAAGACTTACAGGGAATGGTTAAGGCTGCGGCATCAACTTTCTGATATTGGTAATTTGATATGCATCATACAAATTTAAATTCAGCTGAATATGAGTCTTACTAATGTATTTGTTTCCCTGTAGAACAATATGTAGACGATGACACCGATGGTGAGGAAACAACTCCACAAGGCATAAATGATGAAAGCAGCAAAACCTTACCGGAAAATTGGCCATCTCACGCTCGACACCCTAAGAAGAAAAGAAAGGGTAACTAATCGTTGCTTATGTATTTTAATTCAATGTTATTCTGCTGTGATATAAGTGTCTAAACATTTTATTTTCAATGATCCGTTAGTTGGCAACAATTGTGGATGTGGTACACTGAAATGTTTCAAAGCAAGCATCACAAGAATAAAGAAGGGAATGCAGAAGCTTCCTATTGAATTTTCAGCTACCAAGGGAGGTCCGCAGGGACAAAATGCACGTGCGTTCCTAGATGAAGTGGTATACAGTACAAGAAAAAGGGCTCCCCTCATTGGAGTTAGAAGCTGGAAGGATATAAAGCAGAATGTTAAGAATTCTATAGTAACTGATATACTGGTAAGTACAATGATTGCATTCGATAAGCAAGTTAGTTTATAATGACAATACATTTTACTATATCTTCTTCTGTACCATCGCAACAGAACAAGTGGACCTTTCCAGACAATGTGAATGCAAAAGAAAAGATATTGGATATTGCCTCGGAGTGGTACAAAGGTTAGCGAGCAACATACAGTGCTACACACAAGGCATACAACAATTGTGAAGACATAATGAAAAACTTGCCGAGAAGATGTTGATATTGTTGAGTGGCACTACTTGATGTTGTACTTTTCAACAAATGAATTCCAGGTTAAGTACAATTTTAGTTCTTCTATTCTAATACACAAATAGAAAATAATCATTTCTTCAATCTTTTACTAATGCATTTTGTATTGACACTTTTTTTAGAAGCTTAGCCAAACAAACTCTAGAAATCACAAGCAACAAAAGGTTGTACACTCCATGGGATCCAAACCAATTTCCCAGTACAGCCATGAAATGGTAATGATGGAACAAATTGTTTTTTTCCTTAATTCTGTAAGTTACACCTAATCATATTGTTTATTCTATCGATCTCGGAGGGACCCAACAACTGGTGAAGAGCCATCTGATTTGGCTCTCTTTAAGGTTACTCACTGCAAGAATGGGGTATGGTCAAATGAAGCAGCTATGCAAATACATGTGAGTAGTTACATAATGTTCTTTTGTCATTTACTTGATTCCCACTATGTTGCTAACCGAGTTATTAATGGTCATTTGTTCTCTCTCACTTAGAATGATGCAAGCCAAAAGATGACCCGCAGGGAATTGGAGATAGATGCATTGATTTCAGAACAAGAGAAGAACGTTATTTTCCAACAAGCATACAAGGAAAAAACAGCGTGTAAAACCTCCAGACCTCATGGTCATGGATACATGGCCAAATATCCAACTTGAAGGCAGCTGCTGAATGCTTAATGTGAAGAAGCGGCCCGTGTTTCAGCGGCAGCCCAAGAAAGAGAAAATGAGCTACAAGGTCGGGTTAAGGATTTAGAACAACAACTAGCAAATGAAGCTGCTGAAAGGGAGAGAATTTTGGAGGAAAAAACATGGCAGATTTTGGAGGAAGAGAAGAAAGCAAGAGAAGAACTTAATGATCAGCTCATGACAGAGATGGCTTCAATGTTACAAAAACAACGGGAAGAAGTGCTAGTAAATGTAATGCAAACATAATTACCAACATAATGATCTTGTATTCAACATTGCACCTAAATTATCCTGTTTTTTATTCACAGGCTAACCAGGAAACCACCATTCCAGCAAGTAATGCGCAGGTTCGCAAGACTGGAACGACCAAAATTCAACAAAAAAGCAATGCTTATATCTCCCCCAACAACTCAGGAATGCTGCTAGCAAAAGGTGTCTACGACCAAGGGTATGAATTCCAATACCCTATTCTTACAAGGTCTATAAATCATAGATTGTCATCTAACCAAAATGCAACATTAATTTTCACAAATATAGAACTTTGCATGCTATTTGACTACAACCTACGCTAGCTACAGAATATATAGTACTTATAAATTTGATAGTCACTTGTGATCTAGTCTTTGCAACTTGGGAATTGTACTTCACATTTTCATCAATATAGAACTTGGCATGATATTAATTCAGAATTTAGTGAACTACCTTTTCTTGAACCTTTCACTGCTGCCAAGTATGTTGATACAATGCAAATCTATTATTTAGCAGGAGGATTCTATTTGACCAGAGTGCTAGTGACCAGAGCATCATCATCAAGTGAAAGAAGCCTACAATATGGATGGATCTAGCTAGCACATAGTAGTAGTTTAGGTTTTATATTCTCTTTCTTCATATTCAAATTTTACTTTTTCTCGGAGTGGATGTTCAATTGCATGTTTCTGTTGATGACAAACAAGTTTGCTTGTGGGATGATTTGAAAACATTATGTTCATGCAATTTCCTTTTATAAAATTTCAGATTATATTTCATATATAGTGCAAGATATGAGAACAGGACCATTTATATTCTATTTCGTGCAATTACCAAAATATTTATTACTAGCCCAATTTTCCGTTGCAACACCATTGCATTGCAACGAATTTTCGTTCCTTGCAACACCACACCATTGCATTGCAATGTAATTTTTTTGTTGCAACACCATGGAATGGCAATGAAATTGGTGTTCGTTGCAATCACATTTATTGCCATGATCAGCATTGTGGCAACAAGTCCTATTCTGCATCAACATAAGATTTGTTGCAATATCGCATGTTGCAATGAAGTATTGCACGTGGCAACAAAGTCTAAGGCAACGAAACTATGAATGTGGCAATAGAACCGGATGCAACGCAATACTTCACGTGGCAACAATTTTTACTGCAATCAGACCATGAGCGTGGGAATACGACATAATGCAACGAAGTCCCATGTCCATTGCCACCAAACTATATCCATTGCAATAGCGAGGTATTGCGACCATTGTTATTGGTAGCAAATATAGCGTAACACAACATCTATCTAAGTGGCAATAGAGATTATTGCAACGTAATCCATCGTTGCATCAACTAAAGATCGCGACGTTGTTTTTTTGTTGCAATAACAAATAATTATTGCATCCATACAAAATAGTGGTTGCCATAGCCTATTGCCACGGTACTATTTGCCATCGCCATCCACGAAATGCATTTCGTGGGCATAGCAAGTGCTTGCAACCAATATAGCTATATTGCCACCAAATATCAACGTGGCTAAAGGCCTTTTTTCTTGTAGTGGGACGTGTCTAAGGACCTCCAGGAAAAAACTCGCCTTTAGGCTGTCGCCAACTTGCAAAAATATATCTCTCCATGGAGAAGTCATACAACACTAAGGTGCACCCAAGAGAGTTTCAACCCGGGGACCTTGTGTTTTGGCGAAATCCGGCGCATGTTAACAAGTCTGAACACCAAGTGGTTGGGATCCTTCGTGGTCAACAAATCCATTCGCCAAGGGGCCTATCACCTGCTCGAACTTGATGGAACCTCCATACCACACACCTTCAATGCTGATACTCTCAAGAAATTCTACATCCGATGCTCCTTCGGAAATCAAGGGCAGTTCTTTTTGGCTAAGTCCCTTTTTTTGAAAAGGTCTTCTTGCAGCTGCGAAGCATGCCTTCGAGCATGTTGTCGATCTTAAGGTTAAGGTACTTTGTTTTCTCCCTTCGCACGAGCAGAGTCATTAGGTTCCAAGTCTAGGAGTTTTGTGTTGCAAAGCGGGGTTTGTGCACAAGGGCTTTAGGTCTAAGGGTCGGGTTCGATGGCCTTCGGTTGTCGCTCGTTTAGTGTTGAGTCCTGTGCGCTGTGCAAGGGAGATCAAGTTTGTAAATATTCCTTTTATCAATGAAAGTAATGTTGTCACCAACTTGTTTGTATCTATGCATGCATGCTTCAATATGACTCCAAGGTGCTTAGAAACCCTAACGCCTTGATGCTTGAGCAACTACGGCTCAATGTCTTGGAAAGATAAATCCAGGAAGTCTAAGTTTGGAAACCCCAACTTAGAACCCGAAGCACTCGGGAAACCCCCATGACTTCGATGCTAGGCAACTACGGCCTAATGCCTCGGGAAAAGTAACACCGAGAGGGCTGTTTCGTTTGTTCTTTTGTTATGTTGGAAATAAACAGCTGTTTATTTCCAACATAACGAGAGAGAGGCCCGAAGGCCCCTTCATGTTTTACATTTCGTCATTACACTCGGATATTATGTGTCTTCGTTCGCTTCTAGTTCTGAAAGATGGGAGCGGCTATGCTTAATAGCAGCCTCCATTTCGTCGAGCTCCTTCTTGCGCCGAGCTAAGTCAGCAATGATAGCCGCTCGACCTCCGGCTGAGGACGCACGAGCTCGAAGGGCCTCGGAATCCACCGGGGCGAAATCGCTGTCGCTTGAAACATCAATGGGCTCCGTTTTAATGATCACTTCCGGTGGTTGCCCTAAGGATGCCCGAGAGGCGCTCGCGTCGAGCACATCGAGCAGCATGCTCAGCCGGGGTAACCTTCGAAACGTAGCCTTTATGCGACCATTGCGTTCGTTAACGAAGGTTGCAAATTCGCTCGGTGTTCACTCCGGATTATCACGCTTCTATCGACGAAGTTGAGTCCCGGACACCCAAAACGGGCCGGGGGCTTCCGAACCCCCAGGATGAGTAGCCGCCGTGGCAATATGTCATCTATAATGGCTTCCTCCGGAATTTCATGTGTCTTATCGGAGCCGAAGAAGTCCTAACAAGATAAATTTGGGTAAGTTTGATATTGTATTATCATAAAACCTAAGTACAAAGAACAACTTCGGAGCCCTAGACCCTTACGAAGTCGGATACATGGCTGCTGCCAAAATACTAAAAAGCTAAAAAAATACTAAGGTAAGAGTCAAACCCGAGGCCGCGAAGAAGGGCTTCCGGCTGAGGACCCTCTCCTTCGGTGGCGACCTCGGGGACGGTTTGAGTCTCTGCGCGGCCCGCGGCACCTTCGTCACGGACCTCGCCATCCATAGCATCGCGGGAAGTCCCAACCTCCGGCGCATGGCCGGTGGTATGGCCCGGCTCCGCGTTCGCCGCTTCCGGGGCAGCGGCACGGGCGAGCTCTAACCCCGAAGGCCCCCGAACTCCCGCCCGAAATATCGGTCCGCGGTGGTCACATCGGCTTGGAGTCTCTTGAAGGCGGCATAGTCTTCCCCGCACATAGTGCGGAGGTCTCGAGCAGCCTCCTTGACTTGGCGGGAGGGGAAGGACGTGATGGCCTTCACTACTCGGAACGTGGCCGTCCACGCCACGCGGGCGCGAGTGATGGCCCCACCGGATCGAAGCGGCCTTAGCGGCGGCGAGCCCGGAGGACATCCACCGGAGGATGGCGAGGCCATCACCGCGCTCTTGTGTTGGCTTCGGGCACACGACGCCCGGCGAAGACAGGAAGTCCCGGAACCGGTTCATGAGCTCCCAGTTCATCATGCCGAGGGACTCTTTCGCCACCATGCTCCGATGGGCCATCTCCGGAGATTACACCTGCGTTTGATGGTGGCCTCGCCGTTGAAGAGCGCTCGCCCCAACCGATCAATCCTCCGCTCTTGAGCCACTCCGTGTTTCAAAGAGGCCTTTTGCAGCTCTTCGTGCTCGCGCAGTAACTTGGCGTACTTTGTCTGCTCTTGTTGAAGAGCATCCTCGGAATTACGAAGACGCCGCTTCAGGTCCGTAACCTCCGCGAGGGGTTACCCTTCGACAAGTAACGAGCAAGCGATGCCCCTGTCAATACAAAGCAAGGAGTGTCGAACAATTAAAACTTGGTTTCGACAAAGAACAAAAAATGAAAGTACCTTCATGGTTATTCCGGACAAGCTTTCGATAAGCTCCTTCCTGTCTACCTCTTGCAAGCTGCGGTCCACTCGGCACAAGGCCAGCATGCGGCCGGTGTATTCAAGGCCTTGACAAGCCGAAGCCCCATGTTCAAAGTCTTCGGGCTTCAAGAAGGAGCCTATATGATGAGGGGCTATCCCACGAGGGAGCACCCCCGTGAAGCCCTTGCTGCCTCCTTGGCCCGGAGCGCCATCTTCGGAAGCACCCCCATGAACTCGTCTTCTGTTTGAATAACATCCTGTTCCCGGCTGTTGGTGAGGGCTAGGGGATGAGCCGAAGGCGAGGGCCTCCGGACCTCTTCCGCCGGCGCGGGACTGTTCACCTCCTCCGCCTGGATTAGTCCATCTCGAACGGGGCTTTGCTCCTCTTCGGAGGAGGAGGCGGCAAAATCAAAGTTCATAGCCCCTACTCCAAACCCCATATCGGGGGCCGCAACAATGGTCTCGGTAGCGTGAAGACCCTGCTGCTTCGCCGGCCGTGTCGTAAGCCGAGGAGGCCACCGGCATCATAACAGGAGGTGCAGCTCGGGCGAGGAATCCGAAGGCGCGTCATCACGGACATCACCTTCCTCCTCGTCGTCGGCCTCATTGGCGTCCGCTTCGCGCACAACGAGAAGGACAGCCGCGAGAGCGCTTAATCTTCACGCATTTAGCTCTGCGCTTAGGGGTTGCTGCCCTTGAGGGGCATTGCATGTCCTCGACGATGAGTCCGCTCGGCCCTCGGAGAACCATCTCCAGCTTTGTCGTCGTCTGTCTTCGTCGTCCGATGGCACAAGAGGAGCGAAAGTTCTACGATTCCGCCTCCCCTTCGGGGTAACCACGCGAGGAGGCGGAACAGCCTCCGGGTGTTTCGAGATGATACACCCGGTTTCGACGGGCTGGTCCGCCCGCACGCCTCCATGCGAGCCGGCTCGGGGGCCTTCACCCCGTCAAGGAGATAGTGAGATTTGTCCTCGATCTCTTCGAGGGTCAAGTCTGCAAAGCATATCATAAAGTCAACAAAAGTCGGAAAGGTACAAAAACAAAAGAATAATAGCGAAGAGCTCTTCGGTTACTAACCTAGAAGTAGGCCAACGTTGAAGTTTAGAGCCCTTCCAGCTGCATCGAAGTAAAGAGGAGCCCCAATCTTGGTGAAGAGGCATAATCCCAGCGAGTGTAGAAGTCTTCGCACAAGTCCCTCATTGATGCCTTTCGGGCAATCCTCTGCAGCAGATCAATTCGCCTTTGGACTGTGTCATCCATGGCAATCTCCGGAAGACCGATGTAGCTAATCTCCGTTCGAAGGGAGTGGAGGTTGCGGTTGGGGTCTTGGTCATGGTAGAACCACTTCCGGAACATAGTTTTGCCCCAATGATCCTTGTAGGCCTTCGCGGGCACAAGATGCTCCATGCCTTCGCGGGGCCGAGCGTAACGCACATGAAGCTAAGCCACATGTGCTCACCCGGCGGGCTATTCGAGTGGCCGCCGAGTGGCTCGGTGAGTTGCGGCGAAGGCCTTAGCACAGGGCTCTGCTCCTTCCATCCAAAAAGCACATTCGAAGATGGACAACCGGATCATGGTGTTGAGGGTGATTTGCTGAATCTCTAGCCCGAAGAGATCCGAGCACCTCACCCACGAAGCGGGAGCAGGGAAAGTGAAGGCCGCCTTCCGGTAGCTTGGCGAAGATGATGAGGTGGCATGGGCGCACCACCCGAGTTGTCTCTTCCGGTGGGGGAATATGGGCGCGTTCCCGAACGAAGCACTTGTGGGGCTCTCCGGCCCACTTGTCAAGCCGTGCTTCGGTCACGGTGCTCGGGGCGTAGGTAAGCACTAGGAGGCTTGGTGGTGCTCGGAGGAATGCGGTGTCCGGAGCGTGGCTTTGCCATAACTCTCGACGAGGGTCGGAGCGTGAAGGTTACGGATTGAATGGTGAGGCTTGGAAACGGAGGCTAGGGCTTGGTGAGGATCGAAAGGAAGCAAGGGCGGGAGTGGCGCGGTGAAAGTGAGTAGGAATTCCGATTCACCGCGGCACCCCTCATTATATAGGTGATAAAACTAGGTTACCAGTCAAGACGCGACGCCTCGAAAGTAACGCACCCCCTAGGAGCGGGCGCGTCGTACGAACAGCTGCGGCTCATCAAGAGTAGACGTGTTTCCCGAGGAGTGGGAGCGCATATACACCCGTGAGTTAATGCGGTTACTCTTCAAAGTGCGCCGCTCGGGATTACGCGTAACGGTTAGCACACTAACCGAGGCAGTAATGTCACATTAAGCCTACCGAGTTATGATGGCTCATTTTTGGGAAACGCCCGTTGAGTGCGTTGTGACAAGTCTTCGAATGAAAGCGAGTTCTACGAAAACCCTTCGGTTAAGCGAGTACAACGATCCTGCGCCTCGGGTATACCTATCCCCTTGTCTTTGTAGGTGTCTCTAGACATAGTGATTAATGTGGGAACAAAGAAGTGAATATAGCAAGTGCAACAAAACGACAAGTGATGCTACCGTAGCGAAGGACCAAGCAACAGTATATGGATAAGATCGAGGGCGCGAAAGGATAGCAATCCTACGTGGCACATCGTCGTCCAATAAATGTGCCACACAACCTTATCGGCACCGGATTCCCTTTGCCACATAGGCATGGGCATAGCCTATAAAAGCGGAGCAAGGTCTCTCACCTCCGGATCTCACAACCTCATTCACCAGCTTTCTAAACACTAGCAAGATGCAAAGTTGGGCCTTTCGGTTCGCAATAAGAGGAAGTCCGAAGGACATGCCTCCATAGCCTTCGCGCTTCACCAATCGACTTCAAAGGGTGCGCAACGCGCTTTACCAAGCGACTTCACCGAGGTCACGAGCCCGCTGAGCTTCCCAAGGCGAGTGGTACGTGGGGGCTGTATTCGGCGAACCTCGATGGTAAAGCGCCAGACACGGCCTCGGTTCTTGCCCGAAGGGTATACATTAGTATAGCCACGGCGAGAAGGAAGCTGTCCGGCTCCTTGACCGATATTGTAGGTCTATAGACAGATCTTGAAGGTTTATTGTCACACCTTGAAGATCTAATGACCAATATCGGAGGTCCCGATGGCCGAAGCCGTCATGCCTTTCACGATAGCTGGACAAAGCCAAGGTCGGCTACCGCCTAAGCAAGACCATTTGGTCGGCGAAAGGTATACCTTGACAAGAGTGACTAAGTCCATGGGTACCGTGACCCCGAAAGGTCACCGGTATCCTTCAAAGGCGGACAGGTAGTCGCTTTCCGTTTAGTCAAGGGAACCCTTTTAGTTGGGCTAGTTGTGGCTTTCGAGGTTGGTCTAGGGACCGCTCTGCGTCACCCCTTACTCTTTCTTTTTCTCTTTTCGGCAGCATCCTTCAGTCCAATTGTAATCGGCTCTGTTGGTGATAATAAAATACTTATCTCTTGTCTATGCATCGACGTTATGAGTTTGCCTCGCTCTTTGTCTTGGTAATTTCAAAAAGTGCAGGACAAAGAACCCTCGAAGATGACTAGGCACCTCCGGACGATCCCGAAAAGGGGGCGGGGGTGTAAGGTGGAGATTCTTCCGGATCACGGTTGCGGTCCTACCGAAGGCGGAGCTGACCCGTGAGGGGCTATTGTTGGGGAGAAAATCACCACCTTACTCCAATGGGCCGGTCCGGAGGAAATAGGTCCAACAGGGCCATGGAAGAGATTCCTCACATGGCTGGTGGCCCAAAGGAGAAACACTTGGAAGGGAGTACTTGGCTCGGCTAAGGCCCAACAAGGCCATGAAGGGGGAAGCTAGCCCACAAGTGCTAATCATGTAGGGTAAATGTAATTGACTAGAATACCCTTTGAGTAGGTGGGAGAGTGTTTGGGCATGATTGTAATTTGAGGGGGCTGATAGTGACCATTAGGGTTGAGAGAGTATGAGGCTACATGTCGGGTCTTAAACTCGGCACTAGTACTACCCGGTCCCTCACGAGCGTGGAGTTCGATGGTGCAACACACGAAACACACAAGAACACGCGATTTTAGACAGGTTCGGGCCTCTCGATTGAGAGTAATACCCTACGTCCTGTGTGTTATGTATTGCCTTTAGCAGATTGCTAATTGCGATATGTCGGAGAGTTTTCGGGGGTCCCTGCCCCGTCTTATATACCCGGGGAGCTAGGTTTACATGCAGAGTCCTAGTCGATTACACGGATTACATATTCGAAGCTCTATCTCTAAGCTTTCCTTGTTAATTCAGAGTCGTAACAGATTACAAACTACTCTTTACTTGTTGCTCAAGTCATCATACGTCGGTCTTGACGCCCGCCTTATTACCATACCGGTATACGGAATCTTTTGTTATTCCATACTGGTCGGAACCACTCTATGGGCCCTCTTCGCCAGTCCAATCTTCGGTGATTTGTCACCGTATCTCTAATTATCTATTCCTTTATCATCTCGTATACCCGTAAGGTAAGTATACGACAAGCAGCTCCCGAGTAATTTTTTATTTAACCTTGAATAAGACCGACCAGTCTTACGCATGTTGGTCCGATTCCATGGTAAAATTAAAAAGAACTCCAATCTTCTGCAATACTTCTTCTTTCTTCAAGACGCTTCAAAAAGCCAAAAAATTGGTATTTTGTCCTCCATACCACCTAATTAGGTGTGCAAAAACAAAAGTATTTTCCTTCTAGTGCGTCGGTTAGGTGCACCCAATTGGGTATAGTCCTCGACTCTTGGATCATTTGAACTCCTTTCAAATAATGCAAGAGTCCACTAGTTGATTCTTCATTATTTCCTTCAATATGCAATTTCTACGAGACCGCTCCTTTCAATTTCCATTATTTTCCACTTTTCGAGATTTTTGAAGACCGCCCTTGAACACGGTGCACCGGTCGGGTGCACCTAATTAGGTATAGCCCCCGACCCTTGTATCATTTGAGGATCGCAAATAATGCAAGAGTCTTTCTTGAGAGACTATGCTTTATTATTTTCGATCAAATCACATTCCTCTTAGCAATTTCTGCCAAGAACTTATTTTTCAGACCGGTCGAACCAGTCATGCCGCATATCCTTTAAAGATTCATACCCCTATTTATGTAACAGATCGCTTAAATCAGTCTTAACTTTAATTTACTTAGTTAATTTTAACTAAGAAGCAAAATCCTGGTTGATCGGACTAGTTTGTTCCCTATATTCTCACATCGACTCGAGTCTCCAAGGCCTATAATCAGCTGGATGATTAACACCCATAGCCTAAGGCATCCATTAAAATCGAGTTTGGCAAGATCCAAATCATTTTCGATCTAACTCTTTCATACCGCCAAATAATTAAATTTGGCACTATATTAATCCAAGTATCTGAAAATTTCATATTTCGGACAGCTTTTTTATTCACACAAAATCTCTCATGATTGTAATAATCATGTTGCTTTATTCTTATGACCGTTAGGTCATAATTGCACAATCAAACCATAAGTCTTTAATGCTAAATTTATCGGGTTGTAAAAACGGCCCAATAACTTTCCAGACCCCGAGCCCAACTCGGGTACCTATAAAAGAAACGAAGGGTCGACCTAGGTCAAACTCATTCCCGAAACTCCACACACGCCCACCATACCTCCTTGTTCTTCGGCCATTACGATCATATTTCTTCCTTTCCGCATAAACCAATCTCCGATTTCCTTTCTCCGTTCTTCAAGATGGGCAAGAAGAAAACTTCCTCCAATCCTTCTTCTTCATCCGCTGTTCCTCGCAGTCAACTTCCTTTTGGCATACAGGATTTGGGTAACAGCAAGATTACCGAAGCATCTCTTAATGAGGCGGTTCTCGACGGGTATCTTCCCCCGCAACCCATTCCGAACCGGAGTGCTCCCACTCCCGGCCAAATTCCATGGGGAATAGATGATTCCCAACAAGTAGTATTCAAATCATTCTTCCTTCGCGGCCTCGATCTTCCTTGCTGCTCCTTTTTTAGAGGATTACTCTTTTTCTACGGATGGGAGTTAGTAAATCTAAATCCGAATTTCATCCTTCGGATCGCGTTTTTCATTCATCCGTGTGAAGCTTTCCTTGGAATCCGTCTCCATTTTAAGCTTTTCCAAGTACCTTTTCCAAATCCGTCCACTCCCCTCATCGATCGGCCAAGCTGCAGTAGGTGGGGTAGGAATACAATGCTCGGAGCTCGATGAGTACTTCTCCCTGTCATTGAATAAAAGCCCGGTTCACTCGGAAAAATGGGTGGTTTTTCCGTGACAATCCCCAACCCGCTCTTCCCCTTTCGTAGCCAAGATAGCCGAAGATTTGCCTTCCAAGGACATCAAGGACAAACTTAAAGAAGATGAAGAAGTCTTTGCTCTCCGGCAAGCATCAAATATCTGAAGGAAGTCAAAGGCATCACCACCGAGACGGTACTTTGGAGTTTCATTGTTCGAGGAGTTCAGCCATTGAAAAGGCAAGAGCATCCAACATGGTTTTTCAATGAGGATATCGCTAATCCATTGGACGGAACACCTCTTCCCGATGTAGATCGATTAGAGAAGCGTATAAAGAAGATGCTTCGCACTGGACAGGATTTAACAGGATGCCGGAGGGTGGGTTTGGCATTCGAGTACGTCAAATCCTCGAGACCTCGTAAGTATTCTTCTTCTTCTTGAGTTCCGAGTAATTTTGATCATCATACCATTATTCATATATTTTTATTGAATGCAGAAAATGGACAACTATAGGAGTCCTCCCCCACTTCCCCCAATGACACCTGGGGAGAAGATTACGAGACCAACGCCGCCCCTCTTGCTGTTCAAGCCGGTCCGCCTCCCCCACTCGACTCAAGGGACTTTAGACCGGTCATTTCTTCTGCCGACCGGGCTAACTCCAAAAATCTCCAAGTCCGGAAAGGTTGTCCAAGCCCCCAGCACAAGAAAACGTACTACTTCATCGACCATAGGTAAGTCGACGACAATCCCCGCTTCCGTACCAAGCGACACTCGTAAGGAAGCGCAGAAACTTGAAGACCGGCGCAAAGAGCAAGAGGCCGTCGAAAGAGATCGTCAAGCCGCTCTAGCCGCATTCGAAGCTGCCGCTGGCTGGGGGTCTCGGGAAACCTCACGATTAACGTATTCTCTTGCAAACATTCCCAAGAAGTCTCGGTATGGCACCCGGACCGGTCCTTCGAGGAGTGCTACAGGAGGATCCATTCCCGTGCCGCAAGTCCAACCAGCGGCAAAAAGGAGTGCGAGAGGGTTCAAGCGGGGAGACTCAAGGTCCCTCAAAAAAGAGCTAAACCTCCTTCGGTTTCAAAAAAGCCACTTCGTAAGTCTTCCGCAACACTCATGCAGTTTTTTTAAGTCTTTGTCACTTTCATCTAAGTCTTGTAATGTATTCAATCCTTCTGTAGAATTCCTTCCAATCTCCAAGCTAGTATAGCTAGCTTATTGAGAAACAAGCCTTCTATCCCTGCCACGACTGGTGGCACATCCTCAATTTCTACTCCTTCAGCCCCGTCACTCGAAAAAGCCTCCGAAGTCAAGAGTGCAAGCAACCATAAAGGACATCCCTGCTGCCTCTTCTAAAGAACAATCCTCCAAAGCGAGTCGAAGAGCGGGCCGTCATTGATGTCGACGACACATCCGTAAGCGACTTCCGACCACAAGCTACTTTGTTCCTGGCCACGCCCGAACTCCCACCGGGACCGATCCGGATTGAGGAAATTCCCCGCCGGGCTAGGACTACTCGTAAGGCTTCAAGGGCACCTAGACTTGCCGGGATGGTCGTAGGAGATGTGGAAGTCGATAGCTCGAGCGGAGTCGGGAAATTCACGGCTACGGCTCAATGGGATTCTCTTCAAGAAGAAGAGGCTCTAAAGAATTTCTCCGAATATGGCCATGTATGCCTTCATGCCCCTCCTAATCCTTTCTTAATTTCTTCACATTATAATCCGACTCCTTATTTCTTCTATCCTCTAGGTTCTTCTCAAAAACTACGAGGCCAAGAGTGCGATAATCGCTCGTCTTGGGGAAGAACTTCATCAAAATCAAGAGCGATTGGTCGAACTTGAGTCTCGGATCGCCGATCCGAAGTCTAAAGAAGCCGATCTGCTAAAGAGGGAAGCAAATCTACCGAATACTCATCGAATGATGGAGGATCGCCGGCAAGAAATCATTAAACTCCGGAAAGAAATCCAAAGTAAGCTTTCAACTTTAACTTCAAACTCTTTAATTAGCTTTTTACCCTTCCGACCGGTCTTGTCTCGCTCTAGCACTCGAAAATCTTGTTGCTGCTCACAAAAAGGCGGAAGAAATTCTCTCGGAGAAAGCGGCTGCTCAAGAACAAGCTTTTCAAGAAGGATCCCGGATCGAAGAACAGCAGGCGGCCCGAATTGGAGAACTTGAAGGCGAGCTCACTGCCAAGGATAACATTCTGGCACGGACTCGCGCTCCAACAAGATGCTTGAAGTCGACAATACTCGCTTGAAAACCGAGCTAGCTGAAGCACTCGAATGCTATCAAGACAGCACAAGCGAGAGATGGAAAGTGCTTTGAGGACCGCACACGTGTCCGCTCAACTTGCCCTCAAAGCGAAAGAACATGAAATCCAGCGCTTGCTCGAAGAGCGAAGCCGGCTGAAAGCTTCAAATGTCAACATCATGGGTAGGCTCGAGTCACGGATATTAGGCATAGACGTAAGTTCCTTCTTCCTATTCTTCCTTTGAAAACACTTTCTAATACTGGTCAGCATTTATAATCTTTCCTTATACTTTTTCGTCCTCTTCGAACTTGCTGCAGGCGGTATGCGAACACTCGAGTATCCGAATGGGGGTCAACCCATTCACCAAAACGAGGTGGATCTTGAAATGGCTATCCGGGATGTCCCTAGAAGGATCGGAGAGCACTCTAGGATAATCGCTGCATCGGGAGGAGGGCACATCGCTGCCATAATCCAGTCTTGGACTCCGGTCGAAGACTACGATTTCAACTTCATCGGAGAGGGCGCTCACCCGGAGACAATCGAAGACCGGTTCAATGAGTTAAAAAATTCACTCATTGGTACCGTTTTTGAACTGATTGAAGATGTTCCTCCGGATCCGATCGGCGTCCCACTAAATGAAGCTGCAGCACTCCCTGCTCCGGGTCAAGCTGCTCAAGATGCTGCTGCTGCCTTTAGACAAACAGCGGAAGATGAGTACGAAGACCTTGATGCAGATTTATTACTCTCGTCTTCCGATTCCGAAGACACGCTTGATGATCAGCTGGTAGAGGGCCCCAAGACCAAAGATACCGGTGATTCCAATGGACCTGCCCAGTAGCTATCTTTTGTAGTACCAGTCTTCTTATTTGTTAAACAAACAATTTTATCATAGTACGTTGTAATATAAATCCTTACGCTGAAGTTATTAATGTGTTCTCTTTTCCGCTAATACTGGTTATCAAAAAATTCTCCATCTCATTCCTACTAGTGAAATTCTATACCTAAGCAACTATGGCTATTTCAGCTTGGTGACTATGATTGAATACTGGTTCTAATCAACACAGATCACAATGCATAGCAGTAGCTTACTTTAACACAATCGTGCTATATAGAAAAAACAACCAGTCTTTAAGGTTTGAGAGCGCATAATATCACAGATCTGCTCTTAAAATAGAAGCCTACAGACCAGTATTCTAAAAAGATGCTTAAAATTTCCCTTCCTAAATATGCCGATCGAAGCTGAAAACAACAACAAACAATCTCATAGACTGCTCTTAATGCAGCAGCCCTTTGACTAAATGACTGGTTCTAATATTTAGGAATATCATAATATCACAGACTACTCTTAATACAGCAGCCCCCGACTCGATAAGTTAATTCAAAATTAAAATATTGAGACACAAAAAATACGAACACATTCATATCGGACATAAAGAATACTTTATTATATTATGGAGAAAATTACAAGAAAATGTTTAAGTATAAAAACGACGAAGTTGATCAATATTCCAAGAATTTGGAATTTCCTCTTCCTTCGGGGTCATAAGTCTATAAGCCCCCGTCCGGAAACTGATTTAACCACAAAAGGTCCTTCCCGGACCGGTGACAACTTATGTCTGTTCTTGTTGGACTGAATCTTCCGAAGCACCAAATCTCCTACTTGAAATTCCCGTGTGCGCACATTGCGATCATGATATCGACGCAGCCCCTGGTGATACTTAGCTGCTTGAATCAATTCTTGATCTCGTAATTCCTCCGCGGCAATCAACTCGATCCGGCGCTGGTCTTTATACTTCTCTTCATCATAATACCGCACTCTAGCTGACACCATATTCACTTACGTAGGCAACATTGCTTCGGATCCATAGACCAGAGAAAAAGGAGACTGTCCCGTAGCCCGGCTAACGTTGGTACGTAATCCCCAAAGTACCCAGGGCAATTCCTTAGCCCACTTTCCCGCATACGGCTTCAAGCGGTAAAAAATTCTAGGTTTAAGACCGGTTAAAATCATACCATTGGCTCGCTCCACTTATCCATTACTCGCAGATGCGAAACCGAAGCATACTGTATCTTGACTCCCGGACTTTCAGCGTAATCTTTGAAAAATTCTGAAGTGAACTAAGGCCCATTGTCGGTAATTATACTATGCGGGACACCGAAACATATGAAGATATTCTGTAAAAACTTGATTGCCCGAGCAGTGGTCGTACTGGTGACAGCTTCTGCTTCAATCCACTTGGAGAATTTATCAACTGCCACAAAAATGTGTGTAAACCCTCCTAGCGCTTTTTGAATGGTCCAACAATATCCAGTCCCCAAGTTGAAAAAGGCCAAGTCATCGAACTTATCCGTAATTCATGAGCTGGAGTATGAGGTCTGTCGAGCAAAGAATTGACATCCTTGACAATTTTTAACTACCGTATGCGCAACATCAGTAGCTGTGGGCCAATAAAAACCCTGTCTCAACACCTTCCCGACTAGCATCTTCGAAGAAGCATGATTGCCACAAATCCCCTTATGAATGTCTTCAAGCAATTGAACACCATCGAGACCGATATGCACTTCATCAAAATATTAACTCCACGTCGGTAAAGTTCTCCTTCAAGAATCAAGTAACTTCGTGCCCGGACCTCTAGTCTTTGCTTCTCAACCTTGTCTTCTAGAGTTTTACCGGATCGCAAGTACTCGAGATACGGGGTACGCCAATCGGAATCAATGATCATGACCTCGGGTAACTCAGCCCCTTGTTGTAAGACTGCCTCCTCGGCCTCTATTTCTTTAATAGTAGCCTTGTGATCCATCTTAATGGATGGCTTATTCAATACCCGAAGAAAAATGCCGAGCGGAACTGCTTGTCTCGAGGATCCCAATCTGGCTAACTCATCCGCAGCAGAATTATTTCCGCGCAGTATATGAGAAAACCGCAGGCCATCAAACTTGTCTTCGAGTTTCCTTACCTCTTGACGGTAAGCTATCATATGATCATCATGTGCATCCCATACTTTGTTAACTTGACTGATTACAAGCATCGAATCACCGTATATATCTAATCGCTTGACTCCTAACGAAACTGCCACCCGAAGTCCATGAAGCAAAGCCTCGTACTCCGCGGTGTTATTTGAAGCGCTAAAATGCATTTGCAACACATATCTCAGTGGCTCTTTCTGTGGGGTAAGAAGTACAACCCCAGCCCCGCGCCTGAAAGCTGCCGTGATAAGTACACGGGTGCTGCCCGATCTTTCGATGAGAGGGGATAACTTCGATTTGAACTAAAGAGACGTTCACGGCCCGACTACAGCCAACAAGGATGCGCCTTAGCAACCGATACACCAAATCCAGCGGTTAATCACGATCTTGTAGAGCACGATCAACCAAACCACGAAGGTAATTCCTGCAAGCAATCGAAGAACAAGCAAGAACAAGATAAACAAGTAACTAACGTCATAAAGGTGGGGTTCTAAATGAAGTAGAACGGATGGTCTATCCGACGCACGCGTCTACAAGGTAGTAACAATGGCTAAACTAACAAAACAAAACCCAATCCGTTTGTAGCGGCTATGGGGGTATAAGAGAAGGGGAGAGGAGGACCAGGACATGGTGGGGGTCGTCCTCCAACCCTACGACATGCCTCTATTGGGCCCAACTTGATACAAAGCCCAATAGCGATATAACGATGACTCAACACCGAGACAGATTCTGTCTGTCAAATTGTATTGATGATTCCTGTTTACTCCAAACGAATTTGGACCTCAAACTGGCGCCATTGGAAAGGTGGTCTTCTTATCTTTCCAACCATATGTAGAACGTCCAAAACCGAGCTCGTATGCGACCTGGGCGTCTGTTTTTGTGCGGCCTGGTCCTAGAGTCCGAATCGGACCCGAAACCGATTTTGATTGGGCCTCCTACTTGATTTGCAATACATGGCAGGCCCTCCACGCCTTTGATCACCTCTCTAGCCATATCCTCATCATCTCCATGGTTCCTAACAACAATTAAATCATTAGGTAGTATTTTATTCTCAAAACTATATAAGGAAGGCATTAGAAACGACCTCACCGATAAATTCCAAATTCGCGCTTGAGCTCTCATGATCGGATCATGAATATCAAATGAGGGAGTGTTAGTTGTATCTGTATGAGTGATGTCCTCATCATGCCGGGACCCATCCAAAAACATCTCCCAATACTCCAAAGTCTGAATCGCTTGTGGGACTTGCGTCTCTAGCCATTCAGTAATAAAATCAGCCAAAGCTTGTCCTTTAATAGTTGTTCGTGAAGAAAAAGTAATCTCATATTGTACAAGTTCTATAGCCCATTTGGCAACTTGGCCAACAGCCTCTCGATTATGTACGATATCTCCAATGGCAACCCAGTCTTGACCTCGATGGGATGCGCTTGAAAATAATGCTTTAACTTCCGAGAGGTTATCACTATAGCATATATCAATTTCTATAACTGGAGATATCGCATCCGAGACTCGGTAAGGACCTCACTTACAAAGTATACCAGATGCTGCACCAATTGCAGATGTCCTTCCTCCTTCCGATCAACTGCTAATACCGTGCTCACGACATGAGTAGTTGCAGATATGTATAATTGAATGGTTTCGTCGGGTTTCGGAGGTACTAAAACCGGCGGATTATCGAGGTATCCCTTGAGTTGGTCAAACACGGCTTGCGCCTCGTCTGTCCACTCAAACTTATCCTGCTTCTTGAGCAGTTTAAAGAACGGAAGGCCCCCGATTCCCGGTCTTGAAATGAATCGGCTAAGTGCAGCCATACATCCGATCAACTTCTGTACATCCTTCGAGACAGCTTAGAGGTTTCATGTTAACAATCATCTAAATCTTTTCTGGATTAGCTTCAATACCTCGCCACGATACTAGATATCCCAGTAATTTTCCGAACGAACTCCAAACACACATTTTCCAGGATTGAGTTTCATAGAAAAACTCCGCAGATTATCGAAGGTCTCCGCCGGGTCGAGAGAAGATCTTCGGTTTTCGGGATTTCACCACTATGTCATCGACATAAGCTTCTGCGTTCCTTCCAAGTTGTAAATCCGGATTGCGTTGCATGCCACGCTGGTATGTGGCACCTGCATTCTTTAATCCGAACGGCATCGTTGTATAGCAGTATGTTCTAAAGGGGGTGATAAACGCGGTCTTTATCCGATCCTCAACCTTCAGGGAAATCTGATGGTATCCCAAATAAGCATCAAGGAAGCAAAGACGCTCGTAGCCGACGAGTCGAATCAACAACTTGGTCAATCCGAGGCATCGTTGTATAGCGAGTATGTTCTAAAGGGGGTGATAAAGGGTGTTTGGGGCAAGCTTTGTTGAGATCGAGTATAATCAACACACATTCTTAATTCTTTAGTATTCTTTTTCGTACAAGGACCGGATTGACAAGCCAATCTGGATGGTACACCTCCCTAATGAATTTAGCTGCTAACAATCTAGTTAATTCCTTCTTAATCGCCTCCTTGTGGTCTTGAGCAAACCTACGGAGCTTCGCTTAACGGCTTCGCATCGGAACGCACCAACGAGTGCGTGCTCAATCTTCTCCCTAGGAACACCTGGCATGTCGAAGGCTGCCATGTAAAGATATCCCTATTTTCCTGGAGGAAAAGAATGAGCGCGCTTTCCTATTTGTCCCCCAAGTCAGCCCCTATATGAGTGACCTTGGAGGGATCTTACTCATCAAGCTGAATAATCTTGGAAGCAATCGCATCAGTCTTCACTTTCTCCTTAGCAATCTTCTTGGTCGGAACTTCTTCTTCCAGCCGCGCCCGTGCTTCTAGGGTATCAGCCGCTTCTCCGATTTCTCGAAGTTCTTCCTCCGAATTGACCCAAGTAGCCAACTCGGTGCTATGTGCTTCACAAGCGTACGCGGTCTTGATGTCGAGCCGGAACGATAAGACCCCATTTGGTCCTGGCATCTTCAACATCAAATACTCGGTAGTTGGTGATGGCCATAAACTTCGCCGAGCCGGTCCGCCTAGTATAGCATGATATGCTTGAATCGATGTCGACTAACCGGAAGATAATGTTCTCCCTTCCGTAATTCTCCTTCGTCCCAAAAGTCACCGGCAGAGAAATCTACCCCAAAGGATAGCTGTTTCAACCAGGTATTATACCATGAAACGGTGAAACGCTGCGATCCAAGTCTGCCACGAAAGGCCAAGCTCCGGCAGGGTTTTAGCAAAAAGGATATCCAAGCAACTTCCCCCATCAATGAAAGTTCTCTTCAAGCATACCTTCCGGACAATGGGAGCTAGAATGAGCGGATATCTACCGGCTTTAGGGAGGACCTCCGGATGATCGGCCATGCTGAACGTGATCGGTATCTCCGACCATCATAGATACTCGGGAGTAGCGAGAGCACCGGCGTTGACCTCTCCGAGCGCTAACTTTTGCTTTCGCTTTGACTCATACGCGTCCGGCCCTCCATGGATGAAGTTCACCTCTCTTGCTGGCTCCTGAAAGCCTCCGTCATCTTCATTATCATCATGCTCCTTATCTTTGCCCTTATCATCCCGCTGGTTTCGGTGTCCAGACCGGGGTGCGACCTTTAGAGCAAACCGAGCGAACGGTCTTAACGAGAAGCATTCCTTGGCCTTATGATTCCCATTGTGAATCATGCAAGGACCTTCCAGCGAGTGCTTCAAATGAAAGTCGTTCTTTCGGGCCCCTCTTAGGAGGCGCCGGCCGACCGCCTCCATGAGATCGGTCGACAGCCGCAACAAGGTTATCGGCCTTGCGCTTATTGTTCTTGGATCCGGACTAGTTGCCTTGGTCGTGCTTCGGCTCCTTCCCTTTGTTCCCGCACAAATTGACCACGTTTGATTCTCCAGCCGCATAGTCATCTGCTATCTTGAAGCACTCGACGCCGTCATGGTAAGGTTTCGATTACGCCTTCCAATCTTGTGGACCAATGCTTCACTTCGGACGCCAGCTTGAAACGCCACAATTATCTACCGATCGGGAACATTGGGGATTAAGGCCTTCTTGTTACGTAAACGCTCGATGAACTCCGTAAGCGTCTCATCGGGCTTCGCTTCAGCTGTTGAGGTCGAAGTAGTTTCCTGGCTTCTCACAAGTCGCCTGAAAATTCTCAACGAACTTTTTGGTGAGATCGTCCCAAGAGGAAATAGATCTCTCGGGTAGAGATTGTAACCACAAGCGTCCAGCCTGCTCCATGCACATGGGGAGATAACTCTCTAACATAAAAGTATCTCCTGCTCGCTGATCGGATGGCGGTAGTATACATACGAAGCCACTCGGCAGGAGGTGCTTTAACATCATATTTGTTAATGGCCCTAGGCTTAAACCCTCCGGGATATTTGCAAATGCGTAGGTCCCGCGTAAAAGCTAGGATTACGGAGTACTCATTGTCTTCCGGACCGGTCCATACCGATGACGGTGAGCGCCGACCGGGGTAATGTCGGTAGTTGCGGTGTCTGTCATCATCGGAGTAGTCATAATAGCGATCGTCCTGGTTTCGGTCCCCGAACCATCATGACGATCATTGTTGCCTTGCTCCGCGGGCTATGGAGGAGGAGGCGGAGGAGGAGGCGGTGGGGCCGCCCGACGGTCATTATTATTTTGTCCCCGTCGATCTCTCGTTATCTCGTTGATCGTCTCTTCTTGATCGGTCATCACGATGAGCATAGCGATTGCCGTGCCCTCGATGATCATCGCGTGGAGGATTTGCGCTCGGGGCGGCGCCGAAGCAGCCGGCCCATGCCTAGTCGAACTAGTTATGCGTGGGCGGGGTGGGGCAGGATCTCGCGGACGATCATCCACATGACCGGTCCGTCGTCACTCATCTTCTTCTCGTCTCCTGCGTTCCTCCGCTCTCTCGCATGACGGTCGATAAGCACAATACGAGCGTCACAATTGCCATTGATCGGTACTCGTAAGTCTTGATCCGGAACGCGTTCGTGCTCGTCCGCGATTGGGGTATGTCGAGGTCCAATTCTTCCACCGGAAGAGGCTCCTTCGAACCGGGCTCTTGCGGGCTGCTACGAGTGAGAATGCGAACGATCGGAAGATTCAGCTCTGTCATGGACAAGCTGGTTAGTTTGTAAAGTAGCCACGTCTACCAAGCTCAAAACGCATTGTAACCCCGGTGTCGAGTTGAACACCTCCTCCGGGATTGTCTCAAGAATCTGCTTTACCCCCACAATGTTGTGGACTGGTGATGTGAAGACTCGGGCGCCGTTTAATTCAACCTCCATGGAGCCCAAATTCGATGCCCTGCTAGAAGAACGATGGCGTCTATCACTGCGGCATCCGTGTCGGTTATTATAGCCTCGGCGATGTTTCCACCGGGTCTCCGGACTCGCTCCGGTAGTGGTCCGAGTAGCGGGCAGGGCTGTAGCAAGAGTGCCATCTCCATCGTGGTTGGTACCCCGATGGTTGCGTGAGGATTCGCGATCGAAGCACATGGAGGCGGATCCTCCGTGCATGTTCCGTCTGTTTCACACCGGCGACGATTTGCTTCTTCTCTCGCCAACCTAGCTTCTTCTGCGGCAGCTTCTTCGGGGGTGAGTTCTTCAAGGATTGGGCCAGCCATAAAGACTTGGAAAAGGACTGGACACCCTTCCTCGAAGTCGCTATCAAGCTCGACGAAGTCATTTATGATCACGGATCGGGTACCGGTCCGAAGCATGAGCGTTCGATGAGATGTGCTAAAGCTGCGTCGATCCCGCTGGATTCCATGCTTATGGTTTCAACCGTGTCCGGTGATCGTGCTTCAAAAGCTACGGCCAAGGCACGGATCGGGTTCATGAAGTGTAGATTCCGGCGGAATTAGCTTCGAAGTCGAATGATCCGAAGTGGATTTTGAAGCCGGGTGTGAAGTCGACGTTGAACAAAGTAGCCATCGAACTCGCCGAGAACTCGCCGAGACCCCTACCCAGTGCGCCAAATGTCGAGCCTTAAACTCGACACTAGTACTACCCGGTCCCTCACGAGCGTGGAATTCGATGGTGCAACACACGAAACACACAAGAACTCGCGATTTTAGACAGGTTCGGGCCTCTCGATTGAGAGTAATACCCTACGTCCTGTGTGTTATGTATTGTCTTTAGCAGATCTGCTAATTACGATATGTCGGAGAGTTTTTGAGGGGGTCCCTGCTCCGCCTTACATACCCGAGGGAGCTAGGGTTACATGCGAGTCCTAGTCGATTACACGGATTACATATTCGGAAGCTCTATCTCTAAGCTTTCCTTGTTAATTCGAGTCGTAACAGATTACAAACTACTCTTTACTTGTTGCTCAAGTCATCATACGTCGGTCTTGACGCCCGCCTTATTTCTATACCGGTATATGGAATCTTCTGTTATTCCATACTGGTCGGGAACCACTCTATGGGCCCTCTTCGCCGATCCAGGTCTTCGATGATTTGTCATCGTATCTCTAATTATCTATTCCTTTATCATCTGTATACCCGTAAGGTAAGTATATGACACTATAAATACTCTCTCAACCCATCACATCAGCCAGATTTGGACACCTCCTGTAATATCACCGTAATAGCAATGAGAGCCTTCATATCGGGTCCATCGTGACTCCATCTAGCCTCCTGAATATCTAGCAACCTTCGTAGTTTTCCTGTTACCTCCCATTAGGCCTAGCCCAAGGGCCGCTACGATCCCGAAGCCCCTTGTCATTCTTCCGGACATCCTTGGGCTGGCCCAATCCTTGTTGATTGTGGCCTTCGTAACCACAACAGCGGAGACCTGGCCACGTGTTGCCGGAGAGAGGGTGAAACACTCGACGCAATTTACCAAGAGGTTCATGCACTTGAAGTGCCGGGTGGCGGATGTCCCGGAGCCGATTGTTATTGAGTCTATGGCAAGGGGTCTTCACATCTGCGAAGCTCGTAGAAGGATAAAGGAAAAGCGACCACAAATTCTAGACCACCAGCTCAGGATACTAGAAGCTCAAGTAAGGGTCGAGGAAGATATACGAGAATGCTAAGGCGGGATGGCGCAATCATTCCGACCGAAGGGGGAGAAGTGGTCCGACGAGTTCGGGCACGATGGAAATCATCGAGAAGATGTCAACGAACGTGTACAATGTAGAGCAAGAATACACGCAGCAAGAAAACCATCCTTCGGAATAGTCACGGGGGTCTTCCCCGTCGGGCAATCACGGGGAGGAGGCCGAGGCGGGAATTCCTCGGGGAACAGGTCACGGGGATTCTTCTGCTATTTTCACGGGTCGAGGGCGAATCATACTACTAACAACTACGAAGAAATCAAGGCAATGTGTGCAGCAAGGCGGAGGGGGTAGTCCGAAGGTCATCATTTAGTAATGCATACCAGCCATTATACGCCCATTACACGTTCGCGAGACGCTACCACCAGCGCCGCCCTTGCCACTCTCAATACCCTTTGCTCCGCCACTTTATAATCCCTCTTACGGGTCATCCTAGCCGATTAATTATCCACCTGCGACTCAGCTTGATCAAGAATCATCCGCGTCTCCAGCAGCTCGACCCGCGAAGGTCATCAGCCGAGCATCGAGGGTGTTACACCAAGCCTAATTGGCTGAGCCAGACCCGATATGCTTGCGGTCAAGGATCTAAGGGGTCAATTCTTATGATTACCGGAGGAAACGGTAGAGATTTCCCGTCCAAGAGACAACGCAGAGATTACATCATGCAAGTTTCTCATGTGGCAGCATGTCCTCCGGTCGGACTTCACTAGTGGATGGATGTTCTTGTTGCTTTCTAAGCGGCTGATTTCAGGCCCATGATTTACCCACCTGATGATGCCTTCGTGATGAGAGTCAACATTCATGGGTTTGATATGCATAAAGTTTTGATTGACGGAGGCGGTTCAACGAGATGTCTTGCTATGGAGTACTCTCGAGAAAATGGGGTTCACTCAGGCAGATTTGCAGCCTTCATATACTCCCCTGCAAGGCTTCGGAGGCCAACCAATTCACCCCGCAGGTTGCATCACCTTGAAAGTCTCGTTCTGGCCCGAGCGGGCAACGGGGAATCGAATCGAAGATATCAAGTTTGATGTAGTGGACATAGTGTATCCATATAATGTGTTGCTAGGTCGAAGGGTCATCAACAAATTCTTGGCCATCATTCATCATGGTTACCTTTGCATGAAGATACCAGGACCGAGAGGGGTCATCACGGTATATGGGGATCAAGGCCGAGGCAAGGTGGCTAGAAGTCGACACGGCTCTAGGGTAGCGTCACAAAAATGTCGTTGAAAAGTTTGAAGATAAGTCCGAAAGTAGCCTAGAGGGGGGTGAATAGGCGATAATCCTAAAAATCACTTAATTTAACAAATTAGAGACGCATGAAAGATTTGTCCAACTCAATGTCCGACTATAGTAGGACAAAGTCCGACTCGGACAAATATCCGACTAGAGTAGGACAAAGTCCGACTGCCTCGTGCGGAAAGTAGATCGGCAGCCGAGTTGGACAAATCCACGGGTAATAAACAACAAGCAAGCAGCTAGCAACTCAAGAAAGCTAAAGCAACAAGGGCACAAGCAAGCAAGCCACCTACACAAGTTAATCTAGGAATTTAAGCAAGAACCACCTAGAGCTATAGCACACAAATTACAAGAAACTAAAGGGAGACTAGAGGACACGCGATTTTTCACCGAAGTTCAGCTCCACCAAGAAGCCTACGTCTCCGTTGAGGAGTCCACCAAGGACCGGGTTGCTCTCAACCCTAAACCTCTTCAAGCCACCACAAAGGCCAGCTTAAAATCCACTAAAACAAAAGCTGCACGAAGGGAGGGACAATACAAACGACCCGAGTCTCAACCACAAGCTTGGGAGCTCGCCGGATAACGCCTAACCGTCTAGGGGATGAATCCCCAAGAGTAACAAACACAACAAGTACCGGCGATGAGAATGAATCAAGTGCTCTTGAGATGGTGATGAAGCTCAACGAATTCTCCTCAATCTTCTCACAAATCTGCCAAGGATTGGAGTGGGGAATCAAATTGGAAGAGGAGGAGTGCTTGGAAGAGTTTGGGAGTGTATTTGAGTGTGGGGAGAGTGCCAACCGGCCAAATGGGGACGAAGTCCCCTTTTATAGCCGGGGCACTCAAAAGAGCCGTTGGGCTCGATCGACTCGGACTTTGTCCGAGTGAGTCGGACCTTGTCCGACTCAAGAAGATGTTTTTGCTCTAGAGTCCGACTTTTAATTCCGACGAAAGTCGGATATGTCCGAGTAGAGAACGAGTCGGACATTATCCGACGGAGTCGGACTTTATCCGACTCCTAGGGTTTCACAAAGGGTGGCGGACTCTCCGGAGTGAGAGTAGAATGTCCGAGTGGGTCGGACTGCGGTATAGTCGGACATTGTCCGACTGAGTCGGACTTTGTCCGACTCCCTAGTGTGCAGCTCCACTTGGACTTCACGAATTGGCAACTTTCCGGAGTCCGACTCCAATGTCCGAGGGACATTGTCCGACTCCTAGGAGGTGGGAAAATGATTTTTTGATTTGTAACTGGAATTTTTGAGCACTTGATTTCTCACACTTCATACTTGTGTATCCCTCTTGATAGTATGGTGTTTCCTACACTCAAGACATAAATAAAAGGCTTCCCATCTTGATCTTGAGCATAATTGGGCCATTTTCCATGTCTTGCAAATATGAACGTACTTGGCCACTTCCTTTTTGTGTTTCTTTGCTCTCAATTGAATTTTAAATATAAACTACGTACAAGCTCATTTGAAACATTAGTCCTTTTTAATTGTATTGACGTCAATCACTCAAAAGCATAATTAGGGGCCTAGATGCACTTTCAATCTCCCCCTTTTTGGTGATTGATGACAATACAACTAAAATTCACAATTAATCATAAAAAGAGCTAGAACGAAGAGAGCAAATAGAAGAGAGCTCCCCTAAATGTGTGCATGAGTTGAATTCACAATTGGTCATTTCCAAAACCAAGTGCACATATTTGAGAGAAAAACAAGAGAGCTCCCCCTATTTCCATGCATTTGATCCACAGGGCATATAATTAAGAGAAGAGCAACAACAATGCATATGACATGAGAGTCACACAAATGCAACTAGAAACGACACAAAAAAAACATTGCACCATTCATCACCAATCATCATCCATAGAACATAGTTCATCACATAAGAATTTAAAAGCGAGTCTTACAAATAAAGCACGCTACAAAGTTCATCACAAATCACAAATGCTAGCAACATGTCCATAAATAAAACAAGATACAAGAGCAACTCTCACTTGCTCTACTCACGTCCAAAGCTGAATTTTACTTCTCCCCCTTTGGCATCAAAACACCAAAAAGGAAGAAAAAGGGGTCTACTCATCATCGCCCCAATCCTCATCATCGTCCTCATCATCATCCTCTTCTTCTTCCTCAACATCAGCAGGACCCTTTCCCTTCGGATCATCATCCTCGGTGTCCTCTTCTTCCTCGGCCTCGAAACTGCTGCTGCCTCATGCTCGGGGCGTCCACGGGCTCATCCTCCTCATAGTGAAACCTGGTGTGAGTGGAGGTAGCGGTGCTAGGGCCTGTAGGAGTAGTGGTGAAAACCGAACCGAAGAGAAAGGCGGAGGTGCAAAGTAGCCAAAGTAGGAAGACTCATCCGGAGTGAATGAGTCCCACGGATACTCAACCGGTGGAGGAACAGGAATTGGCTCCGGAGAGGGGGCTCTAGGAGTAGTAATATGGAGATGATCATAGATGACTTTCTGCCTCTCGTTGAGCACATTCCGACGCTGCTCAATGTTTTCCATTCTCGCATCCATCCTCCGGCAAATGCTAAATATTCCTTTAAGCATCTTGAAGAGCCCACTCTTGCTCTTCGAACTAGGACCACGACCACGGGCCCTATCCGGGCGAGGAGCGGTGCTACTACTAGGAGGAGCGAGCACGGCTAGAGACTGGAGCAGCTGGAGGTACATCCTGGGACGGAGTCCTAGGAGCATTGGGTGGCATCCTAGGCTGAAGGGGTTGTGCTTGCAGTCCTTGTTGAAAGTCCTCTTGGAGACCCTCTCAATCATGCACATCACAAACGGCGCATACACACAAGCACGCCTAGCATCCACCGATCCATGCCACATCTCACTCGAAGATGAAATCCCATACATTGAACTGGCGCTGAGTCGGCAAGATGTGGAAAAGATCCTTGGCATAACAAGCAACATGATCTGCATTTCCACCTCTAGGAGAGAGAGTGAGACGAAGCATCCTGTGCAAAACCACATAGAGGGGCTTGAGACCGGCAGCATAGGGTGGATTGCATAGGTCCTCATCCACATACATATACCTCATGAGCTCGGGGTTTAGAGAATCTGAATCATGGAGGCGAACATCCCTGCTCATAGTATCTCTCAATCCAAGAATATTAGCGAACCTAGAGAAGGTGCAGGAGAGCTTCTCTCCATCTGTCATCCACCACATTCTCCCTGCAACTTTGTCAAAGTAGACGGTGGAGTAGACTTGACACACTATCTCTTTGTTCCAGTCATACTTGAAGCCCATGATTCCCTTGATTCCATGAAACTCACACATGGCAATGATCTCATCAAACAAAGCTGTTTCCTTGCTTGCCATGTAGTCCCAATCAATGTATTGCATAGGTACTTGTGGGCTTGACCTTGCTCTTGTATGCACACATATACCAATCGGTGTGGAAGTGAGACCAAAACCTATTGTCAATGGTTTCACGGTTCATGTTAAACCAATTGATCTCTCTTGCCTCTGTAGCTGCTGATTCTGCACCTTTGACATAGTTGATCATTTGACGTCCTAGTGCCGGATCCACCACCACATTCCTCATTTCCTAGTGAATCTCAGTGGGTTCTTCCTCTTCCGTTGGCTCAACAATGGGAAGGCTGACAGTCCTAGGCCTTCTCCTCTTCTTTCCAGATCGTTGAGCGTCCTCCGAAAGCTTAGCCCTTTTCTCCGGGTTGGGGTTGGTGGAAGAGCGACCCATGCCGACAAAAGAGGATCAAGGAATGGTATAAGATAGATGGTACGGATAGATAAGATGAGGAAGATCGATGCGCAATTTCAGACTTAGTGAATTTTCTGTTGGAGTCGGACTTTGTCCGACTGGGTCGGATAATATCCGATCTGGTCGAGAGAGTCGGATAGTGTCCGACTCACTCGGACATTGTCCGACTTCAACAGGAAATTCAACAAATTTGCTATTCCGCATAGATCTACCGCACATTCCCAGCCATATTGCATCTACAGCATGTATAGCATCCTAGGAACAACTTCTATGCATCATCTAGATAGGGGAAACAAGAGAACTCCTAATCCATAGAAGAAAACCTTAAACCCTAGGTGAGAGAAAGGATTAGGGGTAAAAACCTTGAATCCGATGATGGAATCGGATAGAGTCCGAGTAGGAGAAGCTTTTCCCCCACAAATCCCTCTAAAACGCCGGTGGGAGAGGGAGATCGCCAATGGAGAGCTTAGGCCGCCGGTTTGGTGAAGAGAGAGAAAGAGTTGGTTTGAATGAGGGAGATAGGTGAAGGGGTAAGTTTGGATTCCGGCTTATAGGGTAGAAATCCCGTGGAGTCGGACATTGTCCGACTCGGTCGTACAAAGTCCGACCCTTCACGGGTAGTCGGATGAAATCCGACTGGGTCGGACAAAGTCCGACTCTCCGAAGAATTTCAGACTTGCTCCAAACGCAAAAAAATTTTCCAACTTTTTCTTCTTACTCTTGTTCTCAATTAAACTCATGGACATGTGCTAAGGCTTCATTGGATGTAACCAGCCACATTCAGTCATTCCAACAATGATTACATCCAAATCCGCATGATCCAAAGATCAAGAACCAAATGATTTTGAAAAGCAAAACATACAAGATTTTTCAAGAATTTTATTTTTCAAAGTAATTACTCTACATCACAGCAGATATGCAAGCTTTCAAGCCACATTACTAGAATCAAGGATATTTAGCTCACTCCTTAAATGACAAAAACGGCTTTCATCTAGTGGCTTGGTGAAAATATCGGCCAATTGTTCATCGGTTCTCACATGGCTCACCTCAATGTCCCCTTTGATAGAGTGATCTCTCAAGAAATGATGACAAATATCTATATGCTTTGTGCGCGAATGCTCAACGGGGTTATATGCTAGCTTTATGTCACTCTCGTTATCTCATAGGAGTGGAATACGGTTCAACTTGTAACCATAATCCCTTAGAGTTTGTCGCATCCATAATAGTTGTGCACAACAACTACCGACTGCCACATACTCCGCTTCGGCTGTGGATAAGGCAACGGAATTTTGTTTCTTGGAAGACCATGACACTAGGGACCTACCCAAGAATTGGCAAGTCCCGGAGGTACTCTTCCTATCTACCTTGTCCCCGGCATAATCCGCATCGGAATAGCCTATAAGGTTGAACTTTGAACCCTTAGGGTACCAAGTCCTAGGTTGGGTGTGTGCACCAAATATCTCAAGATTCTTTTAACGGCCACCATGTGGCACTCCGTAGGAGCGGCTTGAAAACGTGCACACATACACACACTAAGCATGATATCGGGCCTAGATGCACAAAGGTAAAGCAAAGAGCCGATCATAGAACGATATACCTTTTGATCAACCGGCTTGTCCTTCTTGGTAAGGTCGAGATGGCCATTTGTAGCCATGGATGTCTTGGCGGGCTTTGCTTTGTCCATGTCAAACTTCTTCAATATATCTTGAGTGTACTTGGCTTGACATAGGAAAGTGCCTTCCTTGAGTTGCTTCACTTTAAATCCTAGAAAGAATGTCAACTCTCCCATCATAGACATCTCGAACCTCTTGGTCATTATCTTGCTGAAATCATCACAAAACGTTTGATTAGTAGAACCAAATATATTATGTCATCGACATAAATTTGGCACACAAAGATATCATTGTCAAAACGCTTTGTGAAGAGCGTTGCATCGGCCTTGCCCATTTCAAAGCCCTTTCTCAAAAGGAAATCCCTAAGGCATTCATACCATGCTCTTATTGCTTGCTTAAGTCCATAGAGCGCCTTATGGAGTTTGTAAACATAGTCAGGATACTTGGGGGCTTCAAAGCCCGGTGGTTGCTCCACGTACACTACTTCGTTGATTGGCCCGTTGAGGAATGCACTCTTCACATCCATTTGGTACAACTTGAAATTGTGATGAGTGGCAAAGGCAAGTAGTATTCTTATTGATTCAAGCCTTGCCATGGGGGCGTAGGTTTCATCAAAATCCACTCCTTCTACTTGTGAATATCCATTTGCCACTAATCGTGCTTTGTTCCTTGTCACAACACCGTCTTCATTTTATTTATTGCGGAACACCCACTTGGTACCCACAACATTCTTGCCTCTTGGCCTTTCTTCCAATGTCCAAACTTCATTTCTTGTGAAGTTGTTCAATTCTTCTTGCATGGCCATCACCCAATCCGAATCTTCGAGTGCATCTTCTACTCTAAATGGCTCCAAAGAAGAGACAAAAGAGTAATGTTCACAAAAATTGCAAACTCGAGATCGAGTGATTACCCCCTTTTCTATGTCTCCAAGAATTTGTTCCACGGGGTGATCACGTTGCACACTTTGGTGCACTCTTGGGTGAGGTGGATGTGAGCTTGCTTGACCGCCATCTTGTTCAACCTCTTGATCATGTGATGTAGGTTCATCATCTTGTGCTTGAGCATGATCTTCATTGCCAACTTCTTGATCTTGATCAACTTGATCATGATTTGTGCATGGTTGGTCTTGACATGGGGGAGGAGGTTGATCTTGATCACTTTGTTGCTCTTGCGGTCTCACATCACCTATGGCCATTCTCTTGATTGCTTGTCTAGGAGCCTCAACATCTACATTGTCAATAACAATTTGCTCCCCTTCGAGCCGTTAGATTCATCAAACGTCACGTCCCTTGCGACTTCAACACAACCGGTGGTTTTGTTGAAAACACGATAGGCGTGACAATTTGATCCATACCCAAGCAAGAAACCTTCATCAACTTTAGGGGAGAACTTTGAAGCCTTGGGTTTCTTGTTGAGCATGAAGCACTTGCTCCCAAAACACGGAAATACGAGATGTTAGGCTTTTTACCGGTTAGTAGCTCATATAGAGTTTTCCTCAAAAGTCGGTGAAGATATAACCGATTGGAGGCGTGACATGCGGTGTTGATTGCTTCGGCCCAAAAGCGATCGGAGGTCTTGTACTCATCAAGCATGGTTGTTGCCATCTCTATGAGAGTTCGGTTCTTTCTTTCGGCCACTCCATTTTGTTGAGGTGTGTAGGGTGCCGAAAACTCATGCTTGATGCCTTCCTCATCAAGGTACTCTTCAACTTGAGTGTTCTTGAACTCGATACTCGTTGTCGCTTCTTATGGCCTTGATCTTCACTTCAAATTCATTTTGTGCTCTTTTCAAGAATGTCTTGAGTACATCCTTCACTTCACCTTTATCCCACAAAAAGAATACCCACGTGAAGCGAGAATAGTCATCAACAATGACAAGGCCATATTTGTTACCGCCGATGCTAATGTAGGCAATGGGACCGAAGAGATCCATGTGTAGCATCTCCAACGGTCTTGTTGTCGTCACAATGTTCTTGGATGGGTGTGGTGCTCCAACTTGCTTTCCGGCTTGACATGCACTGCAGATTTTATTTTTCTCAAAGCAAACATCCGTTAGTCCAATAATGTGACCGTCCTTTTGGAGCTTGTGAAGATTTCTCATACCGACATGGGCTAGTCATCTATGCCACAACCATCCTATGTCGGACTTTGCAACTAAGCATGTGTCAAGTTTTGCTTTATCCGCGGTAAAATCCACAACATAAAGCTTTCCTTTGAGCACACCCTCAAAAACAATCGAGCCATCACTTCTCCTTGTGACAGTCGCACCCTTGTCGTTGAACAAGCAATTGTAACCCATTCCACAAAGCTGTGAAATAGACAACAAATTGAAGTCAACGTTATCCACAAGCATAACCTTCGAAGCGAATGCGGAAAAGTTAAAGGAATGTTACCATAACCCAACACATAGCCTTTTCCGTTGTCTCCAAAGGTGATGTACTCATTTCTTTTATTTGCTTGGCTCCAATGATCAAAGTATTGACCATCGAAATAGGGAAGTCTTCCGGAGCCGGGTCCAATGTGCTCATCCTTTGCATCACCTGTAGGTGTAGGACATCTTGTTTTAGTGTATTGGCAATCCATTGAAACCATCTCCATCCTTGGCAATTCCTTTACCACTCTCATTTCTTGCCTTGGGAATTGCTTCATCCGGAGAGTTTTCATTACCTACTTCACCGGTTGGTCTTGGTGGAGCTTCACCACTGCCACTACCACTAGCCGTTGCATCTTTGTCATTAGTCATCTTTAATCTTCAAGCGGTGAGGCTTCAACGAAGATACCTGCTCCGATACCAATTGAAAGTCGCCTAGAGGGGGGGGTGAATAGGCGATAATCCTGAAAATCACTTAATTTAACAAATTAGAGACACAGGAAAGATTTGTCCGATCGAATGTCCGACTATAGTAGGACAAAGTCCGACTCGGACAAATATCCGACTAGAGTAGGACAAAGTCCGATCGCCTCGTGCGAAAAGTAGATCGGCAGCCGAGTTGGACAAATCGACGGGTAATAAACAACAAACAAGCAGCTAGCAACTCAAGAAAGCTAAAGCAACAAGGGCACTAGCAAGCAAGCCACCTACACAAGTTAATCTAGGAATTTAAGCAAGAACCACCTAGAGCTATAGCACACAAATTGCAAGAAACTAAAGGGAGACAAGAGGACACGCGATTTTTCACCGAAGTTCATCTCCACCAAGAAGCCTACGTCTCCGTTGAGGAGTCCACCAAGGACCGGGTTGCTCTCAACCCTAAACCTCTTCAAGCCACCACAAAGGTCGGCTTAAAATCCACTAAAACAAAAGCTCCACGAAGGGAGGGGCAATATAAACGACCCGAGTCTCAACCACAAGCTTGGGAGCTCGCCGAGTAACGCCTAACCGTCTAGGGGATGAATCCCCAAGAGTAACAAACACAACAAGTACCGGCGATGAGAATGAATTAAGTGCCCTTGAGATGGTGATGAAGCTGAACGAATTGTCCTCATTCGTCTCACAAATCCGCCAAGGATTGGAGTGGGGAATCAAATTGGAAGAGGAGGAGTGCTTGGGAGAATTTGGGAGTGTATTTGAGTGTGGGGAGAGTGCCAACCGGCCAAATGGGGACGAAGTTTCCTTTTATAGCCGGGGCACTCAAAAGAGCCGTTGGGCTCGATCCGACTCGGACTTTGTCCGACTCAAGAAGATGTTTTTGCTCCGGAGTCCGATCGTTAAATCCGACGAAAGTTGGATATGTCCGAGTAGAGAACGGGTCGGACATTATCCGACGGAGTCGGACTTTATCCGACTCCTAGGGTTTCACAAAGGGTGGCGGACTCTGCGGAGTTCGAGTAGAATGTCCGAGTGGGTCGGACTGCGGTATAGTCGAACATTGTCCGACCGAGTCGGACTTTCCCTAGTGTGCAGCTCTCTGTAGACCGACTCTAAAGTCCGACCGAGTCGGACTTTGTCCGACTCCCACTGGACTTCACGAATTGGCAACTTTCTAGAGTCCGACTCCAATGTCCGAGGGATTCGGACATTGTTCGACTCCTAGGAGGTGGGAAAATGATTTTTGTTTTGTAGCTGGAATTTTTGAGCACTTGATTTCTCACACTTCATACTTGTGTATCCCTCTTGATACTACGGTGTTTCCTACACTCCGGACATAAATAAAAGGCTTCCCATCTTGATCTTGAGCATAATTGGACCATTTTCCAAGTCTTGCAAATATGAACGTACTTGGCCACTTCCTTTTTGTGTTTCTTTGCTCTCAATTGAATTTTAAATATAAACTGCGTACAAGCTCATTTGAAACATTAGTCCTTTTTAATTGTATTGACGTCAATCACTCAAAACCATAATTAGGGGCCTAGATGCACTTTCAAAGTCAGCATCCGTGGAACTACCAACCGCTCCCAAATACATACCGAAGGTGCAGCCACATGAAGGTACGAAGGATGTTGTGTTGTGTGTTGATCGACCCGATCAGACTGTCTGGATTGGATGTGGATTGTCGGAGCAGCGGGAAGTAGAGCTCCTCCGGTTCCTAAGAAACAATGCTGATGTCTTCGCTTGGTCGTCAAAGGATATCCCGGGAATTCACAAGGCAATAGCTGTTCATAGGCTCGATGTAGATCCCAAGGTCCGACCCATAAAATAGCGTATGAGGGATTGGACGAGAGGAAAAAATTGACATTGTCAAGGCAGAGGTACAAAAGTTGCTAGACGTGGAGGTAGTGCGGCCGATTGACCGAACTACATGGTTGGCTAACCCCGTGCTAGTAAAGAAGCCGAATGGGCGGTGGCGGATGTGCACCGATTTCACGACTCTCAACAAGTTTTGCCCGAAGGATGACTTCCCATTGGCAAGGATAGATCAGCCGGTTGACACCACGATCGGTGCTGCACTAATGAGCTTTATGGATGGTTATTCGGGTTTTCATCAAGTTTGGCTAGCAGCAGAAGATCAGCCTTTGACAGCCTTCCGGATACCCGAAGGAACATATTGCTATAACCGAATTCCCTTCGGGCTCAAGAATGCCGGTGCCACATTCTCTCGCACAGTCAAAGCCACCCTAGGCGATCAGCTGGGTCGCAATGCAGTAGCATATATAGATGACATTGTAATCAAGAGTGTAATGGAGCAAGATCACGTTAAGGATCTAGCCGAGACCTTTGCGAACCTTCGAAGAGTAGGCATGAAGCTCAACCCAGCTAAGTGCATGTTTGGAGTACGGGCGGGCAAATTGCTTGGATACATGGTGTCGGAGGCCGGCATCGATCCTAATCCAACGAAGATTCGAGGCGATTCCGGACATGGAGCCTTCGAAGTCTATAAGGGAATTGCAAAGGTTCACGGGAAGGATAGTGGCATTAAGCGGGTTCATCGCCAAGTCGGCGGAACGAAGCATGCCGTTCTTTGAAATTCTAAGGGGCCCTCGGGTTTTCAAGTGGATAGAAGAACATCAACCGGCCTTCGAGCAGCTCAAAGAATATCCGGTAGAACTAACAACGCTAAAACTACCCCCTCCGAAGGCTCAGCTCCTTCTCTATGTCCCAGCGGCACCGAAGGCGATCGATGGGGTCCTCGTGTATCGGGCAAAAGAAGATCGGGAAGCAAAGCAGATGCCAGTATATTATCTTTCGGAAACCCTCAATGGAGCCGGATGCAATTATGGCATCATCGAGAAGTTATCGTATGCTGTTCTCATGGCATCACGCAAACTCCGAAGATACTTTTGATGATCATCCTATCTTGGTTCCTACTAAATATCCTCTAAGGGATGCACTAAAATCAGACAAAGCTTCTAGCAAGATATTGAAGTGGGCTACCGAGCTGGGGCGGTATGACTTGACATTCATGGCACGCAAAGCCATACAATCGGACGTGTTAGCACAGTTTGTGGTTGAATGGACTCCCAATGAAAATTCACGAGCAGAAAGTCAGGATGCCCCGGAGGACCCAATTTGGACTGTTTATATAGATGGCGCGTGGGGGTCTCCGGCGCAAGTTGTGCCACGAGTCATAACATCTCCTAGTGGTCGGACACTAAGATACTCCGCCAAGTTAGCCTTCCATACCACAAACAATGCCGCTGAATACGAAGGCATCCTCTTGGGACTATGGCAAGCTAGATGATGCGGACATCACTTCTTTGGATACAAATGACACTCCTCCACTGAACATTCAAGGACCAATCACTACAGCTCGCGCCCGACAATTGAATTTAGAGGTGAGCTCATTCCTAAGTCTTTCCTTTCATAATTTTGAGAATAGTTTGCTACCTAATGATTTTATTATGATTAGGAATCAAGGAGAGGACCATAATATGAATGGAAGGGGGCTTGGCGGCGTGGAGGTCCAGCAAGAGGGTGCAAGGCATTGTGGAGGCCCAAATCAAGTCGACTTCGAGTCTGTTTCGGAGTCCAGGAACAGTCTGAATTAAAATAGACGCACAGATCGCATACGATGTTGGATTTGGACGTTCTACATATGGATGGAAATATAATTTCATAACCTTTCCAGTGGATCCGGTCTCATGTTAAAATTCGTCCGGAGGAGTTGGGAATCATCGAAATAGTGGGTCGTTCGGAATCTATTTTCGTGCTGCGTCACCGTTTTTGGCCTTTGGGCCGTGTATCCTGTTTGAGCCCATTAGGGGAGCGTCCAGGGGGTTTTTGCACATCCCCAAGTCTTTATTAGCAGCAGCCACCACCCATGTTAGGGTTGGGTTTTGCTTAGATTATTCTGCTTAGACAGTTCCACCGTTCATTGGTTTGTGAGACCCCAACTCGTGAGATTAATCATACATCTACAAATTTGGTTGCGTTCTTTCATGTTCTTGCTTGTGTTCTTGATTCGCAGGCAGGGATTAGCCTTCTTGGGGAGGTCAACCGTGCAACGCCGGTTGATAACCATAGAGGACGTGGTGCTACGATTGTGGGGTTCGAACGTGTTGTTCAGGAGCCGGATCGACGTGTGTCACATCTTCGCCAAATCAAGAGTTATCCGAACCTTTCGGAAGATCGGGACCATAGTCCACATCAAGTGCTAATCAGAGCTTTAGGTGCACCGTCGGGTTCGCCCTACCTTTAGTTTAGTTTGTCTCTTTATTATCCTATCATCCACGAAAAAGCCAAAAAATTTTAGTTCTAGGGTTCATCCTGTCCAAGCCGTGTTTAGCCTTTGCATGTTTCAATTTTAGAGTCCCTAGTGTTGAGTTTGTGTCTTAGTGATTGTTTTGTTGCTGGTTTAGTTCGTGTTCTTGTAGTCAGTTTTGTGCCCCCTTGAAACCCTAGCCGAATTCCCTCAAGTTTGCTTTGTCTCGGGAGTTTTTGTCACCTCCGCTGCATCCACCATAGTCCCACCCTACACTCCCACCCTTTTCATCTAGAACTCAACACCCCACGACTGAGACCTCCTGTTGTTTCCGCTGCATACATTTATCGTCGCAAAAACAAAAAAATCCTACCCAATTGCAATTCCATCCACTGAAACCCTAATTCGGAGTCCCTTCCTTCAAACAGCCATAACTTTCGCATACGGACTCGAAATTAGGCAATTTTTTTTTTTGAAATTGGGTAGAAAAAAATTCACATCTGCTCGTCCCCACTTTGCCAGGCAGGAAAAATCTAAAAAAATCAAAAAAATATTTAAGCTCACTGATCCGAGGGAAAAAGTTTGGAACTCGTCGCCGCTGCATCTTACGGAAAATCTGTAGGTCACATTCCTTCTCTGTTTGACCTGAAACTTTGCATGGTTCCTATTTCGTTGCCTCCGAGTGGAAGAAAAATATCAAAAAAGAAAAATCTGTGATTTCTACTAGTGTTAAAAGACAAAACAGAGTTTTGGCTTGTTTTTGTGTCTAGTTGCTTGTTTCTTCCTTGCTAGTTACCTTTTGCTTTGTTTCCTTTGTACCTGTCATCCTTGCTTTGCCTGCACTACTGTTCTAGGACACGTGTGGACCAGCAACTAAGGACAAGTAGCTTTGGACATTTATTCAGCATTACTATCTGTTTTTGAATTGTGTTCCACTCACATATTTGGCCCTCCTAGCTCCACATACTACTTCGTATAGCACAGGTTTTTGACCCTTGCAATCGTGGTACACGCCTTCTAGGTATCCCTTGCCTTGCTTGGTAAGACCCTTGTAAGAACTTGGTAAGACATTCCATTTGCTTTTGTGAGAGTCACCACTGTCCACCATAGTAGTAGTAGTAGTAGTGCTTATTAGGGATAACCTTCACTGTTTGTTCCTATTTTGGTATTTGCTATGGCAGGAGATGATGCAGACGTTGGCACCCCTAAAGATTTCCACGAGTGTGTTAGTCAAGGGCAGCTTCGATCTGTTCTTGACGGGGCACGTGAGGAGATGACAGAAGCTGTTACCAAGGCCGTTACCGACGGCATCAACAAACTCAATCTCGGCAGCCAGATTGAGAGGATCGATAAGCGGTTGTCCAAGATGATAGACACGGTCAACACTCTAGCAGAGGTGGCAACAATGTTGATCGGCAAGCTGACCGAGATGGAGAACCGTGTGAAGATCCACGAAGATGAGGCTGGTAGCAACGCCGGTGGAAACAGACATGATGACACGGTGAATGATGCCAATCTAGACGTGGATGACACAGCTACACGAGCACAAAGGCTTCACCGGCGTTTGCAACAGAACACCCAAGGTATGGGAGGTCACCATCGACAACATGGTCACAACAATCGAGCCCCTGATGATCCTTATGCTAAGATTAAGTTTACCATTCCACCTTTTTCGGGGCAATATGATGCGGAGGGTTACCTTGATTGGGAGATGACAGTAGAACAAAAATTTAGTGGGCACCTAGTTCCTGAGCAGCATAGAGTTAGGCAAGCCACTAGTGAATTTAAAGATTTTGCTATCACTTGGTGGAATTCTCTAACTGCTGATAACATTCCTATAACTTGGCCTCAACTTAAGGAAGCTATGCGTGATCGTTTTGTCCCTCCTTCTTATCATAGGGATTTACGCAAAGAACTTCAGCGCTTAGAACAGGGGGATAAATCTGTGCAGGACTATTATGGTGAGCTTCAAAAGGGTTTGCAACGTTGCATGATAGTAGAGGATAATGAGAGCTCTATTGTTCATTTTTATTCTGGTTTAAGACGTGATATACATGACATTGTTGATTATAAGGAGTTTAACACCATCAAACAGTTGTTCCAGTTTGCTATGCTTGTAGAGAAAGAATTGCAGGGACGGGAGAAGCAACATAGGAGCAGCAGTACAAGTAGGCCGTCTTACACCCCACGGTCGACGCCGTCTTCGGGGTTTTCTTCCCGGCCATCTCCACCAGCAAGAAAACGGCCTTCCTCACCCGCGAGTGGTGTTACTGCAGCCCCACACGCACCTCCTACATGCCCTGCAAATTCAGGTAAAAATTCTGTGCAGGGTCCTGCTCAAAGTGCTTCATCGGTCACCTCGTCGGGACGCACTTCCAACATTCAGTGCCACCGCTGCCATGGACTCGGCCATGTGCAGAAGGCTTGCCCAAGTCAGCGGGCATATGTGGCCACTGAAGATGGAGGATACATCAGCACCTCCGACATAGAAGATGATGATGAAGACGAAGTCGCCGACGACACTAACGAGGGCCATGCACTTGGTGGAGAAGACACTTCGGGTTTCATGAACATCATTGTATAGCGTGTACTCAGTACGCAAATTCAGACTTTTGAAAAGATACAACGCCACAACTTGTTCTAGATTTTCTTCATCATCAAGAATCGACGAGCACGTGTGATCATTGATGGAGGAAGCTGCAATAATTTGGTGAGTTCAGATCTGGTTGAGAAGCTTGGTTTGGCCACACGACCACATCCTCATCCATACCACATTCAATGGTTAAATGACTCGGGAAAAGCTAAGGTAACACAAACTTGTAGAGTTCCTTTTTCCATTGGTGTTTATTCGGATTATGCTGATTGTGATGTGGTTCATATGCAAGCTTGTTCACTTTTATTGGGTCGTCCGTGGGAACATGATAATGATGCTACAAACCATGGTGGAAGTAATAAATACACTTTTATGCATAATGGACAGAAAATTACTTTAGTACCTTTGACCCCTGCTGAAATTGTACAAGCTGATTGAGAACGAGATGCTTCTTTGAATAATTCTAGATCTGAAAATCAGCAAGATGCAAATTTTGTATTCCCACCTATAAAGGATAAGTCTGCACCTATTTCTACGGGAGATGGGATTAATTTGAAAGGTCGTGTTATGCTTGCTACAAAATCAGACCTTGCTGAAATTTCTAATGATGGAATTTTTTATGCTTTGATATGCAAACAAGCCTTGTATTCCCTTGATGATATTGCTAGCTCTTTGCCTTCTGCTATCACTGACCTTTTGCAGGAGTTTGAGGATATTTTTTCAGCTGAGATTCCTCCCGGATTACCACCTTTGAGAGGAATAGAACACCAAATTGATTTGATTCCGGGAGATACCTTGCCAAATCGTGCTGCTTATAGGACCAACCCCGAGACAAAGGAAATTCAGCGACAGGTCCAAGTCCTTTTAGACCGCGGGTATGTGCGAGAAAGCCTTAGTCCTTGTGTTGTTCCTGTAGTTTTGGTTCCTAAGAAAGATGGTAGTTGGCGCATGTGTGTTGATTGTAGAGCCATAAACAATATTACTATTCGGTATCGTCATCCTATTCCTAGGCTAGACGACATGCTTGATGAGTTATGTGGTTCTATAATTTTCACTAAAATTAATTTGCGTAGTGGTTACCACTAAATTAGAATGAAACTTGGAGATGAATGGAAAACAGCTTTTAAAACTAAATTCAAATTGTATGAGTGGTTAGTGATGCCTTTTGGGTTAACTAATGCACCTAGTACTTACATGCACTTAATGAATGAGGTTTTCAGGGCCTTTTATTGGGCGATTTGTGGTGGTTTACTTTGATGATATCTTGATTTACAGCAAGTCTTTAGATGAACATATGGATCATTCACGTGTTATTTTTACTGCTTTAAGAAATGCACGTTTATTTGGTAACCTTGAGAAGTGCACCTTTTGCACCGATCGAGTTTCTTTTCTTGGTTATATTGTTACTCCACAGGGTATAGAGGTGGATGACAAGAAAATTGACGCTATTGCTAGCTGGCCGCAGCCCCAAACCATCACACAGGTTCGAAGTTTTCTTGGTCTTGCAGGTTTTTATCGCCGCTTTGTCAAAGATTTCAGCACCATCGCTGCACCGTTGCATGAGTTGACAAAGAAGGGTGTTGTGTTTTAATGGGGCAAAGCACAAGAAGAGTCCTTTAGCTCTTTGAAGGACAAGCTTACACATGCACCGTTGTTTTAACTTCCAGATTTTGGTAAGACTTTTGAAATTGAGTGTGATGCTAGTGGTGTTGGCATTGGTGGTGTTTTGATGCAAAATGGCAAACCTGTTGCTTATTTTAGTGAAAAGATAACTGGCCTTGTTTTGAATTATTCTACGTATGATAAGGAATTGTATGCTCTTGTACGTTCTTTGCAAACGTGGTGTCATTATTTATGGCCTAAGGAATTCATTATTCATTCTGATCATGAATCGCTTAAGTATATTCGCTCTTAAAGTAATTTGAACCGTAGACATGCTAAGTGGGTTGAGTTTATTGAGTCTTTTTCTTATATTATCAAGCATAAAAAAGGGAAGGATAATGTGATTGTTGATGCTTTGTCTAGACGATACACTATGTTGTCACGCCTTGATTGTCGCATTTTTGGGCTTGAATCAATTAAAGAACAATATGCTCTTGATGCTGATTTTAAAGATGTTTTGCTGCATTGTAGAGAGGGTCGTACATGGAACAAGTTTGTGATAAATGATGGATATTTGTTTAGAGCTAGCCGCCTTTGCATTCCAGTTGGTTCCGTTCGTCTTTTGTTGTTACAGGAAGCACATGGAGGCGGATTGATGGGACATTTTGGTGCAAAGAAGACGGCGGATGTGTTGGCCACACACTTCTTTTGGCCACAGTTGAGAAGAGATGTTGAGCGTTTTGTGGCTCGCTGCACTACTTGTCAAAAAGCGAAGTCTCGCTTGAATCCACATGGCTTGTATATGCCTCATCCTATTCCTTCAATACCTTGGGCGGATATTTCTATGGATTTTGTTTTAGGACTGCCTAGGACTAAGAGGGGGAGGGATACTATTTTTGTTGTGGTGGATAGATTTTCTAAGATGGCTCACTTTATACCTTGTCATAAGAGTGATGTATTCATATTGCTGACGTCTTTTTCAAAGAGATTGTTCGCTTGCATGGTATTCCTTCTACTATTGTTTCATATCTTGACGCCAAATTCTTGAGTCATTTTTGGCGCACCCTATGGAATAAGTTGGGAACGAAGTTGTTGTTCTCTACAACATGTCATCCACAAACTGATAGCCAAACTGAGGTAGTGAACCGCACATTGGGCACCATATTGAGAGCTATTTAAAAGACAAATCTGAAGATGTGGGAGGAATGTTTGCCTCATGTGGAGTTTGCATATAATTGTGCAACACATTCGACCACCAAGGTAAGTCCTTTTGAGGTAGTGTATGGTTTTAATCCCCGTGCTCCTATTGATATTTTGCCTTTGCCTACTAGTGAGAGAGTTCACTTTGATGCTAAGGAACGTGCTGAGTTTATTTTAAAAATGCATGAAACAACTAAGCACAACATTGAAAAGATGACTGAAAAGTATAGGATTGCTGGTAGTAAGGGTAAAAGGGAAGTTAAATTAGAACCGGGTGATTTAGTATGGTTGCACTTGAGAAAGGATCGGTTTCCCGAGTTCCGAAAGTCTAAGTTCATGCCTAGAGTTGCTGGTCCTTTCAAGATAATTGAGAAGATTAATGATAATGCATATAAACTTGAGTTGCCTCCCGAGTTCGGGGTTAGTTCCACTTTTAACATTGCAGATTTGAAACCTTATTTGGGTGAGGAGCATGAGCTTGAGTCGAGGACGACTCCGATTCAAGAGGGGAGGATGATTAGAACATCAATCCTTTGGATAAAAATGACACTCCTGGGCTGAACATTCAAGGACCAATCACTAGAGCTCGCGCCCGACAATTGAATTTAGAGGTGAGCTCGTTCCTAAGTCTTTCCTTTCATAATTCTGAGAATAGTTTGCTACCTAATGATTTTATTATGATTAGGAATCAAGGAGAGGACCATAATATGAATGGAAGGGGGATTGGAGGCGTGGAGGTCCAGCAAGGGGGTGCAAGGCATTGTGGAGGCCCAAATCAAGTCGACTTCGAGTCTGTTTCGGAGTCCAGGAACAGTCTGAATTAAAATAGACGCACAGATCGCATACCATGTCAGATTTGGACGTTCTACATATGGATGGAAAGATAATTTCATAACCTTTCCAGTGGATCTAGTCTCATGTCAAAATTCGTCTGGAGGAGTCGGGAATCATCGAAATAGTGGGTCGTCTAGAATCTGTTTTCGTGCTGCGTCACCGTTTTTGGCCTTCGGGCCATGTATCCTGTTTGAGCCCATTAGGGGAGCGTCCAGGGGTTTCTTGCACGTCCTCAAGTCTTTATTAGCAGCAGCCGCCACCCATGTTAGAGTTGGGTTTTGCTTAGATTATTCTGCTTAGACAGTTTTGCCGTTCATCGGTTTGTGAGACCCCAGCTCGTGAGATTAATCATACATCTGCAAATTTGGTTGCGTTCTTTCTTGTTCTTGCTTGTGTTCTTGATTCGCAGGCAGGGATTAGCCTTCTTGGTGAGGTCAACCGTGCAACGCCGGTTGATAACCATAGAGGACGTGGTGCTGCGATTGCGGGGTTCGAACGTATTGTTCGGGAGCTGGATCGACGTGTGTCACATCTTCGCCACATCAAGAGTTATCTGAACCTTACGGAAGATCAGGACCCTAGTCCGCATCACTAGAGTACTAGGGGCTCAAAGAGTGATTGTATATTGTGACTCTAAGTTTGCAACAGAGCAGTTATCAAAGGGATACATGACACTTGATGTAGAAATGGCTTTGTATGCTCGGAAGGTTAGGAAAATGGATAAGTTCTTTGTTGGATTTGAAATCGAAACATCCGAAGAACGGAGAACAAAGAAGCAGAGTTGCTTGCGAAGGCAGCCTCCGGACAAAGCCCTCTTCAGCTAGACGTGTTACACGGAACACTTCATCATGCAGCTATAACCAATAACCAAGCTAAGAAAGTCATGGCGTTGGCTTCGGAAGATTGGCGAGCCCCGATCCGGACGTTTATTGAAAAGCGCTACGTGCCGAATAACAAATTGGAGGAGCAAAGGCTGTAGCAGAGATCTAGGGGCTATGTCCTGGTCGATGGAGTGTTGTGCAAGGGGGAGTCTGTGCACCATTGCTGAAATGTCTTAGTCTGCCCGAAGGGGTAAAGCTCTTGCGAGAAATTCACGAGGGATCATGTTCTTCTCATTTGGCCCCAAGGGCCCCGGTCGCAAAGGCCTTCGAGGCAAGGGTTCTATTGGCCAATGGCCATAAGGGATGCAGGGGATCTGGTACGAGTGTGCTCTCGGTGTCAATGGATGGGACGGCAGTCTCATCTGCCAGCTACAACCTTACAACCTATACCTCCGGTTTGGCCACTAGCAAGATGGGGAATCGACATTGTGGGAGAACTGCCAGCAGCACCGGGGGCTTTCGGTTCGCCATAGTGGCAGTGGAATACTTCTCAAAGTGGGTCGAAGCTGAACCGTTAGTACAAATCACAGCTAAAAATGTGTGAAAGTTCTTCCGGAAGAGTGTGGTGTATCGCTTTGGAGTGCTTGTCGAGCCGACGGTGGATAAAGGCAAGCGGTTCGAAGGTCCGGAGTTTCGGGAGTATTGCCTCGGCATTGGTGTCAAAAAGTGTGAAATCTCGGTGACCAATCCAAGGGCTAATGGTGCTGTCGAGCGGATGAATGGTAATGTGTTCACAATAATCTCTAAGGCCCTCGTTGGCCTCCCAAAAGAAAAATGGGCGAAGGTGTTGCCCAATGTCCTATGGTCCATCGGAACAACCGCCACGAGGCCAACCGGGTTCTCACCCTTCCGGCTGCTCTACGGAGCCGAGGCCGTGACCTCCTAAGAAATTAAGGCCGACTCCTTTCGCACTACAAGACCCCTGGCGGATGATGAGGACGTGTCTAAGGACCTCCGCGAAGAAACTCGCCTTTAGTCTATCGCCAACTTGCAGAAATATATCTCTTCCATGGAAAGGTAATACAACACCAAGGTTCACCCAAGAGAGTTTCAACCCGGGGACCTCGTGTTGAGGAGAAATCCGGCGCATGTCACCAAGCTGAACACCAAGTGGTTGGGACTCTTCGTGGTCGACAAATCCATTCGTTAAGGAGCCTATCATCTGCTCGAATTTGATGGAACTCCCATACCACACACTTTCAATGTTGATACTCTCAAGAAATTCTACATCCGATGCTCCTTCGGAAATCGATGGTAGTTCTTTTTGGCTAAGTCTCTTTTTTGGAAAGGTCTTCCCTCGGTTGCGGAGCATGCCTTCAAGCATGATGCGAGTTTTAAGTTTAAGGTACTATTTTTTCTCTCCCTATGCACGAGTAGAGTCGGTAGTCTAGTAGTCTAAGAGTTTTGTGCTGCAAGACGGGGTTTGTGCACAAGTGCTTTAGGTCTAGGGGCTGTAGTCTAAGGGCCTTCGGTCGTCGCTCGTTTAGTGTTGAGTCCTGTACGTCGTGCAAGGGAGGTCAAGTTTGTAAATATTCTCTATCAATGAAAAAATGTTGGCGCCAACTTGTCCGTGTTATGCATGCATGCTTCAAAAATATGACTTGGTGCTTAGAAACCCTAACGCCTTGATGCTTCGGGTAACTACGGCTCAATGCCTTGGAAAGATAAATCCAGGAAGTCTAAGTTAGAAACCCCAACTTAGAACCCGAAGCACTCGGGAAACCCCCATGACTTCAATGCTAGGCAACTACGGCCTAATGCCTCGGGGAAAGTATCACTAAGAGGTCTAAGTATGGAAACCCCATCTTAGACACCCAAAACGCGTGAAATAGAAAAAGAAACAGCTGTTTATTTCCAATATAACAGAGAGAGGGGCCCGAAGGCCCCTTCATGATTTACATTTCTACATTACACTCGGATTCTAAGTGTGTTTGTTCCGCTTCTAGTTCCGAAAGACGGGAGCGGCTATGCCTAATAGAAGCCTCCATCTCTTCGAGCTCCCTCTTGCGCCGAGCTAAGTCAGCAGCAATAGTGTCGAGTCTTAAACTCGAAACTAGTACTACCCGGTCCCTCACGAGCGTGGAATTCGATGGTGCAACACACGAAACACACAAGAACACGCGATTTTAGACAGGTTCGAGCCTCTCGATGGAGAGTAATACTCTACGTCCTGTGTGTTATGTATTGCCTTTAGCAGATTACTAATTGCGAGTTGTCGGAGAGTTTTCGGGGGTCCCCGCTTCGCCTTATATTTCCGGGGAGCTAAGGTTACATGCGAGTCCTAGTCGATTACATGGATTACATATTCGGAAGCTCTATCTCTAAGCTTTCCTTATTAATTCAGAGTCCTAACAGACTACAAATTGCTCCTTTACTTGTTGCTCAAGTCATCATACGTAAGTCTTGACGCCCGCCTTATTTCCATACCGGTATATGAAATCTTCTGTTATTCCATATTGGTTAGGGACCACTCTGTGGGCCCTCTCTGCCGATCTTATCTACATTGATTTGTCACCGTATCTCTAATTATCCATTTCTTTATCATCTCGTATACCCGTAAGGTAAGTATACGACAGAGCCCTCGAGTAATTTTTTATTTGACCTTGAATAAGACCGACCAGTCTTCCGCATGTTGGTCCGATTTCATGGTAAAATTAAAAAGAACTCCAATCTTCTGTAATACTTATTTTCTGTTCTTGATGACTTCAAAAATGCCAAAAAATTTAGCATTTTTTTCTTCCATACCACCCAATTGGGTATGCAAAAATTTCTGTATATTTCCTACGATTTTCACGAGACCGCTCTTAAAAATGAGGTGCACCTAAGACCGCTCTTAAAAATGAGGTGCACCAATTAGGTGCACCCAATTGGGTATAGCCCCGACTCTTGGATCATTTGAACTTCTTTTAAATAATGCAAGAGTCTACTCGGATGATTCTTCATTATTTTCTTCAATATTCAATCTCCTCAACCTGCTTCTTTCAATTTCTTTTATTTTCTCGCTTCCCGTGACCTCTACAAACCGCTCTTGAATCACGGTGCACCGTTCGAGTGCATCCAATTGGGTATAGCCCCGACTCTTGAATCATTTGAACTCCTTTCAAATAATGCAAGAGTCTTTCTTGAGAAACTATGCTTACTATATATCATCAAATCACATTCCTTTCAGCGATCTTTGTCAAAAACATATCTTCGAGACCGGTCATACCGAGTTATATCTTCACATCTCCTGGAGATTCATACCAAATTAGCATAAAAGACCGCCTAAATCGGTCGAAATTCGTAATCCGCTTAGTTAAATTTAACTAAGAACCAAAATCCTGGTTGATCGGACTAGTTTTTTTCCCATTTTCTCACATCGACTCGAATCTCCAAGGCATATAATCAGCCGGATGATTAACACCCATAGCCTAAGGCATCCATTGTCAAAATTAAGTTTGGCAAGATCCAAATCGTCTTCAATCTAACTCTTCCATACCGCCAAATGATTAAATTTGGCACTATATTAGTTCAATATCTGAAAATTACATATTTCGCTTTTTATTCGCAAAAAGCCCTCATGATTATACTAATCATGTCGACTTAATACTTATGACCGTTAGGCCATAACTGCATAATCAAGCCATTAACGAACATAAATCATTAATGCCAAGTTTATTGGGATGTAAAAAACAGCCCAATAACTTTCTAGCCGCCGAGCCCAGCTCGGGTACCTATAAAAGAGACGAAGGGTCGACCTAGGTCAAACCCATTCCCGAAACTCCATACGCACCCACAACATCTCCTTGTTCTTCGGACATCGTGATCGCGCTCTTTCCTTCCCAAATAAACCAATCTCCAACTTCCCTTTTTCGATCTTCAAGATGGGCAAGAAGAAATCAGCCGCCAATCCTTCCTCTTCGTCGAGCGTTCCTCGCGATCAACTTCCCTACGGCGCCCAAGAATTGGGCGATAGCAAGATCACCGAAGCATCTCTCAATGAGATGGTTCTTGACGGGTTCCTTCTCCCGCAACCCATTCTCAACTCGGAGTGCCCCTACTCCTGGTCAAATTCCATGGGGAATAGACGACTCTCAACAGTTAGTATTTAAGTCCTTTTTCCTTCGTGGCCTCGCGGATGGGAATTAGTGAATCGAATACTAATTCCATCCTCCAAATAACTTTTTCATCCACCTTTGTGAGGCTTTTCTCGGAATCCGCCCTCACTTTAAACTTTTCCGGTACTTATTCCAAATTCGCCCGCTCCCCACTTCATCCAACCGCTCTGCAAGTGGGAGGAGTAGGGATACAATGCTAGAGTGCCGAAGAGTATTTCTCCTTGTCTCCGAACAAGAGCTTAGCCAATTGGAAGAATGAGTGGTTTATTTATGATAATCCTCAACCCGCTCTTTCTCCTTATAGAACTAAGGTAGCTAGAGAATTCCCCTCTTGGAACTCAAAAGACATCGGAGAAGACCTCAAACAAGATGAAGAATTGCTCGCCCCGCTAGCCGACATCAAATATCTAAAGGAAGTCAAGGGTGTCACAGCCGAGACGGTTGTCCGGAGTTTCGTCTTCCGAGGAGTCCGACCAATCAAGAGACAAGCCTTCCCAGGATGGTCCTTTAATGAAAATAGCGCCAATCCAACCGACGGAACATCCCTTCCCGATTTAGAGCGATTGGGAAAACGCCCGAAAAAGATGCTCCGGACCGGGTTTGATGAAGCAGGGTGCCGGAGGGTGGGTTTGGCGTTCAGCACATCAAATCCTCGGGACTCGTAAGTATTCCTCTTCTCCTTAAATACCGGTATTTCAATTATTATTGTTTCATTACTCACGTATTTTTGCTAAACACAGAAGATGGATAACTACGAAGTCATCCCCCTCTTCCCGCAAATGATTCCCGGGGAGAAGACTACGAAGCAAACGCCGCTCCCATTCCTGCTCGGACCGGTCCGTCGAGTCTTAATCTCGACATTAGAACTACCCGGTCCCTCACGAGCATGAAATTCGATGGTGCAACACGCGGAACACACAAGAACACAATATTTTAGACAGGTTCGGGCCTCTCGAATAGAGAGGAATACCCTACGTCCTGTGTGTTATGTATTGCCTTTAGCAGATTGCTAATTGCGAGTTGTCGGTGTAGGAACTTATCCTAACTTGTGAGAACTTGTAAGAACTTGTCTTTCTAGGGGTCCCTACCCCCGCCTTATATGTCCGGGAGGCAAGGTTACATGTAGAATCCTAGTCGGTTACAAGATATACATATTTAGAAACTTTACCTCTAAGCTTCCTTATCAATTCGGAGTCCTACTCTGGTCGGTCTTGTACTTTCCTTGGGGATTAATCCAGTCTCTTTGTCCGCCTCTGTTTCCATACTGGTCTCATGGAACCTTCCGGAATTCTATACCGGTCGGATAGCACTCGTGGGTCCGCCCGACCGGTCTTATGTCTTCAATATGTCACCATATCCTTGACGAATCATTCTTCCGATCAATGTATACCCGTAAGGTAAGTCTACGACAAGCAGTCCCCGAGTAATTTTTTATTTAACATTGAATAAGACTCGACCGCTCTTCTACATGTTAGTCCGATTCCAATGTTAAATTAAAAAGAACTCCAATCTTCTCGGAATACTTCTTCTTTCTTCAAGACGGCTTAAAAAATTCAAAAAATTGGTATTTGATCCTCCATACCACCTAATTAGGTGTGCAAAAACAAAAGTATTTTCCTTCTAGTGCGCCGGTTAGGTGCACTCAATTGGGTATAGCCCCGACTCTTGGATCTTTTGAACTCCTTTCGAATAATGCAAGAGTCCACTAGTTCATTCTTCATTATTTCCTTCAATATGCAATCTCTACAGACCGCTCCTTTCAATTTCCATTATTTTCCACTTCCCGAGATCTCTGCAGACCGCACTTGAACGTAGTGCACCGGTCAGGTGCACCTAATTAGGTATAGCCCCCGACTCTTGTATCATTTGAGCATCTCAAATAATGCAAGAGTCTTTCTTGAGAGACTTTGCTTTATCATATTCCATCAAATCACATTTCTCTCAGCAATTTCCGCTAAGAACATATTTCTAGACCGGTCATACCAATCAGAATTTCATATCTCCTGGAGATTTACAACAGTTTGACATAACAGACCGCCTAAATCAGCCTCGAAATCATAATTCGCTTAGTGAAATTTCACTAAGAACCAAAATTCTGGTTGATGAGACCAGTTTCCCAATTATCTTACATCGACTCGAGTCTCCAAGGCCTATAATCAGCCGAATGATTAACACCCAGGGTCTAAGGCATCCAATTTCACAATGATTAGATAGGCAAGACCTAATTGTCTTTGATCTAACCAGTCTCATTATTCAATTTCCTCAAACAATCCAATTTGATATTCCAATGTTATCGCGATCTGGGCACTCCATACCTCGGACCGCTCAAACATTTGCAAAATAGCCCCGTGATTATTCAAATCACGTAGACCATTCCTCTCGTAACTCTTAACATCTTTCGCCAAGAACATACTTTTCGACCGGTCCAGACCGGTGTCAAATCTCATACTCCTGATGATTCGCATCGAGAACCGATACTGAACCGCTCAAATCGGTCATAACCGATATTCCGCTTGTCGAATATCGCTCAAATCCAAATTCCTGACTGATCAAATCAGTCGCCAAAATTCACACAATAAACTTGAATTTTTCACACCTATTATCAGCTGAATGATTAACACCTAGGGCCTAAGGTTAACCAATCAGTCAGACAGCGATCTTCAACCCGATCGGCTTGTTGTATAAATCACTACAAAAATAATATATTCGGGCTAAAAATGCTTAACGGATTGAGCTGTGACATCCCATGTCACGTTAAGGTGTTAAGGACCTAACAAAAACCCTAATGACCCCACTAATGAAACCCTAGTGCTGATCACCATAATTAAAGTAAGAAAAAGAAAATGGAAAAAATCAAAAGAAAAGGAAAAACCTAGGGCTAAACCCAAACCCTAAGAGAAATGCAAAAATTACAATAGCACTACCCACATATTTTTGCACCATCATGTTGCTCATGCAGAATCATGAATTTATAGCATTTTTACAAAATTTTTGTATCAAATTTTAAAAGCTCAAAATTCAAATTTGAATTTAAAACCACCTTGTCCGAAATTTTCGAGTCAAAATTTGAACTTGGACCAAAAATAAAAGTTGTAGCTCACAACTTGCTGAACCACCATTATTTTTGGTTTAATTGTTGGAGCACCCAAAGTGCCATTTTTGTTCAAATACCCGAGACCCAGATTTGCAATTCAAATGTCTTCGTGGAGCTCATTGCCCGGTGGCCAATGGCGGCACCTACCTGCCGATCTGCCGCCACCGCGGCCGCCCAGCCGCACGCGCATGCCTCGCCACGCCCGTCCCATTCGTCAAGCCACCCTGGCCGCTGGGGTGCTATCTTCAACGCAAACGAAGCAAACGGTCTCAGCAAGAAACATTCTTTATTCTTATGATTCCCATTGTGAATCATGCAAGGCCCTTCCAGTGGGGCTTCAAATGAAAGTCGTTCTCTTGGGCCTCTCTTAGGAGGTGCAGGGCGGTCCCCTCCATGAGACCGGTCGACGACCGCAACAAGGTTATCAGCCTTGCACTTATTGTCCTTGGATCCGGATCGGTTGCCTTGGTCGTGCTTCGGCTCCTTCCGTTTGTTCCCATGCAAATTGACCACGTTCGATTCTCCAATAGCATGATCATCTCGCTATCTTGAGGCACTCGACGCTTGTCATGGTAAGATTTCGGTTACACCTACCGATCTTGTGTGCCAATGGTTCACTTCGGACGCCTGACTTGGAACTCCGCAATTATCTGCTGATCGGGAACATTGGGGATTAAGGCCTTCTTGTTGGAAAAACGCCTCGATGAAGTCCGTAAGCGTCTCATCGGGCTTCGCTTCGACTCGTTGAGATCGAAGTAGTTTCCTGGCTTTTCACAAGTCGCCTAAAAATTCTCAACGAACTTTTTAGTAAGATCGCCCCAAGAGGAAATAGATTTCTCGGGAAGAGATTGTAACCACAAGCGTCTAGCCTGTTCCATGCACATGGGCGAGATAGTTCGCTAACACAAAAGTGTCTCCTCTCGCTGAACGGATGGCGGTAGTGTACATACGGAGCCACTCAGCAGGAGGGGCTTTGCCATCATATTTGTATATGGCCCCGGGCTTAAATCCTCCGGGGTACTTGCAAATGCACGGATCCCGCATAAATGCTGGGATTACGGAATATTCGTCATCTTCCGGACCGGTCTAGAACGGTGATGGCGAACGCCGGCTAGAGTAATGTCGGGAATTGCGATCCCCGTCATCATCTCGAGTAGTCATAGTAATGATCATCCTGGTTTCTGGCCCCAGAACCGTCTTGGCGATCATTGTTGCCTTGTTCCGGAGGAGGCGAAGGAGGAGGCGGAGGAGCCACCCGACGATTATTATTGTCTTATCGAGGCTCCCCATCTCTCGTTCCTATTATCGCGTCCCCATCGGTCTCTCGTGGTCACGACGATCATCTCTTCTAGGCCGATCATCACGATGAGTGGAGCGATTGTCATGCCCTCGATGATCATTGCGTTGACGATTGTCGACCGGAGGCGGCATCGAGCGATCGGCCTATGCCTAGTCGAACCGATTCTTTGGCGGGCGAGGTGGAACGGGATTCTTTGGACGATCATGTACAAGACCGGTCCGCTGTCTCTCATCTTCTTATTGTCTCCGCCTTTCTTCTGCTCTTTCTCGCATGACGATCAATAAGCACGTTACGAGCGTCACGATTTTCATTGATCGGTATGCGCAAATCCTGATCGGAAGCGTGTTGACGGTCCTTATGGTCTATTTTTACCGTCAACATATTGCACCTTTCCGAACCAAACACCATCACCAAGAGTAGACATAGGGTTTATTTCTAACAATTTCCACTAGTCTTGGTGAAATTATGAGTGCATGTGCATTTCATATCAAAAGAAGGGAAAACACATCAAGAAGCCCACAACTTATCACTCCGAGAATTCAGCATCGGCAACCCGACAAGATATGGATCAAAAGTCATACAAAACTCAACCAACTTGGGCCCTTGCATGAGGATCATTGAACAAGACATCAAGGAGGACCCTCGACCAAAGCCCAAGGCCATAGGGGCCAATGGGGTTCGGCCGAACCGCTACAGTGGGTTCGGCCGAACCGCTACAGATGCCCAACAGGGCCCAGTTTTGGCCTGCCGGCAGCTACCGCCTTCCCGATGTCGGTTCCACCTGCAATTAATGCCACCGACGTCCGGAACCGCCTCCAAGTTGCCGACCTTCCAAGGCTATAAATAAAGGGCTACACCCCCTCTCTCAACACACCACCAACATCAAGATAGAAGACAAAATTCTCATCCTTAGGCCAAGGGCCTCTTGTATCTTAGTAGAATAGGAGAGAGGGCAAGGAAAAGGAAGGAGTGTTCCTCCCTTTTATAAAGTGGAGTAGTATTTCCTTTCCTTTTACCTTGGCGTGTAAACACTCTTTTAGGTGATTTATACGTGGTGATCTACTTATCTATCGTGACATATCTTTGTTAGACGTAATTCTTGTTATACTTGTTTACGGGATCATCGCTTCGCAAGAAGTGCTCTAGCTTTCGAACTCGGTTCTAGGCCGAGGCTAGAGTAGCGGTCAATAGCATAGACGTGGTGTCTAGGCTGGAGATCGCCTTTGTTTGCTTGTGTGCCCCACGATTTGTAGAGGTAGGTGGCAGGAAGTGACAGCCCTGTCATCCAAAGGAACCCTCCACGTTCGGGTACATAGTAGAGCTTTCGTAGACCGGAGTGGCTTGGCGGACCAAGCCTAAGACGGTGCCCGAAGTAAACAAGTCTAGCTTGCGTTCGTCTACCTTTAAAGGATAAATAGATAAGAGTCACCCTCTCGACCCTATTTTGCTACGTTGTCTTGGTTGTCCTTGGGTAAACTAACCTTGTTGCAGAAATACTCCGTTCCCTGCGGATATAAATACGATACCTTGGAATACTCCCGGGTGAAGTGCTACAACGGTATTCCGTGCGCTTGCGGATTTATTCGTGACGTAAGAAATACCAACAAGCATTTCTGGCGCCGTTGCCGGGAACGGTTGTTATCTTTGTAACGAATCAGGTTTGCCCTCGTAATCTATCTTACTTACCGTTCTGTTTTTATTTTTCCTTACATTCAAAATTTCACAAAAACATATCATGGAGTCACACCCAACCATCCAATCCTTCTCCACTCCACGGGGTGAATTCTTAGAGCCACCATCATCATCACAACCTATTTCTTCACCTGGCTATGAGTTCTCCCCGATTACATTTCGATGATTAGAGGTTTATCCTTTTCGGGTTTTAAACATGAAAATCCTTATGAACACTTGCGAGAGTTTGAACATTTGTGTTCATGCCGATTGATCCATGGCATGACACAAGAAACATTGAAGTGGAAGTTGTTTCCCTTCTCTCTCAATGAGAAGGCGAAGCAATGGTACACTTACACCGCTAAGAGAGTGAACGGTGATTGGAAAGAATTGCGAGACAAATTTTGTCTAGCATTCTTCCCCGTATCTCGTATCACTTCTCTACGAGCGGAAATAATAGGCTTTCGACAAGAAGAAAAGGAAACCTTAAGTGCGTCATGGATTCGGTTCTGTTCTCTAACGGACTCCGGACCAGAATTATTGCTCCCCGAACCCGTTTTATTACAACACTTTTATTCGGGATTGAGCAACGATACCGCACTTTATCTTGACACGGCCGCGGGTGGGTCTTTTTCTCATAAGACCATAGCGGAAGCACACGAACTTTTGGATCGAATTGTGGAAAACACACCTTTTTCCGCTGACTTACTCGTTGAGCCGAAGTCAAAAGATGAAGAACTCGTTATGCAAGAAACACAACAATTGGTGCCTACAAAGGTAGACCCAACACTCGAGTCCTCATCTAACACAAGAGCAATGATAGAGGAAGATGAACCTCTTGAGTTCCCTTTTGAGTTTGAGGAAGAAATTTTTGAAAATTTTGGAAACACCTCGAATTACACATGGGTAAAGACGCCACCTCCTTCTCCTCCCGATCCTCCTAAAAACCCTTTTCATAAGGAGGATATGACGGAGAATCATGGGAAAACCGTTTTCACCACCACCACCACTCAAAATCCTTTGGAGAATCCTCATCACAATCATGAACCACTTGAGCAAGTGAAGTTCATATCCCGAACCCGATCGCTCGAGCCTTCATTATATGAGGATGCAAAGTTTTCCACCCATGAAGAGGATGAGTTTGACGAAACCTTTTATGCCTATGAACCCAAACGGTCCTCTTCACCATTTGAGCCTTTTCCCTCCGGCCCTTCACGCACCGTTCTTGATGATGATCAAGAACTTTTTGAAAACAAACCTTGGGCCATGGAATTTCATGAGGCATCGACTCTAGAATCTAAAGAGGAATCTTTGAATGAGCATGGGAGCTTCTTCTTTGAACAACCACATGACACATGCTCACATCATGAATCTCTAGGGTCAATGCCTGTTAGTGCCAACACCACTTCTGCTGCCCACAACCACCTTGGTGCCTTGTTTTGCTATATGTTCTTTAGGATGGTTGTAGATACTTTTGTTTATCATAAATATTGCAAATATCGTGCTTGTATATTGTTGGCACTAACCTTGCAGGTCCTTCTCAGGGACTTTATTGACAAATCATGATGATGGAGAAAAGTCTTGCTCATCGGACTTAAAATGATGATGCCCTTGCCGATAGGATAATCGGTAGTTATCTCATATTTGCTTCCTCCATATTTGATTTTCTCCTCAACATGCATATTCGGATTTTTCTGATTTACTTGGTGAAAAAAAAAAATATATATATATATATATATATAAATGCAAACCATTTGTTCTTCACATGCATGTTTGTTTTCCCACCGGACACCGCATTCCTTGCATATTTGCTTTCTGCATGTTTGAATTGTTCCAAACCATTTTGGGATTCTTCAACCCTTTTTGTATTGGAAAATGAGTTTGAGGCAATCTTTTTATGAAAAATGCTTTGAGCAAAATTTTGGAGGAATTTTGGCACAACTCCCTCCGGCTTTCTAACACATAGCCATCATGGGGTTGTCAACCAAAAATGGACTTCATTTCATTATATTGGTTTTCAAGAGTGCTTCGTGCCTTCACTTACACTCCACTCAAGCACTCTCTTCCAAAATTCTTACTCTTGCATTTTCCGAGAATTTTTATTGTTTGCCCCAAGTTCAAGAAAAAGATTTTTCCTTCTCTTTCTCCTTTTGGTTTTTCCATTTGAATAATTGGAGTTTCTCCAAAATAAACTCCCTCCTTGTTGGAATCATTCTCCAACTCCTATTTTGTTCTTTTTTTTCTCCTTGAAAAAAAAAAAATAAAATACTGAGAGAATAAGTTTGGTAAAATTTAACTCGACCCAACCTTTTGGAAAATGCTTTGAGCAAAAGTTTTGATGGAATTTTGGCACAACCCCTTGACTTTAAAGCCTATAGCCATTATGGGGCTGTTGACCAAGTTAAACTTTATTTCTTTTTGGATGCAAGGGTGTTTGAATTCTTCAATTTCATCCCTTACTGCATTCAAGCACCCTTAAAAGCTAAATTCTTGCTCTCGCATTTCCCCAATTTTCCACGATATTTTGTCTCAAGTTTAAGAAAAAGATTTTCTCTTTGGTTTTCTTATTTGCATAGTTGGAGTCCTTCAAAAATAAACTTCTTCCATCTTCGATCGTCTCCAACTCTTCTTTTTTCTTTAGAAATTTATTCTCAAAGAAAAACAATTTTGAGACAAACCATTTTGGCTTTTCAGTCCGGAAGTTAAGAAAACGGTTTCCCTTTCTCTTCTTTTCTATTTGTTTAATAAATTAAGTTGCGAAAAAAAAAAAATCCTTGCAAAGGCAACCGACGGGAAATCCATTTGGTTTTCACTAACATAACCCGTGCTCGAGTTCGCTTTTGTGTTCTTGCTCTTATGTGCAGCCAGGAGAAAGGACAATAATCAGCTCATCAACACGTTGAAAAAGGCGACAAGTTCAAGCACAAGTCACCCCCGACGTGACACATACTCGTCCCCCTCCATTGAGCTCATGCCTAATGTGAGAAGGTTGGCATGAAGAGCCTCACGAAGATCCCATGGAGGAGGACCTTGATGAAAACAACATGTCAAGACTCCTTTTCGACACCAACCTTGTTGTGGTGTGCGAAATGAAGGAACAAGCCTACAACTTCAATTTGATATCTCTGCACAACAAAGGTATGACCACATTTTTTGCTAATAATTGGAAGCCCAAGGGTGATATGGTTTTTATTCGTGTGGGTGAGTATGGCTCCCACCTACTTACCACATGATTTTCCATGCATCCTTGTAGTAGTTAGGCAATGGTACTACCCTTTGGTTCTCCCATAGGGAGTATCACCCTTCATGCATACATCCTTGCTATCTACTAGGCTTTCATAAGCATTGCTTATCAAACTTTGAGCCTACAAACTCCTGATCTTCACAAGCATGCTCATTGGCAATGAATCATATTCCTTCTTGTGCTTGATGCATGGTTGGCTTGCTATGACTTGTGTTCCTCAAAGCAATCATAGACATATCTGTATGAGGAATGAGCTTAGAATCCTCTCGCCATGGTTAACGATATCAAAATCCCTCCTATGCAATGCATGAATGGTTAAGAACTTTCCAAGCAATTAGGACTTCTTGAGTGCACCTCGTTGTTTTATCATATCACTCCTAGAGTTGGGGCTTACAACTGTTTCAAGTTTTCATATCACTAAGCCCCAAGTTGTTTTTATCAACGAGGAATATCTTGCCCATGATCGCACTCAAACATGGTCCACATGACATGCTTGTGCCTTTCTTCCTCGGCTGTACAAATGAGGTCCGGTCATCTAACCCGGGACCTTGTTTGTATGTGCTCCGAGAGCTAACCTTGCCTCTCCAAGTTGGAGGAAATTGCTTGCGGGAGTAGTGTTTTTGGCAGGATTCTCGGGTGCGAGAGAACAAGTGTGGGGGGAGATCTCTCGAGTTTTCATCACGCACATGCTCGAGATCTCCCCACCAAAACATTGCACCAACATCACAGCCACACTTGCACAAAGGCCTTCCACAATCACATTGGGTTCAACCCCAAATCAAACGCCATGAGCAAAAGAACAAGTGTGGGGGGAGGTTCCCTCCCCCACAAAGGTAACTTGTATCGCAACTTGCATCCTTTTTCTTCCACCTTGAAAATGTCAAAATAAAATAAAAATTATAAAATGAAAAATCGAATAACACTTGAAAAAGAAATAATAAGTAAGGTGCTTCATCTCTCTTTTGTTTCAAACACATAAGGCACCTAAAGTTTAATTCAATAAATCTAGGCTCCCCGGTCTTTAACCCCGGTAGAGTCCTCTTTGTCTTCGCTTTGTTTTTGTTTGTTTCGAATAAATAAAGCAGATACAAGAACAAGTGTGGGGGAGATCTCTTTAGTTCTTCATCACGCACACATTTGAGATCTCCCCCACCAACATGATGCACAACATCGCACTAATCGACACAAAAGAAGGTGGAGCCATCGAGACAAGAAAGCAAGGTTTGGCCGAACCTTTGGTTCGATCAAATATCCTATGGTCCACTTGGCCTCCACTTCACCCAAGGCGATGGTTTGCGCATTCTACCCCACTACTCTATCTCTCCAATTCATGAGTTAAACCAACCTTTTGAGCCAATCACTAAAATTTAACTCAAGAATAAAATGAACGTTATTGTTCCCTCAAACTACATGCTTCTAGACGGTTGGCCTGCATACTCTTTATTCCTCGCATCATATGCTGTTGCTTGTGAACACCAATCTCATAGGAACCCATGTTTATCTAAGTTGTTGGCGAATGTGATATGGTTGGATGAGATGAATCTTGCTCCTCCTGCATAGAGTAATTGGGTATTTATCTTGAAAAATTTAAAATTTATAGCTTCATGCTCCTCAATGATCTTATATTCCCACCAAAGCCATATGTTGATCACATTGCAAAGCCTACACACATATGCTTGCTTGTCATTGCATTGAGCTTTATCAAAATTGTGTGACCCTAGTGAGAAGCTTGTTATACTCTCATGATCAAGATCACATACACTCCACCTCACATGCTAAACTTCTACGCTTGGAAGTTAAGCAATACGCCCATCTATCCACCAAAATAAATACTCCACATTATTACCCTTCTCTCTCAAGTTATCATCGGAGACATGGCTATGCAAAAGAAAGAATAATCCCTGCTCATACAAAAGTAGAGCATGTTGAAAAAAAAAAAAAAAAAAAAAAAGAAGAAGAAGAGAAAAGAAAGAAAGAATCATAAGCCATGTCCTCCTCGAACAATCAAAAAGAGAAGGAGAGAATGAACACAAAAAGGAGTACAATTTCCACAACACCACCCTCATACACACTTGCACATCTTGATCACGGTTGTATGACTTGCATTCTCCATGGATCCACTCTTTTGGTTCAGCAAAATATGTGATACAAGTATGCCTCTCTTTCATTCCCTACCAAGCTCCACATAAAGCCTTTTGTAGAAGTAAGATGAAAAGAGGAAAATCATGCCTTGGTGAGGAACCATAAACATTGAGCGATTTGAGAGTGATCATTTGAGGAGTATGAGCCATGTTTTTACTTTGAAAATCTATCAAAAACCCGAGTTACTCGGCGAGAGGGAGTTATGATGACTTGAATCATGACCGTTCCATTCCTCAACCGCCCAAGATTACATGGTAGACACATCAAAGTTCACGGGTGCAGGTATGGCTTGGAATAATTTGTATGCTAGCATCATACCATGAGAAGTATGCTCCCGCTTATGCTCACTAGCTTTACTCGAGGACGAGCAAAGAGCTAAGTGTGGGGGGTCTTGTTGACGGTCCTTACGATCCATTTTTACCGTCAACTTTATGCACCTTTTGAAATCATATCCACCACCAAGAGTAGACATAGGGCTTTTATCTAACCATTTCCACAAGTCTTGGTGAATTCGTGAGTGCGGGTGCAATCCATATGAAAACGGGGACAAGTATGCATAAAACATGGGCTTCGCACTTGCCGAACTTTCCCCGACATAAAAGACAACTCTCTCGGCCCAAAATCCAGAGAAACGAGGCTCCAACTCTATCCCTAGCAAGCTGGACCAAGGAAGGAAGCAACACGGAGAGCCACCACGAAGAAGACCGGACCTAGTGGGGCCCGGCCCGGTTCGGCCGACCTGGATTTGGGTTCGGCCGAACCGTGGTGGTGGCCCCACCGGCCCATTTTTCTCCGGCGGTTCACTACCGACGTGCGGAGGTCGGTTCCACCTGCAATTAAATGCCACCGACGTCCGGAACCGCCTCCAAGTTGCCGACCTTCCAAGGCTATAAATAAAGGGCTACACCCCCTCTCTCAACACACCACCAACATCAAGATAGAAGACAAAATTCTCATCCTTAGGCCAAGGGCCTCTTGTATCTTAGTAGAATAGGAGAGAGGGCAAGGAAGAGGAAGGAGTGTTCCTCCCTTTTATAAAGTGGAGTAGTATTTCCTTTCCTTTTACCTTGGCGTGTAAACACTCTTTTAGGTGATTTATACGTGGTGATCTACTTATCTATCGTGACATATCTTTGTTAGACGTAATTCTTGTTATACTTGTTTACGGGATCATCGCTTCGCAAGAAGTGCTCTAGCTTTCGAACTCGGTTCTAGGCCGAGGCTAGAGTAGCGGTCAATAGCATAGACGTGGTGTCTAGGCTGGAGATCGCCTTTGTTTGCTTGTGTGCCCCACGGTTTGTAGAGGTAGGTGGCAGGAAGTGACAGCCCTGTCATCCAAAGGAACCCTCCACGTTCGGGTACATAGTAGAGCTTTCGTAGACCGGAGTGGCTTGGCAGACCAAGCCTAAGACGGTGCCCGAAGTAAACAAGTCTAGCTTGCGTTCGTCTACCTTTAAAGGATAAATAGATAAGAGTCACCCTCTCGACCCTATTTTGCTACGTTGTCTTGGTTGTCCTTGGGTAAACTAACCTTGTTGCAGAAATACTCCGTTCCCTGCGGATATAAATACGATACCTTGGAATACTCCCGGGTGAAGTGCTACAACGGTATTCCGTGCGCTTGCGGATTTATTCGTGACGTAAGAAATACCAACAAGCATTCTCCTTGAAAAAAAAAAAATCTGAGAGAATAAGATTGGTAAAATTTAACTTGAGCCAACCTTTTGGAAAATGCTTTGAGCAAAAGTTTTGATGGAATTTTGGCACAGCCCCTTGACTTTAAGCATATAGCCATTGTGGGGCTGTTGACCAAGTTGAACTTCATTTCTTTTTGGATGCAAGGGTGTTTGAATTCATCAATTTCATCCCTTCCGCATTCAAGAACCCTTAAAAGCTAAATTCTTGCTCTCGCATTTCCCCAATTTTCCACGATATTTTGTCTCAAGTTTAAGAAAAAGATTTTCTCTTTGGTTTTCTTATTTGCATAGTTGGAGTCCTTCAAAAATAAACTTCTTCCATCTTCGATCGTCTCCAACTCTTCTTTTTTCTTTAGAAATTTATTCTCAAAGAAAAACAATTTTGAGACAAACCATTTTTGGCTTTTCGTCCGGAAGTTAAGAAAACGGTTTCCCTTTCTCTTCTTTTCTATTTGTTTAATAAATTAAGTTGCGAAAAAAAAAAAAATCCTTGCAAAGGCAACCGACGGGAAATCCATTTGGTTTTCACTAACATAACCCGTGCTCGAGTTCGCTTTTGTGTTCTTGCTCTTATGTGCAGCCAGGAGAAAGGCCAATAATCAGCTCATCAACACGTTGAAAAAGGCGACAAGTTCAAGCACAAGTCACCCCCGACGTGACACATACTCGTCCCCCTCCATTGAGCTCATGCCTAATGTGAGAAGGTTGGCATGAAGAGCCTCACGAAGATCCCATGGAGGAGGACCTTGATGAAAACAACATGTCAAGACTCCTTTTCGACACCAACCTTGTCGTGGTGTGCGAAATGAAGGAACAAGCCTACAACTTCAATTCGATATCTCTGCACAACAAAGGTATGACCACATTCTTTGCTAATAATTGGAAGCCCAAGGGTGATATGGTTTTTATTCGTGTGGATGAGTATGGCTCCCACCTACTTACCACATGATTTCCCATGCATCCTTGTAGTAGTTAAACAATGGTACTACCCTTTGGTTCTCCCATAGGGAGTATCACCCTTCATGCATACATCCTTGCTATCTACTAGGCTTTCATAAGCATTGCTTATCAAACTTTGAGCCTACAAACTCCTGATCTTCACAAGCATGCTCATTGGCAATGAATCTTATTCCTTCTTGTGCTTGATGCATGGTTGGCTTGCTATGACTTGTGTTCCTCAAAGCAATCATAGACATATCTCGTATGAGGAATGAGCTTAGAATCCTCTCGCCATGGTTAACGATATCAAAATCCCTCCTATGCAATGCATGAATGGTTAAGAACTTTCCAAGCAATTAGGACTTCTTGAGTGCACCTCGTTGTTTTATCATATCACTCCTAGAGTTGGGGCTTACACTTGTTTCAAGTTTTCATATCACTAAGCCCCAAGTTGTTTTTATCAACGAGGAATATCTTGCCCATGATCGCACTCAAACATGGTCCACATGACATGCTTGTGCCTTTCTTCCTCGGCTGTACAAATGAGGTCCGGTCATCTAACCCGGGACCTTGTTTGTATGTGCTCCGAGAGCTAACCTTGCCTCTCCAAGTTGGAGGAAATTGCTTGCAGGAGTAGTGTTTTTGGCAGGATTCTCGGGTGCAGAGAACAAGTGTGGGGGAGATCTCTCGAGTTTTCATCACGCACATGCTCGAGATCTCCCCACCAAAACATTGCACCAACATCACAGCCACACTGCACAAAGGCCTTCCACAATCACATTGGGTTCAACCCCAAATCAAACGCCATGAGCAAAAGAACAAGTGTGGGGGAGGTTCCCTCCCCCACAAAGGTAACTTGTATCGCAACTTGCATCCTTTTTCTTCCACCTTGAAAATGTCAAAATAAAATAAAAATTATAAAATGAAAAATCGAATAACACTTGAAAAAGAAATAATAAGTAAGGTGCTTCATCTCTCTTTTGTTTCAAACACATAAGGCACCTAAAGTTTAATTCAATAAATCTAGGCTCCCCGGTCTTTAACCCCGGTAGAGTCCTCTTTGTCTTCGCTTTGTTTTTGTTTGTTTCGAATAAATAAAGCAGATACAAGAACAAGTGTGGGGGAGATCTCTTGAGTTCTTCATCACACACACATTTGAGATCTCCCCCACCAACATGATGCACAACATCGCACTAATCGACACAAAAGAAGGTGGAGCCATCGGGACAAGAAAGCAAGGTTTGGCCGAACCTTTGGTTCGATCAAATATCCTATGGTCCACTTGGCCTCCACTTCACCCAAGGCGATGGTTTGCGCATTCTACCCCACTACTCTATCTCTCCAATTCATGAGTTAAACCAACCTTTTGAGCCAATCACTAAAATTTAACTCAAGAATAAAATGAACGTTATTGTTCCCTCAAACTACATGCTTCTAGACGGTTGGCCTGCATACTCTTTATTCCTCGCATCATATGCTGTTGCTTGTGAACACCAATCTCATAGGAACCCATGTTTATCTAAGTTGTTGGCGAATGTGATATGGTTGGATGAGATGAATCTTGCTCCTCCTGCATAGAGTAATTGGGTATTTATCTTAAAAAAATTTAAAATTTATAGCTTCATGCTCCTCAATGATCTTATATTCCCACCAAAGCCATATGTTGATCACATTGCAAAGCCTACACACATATGCTGCTTGTCATTGCATTGAGCTTTATCAAAATTGTGTGACCCTAGTGAGAAGCTTGTTATACTCTCATGATCAAAGATCACGTACACTCCACCTCACACTAAGCTTCTACACTGGAAGTCAAGCAATACGCCCATCCATCCACCAAAATAAATACTCCACATTATTACCTTCCTCTCTCAAGTTATCATCGGAGACATGGCTATGCAAGAGAAAGAATAATCCCTGCTCATACAAAAGTAGAGCATGTTGAAAATGAAAAGAGGGATAATGTTAAAAAAAAAAAAAAAAGAGAGAGAAAGAAAGAAATACTAGCCATGTCCTCCTCAAAAATCTGAAAAAAGAGAGAGAGAGAAGGAATACAAAAAGGAGTATGCTTTCCACCTCGCTACCATTATACACACATGCACATCTTGATCAGGATTGTATGACTTGCATCCTCCATGGATCCACTCTTTTGGTTCGGCAAAAATATGTGATGCAAGTATGCCTCTCTTTCATTCCCTACCAAGCTCCACATAAAGCCTTTTGTAGAAGTAGGATAAAAAGAGGCAATTCCAATGCCTTGGTGAGGAATCATACACATTGAGCAATTTGAGAGCTATCATTCGAGGAGTATGAGCTATGCTTTTACTTTTGAAAATCCTTCAAAAACCCAAGTGACTCAGCAGAGGTGGCTATGATGACTCGAATCATGACCGTTCCATTCCTCAACTACCCAAGATTACATGGTAGACACATCAAAAGTTCACGAGTGCGGGTATGGCCTGGAATAACTTGTATGCTAGCATCATACCATGAGAAGTATGCTCCCGCCTTATGCTCACAAGCTTTACTCGAGGACGAGCAAAGAGCTAAGTGTGGGGGTCTTGTTGACGGTCCTTATGGTCTATTTTTACCGTCAACATATTGCACCTTTCCGAACCAAACACCATCACCAAGAGTAGACATAGGGTTTATTTCTAACAATTTCCACTAGTCTTGGTGAAATTATGAGTGCATGTGCATTTCATATCAAAAGAAGGAAAACACATCAAGAAGCCCACAACTTATCACTCCGAGAATTCAGCATCGGCAACCCGACAAGATATGGATCAAAAGTCATACAAAACTCAACCAACTTGGGCCCTTGCATGAGGATCATTGAACAAGACATCAAGGAGGACCCCTCGACCAAAGCCCAAGGCCATAGGGGCCAATGGGGGTTCGGCCGAACCGCTACGATGGGTTCGGCCGAACTGCTACGATGCCCAACAGGGCCCGGTTTTGGCCTGCTGGCAGCTACCGCCTTCCCGATGTCGGTTCCACCTGCAATTAATGCCACCGACGTCCGGAACCGCCTCCAAGTTGCCGACCTTCCAAGGCTATAAATAAAGGGCTACACCCCCTCTCTCAACACACCACCAACATCAAGATAGAAGACAAAATTCTCATCCTTAGGCCAAGGGCCTCTTGTATCTTAGTAGAATAGGAGAGAGGGCAAGGAAAAGGAAGGAGTGTTCCTCCCTTTTATAAAGTGGAGTAGTATTTCCTTTCCTTTTACCTTGGCGTGTAAACACTCTTTTAGGTGATTTATACGTGGTGATCTACTTATCTATCGTGACATATCTTTGTTAGACGTAATTCTTGTTATACTTGTTTACGGGATCATCGCTTCGCAAGAAGTGCTCTAGCTTTCCGAACTCGGTTCTAGGCCGAGGCTAGAGTAGCGGTCAATAGCATAGACGTGGTGTCTAGGCTGGAGATCGCCTTTGTTTGCTGTGTGCCCCACGGTTTGTAGAGGTAGGTGGCAGGAAGTGACAGCCACTGTCATCCAAAGGAACCCTCCACGTTCGGGTACATAGTAGAGCTTTCGTAGACCGGAGTGGCTTGGCGGACCAAGCCTAAGACGGTGCCCGAAGTAAACAAGTCTAGCTTGCGTTCGTCTACCTTTAAAGGATAAATAGATAAGAGTCACCCTCTCGACCCTATTTTGCTACGTTGTCTTGGTTGTCCTTGGGTAAACTAACCTTGTTGCAGAAATACTCCGTTCCCTGCGGATATAAATACGATACCTTGGAATACTCCCGGGTGAAGTGCTACAACGGTATTCCGTGCGCTTGCGGATTTATTCGTGACGTAAGAAATACCAACAAAGCGCGCTCATGCTCATCCGCGATCGGGGTGTGTCGACGTCCAATTCTTCCTCCGGAAGAAGCTCCTTCGAGACCGGACCCTCGCATACCGCTCCGAATGCGAATGCAAACGATCGGAAGATTTAGCTCTGTCCTGGACAAGCTGATTGGTTTGCAAAGCAGCCGCACCCACCAGGCTCAAAGCGCGTTGTAATCCCGGTATCGAATTGAACACTTCCTCCGGAATAGTCTCTAGAGTCTATTTCACCCCCATGATGTTGTGGACTGGTGACGTGAAGACTTGAGCGCCGTTTAATTCAACCTCCATGGAGCCCATATCCAACGCCCGACTAGAAGAGCGATGATTTCTGCCGCTGCGACATCCACGTCGGTTATTATAACCTGGTGAATTTTCTACTGCATCCCTAGATTGCTCGGTAATGGTCGAGTAGCGGGCGGAGCTATGGCAGGAACACCCTCTCCATCTTGGCTGGTGCCAACGATGTTTGCCCGAGGGTTTGCGGTCAAAGCTCGTGGAGCTGGATCTTCCATGTCCGTTCCGTCCGCTTCACGCTGGTGGCGGTTTGCTTCGCCTCTCGCCATTCCGGCCTCTTCAGCAGCAGCTTCCTCGGGGTGAGTTCTTCTAGAATTGGGCCAGTCATAAACACTTGGAAGAAGGATGGAGATCCTTCCTCGAAGTCGTTATCAAGCTCGAAAGAGCTGCTCATCGCCGCAGATCGGGTACCGATCCGAAGCGTAAGCGGTCCGATGATTCGCGCTAAAGCTGTGTCGGTCCCGCCGGGTTTCGCGTATAGGGTTTCGATTGTGTCCGGTGATCGCGCTTCGAAGCTGCGTCCGGATCGCGAATCAGATTCATCAAGCGTAGCTTTCCGGCGGAATCAGCTTCGAAATCGAGGGACCCGAAGCGGATCTTGAAGCCGGGCGCAAAGTCAACGTCGAACGAAGAAGCCATCGAATTCGCTGGAAACTCGCCGGGACCCCTTCTGGCGCGCCAAATGTCAAGTCTTAAACTCGGCACTAGTACTACCCGGTCCCTCATGAGCGTGGAATTCGATGGTGCAACACACGAAACACACAATGTTGGGGGAGATCACCACCTTACCCCAATAGGCCCAGCAGGGCCATGGAAGAAATGTCCCACATGATGACGGCCCAAAGGAGAAGCACTTGGCGAAGAGGACTTGGCCCAACCAAGGCCCAATAAGGCCATGAAGAGGGGGTTCAGCCCAAGAGTAGATGGAATAGAGAAGGGCATAAGTGTAATTTGTGGGGGCTGATAGTGACCATTAGGGTCGAGAGAGTATGGAACTATAAATACTCTCTCAACCCATCACATCAGCCAGTTTTGGACTCTCACCGTAACTCACTCGTAATGTCCCTGTAATAGAAATGAGAGCCTTCGTATGGAGTCCTTCGTGACTCGCACCACCGTTTGCTGCCTTCGTAGCCTTTCTGTTCCTCTCCAATAGGCCTATCCCGAGGACCTTCATAGTCCCGTAGCCCATTCATACCTCCGGGACACCTTGGGCTGGCCCATTCCTCGTTGCTTGTGGCCTTCGTAACCACAACAGCTGGCGCCGTCCGTGGGGAGCGAATAGAAAAGCCTACGTTATGGCCGGAGGATATACCGAAGTCAAAGGATCGGTGACCCGCAAGGTTCTACTGCACCGAGCTGGGAGACACGGTAGCTCAAGAAGGCATATTCGCGCAAGCTGATTTGATCGAAGGGACGTCCAATGAAGGAACTTCCGCCGGGACCGAAGGGGTTCATGAGGCACCGATACGAGCCCCTCCGGAGGACCTCGAGCTGCCGGAGGATCAATCGAACTCGAGAGGCAAGGCCAAGAGGAGAGAGAGCGTGAAGCGCAAGCTCGAAGGGAAGACAATGCCGGACCCCTTGCGGAGCGTGAAGCGCAAGCTCGAAGGGAAGACAATGCCGGACCCCTTGCGGAGCGCGAAGCGCAAGCTCGAAGGGAGGATAATGCTAGATTCTTGGCGGAACGTAAAGCGCAGGCTCGAAGAGAAGACAATGTCGGACTTCGGAAGAGCGTGAAGAGCGGGTCCGAAGGGAGGAACACGAAAGGCTCCTTCGAGACCCCGAAGAGCAAGCCCGAAGGAAGGAGCAAGTGAGCCTTCTCGCGGCTCAACCGGAAGCACGAGTATAACCGAGAGGAGAGCAATCGAGGAGCAAGAGCCGAGGGCCCGAGCTCCGGAAAATTTCACAAGGCAAGAGGAAGGGTATAAGGAAAGGTTGGAAGCTGCCATCAAAACGCAGGAATTGCTAACAAAGCAGCTGGAAGATTTAAGAAGGGCAAAAATGTCGGAGCGGCAGGCCCCAGCACAAGCAATGCATCGGGAGCTGCCTTTGCAAGAATTGGGATTCGGATGGGCGAATCAGCCTTCGCAGGACTCGGGGCTTGGGCATCCGGCGTTCCCTGCGGCTACGGGATCGGAACAGGGGGTTGAGGTGGACCCATCTTTGCCTTTAACATGGGAGTTGCAGAAAGCGACATGGCCTCGTCGGTTAGCTGGGGTTAAGCTTCCGGTATTCGGAGGGGCAACCGACCCGAAGGAGTTCTTCATTCGATATGAGACGGCGGAGGAGACGCAATTAAAGCAAGGGCTTTACCACCGGCACTCGAAGGCATAGCAAGTACGTGGTACTCGAGGTTGCCGGCTGGATCTATCGGTTCTTGGGGGCAACTCAAAAAAGCATTGTCTGTTCATTTTCGTGGGTCTCACCCGAAAGAATTGAACAGCGGAGACCTAGCCGCATGTTGTCAAAAAGAAGGGGAAACACCGGCGCAGTTCACCAAAAGGTTCATGCATTTGAAATGTCAAGTGGCGGATGTCCCCGAATCGATTGTCATCGAATCCGTGGCGAGGGGCCTTCACATCTATGAAGCCCGAAGAAGGATAAGAGAGAAAAGGCCGCAAACATTAGATCACCTGCTCGGGATATTGAGAGCTCGGGTAAGGGTCGAGGAGGACATCTAGAACGCCAAGGTGAGTTGGCGCAACCAACCTGACCGAAGGGGGAGAAGCGATCGGACGAGTTCGAGCACGATGGAAATCAGCGAGAAAATGTCAAGGAATGTATACAATGTAGAGCAAGAGTACTCACGACAAGAAAATCATCCTTCGGAGCAGTCACAAGTCTCTTTTCACTCGGGTGGTCATAGGGGAGGCAATCGAGGCGGAGGCCGAGGAAGGAACTCTCCGACAAATAGGCCGCAGGGATTCTTCTGCTATTGTCATGGTCCCGGGGCGAATCATACCACCAACAATTATGAAGAAATCAAGGCCATGTGTGCAGCGAGACGAAGGGTCGGTCCGAAGGACCTCGCTCGATGATGCACACTAGTCACTACACGCCCGCTGCACCTTCGGTATCGCGAGCGCTGCCACCACCTCCGCCCTTGCCCTTTCGGATGCCCTATGTCCCGTCATTCTATAATCCGCTGTACGCTTCGGCGCAACCTGTTCATTATTCACCGATAGCTCGGTTGGAGCAGGCATCATCCGCGTCTCCGGCGGGCGAACTCCTGAAGCTCATCCATCGGGATCAAGAGTGGTACATCAAGGTCCACCGTCGGAACCAGCTCGAGTATGCTTGCGAGTCAAGGATCTAAGGGAACAATCATGATGATCACTCGGAGGGAACGAAAGAGACTTTCCATCCAAAAGGTAGCGTAGAGATTACATCGGACAAGTCTCTCACGTGGCGGCTTGCCCTCCTGTCGGACTTCACGGATGGATGGATGTGCCCATTGCCTTTTCAGCCTCCGATTTCAGGTCCATGATTTATCCGCATGATGATGCCTTCGTGATGAGAGATAATATCCATGGCTTTGACGTGCACAAGGTTCTAGTTGATGGAGATAGCTCAGCGAGATGTCCTACTATGGAACACCCTTGAGGAAATGGGGTTTACTCGAGGCGGACCTGCAGCCTTCCTACACCCCCTGCAAGGCTTCGGAGGACAGCCAATCCACCCCATGGGTTGCATCACCCTCAAGGTCTCATTTTCAGGGTCAAGCGGACAAGGAGGGAGTCGAACCGAAGATATCAAGTTTGACGTAGTCGACATGGTGTATCCATACAATGTCTTGCTAGGACGAAGGGTCATCAACAAGTTTCGGCCGTCATTCATCATGGTTACCTCGCATGAAGATACCAGGACCGAGAGGGGTCATCACGGTATATGGAGATCAGGCTGAAGCTCGAAGGTTGGAACTGGATATGGCTCCGGGACAGCGTCACATCAATGTCATTGAAAAGTGCGAAGGCAAATCAGAACCCATGGAGTTGCCCACAGCACCCAAATATATGCCGAAGGTTCAGCCACAGGAAGGCACCAAAGAGGTTGTATTGTGCGTCGATCGGCCTGATCGGATGGTTTGGATTAGATGCAGATTGTCCGAGCAAAGGGAGATGGAGCTCCTCCGTCTTTTAAGGAACAAAGCCGATGTCTTTGCTTGGTCGTCCAAGGATATTCCGGGAACTAACAAGGCAGTTGCCGTGCATAGATTAGATGTGGATCCCAAGGTGAAGCCTATAAAGTAGCGTATGACGGATCGGACGAGAGGAAAAAATTGCAATTCTCAAGGCGAGAGGTGCAGAAATTGTTAGACGCGGAGGTAGTCCGTCCTATTGACCGAACTACTTGGTTGGCCAATCCAGGTGTTAGTCAAGAAGCCGAATGGCCAATGGCGGATGTGTATTGACTTCACAACTCTCAACAAGTTTTGCCCGAAGGATGACTTCCCTCTAGCCGGGATAGACCGGTTAGTTGACACTACTGCTGGTGTTGCACTAATGAACTTTCTCGATGGTTACTCCGGGTTTCATCAAGTCTAGTTAGCAGCCGAAGACCAGCCTTTGACAGCCTTCCAAATACCCGGAGGCACATATTGTTATAACCGAATGCCCTTCGGACTCAAAAATGCCGGAGCCACGTTCTCTCGAACAGTCAAGGCTACCCTCGGAGATCAGCTAGGGCGCAATACAGCAGCTTACATAGATGACATTGTAATCAAGAGTGTCATAGAGCAAGACCATGTGAAGGATCTAGCCGAAACCTTCGCGAACCTTCGAAGAGTAGGCATGAAGTTGAATCCAGCAAAGTGCATGTTTGGAGTGAAGGCTGGCAAGTTGCTCGGATACATGGTGTCGGAGGCTGGCATCGATCCTAACCCAATGAAGATTCGAGCGATTCTGGACATAAAACCTCCAAAGTCCATAAGAGAGTTGCAAAGGTTTATCGGGAGGATAGTGGCATTAAGCGGGTTCATCGCCAAACTCGCAGAACGAAGCATGCCGTTTTTTGAGATTCTACGAGGGCCTCGGGTTTTCAAATGGACGGAAGAGCATCAAACAGCCTTCGAGCAGCTCAAAGCATACTTGGTGGAATTAGCTACCTTGAAACCGCCTCCTCCGAAGGCTCGGCTTCTCCTTTATGTAGCAGCGGCACCGAAGGCGGTCGGTGGAGTTCGGTGTATCAAGCCAAAGAGCAGGATGCAAAGTAGTTACCGGTGTATTATGTCTCGGAGACACTTACTCGGAGCCGGGAGTGGCTACGGCATCATCGAGAAGCTCTTGTATGCCGTCCTCATGGCATCACGAAAGTTACGAAGATACTTTGATGATCATCCTATCCTCGTCCCAACCAAATACCCGTTGAAGGATGCGCTCAAGTCGGACAAGGCCTCTAGCAAGGTATTGAAGTGGGCAGCGGAACTAGGACGAGTACGATTTGACCTTCGTAGCTAGGAAGGCCATCCAATCGGATGTGCTAGCTCGGTTCCTGGTCGAGTGGACGCCCAATGGAAATACGGAGGCAGAAAGCATGGATGTCCCGGAGGACCCAATCTGGATAGTTTTTACGGATGGTGCGTGGGGAGTTTCTCGGTGCGGGATGCGCTGCGATCATAACATCTCCGAGCGGCCGGACGCTAAGGTACTCTGCCAAGTTAGCCTTTCAAACCACAAACAACGCAGCTGAATATGAAGGCATCCTCCTAGGGCTAAGGCAAGCTAGAATGCTAGGGGCTTAGAGAGTGATTGTATACTGTGATTCTCGGTTGGCAGCCGAGCAATTAGCAAAGGGATACTGGACGCTTGATCCGGAGATGGCTTCGTATGCCCGGAAGGTCGGAGAAATGGACAAGTTCTTTGTGGGGTTTGAAGTCGAAACATTCGAAGGACGAGAGAACAAGGAAGCTGATCTACTTGCGAAGGCAGCCTCCGGACAAGGTCCTCTTCAACCGGACGTCTTGCATGAAACATTACATCACGCAGCCACCACTAGCAACCAAACCAAGAAAGTTATGGCATTGGCTTCGAAGGATTGGCGAGCCCCAATACGTGCCTTCATTGAAAAGCGTTATGTGCCGGACAACAGATTGGAGGAGCAACGGCTAGAGCACGAGCTAGGGGCTACACTCGATCGAAGGAGTGTTGTACAAAGGGGAGTCTCGTGCTCCATTGTTGAAGTGTCTCGATCAGCCCGAAGAAGTACAACTCTTGCGAGAAATTCACGAGGGTTCTTGTTCTTCTCACTTAGCTCCGAGAGCCTTGGTCGCAAAAGCTTTCGAGCAAGGATTCTATTGGCCAACAGCCATAAGGGATGCGAGAGGACATGGTGCGAGTGTGCTCGGGATGTCGGTGGATGGGTCGGCGGTCTCATTTGCCAGCCACAACTTTACAACCAATACCTCCGGTTTAGCCGTTAGCAAGATGGGGTATTGACATTGTTGGGGAATTGCCAGCAGCACCACGGGGCTTTCGATTTGCGGTAGTGGCAGTGGAGTACTTTTCCAAATGGGTCGAAGCTGAGCCCTTGGTTCGGATCACAGCCGAAATGTCCGGAAGTTCTTTTGGAAAAATGTGGTATGCCGCTTTCGAGTGCAGGTGGAACTAACGGTGGATAACGGCAAGCAGTTTGAAGGGTTGGAATTTTGGGAGTACTGCCTTAGCATTGGTGTCAAGAAGTGTGAGATCTCGGTGACCAATCCTAGGGCAAATGGGGCTGTTGAACGGATGAATGGCAATGTGTTCACAGCAATTTCGAAGGCCCTTGTCGGCCTCCCCAAAGGGAAATGGGCGGAGGTGCTGCCCAATGTCTTGTGGTCAATCGGAACAACTGCTACAAGACCAACGGGCTTCTCACCTTTCCGATCGTTGTATGGGGCTGAGGCTGTAACCTTCGAAGAAATTCAGGCTGGCTCCTTCCGCACCACAAGGCCGTTGGCGGACGATGAAGATGTGTCCAAAGATCTCTTGGAGGAAACTCATCTGCAAGCTGTTGCTAATTTGCACAAGTACATCTCGTCTATGGAAAAGTCATACAATACCAAGGTGCATCCAAGGGAGTTTCAGCCGGGAACCTCGTCTTGAGGAGAAACCCGGTGCATGTTACCAAACCGAACACCAAGTGGCTGGGACCCTTCGTGATTGACAAATCTATTCGTCGGGAGCCTATCATTTGCTCGAGCACGATGGAACTCCCATACCACACACTTTCAACGTTGATACTCTCAAGAAGTTCTACATTTGAAGCCCCTTCGGAAATCGAGGGCACCCGCCTTTTGGCTAAGTCTCTTTTTGGAAAGGTCTACCTGCAATTATGAAGCATGCCTTCGAGCATGTATCGGTTTTAAGTTTAAGGTACTTCGTTCCCTCCTTTCGCACGACCGGAGTCTTAAGTTTTAAGTTTAGAAGTTCTGCGTTGCAAGGCGAGTCCTGCGCAAGGATGCTTAGGTCTAGGGGCTTTAGTTCGAAAGTCTTTGGATGGTCTTCGTTTAGTGTCGAGTCCTAGTTGTCGTGCAAGGGAGGTCGACTTGTAAATATTTCTATCAATAAAAAAAAATGCTTTCATCGGTGTCTTTGTTATGCATGCATGCGTTTAATATGGTACCAAGGCGCTTAGAAACCCTAACGCCTTGATGCTAGGCAACTACGGCTCAAAGCCTTGGAAAGATTAATCCAAGAAGTCTAAGATTGGAAACCCCAACTTAGAACCCGAAGCGCTGGGAAACCCCCATGACTTCGATGCTAGGCAACTACGGCCTAATGCCTCAGGAAAAGTAATACTGAGAAGACTAAGCATGGAAACCCCATCTTAGATACAAAGAGTGCGCTTAAAATATGAAAACAACTGTTTTATTCATAATATAGAAAGAGGGGCCCGAAGGCCCCTTCGTGAGTTACAACTTCAAGCTCTTTCTTACACCGAGCTCCGAAAGATGAGAGCGGCTACGATTAATTGCGGCCTTCATCTCTTCAAGCTCTTTCTTACACCGAGCCAAGTCGGCCGCGATGGCAGCTTGACCTTCGGCCGAAGGCGCACGAGCTCGAAGGGCCTCGGCGTCCACCGGAGCAGAGTCGCCGTCACTCGAGACATCGATAGGCTCCATTTTCACCCTAGCCTCCGGCGGTTGTCCTAAGGAGGCCCAAAGGTGCTCGCGTCTAGCACGACAGGCTGCGTGCTCCTCGGGGGTAACCTTGGGAAAGGCAGCCTTGATTCGGCCGTTGCGCTCATTGACGAAGGCCGCGAACTCGTCGAGTGTCCCCTTCGGGTTATGTCGCTTCCATCTACGCAGCTGAGTTCCGGTGACCCAAAAGGGACCAGGGGCTTCGAGTCCCCGGAATCAACGATCGGTGAGGTAAAGCGTCTTCAATAACGGCTTCCTCCGGAATTTCAGGTGTATCATCGGAGCCGGTAAATTCCTAACAAAAAGAAGTGGGGCGAAATTGTTCATATATTACCAGAAAACCTGAGTACAATAAGCAGCTTCGGAGCGCTAGACGCTTACGAAGACGATTACATAGCGAGAAGATCAACTAAGAAAAGACCAAGGAAGGATTCACACCCGAGGCCGCGAAGAAGGGCTTCCGGTGGGAGGACCCTCGCCTTCGCGGGCAGCCTCGGGTATGTTCTCGGTTTCGGTGCGAGTCGCGCCTCCTTCATAAACGTTGGCATGGGAAGGACCAGCCTCCGTCGTAGTGCCACCGGCACGGCCTAGCTCCGCGTTCGCCGCCTCCGGTGCAGCAGCTCGGGCGAGGTCTAGCCCCAAGGGCGCCAAAAACTCTCGGCCGAAGTACCGATCCGCGACGGACACGTCGGCTTGGGCCTCCTTGAAAGCGGCATAACCTACATCGCATAACTCGCGGAGGTCGCGAGCAGCCTCCTTGACTTGCTTCGAGGGAAACTTGCCGATGGCCTTCACCATCCGGAAGGCAGCAGTCCAAGCCACGCGAGCGCGGTGGTGGCCCCACTAGATCGAAGCGGCCTTCGCGGTAGTAAGTTCGGAGGACACCCACCGAAGGCTAGCCGAGCCATCACCTTCTTCATGAGTTGGCTCCGGGTAGACAACACCAAGTGAAGACAGGAAGTCCCGAAGCCGGTTCATAAGTTCCCAGCTCCTCCGGCCAAGGGACTCTGTCGCCAACATGCTTTGGCGAGCCGCATCCAAGGCCGAGGTTTGTGTTTCGATGGTGGCCTTGGCATCGAAGAGTGCCTGCCCCAACCGGTCGATTTTCCGCTCTTGGGCCACTACGTGCTCCGAGGACTCCTTCCGTAACTCTTTGTGCTCACGTAGTAGCTTGGCGTATTTTGCTTGCTCTTGACGAAGAGCGTCGTCGGAGTTGCGAAGGTGTCACACCCCTATCCCGAAAGATAGATTAGTGTGGTACGAATCGCCTTGGGAGATGATTGTCGAAGCAACCATGCATAGCATCACAATAACAAACATACACGATTTGCAAGTTCACATAATTAAGTCTCGAATTACAACATTGAGTTCCAAATAAAACATACACTAGGTTCGCAAATTTAAGTTATATAACCATGATCTTTGTTCGAAATAAAGTGCGAAAGCGATTACATAACACGACGATACATAGATATCTTAGGTGAACCATGCCGGCCTAGGCCATGGCTCACTCCTCATGGGTTGGAGAGCTGGGAACCCACTCAATGGTCCACTCTTTGGGCTCGTCTCCATCCCACACAACCTTACCACAACAATCACAATACCCGACTTGCGGGAATCCTGAAAATACACAAGTAGTGGCAAAGCCCGAGTATCTAGCATACTCCGCAAGTCTTACCCGTCAAATTGGTCATCTAAGACCGACACCTAGATGCAGGGGGCTGACCGGGCTCACTTGGTAGTTTGCATAAAAACAGCACCTATTTACTTTATGTTTGCATTTTTACAATTAGCATATTATGAGGGTTATTGCAAGAATGTAACTTTAGTGAGCATAGCTAATCATACAAGAGCTACAATACAAATAATTGATCGATAAAAATAGCAAGTATCCAACATTCTCATCCTTTTACTAAACATTGCAATCTACTCGAAACAAGTGGTACTCATTGACCGAGAGGAATGGCGATAATTATCGAATTACATCCTGCAGGAGAAACCCAAGCACACGACATACGCATCATTTAAGAACACGTATGGCCACCGTTCGCGAGTTCATCATAAAGTTAGGCACGGGGCCACCGATCCCGAGTACACGTCCTCCTTGCGACCCCGTTCAACAACGTGCCCAAGGCTTAACCTATGTACTCTCCAACGGTCCTCAAACCCGTGCAACCACCGTGCCATACACATCACCTCCGGATCGGTGAGATATCCGGCCCACTTTATAACTCACAAGCTACATAGGTTTACCAATCCCCATAAGAAAGGTATGCACTTGGTACACAACTCAAACTTGTTCGCGGAGTCACAATGGGAGGTTCTCAACTTTTACCAATTTATCACATTCAAGTATAGTCATAAATAATATATGAGTGTCCAGCCCTATCGTCAACTCCATAATCATAAGCATAGCATTTCTAATGGTAGGTTGACCCACATAAGCTACATAGGATATATAGGGAGATTATGCAAGTCGATTTCCAATCAATTCCTATAACATAATGCACATCCATCATCCTTAATATAGTGATAAAAGAAAAGCATTCCGAAATAATGGGAATGCACCGGGCTTGCCTTGGGAGTGATCGAAGTTAGCGTTAGCTTCACAAACCTTGAGATCGGCAACGGCTTCTTCCGATGAGATTAATTCGACGTCGTTACCTATGGAATGAAATGTAATGCATAAGTCACAAGAATACAAGGTCCATGAAGATTATTTACATATGTGTGCTGTTCCTATGTATGGCATATGCATGAATGAGCAACATCGAGTTCATAGGGTTAGTGGCTTACATAAACACCTAAATTGCTACTCTTCTTGACTTAAATAATTTAACACTATGAGTACAACATGGGCAATAGCAATAATCATGGCAAGGTGACATGCATGATGCGTGCTACTCATCCATTTCCAGAGTTGATTCATGGAGTAAAACATATGCGAGCATTTACAAGCCTAGGGCATAAGAAAGCATTCTATTATTGCATGTAATGAAGCTTAAGCAATGTGGTTAAGAATTTAACTAAACAAGAACCATAAGCTTATGACCATGACATGATGTGGCACTTCTGACCATGAGGGGCAAATTGTTCTATATAAGCAGTATATAAGGCAATAAATATGTAAGGGATACAAAATGTGAGCAAGAATTCATAATCTTAAATGCTGAAATTGGCATTTTCTTGATTAAACAAACTGAGAGCAAAATAATTATCTAGGGTGCTCAAAATTAAACATGGAATTTTGTTCAAGTGTACAGGACTAGGAGGAGCAAATCTACCAAGTTTCATGCAAAAATAATTTACACATAATTAATGCGAAATTAATTACAGAAAATGCAATTAATGCAATAACTTGAGAAATATGCAATGAACATGACATTTTCCTATCCAGGGTGCTCAAGGGTACCAAGATACATGTTTTTCCCAAGTGTCACCTTCATTGGATTTTTATTTTAAAAGTTAGGAATTTAATTAGTTTATAAGGGTTGCAACTTAACTATTTTTGAAAATTACAAAAATGAAGAATTTACGGTGGTTCATGTTACTTTTTGGAAAGTACACATTTAAGAGAGTCCATCAATATTTAGTTTGGAAATTTTGGACTTTGGAATCGGGAGATATGATTTTTTTTAAATGGAACAAAGTTCAAACTAATTTACTGAAACTGCCATTACGTGTCTTCCCAGGGAGCTCGGGACGGACTTGCCGGAATTCGGTCGGAGCTCGCCGGAGACCTCGCCGTAGGCTGCTGTAGTGGGGGAAAAAGGGTGGGACCATCACCAAAACATGGCTAAAGTTATGGGGAGTCTTCTCCGGTGGTCGCCGACCGGCGGTGATGGCCGGATGGCGACGACATCGACGGCGATTGTCGGGGACTACTTCGGCAACGTCTAGCGGTGCGTACAGGGCACGAAAAGTTGGGGAACAAGGTCTGGAAGATTCACCTCGCGATGGGGAAGAGCGGCACGGGGTCAGGTTTCGAGGGAGAAGGCCCGAAGTTGTGGCTTGTCGTGGGGTGGAGATTCCGGTGGCGGTGGCCTTCCTCTCTTCTCAAAATCCGGCAAATACTCTGCACGGGAGAGGTAGCTGGTTAGGGAGGAGCTGCAGGAGGTTGTTGCGCACCGATTTGGGGGAAATAAGTGGAGTAGGCGCTGCCTAGGCGGAGCTTGGAGCTGCAGCATCCATGGCGACCAAAAGCATGGGAGGTGGCTGATTCTTGCTGCTGCACTCGCCGGTATGGAAGAGCGGAGCTGCTTCTGCTTGGAGAGTTTGAGGGGAGGAGAGGAGACTGTTTGTGGTGCTTGGGAAGCATGGGAGACGGCAGCTGACCGGTGCCAATTTTTCTACTCGGATGGGCAGACGCGGTCGCTTCGAGTGTGGGGAGAGCAGTAACTCCGATGGATTCATGTTGGTCGTCGAGTACAGGGGCAGGTGGGAGGTGCCTTGGGGAGGGTGGTGATGGGACTGGGCAGTGGCACGCGTGCCTGGTGGCCTGGGCGTGGTGGCGGACGGGTCCGAGGAAGGAGATAACCGGTGGGCAATGTTCTGGATCGAGAATTCGAGATCTGTTTTGAATTTTTGTTGACCTTTCTGCTGCTCTGAATTCGAATTAGAAACCATAATAGGCTGTGCAGAATTTTATGCCAAAATTCAGGCGTGTTCAGAATGATGTAATCTACAACTTTCCTTTTGGGGCAAAGTTCTGATTTTGCTAGTAGATTTTTGTAAAAATTCGTGAAACAGTGCTGTTTTGAATTTGAATTTGAATTTTCGTGGGTTTCAAACCTTGGTTAAAAATTTGGCAAAAATGTCCTAAATTCCTCTTTTTGCAAGGACAACAAATTTGTGTAAAAATATGGGTAGGTTACTGTTGTGGAAGTTTGAGATTTTGGGAGCAAGGGTTTATCTCCTTTAAATGGGCACTTTTCTCTATTTTCTTGATTTTGTTAAGTTGGTAAATAAGGTGGCTGATTAGCTTAAGGATTAAATGGTGATTAGCATAGCCATTAGCTTGAATCGTGACATGGGATGTCACGGAAGGCGCTCCTTCAGGTTGGCAACCTCCGTAACGGAAGTAGCCTTCGCCAAGTGACGAGCGAGCAGCGCCCCGCCAACGCAAGTCATTCGGTGTCAAAGTAATTTTTAACTTGGTTGTGGCAAAGATAAAACAGAAAATAGAAATACCTTCATGGTGATGCGGGATAGGTTTTCCATAAGCTCCTTCCCGTCCACCTCTTGCAGGCTTCGGTCCACTTGGCATAAGTCGAGCATGCGGCCGGTGTACTCAAGGCCCTAGCAAGACGAAGTCCCATCTTCAAAATCATTGGGCTTCAAAAATGACCCGATGTTATGAGGGACTATCCCGCGAGGAAGCACCCCCATAAATCCCTTTCCAGCTCCATGACTCAGCGCACCTCCGTCCGGAGTGCCTTCTTCGCTGCCGGAAGGATGGGTGATAGGTGTAGAGTGCCCGATCTTTCGGTGAGTGTAGATAATTTTGTTTGGTGGACGTTGACCCTCACGATCCGACTACGACGAGCAAGCCCGAAGCGCCAATGCAATCGCTGAACCAACTTCCGATGGTTATTGAACCTGCGGTTAAACAAATTCAACCTGATCACGAGGATCAATTCTTGCAAGCAATCGAAGAACAAGCAAGAATAAGAGGCGAGCAATCTGATGTATTGCACGAAGGTGGAGTTCTGAATTCAACGTCGAAGGGACGGAATGTATAGCTAGGCTAATACTAAAACAAAACTCAAGTCTGAAATAAAAGAGAGTCTCTATCTAAATAGGGGGGAGGGGGTGGCGCGTGAACAGTACCCGTGGGTACCGTAGCGCGGCCGGTGCCCAACCCTAGTCTCCCATATGGGCCTCTTGTTGGCCCATCCTCTAGTCTTCCGGCCCAAAGTTCTTTAACAGTATGACGAAGCTCATTTCTCTTGCACGGGCCCGAGTAATTGGACCGGAATACGTCGTCTTGATGAGAGGGCTTCCATCTTGACGGCCCACTAGAGGGGCGCGGCTTAGGGAGGCGCACCGGCTTGGAGTGGGCGTCGTCGTTCGTCGTCGTTCGTTCGTCGTCGTTCGTCGTCGTATGTACGTCGTTGATGTCCTCATCATCCTCCCCTTCTTGAAGTGAAGTCGTCCTCTACGGCAACTCATCATCCTCGCCCAAGTATGGTTTCAAATCTGCAACATTAAAACTCGTGGAAACACCAAACTCCATGGGCAAGTCAAGAACGTAAGCATTATCGTTAATCTTGGTTAGCACTTTAAAAGGACCAGCAGCACGAGGCATCAATTTAGAACGACGCAAAGTTGGAAATCTATCTTTACGCAAGTGCAACCAAACCAAATCACCAGGTTCAAAAGAAACATGTTTTCGACCTTTACTACCAGCAACTTGATACTTTTTATTAGCAACAGCAATGTTTTGTTGGGTTTCTTCATGCAATTGTTTCATGTGATCAATATGAGCAAGAGCATCAACATTTGGTTCATCTTCAGCATCAATAGCAAACAAATCAATAGGTGCCCTAGGAACATAGCCATAAACAACCTCAAAAGGACACATCTTGGTGGCAGAATGTGTAGCACGATTATAAGCAAATTCAACATGAGGTAAACAATCTTCCCAACGTCTCAAATTTTTATCAAGAACAGCTCTAAGCATAGCAGACAAAGTTCTATTTACTACCTCAGTTTGCCCATCAGTTTGAGGATGACAAGTAGTACTAAACAGCAGCTTAGTTCCTAGTTTATTCCAAAGAGAACGCCAAAAATGACTAAGAAACTTAGCATCACGATCAGAGACAATTGTTTTAGGAATTCCATGCAATCTAACAATCTCGCTAAAGAACAATGCAGCAATATTGGAGGCATCATCAGTTTTATGACATGGTATAAAGTGAGCCATTTTAGAGAAGCGATCAACAACCACAAAAATACTGTCCCTCCCCTTCTTAGTTCTAGGCAATCCCAAAACAAAATCCATCGAAATATCATGCCAAGGAGAAGAGGGGACTGGCAAGGGCATATACAAACCATGATTACCCAAACGAGACTTAGCCTTCTGACATGTAGTACAGCGTGCAACAAGGCGCTCAACATCACGGCGCATCCGTGGCCAAAAGAAGTGGTCAGCCAACACCTCATGTGTCTTGAAAACGTCAAAGTGACCCATAAGACCACCTCCATGCGCCTCCTGCAACAACAAAAGACGAACCGAACCAACTGGAATACACAGCTTGTTAGCACGAAACAGGAACCCATCCTGCATATGAAATTTGCCCCAAGGTTTGCCATCCTTACAATGCACCATAATATCATGAAAATCAGCATCATTCACATATTGATCTTTCAAAGCTTGCAAACCAAAAATTTTAAAGTCTAGTTGGGACAGCATCGTATAACGACGAGACAAAGCATCAGCAATCACATTTTCCTTCCCGTTTTTATGTTTAATGATGTACGGAAAAGATTCAATGAATTCAACCCATTTAGCATGACGACGGTTCAGATTAGTTTGGGTTCTAATATGTTTCAAGGCCTCATGATCAGAACGAATAATAAACTCGCGAGGCCATAAATAATGCTGCCATGTTTGCAAAGTTCTCACTAAAGCATAAAGTTCTTTATCATAAGTGGAATATTTAAGAGCAGCACCACTTAACTTCTCACTAAAATAAGCAATGGGTTTATGATCTTGCAACAAAACAGCACCCAAACCAATTCCACTAGCATCACATTCCAATTCAAACACTTTATCAAAATTAGGCAATTGCAAGAGAGGAGCATGGGTTAACCGTTCCTTTAAAGTGTTGAAGGCAAATTCTTGTGGTGCACCCCACTCAAATGGCGCACCCTTCTTGGTCAACTCGTGCAACGGTGCAGCGATGGTGCTAAAATCCTTCACAAAACGACGATAGAAACCTGCAAGACCAAGAAAACTGCGAACCTGTGTAACTGTCGTCGGTTGAGGCCAACTTTGTATGGCGTCCACCTTGTTGCCATCTACCTCAATTCCCTGCGAAGTGACAACATATCCAAGAAACGAAACACGTTGCGTGCAAAAAGTGCATTTTTCCATGTTACCAAACAAGTGAGCAGCACGCAAAGCATCAAAAACAGCACGCAAGTGATCTAAATGCTCATTCATGGATTTGCTGTACATAAGAATATCATCAAAGTAGACAACAACAAAGATTCCAATGAAAGGTCTAAGAACTTCATTCATTAAGCGCATGAAAGTGCTAGGAGCATTAGACAAACCAAACGGCATAACCAACCATTCATACAAGCCAAATTTAGTTTTAAAAGCCGTTTTCCATTCATCTCCTAATTTCATTCTAATCTGATGGTAACCACTACGCAAATCAACCTTAGAGAAAATTGTGGCACCACTAAGTTCATCAAGCATATCATCAAGGCGTGGTATAGGATATCGATAACGAATTGTAATATTGTTAATTGCGCGACAATCTACACACATACGCCATGAACCATCCTTTTTAGGGACAAGCAAAACAGGAACCGAACAAGGACTAAGAGACTCACGAATGTAACCTTTGTCAAGCAATGCTTGCACTTGACGCTGAATTTCTTTCGTCTCTTCAGGATTTGTACGGTACGGAGCGCGATTAGGGAGCTGTGCGCCTGAATGAGATCAATTTGATGTTCTATGCCACAAATTGGAGGAAGTCCTGGTGGCAATTCAGCGGGAAACACATCTTTGTAGTCCTGCAAAAGGTTAGCAACAGCAGGAGGAATATGCAACATAGGCGCCTCATCTAGTGAAACAAGCATACGAGAGCAAACAAGCGTATAGCAAGGCAGATTAGCATCATGTAACTCATCAAAATCAGCACGTGTAGCAAGCAAGATAGGATTACTCAATTTAATCTCAGGTTGAACAGGTGCAATAGGAGGTGATTTAAGCAATTTTGCAGCTTTTGCCGCTCTAGCCATATCATCTTTTAAAACTTGTTCAGGTGTCATAGGATGAATAACAATTTTCTGACCCTTAAACATGAAAGAATAATAATTGGAACGACCATGGTGAAGACTATCAACATCATATTGCCAAGGACGACCAAGCAACAAAGAGCATGCTTCCATTGGAACAACATCACAATCCACAAAATCAGAATAGGCACCAAGAGAGAAAGGAACACGTACCGAGCGCGTTACCTTTATTTTACCGCCATCATTCAGCCACTGAACGTGATAGGGATGTGGATGCTTCCTTGTTGGCAATGCCAACTGCTCCACCAATGTTAGACTAGCCAAATTGTTGCAACTGCCACCGTCAATGATTATGCGAATCGCTCTTTCTTGCACAACGCCTTTGATATGAAAAATGTTGTGGCGCTGGTTCTTCTCATCCTGAACGACCTGTGTACTAAGAACACGCTGCACAACAAGATTTGCATACCTGTCGGCGGCACTAGAGTCGACATGAAGCTCCGCATTATCTGCATGGTTAGCAACAAGAGAATGTGGAACATCTTCGGAATCACTAGCGGAAGAATACTCACCATCATCACGAATCAGCATTGTTCGCTTATTTGGACAATCACGAAAAACATGGCCAAACCCTTTGCAGCGGTGACACCGAATGTCACGAGCTCGTCCGGACGACGAAGAAGGCGTGGTCGAGGCAGGCTTTGCCGGCGGCGCGCTAGACTTGGACGACGAAGAGTGGTCGGGCGCTGTTGTGGATGGCACCGTGGTCGACGACGTGTGGTCGCGCGATGTGGAAGAAGGAGGCGCCGACCGTGGGGCTGAAGTGTGCGTCTTGGACCCTGCAAAAGTGTTAGTTCTTGACGAAGATCGTCGTCCCTGCACTTCACGTTCAGCTTTACAAGCATATTCAAATAAGGTGGTCATATCATTGTAATCCTTATAATCAAGAATGTCCTGAATATCACGATTTAACCCACCCCTAAAACGAGCCATAGCAGCATCCTCCTGTTCAACTAAACCACAGCGAATCATACCCTTTTGCAAAGCTTGATAATAATCCTCTACGGAAAGCGAACCTTGTTGAAAACGCTGCATTTGATTAAGCAAATCTCTAGCAAAATATGATGGGACAAAACGGTGACGCATGGCTGTTTTTAACTCTGCCCAAGTGGCTGGAATATTATCAGGATATTTTTGTGTATACTCACGCCACCAAATTAAAGCAAACTCAGTAAACTCACTAATAGCAGCCTTAACTTGTAAATTAGCAGGAATATCATGGCATGCAAACTTTTGTTCAACTTCTAATTCCCAATCAAGATAAGCAGCAGGATCATATTTGCCATTAAAAGTAGGAATCTTAAATTTAATTCTGGCAAAGGAATCATTAGGAGGAATACGTACCCTACGAGCACGACCGCGACGATTGTCGTCGTCCTGCTCGGTGTCGGCGCCGTAGTCACGTGTAGTCCGTAACTCCGCGAGCTGCGTCGTCACTGTCCTAAGCTGCGTCGTCATGGTCTCAAGACGTGTCAAAATCGTCTCGAGTGTAGTGTGGGCAGCCGTATCAGCGAGGTCGAGCTGATCAAAACGTGCATTCGACGACTGGATCGTCGAATCAAGTCGCTCGTGCATCAGCTTCATGTCACTCGTGAGGCCATCAACCTGCACCTGGACATCCTGGATGGAGGGCGCCTCCGACTTCGAGCCTGGTTCTGTCATAGCAACACAAGCAAAAACCAAACAACCACAAAAATAGCCTACGACGAGAGGTTTATTGGTGGATGAAAAGCCTCAATCGGAAAGCTGTTATCAAACTCTTACTCGTTCTTACCAAGCGCGCAAGTGAACTGCAACCACGGGTAAAACCGGTGGAAGATTGGAGGAGCGATTGCCCGGTGAAACGATACCTGCTCGTAGTAGAAAATTTGTGGAGCTAGGAGGCTGCACTCAATTCAAGGGTTAGCACAAGTCAATCAATAATTGCAAAGCTGAATAATGGTGCTAAACGCAAAATGATTGCTGCCGGCACAAGTGTAGACGAAAAGGTGAAGTGAAAAGAAAGAGGAGAAAACAAAGGTCGACGAAGGAAAACAAGAAAGGAGAGTACCACGCAAAAGAACCGACGAGGCTGAAACGGAGAAGGAGTGTGGCGACTCTTGGAACCTCGGCTCACCCCTTTTTTTGTTTTCAATTTTTTTGTTTTTTGTTTTTTCTGTTTTCCCTTTTTTTGCAGTTGTTTTTTTTTTTTTTTTTCACGGGCGAACCTCAAAAACTGATTATATGAACAAGAGGAACAAAATGACCAAGTCACCACACACACTTTTTCCGGAGAGAGCAGGGGTAAAACGGTAATTAAAAGAGTAAGGCCGAAACTTGTTGTTGTGCGACTACTCTTAACTTCGTGAGACGGGGCAAGACTCGGCGAGGGAAACAAAAGAAGAAAGCGACCGTGAACACAAGTCGGACTCTCGGCGTTGGAGGAAGAACGACCACGCGGCCGAACCAAACGCGACCAAATCGACCACGATTGTGGGACACCAAAAGACGAAACCGACTCGGCTTAAACGGCCGAAGCAATACGCGATCGAAGGAAAGACGAAACCGACTCACGGTGACGGAAGAAAAACGACCAACACAACTCACGTGCTCGCCTTGGCAACGTGCGACCGAAGGAAAGACGAAACGGACTCCTGCAAAGGAAAGACACGACGATAGAACCGGAGTAGGACTCTTGGACGCAGAGGAAAAAAAAACTTGGCAAAAGGAAAACACAATATGACAACGGCGTGATCCGATGGTGGGCGCGACGGCAGGACTCAAGCGGAAAACGGTGGGATGAGCGGCGGCGGAAGACGATGAAAACACGATGTACCAGCAACGATCAAAAGCGAAAGCACAAAAACTCAACAACGCAAATTATTGAACGAAAGTGCAAGGCTCAAAACCGTATCGGGGTCAATTTTTTGTAGTTTTTGGTTTATGTGGCTTGGATAAACTCACCGAGAAACACTGGAAATCTGATACCACTTGATAGGTGTAGAGTGCCCGATCTTTCGGTGAGTGTAGATAATTTCGTTTGGTGGACGTTAACCCTCACGATCCGACTACGACGAGCAAGCCCGAAGCGCCAATGCAATCGCTGAACCAACTTCCGATGGTTATTGAACCTGCGGTTAAACAAATTCAACCTGATCACGAGGATCAATTCTTGCAAGCAATCGAAGAACAAGCAAGAATAAGAGGCGAGCAATCCGATGTATTGCACGAAGGTGGAGTTCTGAATTCAACGTCAAAGGGACGGAATGTATAGCTAGGCTAATACTAAAACAAAACTCAAGTCTGAAATAAAAGAGAGTCTCTATCTAAATAGGGGGAGGGGGCGGCGCGTGAACGGTAGCCGTGGGTACCGTAGCGCGGCCGGTGCCCAACCCTAGTCTCCCATATGGGCCTCTTGTTGGCCCATCCTCTAGTCTTCCGGCCCAAAGTTCTTTAACGAGTATGACGAAGCTCAATTCTCTTGCACGGGCCCGAGTAATTGGATCGGAATACGTCGTCTTGATGAGAGGGCTTCCATCTTGACGGCCCACTAGAGGGGCGCGGCTTGGGGAGGCGCACCGGCTTGGAGTGGGGCGTCGTCGTTCGTCGTCGTTCGTCGTCGTATGTACGTCGTTGATGTCCTCATCAATGGGTGTGAGCCGCCGTCCCTTCGACGTCCGTTTGAACGACATTTCGCTCATGATTGTCGCTGGGGGCTCGGGGCTGAGGTGAAGGAGAAGGCCGGTGATCCCCACCGGCGATAGCAGGGCTGTTGACTTCCTCCCCTTCCTCCGATTGAGTTTGCTCATCTCGAGCATCGTCGTCTTCGTCGGAGGAGGAGTTGGGAAAGTTAAAGTTCAGAGCACCTACTCCGAACCCCATACCGGGAGCAACGGTGGCTCCTCCGGTCTCGCCGGCTGTGTCGTAGCCGGAGGAGGCCGTTTGTAGCGCAGGCTGCGAAGGCAGCTCTGGCGCGGGGAAATAGAAGTCCCATCTCCGGGCACTTCGCCTTCTTCTTCATTATCGGCATCATCGCTGTCCCCTTCGGGAACAGCGGGGAGAACGATCGCAGAGCGCTTGATCTTCACGCGCTTGACTCTGCGTTTGGGGGCTGCCTTTTCGGAGGACCCCGCACAACCTCCGAAGTAGCTCTGGTCGTCCCTTGGAGAGGTGTCCTCCTCCTCCACGTCGCTACCTTCGTCATCGGATGGCACGAGGGAGTAAAGCTACTGCGCTTTCGCCTTCCCCCTTCGGTGCAACAACACGAGGGGGCAAAACAGACTCCGGATGCTTCGGATGGAACACACGGTTTAGACGGCTGGTTTGCCCGCATGCCTCTAGGCGAGCCAACTCGTCGGGTTTTACCCCGCCAAGAAGGTAGTAAGATCGCTCTTTGATTTCTTCAAGGGTCGGCTCTGCAAACATGCGGCAATCGGTAAGTCCGAATAAGCACAAGAACAGATAACAACGAAGAAGTCCTTCGGGTACTTACCGGGAAGCAAGTTGATATCAAAGTTCAAGAACTTGCCGGCCGCGTCAAGTGTAAAAACGGAACCCCAATCTTGGCGAAGGGGCATAATTCCTGCCGTAAGGAACTCTTCGCACAAGTCCCTCATTGATGCCTTCTAAGTGATCCACTGCAGCAGGTCGATGCGCCTTTGAACTTCGGCGTCCATTGCAACCTCCGGGAGACCAATGTAGATGATCTCCGTCCGGAGCGAGTGAAGGTTGCGGTTGGGGTCTTGCTCGTAGTAGAACCACTTCGGAACATGGTCTTTCCCTAATGTCCCTTGTATGCCTTCGCGGGCACGAGATGCTCCATGCCATCGCGTGGCCGAAGAGCAACGCACATAAAGCTAAGCCACATATGATCGCCTAGCGGGCTATTTATCGGTCGGCTGAGTGGCCCGGTGCGTTGCGGCGAAGGCCTTAGCGGAAGGCTCCTCTCCTTCCATCCGGAAGGCCCACTCAAAGATCGACGGTCGGATCATGCTTGTTGAGTGTAATTCGTTGGATCTCCAAGCCGAAGAGATCCAACACCTCCCCCACGAAGCGGGAGCACGGGAACCGAAGGCCGTCTTCGAGCAGCTTGGCGAAGATGATGAGGCGACCGAGGCGCACCACGGGAGTTGTTTCCTCCGGCGTGGGGACGTGGGCACGCTCCCGAGCGGCGGTTGTGCTCATGGGCCCACTTGTCGAGCTGGGCTTCGGTCACGCTGCTTGGTCCCGGATAGGAGGCTGGGAGGCTTCGTGTTGCTCAAACCAACACGGCTGGCCGGTGCAGCGTCTTGCCATTGCGGAGGTGGAGAACTAGGATTTTGAAACGAAGGCTGACTTCAAAACGAAGGCCGACGTCTCGGGTCAAAGACTAAGGCTAGAAGGTGAAAGCGTAGGAGGCAAGGTGAGGGCAAGAGAGTTAGTTGACGCGGTGAAAGTGAGCGGGAGGTTTGGTTTACTGCGGCTCCTCTCCTTATATAGGCGGTGAAAATTAGGTTAGCATTCAAAACGCGACGCCTCGAAAGCAGCGCACCCTGTACGGGCGGGCGCGTTACACGAGTAGTAGCGCCTCGTCAAGAGTGGACACGCATCTCGAGAAAGCATAACCGCGTGGATACCTACGAGTTAACGTGGCTGTCCTTTAAGAGCACGTCACCTGGGATTGCGCGTAACGGCTAGCGCACTAGTCGAGGCATTTAATGGCACAAGTAACATGAGCGGTTATCCTTGGGTAAGGTTACGGGTAAGTGCGTTATGATAAGCCGGCGACCAAAGTGAGTCCTACGAAGGCCCTTCGTTCGAGCGGGAATACGGTTTTGAATCACCATATACTTAACCCCTTGATCGACTAGTTGCCTTCGGGCATAATCGGGAGTCGGGTAGCAAAGTGTGAATGGCAATACCGCATAAGGACAAGCAACGCTATCGTAGCGAAGGACAAAGCTACGCGTAGCGAAGGACAATGCTACTGCAGCATAGGACAAACCTACTGCGGTGAAAGATAAAGTAATGGTGGTAAGGGCCCATGTAACGAGTGCCTGGATAAGGGCGAGGGTGTGGAAGGATAAGTGCAACGACGTGGCACAATGTCCTCCAATGAGTCTAACATGTAACCTTGTCCGTATTGGATTCTCCTCCGACACATAGGTATGGGCATTGTCTATATAAGGGGAGCAAAGCCTCTCGCCTCAAACCGCACAACATCACTCTCCGGTTTCCTAAAAATACCAGCAAGATGCAAAGGTGGGCCTTTCGGTTTGCCATAATAGCAGGCCCGAAGAACAGAGTCCTATAGCCTTCGCGCTTCACCAATCGACTTCAAAGGGTGCGCAACGCGCTTTACCAAGCGACTTCACCGAGATCACGAGTCCTCTGCGCTTCCTAAGGAAGTGGTACTCGGAGGGCTGTATTCGGTGAAGCGCCATGATAAGGCGCCGGCGTAGCCTCGGTTCTTGCTCGAAGGCTATAACGTAGTATAGTCACACCGAGAAGGAACTATCCGGCTGTGTGAGTGATAGAGTAGGTCTCATAACAGATCTTGAGGGTTTATTGTCACACCTTGAAGATCTTAGGACCAATCTCGAAGGCTTTGAGGGCTGAAACCGTCAAGGTCCTCACGAGGCTTTGATGGCCGAAACCGTCAAGTTCGTCACAACAGCTGGATAAAGCCAAGGCCGGCTTCCGCCTAAGCAAGACCATTTGCTAGGCGAAGGGTATACTCCTGCCGACGGTGACTAAGTCCCCGTAAACTGTTATCCGGGGAGCTCACCGGCGTCCTTCGAAGGCGGGCGGATAGTTGCACTCCTTCATGTCAAGGGAACCCTTTTAGTTGTTCTAGTTGTGGCTTTCGAGGCAGGTCTCCGGACCGATGTGCGTCACCCCATACTCTTTCTTTTTCTCTTTTTGGTGGCGTCCTTCGGTCCAAGTGTAATCGGCATTGATGCCAAAAATAAAGAAGTGCCTTCGTTCTACATGTGCGGGAATGTTTTGTATCCCCTTTGTTGTTCCTCTTCGTTATGTGTTCCCCTTGTGTTTCTCTTTGTTATTTCAAACCTTGCAGGTCGAAGAACTTGTGAAGACGAAGCGCCTCGGGCAGTCCCGAAAAGGGGGTGTAAGGTGGAGATCCTTCGGGATCACGGTTTCGGTCCCACCGAAGGCGGAGCTCACCGGTGAGGGGCTACTGTTGGGGGAGATCACCACCTTACCCCAATGGGCCGGCCCGAGAGGAAAATAGGCCCGAGCAGGGCCATGGAAGAAATGTCCCACATGATGACGGCCCAAAGGAGAAGCACTTGGAGAAGAGAACTTGGCCCAACCAAGGCCCAATAAGGCCATGAAGAGGGAGTTCAGCCCAAGAGTAGATGGAATAGAGAAGGGCATAATTGTAATTTGTGGGGACTGATAGTGACCATTAGGGTTGAGAGAGTATGGGACTATAAGTAATCTCTCAACCCATCACATCAACCAGTTTTGGACTCTCAATGTAACTCACTCGTAATGTCCCTGTAATAGAAATGAGAGCCTTCGTATGGAGTCCTTCGTGACTCGCACCATCGTTTGCCGCCTTCGTAGCCTTTCTGTTCCTCTCCAATGGGCCTAGCCCGAGGACCTTCGTAGTCCCGTAGCCCATTCACACCTTCGGGACACCTTGGGCTGGCCCATTCCTCGTTGCTTGTGGCCTTCGTAACCACAACACACAAGAACACGCGATTTTAGACAGGTTCGAGGCCTCTCGATGGAGAGTAATACCCTACGTCATGTGTGTTATGTATTGCCTTTAGCAGATTGCTAATTACGAGTTGTCGAGAGAGTTTTCGGGGGTCCCTGCTCCGCCTTATATATCCGTGGGAGCTAGGGTTACATGCGAGTCCTAGTCGATTACATGGATTACATATTCGAAAGCTCTATCTCAAAGCTTTTCTTATTAATTTAGAGTCCTAACAGACTACAAATTGCTCCTTTACTTGTTGCTCAAGTCATCATACTTCGGTCTTGATGCCCGCCTTATTTCCATACCGGTATATGGAATCTTCTGTTATTCCATATTGGTTAGGGACCACTCTATGGGTCCTCTCTGCCGATCTTATCTTCATTGATTTGTCACCGTATCTTTAATTATCCATTTCTTTATCATCTCGTATACCGTAAGGTAAGTATACGACAAATAGCAGGTCGACCTTCGGCCGAGGACACACGAGCCCGAAGGGCCTCGGGATCCACCGGAGCGGAATCACTATCACTCGAAATATCGACGGGCTCCGTTTTAATGTTCACTTCCGGCAGTTGCCCCAAGGATGCCCGGAGGCGCTCACGCCAGAGCACGCCGAGTGGCATGCTCTTCCGGGGTGATCTTCGGGAACGCAGCCTTTATGCGACCGTTGCGTTAGTTGACAAAGGTCGCAAATTCGCTAAGTGTCCCCCGGATTATCGCGCTTCCACCGACGCAGCCGAGTCCCGGTCACCCAAAATTGACCGGGGGCTTCCGAATCCCGGGGATAAGCGGTCGGTGAGGCAACACGTCGTCTATAACGGCTTCCTCCGGAATTTCATGTGTCTCATCGAGCCGAAGAATTCCTAACAAAATAAATTTGGGCAAATTTTATATTGTATTATCATAAACCCTAAGTACAATAAGCGGCTTCGGAGCGCTAGACGCTTACGAAGCTAGATACATGATCGCTTGCAAAACCAAAAGGCTAAAACGCCTAAGGAAAAAGTCAAACCCGAGGCCGCGAAGAAGGGCTACCGGGCGAGGACCCTCTCCGTCGGTGGCGACCTCGGGGATGGTTTCGGTTTCTATGCGACCTGCGGCGCCTTCGTCATGAACCCCGCCATCCAATGCCCCACGGGAAGTTCCAACCTCGGAGCTACGGCCGGTGGCTCGGGCTAGCTCCGCATTCGCTGCTTCCGGGGCAGCGGCACGGGCAAGCTCTAACCCGAAGGCCCCCGGAATTCACGGTCGAAATACCGATCTATGATGGCAACATCAGCTTGGAGCTCCTTGAAGGCGGCAAAGTCTTCGCAGCACGTACCGCGGAGGTCCCGCGCAGCCTCCTTGACTTGGTGGGAGGGAAAGACATGATGGCTTTCACCACTCGGAATGCCGCCGCCCACGCAACGCCGGCACGGTGATGGCCCCACTAAATACACGCAGCCATCGTGGCGGCGAGACCGGAGGACATCTATCGCGGTCGGTGAGGCCGTCACCGCCTTCGTGCGTTGGGTCCGGACACACGACGCCCGGCGATGACAAGAAGTCTCGGAACTGGTTCATAAGCTCCTAGTTCCTCATGCCTAAAGCCTCCGTCTCCTTCATGCTCTTGCGAGGCCATATCCGAGCCTCTGCTGCGTCTTGATGGTGGCCTCGGCGTCGAAGAACGCCTGCCCCACCTGGTCAATCTTTCGCTCTTGAACTATTGCGTGTTCCGAAGAGGCCTTTTGTAGCTCTTCATGTTCGCACAGCAGCTTGGCATATTTCGCTTGCTCTTGTTGAAGAGCATCCTCGGAATTCCGAAGACGTCGCTCAGGTCGGTAACCTCTGCGAGGGGTTGACCTTTGACAAGTAGCGAGCAAGCGGCGCCCCTGCGAGTATAAAGCAAGAAGCTGCCGGTGTAAGCAAAACATCATGATTTTGATAAGAAGCGAAAATGAACATACCTTCATGGTTATTCGGGATAGGCTTTCTATAAGCACCTTCCCGTCGACCTCTTCTAAGCTCGTTGTCGACCTGGCACAAGTCTAGCATGCGGCCGATATATTCGAGGCCTTGACGGGCCGAAGCCCTGTCTTCAAAATCTTCGGGCTTCAAGAAGGAGCCTATTTGATGAGGTGCTATCCCACGGGGAGCACCCCCATGAAGCCCTTGCCACCTCCTTGGCCTAGAGCGGCATCTTCGAAGTACCCTCCCCGGCGGCGGAGAGGTGTGTCTAGGTCGCCCCTCCCTCGTCCTCCGTATGAATAGCATCTTGTTCCCGATTGTTGTTGAGGGCTAGGGGCTGAGCCGGAGGCGAAGGCCTCCGGGGTTGTTCCGCTAGCACTAGGCTGTTGACCTCCTCGGCCTCGGTCCGGATCACCCCTTCATCCCGTACGAGGCTCTCTTCTTCCTCCAAGGAAGAGGTAGCAAACTTAATGCTCAATGCGCCTACCCCGAACCCCATGCCGGGAGCCGAAGCGGTGATCTCGGCGGCCGAAGAACCCGCTGCTTCGACCAGCTGTGTCGTAGCCCGAGGAAGCCATCGGCATGGTGGCGAGCAAGGCAAGCCGGGCGGGCTAGTCAAAGGCGCGTCACCTCGAACTTCAACTTCTTCCTCTTCATCGTCGGCCTCATCGTGGTGCGCTTCACGCACGATGGGAAGAACAGCTGCAGAGCACTTAATATTCATGCGCTTAGCTCTACGCTTGGGAGCCGCCGCTCTCGAGGGGACTTGCAAATCCCTGGCAGCGGTCTCGTCGGCCCTCGGAGAGCCTTCTCCAGCCTCGTCGTCGCTGCCTTCGTCATCCGATGGCAACGAGAGCAGCACAAGCCTTACGCTTCCGTCCGCCCTTCGGGGTAACGGCGCGAGGAGGCGAGAATAGCCTCCGGGTGTTTTAGATGATACACCCGGTTGAGACGGCTTGTTTGCTCGCATGCTGCTATGCGAGACAATTTGGCGGCCTTCACCCCACCAAACAGATAATAAGCTTTATCTTCAATCTCTTCGAGCGTCAAATCTTCAATGCACATCATGTAATCACCACATAAGTCGAAAAGGTTTCACAAACCAAGGAATAGTTAACAGCGGAGATGCCTTCGAGGCAATAACCTGGAAGTTGGGCAAGGTCGAAGTGTAGGGCCCTCCCAGCGGTGTCGGGGGCAAATAGGGAGCCCCTCCGAGCAATCCGTTGCAGCAAATTAATCCGTCGTTGGATCGTGTCGGTCATGGCAACCTCCGAAAGCCCAATGTAGCTTATCTCCGTTCGCGAGGAGTGGAGGTTGCGGTTGGGGTCTTGGTCATAATAAAACCACTTCGAGGAACGGAGTCTTGCCCAAGTGGTCTTTGTAGGCCTTCGCATGCACAAGATGCTCCATGTCGTCGCGGGGCTGCAGCGTCACGCACATGAAACTCAACCACATGTGCTCACCCGGCGGGCTATTCGAGAGGCCGTCGGGTAGCTTGGTGAGTGGCGACGAAGGCCTTAGCACAAGGCTCTGCTCCCTCCATCCGAAAAGCCCACTCGAAGATGGACAAGCTGGATCATGGTGTTGAGGGTAATATGCTTGAATCTCCGATCCGAAGAGATCCGAGCACTTCACCCACGAAGCGACGAGCGAGGAAAGCGAAGGCCGCCCTCTAGCACCTTCGCGAAGATGATCGGGCGGCACTGGGCGAACCACCGGAGTTGTCTCTTCTAGTGGGGGAACATGGGCGTGCTCCGAACAAAACACCGATGCGGCTCCCCGCCCACTTGTCGAGTAGCGCTTCGTCACGGTGCTCCGGCCTATGTAGGCACTAGAGGGCTTGGTGGTGCTCGAGAGGAACATGATGGCCGGATTGCTGCTTCGCCATAGTCCTCACCGGAGGCTTGAGCACGAAGGCTATGGCTTGACTTGGCGAGGCTCGAAGCGAAGGCTACGGCTTGACTTGGCGAGGCTCGAAACGGAGGCCAAATCTCGATGAGGCTCTAAAGTAAGCAAGAGAAGAATGGGCGCAGTGAAAATGAGTAGGGGACTACGATTCCCTGCGGCACCTCTCATTATATAGGTGGTAAAACACGCTCGGCCTTGATGAGGCGACGCCTCGAAAGTAACGGACCCCATAAGAGTAGGCGCGCGGTACGAACGGGCGCGCCTCATCAAGGATGGATGCGTTTCCCCGAGGAACGGGCACGCGTATACAGCCGCGAGTTAACACGGTTACTCTTCAAAGAGCGTTGCTTGGGGTTGCGCGTAACGGCTAGCACACTCATCGAGGCATTTAGTGCAACATTGAACCAAGTAGTTACGATACGGTCATTTTCAGGAAAAGCCCCTTGGAGTATGCAATGGCAAGTCTTCGAATTAAAAGTCCTTCGACAAAGACCCTTCGGGTAAGCTATATAACAGTTCTGCCCCTCGGACATACTTATCTCCTCGTTTTCGTGGCTGCTCTCGGACATCGTGGTTAACGCGAGAACAAACAATGCGTATAGTGGTGCAAGAAAACGTAAGTGATTGTGACATTCCGTGTCACGAATTAGCACTAATGGCGTAATCACACATTAATCACCTCACTAACGAAACCCTAATGCTAATACTACAAAAGAAAAAGCAAGAAAAGGAAAAATGAAAGAAATAAAAGAAAAGGGGAAATCTAGGGTTAAACCCTAACCCTAAGAGAAATGCAAAAATTATAAAAGTACCACCCACATATTTTTGCACCATTTCATTTATCATGCAAAATGATGATTTTACAGCATTTTTACAAAAATTTTGAACAAAGTTTTGAATGCCCAAAAAATTCAAATTCAAATTTGAAACACTGCTGTTTGTGAATTTTATATGAATTTTTGGAGACAGCATTAGAACTTCAAACTAAAACAAGAAAATTAGAGCATCTCATGCTGAAGCTCCCCATATTTTTATTTTAATTTGTGGAGCCCCAGAAGTATCGTTTTGGTCAAAATTCATCAAACCAGATTTCAAATTTCGAAAATCCAAATCGACCTCATCGCCCAGGGGGCAATGGCGGCTCGGACCGCCGGTCCGGCGCCACCGCGGCCGCCCCGCGCGTTCCCTGCCCCATCCCATTGCCACGCCACCCCTTGCCACCTCCCCAACCGCCCCTGTACCCGCCGGCCAACGGGAGCGGCCGGAGTGAAGGTGAGCACCCCTGCCGCGACCACCCCACTGTCGCCCGTCCTTCTCCCCTTAGAAAACGGCACAAAGGCCAAGCTTCCATCCGATTCTCACCTCCAATCACTCCCCCACTTTCCTCTCTGCGCTCCGGAGCTGCTGCCCGGCGCTCACCTCCCTCACGCGCGCGAATTTGGAGAAAGACGCCGCCGCCGCCTGCCATGGCCGCCCAGAGCCTCTCCGCGTCACGCGCCGTCTAGGTAGGCCGCCTCTCCCTTCCTTCTTCGCCATCTCGTGCGCAAGGTCATGCCCGAGCTCCCCAGCGACGCACTCCCCCTTCCTGCACCGGGTCGTCGGGAATTTGAGAAGAATTCCACCGCCGCCGCCGCCGTTCCGCCACCTCCCCGACGAGCTCCCGCCTCCGGCCGTGCCCAACCTCGAGCAAGCCCACGCCGCGACTCGCCTTCACGAGGTGGTGCTCCCGGACCAACTCACTCTCTCTCTCTCCCTCCGTGCAGGACGCGCGCCATTGCCGGAGCTCCCGCGGCGCCGCCGCTCGCCGCGGCCCACATCCGGCCGTCGCGGGACCTCGCCAACCCCACCCTCGCGTTCCCCGTGCCGCGTGCGTCATTTCCACCAAAGCCCAGACCTCGAGCTGCCCTAGAGCGCCGCCGCGTCGGACCTCGCCGGCGCCGGCCGCCGCTCGCCGGGGCCCGCGAACCCTAGGTTCAAAAATGCTAGCAGTGGCATTTTCGTAATTTCCGCAAACTTTATTCCATTTTGAAAAATCCATATCTCCCGATTCAAAGGTCCAAAAATTACACACTAAAATGTTTTGGAAACTACAAAACTGGTACTTTCATAAAAGTAACATGAACTCGTCAGATCTGGTAATTTTCATATTTGTACAAAAATGTTAAAAGTCAAACAATGAAAACTCACTTAAGCCATAACTTTAAAAATATAAATACAAATTTAATGCCACTTGGTTAGAGCCTGAACATGAGCATAATTGAATTTCTGGCACTGGAAAATCTACATTTCATTACATATTTTTCAAGTTATTGCATTTATGGCATTTTATGTATTTAATTTTTAATTAAATCTATATAAAATATTTTGGCATGAAACTTGATAAATCTGCTCATCATAGTCCTGTGCACATATAGAAAATCCCATGTTTAATTTTGAGCATGCTAAGTAATTATTTTTGCTGCCCTTAGATTAAGTCAATAAAAGGTTAATTTCAGCACAAGCAAAAATGGTTTTATGTTCCTAAAAATGACACTTTTGCATGTTTATGTAAATTTCACCTTCCACAATGTCACTTAGTCCTTCATGGGAGGATTAGTAAGAAGTTTCCGTTAAATTCATGTATGTATTAATTTTGTAATCAAATTCTTGAGTAAGTGTTGCACCGTCATCACATGTGATGATAAACACCTAACCCTAATTTTCATCGGTTCACATTGGAATGTTGTTCATCATTTTAAATCTGAACACTTGATTTGGTCACAGCATTCATGTCCGCATAGCAAGCCATTGCTCATGTATGTTAAGGTTATACTTGGTAATTTAATTAACTCATTTAAAAGAGAGCAAATTTGTGCATCTATGCATGATAGGAATTCCTCAAAACTAAATTTGCTAAACATGTGCATATGTACTCATGCATAACAGCACACATGCATTGCTATTCTTTTTTCATCGGTTCACATTGGAATGTTGTTCATCATTTTAAATCTGAACACTTGATTTGGTCACAGCATTCATGTCCGCATAGCAAGCCATTGCTCATGTATGTTAAGGTTATACTTGGTAATTTAATTAACTCATTTAAAAGAGAGCAAATTTGTGCATCTATGCATGATAGGAATTCCTCAAAACTAAATTTGCTAAACATGTGCATATGTACTCATGCATAACAGCACACATGCATTGCTATTCTTTCATCAACCTTGTATTCATGTTGCTTATGCAATTGCATCTCATCTTCTAGGTGACGACGTTGAATTGATCCCGCCGGAAGAAACAATTGCAACGCTCAACGCTTGTGAAGCTAGTACTAACTTCGATCACTCTCAAGGCAAGCCCCGGTGCATTCCTATTATTTTGAAATGCTTTTCTTTTATCACTATATTAAGGATGATGATTGTGCATTTAAGTTCTAGGAATTGATTTGGAAATCCACGTGCATAAATCCCTATATGTCCTATGTAGAGTACGTGTCATATCCTCGTTAGAAGTGTTATGCTATGCTTATGGAGTCCACGATAGAATGGGAATCCCACCTATGGCTTATGATTAAATTTGAAGATGATGAATTGGTTAAAATTGAGAACACCCCATTGTGGCTCCGCGAACAAGTTTGAGTTGTGTACCACTTGCATACATTTCTTATGGGGGTTGGTAAACCTATGTAGCTTGTAAGTTGTAAAGTGAGCCGGATATCTCATCGATCCGGAGGTGATGTGTATGGCACGGTGGTTGCACGGGTTGAGGACCGTTGGAGAGTGCACGGGTTAAGCCTTGGGCACGTTGTTGAACGGTCGCAAGGGGACGTGTACTCGGGGTCGGTGGCCCCGTGTTTTGCTTTATGATGAACTCGTGAACGGTGGCCATACGTGTTCTTAAATCATGCGTATGTCGTGCATTTGGGTCTTTTCTGCAGAAATTAATAATTCGATAATTATCGCCGTTTCCTCTCGGTTAATGAGTACCACTTGATTCGAGCAGTTCGCAATGTTTAGTAAGATGAGAAGAATGAGAAGCTTGCTGTTTTGTATTGATATCAACTTGTATTGCAAATTCTTGTATTGCTAGTATGCTCACTAAAGTTTCTTTTATGCAACAACCCTATTAATTTGGCTAAGTCATAAAAGTGCTAACCTAATTAGCATAGGTGCCGTTTTATGCAAAAATGCCAAGTTAAACCGGTCAAGCCCCATGCATCTAGGTGTCGGTCTTAGACGGCCAATTTGATGGGTAAGACTTGCGGAGTATGCTAGATACTTAGGCTTTGCGACTACATGTGTATTTTCAGGATTTCCGCAAGCCGGGTTTTGCGATTGTTGTGGTAAGGTTGTGTGGGATGGAGAAGAGCCCAAAGAGTGGACCATCGAATGGGTTCCTAGCTCTCCGACCCATGATGAGTGAGCCGTGGCCTAGGCCGGCACGGTTTGCATAAGTTATCTATTTATCGTCGTGTTATGTAATCGCTTCCGCACTTTCTTTCGAACAAAGATCATGGTTATGTAAACTTAAATTTGAACCTAAGGTATCTTTTATTTGGGAACTCTATGTTGTAATCAAGACTTAATTATGTAAACATGCAAATCGTGTATGTTTGTTAATGTGATGCTACGTATGGTTGCTTCGTCAATCATCTCCCAAGGCGATCCGTACCACACTTAACTATCTTTCGGGATAGGGGTGTGACACGTGGTATCGAGCCGACTTGGGATTTGCGTCACGTTAACACTCATTCTAAAAATCGTAAACCCGTTTTTGTGTCACGGTGAGGTACGAGTCTAGCTAGAAAGGCCAATATAAGGACTATATAGAATGGTGGCAAAACTAACCCCGTGTTATGATTGTTTAAATATTTTGCAACTACGGCTTTGGCAAAGGTATGTAATTGAGTGTGGTCAATTTTGCATAATATTAAGCTGGTGTGACTCGAATACACTCTTATTCGAGAGCTCTCCATGTGAGGCGAGGTGACATGGATTTGTTTTTGGCTTGTTTCTTTTGAATTTGATGTAATGTTTCTGGAATCCATCTCTTGCAGGTACATAACAATGCTTTAGTTCGTGTAGTATCGTGCGAGAGGTGTGTGTGCCACCGGTGCGCTTGTCCGATATTCCTATCGGTGGGCGCGGTCTTTTAATTTTGTGAGGACGTACGAAACGACATATTGAGCATCCCTCAAACTTGCATATCATTCATCATGTCAAACATATGCATTTGAACTTGTCTAAATGGAACAATCATGAAAAATTTGATCACATAGCTTCATTCACACAAAAAGTTGGAAACCGAAACCCTGAAAACGTGGCAGAATTTTAACTTTCACGAAAACAAGAATAACTCTCTCAATACTTAACCAAATAAGGCAAATGAGGACTTTATGGAAAGCTTGTGTTATGCACTACAACAATCTTCTAGTCTCAGGTCTTGCAAAAATATGGAACGTAGCTAGAATTGCCCATTACAGAGAGCTATTCTGGATTTCCAGAAAAGGCTCCGATTCTGTCCCTGTCGTAGATCGGTCATAACTTTCGAACGACAAGTCGGGTTGAGCTATTCTAGGATGCGTTGGAAAGCTTAAGAAATTTTCTAAAATTTCATACTAAACTAAAAATTTAATTCTGTCCAGAAACAGGAGCAAATGTCGAGTTTCCACAACGGGTCAAATCTGCCAAAAAAAAAACTAAATCGTGTTAGGTCTAAGTGTGGAGTTTTGTTGCATTCTTTTGCAAGCTTGTGCCATTTCATCTTTCATGCTTTACTTATTAGCATGTATTGTTGTTGGATATTGAGTTTTGACTTGTGTTTTCAAAATTCTCCGACAGATGGCCCCCGGCAAGCTCTTGATGGACCGCGAGAACCTCGCGCGGCGTGTGCACGAGTTGGAGCAGGAGCGTGCTGCCCTGCAGGCCACCCTCACCACTCGCAGCGCTGAGCTCACTACTCGCACCGCCGAGCTTGCTGCACGCACCGCCGAGCTCGCCGAGCGCACTACCGAGGTGGACACCCTCCGTACGCAGCTCGAGTATAGCGAGGCGGAGCGTTGGAGCTTCTTCGAGCAGCTCCACGACGCCAACCTCGCCCTTGAGGGCGATGGAGCCGCTGCTCTGCAGGCCACGCTGAACGAGCGTGAGGCACAGCTTACCGCCGCGAATGAGGAGAACTACATCCTCTCCGGACAGGTGGACGCCCTTCTTGAGGAGAAGGACGAGTTGGAGGTTACGCTCTTGGAGACTCGGGGTGCTAGGGATGCTTTGGAGGGAGACCTCCAGAACGCCCGGGCGACCATCGTGCAGAACAATGCTACCATAGAGCACCTCCGGGCTGCCAACAACGCCCTGCACGCCATCCTTAATGGCGGACCTCCCGAGCCACTTGAGATCATCCCACCCGAGGACGTGGAGATGAGTGATGGTGAGGATGCTTCCGACGTCGAGGATGGAGCACCACCCTCTCCCATGAGGGGTGACCACGACTACTACGGCGATGACGACGAGTAGTTGTCACGACCGGTGGTCGTAGCTCTATGTGTTGTAGGATTTGCAATCTCGTGAGGCATCTAACCGTGTATGGAAAACGATCCGCGTGTTGTTAATTAAGCTCTCCGAGATTTGTGTTTGTTTATGGGTCACATGTGTTGTAACCTAAGACCGTGTTGTATCGGATTTGTGGTTTCCCGTGTATCCAAAAATTTCTATCATGTTGCTAGCTGTGTTGGAATCTATGGAATATGTGTGTTGCCAATGCATTATGCTTATTTCATCAATATTTCTTTCGTACATGCAATCTGAAATTTTTGGTCCCTCATGTCAAATGTTATGTTTTCTTGCTATTTTAGCTCTTGTTCTAATGAGCTAACGTGAGAAAAATTTTCATATGTGACAGATGGTGAATACCCGTCGCGACGAAGCTTCCGGCGGTGGTCAAGGTGGGAGGGATGAGCAGCTACCTAACCCTCCACCTCTCACGCCGTTGGAGCAACTCGTGTCCAATCAAAACGAGATGTTCCGCTTGTTCTTTGCAAGTCAAACTAATCAAGGACAAGGCCAAGGACCGCCACCCCAAGGGCCGAGAAATTCCACGTATGCCGACTTTTGGGCGACTCAACCGCCAAAGTTTGGTGAAGCTACTGCCGATCCTTTGGAAGCGGACAACTTCCTAAGCATCATTGAGTCGAAGTTTGCTCTCCTAAATTGCACATCGGAGCAAAAGGTTCTCTTTGCGGCTCAACAACTCCGTAGCTCCGCTAGTGCATGGTGGGCAAGTTTCACTGCCGCCCTTCCCGCCGGTACTCAAGTGAATTGGCCGGACTTTTGCATCGCGTTTCGCACGCATCACATTCCCGCCGGTCTCATGAAGCGCAAGTTGCAAGAATTCCTCAATTTGAAGCAAGGTACGGAACCGTGCAAGAGTATGCACGGAAGTTCAACTACTTGGCTCAATATGCATCCTACCATGCCGACACGGATGATAAGAAAAAGGATTGCTTTCGTTCGGGGCTAAGTCCGAAGTTGCAAGATCGCTTGGCTCAAGTCACCACCGACACGTTCAATGACTTGATGAGTGCCGCAATTGTGCAAGAAGATGCTATCCGTGCTCACCAAGAGGACAAGAAAAGGAAGCGTGCCGTAGGAAATCCATCCGGCTCCGCTCCGCCCAAGTACAAGTTGGCCATCACTTCCCCGTCCCGACGAAGTTTCGGGCCGCATTACCGCCGACGGGGGATCGCGTCAATTTGTGTCGCAGCAACATCACCACTCTCACGGTGGAAATCAGCAGCACAACAACTCCTCTCGCCCTCCGCAGCAGCAATACCAAGGTGCTAGACCCGGTCCTCAAGGTCCGTGCTTTAATTGTGGACGTCCGATTCACTTCGCAAAGGATTGTCGTGTTCGACGCGTAATCCGGGCAACAACAACAACAACAACAATGGTTCCGGAAGTGGCAACAACAATCAAAACCGCAATGGGAATAATGGAAATGGGAACCGCAATCAATCTTCCATTTCAAATGCTAAGAATGGCCGAGTCAACTATACCACGGCCGAAGAGATTCAAGCGGGAGAACCGGTACTTTCGGGTATGTTTTCGGTCAACAACCACTCTACTTTGGTTCTTTTTTATTTCGGTGCAACTCATGATTTCATTAGTCAAGCATGTGCAAAAACCCTACAACTCACTCCTACCGTTTTGGATATTCCCTATGTCATCACATCACCCGGTGGAAAAATAAAAACAAACCTAGAGTTGAGGCAAGTACCACTAAACCTAGAGAGCAAAGTATACCCCTCCTCTCTCATAATTTTAGGTGGGCAAGGAATAGACATAATCCTAGGTATGAGATGGATGAAACTCCATAAAGCCGTTTTGCACATCGATTCTCGGGAAGTTCATCTAAACTCACCACTCCATGGTTCATCTATTCTCCGATTACCCCATCCAAAATTCTCCACCTCCAAAATCTACCATCTTGAGGGAAAAAGGATTGAGGATATACCCGTAGTATGTGAGTTTCCCGATGTGTTTCCGGATGACTTACCGGGCATGCCACCCGATCGGGATGTTGAGTTTAAAATTGAGCTCCAACCCGGTACGGCACCAATTTCCCGTAGGCCGTACAAGATGGCTCCCAATGAGCTAGCGGTGTTAAAAGAGCAACTAAGTGAACTTATGGATAAAGTATATATTCGCCCTAGTTCATCTCCGTAGGGATGTCCCGCTCTCTTTGTGAAAAAGAAGGACAAGACGTTACGCCTATGTGTGGATTATCGCCCTCTAAATGCGGTAACTATCAAGAATAAATACCCGCTCCCTCGGATTGATATTCTCTTTGATCAATTAGTTGGTGCTAAGGTCTTCTCTAAGATTGATCTCCGATCCGGTTACCATCAAATCAAAATCCGAGCCGAAGATATTCCGAAAACCGCATTCTCTACGTGGTATTGTCTCTTTGAGTATCTTGTCATGTCTTTTGGGCTTACAAATGCTCCGGCTCATTTCATGTACTTGATAAATTCGGTTTTTATGCCCGAGTTCGATAAGTTTGTCGTGGTCTTCATTGATGACATTCTTATTTATTCGAAGTCCGAAGAAGAGCATGCCGAACACCTTCGCATTGTTCTTCAACGACTTCGTGATCATCAATTATATGCCAAATTTAGCAAATGTGAATTTTGGTTGAAGCAAGTTCCTTTCTTGGGTCATATCATATCCGCGGAAGGTGTTGCCGTTGACCCAAGTAAAGTGGAAGAAGTGCTTACTTGGAAGTCCCCAAGATCGGTGAGACAAATTCGGAGCTTTCTCGGTCTTGCCGGTTATTATCGGAAATTCATTCCCAATTTTTCAAGCATAGCCAAGCCTATGACAAAATTATTGGAGAAAGATGCTAAGTTTAAATGGAGCCGCGAATGTGAAGAAGCCTTCCAAACTCTCAAAAAGCATTTGATCTCCGCTCCGGTATTAGCACAAGCCGACATCACCAAGCCGTTTGACGTGTATTGTGATGCGTCCGGCACCGGTCTAGGTTGTGTGCTAATGCAAGAAGGTCGTGTTATTGCTTATGCTTCCCGTCAACTTCGCAAGCATGAACAACACTACCCTACCCATGATTTGGAACTAGCCTCGGTTGTCCTTGTATTGAAAACTTGGAGACATTATCCACTTGGAAATCTTGTTAATCTCTACACCGATCATAAGAGTCTCAAATATATCTTCACCCAACAAGAGTTGAATATGAGGCAACGTCGATGGTTGGAATTAATCAAGGATTATGAGTTGGAAATTCATTATCATCCGGGTAAAGCTAATGTGGTTGCCGACGCTTTGAGTCGCAAGGATCAATGCAATCATATTACCGGTTGCTCTATGAAAAATTCAGAAATTTCAGATTCTAGTGAACCAAGTTTTCGAGTTATTCCATATGGCTCATTGTATAATCTAGCTCACATTCCTACCCTTCGTGAGGAAATTATTGAGGCGCAAAAGAAGGATGAAGGGATGGAATTTATTTGGCAAAAGATAGAAAAAGATGAGGCTACATGTTTCCGACAAGAAGCCGATGGTGTGTTATGGTTCAATCAACGTCTCGTTGTTCCGAAGGATATGGAATTACGGAAGAAAATCATGGATGAATCAACGTCTCGCGGCCTAAGACAGAAGTTTTGGTGGACACGCATGAAGCGTGAAATTGCACGGTATGTGGCCGAGTGCGATACTTGTCAACGAGTAAAAGCCGATCACTTGAGAAAAGCCGGATTATTGAACCCATTGAAGATTCCCGTTTGGAAGTGGGAGGACATTGCTATGGATTTTATCGTGGGATTGCCTCTCACATCAAAGAAGCATGATTCAATTTGGGTTATTGTGGATAGATTAACCAAATCTGCGCATTTCATCCCCATCCATACTACCTACAATACCAAGAAGTATGCTGAGCTATACATCTCGAGAGTGCTATGTTTGCATGGAGTACCCAAAACCGTTGTTTCCGATCGAGGTCCGCAATTTGTATCTCGCTTTTGGGAGCAATTGCATTCTTGTCTTAGTACCACTCTCATTAGAAGTTCCGCTTATCACCCTCAAACGGATGGACAAACCGAAAGGTTGAATCAATATTTGGAGGATATCTTGAGAGCATGTGCTATGGAAAATCGAGGAAATTGGGATGATTGCCTTCCATTCGCGTCGTATAACAATAGTTACCAAGAGAGTTCGGGAATGTCACCGTTTGAAGCATTGTATGGTCATTCTTGTCGTACACCCTTAAATTGGTCGGAAGCGGGTGAAAGAACAAATTTTGGTCCCGATCTTGTCACTCAAGCCGAAGAAAAAGTCCGACAAATTCAAGCCAACATGAAAGCCGCACAATCTCGCCAAGTGAGTTACGCTAACAAGAGGAGACGCCCGTTGGAATTTGAGAAGGGAGATCATGTTTATCTTCGTGTCTCTCCGAATAAGGGCGTATCTCAATTTGGAATTAAAGGAAAGCTAGCACCCCGCTATATCGGACCCTATCCGATTGTGGAAAAGCATAGCGCGGTTGCTTACCGATTGCAATTACCGAGAAAGTCTTGCTCGTGTGCACAATGTGTTCCATGTCTCACAACTCAAGAAATGTTTGAAGCCTCCGATAGATGTGGTCATTTCCGACACCGAGCAACTAGAAGAAGATCTCTCCTACCCCGAATACCCCGTCCGGATTATCGATCAAAACGACCGGGTAACTCGCAATCGCACCATCACCTTCTACAAAGTGCAATGGAGTAACCACACCGAAGAAGAAGAAACTTGGGAACAAGAGGATTTCCTAGAGAAGAATTTTCCCGAGTTCCTCGCGTCACACAAATCGGTAAATTCTCGCGCTCCCTCTCCTTAATTAGTTGCGATTCTCGGGACGAGAATGTCTTTAAGGGGGAGGGCTGCGGCATCCCGTGTCACGAATTAGCACTAATGGCGTAATCACACGTTAATCACCTCACTAACGAAACCCTAATGCTAATACAACAAATGAAAAAGCAAGAAAAGGAAAAATGAAAGAAATAAAAGAAAAGGGGGAAATCTAGGGTTAAACCCTAACCCTAAGAGAAATGCAAAAATTATAAAAGTACCACCCACATATTTTTGCACCATTTCATTGCTCATGCAAAATGATGATTTTACAGCATTTTTACAAAATTTTTGAACAAAGTTTTGAATGCCCAAAAAATTCAAATTCAAATTTGAAACACTGCTGTTTGTGAATTTTATATGAATTTTTGGAGACAGCATTAGAACTTCAAACTCAAACAAGAAAATTAGAGCATCTCATGCTGAAGCTCCCCATATTTTTATTTTAATTTGTGGAGCCCCAGAAGTATCGTTTTGGTCAAAATTCATCAAACCAGATTTTAAATTTCGAAAATCCAAATCGAGCTCATCGCCCGGGGGCAATGGCGGCTCGGACCGCCAATCCGGCGCCACCGCGGCCGCCCCGCGTGTGCCCTGCCCCATCCCATCGCCACGCCACCCCCTGCCACCTCCCCAACCGCCCCTGTACCCGCCGGCCAACGGGAGCGGCCGGAATGAAGGCGAGCACCCCCTGCCGCGACCACCCCCTGCCGCCCATCCTTCTCCCCCTTAGAAAACGGCACAAAGGCCAAGATTCCATCCGATTCTCACCTCCAATCACTCCCCCACTTTCCTCTCTGCGCTCCAGAGCCGCTGCCCGGCACTCACCTCCCTCACCGCGCGCGAATTTGGAGAAAGACGCCGTCGCCACCCGCCATGGCCGCCCCAGAGCCTCTCCGCGTCGCGCGCGCGTCTAGGTAGGCCGCCTCTCCCTTCCTTCTTCGCCATCTCGTGTGCAAGGTCATGCCTGAGCTCCCCAGCGACGCACTCCCCCTTCCTGCCCCAGGTCGTCGGGAATTTGAGAAGAATTCTGCCGTCGCCACCGCCGTTCCGCCACCTCCCCGACGAGCTCCCGCCTCCGGCCGTGCCCAACCTCGAGCAAACCCACGCCGCGACTCTCCTTCACGAGGTGGTGCTCCCGGACCAACTCACTCTCTCTCTCTCCCTCCGTGCAGGACGCGCGCCATTGCCGGAGCTCCCGCGGCGCCGCCGCTCGCCGCGGCTCACCTCCGGCCGTCGCGGGACCCCGCCAACCCCACCCTCGCGTTCCCCGTGCCGCGTGCGTCATTTCCACCAAAGCCCGGACCTCGAGCTGCCCTAGAGCGCCGCCGCGTCGGACCTCGCCGGCGCCGGCCGCCGCTCGCCGGGGCCCGCGAACCCTAGGTTCAAAAATGCTGGCGGTGGCATTTTCGTAATTTCCACAAACTTTATTCCATTTTGAAAAATCCATATCTCCCGATTTAAAGGTCCAAAAAATTGCAAACTAAAATGTTTTGGAAACTAAAAAACTTGTACTTTCATAAAAGTAACATGAACTCGTCAGATCTGATAATTTTCATATTTGTACAAAAATGTTAAAAGTCAATCGATGAAAACTCACTTAAGCCATAACTCTAAAAATATAAATACAAATTTAATGCCACTTGGTCAGAGCCTGAACATGAGCATACTTGAATTTTTGGCACTGGAAAATCTACATTTCATTGCACATTTTTCGAGTTATTGCATTTATGGCATTTTCTGTATTTAATTTATAATTAAATCTATATAAATTATTTTGGCATGAAACTTGGTAAATCTGCTCATCATAGTCCTGTGCACATATAGAAAATCCCATGTTTAATTTTGAGCATGCTAAGTAATTATTTTTGCTGCCCATAGATTAAGTCAATAAAAGGTTAATTTCAGCACAAGCAAAAATGGTTTTATGTTCCTAAAAATTACACTTTTGAATGTTTATGTAAATTTCACCTTCCACAATGTCACTTAGTCCTTCATGGCAGGATTAGTAAGAAGTTTCCGTTAAATTCATGTATGTATTAATTTTGTAATCAAATTCTTGAGTAAGTGTTGCATCGTCATCACATGTGATGATAAACACCTAACCCTAATTTTCATCGGTTCACATTGGAATGTTGTTCATCATTTTAAATCTGAACACTTGATTTGGTCACAGCATTCATGTCTGCGTAGCAAGCCATTGCTCATATATGTTAAGGTTATACTTGGTAATTTAATTAACTCATTTAAAAGAGAGCAAATTTGTGCATCTATGCATGCTAGGAATTCCTCAAAACTAAATTTGCTAAACATGTGCATATGTACTCATGCATAACAGCACACATGCATTGCTATTCTTTCATCAACCTTGTATTCATGTTGCTTATGCAATTGCATCTCATCTTCTAGGTGACGACGTTGAATTGATCCCGCCGGAAGAAACAATTGCAACGCTCAACGCTTGTGAAGCTAGTACTAACTTCGATCACTCTCAAGGCAAGCCCGGTGCATTCCTATTATTTTGAAATGCTTTTCTTTTATCACTATATTAAGGATGATGATTGTGCATTTAAGTTCTAGGAATTGATTTGGAAATCCACGTGCATAAATCCCTATATGTCCTATGTAGAGTACGTGTCATATCCTCGTTAGAAGTGTTATGCTATGCTTATGGAGTCCACGATAGAATGGGAATCCCACCTATGGCTTATGATTAAATTTGAACCTAAGGTATCTTTTATTTGGGAACTCTATGTTGTAATCAAGACTTAATTATGTAAACTTGCAAATCGTGTATGTTTGTTAATGTGATGCTATGTATGGTTGCTTCGTCAATCATCTCCCAAGGCGATCCGTACCACACTTAACTATCTTTCGGGATAGGGGTGTGACGGTGCTGTAGAGAAGGACCAAACAACGAGTATATGTATAAGGTTGAGGGTGCTAAAAGATAAGAATCCCATGTGGCGCATCGTCGTCCAATAAATGTGCCACACAACCTTATCGGCACTAGATTCTCTTTGCCACATAGGCATGGGCATAGCCTATAAAAGCGGACCAAGGTCACACACCATCGAGATCGCACAACTTCATTCGCTAGCTTTCTAAGCACTAGCAAGATGCGAGTTGGGCCTTTCGGTTCGCAATAAGAAGAAGTCCGAAGGACATGCACTGTATAGCCTTTGCGCTTTACCAATCGACTTCAAAGGGTGCGCAACGCACTTTACAAAGCGACTTCACCGAGGTCACGAGCCCGTAGTGCTTCCCAATGCGGTGGTACGTGGGAGCTGTATTCAGCGAAGCTCGGTGGCAAAGCGCCGACATAGCCTCGGTTCTTGCCCGAGTTAGTATAGTCATGGCGAGAAGGAAGCTGTCCGGCTTCTTGACCGATATTGTAGGTCTACGACGGATCTTGAAGGTTTATCGACACACCTTGAAGATCTAATGAGCGATATCGGAGGTCCCGATGGCCGAGGTCGTCATGCCCTTCACGATAGCTGGACAAAGCCAAGGGTAGCTCCCGACTAAGCAAGACCATTTGGTCGGTGAAAGGTATACCATGACAAGAGTGACTAAGTCCATGGGAGTCGCGACCCCGAAGGGTCACCGGCATCCTTCGAAGGCGGACAGGTAGTCGCTTTGTTTCTTGTCAAGGGAACCCTTTTAGTTGGGTTAGCTGTGGCTTTCGAGGTTAGTCTAAGGACTGCTGAGTGTCACCCGTTATTGTATCTTTTTCTCTTTTTGGTAGCGTCCTTCCGTCCAAGTGTAATCGACCCGGTTGGTGATAATAAAATGCCCGTCTTGTCTCTTGTGTATGAACTACTGTTATGAGTTTACCTTGCTCTTTGCCTTTGTTTTTAAAATAGTGCGGGACAAAAAACCTTCGAAGATGACTAGACGCCTCCGGACGAGTCCCGAAAAGGTGGGGGGGGGGGTGTAAGGTGGAGATCCTTCCGGATCACGGTTTCGGTCCTACCGAAGGCGGAGCTCACCCGTGAGGGGCTACTGTTGGGGGAGATCACCACCTTACCCCAATTGGCCGATCCGGAGAAAATAGGCCCAACAAGGCCATGGAAGAGGTCCCCCACACACTTGGTGGCCCAAAGGAGAAGCACTTGGAAGGGAGCACTTGGTCCAGCCAAGGCCTAACAAGGCCATAAAGGGGAAGTTAGCCCATAAGAGCTAGGCATGAGGGATAAATGTAGTTGACTAGAATGCCCTTTGAGTATGTGGGATAGTGTTTGGGCATGAGTGTAATTTGAGGGGACTGATAGTGACCATTAGGGTTGAGAGAGTATGAGGCTATAAGTACTCTCTCAACCCATCACATCAGACCCGATTTGACACCTCCTGTAATATCACCGTAATAGCAATGAGAGCCTTCGTATGGGGTCCTTCGTGACTCCACCTACTTTCCTGAACCTCCTCTCCCTTCATGGTTTTCCTGTTACTCCCTATTAGGCCTAGCCCAAGGGCCTCCGGAGTCCCGAAGCTCCTCGTCCACTCTTCGGGACATCCTTGGGATGGCCCAATCCTCGTTGATTGTGGCTTCGTAACTACAACAGATTGGTTCACTAGCATGCAAATTCAACCTCATTAACTTAGATGATAAACTTAATATTCTACAAGACATGGTGGTTTTGTTCACCCCGGCTTGTCACATGCAAGGGGCTATTAGCTCCCCACTAGTTTCTTGCACCATACGATGAGCAAAAGCGTAATTGCAATTTTACACTAATGATAAGAATAGATGCGTCCATTTGTATTGTAATTGAGTGCATCGCATAGACTGAATTCATCAAAAGAGTTTCAACGAGTATAAGAGATTACATAGCTAGATCCCCACACCACGAAGAGAATATGAGACTACTCACTCATCCTTCCAACGAACATGATGGAGGGATGAGGAACGACGCTGAAACGCGCACATGCTGATCGGCGCAACCATAGTGTTGATCGGCGCAAGCTCCCTTCCGGTGGATCTGGTTGATATTCGCTGCCTTTCGCCGCCACTATCTTAAAACCCTAACCTTACGGTGGTTCTTTGCTTCTAATCGTCCGTTCCCCCTTCTTGGGTGTTGGTCTCCTCTTTATCTTCGACGACTTTAGCTTGAGCGTCGACCGACTCCGACTTGTATTGGATTGGGCTATTCTCCTTCTCGGACAAGGCCTTCTTATTGGGCCTCCCATGAATGTGTCGATCGTTACATGGATTGTGTCAATCGGCACGACCCATCTTTTTGGTCTTTTCTGCTTTGCTCGTTGCCCTTATCTCGTAAATGTCATGTTTTCCACCTATTTTCTGTATTACATGTCAAAACAGAACAACTTTGAATATACGCAATTATGGGGTTAATTGTTAGCATAAATCATCAAATCAAGATGTAAACATCCTTTCCGTTAGATAAAAGGGGTATCCAGAAACGGCCAACACATTCATACTCTATATTCATCCTCTGAATCAACTACCCAATATTTTGATCAACTATCTCCAAGTGCCATCTCCTTTCATCTCCCCTCTTTTCTTTTTTCACTTCTATCTCTTTTACACTAGTTCAGCAATCCAATTTTTTAGTAAATAATAATAGGTTTTCTTTGTTCTTTTCATTTTTTTTTCTTTTTCTACCCTTTTCTCTTTTTCTTTTCCCTTTTTCTCTCCTTCCCGCACGGCCGCACCGCACCGCTCACTGCTTTCCTTCCCCACCACTCTCCTCCTTGCACCCTCGCGCACCACCGCTGCCGGCCTCCGCCTCCCTCGCGTGCGCCATCGCCCTCCTCCTCCTCACCGGCGTATCTCTCCCGGTGGCCCTCCCGGCGGCGCGCGGTGGCGAGTGGAGGCACGGGTGTCATGAATGAAGGCGCGACCTTGCTCTCCCACCCCCTAGCTGCCTCCGCCCTCTTCCTTTGGGCGGCATTGCGTGAGCTCCGGCTCGGCCGTAGGGCTGCACCACCGCGGGGCGGGCTATATGGCACCGCCTCCAAGATCCGGCCTCTAGTCGTGTGGTCCTCTTCCTCCTCCTATAGCGGTGGCACAATCATCTTCCTCCTCCAAGATCTCCCCCCCCCGGTCGGTGCCACCTTGGACGCTCCCCTCTCCAGACAACCTCCATGCACGGGTCGCCCTCCCGGAGCTCCAACTCTCTCTCTCTCTCTCTCTCTCTCTCTCTCTCTCTCTCTCTCTCTCTCTCTCTCTCTCTCTCTCTCTCTCTCTCTCTCTGCTAGCGCCGTTGAGATAGTGCACCCATGTGCGGGCCCCGTGTCACGTCGGGTGTAGCGTTCCTTCACTACAACGCTTGATTTGGCATATCCAGGACGATCCAGCACCGTAGCTGGGCTTTTACGAGGCACCGCTGCAGGTGTTTTTACGCTAAACTCGTACCGGAGGAATGCATCGTGTAACCAAGTGCAGATAGCCTAAGCCAAACAATTTAAGAAAGTTCAACGATCGGTTTGACTCCTCTAAATTCTAATGTTTGTTCACTTGATAATTTTTCTATCCACAACTTTCCCTATAGCAAGCTGAACAACCCTGATTGGTCCTCACTCTATTGACTCGAAAGTACAAAAACAAGTACGAACTTGATAATGCTTCAACAAATGATCTCCTCTCGAAGGTCTCTTTTATGCTAGACATCATCAAAGTTTAAGATTAATGAATTAAAAGTCTCTTTTATGCTACCTAAGGTACAAAGTTGAATCCATGGATTGCTACTATTATCTTAAGCACTAAAATATGTCCTCAATCCTCAATAAGTTCTTCCTCCATCTCAGCTTTCACAAGTATAAATGGCAAGAAACCGTAGGGGTGTATACATAACATATACTACTACGTTCCAAAATTACTTGTCGCTATTTGATTTCTTCTCATCGAGTTTGACTATTTAACTTTTTTTTAAAATCCAATAAATATTTTGCGTATCATATATTTTATTGGAATGCGAAATATAATCTATAACATAATATTTTTTAATAAATATTTTAAATAAGATAAAAGATCGGACATAACAAAACAGATCAATAGCGACAACAATTTTGGAACGAAGGGAGTATGTATATATATAGCCATGAAACCTAGCTATCTCTTCCTGATTGCATGTAACACCTCAAAATTTCAAAACTTAAATCAAATTCAAAATTTGCATTAAATTTAAATTTTAAGATTTATTTTGCGATTCACAAATTTTTGAAAACAAAACCTCATGAATAAATTAAACTAGAGAGGAAAATTCGACATTTTATGAATAATAAAATGTATCTTGAGAAGTGATTGCTTGTTTTAAATTTCTTGTATTTTTTTTTTTTGTGATTGTTGCTCAAATTTTCAAAACTCCAAAAATGCGTTTGAATTCATCTCAAATCCAAATACAAAAATCTAGAAAAGAATAAACAATTTTCTCCTTCCTAGGCCGACTCCTTCTCCCTTCTTTCTCAGGCCCAACCATTTTCTTCTCTCCCCCTTGGCCCACCGCACCTCCTCCCCTCCGCAGCCCACCAGGGCAAGGCCACCTAGGGGCGCGTGGCCCATAGGGCGCGCGGCCCGACCAGGCATGCGGACACCAGGGGCACAACCCCTATGTCATCGTCGTCCTCCCGAGGACGTGTGTCGTGCGCGCCGCCCGGGACCTGCCGGACCCCCTCGCTACTACCTCGTCGTTACCTCTCGTCGCCCGGCCCCATACTCCTCGTCCTGCCAGACGCCGCTCCGCGCCACACCTCCCCCTCGCTCTCCAACGAAAGGCCGCGAATATTGCCTGCCCATGCACAGAACCACCATAGGTGGCGTTCTTATCCTCCCCGTCGAGCTTTCGTGCTCCCCCGTCGCTCCGTGCCTATAAAAGGGACATCCCTCACTCCCCTCTTCGCATCGGCGCAAGTGCCACCCTCTCTCTCCCACCGAGCTGCCCGCAATCCGAGTTTTCCCCATTTTCTCCCGAGCTCCATAGCCATGGCCGTTCCTCCAAAATACCTCGCGTCCGAGCAACCTCCCCTCCTCCTTCCACCCCGGACGGATGTGCGTCGAGGTCCTCCACTTATCCCCCCCCCCTCTCTCCGGGCGTGCCCCCGAGCTCGAGCAGCTCGCCCATGGCGCCTGTCCAGAGGTGGAAGAAGACTCAAGTGGGAGAAATCCTATTTTGCACTTTGGCCCCTCCGCTTCCACATAATATTGCCTGTCAACCCCTGGTCCACCATACACCACCCACATAGGCCCAGTCCACCCATGGACTTGATCCATGAATTTTCAGAAAACAATTCTGAAAATTCTAGAAAAATCCTAGCAAATGTATTTTTGCATTTAAGCCCTCGACCTTCTTCTGTATTATGTTTAGGTCCCTAGATTTTTACAAAAAGACCCCCGAACTTTTTGGAAATTATCTTTTAGGTCCTTGATATTCTACAAACAGATCCCTCCAAACTTTTATGTAATTACAGATAGGTCCATCTGATCTTAAAAGTAATTCTAGAAAGGTCCCCGGAGTTTCCGGACTTCATATCTTTTGACTCGGACCTCCGTTTCGAACGATTCTTGCGCTCACGCGATCGTCCCGACGCATAGAATATTTTGCTAGCCACCATAATCTCATCCCATCATAATATTTCCTCCCTTGCCCCCCTTAGTCTCCCATCTCCACCATCCGAACTCTGTTTCCACCGATTCTTCCGCCGTTGGACTCCCGAGTTCCGGTATACCCAAACCTAATCCTCATAATCCAGATCTTACCCTCCTAAACTCCGACATACCTCTACCAATCATTGGTATACGCTAAACCTTCCGATCTAAATGGAGTTTTAATTGGAGCTTGATTGCTTTCTTAATTATTTATTTTCTTTTCCGTATTAGCTTCACGTATGATAGAGGCGGAGAGTCCGAAGGAGCCCCAAGCTAGAGACGACGCCCGATGGCCCAAGTCTCAAGACGGATTCCGACGCCAAGCCAAGTAACGACATGAGGCACGACCACTAAGGATATAGCGTTGCCGTGCAAGCTCTAACTATCCATTGATCATATTTAGCCTATGAAAAGTAGTGTAGAACCAACTTAGAGCCTACTCTATATTGCATGCTCTCTTGAGTGCTATTGTTTGCTTTGCATGAAATATCACCAAATTGCTTATTGGTAATTTCGTTGTTGTTACCAAAACCCCACCTTGATTGCCTTACCCCGACACCTCATAAACTCCACTTATACCGACATTAGATGCCTAATGTACGGAATATAGTTATGCTTAGAAGCGCTTAGGAACTTTGCGATGATACTCATCACCACACTATACCATATATCTATTTTGTGAAAATATGTTAAAATGCACTTGGTGGTGTGTGTTGATGGGTGGGTGATTAGACCGGGTGTAGTAGATGACGGAGGTCCAGGGATCGTTTATTTGGTGAAGTCCGAGTACTTGGCACATATATGGTGGACGGTATGCTTGTGTCATACGCGTCGGATCCCCGGGCATTCGGGGTGGACTTGTGAGCGTGCCTAGTTGCGGTGACAACGTTATGTGCTTACTTGCAAAGAGCGCATAGCTTGTGGGTAAAGTGTACCAATCTCTGCAGTGTGTCTAAAACTATCCGGATGTCCGTTGTCACGGTATATTGACACGCCAAATCTTGAGCTCTCGTTGATTAGCCACAAATATGAAATCCTTGACACTACAAGAGAAATGAGTATTAACGACGGGATATGTGGTCGTTAAAAGGTGATATGTGGTCGTTAAATGTTAGTAACGACCACGAAATCGTGGTCATCGATGGTCGTTAAAAGTCCCGTCATTAATTGTATTAACGACCACATTTAGATCGACGGACGATTTGTTGTCGTTAATTGTAGAGTATTAACGACCACATATATGGTAATTAACGACCACGTGTGGAGTAGTAACAACAACTTTTATTGTCCTAACCACTATATGTGGAGCATTAACGACCACCTTATTTGGTATCAACAGACCACATTTTAAATCATTAATTAATAGCATGATACTAGCGTTCTTGTAATACTAATGGCCACGTTTCAGTCATCATCATTTTCAGGACGAACATTATCAAACATTCTTCCAATGATCAAGACTCCATAATTGCACATCCACATTCGGACCAACTAAATAATATAAAATATATTAACTAAGCAATATGACTATTACATATGGAAGTCATGGTGAGACGTTTCATATGACATAAAGAGTATTCATTACTCTAAAACACAAATATATACTTCAGTTCTTCTCATTCTTTTTCCATATGCAGCTTTCATTTTCTTACTAGCAGTATGCCCGTGCGTTGCTACGGCGTGAACTCATAAATGTATACATATTATCATCTTCATACCATATCTCATGCTAATACAATTACAACGAGTAGATTACGTGCTAATAATACCTAAGTAGATTACTTGCAAATGATATTTAAATTGGTGACGACGTCTACGTAAATTAAAAATCTAAAATAAAATATTTCATAGCATACATTTATTAGCAGGAGCAGCTACATGGCTTATTGATAACGTAGTAAACCCTAGCATGCACTCGTAAGTGACAATTTGATTATAGGAAAATAGTGCCGACTCACTAAAGTATGTTGAGGCCCTTACCAATAAGACAACCTAAATTCATCTTGAATTTTTAAACAAACCTATGCATAAAAAATATTGTAACTCACTTTTTACCATACATAGTTGAAATAATTTCAGATATCTCATGACAATGCGCATAGTGAGAATTATACATGTTGCAAAATACTGAAACTTGTCCTTGTTTCAACACTTTTTTAACTTTCATTTATGATTCCCTAGCTAAGTTTATACATTTCATATGAAGAAACATCATTCAAAATATACATAACCATTGGATTATCATTATCCTGGTCACTTGGTTAAACAACTAACCGAAGATGACTTGGGCCTTCGCACCAAACGCTTCAACGTCAAACGAGAGGTAATCACTTGAAAAGTGTTCCTTGGCCTTTGATTCACTTTTATCCATGCCGAGTGATACTTAACTCCATGACTTGCAAAATAGGTAGAGACGGTGAGCAACAAGTTCACAATTTATTGATGTAGTATCTTTACTACTTGAAACATTGATAATCCATGTGTTCACCAACTGAATGATGTTGTAAAGATCCAATGACAACTCATCTACTTGCATTGCAACTTAAAGAAAAAACATTGCCACAAGAGACTATTTAAGGCACATAATTTCCATAGAGTACCCACATTGACTAAAAAATAGAGAATTTTTTCAAGAACTCGTAGAAGTCCTAAGCTCAATTATAACTTAAAGGAATGGATAATTTTAAATAAATACTGAAATCATCTATCCACAATACCATAATTTATCCAACTCAGTGGAAAAGGAATAATTAGAAGGTGACAAGGTTCACAATACCGAAATAGAACTGGTTTTTATTTTAGTAAAAAAAAACTAATCATCGGACCGAGAAACCAGATGTTATTCTTTTTTCTTTTTTTTTTTTTGAAAAAAACACAAATTGTGAACCCTGAATGGCCCACCTGGCAATATAATCTTTAGTCAACACACATAATCTAACCAAAATTTAGAATAAGGAAGGCAACACAGTTTTCTACAACAGAAACAGAGATGCCTTTAATGTCCAGATGAGAGTGTTTGGGTTGGCATCAGTAAATGATCAAATAAAAATCCAGATGCAAATAATTGATCAGCATCTTCATCCAAGATATCAACAACCATGTTTTTAAAAACCTCAAAATTTCACCAAAGAAAATAGCAACCATATATCTCGGTTTGCTAGAGGGTATATTTGCATGTCATATTACTTAAAGCATCACTATCTTCCACTATAAAGCAGCCTATTTGTTACCAGAATCTTGCCTAACATTTACATAATATAAGTTTCACTATGCAGTAAGACCGGGTTAGTAAAGAAGTGATAAAAAACCATGAGAAGAAATTCAAGCACACAATTAATAGATTTGCAGGAATCATGTTACCAACAATTATCTTCTAATGAATACTTTAATAGCACACATAGATTGCCACAAGATCTCTATTTCTCTGTCTCCTTCCCATAACCTGCAGTACAATCTTCAGAATCACAGGAAGCAAGTTAATACCTCATTTTTCCTCAATTTGTCTTTTTATATTTTGTAAATATAAAGGCATGATATTCCAGAGGTTTATATATTTTAAAAAAATTATTAACAACAATTAAAAAACATGCACTATTTATTAACAAAAATTAAAAAACATGGTATCTGCTACCAAAAATGACAATATTCATCCACATGAATAACAGCTTGATCCAAAATGAGAACATGTATATTTTTCAATGACATTCACCACCACCTTATATCATCCCAAACAATAAAAACGAAAACAGAATGGATAGGCATTGCTCAGTAGTTCATCCTGCTCTACACGATCAAATGTCAGGATCGATGCTAATCAATCAGCCTAGTAATTAAACTACATGCTAGTTAAGGGAACTGTCACTAGATCAATACAAGGACTAATTTAGCTAGCAAGTATAGACCATGAGGCAGCTAGATTAAGCAAACACGGAACATTATTGCCATATAAACAAAACAAAGCAGAGCTGCTGCTGCTTCCTTCTGACCGAGCCGAAATGTGTATTCATGTATACTACAACTGCAAGCACCCACGAAAAAAAAAGACTCAAGAACAATGGCATGGTTCATGCTGCTATAACCTTGCCTGCAGATGAATAACGCACATGTGTATCTTTTCTGTCAGATCCAATACATAATTAGCAAACAGCTCCCGTGGCCCAAAGTTTTCAATATATTATGTGCTAACTAAACTTTCAACAGATAATACGTAATGCAGAAATCCCAAAAAAATACTGGTTGCTTAGCGGCGAGGACTGTAATGGGAATGTTTACTTTAAGTAATAACAAATAAAAAATATGTCTTACAAGAATATTCCAAATTATACATCTATTATATCATCATGTAAAAAAGGATTATAGCTATGGGTAATAAAGAATGCCACAATTTCTCAGTCTAGAAAAAAATTCTTACCACACAAAGGACACAGATGACATTCGAACAAACAAAGCAAGGTAACTACAGGAGGAGGATCAGAATTAACCACTAAGTGATCAGCACATGCCGGTGCTGCCCTATTGATCCAAGCATTGTGAGAAGCGGTCCTGTCCAGAACAGCTTCAAGGACCCTGCCCAAAAGAAAAAAAAAAAGCAGAACAAGATCAGTACAACACCATCTGCAGATCTGACTGTTTTATTTCAGAGATAAAATCATGCCACCTCTTGACTACAAAGCACTTGAATGTTTGAATTGTATCAAATGGTTCAAATTAAAGAATGCAAGTTTATACTCAATTTGTTAAGAGTGCAGTGACAGTCATTTACAAACAAGGATTACAGGAGGGCCCGCTGCCATGCTGGATCTTCATGCGGTACCCTTTTCAGGATTTTTGCAATGCTGATCTGAATCTACAAGAGTGAAAAGAGAAGATTATTACCAAATTTCCACAAAAGGAAATAAACACATCATAACAGGGAAAAAAGAACAATACTATCAACATGTACAAAATGAAAGTTCAATTTCAAAAAGGTAGATAAGAGAGTGTGCCAATTATTTCTGCCCTTCAATATAATAAACCTACTGTCATGTGTGAAGTTTCCAAAATAGAGAAGCTACTATGTCCATATATCGTAACATGAACAAAAAGAAAATAACCACGTAGCAGTAGGTATTTAGTTTGTCTTGTATTGTCTCCCATTTGATCAAATAGCCAGTGAGTATCGGTGGAACAAGTAACAAAATACGAAGTATCAAGCAACTCTAAAAACCATCAGTCTCCATCAGAAAAAAAAAGAGTAGAGCTCTCTACCAGTTTCATGATGCAGGTAGGACAGTTCACTCACCTCCATGCTGGCTCTAGGAACAACACTCACTCAGATGAATGCTTGTTGCAAAGATCCCCATTGGGCATGAGTTATCTGCAATAACATGGCAAAGATGCATATAACATTGAGTGTTTAATATGTAGGACAATATCTAACCTATTCTTAATTGAAAGAACTATATATTAGATAACATGGCTAGTCATCGACAGGATGTTAATCTGCACTTGCAGTCATTCACTGAATAAAGTGAAACTTGCAATCAATATCCCTCCACACAAAATCAAAATGGATTGGCATACAAAATGAATAGCAGGGGAGGGAGGATTTGAACCTGCCGCAACTCGCCCATCGTAAGGTCTTCAGTGGTGAGCCTGCGAGCTCGGCCCGTAAACCCAAGGGGACCATCACATCCATCATATGGACACCCGAATCCATCCAGCAGGGCTCTCTCGAGCGCGGTCGACGGAGTGAGCCGGGGCGCGTGCTGGAGTCCCCGGATCTCGTCCTCGGCATGGCATGGCTTAGCCTTGTTGCGTCGCGGATCAAGCTCGTCCTCGACGGTGGCGGTCTCGTCGCGGCGCAGATTTGAGGGAGAGATGAGGGAGGGGCGGCGGAGTGGGGTGCGCAGAGGCGGAGAGGGAGGGGGCCGTCACACTGGAGGATGTGGCGGAGAAGGCCTCCTCTATGCGGCGACTGGTGACGCCTCCTATTTCTCGCCTGCACGCTCATTGAGGGAGAAGGCCGCGGGCTCGGGCAACGTCGCAGCTCCTGCTGGTCGGGGAGGTGATGGCGTGGTGCACGGGATGGATGCGGCGGGTGTGGAGGGGAGGCGGAGGCGCAGGGAGGGAAGGCAGCGGCGGCGGTGGCGGCGGCTGTGGTCAGGAAACCCTAGCCACCTCGCTCGGTTCACTGGCGAGCAACGGGTTTCGGGCGTGGGTGGGTCCCACCTGTCGGCGCCGATATCATTTGAGGTGAGATGTGAGAAGGACGACGCATTAAGCTCTCACGACGGGTTAGTGAAGGTGGGGGCTGACTACCTCACCGTAAATAATAGATTGGTATAGATTGAATCCATATGTTTTCTTCTTGTGTTTTTGCTTGTGGTCGGACTGTTTATTCTTTTCCATAAACTTTAGTCTTAGCAATGGCCGCACTCAACAGATGCCTTGCTTTTATCCCACCACCATTTTCCGATGACATGGTCATGCCATTTTGAAGGGAAGCACTTGTCCATAGGAATCTGCATTTGAAAGAGATGGATCCCCGATGACATTTTTTGAACAAATGCAAAGTCTTAAATCAACAGTGTATTATCAAGTTATCATATATTAAACAAAAATAGATATTCATATTGTTCCATAACCTCACCAGCATCGTTCCATAACCTCACCTGCTTGTCGGAGAAATTAGAATCAAATGTCAGCTGTTGCTTGAGTCCTACAAAATAAGACGTCAACACTTGGAGGCTTGTTTTCCTTACTGCCCTAGCAATCAGAATTATTAAGAAAAATTAAAAGGAAAAAATATTTACACTTTGACATTAAATGTTAAGTTTTCTGTATGGTTTGCTGCTACTTTGATGATACTTCACAGTTTCAGCACATGGTTGCTCTTCAAAAAGATTCATAAAATGGTAATAATGCCACTATTTGGCTGTCTGGGTGGTTGTGCTGGGGAAGAAAACGTCATCTGCTCCTGCATTGGATTGAGAGAAATAATCATTCTCTTGCACTTATATATCTTTCACAGATTCTAGAAAACCTTCATCATGATTTTTTCAAATGGGATGGCTTCTTATAATTCTATATGCTATCAGATGAGACAATATTGTGATTAATACTTTATTCAGGGAAAACCTTATTTTACTCCCACTGCCTGTACTGAATGTGTAACCCAGAAACGTGTTTCCTCATCCTAAATATTTATAAGGCCAGATTATATATATTAAATGTGATTATCGTGTGCTAAGCATAGAGCACTGAGGTGATCACCAATCAGACCACGACTGTACTTGTACTTGTTGCCACAATGCATTAACGATTGGTTATGAACTGATCTGCGCCAATAGGTTGTCTGTATCTATCATATACTAGAGAAATTTTGCTGAAATTTGCATCTCAAAAACTTCAGCTAGATCATGGGCATGGAAACCTTATTGCTATGAAATTGAGGTGTCTATCATAAACTTCAGAAATAAATACACATGAAAACTTACAATAGATTAGACCATGCGCTTTTTAAATGAGGGAACACATGTTCCAGCTTCTACGTACGAGAAAATGACTCTGACCATGTGCTACCTGAAACCAAATTATATGCAAATAAAATTTTGGGGGCAATTGCTACGCACCTTTATCTTTATGAGGACGAATTTCTCTTCGTGATGACAGCTTGACAAGGACGCTGGGGATCATGGCTGCAGATCTGCAGGGTACCAGGGTACCAGGGAACTGTGCGGCCGGCTCGGCGGATGTGGGGCAGATTGGCGTAGAGGAAGAAGCACACGGCGGGGAGGGAACGGAAACCAGGAGTGCCGTAGCCATCTCTGACCACTTTTCCGATCTGCTTGGGGCAGGAGTAGAGGACAGGAGATCTATTGCAGTTACGATACGTCTTTATTTGTGACTTGTCAATTGTAAATCCTCTTAATATCCTTTTTTTTCTCTCGCTAAGGATGGATATTTTCTGTAAATTTATTTTGGTCGTCGGCAATAGGTGTGTCATCGTTAATTAGTATGATTAGCTACCACAACACTGGATTGCTAGCGACGAGAATTTCTATGGTCGTCGGTCAAGATATGGTTATGCCACAACCAGGCCACCTCAGCACCTACGACCACATATTCTAAGTGGTCGTCATTTTCTGGTCGTAGATGGCGCATTCTCTTGTAGTGTGATGTGCGTGAGTGGGCTACCTTGCGCCTGTGAGTTTTGGAAAGGTGTTGGTGTGGATATTGGAGATCCATCTGATGTGGACTAGAGTACTGATCTTTTGAAAGGTTCAGATAACTCTTGATTTGGCAAAGATATGACACACGTCGATCCGGCTCCTAAACAACACGTTCGAACCCCGCAATCGCAGCACCACGTCCTCTGTAGTTGTCAACCGGAGTTGCACGGTTGACCTGGCCAAGAAGGCTAATCCCTACCTGCGAATCAAGAACACAAGCAAGAACAAGAAAGAACGCAACCAAATTTGCAGATGTATGATTAATCTCACGAGTTGGGGTCTCACAAACCGATGAACGGCGAAACTGTCTAAGCAGAATAATCTAAGCAAAACACAAACCCTAAGGAAGAGGCGGCGGCTGCTTATGAGGTCCCTAGGGTCGTCCACCCCACCCTGAACATAGCCCTAAGTGGGCTCAACAAAATACACGGTTCAAAGGCCAAAAGACGGTGGTGCAACACCAGGACAGTTTTTGTATGTCGTCTTATTTTGGCAATTCCAAACGACTCGAAAGGAATTTGGATATGAAACCAGCGTCATTAGAAAGGTTATCAAATTGTATTTCCATCCATATAAAGAACGTCCCAAACAGACTTCGTATGCGACCGGAGCGTCCATTTTGGTGCAGGCTGTTTCTGGACTCGAAACAGACTCGAAGTCGACTTTGTTTGGGCCTCCAACTTGACATGGACGCCCTTGCTGGCCCTCCATGCTTCCAACCTCCTCCTTAACCATATTATCATCATCTCCATGGTTTCTAACAAGAATTAACTCATTAGGTAGTAATATATTCTGAAATATAAATAAAGAGATCATTAGGAACATGCTTACCCGTAAATTCAATTGCCGTACTCTAGTTTTTGTCCTTGAATTATGTATGTGTATTGGAGGAGTGTTAGTTATATTCGAGGGTGTGATGTCCTCATCATCCTCCCCTTCTTGATGAAAAGCCGTCCTCGGCGTCGTTGGTTCTTGAATGATTATTTCGAAGGATATCATTTCCTTATCGTTCTCCTCTCCTTGAAAGCAATCTGTCCTTGGTTTGACCATAATTGTAGAAGATATCGTAGGTGAAAACCACCAATGCTCCCCTTCTTGGAAGATAGCCTGTTTCTTGAAAACAAAACTAGAGCAACTGGATTTTACATGATTAGTGTTACTATAGCCCTCTAATTCATCATATTGTTGCCCAAACAGAGAAAATTTCTGTTTCGAACAAATATAAACTCGATGCACCATATATTCTCCTTGACAATTATAGTTTCCTATATAGTGATATATATGTCTAGGCAACCAAGGCAATTCAGCACATAAAAATTTCTTCTCCAAACTAATTAGATCACATAGAGTATCAAATTCAATGTAAACTAAAGTACTTAAAGAAAACAACAATTTCAACTCATCAATTTCAGAAGCAATCGGAAGCAAGGTTATATTATTAGCACAAGTATTCTCATTCATTAGTTGTTGCAAAGGTATAAGTGAAGCATCAGCACACAACTCCTCTTTATCACAAGGATCATCAAGCAAATCATCATGTGACAAAGATAAATTCAAAGATGGTTCCACTAACAATTGCTCTATGATAGCATGGTTTGTGGAAAAATTTAACACATCAATATAATCCTCACCTTCTATGAGTGTAGCACAATTGGAATTACCTGTGTTCTCAACAAGAGTAATAGGTGTATTATGAAGTGATGGTTCTGAATTTGCACATGAGCTCGTGAACACCTCATTTTCTTCCACTTCACCCTCATCCTTTTGTATATCCTGAAAGGTATTAGCTGGAACAATAGGCAATAAACTTTGTTGCTCTTTTGTCAATTCAGATTTAGATGAAAGTGTTGCAACACTTGAAACCGCCCATTCTTTTCTGAAAGGTTCAATCTTTCTTCTCTCTAATCTTTCTAGATCAGCTTCAAAAATTTCAATAGCACTCAAAGGTTCAAAAATAATTTTTCTTTTATTGTATTTAAATGTATAACTATTGGTGATTGTATTGTGCAAAACATTATTTGTATGAATCTAAGGTTTAGCAAGCAACAAATGACATGCTTGCATAGGCAGTATATCAAAATCTGCACTATCCTTATAAGTACCAATAAAAAAATTGATCCGTGCAATTTCTGTTACCTTAATCTTCTCACAACAATTTACCCATCGAATATAGTATGGATGTGGGTGTGGTTGTGTGGTCAAGCCAAGCTTCTCGACCAACTCGGCACTTGCAATGTTGCGGCTAGTTTCACCATCAATTGCAACACGGCAATGTCGATTCATCACAACAAAGAAAGTTTGAAATAAATTATTGACTTGATTTTGCTCCATCTTCTCCTTTTGAGAACTCAGCACTCGTTGTGCTAGAATACTCATATCATCACCTGTCATTGTTAGCAGCAAACAAGAAAACACAAGAAGTATATTTTCCTATCACTACTATGTATGAACAGTGCAAACTCTCAATAAGCAAATGGAAGCATCTAACCAAGCTCTTATAAGGTTCTTACTATCAGCAAAGCAAAGGATGCCTGGAGAGTGTGAGCCGACGAGTTGCGAGGGTTCAAAAACTGTGCCTGTTCAGAAGTATATATATGGAGTTTGGATAGGCAAAATATAGTAGCAAGGAATAACAAATTTTCAATTCAGAATTGCATAACTGAATAATAGTCCCAAGTATGTCAATGTCATCGATCTAAAAATTATCTCGCACCTAGTTCAAGGAAGCAATAATGCAACTCAACACAAGGGACTCAAGGGGATGCAAGCAATTCTATTTTTTTTTCTTCCTTTTTTTTTAATTTGCTCTTTCTATCTCTTTTTTTCAGGACGTCTTTGCCTTTTTCTTGTTTCTTTTTTTTTTTGCACTCTTTGCTTCTTTCTCTTTCTTTTATTACAATAGAATGGTACAAAACTCAACGAATGGATGCACTCACACAACTAAAACAGCAACACTCATTGGCAAGGTTCCAACTAAAGCACGCTACCTCTTGGCTCAATCAACAATGTTCTATTCCTTTCCTTTTTTTTTTGGGTGCGGCTTTTTTATTCCTTTTTTTCTCCCGACACAAGCCATAAAACAGGACACTTCTCTTTTTTTCACGTGACACAAGCCCAAAAAATAGGAATCTTCTTTAAAAACAGGGACAAGCACAGCTAAGTTTTGTTTTAATTTTTTGACTGACGCTAGACAATGGACTCAACAAATCACACCTCGAACTAGACAAAAGAGTGAAACAAACTAAGACCAATGACACAATGACAATCCGAAGGACTAGAATTCAGAAACGCAAACCAAACTGAAAATTGTGAGGCACAAAGGGGATATAGGGCAGCAGATACACGGCAAATAAATATTTTTGTAGGGCAATTTTCTGGAGTTTAGGACGAAAGATAATAACGAGGATAGGGGAACCTGACGGTGCACCCGAAGCTCTGATTACCACTTGATATGGACTAGGGTCCCGATCTTCCGAAAAGTTCAAATAACTCTTGATTTGGCAAAGATATGACACACGTCGATCCGGCTCCTGAACAACACGTTCGAACCCCGCAATCGCAGCACCACGTCCCCTATGGTTATCAACCGGCGTTGTACGGTTGACCTCGCCAAGAAGGCTAATCCCTACCTGTGAATCAAGAACACAAGCAAGAACAAGAAAGAACGCAACCAAATTTGCAGATGTATGATTAATCTCACGAGTTGGGGTCTCACAAACCGATGAACGGCGAAACTGTCTAAGCAGAATAATCTAAGCAAAACCCAAACCCTAAGGAAGAGGCGGCGTCTGCTTATGAGGTCCCTAGGGTTGTCCACCCCGCCCTGGACACAGCCCTAAGTGGGCTCAACAAAATACACGTGGCCCAAAGGCCAAAAGAAGGTGGTGCAACACCGGGACAGTTTCTGTACGTCTTCTTATTTCGGCAATTCCTGACGACTCGAGAGGAATTTGGATATGAAACCAGCACCACTAGAGAGGTTATCAAATTATCTTTCCATCCATATAAAGAACGTCCCAAACGGACTTCGTATGCGACCGGAGAGTCCATTTTGGTGCAGGCTGTGTCTGGACTCCGAAACAGACTCGAAGTCGACTTTGTTTGGGCCTCCAAATTGACATGGACGCCCTTGCTGGCCCTCCACGCCTCCAACCTCCTCCTTAACCATGTTATCATCATCTCCATAGTTCCTAACAAGAATTAACTCATTAGGTAGTAATATATTCTGAAATATAAATAAAGAGATCATTAGGAACATGCTCACCCGTAAATTCAATTATCGTGCTCTAGTTTTTGTCTTTGAATTATGTATGTGTATTGGAGGAGTGTTGGTTATATCCGAGGGTGTGATGTCCTCATCACCATCCCTGTTTAAACTTCAGGAACTGGCGAGAAGGATTTATACTCTCCCCAGGGCCTACCAACTAAAATATTAACAGGTCCCTTTTTCCTTGATATCTTTTCTTAGTGAGCCCCGCATTGCTTAGCTGCTAGCGTAAATATCAAACCCTTGCCTATATCCTTGCTACAACCTCCATGCATAATTCTACCCTTTGAGTAGTGTTGGAGCTTGCTGAGTACCTTATGTACTCACGGTTTGTTCATTGTGGTTTTTAGTGAATAAACTCCGGAAGAGATAGAGACGGTTAAGTTTCGTCGTATGCTCAAGTTGCCTCGTGGATGATTGAAGTGATCAGTTGTTGCCCTTTCCGCTGCATACTCCGGATTGGCACTTAGCATTATTTGGTAAGTTCTCCGTATATACTCGTATTTAGTACTGTATGGATTTAAGACTATCTGTTTGTGCGTACCAACTACTGATTTAGGGATTGGTACAGGATGCACGATACCCCTCCGAGGGAGGGGTGCCACATTGCATGAAGGGGCGTAGGATTCCGAGAGAATATTATCATAGCCCACCAAATTGTCCATTCCTTTCAAAAAAAAAAGAAATGGACTAGTAATGGTTTTATTCTTAAATTTGATTTGGCCAAAGCTTTTGATAGGTTATTAGAATGGAGTTTTATAAAATATGCTCTTTCAAGGATTGGCTTCCATGATAGTTTTGTTGAGCTTCTTGCAGCTTGTATTGAATGGCCTATATTCTCTGTTGTTGTCAATGGACAATCTTATGGTGCCTTTAAAAGCTCTCGAGGAATAATACATGGTTGTCCTCTTTCTCCATATCACTTTATTGGTGCTATTAACGAACTTACTTGCAGGTTACGAGATGTAGTGTCAAAAAAGTAGAATGAAAGGTGTTAAACTTGCTCCTAGTACTCCCTCAATCCATTCACTCACTACGGGAAACAGTGTATATGTCGTGTGCCACCGACACACGGCACAAGCTCTCGGCACACGGCACGGTTTGTGCCGTGTGCTACTCACGGCACATGCCACACGGCACCGATGTTGACGGCACAAAAACTGTGCTTGTGTGTTATTTATCGGGCACACGGCATAGTTGGGTGCCGGTGTGCCGTGTGCCGCGGGAGCACATGGCACAGATGGCGGACGGGCCGTTACCTTCACGGCCCCTTGTGTCGTGTGCCGGTGCAAGGGCACACGACACAAATTGAAACCGTGCCATGTGCCCATGCCCCTGGCACACAAGCACAAATTCAAAGTGTGCCGTGTGCCAAGGCCAGGGCACATGACACGGATGGTCATGGTTCCTAGATTTAGGCCCTCGTGCCGTGTGCCATGGTCAAGGCACACGGCACATAAGCAAAAAAACAGCCACAAATAATTGTTTTTAGCTGCCCCGGATCATCCAAAACACAATTAAAAATCATAGACATCAAAATATCATATTCATCACATGATATCATCCACAACACATCATCCACAACATATGATCCACAACACATCATCCACAAACATATGATTCACAACACATCATCCACAAGATAGTATCACATGCATCACAAACATACAAGGTCAATGGTCCCAAGGCCGCCAAGCCGACGCAGCTCTGTCTCATGGCGAGCATTGGTCTTGTGGCCCATCATTCGATGCCATAGATTGATTCTACACAAGTGAATGCGCAAGACAGGTGTTGATTAATGATTTTAACAAGTGAATACTATTAACACCATGTCGAATAAATGAAGGTAGGACAACTGAATGATATTACCACTAGTAAATGAAGAAAAGAACTGTTGCCGAGTGGGAGTATTGACCGAGTCGACACAGCTGTTGCCGATGATGTACCGTCCGTGTCTCTTTCCTCCTCCTAGCCTCATCGCCAGCTCGCCGTCAATGTCCTCTCGTGCTTGGATCCCATTCAGGCCCATGTACCTCTCTTGCCATAGACGTGTACTCACCGATGCGGCTGTGGGCAGCAGGATTGCTGTAGGCCTCGGGTCCGTCGTCCGGGTTGAAGTCGACGCTCGACGTCGCCTTGTCCTTGTCGGCCAAAGCCCATCCCTTCAAGGTGCCCAAAGGCTGGCCACCATGTGACGCCAACTCGTGAAGCAAAGGAAACACGGAACGGTATGCTTATTATGTGTAATATACATAATCATTTGAGGAACTCACGGAATAGCTAGAAATAGATTCACGTACCCATGTAGCCATGTACTCGCTAAGTGTACGGCTGCCTTGATGATGTGGTGCACCTTGCATCATCGGACGCCTCTCTCGCGCCGCATAGTGCTCTTCCTCCCAGGTGGGTTTGCACCACAACTTTTCCACCAAAGCAATCCATGTTGGCTTATTCTTAGCAGCCCACCACGGAATCACCTACACATCAAGTGCATAAGTGTTAAGGTCAAATTATGCACAGTTAACAACCGAAGTAATGACATTTTCATATTTACCGTGTCCGAGCAATATTGCTCCCTGGTGAGCCACATGTTTCTAGCTTCCTTTTTGGTGACCTTCATCTTCCTCACGGTAGCATTGAAAGTGATCACAGCCTGGATACGCGCCTCGTAAATCATGTCCTTCACCATTTTATTACATTGGGTAGAAATCATACGGTTAGCCGACTCCTGGTAACCCTCGGCACACCTGTAGAAGTCCTGCATACACATGAGAGGTATCGTGTCATTACTTCAAAAATTACGAACGAATGTTAGGTATTGAAAAACATATTGAGATAAAGACTTACCCACGAGCTCCATCACCACGCGATGTGCCCTGTTCCTAAAAGTCATACCCATAGGATCCAGATAATATTTTTGGTGAACGTAGTGCTCCCACGTGGTGGCTACTTCCTGTTTCTCGCCAATCTCAATCCTACCCGGCCGGTGTAGCCGGACCGGAAGACCGAGAATGCCACCGGTCTTGCGGCGAGACTCTCCTGGAGTGACCACGATCCAACCCCTGCCCAAGTGATTGAGATAAATTGTTAGTGTCGCACGTAATAGATGCAAAATATAATTTGAACTGAAAATATATGAAGTTACTTACTTAGGCATTTCCGAACGAATCGGGCGTCGCTCTTCGAGAATCGATCGAGGTGGGAGCTGCGCGGGACCTCTCAACCAAACCTCTGCGACCTCCTCGGCCTCCCCCTCCTCGTCCTCCTCCTCCTCCTCCCCCGGCGGAAGGTTGCTACTCCTGCTCCTCCTCCTCGCCGTCGGAACGCTCGGACTGCGCGTCCCGGTGCTCCTCCTCATCGTCGGACTCGCTCGGATCGCGCGACCTGCTCCTCCTCGCCCTCGGACTCCTGGACAGGAGGGGTACGAGAGACTTTGCCTCTCCCTCGACCCTTGCCTCTTGACCTCCCTCGACCCTTGCCTCCTGCCTTCCCTCCACACTTCGGCCCCCTCCTGGACCCGGATCCCTCGGCTTCATCCGACCCCCGGAGTACAACGAGGCCACGGCCCTCATCCCCCTCCTCGAGCACACCATCGGGACCCCCACCATCTTTGTCCTGTCACCTGCAAAAGTAAAATTATAAACCAATCAGCATAATTTGAAAGAGAGCATAATAAACAAAACATAATTGTACGTAATATAGTAGTATACATAATTATAATTATTACATTACCCTACTTGCATTAGAAATAATCATCATCATCGAGATTAGATCGATCAGAATTCTCTTCATCACTATCACGCATGTCATCCATATCATCATGCCCGTCATCGGACTCCTCGTCGAGTCCTCATTTGTTTTTTCAAGTAATGTGATGTCTTCCAAATCATCAACATCATCTCCACTATCCTCATCATAAGGTATCTCATTGTGTACTTCCATTTCGTCATTTGTATCGGTTAAGTCTATCTCAAACCTTCCGTCAAGCCCATCCTCTTGAAAAAATTCATCACCGTCATTTCGTTTGATTCCATGTTGTAATCGGCATCGTTTGGGACAGGTAGTTTATTGTGTGACCCTGTCTTGAACACAACAGACCAAGGTTTTAGCTCCTGTTTTTGACACGGGTACCGGACATAATAAACTTGCGTGGCCTATTGAGCCACGATATAGACATCGTCTCCTAGTAAGACGGATGACTCATGAATTTCGGTTAAGCCAATATTAGGGTATTTCCTCCTTACATTCAGATCAAACCAATGACATTTGAAAATGACTGGATTAAGAGGTTTACAACCATGAAACGAGAGCTCGTAAATCTCTTGAATTCTTCCATTATACTCGATACCATCAAGACCCGGCGTAAAAACTCCGGTATTTGTGGTTTTTCTATCGGGACGACCCTGCTCGTAGCTTATGGTGCGAAATCGAATTCCGTTGACGTCGTAACCGTCAAATGACTTAACCTTATAGGCACAGCCATCAGCAACTTGTCTCAACTCGGGACATGGATGCATCGACATGTCCCTGCAAGTTACGGAGGGATAGCTCGCTACTTACTAGTTACTTGTAGTTCCAAACTAAGTTCTAGGTTAATTGGACACTACCTTCCGTTGGAACCAAGAAATAAAATCGGGGTTCCATTTCCCGCACCCTCTCTAAGTAATGTCTCGGCTTCGCTCGATGAAGGTTCCTTGGATCCATGCCAGTATTTATGAAAAAATTGCCTGTACAAACAAGGTACAAGGTTACTCGCATACGGAAGATTAATAGTTTGATGATAAGGGGGTATGATGAGGACTTACACAATGTACGGCTCAACTTCGAAAGGTTGCTCAACACATAGAACATGATTAAGCGCCACTCTTATGTGTAAGTTCTTGGGTCTCGAACCACTTGAGCTTCCGAGCTGCCCTTGGAAAAGGCCGAGGTTCGATTCATTTACGTCCTCATTGTAACGAGGGAGTGGATTATGCATGCTAGGAAGGTTGTCACGATAGCATTTCGTTGTGAAATTTGAAACCTCCTCTAGAATATATGCCTCTGCAATTGAAGCTTCAATTTTGCATTTATTTTTACATTTCGGTCGGAGAACCTTTAGACATCTCTCAATTGGATAGCACCAACAATTCTGGACGGGCCCACCCATTCGCACCTCATATGGAAGGTGCAATATCATGTGTTGCAACGGTGTGAAAAAGCTGGGTGGAAATATCTTCTCCAATTTACATAGCAATGCAGGTGCCATTTTTTCCATGTCTTCAACCACTTTCTTTGATACCTCCTTGGCACAAAGCCGACGGAAGAAATAGCTCAACTCGATAGCACTTGCCACACATGATCAGGAACATATCCTCGAATCATCACCGAAATGAGACGCTCAAGCCATATATGGTAGTCATGACTCTTGAGCCCGCCGATATTCGCCGCGAACCCATCAGAAACTTCAACGTTTTGAACCATTCAAGTACTTCCCTCCTTTGTGCCCTCGTCAGGACGAAATCGGCCTTAGGCTTTTTCCATCTCTTTTTGCCGTCTACAGGACGCACCATTTTTAGCTTTGGTCTATCACAAATCTTTTCTTGATCCAATCTTGACTTAACATTATCTCTTGTCTTATCAATAATGTCCATGATTGTTGCGAAGAGTACCAGGTCGATACCTGCTCGAGTGTGCATTGCGTCAATAATATGTGCTAGAAGGATGTCCTCCATATACGAAACTATCCACAAGACCGACTTTTGAGTCCACGCATGTACCTCACCATATCCCACGAAACAGCCTTTTTCTTTATCAACCTTGAGGGACGATAGCTCGGCACGAACCACGGCACCGGTCATCATCCGTGGCGCAGGGTTCGTAACCGCGACACCCTTCATAAAGTTCTTTTTGTCTCTTCCGAAAGGATGGTCAAGAGGGAGGAATTGTCGATGTTTGTCGAACGCCGACCACTTACGACCCTTTTCTAGATAATTAAACATGAGAGTTCCCTTACACACTGGGCATGGAAACTTCCCGTGAACACCCTAACCCATAAATGTCCCGTACGCCGGTAAGTCATGCATAGAGTAGGCATACGAGATGTGCATGTTGAAGTTTGTTTTTGTAGCTCGATCGTACGTCCGCACTCCTTCAACCCAAGCACGGGCCAAATCATCAAATAGAGGCTGCATGTACACACTCATTTTATCGCCGGGGTTTCTAGGAATTATCAATGACAGGAATATGTTCTGTCGTTGCATGATGACGCCAGGGGAGAGATTGAGGGGTATCATAAAAATGGGCCAGCAAGAGTACGGTGCAGCCCCCATTCCATAAGGTTGGAACCCATCTATTGCCGGTGCGACACGTACATTACGAGCATCTATGGCTTTGTCACGATGAATGCCATCAAAATGTGTCCAGGATTTGCCATCAACTGGGTGCACAAGCTTATCGGGATGATATCGAAGTCCGTATTTGTGCCACGTCATCTGTTTCACGGACTCCTCATTCATGTAAAGACGTTGAATCCTCGGTATGAATGGAAGGTACCGTAGGATTTTCACAGGGTCTTTACTCTGCCTCTTCCGACCATCACAAGAGTCTATCTCGAAGTATCTAGAGGAATTACACTTTGGACAGCACTTTGCATCTGCATGTTCTTTCCTAAACAAGACACATCCTTTTGGACAAGCATGTATCTGCTCATATGGCATTTTCGAGTGCACGGAGTACTTTTTGTGACTCATACATGGTCTTTGTGAGAATGTGACCTTTTGGAAGCAGGCCGGCAATGAATGTCAACATGTCATCAAAGGCGGCTCGACTCAGAGCTAACCGAGACTTTACACCCATTAGGCGTGCAATGGCATCCAGTTTAGACACCTTGGTATGCCCGTGAAGGGGTTGTTGTGCCGCCTCCAACATCTCGTAATAAGCCTTCGCGGTTGGCTCGGCTCCTCCTCCATAAGTGCTTCCTCCTCAAAGTGTGCTTCATGATAGTCATCTAACATGTCTCTTACCCCGGCATCGGAATCATAGTCGGCAATGCGTTGCCTCATGACCTCACGCCTCGTACGATCCAAAGTTTCTCCATGAAGCGTCCACACGAGATAGTTTGGAGTAAATCCATGCTTGCAAAGATGCTGCCCCATGGTTAACTTGGGTTGTCGACGTGTGTTTCCACATCCGGCACAGGGACACCAAGTTTTCTTACACTTGGCAAATGCTAGTTCTAAGAATGCCTCGGTCTTCTCAAACCATCCATCGAGTATACTTGTGATGAGGTGCCCACTCCTTGTACATCCACTCACGGTCACCCATCCTTTAACATATCAATGACCAATAATATATAAACCATTATTTCAATAACACGATGCCTACACTGCCTAATAGGTAAGGATAGATCCTAATCCCACCCAAGGATGCGTAGATGTGGTTACTTTCCATGGTCTACTCCGGTCGGAGACAAAATTTCGGTAGCACCTCCCCGTTGTTCTCCAAATACACGTCCTGCAAAGGAGATTGTGTATCCGGAGAACAACGGGAGATACTGCCGAAACTTTGTCTCCGAACGGAGTAGACCATGGAAAGTAACCACATCTTATGCATCCTCGAGCTGTCCAAAAACATGGACAATTCGAAACAGATACGGCCAAAGATATGCAAAGATCTGCATATCCTTAATCGTATCTCTTTCTAACGGGAGACGCCTAACTAGGTTACGTGACCTACAAACATGGAGGAAAAAGGGGGTATTCATATCTCACCTTCTGGTCCGGCAAAGTGACGAGTCGATGGCGGTGGAACCACGGCCCCTATTTCGAGACACCGCAATAGTCCCTCCTCCTGCGAAGAACAAAAATGTCAACGTCGGTTCATAATTCCGGCATAACCTCCCCTACACATGGAGGTTTCCAAAACCTGCACCAAACCAAGGGCACGATGGCCGACAACATTGCAGACGGCACGATGACCGCCAAAAGCACGTCAAACACAACGAATACGGAACATACAACATTTATCCACTAATTCAAACGAGAGCAATTCACTAATTTGCATATGCAACACCATAACACCACAAGATTAGCATCAATGGGTTTCATCTCACTACTCGACCCAGATTAGCACCTCACCTCGAGGACCTCGACGATGCGTTCTTTGGCCTGCTGCTGGCACGGAGAAGAGCCGGGAGACGGGAGCGGCCACACGGGCGACGGGTCGCACGGGGCACACGGGGCGCACGGGCACGCAAGCCACGGGGAGCGGGGCGGCCGCGTCGGGCGCGCAGGGGCGGGCGGGCCAAGTGCCGGCATGCTAGCAGCCGCGTCGGGCCGCACGGGCGACGAGCGTGCAGGGCGGGCCGCGTCGGGCGCGCAGGGCGGGCGGGCGCACGGGGACGGGCCGCATCGGGCACGTAGGGCGGGCGACACCTCGCAGCAACGGCGCGGGGAGGAGTCGGAGACGATGCGGGGCGGCACGGCGGACAGTGCGGGGCGCGCCACGTTGCGGGCGCGGGCGGCGCGAGCGTTGGGGCGGCCACGGCGCTCGCGGCATTGCGGCGGCCCGGGCGCGCGGCGGGAGCAGCGGGCGGCGCCGGAGAGCGGGGCGGTGCGGGGAGTTGGGGCGGCCCGGGCGCGCGGCGTTGGGGGCGCGGGCGGCGCGGGCATTGCGGGCGCCGCGGCACCCGTGGCGTTGGGGGCGGCCCGGGCGCGCGGCATTGGGGGCGCGGGGCGGCGCGGGCATTGGGGGCGGCCGCGGCGCGCGTGGCGTTGGGGGCGGCCCGGGGCTCGCGGCGGGAGCAGCGGGCGGCGCGAGAGAGCAGGGCGGTGCGGGGAGGTGGTGGCGGCGCGGGGAGTTGGGGGCAGCCCGGGGCTCGCGGCGTTGGGGGCGGCCGCGGCGCGGGCGCAGGAGGAGCGGTGGCGGCGGGAGGAGCGGTGGCAGCGCGAGGCGTTGCATTGGATAAGGGGAGGCTCGGGACCGATCCACGTATGTACTGGGTCGAATCTGTGCTGTGTGTCAATATTTAGAAGTCCGTGCCGTGTGATAGAACGAGAGACACACGGGACAGAAGTCTGTGCCGTGTGTCCTGGATCTCGACACACGGCATAGAATTCTATGCCGTGTGTCCTGGATCTAGCACACGGCACGGACTTGCGTGCCGTGTGTCCTAGATCCCGACACACGGCACGGATGAATTTATATTTTTTTGTTCTTTCTGCTAATTTTATTTGTACATATTTCAAATATTTTCTGGAATAACTAATAAAAATGATTCAAATAGATAATATCTGAGGTTTGATGAAAGAAAATCTTTTATTTCATGTATTTTTTCTCTCAATTGGAATTTCAAACACTAAAACCCTACATTTGGCAAAAAAAAATTAAAAAATTTTAAACGAATCCAAAAAATACCCAAATTCTTCTGTGGCACATTTCATATGATGTGTGACCTACTTAAAAAGAGTTGCCTTCAAAAACAAATTTAACCGTCAAATTATTTCCAAATCCTATTGAATCTTTCTCATCACTCGAGAAATTTTTCGAGAGATTCTCAATTTTGTAAACAACGTAAGTGATAACTTTTGCGAAACTTCTTCAAGACAACATCCATACATGAAATAATGATGTTAACACAAATATCATGAGTTTTAGACTTTATTTGCATTTTCTACAATTAAAACACCCGTGGACAACATGATATTCGCGATATTTCATGTACAAATTGAGCGACATTTACTCTTTCTTACCTGTGTACGATCTCAAATCAGTCTTACGAACATGAATATAAAGTTTGTTTGCGACATATTTCA